>CAMTDV010000016.1:44276529-46676529 GCA_947069175.1 Scalesia atractyloides
CCAGTATACATCCATTCCCCACCCTTTTGTCGCTCCACCACCAACTACCAATCCACGAACCGTAACAACCAGATCCATGTTCTGGTATCTTCAAACCCAAACAACATTTTAACCTTCACACATCTACGTCTACCTCTATATTCCTCTTCCTAAATCACCTACCGAAGCCCTTTCCAATTTGGACTGGAAAAATGCCATGCTCGATGAATTTCGAGCCCTTGTTGATAACAAGACTTGGGAACTAGTACCGAAGAGGCCCGATATGAGTATCGTTCGAAGTATGTGGATTTTTAGGCACAAAAAGAAAGCTGATGGGACACTTGAATGGTATAAGGCTCGCTTTGTTTGTGATGGACGCTCTCAACAAATTGGTATCGATTGTGGGAAACATTTAGCCCGGTTGTTAAACCGACAACGATTCGGAAGGTTCTCTCTCTTGCACTATCTAACTCGTGGCCGATCCATCAATTAGACGTTAAAAATGCGTTTCTTCATGGTCATCTTACTGAAACCGTCTTCATGCACCAACCAATGGGATTTCGTGATCCAAACTATCCAAATCATGTGTGCCTTCTCAAAAAGTCACTATACGGACTTAAGCAAGCTCCGCGAGCATGGTACCAACGCTTTGCCGACTACGTCTCAAAAATGGGATTTCGACACAGGCAATGCGACCATTCCTTATTTATTTTCAAAGAAGGAAATAACATGGCATTCCTTATTTATCTTAATCACCTCCCCAGACACTTTACGTGATCGATTTATGGCATTATTTTCTACGAAGTTTGCCATGACAGATCTCGGGCCTCTTAGCTATTTCCTTGGCATCTCCGTAACTCGTTGCAAAAACTCTTTATTTATTTCTCAAGAAAAATACGCAAGGGAGATCCTTGAACGTGCCGGTCTTGCGAATTGCAATCTGGCTACCACAACAGTTGATACACAAGCAAAGTTAGGTAGCAAATCATGTACACCTTTAGAGAATATCACGGAGTATAGAAGCCTTGCGGGAGCCTTGCAATATCTTACATTCACGGGCCCCGACATTTCATACGTCGTTCAACTAATATGTCTTCACATGCATTCCCCAATGTCCACTCATATGCATGCTTTGAAATGAATTCTGAGATATATCAAGGGAACTTTAACTTTTGGCTTGCACCTTCAACAGTCTCCATCCACCTCACTCACCGCTTACACGGACGCCGATTGGGAAGACTGCCCCGATGTCACACCCCAACCGATGGCGGAAACATCGGGGTAGTGGCACTAGGCGAATCAGATTGATCAAGAGATTCATAACAATCATTTCAAAGATAATAATCAACATTTAATATCCCATGCTATCAAACTCATACAATCTTCAAAACAAACATTACAATTCAACATAACCTCTTAAACATAAATCCAATTTGATCTCCCCTAGATTTATTACATAATTTCTAAACAAAACCTAACAACTAAGCATCCAATGCATAATCCTCAACCTGCCACATATGTTAAAATAAAACGTCAATAAAATTAAGTAAAGATAAAGCATACAGGTTTGAGTAATACTAGCATAATAGAGAAAACGTTCGCGAAATAGTCTAATTACATAACATGATACACCGAAATACATCACACAGAATAACTAGGCATATTTCTCATGCTAACTTCCGTGAGAAGGCTAGCGCGTCCATCCTAGCTAGACCCCGTCGGGTGTTAGCCACACTATAGTACCATACTAGCTAAGGAGGCAAGTTAACGAAAATAAGTTCCTAGTCACATGTTTCTAGTATCACGTATTGAGCATATATAATCAGATTATTCACGTGTGATAAACAGTTTGATTTGTGAGGTGATTTTGATAGAGGAACATATGTAACACCCAAAAAGTGCATTAAAGCGAAAATGAGTCAAGTATACTCACGGTCGGTGCGTTTAGAATGAAGGAGACGACTGTTGGTAGACGAAGAAGAGCGCCGGATCAGCCTGCATACGCGAACGGAAGTGCATCAGTCTCCGAAAAGCTGAAACGGTGAAGTTTGGTATGGGCAGTAGGCAAGTTCGGCTGAACTTGTATGTAAACATACAAGTTCGAGCGAACTTGTAAGGTTTTGGGTGAAATTGAGTCAAGTTCGGGCGAACTTGTAAGTTTCACATGGAAACTTGGCAAGTTCGAGTGAACTTGTGGGTAACCTTAATAGGTAAGACAAGTTCGACCGAACTTGTGAAGTTTCCTGAGAAACTTGACAAGTTTGAGCGAACTTGGGGGTTTCTGAAGTAATATTGAACATTTTCACTCAAGTTCGGCCGAACTTGACCCCTTGAGGGCAAGTTCGAGCGAACTTAGCTACTGTGCTGTCAAAAATCAGTGTAATCTCGAGCGAACTTGATGTTTCGGGTCCAAAATCTTGTGTTTTCGCGTCGTTTGCTGAGGAAATCGAGTGCCCATCCCTCCAACATTAAGCCATTGAGTAAAACTTAGGCTGGAGAGGTCTTTTGGAGTGAACTTAGTCATTTTACAGAAACTCGGGCTAATTCGGGCGAACTTGACGGTTCGTACGGTTTAGTCCAGCGTGTGTAAAGTGACGATTTCATCTTGTGCTTCCGGATTCTGAGATTCTCGCTTGACAACGCCTCGTTCCACTCAAAAGTGAACGAAACATACGTCATTAGTCCGAATATTGTGTAGAAATCAATGTTTTTGAAAGGTTTACTCAGATCTAGTATAAATCTGAGTGTAAAACAGAAGTTTTGCATAAAAAGATGAAGATTTTCGTAAACATAAGAGATTTGCTGAAAATGAAGGCAATGCCGTGTGCAAAATCGTTGTAAAACGTTGATGAACATCATTGTAGTTGAAATCGGATTGATTCTTACTTAGAAGAACAAAGGGTTTCGGGTTTGAGAGCTCTGGGCGAACATGCAGCAAGTTCAAATGAGAGAATGAGGCTGAGTACTTATAGGTGAAGGCAAAATTGGGAGCTGGTGGAGTCAAGTTCGGTCAAACTTGCATGGGAAACATGCAAGTTCGCGCGAACTTAGGAGATTCTTGAAGATGCTGAGTCAAGTTCGACCGAACTTGACCCCCTTGAGGGTAAGTTCAAGCGGACTTGAGGCAATAGAGAGTTTAGTTGGGCCAGTCAAGTTCAGCCGAACTTGGTAACACCAAGTTCGAGCGAACTTGACCCAATTTGTTGGGTTTTCTTTGTTTTTCGCTCGTTTATCAATTGTTTAGCGATGTATTCGAGTTATAAGGTAACGTTAAGCGATTTAGCGATGTATTAAGCGTTATATTTGATATAATAGTGCGATTTAGCGATTCGAGTTGTGCGAGAGCGATGCGATAGCGAGTGTAACCGTAATAAAAAACACACATAACACATAAGTAACATAAAACCATATGATTAACTGTGATTTGCGTTGCGATGAGATTAGTGATGCGTTTAATAAGCGATTAGATGCGATATAATTGAAATAAACATGTTTAATTAATTAACGTAACTTTTTATAATTCGATCATCTCGGAATACAATTGAAGTACAAAGGCAAAATATAACAACGAGAAATCGGAGTTGTTACACCCGACGCACGCCGGTACACATCAGGCTATTGTGTTTACATGGGTGACAACCTTCTCTGTTGGTCCTCAAAACACAACCCACGTTATCTCGCTCTAGTGCCGAAGCGGAGTATCGAGGTGTAGCAAACGTCGTTTCGGAAGTTTGTTGGCTGAGAAATCTACTTCTAGAACTACACCATCCACCTAAACAAGAAACTTTGGTTTTTTGTGATAACGTTAACGTGCAAAGCACATTGAAATGGACATCCAATTTGTTCGCGAGAAGGTGGCCAAAGGATAGATTCGTGTTCTACATGTCCCCTTGAGATATCAAATAGCCGATATCTTCACTAAAGGCTTGCCTAAAGTTCTGTTTGATGACTTTCGAACCAGTCTCAACATCCGCGAACCGCCCGTTCCGATTGTGGGGGAGTATTAGTATATATGGAATGTATTATTTTGTGATAAATCATAGGGATACGTTGATTGTATAGTAGCCATATTATAGGGATTTGATTGATTGTATAAGGCTATATATTGCATTGAAAATATAGAATGAAGGGGACCAGAACATTACACAAAACTAACAGTTTGTAAACTCATCCACGTAGGTTCATCCGAAGACCTTGTTCCGTTAGCTGTCATGGACTTAGAATATTACATTTAACCTTATAACTCAGCATACCTCACTTAGTAGCCTGTGATCTCCTTTTTGCATTGGATTAAAATCGACCCGCCAAACACAAAATCCCATCTTGCATTCTTGTTGAAAACCATACTAATAGCCGTGACAATTTCATGCAAGTTTGGTCGTCTTTGTTTAGTTTTTGTTTCAACACAAACGGATTTGTATACAAATGAAAAAAGTGTCAAAATGATACACTGTTGAATTCTACTTCCCTTTCTGATGCTTCATTTTTTATTATCTACATACAGTTAATTTCATTTGTATTGTATTTATTTATTATTAATTTTAGCATTTGTTAAAAAAGACCAAGTATAAACATGGAGGGTTGATTTGGGAAGGATTCCGGTCAAACATCACCTTGTGAAAAGGGGTGTCACTGTGAATTGCCTAAAATTGCTCTAGGTGTGATGCTGATAGTGAATCGGTAGATCATTTGACATGCGGTTGTTCGATGTCCAAGTCTATTTGGTGGAATGTTTTGGCTTGGGTTAAGCAACTGGTAAATGTGGTATTTGGCTCCCCAATTGATGCCCTAGAGTTCGTTGAAGGTATGAAAGGATGCAGACAATAGAAACAAATTGTAAATGCGATTTTCCAGGCTACAATGTGGCACATTTGGAAGACCCGTAATGAGAAAGAGTTTACAGGCCGTCAAGCCTCTGGCAACATGGTGATAGATGAGATTAAAAGTGACACTTTTCTTTGGTTAAGGAGTCGATCTAAGTTGGTAAATATGGATTGGGGTAGGTGGGAGGATTTTAATGTTCGTGATTGTATCAAGTAAGTGGGGGTTTGGGCGTTTGTGTTTTCTATTGGTTGTGTGTTTGTGTACTATTTATCTTCGGATTTTTACAACATATGCTGGCCCTATTCTATAAATCAAAGAATCTTGTCATTCAAAAAAACCAAGTACAAACAAATGACAACCTTGCTTTGGATGGGGAGCAGTTTCTCAAACTCATCCATGTGAGGTAGGCAGTGGACACAATTCAGGGTTGTAAACGAGCCATCCGCAGGTGAGCTACTCGAGATCAGTAAACTAAAAGCTCGAATTAATACATCCGTGGTTTGCACTCGCATTTCACATGCTAAGCTTGACGAAGCTTGCAAGCTTCAACTGGTTAAACGAGCTCATTATTTACATCAAGTTTTATCGAATATATTATACATATTTGTTTGATAATAATATCAAAATTAAGTTAAAAATAACTAATAATATATATGTATATATATAGGGGAAGTTAACGTACAATAGTCTTTAACGTGCGATGCGTACGATATTAAATAACACATGTTATATTTTGTTTATGCGTGATTAGAGTTTAAATTTTATAATATACGTAATTTAATATCATACGCGTGTTAAGGATTATTGTATGTAAAACTTTATATATATATGTGTGTGTTTTATATATAAATGACAATTATAACTACAAATATATAATTATATTATATAATAGTTATATATAAACATAAATAATTAAGCAATTTACAAATATAAAGTAAGACGAGCTCAAGCTTTCAAATAAAGCTCTAGAAAAAACGAGCTGGAGCTTTTTCAAATTATAGGTGTAATACCATTTTTTTCCATTGATGATAAAAGAAAACTATTTTGCTAACAGGTGTTCACATAGCATTGGGGGCCAGAACCTTCCCATCGTTGTGCAATTTGACTTTGGTATGCTAACAAGTTGGTAAGGTTTTAACTTTTATGGATATCGGATGCTCTACAATAGTAATTTTTTTTTTCCTATATAAAGATCAACGGCGATATCGTATGCATGCTCTACAATAGTAATTTTTGATTTCCAAAGATAATAATCGAATATACAAAGATTACCTTGAAGTCAAATTAGGAGATATAGCATGCTTTACCCAAATGACCAATTCTTTTGTATATATATTTTCGATTAAATAATTATATTCTCATATTTAAATATTTATTTAGTTTCCTTCTAAATTGGTGTATAAGAATTATAGCCCAGTGGAAATGAGTATGATTAAGTCGTTCTGTTGGTGATACTATGATACTTCAGTGGTTCGTTAGTGATCCAAATTTGTTATTAAAAAGTTATATTTCTTTATTGTTTTTTTAACTAACCCATATTTGTTTTTATATCAAGCAACCCACTTTTTATACTTTTATTAAACATGCACTTTCCAAGAAACAAAGGAAAGCAAATTAAAAGATCACACAAATAAACTTAAAATTAACAAAAAAGTAAAAAATTAAAACTTGACATGTTACAAGTCTTGGGTCACCAAATACAAGTTAGTGCACAATCTTCGAGACCTTTGTTTGTAGTATTTATTATGACACATGTTGTTGGTTAAGTTTCAATGTTGCTTAAACATTTTATGTTTTTATTTTATTTTTAAAGCTTATTTGATATGATTCTTCACACGTGTTAAATTATTTTTTCTCTCTATATATACACAATGACTTTTAAAAGCATTATAATATAACAGGTAGACTAAAAAGAAAATGTTATGGATTGATTAAAAGTATAATTCAAATTTTTAGGTTGAAAAATAAAAAGTAAAGAATGTCACATTCAATAAATATTTTTTAAGAATTTGGTAAACAATTTAATTATCAGAACATTTGTAAAAGAAAAAAGAATTCTAGACCATAGAGATACTAGACGAGTCCACCCAAAAACGTGTAACACCACCCATCCTATTGGCTTCAAGTACCTCTACCCAATCCTGTACCGCCACGTGTACAACAGATCCCACCTGCTTTGTTTCTTCGTGACTAAGCATGAAACAACAATCTTCTGGGACCCACAACTTTTCCAAAAGACAACGTTGGACCCACCATTATGCACAACTTGACTAAAAAGCAATAACCTTAAAATGAAGTAATATTATTTTACAATAATTCTATGGGGGAACCTTCAAAACTCATCCATAAATAGGGCCACACAACCCATCGTTTCTTCCCTTTCCTCCTCTTACCTTTCTTCCTATATTCAACGTTTTTCCGGCAAAATGTTGTCTGAAGTTTTCGCCGCCGGCAACCATCTCTTCCCGGAGGAAACCGGGTTTTTCGAAACCGGCGGCTTCACTCCTTGGGACCCACAAGAAACCCCAGTTCTTTTCTCAGAACAAGAACCGGTGTTTTCCATTTCCAGCTCAGATAACTCCACTCCTTTACCCAAACCCTCCAACGACTTCGTTAACACGATGGAAGAGCGTAAGCGAAGACGCAAGATATCCAACCGTGAATCCGCAAGGCGTTCTCGAATGAGAAAACAAAAGCATTTGGAGGACATGAGGAGCCAGTTGAACCGTCTTAAGAGCGAGAACCGGGCCCTTATGAACCGTTTACGGGCTGTGAACCTCCATGGGAAACTCGTACGCCACGAAAACCAGCAGCTGGTGTCCGAATCGGTCATGTTGCAACAGAAGTTACGGGACATACGTCACGCACTACACCTCCGGCAGCTTCACAACCAGTTACTCCAGTCTGCATGGCCTTGCAATAATAACGTACCCATGTACAATACCTATGAACAAAATCCACCATCAATAATCACATAAAAAGGTTAAAAAATATATAAATAATTGATGAATAAGAACCTAATTACGTGCATGAAAGCAATCTCAATATCTAAATATATAGATCATCATTGTAAATTCGAATCACGTAGAACAAGAGGGTAATTTGTTTTTTTCTTATTGTTTTTTTTTTTGTGATTTCTTGAAATGGTGACTACGGGTGATCGAACGATCAACAACAATGGTGTGTTTTATGTCAAAACTAGAGTATCATTTTATGAAGATTTACTCTATGTGTTTTGCTCATCAGATTAATAATCAATGAATGAACAATTAAGTTTGTCCCTCGTGTTAATTTTATTTATTTTTGGTTCAGTTTAATTTACCTTTTTGTTGACTTCATTTATTCTTAGGTTCTTATGATATATTAATATCCATACAAATATTGTGACAAGCGAGAGATGAAATGACACCAGTGCCACTCACCTAATCGGCATTATATGATAAAAAGATGCCCATGCAGGGGTATTATTGTAATTAAAACGTACACATGAATTATACGTACTCGATTAGTTGAATTCTGATAATAAAACAAATTAATCATATGAAAAATATCTTGTGGCGAAAGGGGGTTCGTTGTATGCGTTAGCAAAAAGGTGGCATTACTTTTCACCACTTTCTTTATAATACTTGGTTGTCTTTTGGGTATCAGGATGTGGTGCTCAATTTATTCCATTTTAATCAAAATTGTTTGTCAGTCTTACCACACCACTAACACATCCTAACCCTGCCACTTTGCTACTTTTAATACCTTTCCCTTCTTAATTTAACCACGAGATAATTTTACCCCCAATGCATGGTTCTATTGTACTCTTGATAGAACCGTTTATAATTAAAGTTGATAAATTCATTAAGATTCTTAAGTTCTACTTACACACTATGTGTGTGTTTGTGTGTCAGGTTCCGCACAAATCGTTTTTTAGCCTAAAAGGCTAAATAAGCAATGAGAAGGAGATACATACACATGGGTAAGTTCTTTAAAGTTGACAGGTATTTGCATTCATTTATGTCCATTGACTTTTGGCGCACATAAATGTGCCATATAAATTTGGATAACCGCAAGGTGCTTAGTGTAATTAAAAAACCATTTCATATCTATATACACTTTCATACTGTGTAATATATCAACTACATCATCTATCACACAATGCATTATAACTTGAATAAAATTGTCTTTTTAGCAATGTTATACTCATGGTTAGCAATGGTTAAATCACAATAATACTTTATCAATATAGGTTAGTCATTCTAGGTCAATCAAAATAATACTTGACCACCTAGGCTAATCTAGGTTAGTTATGGTCAATAATAGCAAGTTACAACGATACTTAATTAATCTAGATTAGTCTTGGTGAACACTAATATCAAAATTACTTGGTCAATTTAGGTTAATAGTAGCCATTCACAGCCATATTTTGTCAATATAGGTCAATCATGGTCATTCAAGGTTAATCAATAATAATTCCTACTTGGTCAATCAAGGTCACAAATATCAAAACTATACTTGGTCAATATAGGTCAATGTAGGCGAACACTAGTCATTAATGTTAATACTTGGGCAATCTAGGTTAATTACAAATATACTTTGTCAAACTAGGGCAATCATGGTCAACTATGGGCATTCACATCCATACTTGTTCAATCATAATTATTTTAGGTCAATCACAATCATGTTTTGCTAGTCTAGATCAATCACAACCAACAATAGTCGCTTGCAACAATACTCGGTGATTGACTAAATGAAGTGGGTCGCATGGAAGGATGTATAAACAAGGTCATCTCAATGTCGCAAAAACAACACCGTTAGGAAGGAAGCTGGATATTTCTTCGCTGAAGCGTGATCCTAGTTGGCAGCCTGTCTTGTATTAATCTCCATATCATGAAGTTAACCTTTAGAGGGCACCAACAATTCCATTCAAAATCCAGGCCCAGATGTGTGAAAGATGCTTGTTGAAGTCGATTTCTTGGACTCTTAACAGAGAACTAAAGACCTCTCCAAAGCCCAGCTCCAAGTGTCCATACCTGACCCAAAAGAAAAGCGCCCAATGGCATCGAAAAGCTCGTTTAATTCTCATTCTTCTACCTACCTTGCTGGGTTTCTACTCCAACCAAAAGACATAGTGTTGACGTTGTCTACCGTCTGAACTCTTTTGCCTACCATAACATTTTCTTGTGTCTCCAACTCGTATAAATTCGGGAATTTTCTGGATAAAGGCATATCAAATAACCAGGCCTCTTTCCAGAAAGTAATCTGGGAGTTAAAGTCTGGCTTACCGCGAAACAAAGGGACGATGTCGACCCCGAGTCCTTCCGTATCAATATAAACTTTTGCTAGTTGTTTCCAAGGCCCAGGCATGGTCATCTTTGCTGGAATAAAATTCCAAGCTCTCACATTACTATGGAGACTCCAAATAACTCACCTCTAGAGGCCGTGTCTATCAACCTTAAAACGCCACCACCACTTTGCCATCATGGCCATATTCGCCTCTTTTAAAGACCTGAATCCCGTTCCCCCGTAGTCTTTAGGAGTCATTACGCTCTTCCATGCGACCCACTTCATTTTGACATTTTCCGGTGTAGCACCCCAAAGAAAATATCTTCGAAGCCTTTCTAAGTGGTTTATAACGCCAATGGGAGCTTTAAAGAGTGAGAAGAAATAAGTTGGGACTTGGGATAGCGTGAAAGCGTATTCGCCTTCCATAAGGAAAGCCTTTTTTTGAATGTATTTACTACCGGATCCCAATTCTTTATTTGATTCATATTAGCTCCCACTTGCAATCCAAGAAACTTGAAACGAAAGGATCCTTTCTTACACCCAATATTTCGGCCATTGATTCGACTTGAGCCTCATCCAAGCACACCCCATATAAGCTGATTTTCTCTAGGTTAAGCCGAAGACCCGAAGAGAGGTAAAAGCACCTAAGTAATCTCTTAAGGTTTATGACGTTTTGCAACTACCATTCGCCCACAAACACTACATCATCGACGCATAAAAAGTGTGAAACGGAAGGACCTTGATGGGTAATATTGATACCTTTATATAAACCAATGGCACACGCTTCTTTCATAACCCTGGTTAATGCCTCCATAATAAGGTAGAAGAGAAAAGGGGAGATTGGATCCCCTTGCCGCAACCCCCTATAACACCGAAGCACGCGCCGCTCTCACAATTGCCATAACCCACTTCCTCTATTTATGATGAAAATTCATTTGAGATAACATAGAGTCGAGGAAATCCCAAGACACAGATCATATGCCTTCTCAATATCCACTTTAAAAATCAAACCCAATTTCTTGTTAGGCTTCAACCATGGGATAATTTTATTCATAATTAGTAGTCCGTCCAAGATACTACGGCCCGAGAGAAAGGTCGTCTGTTCCTACGACACTAAACTTTGAATAACCACTTTTAGTCTAGTCACCAATACCTTTGAGATGACTTTGTTTATACATCCTGCCAAGCTAATTGGGCGTTATAAACCACTTAGAAAAGCTTCGAAGAGATTTTCTTTAGGGTGCTACACTGGAAAATGACAAAATGAAGTGGGTCGCATGGAAGAGTGTAATGACTCCTAAAGACTACGGGGGAAGGGGATTCGGGTCTTTAAAAGAGGCGAATATGGCCATGATGGCAAAGTGGTGGTGGCGTTTTAAGGTTGATAGACGCAGCCTCTGGAGGCGAGTTATTTGGAGTCTCCATACTAATGCGAGAGCTTGGAATTTTATTCCAGCAAAGATGACCATGCCCGGGCCTTGGAAACAACTAGCAAAGGTGTATATTGATACCGAAGGGCTCGGGGACGACATCGTCCCTTTGTTTCACGGTAAGCCAGGCTTTGACTCCCAGATTACTTTCTGGAAAGAAGCCTGGTTATTTGATATGCCTTAATCCTGAAAATTCCCACTATTATACGAGTTGGAGACACAAAAAAATGTTATGGTAGGCAAAAGAGTTCAGACGGTAGACAACGTCAACACTGTGTCTTTTGGTTGGAGTAGAAACCCGGAAAGGTAGGTAGAAGAATCAGAATTAAACGAGCTTTTGGATACCATTGGGCGCTTTTCTTTTGGGTCAGGTTTGGACATTTAGAGTTGGGCTTTGGAGAGATCTGGGAGTTCTCTGTTAAGAGTCTACGAAATCGGCTTCAACAAGCATCTTTCACACTTCTGGGCCCGGATTTTGAATGGAATAGTTGGTGCCTTCTAAAGGTTAACTTCATGATATGGAGATTAATACAAGATAACCTGCCAACTAGGACCGCGCTTCAGCGATAAAATATCCAGCTTCCCTCATCACGGTGTTGTTTTTGCAACGAGCAGGATGAAACAACATTACATTTATTTGGGGCTTCTAGTGTGGCCAGGACTTCGTGTCTAAATGGTGTAAGATAAAACCGAACTTCATCTTAGAATTAAAGGACTTGGAAACATTCACAAGCAGAATCGCGGGTCAAAACTTTGGAAGTAGGGGCTGTAACTGGTTGTCCAAACAATATGGTGCTTGTGGAGGTCCCGTAACGCTCTTCTGTGGCAGGCATTATCGAGGAGATAAAAGTCCTCGGATTCTTGTGGATGAGGAGTAGAACAAAGGCCCGGAATCTCACCTGGGAAGACTGGGTTTCCTTAGATTTATCATGTCTGGGGGTTTTGTTTGGTTAGATGTATGTATGGTAGTGTATTTTGTTATTTCACTGATTGTATGATGTGGTTAACATACTGTTAGCCCCTCCGTATTTTTGGTGAATGAAAATTTTGTTGGCCTTTCAAAAGAAAAACAATGAATACAGTCATACTTGATTAATTTAGGTCAACCCTTGTCATACAAAATTGTACTTTGTAAATCTAGGAGAGTCGTCAATCATGATCATTGATCAACATTGGTCATTCACAGGATAACTACCACCCCCAGCTTTTCTTAACTTGATAAGTTATTATTGTATGCACAAATGTTATGTACTATTGCATATTTTGACTTTTATGATATTGATTACTTATTCTGCCATAAAAAAAACTATTTAAAGAAAACATTAAATGCTTAGCATGTAATTGCTTTAAACTAATAACATCTATTAGCGACTGATTATATATTTATCGACGCCAGTCCATTCCATTGGTGATTCGTATGTGAAACCTCCACTATGAAGATTTATATGTGATTCGTCGTTGAGTCAAATATAGGTGATCCGTTGAATGACATTGTTGTCGCTTATTTGTTAGTGAATATTGATCATCAAGGATTTATCAATGAAGTGTGTCTATTGGAGTTTTTCCAGTAAAATCCTTTGGTGATCCATCGATGAAGTCTTTATGCAAGAGCTAAATCCTATAGAATTTTACCAATAGATTACTAACAGGTGGTATCTCCACCATCGGATTCGCACTTAGCACTGACAGAGAATTCCATTTAAGTTCTCTTATTTGTATCATCAGAGATAAGTGCATTTTTATCACAAAGATATATGGTTACAAATAACATCACGTGTCCATATCAAAGAAGACCATATAGCGACGTCTTATGTTAGAAAACATTATTTTGATCTGAAAAAAAGAGGCTTACACATTGTCTCTTTCTAGTTTACAAAGATTTACAATATGGGCATCAGTCCAAATAACAACTTGGTTTGGTTATCATCTCTTGGTAATAAAAACATGAGATAAACTATGATAGTGGATGATGTGTTTTTTTATTAGTTTAATGATTTTAACTACTTATAGCTCGAGATTATGTGCGTTGCTTTAAATAAACAAATACGGTTGATTTTAATATTACATATTATGAGTAATTGGTGTGTATTGTGTTGAATGACCATATGCATTGAATTTCCTACAAATAAATATTCATGATTGTTTGCGTATGGCATGAGGATAAACCTAGATGTCATGCTTGGTCCAAATGATGATTACTTCCAAGAATACTTACAATTTCTTGTAGTTAACCTTGTACGGTAACTTGTGAGTACTTGAGGGTATAAGTCCTTTCTGTAACACCTCACTATTTGTTTCTAAAATTATCATTGAGATATTGTGTAAAGATTGAAATTATGTTATTGTGAAAGGTTTTGTTATGTTGTTATTTTTAATTGAATTCAAATAAAATAGGATGTAACCATGTATAACGAAGAAAATAGGCAGAAAAGAGGGCAATCGACAAGATATCACTACTTGATTGTCCAAAAATCATTTAAAAATGAATACTATGAAAATATTGAGAATTGAGTTTTTTTGTACATAACAAAGGTGAAAAGTGTATTCTTGTGATTGAAGTTCATCATCATCGTGGAAGAGAAAAACTTTAATAGATTTGAACTTTGGACTTATTTTGCAACCTTGTAGGCTGTGTTCTGGGATGTAACACCCCCAAAAATACAAAATATATTGTTATTATTGTTAAATTGGCATTTTACTTGGATTTCATAACTAAGATAAGGTCTAACCTAATCAAGTATGATTCCTTGTGACTATAACTAAATAACCAACCAAACTTAAGGGGCTAAAGTGGGTTAGATGAGAACTGAATTAATTAAAGTCTGGATATTATAAAATTTCATACACATGTGTGTGTCGATCAGAGAGAAGAAAAGGGGGGGGGGGGGGGGGGGGGGAACCACCCAAATTCATCAAAATTCTGCAAATTCAAGGGTGGATTAGGGATAAATCTTGTGCATGAGCATAGAATATCAATCACCCATAGTTGACAATCCTAAGGTATGTTATAATTTACTTCTTGATGAAGAGTTGAATGAGGATGAACTTGATTTGTTGTAATCCTTGATGGGTTTTAGATAGTATGGCAAAAATTGATATATTTAGATGCTTAGGGTTAGCATACTAATTGAATTGTGAAGTATTTGATATAAATATGGTGTTCGGATCATTACCCATGTATGTAGGAAGTGGGTTTTAACAAAAGAGTATAATCCATCATGAAAACGGTCAAGAAAAGGTGGGGGGGGGGGGGGGGGGAACCCACACCAAAACCCAATTCATCAAAATTCTGCAAATTCAAGGGTGGATTAGGGATAAATCTTGTGCATGAGCATAGAATATCAATCACCCATAGTTGACAATCCTAAGTTATGTTATAATTTACTTCTTGATGAAGAGTTGAATGAGGATGAACTTGATTTGTTGTAATCCTTGATGGGTTTTAGATAGTATGGCAAAAATTGATAATATTTAGATGCTTAGGATACTAGTTGAATTGTGAAGTATTTGATATAAATATGGTGTTCGGATCATTACCCATGTATGTAAGGAAGTGGGTTTTGACAAAAGAGTATAATCCATAATGAAAACGGTCAAATTTTGTAAGAAGATCGCTCAAAGGGAAGCTTTGAACCTATAATAAACTGAAAATTTGGTGCCAATTTAATTGTAATGAAAGTGTGAACTTTTTGAGTAGAGATAATATGGTAAAGGGTGCTCAAAATTAGCTAAAGGGAATAGCTTAAATGCAATGCCCACTAGGTGTTTGATAAAATGCCTAAGTCAATCTTATATTACTACAAGGCCTTGAAACTAAATGAAATTGTTATGAACAGATTCTAATGGATCCTTCATTTCAAGTTACATGAATGACAAGTATACATAATAATGATCACTTGGGGAGTTGAAATTGTGAAGTATTTGATATCAATACGGTGTTCGGATCATTACCCATGTATGTAAGGAAGTGGGTTTTGGCAAAAGAGTATAATCCATGAATTAAAATGGTCAAATTATGTAAGAAGATCGCTCAAAGGGAAGCTTTGAACCTATAATAAACTCAAAATTTGGTGCCAATTTAATTGTAATGAAAATGTGAACTTTTGAGTAGAGATAATATGGAAAGGGTGCTCAAATTTAGCTAAATGGAATAGCTTAAATTCAATGTCTACTAGGTGTTTGATAAAATGCCTAAGTCAATCTTATATTGCTACATGGCCTTGAAGCTAAAGCGAAATTGTTATGAAGAGATTCTAATGGATCCTTTTTGAGTAGAGATAATATGGTAAAGGGTGCTCAAATTTAGCTAATGGAATAGCTTAAATGTAACGTCCCACTAGGTGTTTGATAAAATGCCTAAGTCAATCTTATATTGCTACATGGCCTTGAAACTAAATGAAATTGTTTTGAAGAGATTCTAATGGATCCTTCATTTCAAGTTACATGAATAAAAAGTATACATAATAATGATCACTTGGGGTTAAACCTATAGTAACTCAAGTGAAGCATCGGGAAGCCAAGCTTAGAAAGAAGCTCACTTAAATGGAAGCTTTAAAACCATAATAAACTGAAAATTTATTGAGTAGAGATAATATGGTAAAGGGTGCTCAAATTTAGCTAAATAGAATAACTTAAATGCAATGCCCACTAGGTGTTTGATAAAATGCCTAAGTCAATCTTATATTGCTACATGACCTTGAAACTAGATGAAATTGTTATGAAGAGATTCTAATGGATCCTTCATATAAAGTTACATGAATGACAAGTATTGTCACACTCCAACGATGGCGGAATCATCGGGGCGCGGCACTAAGCGAACCAGATTGTATCACGAGAAATTCCATAACATTATTTCAACGACTATAGTTTAAACGTCAAAATCCCATACTTTCAACATACAATCCTCAAATAACATTACAGAATATCAAATTCTCATAACACAAATTTTAGTTTAATAATCTCTAGATTTATTACAAAGCGTTTCTAAGCAAAACCTAAACTACGCGTCCAAAGCATAATCCTCAAGCTGCCACATATGTTAAATAAATCGTCAATACAATTAAGTAAAGTTGAGCATACAGGTTTGCGTACATAATAGATATAAAAGCGTTTAGCATACACCGCATGACATACGTAATAGATGTGAATGATGTAACTACTTAGATTCATGCAAACCAACAAACCGCGATTGATCGAGGCATGCGAATAAGTGTCCACTTCCTAAAGAGAAAAATAAATACGAAATAAAAATGCGAGCCTTAACAACCCCGGGCCTCCGGGTGGCGGGTCAACCTCTAGTATACTATCATGTTAAGGGTGGCATATAAGCAATCAAGCATTACATACAATTCAGCAGATTTCACGTATAGTCATGTAATTCAGCGGGTTACGAATAAGCGTTTGAGAGTCGTGTGATGTGTTTTGATTTACGAACATATGTGACACCCAAAAGTGCGTTTAACCGTAAAAGAGGTTCAAGTATACTCACTGTGGGTGCGTTTCGGGAGAGATTCGGGATCTGAGAAGAGTTGCAGAGAGTGCCGGATCAGCCTGTAAGTTAACAGAAGTGCATCAGTCTTCTGAATTGCTGAAACGGTTAACGGGTGAATGGGCAGTGGGCAAGTTCAGGCGAACTTGTAGAAAGTACAAGTTCGGGAATGCTTCTGATCTTACTGAAGGTACAAGTTCGGGCGAACATGTATGTTTCCATACACGTTCGAGTGAACTTGTGAAGTCTTGTTGAGAGGTGAGACAAGTTCGGGCGAACTTGTATAATTTCCAAGGAAATTATGCAAGTTTGGGCGAACTTGTAAGGTTGTTAACTGGGGAGGACAAGTTCAGGCGAACTTATCTAATTTTCTTGGAAATTGGACAGAGTTCGGGCGTACTTGTGCCATTTTTGCAGATTTGACATGTGAGACCAAGTTCAGGCGAATTTAGTCACCAAATTGGTGACAAGTTCAAGTGAACTATTCCGGGCGAACTTGCTTGTTTTGGCATCCAAATCTTGCGTTTTTGCGCCGTTTGCTGAGGAAATCGAGTGTTCATCCCTCCAACCTTAAGCCACTGAGTAAAACTTAGGCTGGAGAGGTCTTTTGGAGCGAGTTTAGCCATTTTACAGAAACTTGGGCTAATGCGGGCGAACTTGATGGTTCGTACGGGTTAATTCAGCTTGTGTAAAGTGACGATTTCGTCCTTGTGCTTCCGGATCTGAGATTTTGCTTAATAACGCCTCGTTTCACTCAAAAGTGAATGAAACATACGTCATTAGTCTGAATATTGTGTAAAAATCGATGTTTTAAAAGGTTTTCCTCAGATCTAGTATAGATTGAGTGAAAACAGAAGTTTTTTTATGGAAAAAGATGAAGATTTTCGTAAATATAAGAGATTTGTTGAAAACAAAGGCAAAGACTTGTGCAAAATTGTTGTAAACTGTTGTAAAACATTGTTGAGCATCATTGTAGTTGAAATCGGGTTGATTCTTACTTAGAAAACAGGGTTTCGGGTTTGGAGAGCTCTGGGCGAACTTGGTAGCAAGTTCAAATGAGAAGGAGGATTGAGTATTATAGGTGAGTGAGAAATGAGGGAGCAGACATCAAGTTTGGCCGAACTTGTATCAAGTTCGGGCGAACTTGTTACAAGTTCGAGCGGACCTTGCATGTTTTTGTTGAACTTTTATATAAGTCCGGGCGGACTTGTGGCTTGAGAGTGATTAGATGGCTTCAGGCAAGTTCGAACGAACTTGTGATATGCAAGTTCGGCCGAACTTGACCTGATGGCCAAGTTTCGTTCGATTATTTCTGTTAAGTGTTCGTTTGACGATTCGGTTTGTATTGGATAGTTATATTAAGCGTTATTAGTGATGTAATAGTGCGATTTAGCAATTCGAATAAGCGAGAGCGATGCGATAGCGAGTGTAATCATAAACATAAACACGCATAACACGTAAATAACATAAAACCACATAATTAACTGCGATTTGCGATGCGATGAGATAAGCGATGTGATGGCACAAGTGTTTATTTAAACAATAATACACTTGGCTCGTATAGTAGCATAACTACTTGTGACTGCGATTAAATTAACGATGCATTAAATAAGTGATTAGATGCGACATAAACATAATTAATTAACACAACCTTTTCATAACCGAATCTCGGAGTACAATTTGATAGATACACGGAACAAAAGAAAATTAACTAACAACAAAAATTCAGAACTGTTATGGTCTCCCCTACTTTAGGAAATTTCGTCCCGAAATTTAAGTAGTGGTCGTAACAAAGAGATGCGGATATTTGGCATTCATGTCACTTTCCAATTCCCAAGTGAACTCGGCACCGATTTGCCTTCCTATCGGACCTTCACGATAGGGACGCGAGAGCGCCGTAATTTCTTTGGATTTCTCGGTCCATGATTTCTACAGGATTTTCCACGAAATGGAAGTCTCGTTGATTTGCAGGTCTTCGAGAGGGACGTGGAGATTTTCTTCAGCTAGGCATTTCTTGAGGTTAGACAGTGGAAAGTCGGATGAACGTTATTAAGTTCCGCCGGTAGTTCGAGACGATAGGCTACTTTACCGATCCTTTCTAGAAACTTAAAGGGTCCTACGTATCGTGGTGCTAGCTTTCCTTTCTTCCTGAAGAGATCACTCCCTTCCAAGGTGCAACCTTTAGGAGAACGTGATCTCCCACTTTGAACTGTAGGGGCTTGCGGCGTTTATTGGCATAACTCTTTTGGCGACTCCGAGCTTTCAAGAGATTATCTCTGATCTGGAGGATTTTGTCTGTCGTTTCTTGAATCAGCTCGGAACCGGTGATTTGTGCTTCTCCGATCTCGTGCCGTGCAATGAGCGATCGACATTTTCTTCCATACAGCGCCTCAAAAGGAGCCATTTGAATGCTGGTATGATAACTATTATTGTACGAGAATTCGATTAAAGGTAAATGCGTATCCCAGTACCACCGCAATCTATGATGCACGCACGAAGCATGTCTTCGAGGGTGCGGATAGTGCGCTCAGTCCGACCGTCGGTTTGAGGGTGAAAAGCGGTACTGAGATTAAGCGTAGTACCGAGAGAGGATTGAAAAGTCTCCCAGAGACAAGAGGTAAAGCGACCGTCGCGGTCAGAGATGATGTCACGAGGCGTCCCGTGGCGACAAATGACTTCGTCGGTATAGATTCGGGCTAACCGTTTGACCTTAAAGTCTTCTCGTATAGCAATAAAGTGCACGGATTTGGTAAGACGATCAACGATAACCCAAATGCTATCGTGACCAGATGAAGTGCGGAGAAGTTTCATAATAAAGTCCATAGCTATACACTCCCACTTCCACATCGGGATTTCGGGTTGTTCGAGTAAGCCAGAGGGCCTTTGATGCTCGGCTTTAACTTTCGAACAAGTTAAGCACTTTGAGACGTAAACGGCGATATCCTTTTTCATGCCCGACCACCAATACTTAGGACGAAGGTCCTGGTACATTTTGTCGGCTCCGGGATGAATGGAAAGTCGAGACCTATGAGCTTCGGTCATTAGCAGTTCACGAAGATTATCACGACTGGGAATCCAAATGCGGTCGAGATAGTAATGGATACCATTAGGTTTAACAACAAGCTGAGTTTCGACACCACATTTCATTTCTTCCTCTAAGGTATTCTCGTTAAAACATGCGAATTGGGCAGAGCGAATCATGATTTCGAGATCATTCAAAGCTTGAGAGTCACGAACGCTATACACATAGCTTCGTCGACTTAGAGCATTGGCTACGACGTTTGCTTTGCCGGGATGGTAGCGTATCTCGTAATCGTAATCGTTGAGTAGTTCGACCCATCGGCGTTGGCGCATATTCAGTTCTTTTTTATTGAAGATATGTTGTAAACTTTTATGGTCGGTGAAGACCGTACACTTAGTACCGTAAAGGTAGTGTCGCCATATCTTCAATGCAAAAACAACTGCACCGAGTTTGAGATCGTGGGTGGTGTAGTTCTTCTCGTGGATCTTGAGTTGGCGAGACGCATACGCGATAACCTTGTCTCGTTGCGTGAGAACACAACCAAGGCCAAGATTAGAGGCATCGCAATAAACAACGAAATCGTCATTTCCGTCGGAAAGAGCGAGTACAGGAGCATTGCATAGAATACGCTTGAGAGCTTGCAAGGCTTCCTCTTGTTTGGAATCCCAAACGAAAGGTTTGTCTTTATGAGTTAAAGCTGGTAAGTGGAACGGTGATTTTCGAAAAGTCGGCGATGAATCGACGGTAGTAACCCGCCAATCCAAGAAAAGAACGGATTTCGGATGCATTCTTCGGCGTAATCCAACTCTTGACGGCTTCGATCTTTGCAGGGTCAACGTGAATCCTTGACTATTAAGATGTGACCGAGAAATTGGACTTCTTCGAGCCAAAATTCACATTTAGAGAACTTAGCATAAAGGCAATTTCCTTGAACAAGTTCGAGGACTAAACGGAGATGGCGCGCGTGTTCGTCTCTCGACTTCGAATAGATAAGGATATCATCGATGAAAACAATGACGAAACTATCTAAGAAAGCTTTACGCACACGGTTCATCAAATCCATGAAGACCGCGGGTGCATTGGTAAGACCAAAAGGCATGACCACGAATTCGAAATGGCTCATAACGAGTACGAAAGGTGGTTTTTGGAATGTCTTCTTCCATCACGCGTAGCTGATGATAACCAGAACGCAAATCGATCTTAGAAAAACAAGTAGCACCTTGAAGCTGATCAAATAAGTCATCGATACGCGGAAGAGGGTAGCGGTTTTTTTACCGTAAGCTTATTAAGTTCACGTAATCGATGCACATCCGGAACGTCCCATCGTTCTTTTCACGAAAAGAACGGGTGCGCCCCACGGTGAAGTGCTCGGGTGTATGAAACCTTTATCAAGAAGCTCTTGAAGTTGGCTAGATAGCTCGCGCATTTCTGATGGTGCGAGACGATAAGGAGCTTTAGCAACGGGAGTGAGGATAGCACCGAGAATCAAATCGATACGGAATTCTACATCACGAGTAGGGGGTAAACTGGGTAAATCGTCGGGGAAAACTTTAGGAAATTCACAAACAACGGGAACGTCTTTGAAGGTTTTCTTTTCTTTCTCTAGGTTCACGATGTGGGCTAGAAAGGCAACACAATGCTTTCGCAAACATTTGTGTGCTCGGGTACAAGACAAAAGCATCAACTTCTTTGCGGGAGTTTTACCATAGACATGGAGTTGATCACCATTAGAAAGAGGAAAGCGAATCAATTTGTCAAAGCAAACAACTTCAGCATGGTTTTCACGAAGAAAATCCATACCTACTATGATATCGAAGCTACCTAACTGTATAGGTATGAGATTGATCGAGAAGGCGTGGTTGTTGAGATCAAGAGTACAACCACGTAGGACGGAGTTAACGGTAACGGTTCTTCCGGTGGCGACTTCCACATCGAAAGTCTTTGGGAGTTTAGCGCGTTTACATTTTAAAATCCTTTTCGAATTCTAACGATACAAAACAATTGTCGGCTACCAGTATCAAATAAACATGAAGCATAAATACCATTTACGAGGAACTTACCGTTGACAACATTGTTGTCGTTCTGAGCTTGGCGATGGTTGAGATTAAAGGCTCGTCCACGTGCAACCTGTTGTTGCTGCTGAGGCTGTGACTACTGCTGCGGGCTCTTGTTTTACAGGCTTGTTTGGGCAGACATTACTGAAATGATTTGGATCACTGCACGTGTAACACCCCAAATCGCGTATAATAACAACACGTGGCGGAAACACTTGGGGAGTCACGTTACAAATTGTTTCACAACACCTGTTATTTCAAGTTTTGTTTTATGGAATTAACGAATTACATTGACTTGGAATAATGAAAATGAAATACAATAAAATTGTCTTTCAAGTTTTAAAGTCACTAAGGCTGAGTCCATCCTAGGTGTGCACTCAGCAACAAATCATCACATAGATTAACCTGAAACATATGTGAAAATAAAGTCAGCAAATAAATGCCGGCGAGTACATAGGATTTTGTGTTGATGCTTCATGGTTTTTTTATTGTAAGAAAAGTTTAAAGTAGTACAATAGTCGCCATGAACCAAAAAAGTTTCTTTTATAAAAACCATATGAAAATCAATATGATATAAAAGAAATAAAGCTTGGTTAAATAGATAACCAAAAGTAAGTTTTGTCTCGTATAAAAATGTCGTGTTTTGTATAAGATATGGCATGTCTTGTATTTTGTTTAAAATGATTTAGTTAACGTCACAATATGTAAGATAATAAAAGCACTTATATATAGGAAGTACCATCGGCGTATTCACCATGCTTTTATCACATTACACACGTCACGCTATTTAAGTCATTCACCATAAACCAATATCGAGGAAATGAATGTCATGTAAATCAATGTTAAGTAACAAATGTCATGTAAGCCAATGTTGAGTAAACCAATGTCGAGTAACAAATGTCGAGTAAACCAATGTCATGTAACAAATGTCATGTAAACCAATGTCTCGTATAGTCAAAATGTCTTGTATAAAACAACGTCTTTAAATGAACAAAAGTTTTTTTCAAATCAAAGTTATGTTCTATAAACCGTTGCTTTTTATTGTTAAAACATATCTTATGGTTTGTTGGCGAATACATTCAAACCTTGTTAATTGTCAGATAAACCTTTATAAAGACAAAGGTTTACCAATGTTCATCGGATTCTGTTTCATCGGAAATGAGGTGTCAACCCTATGGTACCATTAGATACTACAGGTCGGTCATAAATGTTAATGAAACCTTGTCGAGTTCAACGCACCAATATGTCAATAACAATGCAAACATGTATGAAAATGTTTTGAAACCATGTACTAGTATGCTCAGTCAACATTCATAGAAAGAAATGTCTTTGAAAACCTTGTACTATATGTACTATGTAATCAAAGCATGTATTGTGTCATGAAAACATGAAAGTAGATATAGGCACATATGTTTAACCCCAAAACATTTGAATAAAAGAGGTGACTATGTACTCACTTCGGATTGCAAAAGTATCCTTGTTCAAGAAGATAAACCAAATTTCAAGAGTCCGAGGAGTCACGCGTGTCCTAATATCGGATAGTTATGTTAATATCGGAACATAATCGTCGGATAGGATAGAATGATGCCTCATAAACCAAATGAGTGTTGGAAATCATATGAAATGGTTTAATAAGGTTTACATTCTGAATTGAAATGATTCCTAAGTGTTTTAGACCCGTAATGGCTCGTTAAGTTAGTTTATGTCAATTTAACGAGTCATTTGCGTAAACGCGTGATCGGATGTGTTATGATAGGTTCTATATGCCAAAACATGTTTAATAATATTATAACATCAGTTTATATAGGCCAAAACTTTGGTTATATATGCTTAAAATCGATTTATGCGCAAAAGGGCATTTTAGTCATTATTGAAGAACATAATAACTAATTATCATAACTCTAACCGAATGACATGACCATAAGGTATAACCTCAGGGATTACTCCTTTTATAATTATGATCACAAATATGTATTTGGTCGGGTCCGAAGATCCGCCAAACGGGTCGGATACGAAAGTCAAAGCGGTGGTCAAACCGTTCAACTTACGACTCTAAACAAGCACAAAAATGAGAGTGATGATTTAGACATGTTTTGACATGTCTAATAAAGTTTATAAAAGAGTTTTGGTATCAAAACAAACTGTTTTGACACCCGAAATTAGTTTCGGCATAAAATGCGCATTTATCACATTTTTTTACCAAACTTTGACTTGTTAAAATGACTAGAAATGGTGGAAATCAGTAAGCATGATCACTAAGGATCATAACCACCTTGATTACCATTATATTGTAAGATTCAATTGGACTTTATGTTGATCAATTCATGATCAAATCTGGAAGTCAACAGAAAGTCAAACTGTTAGTTTTAGCCCAATTAATCTAAGAAACTTGAATCAAAACATGAATGAATTACTTACAAACACTAGGGATGATCAAGGAATTACAGAGGAAAATCCAAAGTGGTTGCCAATTTCGGCTTTGAGAAGAAAAGATCAAAGAAAGTGGTTGTAAAAGTTCAAAAATGAAGAACCCTTGGTTTTTACAGTTGAATTGGGTTAATTTGATAATGACAAGTGTTTGGAGATGCTCTAGGATGTTAACAAGTGCTGTACAGGTGTCAGAAGCAGGTTAAGTGTGGCAATTCATGAGCTAGGTGTCAAAAATTGCGAATTGGTAGCAAGGAAATGAGCTGGGAAGCTGCCAGCTAACTTTCTGTCAAAACAGGGGCCTCACCATACACTATGGTATACCCCTTGGGGCGTCACGCTACGCCACACCTTGCTTTGTCTGAAACTTTCAAAAATGGAAGAAGAGGTCCCTACACATGTTTTCTTCACATTTTGGCATTTCTAACACCCGTTAACCCCATTTTTAAGTTCCATAAGGACGTTAAAGTATAGGGAACTTGAAATATGGTCAAAAATATCTCAGAGGTTGGTTCGTTTGGTCGTACGGTTGCGGTTTTAGGTTAATTATGACGAAAATCGTAACGAACGCGTAAATGACCGTAACTGCGTAACGAATGATGGTTTTGCATTCCAATCACTAATATACTAGATTTCATGATTACAAAAATTTTTGGATGTCTGTACATGTTCCGGATAGCGAAACACGCGAAAAGGCATAGTTTCGCAGAATTTGCAAAATAGCCCCTGAAGTTGCAAAACCATGTTTTTGCCATACGGAAGTCCTTAAAACTTATTTCTAAGTTATGTAAAGGGTATTAAGGGTATGTTTAGCTTATGTCAATGTTCCGAAACGTACGTTGCTACGAGAATCAGCAGACTTTCGTAATTTGTCGTAAATAGTCCCTGTGATCGAATAGGCTTGTTTTTGACATACCAAACCCTTCAAAACTTAATTCTAAGTTATGCAAAGGTTATTTAATGTATGTTAAGCTTGTGCCATTGTTCCGGAGTGTATGTCGCGTTAAACTGATTACGTTTGCCTAACAGTTTGCGATTTCACTTCCAGAAGCTGTTCGAGAGTTTGTTATCGTGTAATAATCGAATATGTGCAATTGTTATGGATAAGTTCCATAGTTCAATGAATAAAACACAAGGTTTTATTGCTTATGAAATTGTTCGAGATATGATAATGACAATGGAGGCACAGTTGTCACAGTCTCCCCTACTTTAAGAAATTTCATCCCGAAATTTATTCGTAGGAATCCGTTTGCATAAGTTGTGTCAAGCAATCGTTTTGCACGGAATCTAGGGTTTCATCTACTCACATAGAATAACCCATCAAGGATCTCCATGTAAGGCATAACTTTATCATTCCCTAGTGGATACTTCCTCAGATAATGTAGGAAGTAGGAATGGCCTGTTATACCTGTGATGCTCATCTCCTAATAGATACTTCCTTGATTAATGCAGATAGAGGAGATGAGGGATTGATATATGGTAGAACCGATCGACCAATAGTACTGTGAGTATCCTTTAAACATCCGACTATTGAGATAGAAGGTTCTATAAGGATTTAGCTTGTGTTTCATTTCTCCGTGGATGCTTCTTCGAAAGCGAAAATGAATGGATAATTCATTTTCCAATGGATTCTTCATCAGAAATGGAATGAAGGATTACGAATGGATAATTCATTTCCTGATGGATATTTCTTCAGAAGCGAAAATGAATGGATAATTCATTTTCCAATGGATACTTCGTCAGAAGTGGAAATGAAGGATTGTTGAATAGATTATTCATTTCCCATGTGGATATTTATTCAGAAGCGAAAATGAATGGATAATTCATTTTTCAATGGATACTTCGTCAGAAGTGGAAATGAAGGATTGTTGAATAGATTATTCATTTCCCCGATGGATATTTCTTCGGAAGCGAAAATGAATTGATAATTCATTTTCCAATGGATACTTCGTCAGAAGTGGAAATGAAGGATTAGAAAAGGATTATTCATTCCCAATGGGTATTTCTTTAGAAGCGAAAATGAATGGATAATTCATTTTCCTCAATGGATACTTCTTCAGAAGCGAAAATGAATTCATTCATTTTCCAAATGGATATTTCTTTAGAAGCGAAAATGAATTCATTTTCCAATGGATACTTCATTAGAAACGAAAATGAATGAGGATTTTTGAATGGATTATTCATTTCCCAATGGATATCTTTGGAAAAGCGAAAAATGAGTAGCTAGTTTATTTTTCCTCAATAGATCTTCACCAGAAATGGAAATGAATATAAATGGCTTTCGATTCTTGTTTAAGTTAACACATATGGGTCTGGGATAACATAAAATCCTCAAGTGATTTGGATAATGCTACGACAAATAATAGCATAAGAACACTTATATATAGGAAGTACCAGCGGTGTATCCACCATTTCTTATGGTATCATGATCGCCTCATTATATAATCACTCTAGATTTTATGCCGACAAACTTAACAGGACTCACTATGGTTTCCGTGCATCGAATCTCATAATTATTGTGCACCCATTATTACTTAATTCGTTGCATAGTATGGATAGCTTATCTTGTCAAGTGATAAGTTATGGTCAAAGAAAGATACTTTGTTTTGATAATTGAAATAATGCGTGCAATCTCACGGTTTCACGTCAGCCAATAAAACTGTACGTTTTCCACGGATAGACGAGTTCATAGATTTGGTAAAGAATGTGCGAGTACAAAGAGGTGCATTACGCGAGTCGTTCAAATTCGTAAAGAATGAGAATTTCCGCAATTGATATAACAACACACATTACGCAACCAGGAATATTAGTTTTAAAATTAAAAATCATTACATAAGTAACTAGAAAAAGTACACAAGTCTTGGATAACAAAAGAAATTGAAATGTAAAACCCTAGTTGTTTATAACTGCATTATTGTTGGCACGAGGCTCGTTAAATTCAGCGTTAGGAGCACGTCCTTGAGCAGGGTTGTTAACAACTTGGTTTTGTGTAGCAGCAACTCGGTAAACATTAGCTGTATGACCAATAAGCCCATAATTTAAACATATGTGGCATTGAACATTGGCATGATGATGAAAGTTACATTGGTTGCACAAAGGTGCAGTTCCATTGTATGGTCTTCTAGCAGGGGGTTGCGCTGGTTGGTTGGGAGCAGCTTGGTTGGGTCGAGTAACCACAGAAGGTTTTGTGAAGCCTTACGCTTCGTAGATATCTTGGAAGGTTCAGATTTGGTTTCTTTGGGTTTGGCTTGCGTGGTTTTAGCAGCTTGTTCCTTGTCGCCTTTGCGAAACAATTTCCCTTTTCTGATTTGAGACTCAGTCAGGGTAGCAGAGAGTTCGATAGCCTGTCGAACGGTGGTAGGGTTGCTACCAGTAACAATATCCTAAATAGGGTCAGGCAGGCCATCAATGTACTTTTCAATTACCTTGTCCAAAGGCGTAACCATCGTAGGACACAATAAGCTTAGCTCCTCATATCGGTCGGTGTAGGCACGATGGTCTCCACTATCTTGTTTCAGATCATGGAACTCATTCTCAAGTGCTCTTTGCTCATGACGTGGGCAGAACTCTTTCATCATGAGAGCTCGAAGCTCTTCCCACGTTTGAGCCATCGCTACCTCGACACCCCGGTCTCTTTTCACACCATTCCACCATGTAAGTGCTCTCTTTTGAAAGACACTTGAAGCAAACTCTACCGTGCGTTCATTTGGGCACTGCACATAACGAAAAGTGCTTTTGATACTTTCGAACCATTGTAGGAGCCCAGTAGCTCCCTCAGACCGAGAAACTTGAGTGGTTTAGCTGAAAAAATTGTTTATAGTTGCACTAAGCAGGTGCATTATTTTTATTGTTATTGCAAGCTTGATTTAATTGGATCACAAGGTTTGGAAGTACGGCGGCCATTTGTTGCGCAATTAAAGCCGCCATTTCGGCGTCTTGAGCAGTGTTGCGACAAGGAGGCATTCTAAAAGAAAGGAAACATGAGAGAAATGTGTGAGATTTATGATGAATAAACGGAAGAGTTATCAAAATATCGATGACATATAAGGATTGCGATCATTTGTTTGTTACTCAAAACCAACAAATGACACAACGACTAATCAAAGTAAATGGGTCTTTATAATGTATCGCGAAGACATGCTTTAGCCTATAAGTGGACACTCACCCCAAGAGTCCCCAGGTAAGAGTGACTGGCCTGATAATGCGGATTTATACGAATACTCTAGGCCTTAGACAGAATACTCAGGGTACAGGCATCCACCCTTCCAGATTTCATGTGTTCACATTAATAAAACCCAAACTTTGACGAGATTTGAAAATCTTGAAGGCATGAAGCCCAAAAACAAACAAACCATCTAAGGATAGATGATTTATTGTGAGGTTTTGGAAAAATTTGACTTTCAAAAAGGATTTGTGTTCTGTTTTGGGTAATCACCTAAGAATAGGTGATGATATAGTTTTAAGAATCTAAACGCAAGAAAACTCGCGTTAGGGTCCTAGGAAGGTTATAGACTAGGTCAAAGCATTACTAATAAACTAATTCCCTATAACTAGTGCTCTGGTACTAATCTGTAACACCCCAAATCGCGTATAATAACAACACGCGGCGGAAACACTTGGGGAGTCACGTTACAAATTGTTTCACAACACCTGTTATTTCAAGTTTTGTTTTATGGAATTAACGAATTACATTGACTTGGAATAACGAAAATGAAATACAATAAAATTGTCTTTCAAGTTTTAAAGCCACTAAGGGCTGAGTCCATCCTAGGTGTAGCACGCAGCAACAAATCATCACATAGATTAACCTGAAACATATGTGAAAATAAAGTCAGCAAAGAAATGCCGGC
The DNA here is from genome assembly GCA_947069175.1 of Scalesia atractyloides. Lineage (NCBI taxonomy): Eukaryota > Viridiplantae > Streptophyta > Magnoliopsida > Asterales > Asteraceae > Scalesia > Scalesia atractyloides. The sequence continues at coordinate 44,305,875 of CAMTDV010000016.1, forward strand.
GAGTACATAGGATTTAGTTTTGATGCTTCATGGCTTTGTTTATTGTAAGAAAAGTTTAAAGTAGTACAATAGTCACCATGAACCATAAAAAGTTTCTTTTATAAAAACCATATGAAAATCAATATGATATAAAAGAAATAAAGCTTGGTTAAATAGATAACCAAAAGTAAGTTTTGTCTCGTATAAAAATTTCGTGTTTTGTATAAGATATGTCATGCCTTGTATTTTGTTTAAAATGATTTAGATAACGTCACAATATGTAAGATAATAAAAGCACTTATATATAAGAAGTACCATCGGCATATCCACCATGCTTTTATCACATTACACACGTCACGCTATTTAAGTCATTCACCATAAACCAATATTGAGGAAACCAATGTCAAGTAACAAATGTCATGTAAGCCAATGTTGAGTAAACCAATGTCGAGTAACAAATTTCGAGTAAACCAATGTCGAGTAAACCAATGTCATGTAACAAATGTCATGTAAACCAATGTCTCGTATAGTCAAAATGTCTTGTATAAAACAACGTCCTTAAATGAACAAAAGTTTTGTTCAAATCAAAGTTATGTTCTATAAATCGTTGCTTTTATTGTTAAAACATATCTTATGGTTTGTTGGGGCGCACATTCAAACCTTGTTAATTGTCAGATAAACCTTTATACAGACAAAGGTTTACCAATGTTCATCGGATTCTGTCATTCCCCAATGGATACTTCCAAAACTAGGAAGCGGAAATGAGGTGTCAACCCTATGGTACCATTACATACTACAGGTCGGTCATAAATGTTAATGAATGTATCATTGTCGAGTTCAACGCACCAATATGTCAATAACAATGCAAACATGTATGAAAATGTTTTGAAACCATGTACTAGTATGCTCAGTCAACATACATAGTAAGAAATGTCTTTGGAAACCTTGTACTATATGTACTATGTAATCAAAGAATGTATTGTGTCATGAAAACATGAAAGTAGATATAGGCACATATGTTTCACCCCAAAACATTTGAAAATGTAAAAGAGGGACTATATACTCACTTGGGATTGCCAAAGTATCCTTGTTCAAGAAGATAAACCAAAGTTCAAGAGTCCGAAGAGTCACGCGTGTCCTAATATCGGATAGTTATGTTAATATCCGAACATAATCGGCGGATAGGATAGAATGATGCCTCATAAACCAAATGAGTGTGGGAACTCATATGAAATGATTTAATAAGGTTTACATTCTGAATTGAAATGATTCCTAAGTGTTTTAGACACGTAATGTCTCGTTAAGTTAGTTTATGTCATTTTAACGAGTCATTTGCGTAAACGCGTGATCGGATGTGTTATGATATGTCACACCCTCAATTTCCACTTGCGGAGTTTTACCGCGAGGCGTGTGAACAAACCAGAATCTGAAACACTAGTACGTCGAACGATTCTATATGATTTGATAATACGTTTTCCAAAATCACTTGTTGTAGATTTTATATTACCAATATTTAGCAGAAGCATCAGTTTTTAAAGTTTGAGCGGAAGCATAGATAAGTAGTGAAGCGGGCGCCAACACAAACGCCAAAACAAATGAAAAATCCCAAAACAATATTAATAAATAAGACTCGATAAAAGATGTCTTGTTCAATGCATGTGCGTGCACCTAGAGCTCCTAGCGTCCTGAGAAACATGTAAAGAAACAAGTGTCAACATTAAAGATGAGTGAGTTCACAGGTTTTCATAAATTCGTTTGTTCGGTTATAGTTTGTTTACTCCGTTATCCCTAACCCGGGATAACGTATTGGTTCCATTATTCCAACCCGGAATAATATGTTGTTGCTTCCAATATTCCAACCCGGAATATTAAGTTGTTGTTTCCAATATTCCAAACCCGGAATATTAAGTTGATGTTTCCAATATTCCAAACCCGGAATATTAAGTTGATTCGTAATTAAGTTCAATGTTAATATATATAGGTAGCTAGCCTAAAGTCATGTCACGTAAGAGTTCGCGATCGAAGCTGACTGTTGTGCCTCCGTTTTGCCAGGCCTATCACATGACCATGGCGAAGTTAGGCCAAATTATTCACCCGTTGACCATACCCGGTCGGCTAGCGCGACTAGCTCGGATGGGGCTTGTCGGGCCCAGTAGTACTACTTATAATTTCCCCGCTATTAAACCCAATACTAACGATCCGAGAGATTGACGAGGACTTAAGTGATAAAGCTGCTTAGTGACCATAACATTACATTAACATTAACTTAGTTACCGAATAGTTATGTGACGTTAAATTCGTATAACGTAAAGAGATTGAGTTTGAGAGCGTATACATGTTTCTCCCCCTGTTGTTTAAAAACCGGATAAAGTTAGGGGCCGTGAACTCACCTTTATTTGCTCGGTTAGTGTAGCAAAGATGTTATAAGAGATGGGACCGCTAGTTGCGTCCTAACAAACCAATTAATTCCAAGTCAGTGTGTGAACACACCAATACAAATTCTACACGTAATTTACGCACAAAGTGATACACACAAACAACATATCTAACACTCAAACATGCATGCAAGTATCCTCATGTGAACCTAGTGATCAAAACAACTTATCATAAACATAAACCAATTCATGCCACAATTTGGTGCACAAAATCACAAGTTATCAATTTCAGCTTAACACTCATAATTCAGCTGTTTTCTAGGATTTTTATAAAATAGTTCCAACATTCCAGAAATTCCAATATTTTTACAGTAGGTGACATTTATACTATAGAAATTTATATAAATTTTCCAAGTCCTAAATCTTTACCAATTAACCATAAATATTAATATACTAGGCTGCAGTCAGATTTACCGCTTTCTGATTGCAGTCCGCGGAAGAATTTATTTAAAAATCACTGATCGTCCAATTAACAAAATTCCAGTTGGAGTTGCCCGGAAATTTCCATACCTAGTTGCTGTACAAAAATCATGACTCAACTCCCTACTGATTTTAAAATCTAGCTCGATAAACAACTAACAAAATTTCAGGATTTTCACAGTTTTAGTTACTGAACTTATTTGGCCCTTTAAAAATATCAAACGACTTCAGAAAATTATGAATCCAGCGCCATTAGATTCCTTATTCAAATCTCTACGTTCTAGACATCAGAAAATCCGTTTTTCGACAACTAACGACCGAGTTACAGCCAGATAAAGTCGGCTGTAACTATTATTCAGCAGACTGTTTTCAGCATATCTTTATCATAAACTCGTATAACCCGTTCATGCGATTAACCTAGGCGATCAAGAACCGATTTTTAATCATAGATCACTACTATTAACTTATCCATGCAAACCCTAGTTCTTACTTCTTGTTTTTACAAACAAAACATACTTGCAACTTATGATTTCCGAAAACAATCATGCACATGAACAACAAACAAAACAGCCGATTACATTCAACATATAAAATCCGAAGCAACTAATCATTTAATCATTCAAGCATATATATGTCCGAACATGATCTCGAAATCAAGATAATTCTGACCTTGAATAACTAGGCAAACAAGCCGAGATTTGGACAAGAACGACTCGGCTGATCCAACTAGATCGCGACCGAAAGGATGATGATAAAGTGGGCTGTTTTGTTGATTGAATAGAGGTGAACAAGGACTGAACTCGCGACTGAATGGAGGTGAAGATGGCGATGGCTGCTGCTGCTACGACCGAGAGGAAGAAACGAACAAGGAAGGCAGCTGTTTGCGATCACAAGGGGCGAGAACAAGCTGCCGACGGCAATTTCTGTTTAGGGTTTTTGGAATCGTGAAGGATACATGCATGTGAGTTGTATATAAAGGCGCAAAGGGAATAGTGTTTACGGTTTGGATAAGCATTCGTGGCCGAGGATCCTAGGTTGGTTCGGTTTGGGTTTGGGCTTGATCTCGCGGCCAAGGACTAGGGTGAGTTGGTTTGGTCTTGGCCGAATAGTTTTAGGTTTTGCATGCAATGGGTTTTTGGTTTGGGTTGTTCTCGGCCGAGTAGTTAGAGTTTAAGTCTAGGTTTGATCTTGGTTTGGGTTTGATTCTTGTTCTCGGCCGAATACTTGAGTTAAAGTTTAAAACTTTGTTAACTACTAGAGTCACAATGAGTCAAAGCTGGTTCGTGTCGCGGTTTGGTTCAGTTCGTGTACATATCTACCATACTTACTCTATAACTAAAACAATCACACAACACACATCACGTATTCATTTAACTCGTGCACGTTTAATACTTAGCATATACATTATTCGACAAGTGTCGCTTTTAAGTTATCCGAAAAACCCGGGATATCACATTATCCCCATGTTGAAAGAATTTTCGTCCCGAAAATTGAGTAAACGCGGTTTAGCATGTAGCGTACATGTTTAGAGTGCCACGCACAAAGAGTTAGTTCGTTAATGATGGTACGCAACGTTACAAGAAGTTCCCCAAGTGCCATACACAAAGATTTCCAAGTGCCATGCACGAGAATTTAGTCAACAATAATACACAAAAGTATAAGAAGTTTCCAGGTTGTCACATCATCCCCATATTGAAAGAATTTTCGTCCCGAAAATTTAGGTACTGGTATCGTTAGTTTGCTGCTCAGTTGCGAAGAGGTGCGGGTATTTGCTTTTCATTTGGTCCTCTCTTTCCCACGTGAACTCCGGTCCACGCTTAGAGTCCCAACGGACCTTAACGATCGGAATTTTGCTGTGCCTTCGAGTCTTGATCTCACGATCCATGATCTCGATAAGCTGTTCCACAAAGTGCAGTCGTTCATCCACTTGGATCTCATCTAATGGAATGACTAGAGTTTCATCTGATAGACACCTCTTCAGATTTGACACGTGAAATACGTTGTGAACTCCACTGAGTTCGGCAGGAAGGTCTAATTGATAAGCTACGGGTCCAATACGTTTCAAGATTACAAACGGGCCTACGTACCGTGGGTTAAGTTTGCCCCGTTTTCCAAAGCGGATTACACCCTTCCAGGGTGACACCTTTAGTAGGACGCGGTCGCCTACTTGAAATTCAAGCGGTTTGCGTCGTTGATCAGCGTAGCTTTCTGTCGATCTCGTGCCGCCGCCATGCGGTTTCTGATTTGTACAATCTTTTCAGTAGCCTCAAGTATTAACTCAGGGCCTGTGAGTTGACTGTCACCGACTTCTGCCTAGCAGACCGGTGATCTACATTTACGACCGTACAATGCCTCAAACGGTGCTGCCAAAATACTCGTATGATAGCTGTTGTTATATGAGAATTCTACTAGAGGCAGTTGAATTTCCCAACTATTTCCGAAGTCCACTACGCATGCCCTAAGCATGTCTTCCAAGGTTTGTATGGTTCTTTCACTTTGACCATCAGTCTGAGGGTGATAAGCTGTGCTCATATCCAAGCGTGTTCCCAACGCTTTCTGGAGTGACTGCCAGAAGTTAGACGTGAAGCGAGCATCTCTGTCTGAGATGATGGACGTTGGCACTCCGTGCCGAGAAACTACTTCCTTAATGTAGATGCGAGTCAGCTTCTCCATCTTATCTGTTTCTTTAATAGCTAGGAAGTGTGCGGACTTAGTTAAACGATCCACGATCACCCAGATGGTATCGCAACCACCCAAGGTTCGCGGGAGTTTAGTGATGAAATCCATTGAGATCTGATCCCATTTCCACACTGGGATCTCAGGTTGTTGGAGTAGCCCCGATGGCTTTTGATACTCCACCTTGACTTTTGCACAAGTCAAACATTTACTCACGTAGGTGGCTATATCGGCTTTCATGTTGGGCCACCAATACGCAGCTTTAAGGTCTTGATACATCTTATCCGAACCCGGATGGACAGAGTATCGAGATTTGTGAGCTTCGTCCATGACTAGCTCTCGGAGGTTTCCGTAGAGAGGTACCCATATGCGATTCATGAAATACCGGGCTCCATTGGGCTTTACTTCCCAATCGCGTTCCATTTTTCCCACCGATTCGGCCTTGATATTTTCCTCCTTAACTGCTTCTAACTGGGCGTCGCGTATTTGTTCGGGTAGCCCCGAATGTATAGTGAGTTGTAATGCTCGTACACGACGAGGTTTCAAGTGTTCCTTCCTACTGAGGGCATCAGCTACCACGTTAGCTTTACCCGGGTGGTACCGAATGGCACACTCATAATCGTTCAAGAGTTCGACCCAGCGACGCTGTCGCATGTTCAACTCCTTCTGATCAAAGATGTGTTGGAGGCTTTTGTGGTCAGTAAAGATTGTGCACTTTGTTCCATAGAGGTAGTGTCTCCAAATCTTAAGTGCAAACACTACTGCTCCCAATTCCAGGTCATGCATCGTATAGTTTTTCTCGTGAACCTTCAGTTGTCGCGACGCATACGCGATGACCTTATCGCGTTGCATGAGTACGCATCCCAATCCCTGAATGGAAGCATCACAATACACTACAAAGTCATCTGTCCCTTCCGGCAAGGACAGAATGGGTGCACTGCAAAGTTTCTGCTTCAGCAATTGAAATGCTGTTTCTTGCTTGTCACCCCAAGTATACTTGATACCTTTCTGGGTGAGGGTAGTAAGCGGTTGTGCGATCTTTGAAAACCCCTCGATGAAGCGTCTGTAGTAACCAGCCAATCCCAAAAATTGGCGGATCTCCGTCGGTGTCTTAGGTGCTTCCCAGTTTTTGATGGCTTCAATCTTGGCAGGGTCTACGTGGATACCCTTTTCATTCACGACATGCCCGAGAAACTGAACTTCCCGAATCCAGAAATCACACTTCGAGAGCTTGGCATATAGCTTTTCCTGTTGAAGTAATCCTAGCAGTAATCGTAGATGTTCAGCATGTTCTTCTTCACTTTTGGAGTAGATGAGTATGTCATCGATGAACACAATGACAAATTTGTCGAGGTATGGTTTACACACGCGGTTCATGAGGTCCATGAACACCGCAGGTGCGTTGGTGAGACCGAAGGGCATGACTAAGAACTCATAATGGCCATACCGAGTACGAAATGCTGTCTTAGCGATATCCTCCTCCCTGACGCGTAGCTGGTGGTAACCGGACCGTAAATCAATCTTAGAGTAGTAGCTTGACCCTTGAAGTTGGTCGAAGAGATCGTCGATGCGAGGTAACGGGTATCGGTTCTTGACGGTAACCTTGTTGAGTTCCCTATAGTCGATGCACATGCGGAAGGTCCCGTCCTTCTTATTGACAAACAGGACTGGAGCTCCCCATGGCGAAACGCTCGGTCGGATAAACCCCTTCTCTAAAAGTTCCTGAAGTTGGGTAGACAGCTCTTGCAGCTCGGCTGGAGCTAGGCGGTATGGAGCCTTGGCGATAGGAGTTGCATTGTTTGCCAATTCGATTTCAAACTCCAATTGTCGATGTGGTGGAAGACCAGGTAGTTCTTCTGGGAATATATCAGAAAAGTCACCGACGACAGGGATGTCTTCTATACGTTTCTCGTCCTTAGGCTGTTCGGTAATCAGTGCGAGGAAAGCGAAGGAATTCTTTTTCCGAAGATACTTCTGCGCTTGCATGTATGAGATGATGTTGGTGACGGCGCTTGCCTTGTCGCCTTGTACCGTCAGGATTTCGTCGTTCGAGAGTGGAATACGGATAGATTTTTCGAAGCAGAGAACTTCAGCTCGGACGTCGGATAGCCAGTCCATTCCGACTACCACGTCAAAACTACCCAGAGTAGTTGTCATCAGATCAATGGTAAAAGTGTGGCCCGCGAGTTTGAGTTGACAGCCGGATACTATTTGGGTCACATCTACAGATTTACCATCGGCTAATTCTATAACATAAGGGGTCTCTAATGGTTTAAGCGTGAGATTTAGGTTCTTCCTAAAAGACTCAGATATAAAGCTCCTATCCGCACCCGTATCAAAAAGCACAGTAGCAAAATGTTCATTAAGGGGAAACTTACCGGTGACCACGTTCGTGTCGTTTCTGGCCTCTCCGCGGCCCAATGTAAATGCGCGACCTTTAGCACCTCCTGTGCCACCGTTCCCATTGTTGTTGTTATTATTGTTGTTGTGGTTATTGTGGTTGTGGTTGTTTCCACCATTATTGTTGTTGTTACGCAACTGTGGGCAGTCTTTTGAAATGAGCAGTGCTACCACACTGATAGCATCCCCGGTTTATACCCTGCTGCTGACCCTGGGGCTGATTTTGATTTTGTCGGGACATGATTTCTCCACGACAATCCTTTGCCGCATGTCCCACCTTGCCACATCGTTGGCAGCGGTTCCCGGCACAAGGGCCGTTATGGTGGAGATTACAGCGGTTGCACTGCAGCTTTCGACCTGCATAGCCGCTTGCGTTCGGGTTGTTGTTGTTGTTGTTGTTGTTGTTGGCGGGCTGATTTTGATGACCCCGGTGGCTGTTGTAGTGATTGAACCGTTTCTGGTTCCCTTGCTGCGGATGAGATGACGAAGATTGTCGAACAGTGGAGTCTTCAAATTTTCTTTTGTTGTCCGGGGCAACTTCAGTTGTACCCCGTGCTGGCAGTTTCTTCTGTTCTACCGCCTTATCGGTGAGTTTGTGAGCCAATCGGATTGCTTGATGTTCAGTTACAGGGTTACTAGACATTACCATACCCTGAATTTCCGGAACCAGACCCCCGAGATAGAACTCGAGTCTTTTCTCCACCGTGTTGACCAATTCGGGACACAGAAATACTAAGTCATGATGTTTTGTAGTGTAAGCTTCAATTTCCCGATCCCACCATCTTGTGGTTCCATAGAGCTTGCTCCAATTGTTGCACTCTGTCTCGTGGACAGTACTCCTCTTTAATTAGGGCCTTGAACTCAGCCCATGCCATTGCATTCGCAGCTATAAGTCCACGTGTTTGGACTTGGGCATTCCACCATGTCAGTGCCCCATCTTCCAGTGTTGAGGCTGCGTATTTGACCTTGTTTGCCTCTAGGCAGTTGCACATTTCAAAAACGGATTCTGATTTTTCGATCCAGCGGACCAGTCCAATGGGTCCTTCCGCCCCCGAGAATTTGCTTGGCTTTGCGTCAAGGAACATCTTGTAGGGGTTAAAGCCCCCTCCTGCTGACAGAGAACAGGAAGTCAGCACGGAATTTTACTAGCCTCACTATTAGATTTTCACACGAAAATTTAATAATGGTTACCTGCCGGTTGGTTCTGAACACCCGCTAAAGCTGCGTTCACGTGCTCTTGAATCATGGCAGCTAGCTCTTCGGGAGTCAAGTTAAGGTTTCCACGTCTTCTAGTTGCCATTTAGCTCTTCGAAACACAACACAAACACACCTCGATAAGTCTATATATCCAATATAGTTATCCTACTTCGTACTTTAATAATTATTAAGTTACGTCAACTCAATATATTAAATAGTCAAATAAATACTTGATTAACTGAAATTTCAACGTCTTACAAAAGTGCAAATCAAACATACGAATTCACTATAAAGTCTCAAGTTTAAACACAAGTGGGAAAATAAATAAACTGAAGGAAAACAAATAAAATAAACGAGACGTGTCAGTCGTCTACGTCTCCATTCCCCAAGTCACTGTCGTTGCCGTCATCCTGTGCGGCATTTCCAGCTTCTTCAGCTGGGTCCTCCTCCGGATCATCCTCTGGATCCTCCTCAGGGTCCTCCTCTGGATCCTCTTCTGGATCCTCCTCTACCGGCTCTGGAGGGGCCGGTGCTGGTGCAAGTGCTTGGTTTTGTAGCTCCTGAATGTTCCAACTATTTTCCAGGACTCTGTCCTCAAGCCAGTCGGCTCTTATCTGCTCAGCACGCAGATCTCTGGCTATGGTGTTACGAGCTATCTTGCTCGTACGATGCTCTTCCTCGAGCGAGTCGGTCTTACCTGTAAGTTGTCGAATCATCCACCCTTGTGCTAGGATGGTTTCCTGCATTCTTTCTAACTGTTTTTGTTGTGTATGCACCAGGATTCTAAGCATGTCAATTCCTATTTCTACAGGATTAACCGGTTCAACCGGTACCGCAATGGTTGGGCGTAACGACGACTCCTCCCCCAGAGCGAGCCTTTTCCTCGCCGCTGAGCGTGTCTCCACGCCATAAGGTGGTATGGGTTCCCCCATTGGTGCCTTTCCTGGTGCCCTTGGTGGCGTAAGTCTGTCGGATGATGATGACGATGAGGATGATGACCTTGCCTGTTAGGTCGTGTAGTTAGTTATGAGTTGTTTTCTTTCTTATTATGAAGGCATAATCTACCAACACAGTTGTGGTATATTACATAACAAGATATAATAATTCGGTGCCAAACTAAGTCTAGTGTTGTGATATCAGCTATAGTTTAGGTCTACTTCTAATGCAAACCTGGCTCTGATACCAATCTGTCACACCCTCAATTTTCACTTGCGGAGTTTTACCGCGAGGCGTGTGAACAAACCAGAATCTGAAACACTAGTACGTCGAACGACTCTATATGATTTGATAATACGTTTTCCAAAATCACTTGTTGTAGATTTTATATTACCAATATTTAGCAGAAGCATCAATTTTTAAAGTTTGAGCGGAAGCATAGATAAGTAGTGAAGCGGGCGCCAACACAAACGCCAAAACAAATGAAAAATCCCAAAACAATATTAATAAATAAGACTCGATAAAAGATGTCTTGTTCAATGCATGTGCGTGCACCTAGAGCTCCTAGCGTCCTGAGAAACATGTAAAGAAACAAGTGTCAACATTAAAGATGAGTGAGTTCACAGGTTTTCATAAATTCGTTTGTTCGGTTATAGTTTGTTTACTCCGTTATCCCTAACCCGGGATAACGTATTGGTTCCATTATTCCAACCCGGAATAATATGTTGTTGCTTCCAATATTCCAACCCGGAATATTAAGTTGTTGTTTCCAATATTCCAAACCCGGAATATTAAGTTGATGTTTCCAATATTCCAAACCCGGAATATTAAGTTGATTCGTAATTAAGTTCAATGTTAATATATATAGGTAGCTAGCCTAAAGTCATGTCACGTAAGAGTTCGCGATCGAAGCTGACTGTTGTGCCTCCGTTTTGCCAGGCCTATCACATGACCATGGCGAAGTTAGGCCAAATTATTCACCCGTTGACCATACCCGGTCGGCTAGCGCGACTAGCTCGGATGGGGCTTGTCGGGCCCAGTAGTACTACTTATAATTTCCCCGCTATTAAACCCAATACTAACGATCCGAGAGATTGACGAGGACTTAAGTGATAAAGCTGCTTAGTGACCATAACATTACATTAACATTAACTTAGTTACCGAATAGTTATGTGACGTTAAATTCGTATAACGTAAAGAGATTGAGTTTGAGAGCGTATACATGTTTCTCCCCCTGTTGTTTAAAAACCGGATAAAGTTAGGGGCCGTGAACTCACCTTTATTTGCTCGGTTAGTGTAGCAAAGATGTTATAAGAGATGGGACCGCTAGTTGCGTCCTAACAAACCAATTAATTCCAAGTCAGTGTGTGAACACACCAATACAAATTCTACACGTAATTTACGCACAAAGTGATACACACAAACAACATATCTAACACTCAAACATGCATGCAAGTATCCTCATGTGAACCTAGTGATCAAAACAACTTATCATAAACATAAACCAATTCATGCCACAATTTGGTGCACAAAATCACAAGTTATCAATTTCAGCTTAACACTCATAATTCAGCTGTTTTCTAGGATTTTTATAAAATAGTTCCAACATTCCAGAAATTCCAATATTTTTACAGTAGGTGACATTTATACTATAGAAATTTATATAAATTTTCCAAGTCCTAAATCTTTACCAATTAACCATAAATATTAATATACTAGGCTGCAGTCAGATTTACCGCTTTCTGATTGCAGTCCGCGGAAGAATTTATTTAAAAATCACTGATCGTCCAATTAACAAAATTCCAGTTGGAGTTGCCCGGAAATTTCCATACCTAGTTGCTGTACAAAAATCATGACTCAACTCCCTACTGATTTTAAAATCTAGCTCGATAAACAACTAACAAAATTTCAGGATTTTCACAGTTTTAGTTACTGAACTTATTTGGCCCTTTAAAAATATCAAACGACTTCAGAAAATTATGAATCCAGCGCCATTAGATTCCTTATTCAAATCTCTACGTTCTAGACATCAGAAAATCCGTTTTTTCGACAACTAACGACCGAGTTACAGCCAGATAAAGTCGGCTGTAACTATTATTCAGCAGACTGTTTTCAGCATATCTTTATCATAAACTCGTATAACCCGTTCATGCGATTAACCTAGGCGATCAAGAACCGATTTTTAATCATAGATCACTACTATTAACTTATCCATGCAAACCCTAGTTCTTACTTCTTGTTTTTACAAACAAAACATACTTGCAACTTATGATTTCCGAAAACAATCATGCACATGAACAACAAACAAAACAGCCGATTACATTCAACATATAAAATCCGAAGCAACTAATCATTTAATCATTCAAGCATATATATGTCCGAACATGATCTCGAAATCAAGATAATTCTGACCTTGAATAACTAGGCAAACAAGCCGAGATTTGGACAAGAACGACTCGGCTGATCCAACTAGATCGCGACCGAAAGGATGATGATAAAGTGGGCTGTTTTGTTGATTGAATAGAGGTGAACAAGGACTGAACTCGCGACTGAATGGAGGTGAAGATGGCGATGGCTGCTGCTGCTACGACCGAGAGGAAGAAACGAACAAGGAAGGCAGCTGTTTGCGATCACAAGGGGCGAGAACAAGCTGCCGACGGCAATTTCTGTTTAGGGTTTTTGGAATCGTGAAGGATACATGCATGTGAGTTGTATATAAAGGCGCAAAGGGAATAGTGTTTACGGTTTGGATAAGCATTCGTGGCCGAGGATCCTAGGTTGGTTCGGTTTGGGTTTGGGCTTGATCTCGCGGCCAAGGACTAGGGTGAGTTGGTTTGGTCTTGGCCGAATAGTTTTAGGTTTTGCATGCAATGGGTTTTTGGTTTGGGTTGTTCTCGGCCGAGTAGTTAGAGTTTAAGTCTAGGTTTGATCTTGGTTTGGGTTTGATTCTTGTTCTCGGCCGAATACTTGAGTTAAAGTTTAAAACTTTGTTAACTACTAGAGTCACAATGAGTCAAAGCTGGTTCGTGTCGCGGTTTGGTTCAGTTCGTGTACATATCTACCATACTTACTCTATAACTAAAACAATCACACAACACACATCACGTATTCATTTAACTCGTGCACGTTTAATACTTAGCATAATTCGACAAGTGTCGCGTTTAAGTTATCCGAAAAACCCGGGATATCACATGATAGGTTCTACATGCCAAAACATGTTTTTACTAATACTATAACATCAGTTTATATGCCAAAACTTTGGTTATATATGCTTAAAATCGATTTTTGCGCAAAAAGGGCATTTCTAACACCCGTTAACCCCATTTTTAAGTTCCATAAGGACGTTAAAGTATAGGGAACTTGAAATATGCTCAAAAATATCTCAGAGGTCAGTTCGTTTGGTCGTACGGTTGCGGTTTTCGGTTAATTACAACGAAAATCGTAACGAACGCGTAAATGACCGTAACTTTGTAACAAATGATGTTTTTGCATTCCAATCATTAATATACTAGATTTTAATGATTACAAAATTTTTTGGATGTTTGTACATGTTCCGAATAGCGAAATACGCAAAAAGGCATAGTTTCGCAGAATTTGAGAAATAGCCCCTAAAGTTGCAAAACCATGTTTTTGCCATACGGAAGTCCTTAAAACTTATTTCCAAGTTATGTAAAGGGTATTTAGGGTATCTTTAGCTTATGTTAATGTTCCAGAATGTACGTTGCTACAAGAATTGGCATAGTTTTGTAGTTTGTCGTAAATAGTCCCTGTGATCGAATAAGCTTGTTTTTGACATACTAAACCCTTCAAAACTTAATTAAGTTATGCAAAGGTTATTTAATGTATGTTAAGCTTGTGCCATTGTTCCGGAGTGTATATCGTGTTAAACTGATTACGTTTGCGTAACAGTTTGCGATTTCACTTCCAGAAGCTGTTCGAGAGTTTGTTATCGTGTAATAATCGAATATGTGCAATTGTTACGGATAAGTTCCATAAATTGTTCGAGATATGATAATGAAAACTGGAGGCACAGTTGTCACAGCACGTGCTCTTGGTGCTTGATGCTGATTGGCCTTAGGAAGAGCTGGTAAAGCTGGTGCTGCGGGGGCCTGAGGAGCTGGCTGGCGAGATCCTGAACAGAAACTGACAGTAAAGTGGTCGTAGATGTTACAGTTGGTGCAGAAGCGACAGTTGCCTCCAACTGCATGATGATAGGTGCATTTTGAGCACAAAGGATGCGGGCCAGTATACGCACGCTTCGCCGACGATGCGTTTGGTGCTGCTAACTGGAGTTGCTGAGGGTTTGCTGGAGCAGCAAGGTCAAAGTTTTTGCTCGGGTTTTCTCGCTTACGGCCACGACGACTGTTCTTGACTCTCGAGGCTGATCGGTAGGAGCTGCTGATTTGGTGACTTCCTGATTTGCGACCTTGGTGTTCTTAAAGTAACCAGACTGGACACTTTGTCGTTGATCTCGGCGGCTAGCTGATAGGTCTCCTCGATAGTAGCAGGGCGTGCTGCTTGAACAAAGTTTGCGACGCAGTCTGGGAGAGCGTTGAGGTACTTCTTGATTGCTTTTTCAGTCGTGTCCACTTGACCGGGACAGATGATGCTCAACTGTTTGAAGCGAGCTGTTAGACCAGCATTGTCGGGTCCGTCTTGCTTGATTCCCCAAAATTCGTTTTCCAACTTCTGGATCTCATGAGGTGGGCAGAACTCTTTGATCATCAATTCCTTAAGTTCTTCCCATGCGAGTCCGTAGGCTTCATCGTTTCCCCTCATGTTACGCTCCGCAGCCCACCAGTCTAGAGCCCTGGACTGGAAAACGCAGGTAGCGTTGATCATGCGAAGGGGTTCGGGACACCCACTCTGGCGAAATGTGACCTTAATAGCATCGAACCAATGAAACGTGGCACTTGGTCCTTTGGTGCCAGTAAAAGTAAGCGGTCCACAAGCTTTGAACTGCTTGAAACTGAAGGATGTCTTGGGCGGGTCGGCTTTGGAGTCCACAGAAGTGTTGCTGCTGGCAGCTGGAATCTCGCTGAAGATTTGTGGGATCACTTTGGCCATTTCCTTGGCCACTAGTGATGCGATGCGTTTGTCAGCTTTGCTGCGCTGATGGTTCCTTCTGGTGTGCGATCCCATTGAAGACATCTACATTGAAGGATTCGATTGGATGAGATTCGATTATAATAGGTTTATGTCAAAATATTTATTATTATTCACGCAAGGCACCAATTCACATAAACACGTAGACAAGTAAGCACGTAGGCACATAAGCACAAAAGCACATAAGCACGTAAACACATAATTCACATAAGCATATACTTTGCACGTATTCACCTTCTTATAAGTACAGCATAGCGCGTTCGAGATGCAATATATAAGCGAAATAATCGAGTAGTACCGTATATGAGAGACGAATGTCATCATAGGCATAAGCGAGTTAAGCGTTTTAGTTTGGTTGGTGATTATTTTGCATTTTAGATTACGAGAGTTGTGCGAGTAGTGCATACTTTATAAAGCAAAGAGCGATAAAGCGAGAAATCGATAATACGAGAAATCAATAAAGCGAGAAATCAAATAAGCGAAAATTCTCAAAGTTTAAACACATAAATAATAATAAACTTGATGATGCGTAAATCGACGATATAGGCTTAAATCAATTGGGAGCGTCCTGGGTTTTGAGACGTTGACTACCCAAAGTGGTTCGAGAATTCTCTGAGTTCGGACACACGATTTGGCCTAATAGACAAATGCTCTCGCCGTACAACGGTTAACGACCTTCATCCTTCCAGTTACGTCGTGTTCCGAGTCATAGAAATAATCGAGACTTTGGTGAGATTGAAAATCGAAGAGCAGAACTAGTTATCAAGGTGCGGGTTTCACCCCTAACTTAACAACATCATTTCTAGTTGTGGTTACGCTCACCGATCACATAGGGAGTTCCACTAGGTAGAAGTGGATATTTTCGTCGAGATTTGGATATCACTCCTAACTCAACGAAGGTATCTCGTGCGATAGAGAATGCGTGGAGTGAATGATCTCATCGAGAGTTCTCGGTTTTCACACCTAATCTTGACTTGACCACTCGTTTGTGTGATGCGAGCGTTTCAAAGTGTGTATATTGTATTAGCCTTAGGAAAGGCACATTTAAGAATTTATGGCAAGTAGTTTAAGCATTTAAGTCAAAGATTGGTCAAATTGGGTGCTTAGACTGTAGACTAGGTCGAACATGACAATTCTACCAAATTCCCTACAGTTATGGCTCTAATAACAATCTGTCACACCCCAACCGATGGCGAAATCATCGGGGCACGACACTAAGCGAACCAGATTTTATCACGAGAAATTCCATAACATTATTTCAACGACTATATTTAAACGTCAAAATCCCATACTTTCAAGATGCAATCCTCAAATAACATTATAGAATATCAAATTCTCATAACACAAATTCCAGTTTAATAATCTCTAGATTTATTACAAAGCGTTTCTAAAGTAAAAGCTAAACTACGCATCCAAAGCATAATCATCAACCTGCCACATATGTTAAAATAAATCGTCAATACAATTAAGTAAAGTTGAGCATACAAGTTTGCGTACATAATAGATATAAAAGCGTTTAGCATACACTGCATGACATACGTAGTAGATGTGAATGATGTAACTACTTAGATTCATGCAAACCAACAAACCGCGATTGACCGAGGCATGCGAACAAGTGTCCACATCCTAAAGAGAAAATAAATACGAAATAAAAATGCGAGCCTTAACAACCCCGGGCCTCCGGGTGGCGGGTCAACCTCTAGTATACTATCATGTTAAGGGTGGCGTACAAGCAATCAAGCATTACATACAATTCAGCAGATTTCACGTATAGTCATGTAATTCAGCGGGTTGCGAATCAGCGTTTGAGAGTCGTGTGATGTGTTTTGATTTACGAACATATGTGACACCCAAAAGTGCGTTTAACCGTAAAAGGGGTTCAAGTATACTCACTGTGGGTGCGTTTCGGGAGAGATTCGGGATCTGAGAAGAGTTGCGGAGAGTGCCGGATCAGCCTGTAAGTGAACAGAAGTGCATCAGTCTTCCGAATTGCTGAAACGGTTAACGAATGAATGGGCAGTGGGCAAGTTCGGGCGAACTTGTGCTTCTGATCTTATTGAGGGTACAAGTTCGGGCGAACTTGTATGTTTCTATACAAGTTCGAGCGAACTTGTGAAGTCTTGCTGAGAGGTAAGACAAGTTCGGGCGAACTTGTATAATTTCCAGTTCGGGCGAACTTGTAAGGTTGTTAACTGGGGAGGACAAGTTCGGGCGAAGTTGTCTAATTTTCTTGGAAATTGGACAGAGTTTGGGCGTACTTGTGCCATTTTTGCAGATTTGACATGTGAGACCAAGTTCGGGCCAACTTAGTCACCACATTGGTGACAAGTTCGAGCAAACTTGGTGTATTCCGGGCGAACTTGCTTGCTTTGGCATCCAAATCTTGCGTTTTTGCGCCGTTTGCTGAGAAAATCGAGTGTTCATCCTCCAACCTTAAGCCACTGAGTAAAACTTAGGCTGGAGAGGTCTTTTGGAGCGAGTTTAGCCATTTTACAGAAACTCGGGCTAATCCGGGCGAACTTGATGGTTCGTACGGGTTAGTCCAGCTTGTGTAAAGTGACGATTTCGTCCTTGTGCTTCCGGATCTGAGATTTTGCTTAACAACGCCTCGTTTCATTCAAAATTGAACGAAACATACGTCATTAGTCCGAATATTGTGTAAAAATCAATGTTTTAAAAGGTTTTGCTCAGATCTAGTATAGATCTGAGAGAAAACATAAGTTTTTATGGAAAAAGATGAAAATTTTCGTAAACAGAAGAGATTTCTTGAAAACGAAGGCAAAGCCTTGTGCAAAATCGTTGTAAACTGTTGTAAAACTAGCGCTGGTAATTGGGTACCTGTTAAGGCATGATTAGACCTGTTTGACTGCAAAATACACCCTTTGACTTTTTTATTTTTAAAAAATAATTAAAATTACAATGTTAGGATCCATCATTTATTCATCTTTGTACATAAAACATAAAATTGTTTTATAAACATGAGGTATAAAATAGTTAAACGAGTCGTAATCATGTTTGAAACTTATACTGTGCGCGCCGTCAGAAACCTGTTAAACCTGTTAAGACACGATTTGTCAGCCATATGTAAAACGTTGTAGAGCATCATTGTAGTTGAAATCGGGTTGATTCTTACTTAGAAAACACGGGTTTTGGGTTTGGAGAGCTCTGGGCGAACATGGTAGCAAGTTCAAATGAGAGGAGGAGTTGAGTATTTATAGGTGAGTGAGAAATGAGGGAGCAGACATGTCGGCCGAACTGTATCAAGTTCGGGCGAACTTGTTACATATTCGAGCGGACTTGCATGTTTGTTGAACTTTATATAAGTCCAGGCGGACTTGTGGCTGAGAGTGATTAGAGGGCTTCAGGCAAGTTCGAGCAAACTTGTGATATGCAAGTTCGGCCGAACTTGACCTGATGGCCAAGTTTCGTTCGATTATTTCGGTTAAGTGTTTGTTTGGCGATTCGGTTTATATTGGATAGTTATATTAAGCGTTATAAGTGTTGTAATAGTGCGATTTAGCGATTCGAATAAGCGAGAGCGATGCGATAGCGAGTGTAATCATAAACATAAACACACATAACACGTAAATAACATAAAACCACATAATTAAATGCGATTTGCGAAGCAATGAGATAAGCGATGTGATGGCACAAGTGTTTATTTAAACAATAATACACTTGGCTCGTATAGTAGCATAACTACTTGTGACTGCGATTAAATTAACGACGCGTTAAATAAGCGATTAGATGCGACACAAACATAATTAATTAACACAACTTTTTCATAACCGAATCTCGGAGTACAATTTGATAGATAGACGGAACAAAATAAAAATAATTAACAACGAAAATTCAAAGTTGTTACAAGTATGTATAATAATGATCATTTGGGGTTAAACCTATAGGTAACTCAAGTGAAGCGTTGTGATGCCAAACCGAAAAGAAGCTCGCTCAAAAGGGAAGCTTTGGGGTACATAGCAATGATGTTACGTTATTATTATTATCAATTAACCATGATGTTGCTAAAATGAAACACTAAAAGAGTTGATTGATGAATTATGGAAAAAGTAAAGAAAAAGTCTTTTAATAAACGGTACCGAAGGCATGTAAAAGCGAAGCATAAATGACCCGCGGGTCATAGAAGCAGAGGTGATGCCCAACGCATGTGAACATGGTCAAGGACCACGGTAAAAATGATTAAAAGTGATAATTGTGGCTTGTGGACGATGAGAGCCACAAGGGTGAACCAAAGGGTTGTTTATGGTCTATAAGGCCATAAACTAAATGATAGATACGTAAAACCGAGGTATAAATGACTATCAGGTCGTAGAAGCCGAGGTTTTGTCCGAGTTACCAACCATGATTCTTGATCATGGTTGGAAAACAATAAGGAAACTTGATAAAATAATGCGGATGATTTGAGCTAAACATCTTAAATCTTATAACAGGTCACACATGAAGACACCGAATGAAAAGATGGCATTTCGATGTCATGGTTATTTCTAAGAAAAACCAACCATGATTTTGGTTGTGATTGGGAAGAAAATAAGAAGCTTTGCCAAGGATGTGAAAGACTTGAGCTAAAATGCTCAAAGTCTCATAATAGGTCAAACAGGTAATACACTCAAACCGAATAATAAGAGTGAAGAGCTCTAGATTTATGGAATGAATTGGATGTGGGAATTAGATGAAAAATGGCAAAAGTAGGTTAAGTTTGGGAAAACGCCTAGCTATCTAAAGCTGTTGAAAAAGTGGCTAGGCCGCGACATGAGGGAGGCACGTCAGGCACCTCTGCGATGTGCAGGGGTGCCTGGTCAATGACTAGGTCAACTTGGTCATCTCCGCGCCATGCGAGGGAAGAATGTGAACCCTCTGCGACGTGCAGGGGCTCTTTGAAATAAAAATTGTTGTTTTCTTTTTTAGGTTAAAACGATTTGTTAAAATGTTGTAGTTACTAACCATTGAATGGGTTTAAATGTGACGTAATACTCACATTAGGAACCGGATGAAGATCAAGTTGCGCAGTAAACCAAACACACCTTGTAAATCCTTGCTTCCGTGTTTTTGTTGATAATGATTCTGATTTTATAAACCTAAGGACATGTACTTGAATTAAATTATTGTTACCATGAGTAGTTTATGTTTTGTTAAAACTTATAATGTTTTTTAAATAGTTCGTACAAAATATTAGTTTATTGCATATATTGAGACGAGCCTTACAAGTGGTATTCAGAGCTTAAGGTTAAAAGGATGAATGTGTTCGGTTCGAGACTTGATCGTGAAATACGGTAAGAAATTATTAGAAAACAATTATTATGGGAACTGGAAAACAGAATGAGATTGGAAATGCATGGGAAGGGGTACAATTATGTACCCGAACCCATATAATGCATTAAGAAGAAATGGTTATGGCAAGTTTAAGACTTGAACATACCATATAAAAAGTTAACAGCCCTAATGTTAACAAACGATGAAGTCAAACTCCCATGTCAAATCAAGAATGGCCGTGTTTGGCATAGGTAGTTGGTTTATCTACGATAGGGCCATAATCTATTGTGTTTGTAGAATTCTAGGCACAGATTTTCCATGTATGGGCTGAGAGATTGACGAAAGTTGTAGTTCAGTTATGCTCCTCCAATCCAAATGTTAGAGAACCTTATTTTTTAAAAGTTTAAACCTTTTGGTTCTGAACCATGTATTTACTTTGAACTAATATATATTTGTTCGATGTCGAAATGTTATACGAGAGATGATTAAAAGATAGATTATTTGATTGCGATGATCAACTATAATTTAAAGATAGAGATGATTTGTTAACTTACTTGTTTTAAAAGATAATTAAAAGATAGATTAATTGATTTTAATGATCAACGATAGGAGATGATTGATGTAGCTATATATTAACCTTATTAATTACCAATTAAAGGTCTTAGAAACACAATCGAATTCAATGGTTAATGGTAAAAGAACAATGAAAAACAAGAACTTAATCCTAATATAATCCAAAACTATTTAATCAAATTAAGTAAACATAAAGATTCAAGTAAACAAAAGATTAAGTATAATCCAAATCAAAAAGTAAGTGAGAGACAGTTAAATTTAACTACCAACACAAACCCTAGGCCCAGAGATGATCACATGCGGGTTAGCTATGTCTTTAATTCTTGATTCGAGAGGCGGAATCGTGTTTTGGAATGGAATCTGGATGTTTAGAATGGAGGAAAATTTCCCAAAATGGCCCCTAGCAACACTAACCTCTACGCTGATCGTGTAAACTATGACGAAAGCTAGAGTAAGTTGTGCTAAGTTACATGTTACATTTATGCCTATGCATAGGACATGATCTAATATGCTTGTCGGAATTAGTATTTACATTTTTTTTGTAATGACCCTCTTGGGTGTTGGAAGTTTGTTTTAACACCATCTTTAAGAGATTTCAATATTCACTGTAGGAATACCTATAACGCTTGTCGAATTAGTATTTACATTTTTTTATAGTGACCCTCTTTGGGTGTTGGAAGTTTGTTTCAACACCATCTTTAAGAGATTTGAATATCCACTGTAAGAATACCTATAACTAAGCATATGTGGTGATGAAATATAAATGTGTAGGATTTTTACGTGACAAAATAAAGATAAAGATATGTGGTGATTGGGGTTTGTGACTATGGACATGTCAAGGTAATATGACGAACATAGGTGTATATGTAATGTGTCAACAATCACATGTGACCAATAATTTTGTGACAATAAACGAACTTGTGGGGATATTTATTTCGTTAAATGTGACACATGGAAGGTCTTATATGGTAGAGTAAATGAGTTATATTATATGATCTTTCATGCTTAAATAAGATAAATAATGTTATAAAAGTGTTTACAAATAATGTAGTTGTAACATTTATATAAAGACAGGGGAACGAGGGCTATAAGTCTCACCAAGTCACCAACCACGGAAAAACTTGAAATCCAAAATTGAAAAGCTGAAGCAAATGTTAACTGACAAGTGGTTAAGCAAACATAAAAGAAAGCAGACACGACATTTCAAGTTATCTATGCCGCCCACGAGATACTAAAGAGTCCAATAAGGACATTGAAGGTCAAAAGGAACACTTTTTTTACAAGTGTGGCACAACGAGACATTATTTGGTTACACCTAACGCGGATTATGATGTCGTGAGTAAATCTAAAAGAAACTATAAGTATCTATGAAATTCATCTCTGAAAATATAAAATATTTCAAGAGACTCGAAAGTAATAAAAGTATAAGATTTAAGAAGACTATAAGTTGTTGGTCTAGTGACTCAATAACCAAACACATGTTGAAGGCCCGAAGCATCCTTAAATTGTTTAAGAGTTACAAGTACATTAAGCTCATCCCTAGGCAACTAGATAAATCTATCACCTCAACATCTTATGAAATGCGAGTAAGTGCGAAGAGCATTAAAATGCTACATGACAACTTAGACTACTCGGTGTGGGGTTAGGCATGACCAGGCATGGCCCGGCGCTGGCCCAACACCATTTCCCCCATCCCCCATGCCGCGGCAAGGTCGGTGTGCCTTTACCGCTGAAGCCGCCCACTAGATGACAAAAAATCCGAACGTTGCAACATATGACCATCCAAAAAAATATTAAAACCAAATTCAAATTCAATTATTTATAAAATCTAACCTTTTTACCCAAATTTCACACCCACAACAACCACATCTTTCTCTCTATTTTTATAAATTCTCTACATCTTTATAAAATAATATTCTATTTCTTCAATGGATAGGTACAACACGAACAACCCGAACAACACGAATTCGAACGTTTTCTCGGTACCCGGTTATTATCCTCAAATGGAACCGAATCCTTTCGGGCAATTTACCGTTAACGCTTTCGCGGGTTTCCAACAATCTCCGAACACTTCAGCACGCAACAAATGCAAGCCGTCCATAGCTTGATGATGCGAAACCCTGTTCAACACACAACCCTTTCAATCTTCTCAACCACACCCGAACAATCTTCGCAACCAATACAACCCGATGAAGACGACGTTGAAGTCGTTCCAGAGACGCAACCGCAATCTTCTAAACATAAAAAAGAAAGCAAGTGGTGGAAGACAAAAATCAAGCCCCGAAACCTAACAAACAACCGTGGAGTCCGATCGAGGAGGAGGCCTTATCAAAGGCGTGGATTGGTTCATCCACACACCCCATTATCGGTATGCATAGTTTTTTTTTTCTAACATACAATTTTAAATAGATATTTTTTAATTATTTTATATACACTTATGTTTAATATAGGTAACAACCAAAACAGTGAGGGGTTTTGGAAAGCGATAGTGTCAAAGTTCCTTGCAATAATGGGTCAAGGGAATTATCTTGATCTCGAATCGATATCTTCAAAGTGGTGAAAGATGCAAACGGTTATTAACCGTTTTGCAAAGATACATAATAGGATATATACAAATAAACTAGCGGGATGAACGACGAGGATGTTTTCAAAGCGGCGTTGAAAAAAAATCAATCGGTCCATAAAAAACCTTTCCCACACGTTCGGGCTTAAGGAATTGTACGAACGTCACAAAAGTGGGCGTCGGTTCCAATGAAGTTGAGATGGCTAAACGTCAAAAAACATCGGAAACCGGTAGTTTTAGTGCTGGCGGCTTGGACGCAAGATGTCAAATTAATTTAAATGACGAAGCCGAATTTGACGAAGAAGAGTACGCGGTACACGAGGAGGAACGTCCCACTGGTCGGGACACATCAAAAAAGGCAGCGGTATCGAAGAAAAAAAGCGATAAGGATGCGAACAGGGAGGCGTTCTTGGCCCAGTTCAAAGAGTTCACGGAGATCACGACCAAAAGGCGAAGGTGAAGGAACACGTTGCGGAAAAAAAGGTTCGGGTGAACAGTGAAAAAAACCAACTAAAAGAATGGATATATTAACGACCGACGTTGAATCTTATCCCAAAAAAAAGAGCCGCTTTAAGAAAAATGCAAAAAAATCATGAGAAAGTATGAAAGTTAGGTTTTTTATTTTTTTTTGTTTTTTATTTTTTTAAGTTATGTAATTTTGGTTATTTAATATTAATGAATTTAGTTTTATATATTATTTAAATAAATAAAGTTAAAAAATTTATTTAAAAAAATAAATAAAGTTTGTGGGTAGGCTCATCATTCATTTCATTGATTATACCTTGGAGGGGCATCATCCTAACACTATGACGTGACGCCCACGTGGAAGGATCATCCCCCAAGGTAGGCTCATCATCACACCCACCATCCTTGCAAAATTGTACATTGGCAAACAACAGAACGGCTATATCTCGTACCGGCTACTGTTAAATGATTGACAATTTAATGTTATTCTTCAATCACTGATGCATGAATAATATATGTCATTGATATCAACCATTAATTATAGATACGTCTTCATCATCCTGCATCTTTGCTTTGAATACACACATATACTCTTACAACAATCAGGCTCATTACTTTCTTACAACTAAGGGCGCGTTTGGTTGGTAGGAATTTAAGGGAATTGGAATTAGAATTTGAATTCCATCTCTTAATATGTTTGGTTCAAAGAATTTGATGGAATTGGAATCTCAATTCCAATCTTCATGTGTTTGGTTGATAATAGAATTGGAATTGGAATTAGGCATGAATTCCTTTAAATTCCTTTAACTAAAGAAATTCAAAATCCTTCCTATATGTGTAGGAATTAAAGTAAATTCATTGGAATCTTCGACCATTTCGACCCGTACCATTTCGACCCGAACCATTTCGACCCGTACCGGTTTCGACCCCTACCGTTTCGGCCCGTACCGGTTTCGACGCGGACCGTTCCGACCAGTACCGTTTTGACACGTACCATTTCTACGCGAACCGTTTCGACCCGTACCGTTCCAACACGATCCGTTTCGACCTGTAGTACCGTTTTGAACCGTACCATTTCGACCCGAAACCGTTTCGACCCGTACCGTCGTTTCGACGCGAACCGTTTCGACCCGTACTGTTTCGAATCGAACATTTTCGCCCCCGTACCTTTTCGACACGGATCGTTTCGCCCGTACCGTTTCGAATCGAAATGTTTCGACGCGGGCCGTGTTGAATCGAACTGTTTCAACGCAAACTGTTTCGACGCGAACCGTTTCGATGTAAACCGTTTCGACCCGTACCGTTTCGCCTCCGTGCCGTTTCGTCACGAACGGTTTCAACCCGTATCGTTTCGAATCGAACCGTTTTAACCCGAATCGGGGGTTGTGGGTGACGGGGTGATGGATTCCAATTCATTTGACAACCAAACACAACAAAAATGGAATTGAGATTCTAATTACAACAATTTCCAATTTCCATTGGAATGTTTAAATTCCAAATTCAATTCCCTCAAATTCTAATTCCTATACAAATTCCAATTCCAAAACATTACGTGAACAAACGCCCCCTAAATATTTACTCGCATGTCGAAGTAGGGCCACAAAACATCTTTTTGATCAGGAGCCTAACTATTAGGGTGTCAGTTATAACTCATTCTTAAAGAAATTGGTTGATACAGTACAGGTAAAATCCGTTCATTTGAGTAAACTCAAATTATGCAACAGGTTCATTTGGGTCGTCTTAAATAAATGATACAATGAGTAAAAATAAGTCATGCTTAATGCTTGCTAACTATAATCGGGCCCAAATAGGCCAACACCACCCACATTCATTGTCGGTCGCCACCCGTATGACACGTAGCCGACAACACCACCATTGTCCAACAATTGGCTCACCATAGTGACACCACCTACCTCATCGTTGTTACCACCGTGAACATTAGTGCCACCCACTACCCTAGCACTGCGTAGCACTTCACGTCACTACTTACCACCAGGACGAGAGAAAAATGTGAAAATGAATTATCATCGTACATTTGCAGATGTAACTTTGTTTATGAAATTTATTTATATTAAATTGTATTATTTGGAAAATAGTATTCTTTGATTGTGTGATATATTGTAATTATTTTTATTGTTAAAAATTATTTACTTTGCTTATCGTATTTGATGTTTTCAAATTTCTTTTGATGTATTTTCTAAACATGAAGAACAGAAG
This sequence comes from Scalesia atractyloides, assembly GCA_947069175.1. Classification (NCBI taxonomy): domain Eukaryota; kingdom Viridiplantae; phylum Streptophyta; class Magnoliopsida; order Asterales; family Asteraceae; genus Scalesia; species Scalesia atractyloides. Next base: position 44,332,110 of record CAMTDV010000016.1, read on the forward strand.
AACTAACCATTATTTGTAACATAATGCTTACTAAGTTTCTGAAGATTTTCTTACTTATATTCAGGACGGATCCAAAGTTTTTTAATGGTGTCGGTTTTTTTTTAATAATAATATACAAGTCACCATTTTAAAATAAAGCTGATAGAGATTAGATGCCAAAATGCCTTTAAAAATATATAGATATATTCAAAGTAAATACGTATAGTGATAGCTTACATCAAAGGCTTAAGCCAATCAGTAGTTAACAAAGGTGCACACATCATCTTCTACCACCTATAAACTTTCCTTTCAAACATCATTATTTCGACTCGTCACCAAATAAATGATTATCTAAGTGGGAAACAAAGTTAAATTTATGTCACAGTGGCCATTCCCCACATTACTTTTCCTTTTATAAAAGATATGGTTTCGTCATCCCTTACGATTGTTGTTTGAGGGGTTCTTTTTCTGCCAAAATACCAACAAATTTATATGATGAAGCTCCCAAAACAAACTTGTTCATTAACAAATTTTTTTAAAAAAATAAGTTGTTTGCATTGTAATATCTTATATCTAGGCTATATAGGCGGTTATCGTCGATGAATGTGCTACGAATGCCTTTTCTTTTATATTAATCTAAAACTCGAATAAACGATATTAACCGAATTATCCAATAGAATCATAAGAGTGATCTAAACTAAATAGTTTTTTAATCTATGAAAGGATAAAAGAAGATATCACGACTCATGATGAAGTGAAAGATAAGTGAACTATTTAGTTCATTAACTATATTAATTAATATGTTTATTTAGATATTTTTGTAAATATTTTTATTTCAAATGTCTTTTGAGTATGGAATAAAGTTAAAGTCAAATCTAGGACCATTTTCAAACTTATATTACTGACTCAATTCATTGAACACGTGAGAAAACATGTATATAGTATTTGCTAAGAGAATGGTATCTTCTAGCTTGTGGAATTGTGGGATCGTCTCTTTTTTTCCTTAGATTCTAAGTAATTAAAAAATTGACTAATTTAAGCATTGAATTATCACAGTTAATTTTTAGTCTTCAAGAATTAAATTAAATTAGTATAGTGTACCAATAGTTAAAGAAAATTGGTTCAACAAAGAAGAATATGAATTATATTAATGTGCCTATTAGAAGAACTTATCCATGGAGTATAAAATGCGAATAAAAGGTGGTTTTTGACTCGTATATATCAAAATAGTATTTAAGTATTTTTTTTCGTCTATAAGACCAGGGCTCAAACGGAATTTGACCAAGCTGATTGTCTCACAATCTTATATGATATAAGATTTAACTGGTAAATGGAGTATATATGTTTAATAATTTACAGACTGTAACACATGTTTGTAAAGTTTAAAGTCACTAGAGGGAGGGAGGCAAACAACATGATTACATCTTTTATTTGTGCTTTAAACATAATCCTCCAAGGAGCATGGATACTAATAAAATATATCTTCGATCATTGCATACCTTGCATATATCACAATACTTAAATCCACAGGAGCTAAAAGCCTCGACTTTAGTAGCATGCCTCACTGAAGAAAGAAAGTGTTATTGTTAAAGGTGATCAATTGCTTAATTGCTTAGTTTTTCTTTAATTAATACCTTATCATCACTATTTAAGCCCGAGTAACTAGAGATGTAGATTTCTGACACAACATGAATCTAACATGAAAACAATACAATAGGGTAGCGGCGTAGCTTTTTGCTATTTACCTTCAATTTCGATGTAATTTTCATTTGAAGATTTTTACATAATGCATAGTCAAATCTTACAAGAACCTAAATTGGGTCAGGAAAGTTTACGGAGCTCGCAAACACAATTAACTAAATAATTTGTGTTCGGGTCTCCTCTTGTTTACACATCCGGTTATTATCAACAAGTTTTTGAAATAATGTATGTCTTATGTCACAAGTAGTTAGATGTTTTCAGGTTATGTCAAATCAACTAAAAATCAAAAGGAAATCAATATCATATTTTGTAGTACTTATATGTAGTTGATTTATAAAACTTCTTTTTGTTAATTCGTAATTTAATAGTATTATAAAAAATAATAAAAATGCAAGTTTAATCCACGTTCATATCAACCCATAAATAGTATAGTTGTCGTATCCTAGATCACGTTTATGATACAATTTTCAGATTTGAGTCGGGTTCAACCTATCAACCCACAAACATGACCCAGACTAGTAACTAAGGATTAAATTAAATTGAAGCTCATGCACACAGGAAATAGGGTGAACTGAATAGTAAGCATTATTCTTCATGGCTAAAACCGTCCCATACCCTTTATGAAAATACAAATCAATGATAAGACACTTCCAAATCTCCTTCTAGGTAGATCTAGGAGGCCCAATCAAACAAATTAATAAATTTAACCCAAATCTATTCCCCTTGCCAGTTGAACCACCACCACTGCCATTTGTTACATGATAAAGCCATATTTTATGCTTTAAGACGCTTGATCCCACTACTTTATTGTAATCATCTCTTATTACTAATCAAACCGAAGTGATCCCATTAGAGTAATTAAGATTATCTCAAAGAATCGGCAGTGTAATAAGGATCCCGAATACTAGGTAACGAACCAGGAGCTAGCACATGAAATCATCGGAGCTAGGAATGGCTAATGAACCCGACTTGACATGATAAACCCTAAGATTGGACGGCGATCAGGTATGAGATTAGTTTCAAAAAGTTTTGGTTGTACGAATTTAGACGATATCGGACCAATTACCTGAAACTATTTTTCTTTTACTAGTTTCATTATCGTGTAGTTTGCTTTTGATATTTTTATAAAACATAATCCCTAATTTCCAAAATTATCTCAAATTTCCACCAAGGCCCATTTCTTATGTTCTCATTAAAGATAAGAAATTATCAATTTTCTTCAAAAAAAATACAATAATTTCTTATTTTGAGTGCTTAATTTATTTTTAGTGTTTAAATAGTCATTGTTGTTTCCTACCTATATCAGTTATTTGAATAGATATTTAAGAAATTTCCATATAATATATATAATCAGCATAAACGAGTTTACTCGTATTCGATGGATAATCAGGTACATACTAAGTATGAGACATTGTTTCACAATCGGATTACTTATATCTGTATTAATCAAAGTCTTTCAATCGGGTATGCTATCCCTTTTAATCAAAGTAACTATCTCTACTTCCGTTGTATTAGCCATAGTATCACAGACATTACTCTAATGAAGGTAATCCAAAACAACTTGAAAGCATATGAGGTTCCAAACTAAATTCAAAGCATCGAGTGCAATTGATAGTTATTTTAGATAATTATAAGTTAGTCGAGCTTTACCGATCGACAAGCACTTGACATACTTAGAACTTGTAGGCGTTGATTTTCCTACGATCTTGGCACATAAGAAACTAAGAATATGCAAAGCCGATAAGCTATATAGCATGTATACTAAGAGAAGTATTAAGACAAAAGTAAGGGTTTATCATTGTCGAGTAAAAAGAAGCCACTTACTATGGAGCATTAACCAAGTGTCATAAACCATTATCTTACCTGCTAAGTGTTCATCATAACACTCAAGAAGATATACCCATAACCTATTTTTCTAGTGGTATGGTGTTTGCCATAAAACATGGTGTGGGTTTAAATTATTACAAATGTAAGGTTATGTGATATTTAAATATAAAAAAAATTATTGTTTAAAAAACACTTAAGAAGATAGGGTTAGGTTAATTTGTGAACAACCCCCTTGATTGTGAACACTAGTGAACCAATCCTAGCCCTTGATTACCAATAAACAAGTGTAAATCAATGGTCAGTATTTGATGATTAAAATGTACACTAGTGTATTTTACGATCCGGCCCTACCCAAATTTTCTGGTTCACCCCAACATTCCCCACTGTCCGACCGGATACTGGTGAAAGCTTTTGATGCTAACATATCATGTTTGAAAAATAAAGCATGTTTGAAAATAGTGATCTTTTTGTTCATTAAACAAACATATCATGTATTCATGTATGAAAAACAAAGTCGATGAACCTTAAACTGAGATTTAAAAGAATTTATCTCGAAAATAAGAAAGAAGAAAAGCTTGAGACTAAGTAGAAGTCAAAAGAAAAAAAATCAAATCACTATGTACACATATAAGAGAACCTTCAAGATTTCCCAAGTTTATTACGAACGATACGATGAACTTCCCAAGTTTGTTTCTTTGATCGATCATTACATCACCTTTTTATACATACATATATAGACTGGTTCTAATCGACACGCCTTGACAAATTGTTGTTTTATCATTTGTATGTGGATCATGGTAAAAGATTGGGATCTTTAAGGTCTTCTCAAGTTTAAACCTGACTTGGGGGGGGGGGGGGGGGGTGTTCCACAACGTGGGTTTCCTCCTTGATGGTGTTTTGGGTGAGCCAGGCTTGGAACATCAAAATCAGTATGCACGGTTGACATCCTGTCTCAGGAAGACTCACTCAGATGCTAGGAATAGATTCAAACGCTATTAAAAAAATAAAAAGCGTTGTAATAATACATCAACCATCTACATAATTACATATTGAACCTACTTAAACTGATATTTACAAATATAATCCTAACTTTACTAACTAGTGAAGATTGGGACTATGCACTTGTAAAAACTTGGGTCAATAATTATTAGGTCTAAGAATAACCCCTTAATTTTTTACTTGAGTTTGAATTTTCTTTTGTTGCTCTTGTTCCATGTCCAATGCCTGTTTTTTCTTCTTTTCCTTTTCTTCTTTAGTTGTCTAAAACAACTACGTATCACACGACCCTTTTTCATATTCTATCACAGCTGGTCTTTACTTGATCGTCTCACACGATTTAGTTTCTTTGGTTTGATCATATCACACTATCAATTTTCTACTAAATATGCTCGCTTCTCTCGTAAATGCAAATGGTTTGTTTTCCTTTTAACGTTTTTCCATTCTCTTTTCGACAAAACCTTCTAAGGTAGTTCATATAATTCTATATATCACCTGTATCGCATGTTACGTTTTTTTTCCTTTTCAACTTGTTTATAACATTTTTTATTTTCCTTCTTGTTGTTTCAGTTTTTTTCTTAAGCCATAGCATCCTTTATAATTGTTTATCTTTCCATTTATGGATACCTTGCAATCATTGTTTTCGATGTTGTCACTTTGTATCAAGTTTGTTAATTCCTATTAACCATGTGTACTATTGACTGTCTTTCTGTATCAGTGTACCCGTAATACTAGTCATCCTTTTAACACAACCCAATGCCTCCAATGGGATTTTAATCCATGAATATTGGCACATTTGCTGCAGATGCATCAGATATATTACACTGTCAAACATGGTTACTTTTCATTTTACCTTCTCTACCATCTCTCTTTCTTTATCTCATTTCATCTGAAAATTAAACTTTACACTTTTAAATATGACTTCTTCCACAGCCCGAGCAGTTAAAATTAGGGATTTAATACTTGATTTTGCAACCCCCATTTTGGGTAACAAATTGCTTTCTTCACAATTTAATGTTTCTTGATTGTATAATTCAGATATGAGTGTGTTTCTGAAGAAAGATTTTGGTCTATATTAGCTCCATAGAGCCTTGATTCGTGATCGATCCTTTATCTTGAATCACTAATATTGATTGATCGAGGAACTAATCTTGATCAGTCCTTCGTCTAAACCACTTTGTTCTTGTTTGCTTCACAAAAACAATACAAATTTTGTATATTATTTGCTTCACACAATAGAAAGACTTTTTTTCTATGTTGACTACACAAATCTTTTGTACCACGGATTGCATTAACGTGTATCACACAAATCTTTTGATATTTCTTGATTTTGTTTTCTCTTCACCCATTTCAAATCTGCTTCACACGCATTGTTTGTCTAACCTCACACCAATCTACTTTGTATTGAAACATTAATCAAATTTTAAAACCTATTAGTTTTAGTTTTGTAGATTTAATAACAATATTGTTTTTCGCTAGACAAAAACCATCCAGAAGTATTGCTTCAATGGTCCCTAGTGTTACTATAAAGACTTCCCTGTGGTAGATCGCCCAGTCATGTTTGAGCACTTTCATCTAAGAACATATTTAGCTATTATTAGTGTATCTAGACATATATTTATTTTTATATTACTCCTCGTTGACTAAGTGTGTATATGTTAATGCATTATTTGGGAACCTCAACATTAAGAACTATATCTACAAAACATGGAACAAGAGTATATAAACCCGGTGTACTGACACTAAGAGGGATGCAAGCAATTATGCCTTGAGGATATAGGTTCAGATAGGTAGACTGGATTTGACACTACTCTTGACTTCAGCATCATCAAGGCATACCCTCCACAATGGATATCATCAATGTATTGTTGATTATATCTATAAACATGAGTAAAAAATATAGAACCTAATTATGTTTATTCAGTCATAACAAAAATATATAGAGACACTTACTTGTAGGAGTGGTCATCTTTGAAGACGAAGATAAAGTCATGATTCCCGTTATGGTACCTTGGGTTGATAGATCACCTTAGAGAGAATTTTAGTATTGGTGTTCGTCATGGGTTTTTGATCGCTTATCAATATATAAAGATTAAAATGGTCATGAATAGTGATCCGTTATAAAAACTCTATGTATTCTCTATTAATGGTACCTAAAGGGAAATTAAATTGCCTCTTAAACTAATCAATAATTACATTTACTATCATCAAGTAATTGTCGGTGACTAATTATGTCATATTGGTAATGTTACTCAAATGATCCGTTAGGCCACATTGACGGGTTATTTCTAACATTCTCCCACTTGGCCGAGTGATCATTTGTGATAAGCATAAGTAAGTTTGGTCAAGTTAAAGCATTAATCAATGTTTCAAAATGAAACTTTAACAGAAAAATATAGTCATTGAGTTACTTTTAACTCAAGACCCCCATTAATCATGCTACAACCCCAAATCAAAACATACGTAAATTTAAGACCAAAATGACTGAGGTAAGCCCTTTAATTAATTTGTATAATTATTGTTTATACGTCATTAGGCGCACATATACGTATTATAGACAAAAAAATTAAAACAATTGAAGAAATTTAATAACTAATCACTCATAAGTACATATGCTATTATGTAAGGCCTTTAGTAAAACCCGTCTTTATTATGAGTTCTTAAAAAGACTTTGGGTGTAGACCTTAGTTATCAGTCCGTAAGCGTATCATGAATGTAAGATGTATTCGATACAAATATTCAGTTTCTTCTTCTTGTTCGTAAACAAACAATGATTACGTATCGAAGTTTAATGCAGCACCTCTCGAACTGTTACTGTTCGAGAAAATAAGGTAGCTTACTTTTCACAATAAGCTTTCAATATAGTATATATATGGAGTTAAAAAGTTATGAGTCTACTGATAAATTTTCAAAAACATTTATTGGCAACTGTGTTGTTAATTAACAACACACTATGTCATTATAACTTATGTTATTTTATCAGTTTCTTATGACTCCTCCACGAGACAATTATATCTGCTGACATAAGGATATACTCCGAAATTGACATTTCGTTTCCTTTGAATCAAATAAGAGTAATCAACCTTGTTTGAGTTCTCACTTCTTCTTATAGTCTTTCTCGTTTCTATAATATATTGAAAAATGCTTCACAATAATCTAGAGTGGTCTAATACTCATCAAGGTGAGGAATATCTAAAACGAATATAGACTTGAACCTCATAAGGCTTCTAATTAATGAAGCCTAAGGAAGTAACCTCATTATCATTTTATCCTCTTAATGAGAGCAATATTGTTTGTTACATATGTAAGGACCCGCTTTAGAGTAAAGCTTATGGCACGAAACTAATGTCCCATTAGGTTATCCTGATATATTTTGATATCTTTCACGTAAGTGGTATCTCTGAGATTCATTATATCAAAAGATGTGTGAGAAATTATTTGACTTATGTAACATATACATATAAAAAAAGTGTCATCTATATAAGGACAAGTTTACATTAGTTGTTCTCACTCGTCTTGAGGTAGGTACATAAGTCAACTTAACTCTTGATGAAAAGAAATTGCATTAATATTTCATCATATTTGATGCTTGCTTCAACCCATACATGGAAGTCATTGACATACAAAGTAAGTGTTCTTGACCTTCAGTTTAGAACTTTCAGGTTGTTTTATGAACATGTATGTCCTTGTTTAGGGAAAGTTGTTTTAATGTTCATAAAATGTAGCTCTAAATGATTATAAGCCACTAGAACAACAATGATCATCAAAGAAACATTTTGTAAGAAAGGTAAGATGATTCTTTGATAAATAATTCTCTTCAGAGCATAACCTTTAACAATCAATCATGTTTTTAATGTCTTAATGTTTGCATTTGGATTTAGGTAATTCAACCAAATCCCAAACGTTATTCTGAGAAATAAAATCAAATTTGCTGATAACAATTTTTATTCCATTTAAAAAATTGATTGATGCTAATGGCTTAATTAGAAGAGGTAGGATCAGTAAACTTTCCAATATCCATTTCAACTTCAGTCAGGGAGGATACATAATCATCAAAGCTAGTAGGTTTTTAAACCTAGATCACCTCCTTAGTTGATTATCAGGTTTCATTAGAGTTTCAGTTTTATGAATTAACTCTCGCTTAAGTTGCTATCACTTTCAGAATTCTAAGTGTGTAAGAGTTGGTGCAGTATGGTGTGGAAGAGGTGTAAACGGAGTAAAATATAACGAGTTTCTTCCCCCCGCCTCTTGCACTTCCGACAAATCAAGATAAGGACTTTAACTACTCCCATTGATCTTAGAAATATTTAGGAATTTCGCATGCTAGTGGTCAACATTAGAAGACCAATAGTATCTATTAGAGAAACAAGTTAATGATATTACTCGTTGTAGTTTCTCTTGTTTGAGGAATATAGTTTTGGCAAGAAATCTAAGTGTGCCCATGTTTAAGCAACAATGAAACTTTCGTAAAAGTAGTATTAGATTCTTAAAGAGAAGTTATGAAGGAGTCGTGTCTTGTACAAGAGGTGCAAATTGATGTAATAATAACAACTTTTCACTCCCCCACCTCTTGTAACTCTGGCAACTTAAGATTAAGACACTTAATGCTCCCACTAACCTTTTAGATCTCTAGGAATGCTACAAGATAAGTTTCATTGATGTACTTGTTGTGGGTAGTTATCACATATGTTAGACTCGATTCCTTAAAGTCCAGACGTCTAAGAAACTTAGAGACATATTTAGAAGGAATCATAGTATATATGAATTAATTTCTTTAATACCTTGATCCATTTAAGACATATTAGATACAAGTAAATATTATGATAAATGAAGAATGTCTGAATATTCCACTTTAGTTATTAAGGCTTATAACACATGCTTGTAAGTCACTAAGAATGAGATTTGATAAAATTTCATACTTCATCAACCTAGTCATGATTTCTCATAAAACTTGGTCTCAATGATGAAGTTTGTAGGTCTCATTTTTTTTGTTAAATTTTCATTTTCATGGTAACAAAAAGTTGTGAAAAGGTGTAACATCATCTAGTTCTATCTTATAAAGTTTCTATCCACATTGAGATGACAAATTGTAAGAGAGTTTAAGGTAAGAGTGACTTGTCTTGACCATGCAAGCCTCATAACTGTCATAAGGTAGCTTTCGTATTGATACTAAATTCTGGATAATCTACAGAATATATAAGGTATCATGAAGCCCAATCATAAAACAGTTTATTATGGTTCTTTTAGTCATAACATTTAAGTTTTGTCACTAACTCTCACGTTAAGAATTTGTTGATTTCTGGTAATAAAACTTATAGAACTAGACTCAACCAATCATGTGTTAATTGGGAATATTATTATTAGCAGACTTAAATACCATAGACAGGTAACTACTTATCTTAGCCAACTATCCCATTGAATTTATGGATAGTCTCGATACTCATGCCTAGTTTAATGGCATAAATTTGCTGCGAGACTTTCCTTTGAAGAAACTTATAGCTGGAAGTGGTACTTGCAATCTATCTCGGATCTTAGAACTATCCTCTCTTTAGGTTTAGTGGCAGTAAGGTGAAGAGCATTTTGTTTTCCAGTTTTAAGCATTCATTTTCCTGTACATATGTTGTTTTCAACAAACTCATTTTCCTTTGGTACTTCTGAGTGTCAGTTGATTCTTTAGGCAACTTATCGCATTAGCGGAAAAAGGTTATGAAATAATGCACTGAAAGATGTACTGATTTCCATGCGTAAACCCTTAAATTATGGGTCATGGATTGTACATCATGATGTATTCATAGATGCCAGTAACTTTATGGTTAGAATCTAGAGTAAATGCATGTGTCTCAGGAGTTATTTTGATTCTTCCAAAGAGAACAAATTAGTCTTAGGAAATTTAGAACCTAGAATAACTAACGTGATAACAATAATTGAGTTCTTGATTATCATAAGAGATATAACGTTTGACTTATCCCACTAGTCATGCTCTAATTTTCCTTTGTAGTACTTTTATAAGAAAAGAGCAGTGGGATTGTCATATCTTAAGAGATAATCAACCATCTAATAAGAGCAAATTTTATAGAAACTCTTTAGTAAGCAAAACATTTTAGGTTTTGAAATTAGAGTGGATGAAATAAATGAGACACAAACTTAAGAAGGAACTTGGAGTGATTTACATTATGGGGTAATCAAGTAAGGCTGACATAAATTATTATATTGAAGATATAGTCTACTATAACACCAAAATAACAGACTAACTTAAGGTTCTACCTGAATTTTGGTTTCGCTTTGGCTTTGACCAAAATTCCTACATTATGAATATACATAAATAGCATATTGTCTTAATGTTCTACATAAATTTGGCTTCGCTTTGGCTTTGACCAAATTTTAGGCATTACGAACATATATAATAGACTTACTTATTGTTCTACATGAACTTAATCTTCGCTTCGCTTTACCTTTGACCAAAATTCATGTATTAGGAACATACGTAAACAAAAACCAACTTAATGTTCTGCCTGAAATTTGGCTTCGCTTTGGCTTTGACCAAAAGTTAGACATTATGAATGATATAAAATAATAAATCTCGGCTTAATGTTCTACCTGAATTTTGGCTTCGCGTTGGCTTTGACCAAATTCAAGCATTATGAACAATATAAATAATAGACTGCCTTTGATGCTCTACATGAACTTTGGCTTCGCTTTTGCTTTGACCAAAATTCATGTATCGTGATGAGCGAACATAAATAATAAGGTAAAGCACATAAATATATCGTAACACCTTTGGGCCAGAAATGAAACATTTATGTAAATTAGCCTAATAATTCATTATGTATCATCAAATTAAAAGCCGTTAATTTCATTGCTCAACAGTACACATAATTACATAAAATGGTATTATTAAAGCTTCAACATCAAATTGGTTTACAAATCTGAATCTTTAGATTGGTATTTTTAATTGAAGTTACAAGTATTTATATATATGTCAAAACTTTAAGACACATAACTTTCATCATCATTTAAAGAAATTAATTTAGCATTAGAGAATAAATCAGATTAAAACCTTTTTAGCCAATTTGATTAACATGCATAAGCCCTTTTTTTAATGATGTTATCCAATTATTAGACTAATCAACATCAAGGCAATTTAATTTGATACTCCAATAACTTAGCATTGAAGTATTGCTAGTAAGAAATGAATTTCTTGAATTAGTGTCAAAATAATGAACTCAATTCCTACAAGTGCTTCATGGATACATTTTCCGATGATATTAGGATCCATTAATATTGAAAACCATTTGCTTCTTAATTACAAATATGAAATAAAAAATTATTATATTTTATATGGATATAAATACTCCATAATCATTTTAATAATTTGGAATTTCAAGAAGCCATTAACATTCAAAATAAATATTTAAAAATAAATGATATTAGTAGTCAATGATTCCTTTACAACATCAAAATGGAATTTAATCAGTTACTTTTATCGGAAAAGTTTATCAAACATCAACTGATTATTTTGATTCATAAGATCATATATCAACATCCAGAGTAATGTTCGATCATCAAAACGATTTTAAAGTATATAATCAACATCTGCTCTGATACCACATATTGATTATATCTATAAACAAGGGTAAAAAATATAGAACCTAATCAGGTTTATTCAATCATAACGAAAATATAGATACCAGGTTAGAGACACTTACTTGTGGGAGTGGTCATCTTTGAAGACGAAGATAAAGTCATGATTCCCGTTATGGTACCTTGGGTTGATGGATCACCTTAGAGAGAATTTTCTTTTTGTGTTCGTCATGAGTTTTTGATCACTTATCAATATATAAAGATTTAAATGGTCATGAATAGTGATCCGTTATAAAAACTCTATGTATTCTCTATTAATGGTACTAAAGGGAAATCATAATTGCCTCTTAAACTAATCAATAATTACAATTACTACCATCAAGTAATTGTCGGTGACTAGTTATGTTACTCAAATGATCCGTTAGGCCACATTGACGAGTTATTCTAACATGTATTGGTCCGAGATGGCATATATTACTTAAATATTAATATAATACAAATATTTACAGTGTTTCATGATTATACTCTGTGAAAGTGAAAGGGATGGGACACCGCAAACTGGAATGCCTAGGAAAAGACCACGAGAGATCATCGATCGTTGAGTGCGTGGGGAAGTCGTCCTAGCGCACCAGGGGCTGGTCAATATGGTTCAACATCTAAAGAACTTTTTATTTTAGTTTTTAATTTTATCTGACATTTAGTATTGTCTTTTTTTTGGGGGGGGGGGGGGGGTAAAGGGTTACCCGATGATTTGTATTATAATCACAATGAAGAACAAGTAGGGTGGTAGAATACCACACTAATTCACAAGTGTGACATGCCACACAAGTGTAAACAAGAAAAACCAACACTACACAAAAACAAAGCGCCCTAACCACTAGATATCAAACCCATCAATAGACAATCACACGATTAAATATCTAGTAAAACTTCCATACTTGTAATCTTCCACTCCCTTAGAATGATTCGAACTATATCTGTGCGCTTGTACTTGAACGAATGCAGCTTTAAACGAATTGTATCAGAGATGACGTCAATAAGTTTTTCTGGAGGTCGCAGTCGATTATTAAACAATCTCGAATTTCTTTCCTACCATACAAAATAAGCTATAGCCTTAACCAAAAGCTTCCCAATAATAGCTTTAGCTGATTTTGATTTTGCTTTCAAAATCAGCCATACAACAATATTGTCACACCCAACCGATGGCTGAATCATAGGGGTGCGGCACTAAGCGAATCAGATTGCTCAAGTGAATCCATAACAATTACTATGTCTGTATGATAATATATAACAAGGTTCAATTTCTCAAAAACTAAACAAATATTCATACAATAATTGAAATAAATCCAAGTTTCTCAAACAATAAAATTAAAGTAGACAACTTGATTAAGCATGTATCTCAATCTCGATTCAAGATAACATGCGTTTACCCTGTAACATACGTTAAAATAATATCAATACAAAAATGTATTGTGAGCATACAGGTTTTGTTATAATAGCATAGTAGATAAAAGCATTGCGAAATACCATATACAAAAACATGATAAACACATATAAACTAACAAGACAAATTTAGCATGCTAAGTTCCTCGAAAAGGCTGTAAGCACGATTTGTGACTTCCTAGCTAGACTCCGTCGGGTGTTAGCCAAACTATAGTACCATACTAGCTAAGGTGGGAGTTAAAGAAAAAGTGTCCAAGTATATATGTATCAAGCATCATGTGTAACAGGTATTCGCGTGTGATAATCAGTTTAGTTCGTGTTGCGTATTTTGATATGAACATATGTTACACCTAAAAAGTGCGTTTAAAGCGAAAAGGGGTCAAGTATACTCATATGGGTGCGTAACAGCGAACACCGAGAGTTGTTGAGAGGAGAGAAAGGGTGTCGGTTTAGCTGCGCGTAGAGGCGGAATTGTATCAGTCTTCCAGAGTGTTGAAACAGTTGAAACGGCGAGTCGGTGCGAGGGAAACAGATATTTTCGTACGGAAAAAGTTTTCGTGCAAAAATTTTCTTACGAAAAATTTCATGCAAAAATTTTGGTGGATTTTCTTACGAAATTTTCGTGAGAAAATTTTGGTGATTTAACTTGTGAAATTTTAAATTTTCTTACAAAAATTTCGTACAAAAATTTTGGTTATTTAACTTGTGAAAATTTCATGCTAAAATTTTGGTGATTTAAAATTTTCTTACGAAAATTTCGTGCAAAAATTTTGGTGATTTAACTTGCGAAATTTTCTTACGAAAACTGCGTGCAAAAATTTTGGTGATTTTCGTCATTATTCGGGAAATGGAGTGTTCATCCTTCCAACCTTAGGCTAATGATCAACCTAGCGTCGGAGAGGACTTTTGAGCGAGTGAGTCTCTTGTATGAACTTGGACTGGACTGTGTCAACCAAGTATGGTTCACGCGAGCCAGCCTTGATCGTACAAGTGACTATTCTCGCGTCTTGGTGCGTTCGGGACTGAGATTTCGTCTGAAACAGATGTATTTTCGAGTCTATTTCGTGACGGTTTCGACAGTGTTTCGTTCCACTATTTAGTGAACGAAACCATAGTCGGTTGTTGTCCGTTTTTGTGTAAAAATCGATTTTAGAAAACAGTTTTGTTAGGATAAACACTTGGTGAGTTTGAAACAACGAGGTTTCTACATTGAGAAGCCAAAGCTAACTCAATATACTCGGTTAAGTGTAACTCTAAGTTAAAATCAGAAAGTTTGATGAAAAAGATGAAGATTTTCGTAAACAGAGAAGTTTAGATAAAATCGGAGATAATCTCGTGCAAAATCGTTGTAGAAACGTTGTGGTGTGGAATGGCAGCAAGGAGTATGAGTGCACAAGTGAGCTATTTGTAGGTGGAGAGAAGTGAGAGGTAGTCTGGTGAAAATTTTCGTGCGAAAAATGCTTTTGGGCGAAAAATGTCATTTTCGGGCCAAAATACGTCGTTTTTGCACGAAAAACAACATTTTCGTGCGAATTTTTTATAGGCTTTTCTTAGTAGGTTAAGTGCGTTGAAAGTTTTTGGCGG
Organism: Scalesia atractyloides; assembly: GCA_947069175.1. Lineage (NCBI taxonomy): Eukaryota > Viridiplantae > Streptophyta > Magnoliopsida > Asterales > Asteraceae > Scalesia > Scalesia atractyloides. Next base: position 44,347,221 of record CAMTDV010000016.1, read on the forward strand.
ATCATTAAGTGTTTAAATTAAATTAAATAAAATAAACAAGGGAAAGAGTATGCGTCTCAGTTCCCAAGTCTTGCGAGAGCGCGTTGTTGTTTAAGCGAGGAGATAGTCTTGGAAATATCACGCAGTAGTTTTGTTGTTTAGCGAGTGCGTTACAAGCGTTGTGAGGTACGATGCATGTGCGAAAATAAGCGATGTAGCGTAGTAAGCGATATAGTTTACATTATGATCCGAATCTCTGGTGCTAGGCGTAACGAGAGTAACGAGCGCGAAAGTGCGGGTTGTTACAAATATCCATCCAATTACCTTGAATGTAATCCAAACCTGCTTTGCTTCTTAGAGAATTCCAAATTTTAGCCGAGTATTCGCAGTCAAAACACAGGTGATGATGTGACTCCAAGTCTTTAAAGCATAAAAGACAACACATCACATTCATCGGCCCCTTGGACTATATATGAACCTTTCTAAGGCAATCTGAGTCCATAATTTTTCCTTGAAAATCAGCCAGCAAAGAAAAGCATGTCTAGGGATACAAAAAGAAGACCATACCGCTCTAGCCCAAGGGACCTATTGTTCATGTCTTCTAATCGCCTCCTAAACCAGCCTTGTAGAAAAAGGCTCCAGCTTTCCATCCCCACCTTTCCATACTATATTATCTCTCTTGTTTCTATGTAAATGAATCGGATTTAACTGAAACAAGATGGGGAACATATCTCTCCAAGCCTCAAGCCAACACCAAGTGTTATCACTAACCACATCCGCCACCTTTGAATAAATGGGCAATCCTTGTTGCATCATGTGTCGTGGCGACACATAAACACTCAGGGGACAAGCATTGCACCAATTATCATACCAAAGTGAAGTGTTTTTTCCATCACCTATCTCCGACCAAAAAAACTTTCTGATAAGGCGTCTACATTGTAATAACTTCCTCCAGCTCCAGCAAGAATTCTTTGGATTAGGAACATCCCAAAAGGATCTATCTTTTAATCAATTCAAATGAATCCAGTCCACCCATAGACACTTTCTACATGAAATGATACTATAGATATGGAATGTCATAAGAGCCCTGTTAACATCTAAAACACTTCTAATGCCTAACCCATCTTCAGATATAGGAAAACAAACCGATTTCCAAGAGACTTTAGCTTTCCCTAGAGATAAAAAACCTTGGCCCCATAAGAAACCCTTCATCTTTTTCTCAACATCCTTTATAATGCTAATAGGAAGGATAAACACCGAAGCCCAGTACGTATATAAGACGAAAGAACCGAGGTAATTAATTGCAACCTACCATCAAATGATAAGAATTTTGTTTTCCAATAAGAAATTTTCTTCTCCATTCTTTCCACCAAAACTCTACAATCCTTATACATCAGATTTGACACTATAGGAGGAACACCCAAATATTTGATCGGAATGGAGCCTTCATCAAAAGGCATTATACCCTTTATAACATTCTTCACACTATTTGGCACATTACAAAAGAAAGCAGTACTCTTAGTCAAACTAGGGACCAAACCGGACATATTTTTGAACCTATCCAAAGAATTCATAATAATCTTAGCCGAATCAGCCTCACCTCTAGCAAACAAAAAGAGATCAACAACAAAACATAAATTTACAATCCTTTATCTCTCACATCTATTGTTGAAGCAGAAAGAAGAGTCAATGGAAACAGCTCGATGCAAAATAGAAGTAAGAACCTCCATAACTAACGTGAATAGGTAAGGAGACGTAGGATCTCCTTGCCGACGCCCACGTTTACCGTTAAAATAGCCATAGATGTTCCCTTTAATGCTAATCGAGAAAGAAGAGGATGAGACACAAGCCATGATCCAACCACCCATTGTAGGATGAAACCCAAAACCCTTCAACGTAGCACACAAAATATCCCAGTCAACCGTGTCACACGCCTTCTGAATATCAACTTTAAACGCACACCTAGGAGCCCCTACATTCAAATGATAATTATGCATAAGCTCTTGAGTAAGAGGAATGCTATCAGTTTACGTCTCCCTGGAACAAAAGCAGACAGATTTTCGCTAACCACCTCCTGCAAACCCTCTAAAATTCTGTTCGTCAAAATTTTACTAATACATTTATATAGGACATTACAACAAGCTATAGGCCTATAATCCGTCACACAGGCTGGATTAGGAATCTTCAAAACCAACGCAATGATAGTGTGATTTATCTCTTGAAGCATTTTTGTAGAAATAAAGAAATCTTGAACAGCCGTGCAAACATCTTTACCCACAATCTTCCATGCTTTCTTAAAGAATGCAGAAGTGAACCCATGAGGAACAGGAGCTATATTAACATCAATAGAAAACATAGCAGCTTTTACTTCTTCACATGAAACCACCCTAGTCATATTCCCAGCAATGTGAGAGTTAACATTTAGTATTGTTTATAAAGTAACAACTTAAGATTTCGTCATAGATAACACAGTACATACGCATTCCTAGAATTCCAAGGTTTTCCAAGGGGGACACACAAAGAGGTGGGTGGGGAGTCGTGGTGTTTATTTGTTATACGTTTTATATTTAATTTTTATTATACTCAGATTTTTTTTCGGTTTACGGTTTTAGTTACTTTTGTGTCTTATTTACATTTTTATGGTATGGTACTAGTCGCTAGTTGCTATGGTCGTTACCTCTTTACAATAAAGCACACAATATGGAATGGAGCTCCTTCAATCATTACCTAATATTTTTTTTGTTTTTATATCTATAAGTTTAAATAAATAAACATTTAAAATATACAAAACATTTAAAAAAAGACGTACATTCAAATTTAACAAAAATTACATTGAAAAATAACATCAAATTAAAAAAAAAGACATTTTTTTTATAAAAAGGCATAACAACTAAAAAAGACATAATCTTAAAACATGACGAACTTATACTTCTATAGATATTTTGCCCGAATCACTTCTTTCTCTATTTTCATTAGTCCTCCTCAGATAGATATAAGAGGGCTGGGTTTTCGGAGAAATTTCATGTTCCTTGAGCGAGAGAATTCGAACACGTTTCTCGTCTAATTTAGAGTAGCCACCTAATCCACCCTCGGTATTTGTTGGCGTTGTAGAGGTAGAAGTCGATTGTCTTTTCTTGCTTTTACAGTTGTTCCTTTAGCCTTATCTCTAACTGGTGGGCGTTGCAATTCTTGTGGCTCCTCGAAGTCTAGCTCATTGTTAATGTCGTTTAGGTCTAAATAAGAACAAACATCAGATCCACTTGCGGACAAACGTGCTAAGGCGTGCCCGAATTAGTCTTGGAACGCTTTAATGTTTGGCCAGGTTGGACGAGTGGCACATGATACCACTTTAGACAATTTTAAGCATCTCCCTTGGTTTTACTTTAATAAATGCGCAACCGTATGTTGTTCTAAACTCATCGAGGGTGGCCGCCATGACGTTTGTGTGGTTTGTACCACCCGGTTTGTGTTTATTGTTTATATGATAGCTCACAATGTTGCTGAAGTTGCTGAATTTAAACCTCATTAATGACCATTTTCCTAAGAATGGATTATTTGTATGGTATGATTCGCGCTTCATAGCAGCATAAAGCTTTTCGCGGATTCGTTTAATAAAAACGGTGCCTCTTGATCATTGCTTATGTTAACATTTATAAAAATTATATATTTTTAATACTTTTAAAAATTATATATTTTAATCACTCTTAAATTTATATATTGTAAACATTTTAAACACTTTTAAAAGTTCAATATTTCAAACATTTTTAACGCTTTTAAAATTATATATTTTAACATTAATAACAATTACATATTTAAAAAAATATATGCTAAAAACTAAAACATTAAAATTATAGAATTTTAAACATGTAAAAATACTATTAAAAAGCAAATAAACACTTTGAAAAATATTACTAACAATCAGGTCTTCGCATATGTCGACCCAAGCTCGTGCCAAGGCTAATTCCTCTTTCATTGTCCACTTTTCATGACTCTTTGGAGCTCGTGGCTTTTCTTGTTGCTTTCTACTATGTCTTTGAAGAATGACGTTTCGCGGGTATGGGTTGGAATTCGGGAACGGGTTGGCTTTGGGTACTACGGTTTGGGTATTGGTGGAGACAAAACTTGTGATATGTATTGTCCAAACGCGGGGGGGGGGGGGGGGGGGGGGATGAATGTTAGAAACCCGGCAATTCAACGGGAGGGGGTGTTTGTCGAGGTTGAGATGATGGCATTCTCCATCTATGTGAATTCTCAGTAGGTAGCGGTCAGTATTCAACTTCACCAGTGTTGGTGTTGATGGTCCATAGGTGTTGTTAAGTTGTTGTGTAACGTGGATTGTTCGGAGAAAACGCATTAAGGTGGTTATTGAATGCAAACCTGATGCAGATAATGGGTTGTGAAATATAGTTTTTGTGTAAAAAATATGGGTTGAAGTGATATATATATATATATATATATATATATATTATATATAGGGGATGGATCATGAGAAAAACTAGTTTAAATGAGAAAACCAAAAAACTAACTAAAAAACAAAAAAAACATATCAAATTTTTTTTTAATTTTTTTTATTTAAATTCGCTATATATATTATATGAAAAATCTTTTTTAAAAAAAGCATATAATGCACATATGCAACATAAACAGATAATGCACATGTGTAGTACACATATAGTGCACATGTGCAGTACAAGTTTTTTTTTTTTGAAAAAAAGTTTTTTTATACATAAAATGCAGCGATCTTTTATAAAAAAATTGTATGTTTTTATGTTTTTTTTGCATTTTGAGTTAGTTTTCTAATTTTCTCATTTATATCTAGTTTTCTCATGATCTTCTTCCCATATATATGGTTAAAAATAAATCTTAAAATAATAATAAACTTAAAAAAAAGAATCGTTCCTCAACGGCTAGGAGAACAAGGGCCCACCACACTTGCTCGCAATTGTCCGCTATTGCACTCACCGGGAAGAATATCCTCCCCTCTCAAATAGTGTCGTAGGTATGGTGTGTGTAGGGGTGGGGAGGGGGTGGTGACTAAAATTGGCTGAGGTGACATGAAGAAAACGCCTCATGTCGTGTAGTCTAATTATAAAGGAGAGTTATTGTTGTCGAAGAAAACATTATATATTAAAGTGGAGAAGAAAATATGATAAGAAGATGATGCTTACTTTGAGTTTGATATCTGAATATAAGCACGTAAAATTAAATGGCATAACCTCTCTGTCAAAAAAACATATAGGTATTTGTTGTACCTTTTAAATGTTGGGTTTTCATGGTGATTGGTTAAAAATTTTATTTATCAAAACCCGGTTCAACAAAATAATAGTCAATTAATTAAGCAAGTTAATTAATAAAACGCAGCGGAAAAATAAACAAGTGATCAACAAAACGAAACCCGAGAGGATCCGGTTACATGCAAATATGAGCACAGTGATAATAACATCTAACTACCGATGAGAAAGATATACCTCGGTTAATGACTAACTGGTCGAGACACCGATGTTCAACGAACAAACGTGCTAGTGAACGAACAAATGAAACACAGGTGTAGGCCGGGTAGCGGCGGCGGTGGCCGGCGGTACTAACAGCGGCGACGGGCCGGCAGCGTCCGGCGTGGCGGTGACAAAGGGCGACGGCGGACGGTGGCCGGACACGGCGGTGACCGCGGCGGCGGTGGCGGCGGTGAAACGGGTTTGAGTGTTTTGAGAGCTTTTCTCCAAAACTTCTAACAACCACAACTTTGAGCTCCATGTTTCCTTTATATAGAATATGGAGGTCCATACATGCGCGACAAATGGCAGACATGCACTGGGAGTTGGACAAGTGGCATGAAGTTCGTGCATGCAAGATAAATGGCAAGAAGTTCACGCATGTGCGACAAGTGGCGATGCAAGAGTGCATACGCGACAAGTGGCGTAGGATGGGTGCATGCTTGACAAGTGGTGAGATGAGTATACCCGTGTCACCCGATCCATGTACCCGTCTCTCAGTTAATACCCGCGACAATAATATAATCCCACTCATGATCATAAATATAATTATGACCCGTTTCACATATTGTTCGTAATTACCAATTAAACTAGTTAAGTGGATTTTAGTTCGTTGCCCTCGGTGTATCACTTACGGGTCAAGACCCGGTCGGTAGCGTTGACTTATCGAACCGGACATAAATTTCCAACAGCTCCCACTTGGACGGTCTCTGATAAGGTCTCAACGCAGACAACCAACGGTGCTCTAGCTACACGTAGTTGCCCCCAACAGGTCATGACACTTTAAAGTCATTAACCAAGGTATCTTCCTTCAACAACAGCTTGCTACTTGAAGACTATAAACTTATGGCAATCATCGTCTCTATCCTTTCTGTATAAGACATCAATTTAACAATGAGATATGGATCAGATTTAATCTCACATGGCGTTCAATCATTATCGTTCTCGTTCATGAATCAAAGTGGTCCAATCAAACACACAGTAAGTTTGGGTAAGGCCTTACACTTCACCAGTTTGAATCAACGAGGGCGCCCGGATGTCTAACTGTTACATAAATTGTAAGAGTACAAAATCTCATCTAGACTACATACAACTCCCACTGAATGTCACACCCCGACCCGCAGCGGAAAGGTACGGGACATGATAATTTTCTATAGCTCATGACACTATTTAAGTTTAATATTTAAACATTAATATTAAATTGCCACACATAACATAGAATTCAAATATTAATACTAAGTTACAAAATCAAATAAATAAAAACAACATATCATAGTCGGTTTATTACTAAGGTAATCCTACATGTCTTCAACTCAATATCTTTCCACCCTTGTGTACCTGTATCACGCGTAAAAGAGTTTTGTATCAACAAACATGTTGGTGAATAGATTCGGTTTTTATTTAAAAACGTTTTTGTTTTATTATTTTTAGAAAACATTCTTTTATAACATGCATTATCAAATGTGAAACTAGGTATTCCAATATAACAAGAGTTCAACACATATCTCATAAGCAACACAAACATAACAATATTAGTAACCATAGACACATAGAGATTAAGCCCCGAAAGGCGAATCTGCGAAACAATGATGGCGTTACCGAGTTCGACCCATGGCCGTTGGGAACCGGTTCGCCAGGTGGATCCACGCGAAACCTGTGACACAAAGCGAGTAACACATAGATGCACGTATAGAGAAACAGTAGAAATTAGCAACAAGTGACACATAGAAACACATCGAATAGCATGTTATCAATTGAAATAATAAATTTGAAATCAGGCACGAGATACACCCCAAAAGAGTTAATGAAGAAAAGGGGAAAAGAGTCAAATCTACTCACTAGTTGCGAAGATATAATCCACGAGAATTTGTTATGGTTGATTGCCAAATGAGCCATAAAAAGTTCTTAAGATTGATAGGTCATCTACACGAGTGCTCATGACATAATAATAAAAACGCCTGAGTCATATGCCAAGAACCTACAACATTGACATGTTCTAGTTATATTAATTTACTTTGGCAGCCGAGTTTTAGGACCTGAAGGATCACATACCACTTCTATTTAATCCATTGAAATAACAAAATTTTATATTTCGACCATTATAGAATTTGGATTTAAATTACTGCGCATAATTTTTCTCTATCTTCTTTTAGAAAAATTAATAAACAAATCTGTTCAATGAAGAATATGTTGTGGTCAAGAAAAAATATATTATTTAATAAATCAATAGATGTTACAGTAAGTAGGTGTGTAGAATTACATTTTACCAACACATGTTAGGTTGGTCTAAATCACAGTTCGAAGAGCCAAAAATGATTGTATATGCGTTTGTCATTTTTAACTCACCTCTCCAATAATAATAATAATAACAATAATAATAACAATAATAATAATAATAATAATAATAATAATAATAATAATAATAATAATAATAATAATAATAATTAATAATAATTAATAATAATAATAATAATAATAATGATGGGGCCAGTTAACGTACAAAATGAGTTATCGTACATTGGGTACGCGATAATCCTCACCGTCCGATCTTCGTGCGATTTCAAGTTTTCATGCGAATTCATCAAAAAAACCACCATTCCATGCGATTTTGGTGTCATCCCATGCGACTTCAACACACAAAATACACTGTGCGATTTGTCCAACCCAAAACAGGCGCTTCCTTATATGGTGCGATTTGGTTGTCGCGTATGTAATGTACGTTAAGGGATTTTGTATTTAAAACTTCTCCTAATAATAATAATAATAATAATAATAATAATAATAAAATAATATAAAGAAATAACGTATCTTTTGAGTTTCACATTTCTATTATAGATATATTCCAAAAATTTATTCTAAATTCATAAAGTAAAAGATAATATTTTTTTGTTGGTTCGCATGGTTAGAAAGTGCTAGCTTATGTTTAATAGGGTGTGTTCGGCTCATGACTTAAGGTAGGTTGACCATCATCATGGAGATGATCTTCTTCGGAACTGATGTAAACCCTACACAGGTCTGGTGCAGTCACGAGTACATTACCGAACCGAGAGTTTATTGAACGAGATTGTACCTGAAACGTGTGTGTCGAAGCTTTTAAACCGAGCAAGGAAATGCTAGAAACTACCGAGCACAAACAGCAACACCGAGACAGTCGTGATTATCACCGCTGATTTGCCGGGAACAAACATGTGCGGCACTGGTCGGAGCCTACATGACTAACACCGGAACACTTTTGCCCAAGCCACCAATTGGTGAGATCTTTAAGGGTCGCCGGGGTTTCGGTTCAAGTCAAGAAGTCACGTAAACCCATAAAAGGTGGTCTTGTTTGATCCTAACACTATCGAGACTATAGTTATTGTGGGTGGTAGAGAGGATAAAAGTCTCCGAAAGGCAATGGGTCATCACCAGAACCAGAAGCACGAGGCTTGCCAGAGAAGGGTTGGCGGGGATCACGGTGGTTGTACAACAAGGTGGTTTTGTGGATGGTGGTAAACTTGACAGAGATATATCGATGTAATAGAAGGTGTGAGAGATGTTAGGTTGTAGTGGTCGGCCATCCTATGGTTTTTTATTTTTTATTTTTTTTATTATTATTATTTTTTTTGTGTAGTTGGTTCTACATAGAAGAAGGAACAAGAAACTTAACTTTCTAACTGAAGGGTCTCTTTGATTCAAGAGAAAGGCAACAGTTACAAACTTTTTGTGACTCACCATCATTACATGATCGTTGGTTTGGTCTGTATTGAAAGTTATTCTTTGAAAATAACGCATGGTATACATGGAAGGTTGACGAGGATTGATTGCAATTCGGGACCGAAGATGAGGCGGTGGTAAACTGAATAGCGTGAGTCTTTGTTTTGTTTTTAAGAAGTTTCTAAAAGGTGGCAGTATGGAGTTTAGCAGGTGTGCATAAATTTTAATTTTAATGACAATAAAAAAAAGTATAAACTCATTCTTCATTAAGTTTTTATTTTATGAATTAAATCTGACACACTAAAATACATAATCCAAAACCATAAAGTCAAAGGTATAATTTATGTCTTCTATCAAAAGTGACGTTTATAAGAAATCTTAACTGATAGATATACGTTAAGAAAAATAAAATGTGTGTTTAAGAAACTTATAATTAAGTGTCACTTAATTTCATGATAGGCGACTTTTTAATATTAATGTGTTTGTTTTAAAATAAACAAGAGATATTTGGTGTTCCATCTTTCTAATTTACAATCTAGTAAATCAGATCTATTTGAAATGGTATTTGTATTTATTTTATACGTACTTAACAAAATTAGTTCGCGACACTAATAAATGATAAAAAAAAATCGTGTTTATGTTTCTTATGATTCGGATCCGATTTTTAAAACGGGATGGTTTTTTCTAGTACCCATTTTTGGTGGATGTTACACTGAACTTCAGAACTATTCCCAACCAATGTCTTTATCACTGGCAGTTACGTGACAGCGGTTGACACTGATCAAAGAATAGTCTTTAGTAAACGAAAGTTCTAGTATGTATCTCAGGTTAGAGGATATTAAATGAGTATACCAAAATCAAATACATCTTATGACTAAGATCCATGAAGATGATTTGATGCGAGATACATCCAACGTCATTCACAATGAGGGCTGTGAGTTTGGAAGTCAACTCCTTGAGTCCAAAGTCAGAATAATCTTAATTCAGAGTCGTTCCCACGAGTCTAACCGACTACGGATAATTTAGAATACAAGATTCATGGATTAAACGTATTAAAATCGAACACGTTTTTAAGATTCAACTTTGCCTTTAACCAGTAAATCAAAGGTGAATTCAAAAGGTACAACTGTTTGAATGTTCGTACATCCAAATACTAAATCAAAACAAATGGCTAGCTAATCTAAGACCGATAGCATTCCTATGTTGGTCATGCTCGTCTTGAGTCATCGGTTTTAGTGAACGGGTCTGCTAGGTTTGATCTGTGCCTACTTTGCTTATTTTGATGTCTCATCGTTCTAGTATTCCCGTATATAGTGGAACTTCTTAGAATGTGCTTGGTCCTGTTATGAGATCTGGGCTCCTTGGTTTGAGCAATGGCTCCTGTGTTATCACAGAACACCTCAATTGGTTTCTGAATTCTTGAAACCTCATTGAGGTCGGTGATGAACTTCTTCATCCAAGCAGCTTCTTTTGCAACATCCGATGCAGCAATTTATTCGGTTCAGTGGTTGAATCTACCATTACACTCTGTTTGGAGTTTTTCCAACAAACAGCTCCTTCATTGAGAGTGAATACGAATCCTGATTATGAGCGAGAATCATCTCGGTCACTTTGGAAGCTAGCATCAGTGTAACACCTTACAGTGAGCTCTTCTTCCACTCCTCCAATCGCCAAGAACACCTCCTTTCTTGGAGTTTTACATCTTAAAGCGTGTCATCATTTGATCTATGTGAGTACTTTGACTTAGCCCTAGAAGCCGCTTAGATCTATCTCTATTGTAACATCCGCCGAAAAACGGGTTTCCAAACCCGCTTCGTTTATTAATCGAATAGTCAGTTATAATTTTTGTTGCGTTTATACTGTTCATTTTAATTTTAATCAATACATAATTAATAAACATTGTTAGAATTTTAAACCCTAATTAATAAATAATAAAAATAAGACAATAAAAAAAATGAATAAGGCTGCCGGGTTTCGAACCCGGGTCAGCCGTTTCAACAAACACCCAGCTTACTGTAACATTTGTCGAAAACGGGTTTTACCAAACCCGCTCCGTTTGTAATCGAATATCAAGTTATAAATGTGTCGTTGCCTATTTATGTTTATTTTAATTTTTAATGATACATAATTAAAAAAAAACTAAACCCTAAAAGTTATAATTGATAAAAAGTATAAATAAAACAATTAAAAATAAAATGGGGCTGCCGGGACTCGAACCCGGGTCAGCCAGGTTGTAACTCCAAAGACTTAACACTCACACGCTTAACCACTCCGCCACTTGTTTGTTTTCTGTCATCTATAGGAAACAAATAAATCGTATAGACGAATGTAAATCAATCGGTTACGCCAATTGTAACTGAAATCGGTTATCAAACGCGCAAAGGCGATCTGAATACTCACGGTTCAATGAGTATAACCGATATACCGACGTTTTTAATCAAGTTGCCTTGAATGAACTTGAATTCTAGAATTGGATCGGTTTTTATAACCGAAAATCTTCAATTCCAGTTTTACTTCCATCTTTGTACTCCTTCACGACTCAGAAACATTCCACAAACCTCCAATTACATTTCCGCAAAATTTACAGTCCACCGGAGAAGTTTATTTTATTCGCCGGAAATTTCTGCAAGTTCGCCGGAAAACCGTATTCTTCATCAAAACGGTAAGTCCTTCAATACCGTCGTAGTCTAACAATTGTTAAGCTATTTCTAACTAAAACCTTTCACTTGAAATCGAATTCAGACGCCGTTATCGGATAATTCCAGTTCGCCAGAAAATTTCTGGAAATCTTTATTTTCGTCTGTGAAACGGTAAGGACCTTCAAACACACTGTTAACGTTTGTTTAGCACTTCAATTCCATGATTAGCTAATCAAAACGATTAATTAATTTGCTCAGTTGAAGTTCATAAAAACAGAGACCGACGCCTTGCCGGAATTCTGTAATAAATCGTTCACCGGTATGTTTACTTCTAATTATCATCTCTGCTATCTCATATTAGTCTGTGCAATTTTTAACAATCGAATTAACAAGATATAATGGTGTAATCTGCGGTCTGTAAAAACCAACGAAGAAGATGAACTGCGCTAACAATATAAGAATAATTAAAATTGGTATTTTGAACGGGTTAGACACACAGTCCAGCGGTGGACTGTGTGCGAACAAAAACACGCATACGTCCCGAGTTCGATCCCTGATACACGCACCCTCTATGTAATAAAATGTCTTTTTGTTTAAAACTGAACCGGGTTAACTCCGTTAGTTGTTAAGTATAATAAAATTTGTATATTAACCAAGTTAGACACACAGTCCAGCGATGGACTGTGTGTAACGTTAAAGCACAGGTCCCGGGTTCGAGACCTGTTAGTGGCACCGGTTCGACGAATTAAAATGTTTTTGAAAATAAAAGGATTTTGGATAAATTGAGTTAATATATTAGTATAATTAAAAACAGAATTATTTCGGGTTAGACACGTAGCTCAGTTGGTAGAGCTGCGTGCACGCGTACGGGAGGTCACGAGTTCGAGCCTCACCCAGCGCATTTCAGTCACACAATAAACCGGTCAAACAGTCAAAGTCAAAAAGTCAACGGTCAACCCAAAAAATCAACATATTTTTATATTTTTAATTATTTAATTTAATTTAAAAATCAATTAAAAATACTTAAAAATAATGTTTTAAAGATAGGAAATAACCTTAAACTCGTAAAAATATATCTAAAAATTCTATTAAAATCCTTAATAAAATCCATTCATTTACTATATTTTTCGTTATTATTTAGGTTAGTTAATTCTCGTTGTTCCGCTCTTACAACTCGTGCGCATCTCACCATCTCCAATCAAACGCACCCAATGTGAGTGAATCTTTACAAATTCCCCGTTTTAATCACATTTTGGGGTGTATCATGTGTCTTGCTATATATTATATTTAAATCATTGTGCATACATCATATCATGAACATGTGTATTCAGCTTGTTTCAACTGTTTGTGTGGTTATTGTTAGATTCAATTTATTATTTTCAGTACATGCAATTTCATAGGCCGCCGCTCCCCATTACATTATGAGCATTGAGCAAGTTCCCCATTACATTATGAGCGTGAACCTGGCGTGCCAACATACGATCGGCTCCGTTTGATTGAGCCTTGATCACACAGACATTTATCATTTTCATTACATGCAATACGATCGGCTCCGTTTGATTGAGCCTTGATCGCACAGTTTCATTCATGTTATTTATCGTATGATGTTGTTATGTTAATGTATGCTATCATATGTTATTGTATGTTATAGTTGTGATTGCTATTGCTACTGCTTGATTATTTACATTTGCTCATTTATGATTATGCACAATTTTTCATTGATAAACTAACAAGTAAATCAATAATAAATGTTTATCTAACAAGGTTCACTCGCCAACTTATGTTGACCCAAAAACCCCCATTTTTACACATGATACAGGTGAACCCGCTGTAGCTAGAAACACATAGGATTGGACTAGAAGAATAAAATGATTTAGAGCTTGGAATTATTTTGTTTGGTTATTTTCTTTGTATTGTATGGACATGTTTGGATTATTTGGAATGTAATTTTGACTTTAATAAATATGAAACATATTAGTAAATATCATGAGCTTTGGTGATAACCCAATTATGCCCCGACTTTTATTCCGCTGCGGGTCGGGATGTGACACTTACCACTCCGCCACTTGACTTCTTTGTTATAATACTGAAACAAATAATATTTAAAGTAAAACTCGAAATCAAAATCCGGACTTCAGCGCGGCAGAACTCGCAATCACCGGAAAATCCGGCAATCCGCGACTATAACGTTATAACCGACTTCGACATCGGTTATAACCGACGTCTATCAATCAGCTACGGTCGTAGCCGCCGGAGAAACCCTGACCACGAATCAAGACCAAATTCGGACTCAATTCATCCTGATTCTTCCTTATAAATACCCACCCAAACCTCTGGTAATCTTTTCGCTCAAAATCGCACAAACTCTCGAAGCTTTAGCACTCGCCGGAGATATTTTACAGTCGCCGGACTTTCGCCGGAAAACCGAGACTCACTTCAAATCGGTAAAATTCTCGACTCTTTTGTTTTCAATCCCCATTATTAGACAAGTATTAACTTCAATCCTTCAACCAGAATCTGTCCCAGACTACGCTGCCGGAAAATCTCACACTCGCCGGAATTCCACTGAAACATCAAAGTCTCACTGTCGAACGGTATAATCATCTAAAAACTCTTGAAATCTCTTACTCAGTAACTTAATTTCATAACACAAGAAACTAAACTGTCAAACATTTCACTCAGCCGAGAGTCACAAATCAGAGCCGACGACTCCTGCCGGTCATCTGAAGTACACGCGCTGTTTGGTACAATTTTGTTCTTTAATCTCATTATCTAATACATTCCAACCAATTATAAGTTTCGATAATCGAATTAAACAAAAACAGTCGGCCATTTTTGTTCTGTGTCTTTATAAATGAACAAGACGAAGTCGAAATGTGTATAAGTTAATTAAAACTGAATATTATACCGGGTTAGACACACGGTCCAGTGGTGGACGGTGTGCAAATTTAAAATCATGGTCCCGAGTTCGAGTCTTAACACGCTGCCCGATTCTTACAAATTTCCAACCATTTTTAATACTGATATATATTAAGACGCAGATAGTATATAAATGTAATTAAAATCACATATCATTCGGGTTAGTCACATAGCCCAGTTGGTCGGGCTGTGTGCAATACAAGGCTATGGGCGCGGGTTCGAGTCCAGACTCTCACACCGGTTCGATTGGTTTAAAAACCTTTTTAATTAAATAAAATTCTGAATAATCCAAATAGTATGTAAATATAATTAAAATCAGAAATATTTCGGGTTAGACACGTAGCTCAGTTGGTAGAGCTGCGTGCACGTATACGGGAGGTCACGAGTTCGAACCTCACTCAGCGCATAATTAAACACAGTCCAACCGGTAAACGGTCAAAAAGTCAAAATTTTTATTTTCTTTTTATTTATTTATTTTATTTAAAAATCAATTAAAAACACTTAAAAATAATATTTTTGAAGTTAGAAAATTTCCTTAAACTCACAAAAATAAATCTAACAATCCCATTAAGAACACTAACTAAAAATATTAATCTCAAATAAAAGTTTATTTATTTATCGAATTATTATGTTATTATTTAGGTTAGTTTCTCTCGTGGTTAAATCCAAATTCGTACGCATTCATCGTCAATCCAAGAAACGTAACCACTGTGAGTGAATCCTTACAAATTCCCCTTTTTATTCATATTTTGGGGTGTGTCATGTGTCGCTCTAAATATTTCGTTTATTCTAACTTGTGCCATTACCATTATATGACCTAAACTTATGATGTAAATATTGTTTGTTGTGATACGTGTTTACATTTTGTCAAGTTGCGTGCAAAACATTCATTAGGCCCATCAGTTCCTCGTGGGAGACGTGTTGAACATCGTGTGCCTCATTCGATCGGCTCCGTTTGATTGAGCCTTGATCTCATTGTTCATTCATTTGGTGTGTGTGCTTGTGCATTTATTGATATTATGTGTTTTGTGATTAAATTTACATTTACGTTTATTCATATTTGGTTATGCACAATTTTATTCAAATAACCAACATAACTAATCCTTTCAAATATTTAAATAAGATTCACTCGCCAACTTATGTTGACCCAAAACCCTATTTTTACACATGATACAGGTGGACAGGTTGAAGCAAGGAACACGTAGGAAATTGCCTTAGAAGAAAAATAATGAAGTCTTGAAAAATGTATAGAACATGTTGTACTTGTATGATTGATTGTAATGTTCTCCTTTAAAAAGAAATAATAAATATGAAACTTTATAGTAAATGTCATGAGCTTTGATGAAAACCCCATCATGCCCCGACTACCATTTCCGCTGCGGGTCGGGGTGTGACAGATTGGTATCAGAGCTTTTGACTATAGGGATATATGATAGGTTATTAGACGCTTAGAGCCTATACTATAGTTGATTAGATTTTAATTGTTCATGTGGTTACATGCAAACTCATGATGTTTATTTGTTTCGTATTTATTACACACACAAATGCATGCAAACACTTCCACTATCATATTTTGTGATACTTAATGAATTATACTTATAGTCAAACATAACATGCTTACATATACATTCATCACGCATATTTCAATGTTCACATATTCAAATCATCCTCATATTCCTTTATTCAAGATTTTGTCACATTTTTCGTTTTTCAATCTCATCAAAGTGAGTTCTACGACGGGCATGTAGTAACTGTAAGGGTACAAGTACCGGTAGTCGGAACATCCTGTCTAGGTTGGCATTCGTATAAATCCAATATAACGGACCAGTTTGCCTACCTGGGGACTAACGATGAGAGTACGAAGGACCTACTAGGCCAAAGCATGCCACACCAAAGTCGTTCGAACTAACCCCACTTTGAGGTGTCACCGTGTCCACACCTGGATGCACTCCGAATATCATACGTTACATACATATTTCTCGACTTTCTCCGGGTTTTAGTGTACGTTACCAGGCTAACACATGCGAACCATATGAAAGACCCGGTAATCATGGGGGCCCACATGATTACGAAGGTGAAGTATGGCGGCATGCAAGGCCCAATTACGAGCAAAGCCCAAGACATCCTATGGATGTAGTAAATTTATTATTCTTCATTTATTTTATGAATGTTCATTCACAAATACGACACATGACCCTAAAACGTCAAACTCATACTCTTGATACGTGTTTCTTGTAGATATCTTCTAGCCTCTCTCGTAGAAAAATGAAATCAGGAAAATCCCGCGAGCGCATGGCTGCCCAAATCGCTCAACAAATGGCTGCCGTAATACCCAGCATCGTAATTCAAGTACAACAGGCCCTTACCGCTAATCCTGTCAACCCAATCCACCAAGAAGATCAAAACATTGTCAATCCTCCCCCAAAAGCCACTAAATGCACCTACAAACATTTCAAATCCTGCGATCCTCCAAAATACGAAGGGACTGAAGGTGTCACCGCTCTCCTCCATTGGTTTGAGGAGATGGAAAACACTTTTCTCAATTGCGACTGTCCCGATGATCGCAAGGTGCGATATGCTACCGGTAGTTTGTTCGGAGTAGCACTTACATGGTGGAATACAGAGAAGGCCAAGCGAGGTGCTGAAGATGTTATTACTTTGACTTGGGAAGAGTTGAAGGAAATCATGACAAGACGTTTCTGTCCAAGAAGCGAAATCAAGAAATTGGAAGATGAGTTCTATTCTTTGAAACAAAAGGAGGGCGACCACACCACATACAACAAGAGATTCCTTGAGTTAAATCAGATGGTCCCTAACTTGTTCACTCCCCTCTACCGTTTGATCGAGCACTACATTCGAGGTCTTCCTTCAAAAATTCAAGACCCTGTAATAAGTACCACACCTGCAACTTTGGAAGCAGTAATGGAGTTAGCTACAGAGCTTACCGAAACCGCATACGGAATAAAGACTTCACGAAGGAGAAGAAGAAGGATAAAGCATCAACCAAAACCTCAAACTCCACCTAAACCGAATCCTCTTCTCAAACCACCCCTAAGAGAAAACGAGACGGGCAAAATTTCGCTATTACCCAAGGCAATCAACCAGCTTCACAAGCCATACCCCTCCAAGCTATTCCAATCACTTAAGTAGCACCCAACTCTACTTACCCAAATAAGAAACCTTACATTGGACCTCACCCTCAATGCAACACCTGTTTTTTATCACCATCCATCTACCGTACCTTGTCGACTGTGTGCAAATTGTGGGCGTTATGGTCATTGGAGCAAAACTTGTCGTGCCCCTCAAAACCAAGCCTCACCCCCTACTCAAAACATGATCCAAACATATCAACAACCCCAATACCCCATGTTTCCATATGTTCGAGCTTGTTTTAATTGTGGCGATCCTACCCACTTTAGAAACACGTGCCCTCGATTGGTTAACATCATAAACGCCCAGGCTCAAGCAAACCCAGTTAACCAAGCAAATCAAGCAAACCCAGCTCCACCACCAGCAAGAGGAAGAGGTTACAACATCAACGCCAATCCTGTTGAAGATAATAACGGCCAAAACGAATCACCCAACTAGTTTTCCTCACCAAGAATCAAGACTCAACTCCAACCGTCTAGTTTTTTTTATGTTTTCTTATGTTATCTCAATCTTTCCGTATCCCAGTTGTAAATTGGGAATTTATGTATCCAAGAATTTTAATGCAAATTGATATTACAATTTTGTTTTATACTCACTGATTTAACATTCATATCATCATACATCTCGACGTATCTCGATCTCATCATTTAAAGAAGTTGGGTTGTGTCTCACTTTTACATAGACTAACCCCTTCATCATAACAAACGAGAGAGGTACTGTCATCATTCAATCCTGTATCCTTTCAGAATTGAGACTCAAGCTTTGGTTGTTGTGTTTGTTTATGTTTTAGAGTCACATAGAACTGATCATAATTTACTGATAAAGCCAATGAAAATTTGACAAGAATATGGTGGATACGCCGCTGGTACTTCCTATATATAAGTATTCTTGGCAAAGGATCAAAAGCATTACCAGGAGGTTATGAGAGGTTTCATGTAGGTTTTAGTATCGTCATGGTTGAAGTTTTGTTTTATGATATAACTTTATCTTTCTAAACGTATCGATTTCTCTCAAAACTCTTATGCATGAGATCATACCTAGTCAATCAACTCTGGTTATCAATATTCCTTATCTTAGGCATCAAAAAGCGATTCCTGTAGCAGGGTATTCGACCCTTACTAGGAACGTTACCGCCTCAAATAAAAATTTAAACTCTCACCCCCTTCTAAGTATGTAATTGCCAAAACCACCCTCCTTTCAAGTCAAATATACCACTACTACTTAAATTTCGGGACGAAATTTCTAAAAGTAGGGGATACTGTAACATCCGCCGAAAAACGGGTTTCCAAAACCCGCTTCGTTTATTAATCGAATAGTCAGTTATAATTTTCGTTGCGTTTATACTATTCATTTTAATTTTAATCATACATAATTAATAAACATTGTTAAAAATTTAAACCCTAATTAATAAATAATAAAAATAAGACAATAAAAAAATGAATGAGGCTGCCGGGTTTCGAACCCGGGTCAGCCGTTTCAACAAACACCCAGCTTACCACTCCACCACTTGACTTCTTTGTTATAATACTGAAACAAATAATATTTAAAGTAAAAATCGAAATCAAAATCCGGACTTCAGCGCGGCAGAACTCGCAATCACCGGAAAATCCGGCAATCCGCGAGTTCAGCAATTATTCCTTTTGACTATAACGTTATAACCGACTTCGACATCGGTTATAACCGACGTCTATCAGTCAGCTGCGGTCGTAGCCGCCGGAGAAACCTTGACCACGAATCAAGGCCAAATTCGGACTCAATTCATCCTGATTCTTCCTTATAAATACCCACCCAAACCTCTGGTAATCTTTTCGCTCAAAATCGCACAAACTCTCGAAGCTTTAGCACTCGCCGGAGATATTTTACAGTCGCCGAACTTTCGCCGGAAAACCGAGACTCACTTCAAATCGGTAAAATTCTCGACTCTTTTGTTTTCAATCCATTATTAGACAAGTATTAACTTCAATCCTTCAACCAGAATCTGTCCCAGACTATGCTGCCGAAAAATCTCACACTCGCCGGAATTCCACTGAAACATCAAAGTCTCACTGTCGAACGGTATAATCATCTAAAAACTCTTGAAATCTCTTACTCAGTGACTTAATTTCACAACACAAGAAACTAAACTGTCAAACATTTCACTCAGCCGAGAGTTACAAATTAGAGCCGACGACTCCTGCCGGTCATCTGAAGTAAACGCACTGTTTGGTACAATTTTGTTCTTTAATCTCATTATCTAATACATTCCAACCAATTATAAGTTTCGATAATCGAATTAAACAAAAACAGTCGGCCATTTTTGTTCTGTGTCTTTATAAATGAACAAGACGAAGTCGAAATGTGTATAAGTTAATTAAAACTGAATATTATACCGGGTTAGACACACGGTCCAGTGGTGGACTGTGTGCAAATTTAAAATCATGGTCCCGAGTTCGAGTCTTAACACGCTGCCCGATTCTTACAAATTTCCAACCATTTTTAATACTGATATATATTAAGACGCAGATAGTATATAAATGTAATTAAAATCACATATCATTCGGGTTAGTCACATAGCCCAGTTGGTCGGGCTGTGTGCAATACAAGGCTATGGGCGCGGGTTCGAGTCCAGACTCTCACACCGGTTCGATTGGTTTAAAAACCTTTTTAATTAAATAAAATTCTGAATAATCCAAATAGTATGTAAATATAATTAAAATCAGAAATATTTCGGGTTAGACACGTAGCTCAGTTGGTAGAGCTGCGTGCACGTATACGGGAGGTCACGAGTTCGAACCTCACTCAGCGCATAATTAAACACAGTCCAACCGGTAAACGGTCAAAAAGTCAAAATTTTTATTTTCTTTTTATTTATTTATTTTATTTAAAAATCAATTAAAAACACTTAAAAATAATATTTTTGAAGTTAGAAAATTTCCTTAAACTCACAAAAATAAATCTAACAATCCCATTAAGAACACTAACTAAAAATATTAATCTCAAATAAAAGTTTATTTATTTATCGAATTATTATGTTATTATTTAGGTTAGTTTCTCTCGTGGTTAAATCCAAATTCGTACGCATTCATCGTCAATCCAAGAAACGTAACCACTGTGAGTGAATCCTTACAAATTCCCCTTTTTATTCATATTTTGGGGTGTGTCATGTGTCGCTCTAAATATTTCGTTTATTCTAACTTGTGCCATTACCATTATATGACCTAAACTTATGATGTAAATATTGTTTGTTGTGATACGTGTTTACATTTTGTCAAGTTGCGTGCAAAACATTCATTAGGCCCATCAGTTCCTCGTGGGAGACGAGTTGAACATCGCGTGCCTCATTCGATCAGCTCCGTTTGATTGAGCCTTGATCTCATTGTTCATTCATTTGGTGTGTGTGCTTGTGCATTTATTGATATTATGTGTTTTGTGATTAAATTTACATTTACGTTTATTCATATTTGGTTATGCACAATTTTATTCAAATAACCAACATAACTAATCCTTTCAAATATTTAAATAAGATTCACTCGCCAACTTATGTTGACCCAAAATCCTATTTTTACACATGATACAGGTGGACAGGTTGAAGCAAGGAACACGTAGGAAATTGCCTTAGAAGAAAAATAATGAAGTCTTGAAAAATGTATAGAACATGTTGTACTTGTATGATTGATTGTAATGTTCTCCTTTAAAAAGAAATAATAAATATGAACCTTTATAGTAAATGTCATGAGCTTTGATGAAAACCCAATCATGCCCCGACTACCATTTCCGTTGCGGGTCGGGGTGTGAAATCTATAGATCTTGATTTCCAGAATGTAAGCAGCTTCTCCAAGATCTTTCATTGCGAAGCAAGATCCCAAACAGTGTTTACCTCGTTAAGCATAGGGATGTTGTTTCCAATGATTAATATATCATCCGTATACAGGATGAGGAATGATATGGTGCTCCCACTAGCCTTTCTGTAAACACCAGGCTCATCTTCATTCTTGACAAAACCAAACTCTTTGATCTTCTGGTCAAAACAAAGATTCCAACCACGAGATGCTTGAGTCCATAAATGGACTTATTTAGTTTGCACACCTTATTTGGATATTTGGGATCGGCAAAACCTACAGGCTGAACCATATAGACATCTTTAGAGAGATGTCCATTAAGAAAAGCGGTTTTGACATCCACTTGCCATATTTCGTAATTATAGTACCTAGCAATTGCAAGCAATATCCTAATTGATTTAACCATAGCAACGGGCGAGAAGGTCTCATCATAGTCAATACATTGAGTTTGAGTGAAACCCTTCGCAACTAGCCGTGCTTTATAGGTATGGACATTTCCATGCATATCGGTTTTTCTCTTGAAAAACCATTTGCTCCCTACTGCCCGACAATCGGGGGGTAGCTCAACCAAGTCCCATACTCGATTGTCACGCATAGATTGCATCTCGACGTTCATGGCTTCTTGCCATTTCCAGATTCTTGATCTGAGATAGCAGACTTGTAGTTAGCAGGTTCGTCATTAGACTCAGCTACTAATAAGACTTCAGGACTATTTAGATGCGAAATGTATCTATCAGGTTCTTTGCGAATTCTACTACTTCTGCGAACGTTTGTGTTCATGTCTGATTCATTGGCAACAACTACTTGTTGATCAGATGGTCTGACTTCATTGGAGGTTGTTTGTGGTTCTCGAATTTCTTCAAGATCAACCACATTATTTCCAGTTCCTCAATTAAGTTCTTCCTCGGAAAGTGTCCCTTCCGTTTGATGGAAATCACATTTGCATCAGGATGGTAGAAATAATATCCGCCTTTTTATAGCATCCGACGAAAACAACCTTTTCGCCTCGAGGATCGAGCTTATTATCAGAATCACTTGTGATGTATCCTTCACATCCCCATACTCTAAGGTATTCCAAATCGGGTTTACGCCCATGCTATATCTCATATGGTGTTTTGTTTACCTTCTTAGTCGGAACTGAACTGACAATGCGGGCAACGATCATAAGAGCATGACCTCAAAAAAAAGTGAGGCAAGTTAGTTCTACACATCACCGATCGAACGATATTAAGTAGGGTTCGATTTCTCCTTTCACTCACGCCATTATGTTGGGGTATGCCAGGTGGAGTGGGTTGTGAAACTATTCCACGTTCCTTTAGATGATCGAGAAATTCTAAGCTGAGGTATTCACCACCTCGATCTGATCAACGTACTTTTATCTTTCTAGTAAGCTGGTTTATTACTTCGTTTTGAAACTTTTTGAACTTTTCAAAGTTTCTTGCTTATGCTTCAAAAGATAGACATAAGCATATCGACTATAATTGGATTCAACTTCTCTTTTATGTATCATTTGATAGTTTTCGCACTTTCGGACTTTTTAAAAGATTATCTTAGTTATAGTAGTAGGCCCCTCTTTTAAAGGTGACGTTACCCTCAACCCAGTGGTTTGAGTCAGCAGGGATACAATCCTAAAAGGTCGGAATATTGGAAGACAATTAAGT
The DNA here is from genome assembly GCA_947069175.1 of Scalesia atractyloides. Taxonomy (NCBI): domain Eukaryota; kingdom Viridiplantae; phylum Streptophyta; class Magnoliopsida; order Asterales; family Asteraceae; genus Scalesia; species Scalesia atractyloides. The sequence goes on from CAMTDV010000016.1 coordinate 44,370,569, forward strand.
AAGTTATTAATGTGAAAAGTGGTAGGCCCCTCTTTTGAAGGTGACGTTACCCTCGGCTAAGTGGTTTGAGTCAGCAGGGATACAATCCCAAGTAGCCGGTTTAAAATATTAATAGTAGTTTACATATGAGGTGTAATAACTCGAAAATTCGATTGTTATCTTTCATTTTGTTTTCCTGTTTATCTACCTTTGTACTCCCGAGATTCGGTTAATAATAAAGTTTATGTTAATTACTTATGGTGTTGTACGTTATTATCGCATCTAATCGCTTATCAAATCGCATCGCAAATCGCAATTATTTATGCGGTTTTATATTATTTATGTGTTATGTGTGTTTTGGTTATGTTTACGCTCGCTATCACATCGCTCTCGCACTCTCGAATCGCTAAATCGCACTATTACATCAAGTGTAACACTCAACGCTTTACTAAAACGCTTAATATAACTAACTAATACGAACCGAATAACCAAACGAACTCTTAACGCGAAACAAACGAAGAAAACCCAACTTTTGGGTCCAGTTCGCTCGAACTTGGTGTTACCAAGTTCGGCCAAACTTGACTGGCCAAAACAAAATTCTTTCTTTACTCTCAAGTTCGCTCGAACTTGTTGGATTCCTCATAGAGTCAGCAAGTTCGACCGAACTTGACTGATCTCCTTTGAAATCCTAGCAAGTTCGCCCGAACTTGCATGAATCTCATGCAAGTTCGACCGAACTTGGTCTCCATCAGCTCTCATTTTGCCTTCTCCTATAAATACCAAGCTCTGTTCTTTCATTTGAATTTACTGCAAGTTCGCCCAGAGCTCTCAAAACTCGAAACCTTCATGTTCTAAGTAAGAATCAACCTGATTTCAACTGCAATGATGTTCAACAACGTTTTTCAACGATCTACAAAGGTTTACAACGATTTTGGCACAAGGCGTAGCCTTCGTTTTCATCAAAACTCATTCTTTTACGAAAACCTTCATCTTTTTATTCAAAAACTTCTGTTTTAAGCTTATATCTACACAATACGAGTTCGTTTGGCAATAGTAGAGACTTCACAAACACGAGATCTGCAAGAGATCGGCTTGTAAGTGATAGATCTGAGAAAAACCTTTGAAAACCATTGATTTCTACACAAGATACAGACTTTTGATGATGTTTTGTTCATTTTCTGGTATGAAACGAAGCATCTATCATTCAAGATCCCAGATCTGGAAGCACAAGGACGTTTATGTTGGTTTACACAATCCGGACTAATCCGAACGAACCCCGAGTTCGCCCGGATTAGCCCACGCTTTTGTAAAACGGCTAAAACAGCTCTAAAAGACCTCTCCGACCTAAATTTGCTCAGTAGCATAGGGTTGGAGGGATGAACACTCGATTTTCCTCAGCAAACGAGGCGAAAACGCAAGATTTTGGACCCGAAAACACCAAGTTCGCTCAAGATTGAACTGACTTCTTGGCTGCATGGATGTCAAGTTCGCTCGAACTTGCCCTCTGGGGTCAAGTTCGGCCGAACTTGAGTGGAAATGTGCAAATTTCTCTTCAGAAACCCCCAAGTTCGACCGAACTTGGTCTCCATCACCTCTCATTTTGCCTTCTCCTATAAATACCAAGCTCTGTTCTCTCATTTGAACTTGCTGCATGTTCGCCCAGAGCTCTCAAAACCCGTTCGGCCGAACTTGTCTCACCTATAAAGGTTACCTACATGTTCGCCCGAACTTGTCAAGTTTCCTTGAGAAACTTGCAAGTTCGCCCGAACTTGACTCACCACTCAGCAGACTTGTACAAGTTCGCTCGAACTTGTATGTTCAAGTTCGCCCGAAATTGTCTACTGCCCAACCAAAACTTCACCGTTTCAGCTTTTCGGAGACTGATGCATTTCCGTTCGCGTATGCAGGCTGATCCGGCGCCCTTCTCGACTCTCCTCAGATCCCGAACTCTTACCTAAACGCACCCACAGTGAGTATACATGACCTATTTTCGCTTTAACGCACCTTTTGGGTGTTACATACGTTCCTATATTAAAAATCACACCACCAATCACACTGTTTATCACACGTGAACAACCTGATTTTGTATGGTCAATACGTGATACTAGAAACATGTGACTAGGACTTATTTTTTGTTAACTTGCTTCCCTAGCTAGTATGGTACTATAGTGTGGCTTACACCCGACGGGGTCTAGTTAGGATGGACGCGCAAGCCTTGTCACGGTAGTTAGCATGAGAAATAAGCCTATGTTAATCTGTGTGAAATGTTTCGGTGTATCATGATATGTAGTTAGATTATTTCGCGAACGCTTTCTCGATTATTCTAGTAGTACTTAAACCTGTATGCTCACCTTTACTTAATTGTATTGACTTGTATTTTAACGTATGTAACAGGTTGAGGATTTTAGCTATGGATGCTTGGATGTTGCATGCTTAGCGTAGTTTAGTTTTGTTTAGTTAGTTTGTTGAGGTGATTCAGATTTGGAACTTATGTATGAAATCTAGGGGAAATCGAACCCGGTTGAATTTTATGAGAAATCTGTGTTTTGTAATAATTGTTTAAATGTTACGTTTAATAGTATGCAATATTAAGCAGGTTGTGATGTGTTAAATGATTGTTATGGAACATCTAGTGAAATCAATCTAGTCGCCTAGGCAACTAACCCGGATGTTTCCGCCATCGGTTGGGGTGTGACAGATTGGGTTCAAGCCATTCGCGCCCCCGCCATCCAATACCTGTTGCCATAAATGCTTAAATGTGCCTTTCCTAAGGCTAATACAATAATACACGCTTGGAAATACTCGCATCACACCAAACGAGTGATTAAGTCGAGAATAGGTGTGAAAACCGAGAACTCTCGACGAGATCATTCACTCTGCGCATTCTCTCGCATGAGATACCTTCGTTGAGTTAGGAGTGACATCCAAACCTCGACGAAAATCTCCATTTCTATCTAGGAATAAAGTTGCTAAGTTAGGGGTGAAACCCGCATCTTAGTAACTAATTCTGCAGTTCGATTTTCAATCTCACCAAAGTCTCGGTTATGCCGATGGTTTGGAACACGTAATAACTGGAAGGGTAAGCGTCGTTAGCCGCTTGCGGTGAGAACGTTTATCTATTAGGCCAAAGCGTGGGTCCGAATGCAAAGGGTAGTCGAATCACTTTGGCGTGTCAAACCTCTCAAAACCCCGGACACTCCCAATTGATTTAAGCCTATATCGTAGATTTACACATTATCGAGTTTATTACTATTTACGTGTTTAAAATTTTGAGAATTTTTGCTTTATTCGATTTCTCGCTTTGATGATTTATCATATCATCGATTTCTCGATTTATCGCATGTACGCTCCATCGAATGTATGCACAACTCTCGTAACCCAAAACGCTAATTAATACACCAACCAAACTAATCGCTTAACTCGCTTACGCCTATGAGGACGTGTGCCTCATACGCGATATTGTCTCGCTTATATACATTGCTTATGTCTCGCTATATCTCGCATCCCGTATCGCGCTACGCGTTGTTACTATTAGAAGGTGAGTACGTACAAATGTGTGCTTACGTGGCTTATGTGCTTACGTGCTTACGTGCCTATGTGTTTATGTGATTTTGTGCCTTGTATGAATGATAATAATAATAATAAATATTTAAACATAACTCTATTATAATCGAATCTTATCTAATCTAAATCCTTCTTGTAGATGTCTTCAATGGTATCGCACACCCGGAAGAATCTCCAGCGCAGCAACGCCGACAAGCGTATTGCCACCATGGTAGCCAAGGAAATGGCTAAGGTCATCCCGCAAATCGTCTCAGAAATCCATGCTGTGAGTAATAAATCGTCAGTTGACTCGAAAACTGAGAATCCCAAGCCGCGATTCAGCTTCAATAACTTTAAGGCTTGTGCACCTCTCACCTTCACGGGTAATGACGGGCCGACTTCTATGTTTCACTAGTTCGATGCTATTGAGGTCACTTTTAGGCAAAGTGGATGCCCCGATGACCTCCGCATAGTGAACGCTACCGGAGTCTTCCAGTCCCGTGCTCTTGACTGGTGGACCGCCGAAAGGAATAGGCGCGGTAATGACGAAGCCTACAGTCTATCTTGGGAGGAACTCAAGGAAGTGATGTTGAAAGAGTTTTGTCCTCCGCACGAACTGCAAAAGCTCGAGAATGAGTTTTGGGGAAACAAACAGGATGGTCCCGACAATGCTAGTTTCACTGCTCGGTTTAAGATTTTGAGCATCATCTGTCCCAGCTAGGTTGATACGACTGAGAAAGCTATCAACAAGTACATCCTTGGTTTGCCTGAATGTGTTGCAAATTTTGTGAAAGTTACTCGTACTACAACCATCGAGGAAACCTTCATGCCGCCGCTGAGATCAATGATCAGCGAGTCCAAGATGGGTATTTCAAGAATCATGCGAAAGTTGCCAATCAAGCTATCGTCGAACCAACCGCTGCTACCGAACCACCAAGTGACCCAAAGGGAAAGCATCAGGGATGCAAAAGAGGAAACCCGTGTAAGAACTATGCTCTCGCCGCTCCAGCAAACCCGCAGCCGCTTCAGTCAGCCGCTCCAAACGCACCTCCAGCTAAGCGTGCGTATACCGGACCTCACCCACTGTGCCCTAAGTGCACTTATCATCATGTGGTGGGTGGAAACTGTCGTTTATGCACGAATTGCAACATCTATGGCCACTTTACTGTGAGTTGCCGTACCGGCCCTCGTCAGCCAGCTCCTTAGACTCCAGCAGCTCCAACTTTACCCGCTCCTCCGCAAGCCAATCAGCAGTAAGCCCCAAAAGCACGTGTGTGATATGTTTGTGGTAATCCGAATCATTTCGCCAATGTCTGCCCGAATCGTCCTGTCAAACAAGAGCAGCCAGCACCGCAGCCTCAACAGCTGCCTCAGCCACCGCAGCAGCAGCAGCAACCACAAGCTGCACGTGGCAGAGCCTTTAACCTCAATCACCGCCAGGCCCAGAATGACAACAATGTTGTCAATGGTACGTTTCTCGTTAATGGTATTTATGCTTCATGTTTATTTGATACTAGTGCCGATAACTGTTTTGTATCATTAGAATTCGAAAAGGTTTTAAAATGTAAGCGTCCTAAACTCCCAAAGACTTTCGATATGGTAGTCGCAACCGGAAGAATTGTTACCGTTAATTCCGTCTTACGTGGTTGTAATCTCGATCTCAACAACCATGTCTTCTCGATCAATCTCATACCTATGCAATTAGGTAGTTTCGATATCATAGTAGGTATGGATTTTCTTCGTGAAAACCATGTTGAAGTTGTATGCTTCGATAAAATGATTCGTTTCCCACTTCCTAATGGTAATCAACTTCACGTATACGGTGAAACTCCCTCAAAGAAGTTGATGCTTTTGTCATGTACTCGAGCACAAAAATGCTTGCAAAAGCGATGTGTTGCCTTCCTCGCCCATATCGTGAACCCGGAGAAAGAAAAGAAGACTTATAAAAACATTTCCGTTGTTTGTGAATTTCCTAAAGTCTTTCCCGACGACTTACCTGGTTTACCCCTACTCGAGAGTTGAATTCTGTACCGATTTGATTCCCGGAGCTACTCCCGTTGCTAAATCTCCTTATTGTCTCGCACCATCCGAAATGCGCGAGCTATCAAGGAAACTTCAGGAGCTTCTTGATAAAGGCTTCATACGCCCGGCACTTCGCCGTGGGGCGCGCCTGTCCTTTTCTTGAAAAAGAAGGATGGATCATTCCGACTGTGCATCGATTATCGTGAACTTAACAAACTCACGATAAAGAACCGCTATCCTCTTCCTCGTATCGATGACTTATTTGATCAGCTTCAAGGTGCTACTTGCTTTTCTAAGATCGATCTTCGTTCCGGTTATCATTAGTTACGCGTGTTGGAAGAAGACATTCCTAAGACCGCCTTTCGTACTCGCTATGGCCATTTCGAATTTGTGGTCATGCCTTTTAGTCTTACTAATGCACCCGCAGTTTTCATGGATTTGATGAACCGTGTGTGTAAGGCTTTCTTAGATTGTTTCATCATTGTTTTCATCGATGATATCCTTATCTATTCGAAGTCGAGAGACGAACACGCGCGTCATCTTCGTTTGGTCCTCGAACTTCTTCAAGGAAATCGCCTATATGCTAAGTTCTCTAAATGTGAATTCTGGCTCAAAGAAGTCCAATTTCTCGGCCACATCGTTAATAGTCAAGGAATTCACGTCGACCCTGCAAAGATTGAAGCCGTCAAGAGTTGGATTACACCGAAGAATGCCTCCGAAATCCGTTCATTTCTTGGATTGGCGGGTTATTACCGTCGATTCATCGCTGACTTCTCGAAAATCGCCGTTCCGCTTACCACTTTAACTCCAAAAGACAAACCTTTTGTTTGGGATTCCAAGCAAGAGGAAGTGTTTCAAACTCTCAAGCGTATGCTATGCAACGCTCCCTTTCTCGATTTACCCGACGAAAACGACGATTTCGTTGTTTATTGTGATGCCTCAAACCTTGGTCTTGGTTGTCTTCTTATGCAACGAGACAAGGTTATCGCGTATGCGTCTCGCCAACTCAAGATCCACGAGAAGAATTATACAACCCAAAATCTCGAACTCGGTGCAGTTGTTTTGCATTGAAGATATGGTGACACTACCTTTACGGTACAAAGTGTACGATCCCTTCACCGACCATAAGAGCTTACAACATATCTTTAATCAAAAAGAACTAAACATGTGACAACGTCGATGGGTTGAACTTCTCAACAACTACGATTGTGAGATACGCTACCATCCCGGTAAAGCGAACGTCGTCGCCGATGCTCTAAGTCGACGAAGCTATGTATATGGTATTCGTGACTCTCAAGCTTGTGCTGAACTTGAAACCCTCATCCGTGCCGCTCAATTCGCCTACTTTAACGAGAATACCCTTCAAGACGAAATGAAATGTGGTGCCGAAACTCAGCTTGTATCTAAATCTAATGGTATTTATTACTATCTCAATTGTATTTGGATTCCCAGCCCTGATAATATTCAAAGTTTGCTAATGACCGAAGCTCATAAATCTCGATATTCCATTCACCCCGGTGCCGACAAGATGTACCAGGACCTTCGTCCTAAGTATTGGTGGCCGGGTATGAAAAAGGATATCGCCTTGTACATCTCAAAATGCTTAACTTGTTCGAAAGTTAAAGCTGAACATCAAAGGCCCTCTGGCTTACTTGAGCAACCCGAAATCCCGATGTGGAAGTGGGAGAGTATAGCTATGGACTTCGTTACTAAACTCCCACGCACTTCATCTGGTCACGATAGCATTTGGGATATCGTTGATCGTCTTACTAAATCTGCGCACTTTATTGCTATACGAGAAGACTTTAAGGTCGAACGATTAGCCCGAATCTATACCAACGAAGTTATATGTTGACATGGGACGCCTCGTGACATCATCTCGGACCGAGACGGTCGTTTTACCTCGCGTCTCTGGGAGACTTTTCAATCCGCTCTCGGTACTACTCTCAATCTCAGTACAACTTTTCATCCTCAAACTAACGGTCAGACTGAACGCACGATCCGCACCCTCGAAGACATGCTTCGTGTGTGCATCATAGATTTTGGTGGTAACTGGGATACACATTTACCGTTAATCGAATTCTCATACAATAATAGTTATCATACCAGCATTCAAATGGCTCCATTTGAGGCACTGTATGGAAGAAAATGTCGATCGCCTATTGCATGGCACGAGATCGGAGAAGCAGAAATCACCGGTCCCGAGCTAATTCAAGAAACAACCGACAATATCCTCCAAATCAGAGACAATCTCTTGAAAGCTCGGAGTCGTCAAAAGAGCTACGCTGATAAACGCCGCAAGCCCCTGCAGTTCGAAGTGGGAGATCACGTTCTCCTAAAGGTTGCACCTTGGAAGGGAGTGGTCCACTTCGGGAAGAAAGGAAAGCTAGCACCACGATACGTTGATCCCTTTAAGATTCTAGAAAGGATCGGTAAAGTAGCCTATCATCTCGAACTACCGGCGGAACTTAATAACGTACATCCGACTTTCCACGTGTCTAACCTCAAGAAATGCTTAGCCGAAGAAAATCTCCATGTAGCTCTCGAAGATCTGCAAATCAACGAGACGCTCCATTTCATGGAAAAACCCGTTGAGATCATGGATCGAGAAACCAAGAAACTCCGACGCTCTCACATACCTATCGTGAAAGTCCGATGGGAGGCAAACGCGGCGCCGAGTTCACTTGGGAACTCGAAAGTGATATGAAAACAAAATATCTGCATCTCTTTGTTATGGCCACTACCTAATTTCGGGACGAAATTCCCTAAAGTAGGGGAGACTGTAACAACTCGAAAATTCGATTGTTATCTTTCATTTTGTTTTCCTGTTTATCTACCTTTGTACTCCCGTGATTTGGTTAATAATTAAGTTTATGTTAATTACTTATGGTGTTGTACGTTATTATCGCATCTAATCGGTTATCAAATCGCATCGCTAATCTCATCGCATCGCAAATCACAATTATTTATGTGGTTTTATATTATTTATGTGTTATGTGTGTTGCGGTTATGTTTACGCTCGCTATCACATCGCTCTCGCACTCTCGAATCGCTAAATCGCACTATTACATCAAGTGTAACACTCAACGCTTTACTAAAACGCTTAATATAACTAACTAATACTAACCGAACAACCAAACGAACTCTTAACGCGAAACAAACGAAGAAAACCCAGCTTTCGGGTCAAGTTTGCTCGAACTTGGTGTTACCAAGTTCGGCCGAACTTGACTGACCAAAACAAAATTCCTTCTTTACTCTCAAGTTCGCTCGAACTTGTTTGATTCCTCACAGAATCAGCAAGTTCGGCCGAACTTGACTGATCTCCTTTGAAATCCTAGCAAGTTCGCCCGAACTTGCATGAATCTCATGCAAGTTCGACCGAACTTGGTCTCCATCACCTCTCATTTTGCCTTCTCCTATAAATACCAAGCTCTGTTCTCTCATTTGAACTTGCTGCAAGTTCGCCCAGAGCTCTCAAAACCCGTTCGGCCGAACTTGTCTCACCTATAAAGGTTACCTACATGTTCGCCCGAACTTGTCAAGTTTCCTTGAGAAACTTGCAAGTTCGCCCGAACTTGACTCACCACTCAGCAGACTTGTACAAGTTCGCTCGAACTTGTATGTTTACATACAAGTTCGCCCGAAATTGTCTACTGCCCAACCAAAACTTCACCGTTTCAGCTTTTCGGAGACTGATGCATTTCCGTTCGCGTATGCAGGCTGATCCGGCGCCCTTCTCGACTCTCCTCAGATCCCGAACTCTTACCTAAACGCACCCACTGTGAGTATACATGACCTATTTTCGCTTTAACGCACTTTTTGGGTGTTACATACGTTCCTATATTAAAAATCACACCACCAATACACTCACGTGAACAATCTGATTTTGTATGGTCAATACGTGATACTAGAAACATGTGACTAGGACTTATTTTCGTTAACTTGCTTCCCTAGCTAGTATGGTACTATAGTGTGGCTTACACTCGACGGGGTCTAGTTAGGATGGACGCGCAAGCCTTCTCAAGGTAGTTAGCATGAGAAATAAGCCTATGTTAATCTGTGTGAATTGTTTCGGTGTTTCGTGATATGTAGTTAGATTATTTCACGAACGCTTTCTCAATTATTCTAGTAGTACTTAAACCTGTATGCTCACCTTTACTTAATTGTATTGACTTGTATTTTAACGTATGTAACAGGTTGAGGATTTTAGCTATGGATGCTTAGATGTTGCATGCTTAGCGTAGTTTAGTTTTGTTTAGTTAGTTTGTTGAGGTGATTCAGATTTGGAACTTATGTATGAAATCTAGGGGAAATCGAGCCCGGTTGAATTTTATGAGAAATCTTGTTTTGTAATAATTGTTTAAATGTTACGTTTAATAGTATGGGATATTAAGCAGGGTGTGATGTGTTAAATGATTGTTATGGAACATCTCGTGAAATCAATCTGGTCGCCTAGTGCCACTAACCCCGATGTTTCCGCCATCGGTTGGGGTGTGGCAGATTGGGTTCAAGCCATTCGCGCCTCCGCCATCCAATACTTGTTGAGCATTGAAGGAGTCCCTAATAGGCTTGAACCAAGTCCTCGCAGGATCTATACACTGGACGAGACAAGAACTTTACCAAACCACCCTTTTAACCCCCTTCCAAGTAGTTAACGCGCATAATATAGACCGTAAAGACACGAATGAGCAAATCAATGACATCATGAAGAAATGGTTAAGAAAATTCACTTTCAACATAAGAAACTAGTTATTAAAGTCATTAATACAAACCCAAATAAAAAGTGCCGAAAGATTAAAAACTAAAAGTAATACATAAAAGATTAGTCTTCTCCAAGTGATGTAAGGAATTTAGCCAAGCATGGCCTTTGTTTGACAAGAACCCTTAAAATCTATCTTGGATCCCGAGACTACTACACACTTTAAAGATGGAAGATGGATGATGGTGGTGGGTGTTGGTGTTGTAGTGGTGGTGGAGTGGTGGCAAAGTGAGAGAGAAGTGGTTTGCCAAGGGATGCCTTTGTGGGTAACCAAGCACCCCTATTTATAGTCTGAAAAGAAGCCCGACCACGGCCCCGTGTCCAGTGGACATGGCCCGTGGCCAACATCCTTCTCTTTCTTTATTAATTTCATTTGTCAGCAGAGGGCCCCACACGACCCCGTGGCCACTGTGCACGGCCCCGTGGTCAACTGTTCGCTGTACTATCCAGATTCTGCAAATCTTATAGTTGACCACGGCTCGTGTTATTCTGGACACGACCGCGTGGTGGGCGTGGAAGCTTCTAAATGTTTTGTCTTTTAGTGCAGGGCTTGACCACGCCCCGTGCTTGGTGGACACGACCCGTGCTCATCTTCTGTGATCTGGTTTTTTTTTTACTTTTGGGGTGTTGCTGAGGGGTCGGGCATGGCTTGTTATTCCTTTTTTCTGATATTTATGTTGGTTTTAGCTACTTATTTGCTTCTTTTGTTCGTTTGAGCTCTTGTTATCCTGAAAATACAAAAGGAACAAAGAAACATGCTTTTTTCCAACTTTAGTACTAAAAAGGTTAGTTTTATGCCTCATTTGATGTAATTTATATGTTGCATTTTGTGTATGTCATCTTACTTATGTGGCCAAGTCTACAATGCCAAAATTATGTTTCGTTTATACAAGCTTTGTTACGCTTAGAAAGATGATATGTGTTATTACTTGTTTGAACATCAATACCATTTCAAGGTTTAGCCCCAAAATGAAAGACATCATTCAAGTAAGGCAGAAATGGAATTTCGTTAAAAACGTACTTGAATCCTTGTTCAAACGGTAAAGAAACTGAAATAGTGTTTCTGGTTAAACTAGGTGCAAACAAAGAGTTATTTAAAGTAACTACAAGGCTAGAAGGACATGAAAAACAAAATATTCCAGTTGCCAGAACTGGAACTCTCTTTCACTCATCAACTATGAGTTCCATGTCGCCTTGTTTCAGTTTCTTCCACTTTTCAGGTTTTGCAAGACATTAACGATGTGATAACCACATCTGGTATCAAATACCCATGTGTTGCTAGAAACAGTGAAAAGTTCAATAACATAAATGAGAATACCAGAAGAAGTGCCAATGTTATGGGCCTTGTTCATTTTCAGCTTGGCTAGATACTGTGGGCTGTTTCCTTTCAGTGCCCAATTTGGTTGCATTCAAAGCACTGACGCTCCTCAGGAGGGTGTGGTTTTTGCAACATGCTTGTTGTTGGTGACATTTCTGGCAGCAACAACAACCTTTCTCTTGCCTTTGCTCTTATGATTTATTTTCTTGTTGTTGGGCTTCTTACCACCAGATTGACCACTAGAACTTGGTTGGTTTTATGTGGTATGTTCATCTTGGCCTTATTGAGCATACCATGTAGCTCAGGCACAGTCTTCACCCATGCATTCATATTATAGTTCATAATGAACTGGTCATATGAGCTAGGGAAAGAGTTCAAGATGAAGTCTGCTTCATAACCAAGTTTGTTCATTTGGTCAATGTATCCTTTCATCTTAAGCACATGAGTACTGACACGTGATCCTTCCAGCATTTTACAGCTTATGAGTTGTTTCTTGGTGTCATATCGCTCCTGTCAAGCTTGTTTCTGAAACATGCCTTTCAGTTGTCGGATCATGTCATAAGTATCTTTATCTTCCATGTTCTTCTGAAGTTCAGGAGACATGGTGGCTTGCATAAGGCAGGCTACCTCAATGGCATCCTCGTTATGTTTTTCTAGTGCCTTGCGAGCAGCAGTAGTGTTGCTTTCAGGCTCGGTAGGGACTGGGCCATCTAAGATACATAGTTTTTTGCTATCTTGAGAACTATTCTCAGATTCGGTGCCATTCGAGAAAGTTGGTGTTATTCAATTTTCTTTTCCAAGTACATACTTGAGAATGGAAGAGTTGTTTTCCTTAGACATCTATTATATAAGCAATGATTTTAATTAGTATTTTCGATGTATATGTTCTTATTTAATTAATGACCCATTACAGTAATTAGAACAAGGAATGAGAATCCGGTTATAAGCTTTTTCTAAAGGCAACTGTAGCACACAACATTAGCAAGGGGTTCAAGCGGACTGACAACGATTGTCAATAGTGAGAGTTGCACAACTCTCGAGTATGAGGCCGCTAAGACAACTCTTGTCTATGCATTTATACGTTTAGCCTCATCTATGCCACTTTTGTTCTCGAGACAGCTGGGGCACGTAACACGAGAAGAAAAGTAATAGTCGTCCTAAAACGGTCACATGATGAAGGGTCGGATGTGTCGGCGAAGCCCTTGCACCTTGGAAGGATAAACTAGACACCAAGTGTCGTGCTGTGACTCCAACACTGATGGTTCGCATTATGCCCCAAGTGTTATAGTAGTAGGATGGCATCGACCTTTGATTTTAATTATGGGTTAATTTTATTTTTACCAAATAGGGTCGTGAGAGTCACTTTTAGTATATATTTTAGTTGTGACATCTTGATGAACCTTTCATCTCTCAGGACACTTAGTTTTAAATATCCTATTAAAATTAATTTGTCGTGACTTGAAATAACCAATTTTAAGTTAGTAGAAAACTATTAATAGTTTTGGAAAATTGAGTTTTGCAAAACTTAATTTGTTATATGTTTGTTTTTCAAAAAAAAAACCTTTGTTTTATAACGAAATTTTAACAAGTTGTAAAACAATTTAGATCTTGTTATAATGTGATTGTTTTAATATTTTAAAACTTCATTTAAAATCATGTTGGTATTTAGGCTGGTTATGTTATATCAACTTATAAGATGAAAAGCAACCACAATTGCAAGATAAATATGTAAATCTATATGGCCGAAAACTGTTCAATCTTCCTAGAGCCCAATAGCAAGATCAAACGGGTCACGGGGTCACAACACACAAACAACCACAAGGATGGACTTGAGTGCATCCAATCGTCTCGAGCAACTCCCACTGACTTCATGACTCCTGTTTAGCGTCCTCGGTTTTGTCTCCGGGTCTTCGTTTATTACAAAATTTTACAAAATACAATAAAGGAAGAAACCCTATCTATTACAACTTTGAACCATCAAGGTGGCCAAAAACCATAATAACAAAACTGAATCAAATATACAACCACAAAACAAGGTCGGGCCAGATTTACATATTTCATAACAATCACAAAATAAACCGGGCAAAGTTTTGGTCAAGCAAACAAAATAAAATATTGACCAAAATTAAAGTTGCCCTTAAAATTATTTAGACCAGAAACTTTAAAAATAATTAAAGTTTGTGTTCTAGTTTCGGTTAAAAGACCGGTACCGACTTGTATGTTGTAACCAAGGCTCTGATACCACTGTTGGGTTTCCGTGGTGATCGGTTAAAAATTTTATTTATCAAAACCCGGTTCAATAAATAATAGTCAATTAATTAAGCAAGTTAATTAATAAAACGTTGCGGAAAAATAAGCAAGTGATCAACAAAACGAAACCTGACAGGATCCGGTTACATGCAAATACGAGCATAATGATAATAACATCTAACTACCGATGAGAAAGATATACCTCGGTTAATGACTAACCAGTCGAGACACCGAGGTTCAACGAACAAACGTGCTAGTGAACGAACAAACGAAACACAGGTGTAGGCCGGGTAGCGGCGGCGGTGGCCGGCTGTACTAACAGTGGCGAGGGCCCGACGGCGTCCGGCGTGGCGGTGACAAAGGGCGACGGCAGACGGTGGCCGGCGACGGCGGTTACCGCGGCGGCGGTGGAACGGGTATGAGTGTTTTGAAGCTTTTCTCCAAAATTTCTAATAACCACAACCTTGAGCTCCATGTTTCCTTTATATAGAATATGGAGGTCCATACATGCGCGACAAATGGTGAACATGCACTGGGAGTTGGACAAGTGGCGTAAAGTTCGTGCATGCAAGACAAACGGCAAGAAGTTCACGCTTGTGCGACAAGTGGCAATGCAAGAGTGCATTGCGCGACAAGTGGCGATGCAAGAGTGCATGCTTGACAAGTGGTGAGATGAGTATATCCGTGTCACGCTGTCCATGTACCCGTCTCTCAGTTAATACCCGCGACAATAATATAATCCCGCTCATGATCATAAATATAATTATGATCCGTTTCGCATATTGTTCGTAATTACCAGTTAAACTAGTTAAGTGGATTTTAGTTCGTTGCCCTCGGTGTAACTCTTACGGGTCAAGACCCGGTCGGTAGCATTGACTTATTGAACCGGACATAAATTTCCAACATTAACTCGTTCCTGTGCTTGTTAATTAATGGGTTAATCATTCTTCTATATATACGTATGTACGAATTTGTGTTAGTATATGAATTTTTGGGATTATAGTATAATCATGATATATAAATTATTAATTAATGAACAAACTTGTCAAATTAATTAAAAAGTTTACCATGTCCAGATCTGTTATTGATACTATAAGTTATTATAATTAAATAAAAAAGATACGTTTCTGACTATAAAGGTATTCATTTGTCGATATTTCAGTGTGTACTTAAATTTGCAACGATGTATATAGTAATCTGTCTTATCAATACGGTAGAACATGTGCTCATATTTGTCTTTTTTTATCGGTAACTTTTCATTGAATTCATTTATGCTATAAATCCATTATTTGTCAATTATATGCTTTGAGTAAGAAGTAGTTGTATACTTCAAAAATGATAAATCAATTATTCGATTTTTGACTAATCGAATGTGGAGTAATGAAGTCAGAAGGTTTTTCTAGCTAATTTCCATAAGTGACAAACGCTAGTTGTAGCTATTGTTGTTGATGCCTTACCTGACATGTAACATCCATTATCTAAATCAACCTTCTCATCATTGGGTTCCTTGAATGATAGAAAGTTGAGTTTTTACAGTTACTAAATAGAAAGATCAACCGGAACAAAATGAACAGAAACAATCGGTGTGAAATATAATACCGTAAAAATGACGGATTCATAATTTCTTTTTACCCATGTCACTTTTTGAAAATCAGTGTGACTTGAGTGTCTGATACATATATAACACACAAAAGTATTAGATATCACATGTATGCTAACGTAAACCTAGGCGAAAAGAAGAAGATCGACACGCATGCATGCATGCTGCTTGATTTTATATAAGCTTCCTGTTGACTAACAATGGAACCTAAGCTGAATGGTGTCATGGACAAGTTACCTTCTTGAACGTCAAATGAATGTTTGCATGAGAACAAGAAAGACTTGCTCTTGAGGACCCTGGTCCCAAAGCTCTTCTTAACCTCACCCTTACCCTTACCCTTACCCATATGCTTATCAAGTTCATTTGTACATACTATCATAGCTGCAACAAAAGGATCCTCTTCCCACAAAAACATCCTCTTCGACGTACTTCTAACCGGCTGCTTTAAAGACCCTGGTGGCAAGGGAAGAACCATTTTACTTTGCACCTCATTGTGGTTGCCACCACTAGAAAACTGGGTATTTGCGACCGCAGGTGGGGCCATAAACTTTGGCACCCCAGGAATCTTCTCCCATGAAAAGGGTATTGGATCATCGAGTTACTTTTGTTGTCACTCATTTTATATCTTGTTGGATCACACCTCGTGTCGAAATGTGGGCAAACCATGCAGGGTTGTCGGGGTGGTTGGTATGTGTTTATATGTGGTCTTGCAATCTTGTGTTGATTTACACGGTTAACTTAACCACTTAATAGAAGAGAAGCTCAGAGTGAAGAGAATGAAACGTGGGTTGGAAGCAAGCTAGTTTAATTGCTTTTGAAACAATTCATGGTGATTTGATGATAATGTGAAGCAGAAGAAGGAAAGAAAGGGAAGGTTTAATGGAGTCTGTTGGTGTTTTAAACATATTTTTGGGCTAAACCAATTACTGTTCTCGTTTGGTGTGAATTAGTGTTGCAACAACTTGAAAACTATACCTGCAAAGTTGTACATTATCATGGGGTCTTTAATCTCAGACTTGCCTAATTTCATTTTCTTTAATTGGGTATTTTAGGTAATTATAGCATTTTTCTTTAGCATATGCATTAAATAGTGTATCTATTGTAAGAATTCATCTTTTCCCATAGAGGGTGTATAAAACTACCCCTATGTACGATGTCAAATTGAGTAATTTAACAATAAAATTGTTTTTTGGATATAGATAATATACTGTTACATGCCAAAAAGAATGTGTGAATTTTGATTGATCATGTATATATATTATACATCCAAAAATTTATACTACTTGAAAACTAAATATTGAAAAGCAAGTACTAAGTTTTTTGAAAGATATATAATCAAACTTATAGTACTTAGATTTTAAGTAAGTACTAGATTTTTTTTTGAAAGATGTATTATCAAACTTAAAGTACTTATAAATTAAATTACTAAAGAAGCAATAACTTGAAAATATGCTTTATGGTTTCGGGATTTGGTAAATATAGTTTCTTCTAGTATGGTAATAACATTGTGTTTGTTTCATAAAATACATATATATTTATTACAACTTACTAGCCTTATGTAGCATTCTTATTAATAACATTGTGTTTGTTTCATAAATACATACATATTTATTACAACTTACTAGCCTTATGTAGCATTCTTATTTTTATTTATCAATTTGGATATGTTAAAACTATTGTCATAACAATAAATAACTAATTCATGTTTTTAGTGTCAAAACAGTTTTGGGGACCTCGTTTTCCATCTTTAAGCAAAGTTAAAATTCTTAAGTGGTCGATTTCGGTTTACAAAGAATAGAATGAAAGAAGAGGATCACCTCTTTGGGGGCCCCGGGGCACCCGGATATTGGGGTAGAGAGTACCCCTACTCGAAAGCCATACATCGCTGCCAGTGATACGTGTAGGGGTTGGGTTGGGTAATATCAGATGGAGATTGTGTGTGAATGCTCTTTTTTCGTTTCAAACGGCTATGAAGCCGTTAACATTTCAAAAAAATTCATTTTTATTATTTACATTTTAAATATATTTACCATTCATCTTTAAACTAACCAACTTCACCTTCTACCCATTCCAATATCCCTACCATTTTAACTACAAATCTTTCTCTACACTAAATATTTTCTACCATAATCTATTAACATGGGTGGGGGTTATCCGTTTCCTACTGAACGGCGGAACCTTCACACCATCGGCGATCAACACACCGTCCTTTAAACCCACAACCTTCAACCCACCGACTTACAACCGTCGACGATTAAGACGTCTTGCAAACCAACAAGCTACAAGCCCACCATCTTCAAATCCAATGCCTCTGATTATGAATACTACCAACTACAACATCCTGACGATTTAACTGTTGAAGAGTTGAACGTGGCATACGACATAACCATGAGTCGACATCAACTTGCAGGTATAAAAATTGGTGCGACGTCTCATCCTGCACCACCAAACCCTCCACTAATAAACCCGAACCCAGCCCACGACGTCCCAGCATGGGCCAAAGGCTATGAAACTGAACCGGGGAAGGAATAGGTAGAAAGATGGGATGAGGATATGTGCCGCCCAATGTCACATCCCAACTGATGGCGGAATCATCGGAGTGAGACGAAATAGATTGCTCATCACACATAACACTATTTGCGACAATAATTAATTCAAAACCGATTTCATTGCATATCATAAATTGTCGAGTACGATACAAGAAATTCAAATTACAATATCAAAAGACAAATACGACAATGTTTAACATAACGAAATAATCTAATCTAGTATTTCAAGCGTGTTTCTATGTCGTCCCTACTAGATTCGTTATAGCATCATCATCAACCTGTAACATGTTAAAAATAAAGGTTCTACGCACAAGCATTGGCGAGTACACTAGTTTGTATATACATAGCATAAGTATGAAAAGAATTTACTCGAATCCACATGGCAAATTGCATACAAGGTTATCTAGCATGCAATACTAAATGACAAACCCAAGTGTCCACAAGAATTATAAATGCTCCTCGCCACAAAAGTAACGAGACTATTTATGAAAAGGTGAAGATGTCACCCTTTGACAATATCGACTAATGATTATTTTTCGAGTTATATGCTTACAGAAATAGATATCTAATGGATATTAGCATCGCTATTAATTATCGGTTATTAAAGCAAGGTATTAAAACGGGTCAATGCTATGAGCCGAGCCAGGTATGTGTAATGGGTCAGATTCCCAAAGAGGACTTAAGGTCCGATGAACGTTAAACGAGTCATGAGTGAACATTGGATTACCTAAAGTAAGGTAAAACTAATAATTTAAATTGTAAACATTATGTTCTTAGAAATATAATGATTTTAAATATATTATAGTTAAGAGAGCTACTAGGCCAAATTACGCTTATAAAAGTCCTTCGTCGTAAAAAGGACTAAAATTGACCAAAACGCCCTCAAACAACAAAATCAAGCAAACCACTATTGAGGGTAGTTTAGAATCATGTTTATAAGTAAGTACACCCTTTCGGTAGTGTAAAAGCAAATGGCATAAGCCATTTTGGTTTAATGCCTCATAACGGGTCTTTTTTTGTAAATTGTCAAACCGAAGGTAGAATTCAGAAATATATGATTTACTATAACAAATCCACTACAATTATAGTCGTGGTGGGAGATAATAAAAGTCTTAGAGTGGAAATGGAAAGTAAGAAAAGGAGTGAGATTTAAGCTTAAGTGCTTAAATCCCTTAACGGGTCAAAATGAATATGTGTATAAACCGGGTATTGGTTACGTAATTCATGAAGGTTATGAATCCGGGTTGAGGATTTTGGGTTAATAATGTAGACAAATGTATTACGGTCAGCTAGAAACAAGTTTCCAGCTAAGCGGATAAATATCGGAGACGTTACGCAGCTTTTTCTAAAAGGGGGCAAAATGGTCAAGTTCTGTAATACAATTAAATCTATGTCTGGATTATCAGTTGAGGCACAACCCAGACGAGTTAAGTGGTCATCTGGGTTATCAGTTGCATAACCCATATGAGTTAACTGGTCATCTGGGTTATCAGTTAAGGCATAACCCATATGAGTCAACTGGTCATCTGGGTTATCAGTTAAGGCATAACCCATACTAGTCAATTGGTCATCTGGTTAATCAGTTAAGGCATAATCCATACGAGTCAACTGGTCATCTGGGTTATCAGTTAAGGCATAACCCATACTAGTCAACTGGTTATCTGGGTTATCAGTTAAGGCATAACCCATACGAGTCGACTGGTCATCTGGGTTATCAGTTGAGGCATAACCCATACGAGTTACCTATTCATCTGGGTTATCAGTTAGACATAACCCAGATGAATTGTCACAGCCCAGATGTTTAGGTCTTCGGGTCTATTCGGTTATGTTATAAGCTTATTATAACTAATGTATTTCATAATTTATGAAATATAGGAAATGAACTGAAGCACCGGATGACGATCAAGCTCAACGAAGAACCGAACACGATAAAGATACAAGCTTCCGCACTACATCCTGTTATCATTTTTAAATGACGGACCCATTTACATTATGTTGTGTTGTTTCAATATGAAAATGTTTTAATTAACCCGTATTTTCAAATGTTTGTGTAAACGTAATTACACAATTATGGTCGAAACCATATGAAAACTGTTGAATGTAAGTAAGGGTCTTACAGTTTCAATTTTGTAACAAAGACCAAAGTACAATTTTCAATGGTATAGAAATTACCTAGTAATAATCATATTGCCATATGCAAAACTCTTTTGTCACAAGTTTCAAAATCAAGATAATGTATTGCAATACTAAACCTTTTTGCCATTCCTTGGCTTCAAAGAGTCCATTTTCAAATGACGACTCTTGTAGTTGTCAAAGTATTGCAATACTAAACCTTTTGCCAATAATTTGGATAACAAAACCTATGCATTCACCATCATTCTTTGTTGACGTCTTTTTCACATATGTTTCAGGTTATTGATTGTTCAAGCATGCCACACATAGGATCGCATCCGGGCTTTATACATCTTTAAAAAAAGACAATTTCATGTATTGTAAAATAATGTTAACAATAATGAAAGAATTTAGAACCAGTTGTTGTGAGCAATTTGTAACGTGACTCCCTGATATTTCCGCCGCGTGTTGTTACATTACACGATTGGGGGGTTACACTTTTAGCGCTTCATTCTAGCACTTTTTTTATAAGTTAATTAATAAAAACAATAATAACGTAACAACATAGCTACGTACCTTAAAGCTTTCCCTTGAGTCGAGCGTACTTTCCGGCTTGGTCTCCTGGATTATCACTCGAGTTGCCTATAGTTTATAACCCAAATAATCATTAGAATGCCATTATTTTATCCATTATTCATGGAGTTTTTATCAAGTCTTTCCATGACACATTAACAAATAGTTTTCATTTATTCATTTTATAAACACTTTATGCGTCATTTATACACTTCTCTCTTAGTTTAATTTGTCAATTTTATATCATCTCATTTCAAGTCATCATGATCATATTTTCACTAAAAATCAATTAATCATGCGAATTTTAGTCTACCAAAGCTATTACATTTAGCTATTTCATATGAATTTGGGGTTTTTCATATTAAGGTCAAAACCCTTTTCATTAGGTTACTTGAATAAACATCTAAGCATGGCATATATCAAATACTTCACAAAATCAACAAATATAATAGTCAAGAATACTTTTACAATCATCAAACATGAAGATCAGATGTCTAGTCCTTTCATGAATTATGTTCTAGGATTTTGAGGAGTTTTCTTCTCTTTCTCTCTCAAAATCTCGACACATACACACACTTGTGTGTGTGTTTTTCATTCTTAAATACCCACATCGTTGCAAAAGACCAAAATTCAACCCCTATGATTTGGTCATGTTATAACTAAGACACCAATTACCTAATTTTACTAATTAACAATGTGTTTTTTAGTAGGTTAAGTATTTATAGTCGCTACTACTATCACTATTAATTAACAATTTTCATAACTAGGTTAAGACGTCCTAGTTATTACTTATCATGTTAAATATTGTTTTAAGCACGATAATCAAATTTAGTATTTTTGGGGTGTTACATCATGGTTTCAGATTCTAATAGAACGCTAGTATAACTAGATAATCAGAAAAAGAATAGTACATTGTTTTTGTAAACGCAAATATATATATATATTTTTTTTACGGTTTTGTAAGTAAACAACTTTCCCTTTATCCCACAACCTAAATGGAAAGATCATGTTTTTACTATGATGAAAAATTTTCTATTTTTATCATTTTCTAGTTAGAATTGATTGGTTGTATCTACGCAATAATCTAATATGAATGATTCACTAGTCACTTTATTTTTGTTTTTGGGGTCATAATCATTGTGTAGGAGAGATGGTTGAGTGGTTGAAAGCGTAGAATTTCTATGTATGCTTTTGTTTACCTAGGGTTCGAATTCCTTCTTGTTTTACCTTCACCTAATTTACCGATATTACTAACCACAATAGAACAAATAGCAATGGATACGACTACTCCAAAAGCTAGATGTTTCGTGAGATGAATTCTCTATTCTAATGGTTGTGGTATAGAAAATACCGTTGAAGAAAAGAGTAGAAAAGGAATGAAAAATATCCCTCTCGGTCTATGACACCTAAATGGAAGAAAAATTCGGATCAAACCCTTATTTATCTTAAATGAGATTGGCCCGTTAACTTTTCGGTTGTTTTTTGATCTTTTAGGTTTTTTTATTTCTATTTTATGTTTTAGGGATTTTTTTATCTTTAATTTTTTAATTAATGAAAATACGTTTTTACATTTTTTTTCTTTCATTTTTATTTTTATGTATTTTAAAAAAATATTGTTTTTAACTAATCTGCTTTTATATTTAGATATAAACTAAAAAATCTTGAGTTTTTTTTTAACAGCCAACAAAACTTTTATTCCATTATCACCCAAAATATACAAGCTAGCAATGCTGGCATACACCCAAAAGAATATGTATCGAAGACACCCAAACCTGGAAAAATAGAAACAATACAAACAGACCACACCTTACCAACCATCATTGTGTAGCCTGAACCCATTCCAAATTTCCCAATCTAAGCCGGCATGCTTAGATCTTGCCTTCACCCATAGGAAGCTAAATGACTTAACATCCCCAAAGATCTTGTGAATATGAACCCGCGTTCCATTAAACACCGAATCGTTCCACACCTTCCATATACACCAAATTGTTGTGATGCACATTAAATGAAACGCTTTCTTGAATTTTGATGACCCACCCGCATACTTGTGCAAGTTTATCGCATCCTTAATATCAAACGCAACAATAGGGGGCGTGTTACACTATAGAGACACCCACTTCCAAATCGCTTGAGCCAAGCCGCAAGAAACAAATAAATGATCAACCATCTTCGCCATCTCATCACAGAAAGGGCAGAGGTTAGTTATATTTCTTCACTGCAAAGCTGTCTTCGTTGGCATCCTATCTAAAGCCGCCTTCCATGCCGTTATACTCGTCCTTTTGGTAACCAAGAGTTCTACACGAAAGAGTTCGAGGCATGCCCATAACGCTATTGTTGCAACCATGTATTAACACTACGAATAGCCTAGGGCTACTTATCCTTAGCATCAGACAGGAGGGTAACACCCACCAGTTGTAACAGTTGCTGCAAATCCCGAGTCCTGGGTTTAAGTGAACATATGAAGAGTTCCCCATGTAAAAATAAGTGACAATGTGATCATGTTAGGAAAATATATGACAAGTTAGAGCATTCATAATCCGTCCCCCAAATTCTGGGAATTTTTTAGATTATGAAAAATGATTGTAGTTGGTTGGAACACAACAATAGGGGGCGTGTTACACATAGAGACACCCACTTCCAAATCGCTTGAGCCAAGCCGCAAGAAACAAATAAATGATCAACCGTCTTAGCCATCTCATCACAGAAAGGGCAGAGGTTAGTTATATTTCTTCACTGCAAAGCTGTCTTCGTTGGCATCCTATCTAAAGCCGCCTTCCATGCCGTTATACTCGTCCTTTTGGTAACCAAGAGTTCTACACGAAAGAGTTCGAGGCATGCCCATAACGCTATTGTTGCAACCATGTATTAACACTACGAATAGCCTAGGGCCACTTATCCTTAGCATCAGACAGGAGGGTAACACCCACCAGTTGTAACAATTGCTGCAAATCCCGAATCCTGGGTTTAAGTGAACATATGAAGAGTTCCCCATGTAAAAATAAGTGACAATGTGATCATGTTAGGAAAATATATGACAAGTTAGAGCATTCATAATCCGCCCCCCAAATTCTGGGAATTTTTTAGATTATGAAAAATGATTGTAGTTGGTTGGATGATGTTGTGAGTAGAGGAGAAATGAAATGTTACTGTTCATCTGTAAATTTGAGAGGACACTGTTCACCCATTATAATTTTTTAATATATTTTGAAAATGGTTGTAAGTGAAGAAGAGAGAAAAGATAATGATAAAAGTATAAAAAATATTATTTAACTGAATGGGTAGAAAAAATATTGTTGTTTTTAATAAAATTATAGAGTAGAAAATATGAAACGGATGTAAATGCTCTTAGATTTGGATAATCATATGATAAGTGTCCAATCTACCATTATAATTAAACGTTTTTCATGAAAACTTAAAAACAGAACTACGATTATTAAGGTATGGAGATGTCCTTACCTTTCGTTAATGCGTCTTCGGGCATTCTTAATTACATTTTTCCATATTTGGATTCATGAAATTCTGTTTTCCTAATAATATTCCATTTCTCACCAATAATTAAATATGTTCAGAAATTTTGAATGTATTCACGTAAAGCTTTGTTTGACTTAGTTATGCAATTACATTTACTGATATTTAAGTTTGTAAGTTTACAATTTACTTGCGCGAAAACTTCATAGAATTTTTTTAAGCGGTGAGAATCTTTAATTTGTTGTAAGAGAGATCTTACACTCTTTTAAAGAGAGGCCCTAACCCCACTCGGGGCAGACTATGTTATCTTAACCGGGCCCACTGTCACATCACGCCAAAATTCAGATCGCAACCGTCCGGATTCCAGAATTTTCTACCATCTTCAGGGGACTTTTCTTGGTAGATTTTTCCTTTGAAAAATCTTGATTAAAGGAAGATTTTTCTTAGGAAAAATCTAGATACATGGCCCAAAAATATCATCCAAATACTAGAGAATTCTTAGGAAAATATCCAATATATTTTCCTTAAGTGTCTAGATTAATCACTTGAAATATCTAAGATATTTGTACTTAGAAATATCTAGATTAGCAGCAATCTAGATCCCTTAGCAACTAGTATAAATAGGTGACGCTAGCTCATTTGCTAATCGCCTCCAAAGTTGTAATCAAGCATCCTTTGTAAGGAGTTCTCAAGCAATACAAGTGTTCACTTTTGGTCACTATCTTTGTTCCTTTATGTTTAAGTCATTGAATCGAGTTGCAAGTTGGTGTCAGGCTGATCTTAGCATGGTGACTAAGAGCCGCACGTGGGTTGAAAGACTAACTCAATGACAAGTGGTATCGGAGCACGTCGATTCGCTGGGATAATGTCTGATTTGGGCAACAAAGGTGTAGGAATCAACATTGCTGTTGGAGAAGAGACTCGTGGACGGGATGAAATACCCCAAGGAGGCAGGAAACATCGTGGTGCATCTAAGGATAAGACCTTAGAGAAACGGGTTGCTGAAATGGAAACCGCGCATGACCGGACTCGGAGCTCAAGTTGATGGTGCGTTGCAACGCTTGGACGAGATGGAGACAAGCTTTAACGACCTTCGTGATGGATTGAAGGCTGCAATGGAGCTGTTTCAAGCTGAGTTCCAGTTGAAGGTAAACGAAGCATTCAAGGAGGCCACAGAGAAGGCGGTTTTTAAGCTTCGTAAAGACATGGATGACTTATCCATGGATATGCATCGTAGCCTTCTTGATTGGAGACAAAAGTAAACGAGTATGGCAGGGCTATAGTTACAGCCGGTGGAAGCATTGTTAGCTTTACACTAAGGACCGAAGTACCAAAACTAACACCCTTCATTGGCATGCCGGGGGCGAAGGCTATTGACGGTTTCTTGTGGGAGATGGAGCGCTACTTCGAGTGTGTAAACGTCATGGACGATGCTACAAAGATCAAGACGGTCTCATTATACTTAAAGGAAACCGCGGGCCTGTGGTGGCGACGCAAACATGCGGAGATTGAAAAAGGTACGTGTATCCTTAACACTTGGGCCGATTTCATTAGAGAAATCAAAAAGCAATTCTATCTGGAAAATGCAGAAAATGAAGCTAAGGGCCAGTTGCGAAAGTTGAAACAAACCAGCACTATCAAGGACTACATTAAAGAATTTACTACACTTCTCCTTGAGATTTTCCAGGTATGTCTGATAAAGACTCTCTCTTCTACTTTCTCAATGGCTTACAAACTTGGGCCAAAACTGAATTAGAGAGATGTTGTGTCCAAGATCTCTCTCTTCGGCCATAGCTATAGACGAGAGCTTAACCGACTATAGTTGAAGGGAATCGAGGGGCAAAGACCGCAAGAGTAGCCACGAGAAAGGTGGGGGAGAAAAATTAGCCCAAACTAAAGAAACTACTACACGTAAGTCTCCACCACAATAGAAGGCCTGGGATAAGAAGCCTTTAAGCAAAGATAATAAGTGCTTCGTATGTGACAGATCACATTTTGCTCGAGATTGCCCCAAGAGAGCCAGTTTACATGCCATGATTGCTCAATCCGAAGGTTGTCATGAGTAAGAAGATGTTTGCATGGGATCGATGCAAATACTAACTGCAATCAAGGTCATGGTCGAAACACGTCCGTCACCTAACAAAGGGCTACAATCGTCCAAGCTAACATTTGGGCAACAAAGTTCGGGCCCTTGTTTTCACAGGAGCTTCTCATAACTGCATTTCCATAGAGGAAGCAAGGATACTTGGTGTAAAATTCGCCAAAGGAACAGGAGCAATGAAAACCATCAATACTAATGCCAAACCAATTCATGGGGTGGCAAAGGACGTTCATATTCGTATTGGTGAATGGGCCGGACTTATCAACTTCTCCGTTGTAGAGATGAATGATTTCAAGGTCGTGCTTGGCATGGAATTCTTCGATAAGGTGCGGGCTTTCCCTATGCCGTTTGTTGACTCGTTGTGTATCCTGGACGAGGGAAAGACTTGTATGGTGTGCACGGAGCGCGGGTCGAAGAACGGATCAAAGACCCTTTCAGCCATACAATTCAAGAAGGGGTACAACAAGAAGGAGCCGAGCTACTTGGCGGTAGCAAAGATTGACGAGGAAAAGCCCAATGAAGCTGTGCCGATGGAGATTGAGAAGGTGCTAGAAGAATTCAAGGACGTCATACCAGCTGAGTTACCCAAGAAACTCCCACCTCGTAAAGAGGTTGATCACGAGATTGAGCTGGAACCGGGTTCTAAACCACCAGCAAAGGCCCCGTATCGCATGCCACCACTAGAACTTGAAGAGTTGCGCAAAAAAACTTAAGGAGTTGTTAGATACTGGTTACATTCACCCATCAAAAGCCACATATGGTGCACCAGTATTATTCCAAAAGAAGAAAGACGGGTCCCTTCGAATGTATATTGATTACCGGGCACTTAACAAGATCACGGTAAAGAATAAGTACCCATCCCTCTTATTGCTGATTTGTTTGATCAACTTGGTAATGCCAAGTGCTTTTCAAAATTACACCTTCGATCGGGCTACTATCAAGTAAGGATCAACGAAGGAGATGAGGCAAAAGCCACATGTATCACAAGGTACGGTTCGTTTGAATTCTTGGTGATGCCCTTTGGGCTTACTAACGCACCAGCAGCATTTTGTACTCTCATGAATAAACTCTTCCACCCTTTTCTCAAAAAATTTGTGGTGGTATACTTGGGCGATATTGTCATCTACAGTCGCACATTAAAGGAGCACGTGGAGCATATGCGGCATGTTTTTCAAGTATTACGCGAGAACGAGCTTTATGTTAAACTGGAGAAATGCTCATTCGCCCAAGAAGAGGTTGAATTCTTGGGTCATAAAATCAAGGAGTGGCGGCTTATGATGGACGATGCCAAAGTTAAAGCAATTCAAGTATGTGAGCCACCAACCAAGGTACCAGAGTTACGTTCATTCCTTGGCTTGGTGAGTTACTATCGTCGTTTCACCAGGAGCTAATCTGCAAAGGCTACACCCTAAACTGATCTACTCAAGAAAACTAAAGCTTGGGACTGGGACCAGCGTTGTCAAGCAGCTTTTGAAGAATTAAAGGTGGCGATCATGTCGGAACCTATCTTAGCCCTTCCCGACGTCACTAAGCCGTTCGAGTTACACACGGATGCGTTGGACTTTGCGATTGGCAGAGTACTTATGCAAGAAGGGCATCCGATAGCATTCGAAAGTCGTATGCTCAATGACACTGAGAAGAAGTATACAGTACAAGAAAAGGAGATGACAGCCATTGTGCATTGTCTACGTACCTGGAGGCACTAACTTTTCTGGGCCAGGTTCGTTATCAAAACCGATAACATTGCCACTAGCTATTTCCAAAGTCAAAAGAAGTTAAGTCCCAAGCAAGCTAGGTGGAAAGACTTCCTTGCTGAATTTGATTATGTCTTGGAATACAAGCCCGGTAAAGCAAACGTGGTGGCTGATGCATTAAGTCGCAAGCCGAGCTTGCTGTCATTACACGCCCAACATTTGATATCCAAGACCAAATCAAGGAAGGTCTAAACCAAGATCCGTTTGCCAAATATCTTGTCGCCTTAGCCCGAGAAGGAAAGAAGACACGATTTTGGTTAAAGGGGGATCTTTTATTCACCAAAGGAGATCGACTCTACGTGCCAAGGTGGGGCAATCTTAGGCGATTTGTGATGAAGGAATGCCATGATTCTAAATGGGCTGGTCATCCAGGCATTAAGCAGACATTAGCACTAATTGGAGGGACGTTTTATTGGCCACGTATGGCATATGATGTTGAAACATACGTGCACTCTATTGGTTTGTCAGCAAGACAAGATCAAACAACGCCAACCAGGAGGTTTCTTAGAGCCATTACCGATCCCAAATGGCCCTTGGGAATACATTTCAATGGATTTCATCACCTGTTTGCTAAAGTCAGAAGGTTTGGGGAGCATTATTGTGGTGGTGAATAGATTTTCCAAGTACGGAACGTTCATTCCCGCACCAACCGATGTTACCGTAGCAGAGACGGCGAGACTTTTCTTTAAGTACGTGGTGAAGTATTGGGGCATACCACAAACCATCGTTAGTGATCGAGATCCTCGTTTCACGGGGAGTTTTTGGTCCAAGTTATTCAAGATTATGGGGACAGAACTTAACTTTTCAACGAGCTTTCATCCCCAGACTGATGGGCAAACGGAGCGGGTCAATGCATTGCTCGAGCTATACATCCGATACTATGTAAGTGCTAATCAACGTGAATGGGCTAAACTTTTAGATGTTGCACAATTTTCTTATAATATGCAACGAAGCGAAGCAACCGGAAAAGCCCTTTGAGATCGTTACGAGACGTCAACCATTGACTCCTAATGCCTTAGCTGCATCATATGATGGTAATAGCCCAACTGCTTTCAAAAGTCTAAAGAAATGGCACGAACAAGCAGACTTGGCTCGTACATCCCTTGACATGGCGGCTAAAAGAATGAAGAACTGGGCGGATGATTGACGTGTTATCATAGTCTCATGTAAATTTAATCCAATTACACCTAAATAGCTAGCGGTAAGTGGGTATCGAACATAGGGAGTTTGTGGAGTATGTGTTATCTAAGCAACTTTTATAAAAGATTAAATTAAACTAAATTGCACGAAAGTAATTTAAATTATTTGTTTGATTGGTTTTGAGTTATCTATTGTAAATTAAACTAATGTCAAATCAAAGGTAGAGTTGTAAACAGATTAAAAGAAAATCCTAGATTTCAGGTTTTTCCATCCACACTAATTTTCATGTCCAACTAGAAAGAACCACATAGACATGGCTCATGTTTAGCTATTTTTTTGTGATAAAAGGGAACTAAGTACCCGGATTATGAAAACGTGAGGTTGTTACCTGATGATCAATTGACCATTATCCAACCCTAATCCCTCCCATGATATCCCGATTTCCAACGGGACCAAGAACGTATGGTTTAGACTAACATCAAACAATAATCAACACTTTACAAACAAACAAACAATCAAACACCATAATAACTTAAACAAACATTGCAAAGTCATTATTCTAGAAATTCAGACATAAACATAGTGTTTCAAAAGCAAACCTTACATCTAGGATGATCACCACGAAATTAGCCTCTCACCGTTCGGTGAATCATCATAACATCAAAGTTAATGTTCATAAGAATCAAAAGCACAAACTAAATGTTTAGAATAGTTCCAAGCACAAGAACACAAGCCAAATTCGCCCACAAACTGTCTAGAAACTTCTCCAATGATGAGATAGATCAAAAGACACTACAAAACGGATTTTTATGGGCAGTTACACTTTTCCCGTCAGGCTCCACGTAAGCTACGGTGGCCACCGTAGCTTACGATGGATTAAAAAGTGCTACGGTGGGTCTCTACTACCTCACGGTGGAAGAAAAAAGTTGGGAGCTACCGTAATTTACGGTAGCTACCGTAAGCTACGGTAGGATTCAGCATGCAATTTTGTTTTCTTCATAACTTTTCCGTTTTCTTCACCGTTTTCGCCTACGTTCTTGTAATTTCGTCCTCTATGATAGTACCTTCTTACTTATTCAATTATAATAAGTATTCGAAGCTTCATTTCCACATTTTTAAGCTTCGAATGTACCTGCAACACAAGCGAAGGTAGTCATCTAATTCTAGACAATTACTCAATTAAAAGTAGGATTAACTACCATTTACAGCACTTAAGGGTTGTCCTACGGACCAGCGTCACATCCCCACACTTAACCGTTGCTTGCCCCCAAGAAACTCATCAAAAACCACTCATAACTCCTCAAGCGATCAACATGAATCAAGTAAACAAATGTCCTCATTTTACTAACTTTTTTTTAAATCCCGCATAACACACCCCTCACAATGACCCTCCTCTCGGTGATAAATAATAACTAGCAAGGATGAGCTAGAACACACATAAAGCAAATGGGTGGTTGCACAATAATAGGCATGTACTTAAATCAGTCCTCCGCCTAAAGATTTTGCTAAAACACACACGTGAATCAAAGGGACTTAAAGGTTGTAACGTGGCTAGGCATATGGGTAGGAAATGGAAATATATGTGTAGTAGCTAAAGATTCGACCCGGTCTTTTTATTACTATCTAAACAAACGTAAACATCTATATACAATATATCCCAACATTTTTTCTTTCTTTTCTTTTTTGCTTTTTTTACTACAACTACAAACGTTTATTCTCATTCTTTTTGTATTTTCTCTTTTTCTTTTCGTATTTTTTTTCAACATAAACATAACATAACAAACATACTAATACAAAAAGCTAACACTACTAGACCGGTTTAAATACGGGTGAAATGTTTTAGAGAACCAGGCTTGGGTTAACAAACGCCCCGCCCCCTCGCTACGAAGCTCATATATATAACTTATGAGGTCCAACCCCCCAAATCCCACACTCGCACACACCATGACGAGGCTACCTAAATGCCCTTATCCTTTTCACATACATATCAAGCTAAGGCCTCAAACCGAATTCAAGCACAAGTTCTAATGCACCCCCACCCATTGCCACTCTTATCAAAGAAAATATTTCTAACAATTCAAATAAGTGGCTCAAACTCTCACCAAGAAAAGGGCTATACAGGGTTGCCGGAGTGTTATGCGTATCAATACTTTAAGTTTTCGAATTTAGACCATTCTTCGTTTGATTTCAGAATTTTTCAAAAGTGTCAAAAATTTCCCCCATCCCCACACTTGGGATACATTGTCCCAAATGTATGGCTTTGAAGGGAAAGATCGCTCAAAACACACTGAACTTCTTCTTTTTTATTTAAACAAAATCAAACAAACTAACTACCAATATTTCAACGCTAAAGAAGATGACAAGTCTAAGGAAAGAGTACATGGAACTGATGAAGTTTGACACAACATATGTTGTAAATGATCTGATTTCCTATCACCACCTTCACACAACTATCCGCACATCTTCCCCACACTTGAGTGTTGCCATAGCCTTGAAACATAGAAAAATAAAGAAATAACAAGGTCAGTGAAAAACCGTGGGTTGCCTCCCGAGCAGCGCTAAATTTTCGGGTCTTCAGACAGACCATGCCACCCTCGTTTATGGTTGCTCAAAGAAACGATTTCGGCCATCTCCATCACTACATCATGGCATTGAGAAAATGCATCCGTCCCGTTTCAATTCGGTAGGTAATCAAATACACTCCTACTTGATCTCGTATGCGTTTCTTCACGATCCGGTGGGTGATTTATTTTCATTCTTTGACACACTTTTTTCATACAATCACTAGACTCACCACCCTTCCCTCAATGGACTCATAACTAATCACTCTAATTTGAACATCAAATGATAACTTACAGTTCTTTTTGGTCATGGTAATAACGCTGTCTCTACAATTGATTTGAGCATTTGCTGTGTATAGAAACGGTCGACCTAAGATTACCCTTTGTTGCGCTGCCATTTTAGTAGACGCATAGTCTAGGACCAAAAAATCCAGCGGGTATTCAAATTCTCCCAACTGAATCCTAACATTCCTAACCACTCCTCGTGGACGCCTCCAACTTTCATCTGCGACGATCACCATGGTGTCTATATCTTGCAACGGACCAAAGTCATACATGTCGTATAAGCTACCTGGTAGCACACTCATGTATGCCCCATAGTCTAACAATGCTTGAGGAATTTTTAATTTTCCCACTCGGATAGGCACAATTAGTGCTCCATGCTCTTTGTCATCTTCTACCTTGGCATCTTTTCCTATACCTGCACTCACTTGACACGAAGAGGTTAGAAATGTTTCATTAAATTCATTATTAGGAACGTTACTTACCACATTAATGTTCATGCTTTTGATGTTCTTGGGATTTGTCACCGTGTCACTTGGTAGTTGACCTTTGTTCTTTTTCAAAAAGGCCACCTCACTTCCAAGTTGACCCATTTGGGTAGTCAAGGATTGGATGACTTTGTCGCGAATTTCATCTTTTTGCAACCGAGCCTCATCCATTTGATTCCTCCTTTGCATATCTTGTTACATCATTCTAAGCATATCCATCACTTCATTCCCACTTGAACCTGACGGTCCCTACCACCCGGTTTGCTCATTGTTTGGTGTTTGAAATTGCCTTTGATAGCTTTGATTTGAAAATTGTTGGTGAGGAACATAATTTGCTTGTGGAGCCCCTTGAAAGTTTGGATTAGCTTGATTAGTCGGGTTCCATATGTAAAATTCAGATGATTTCGCAACCTGGGGTGGTAGGTGTTCGAATTCATGTTGTAATTCCTACCAACTCCCCCTTGAATGGCATTCACCTCTTCCACTTGGTCTTGAACAATGCCCACGGAACACATATCCGCCGAATGACCTAACTCACTACAATTGGCACAAACATCATAAACTTGATTCGTGGTTTGTACATTTCCATCATCCACTGCATGAACTTGAGGTCTTGTGATAACATGCCTAGCCTTTCTTGATGCTTGCGCCTTTCGTTTGGAATTGTAGGGCATTTGCTCCAAGAAGGACCAATCGTCATGCTCATAATTGGTACCAAACGTACCATTAGTAACCGACATCAAATCCCGAGCATCCTCTTCACTTATCCCCTCATGAAATGCATTCAACAACTCCCATAAAGCAATACCATGATGCGGACAGTTTTTAAGCATCATGCTAAACCTTTCAAACGCTTGATGAAACATCTCACCTGATTGTTGTTGAAATCCTCTCAAGTTCCTTCTCGCCTCATTAGTGTTTTGGGTCGCGTAATACCTTGCCCGCCAATAGTGTTAAAAATAGAATCATATGCCTCCAAATGAAAATAAGGTTCTTCCGTTGCTAACCCCTTAAACTTTGGTAAACTTTGGAGTGCATTCGTTCTTACTTCAATTGTTCTCCCATCCGAGTGATGAGGAATGACTATTCGTGAGGGGTTATTAGTGATAACCGGTCGAAAATGAGCTTCAATCCCCCGTACCGCCTCTCTATGATGCCTTCGCGGCACATCCATAGGCACTCTAGGTGGACCTGGTTGCCTTTGAGCTTGTCTTTGAGGTGCAAATTGTTGTGGTGGTGGAGGCACTTGTTGTTGTGGCAAAGGCCTCTGAATTGGCTGCACTTGTGGTTGAACTTGGCGGTTGTTGGATAATCTGTTGCACCGGTTCAACTTGTTGCCTTGACGGATAAATGTATCCCCCTTGATTTCCATCACCCCAATATAATACCCTTCTTCATCATATCCCTCAAATTCCTCGTCATATCTATCCCCATATCCACTTCCATGTGTACCCATGGTTTGCAAATTTGAAGGTTATTGATATTGCAAGCCCGGTTGAAATGGTGGTTCGTAAGTAAATGTAGTGTGGACTATGGATGAACTTGGGTGAAATTGATGTGATGGTGGTATTTGGTGAGAAGATGATGATTGACCCACCGTTTGGAAGAAAGACGAAAGAGGTGGGACAGTTGATGCAAGAGGTTGGCTTAAGGAATGTTCAACTTGGGTACTTGCGGGCAATGTAACATTGTTGGGAAGGTTGGTAGGATTTGGTGAGGGTGTAGGCATAGATGGTGTTGTTTGACCCGTAATGGTAGGCGGTGGTTCCATTGTGTTGATTGGTGTAGTGAGTGTAGTAGGTGAACCGATGATTTTGTTTCTCGTACTAAAACTCGATTGCGTCGCAAAGTTTGCTCAATTTCCGGATCAAATGCTAGTGGTGATAACTTGTGAGAGCCTCTCGTATGCATACACCTGTAAGTACCTGCACACTAGACATAACCAGCGTAAACCCGAAAAATAACAAACTAACAAGTACAAAAGTCAACACACGTTGCTCACTACTCCCTCACAATGGCGCCAAACTTTGACGTGAAGTCGTAGTCTCACGCAAATTTAGTCCAATTGCAACTAAATAGCTAGCGGTAAGTAGGTATCGAACACAGGGAGTTTGTGGAGTATGTGTTATCTAAGCAACTTTTATAAAAGATTAAATTAAACTAAGTTGCAGGAAAGTAATTTAAATGATTTGTTTGATTGGTTTTGAGTTATCTTATGTAAATTAAACTAATGGCAAATCAAAGATAGAGTTGTAAACAGATTAAAAGAAAGCGACCATCCTAGATTTTAGGTTTTTCCATCCACACAATGTTCATGTCCAACTAGAAAGAACCACATAGACATGGCTCATGTTCAGCTATTTTTTGTGATAAAAGGGAACTAAGTACTTGGATTATGAAAACGCGAGGTTGTTACCCGATGACCAATTGACCATTATCCAACCCTAATTCCTCCCATGATATCTCGATTGCCAACGGCACCAAGAACGTATGGTTTCGACTAACATCAAACAATAATCAACACTTTACAAACAAACAATCAAACACCATAATAACTTAAACAAACATTGCAAAGTCATTATTCTAGAAATTCAGACATAAACATAGTGTTTCAAAAGCAAACCTTACATCTAGGATGATCACCATGAAATTAGCCGCTCATCGTTCGATGAATCACCATAACATCAACGTTAATGTTCATAAGAATCAAAAACACAAACCCAATGTTTAGAATAGTTCTAAGCACAAGAACACAAGCCAAATTCGCCCAAAAACTGTCTAGAAACGTCTCCAATGAAGAGATAGATCAAAAGACACTTGAAAACGGATTTTTACGGGCAGTTACACTTTTCCCGTCTGGCTCCACCGTAAGCTACGATGGCCACCGTACTTACAGTGGCTTAAAAAGTGCTACGGTGGGTCTCTACTGCCTTACGGTGGAAGAAAAATGTTGGGAGCAACCGTAATTTACGGTAGCTACCGTAAGCTACGGTTGGCTTCAGCATGCAATTTTGTTTTCCTCATAACTTTTTCGTTTCAACTCCGCTTTCTTCACCGTGTTCACCTACGTTCTCATAATTTCATCCTCTATCATGATAACTTCTTAATTCTTCAATTCCAATAAATTATTTTCTTCATTTATGCTCCATCTTTCAATCTCAATCCAGCCGCGCTTATTCGAAGCTTAATTTCCATATTTTTAAGCTCCGAATGTACCAGAAACACAAGCGAACATAGTCATCTAATTCTAGACAATTACTCGATTAAAAGTAGGATAAACTACCATTTATAGCACTTAAGGGTCATCCTACGGACCACCCGTCAATGATAAAAGGCGACATGTAGAGTTTCAAGTCGGTGACCAAGTCTTGGTAAAACTCTTGCCACAACGATTCAAGTTACTTAGGGGCGTGCACAAGTGATTCGTAAGGAGATATGAAGGACCCTTCCTAGTAATTGCTCGTGTTGGCAAAGTATCATACCGACTACAATTACCGCCCAAGTTAAAGATTCACCGAGTCTTCCATGTGAGTTATTTCAAACCTTGCCATGCCAACAAAGAAGACTTAAATCGAGGATTGTCTAAGCGGGCACTGAATGTTTTTCTAACATCATTCGATCGAGAGGTTGCTGAGATCATATCTGACCGCACCATCTGGCGACGAGGAGTGCCAAGCTACAAGGAGTACTTGATCAAGTGGAAGAACTTACCAGATAGTGAAGCAAGCTGGGAAACAGAAGATTCACTATGGCAGTTAAAAGACGATATCAAGAAGTACTAAGAAGGCTCGACGAGGACGTCGATCGATTAGGTGTGGGAGAATGTCACAGCCCGCCAAAATTAAGATCGCAACCGTCGGGATTCCAGAATTTTCTACCAGCTTCAAGGGACTTTTCTTGGTAGACGTTTCTTAGAAAAATCTGGATTAACGTAGATTTTTCCTTAGGAAAATCTAGATACATGGCCCAAAAATATCATCCAAATACTAGAGAATTCTTAGGAAAATATCCAAGATATTTTCCTTAAGTTTCTAGATTAACACTTGTAAATATCTGAGATATTTGTACTTAGAAATATCTAGATTAGGAATAATCTAGATCCCTTAGCAACTAGTATAAATAGGTGATGCTAGCTCATTTACTAATCACCTCCAAAGTTGTAATCAAGCAGCTTTTGTAAAGAGTTCTCAAGCAATACAAGTGTTCACTTTTGGTCACTATCTTTGTTCCCTTTTGTTTAAGTCATTGAATCGAGTTGCAAGTTGGAGTCAGGCTGATCTTAGCACGGTGACTAAGAGACGCACGTGGCTTGAAGGACTGACTGCGTGACACCACACTGGCATCAGAGTTTGGCTAACGGCGTTCCCCGGGAAACCATATCACCCACTGCCAGTGGCAGGGGGTTGCGCCACCACAAGAGAGAATCTCTCTGCGTAATGCACAGTGGACTAAAACCCGGGGTGGCTCGGGCTCGAACTCTTGACCTAGGGTCTGGGAGAACTAGCTTCCATTGTCCTTATCCACCAAATGTGACACCAGTGGGGATTGAACTTGAGTCTCAAAGGAGAACCCAAGTCTTTCGAAACCACTAGACCACAAGAGTGGTGAAAAACTTCATAAAATAGTAACCAAGTTTCTCTCTTGTTCAACTAAAGTCACTCTATCTTTTTTTTTACCTCTAAAATAATTTAAATTTCATTTACTTTTCTAATCTTGTGTGATTTGCATGTTACCATGTTTCAACTTTTTATTTTAATTTTTAATACTTATGTGATTTTGGAGATTACCTGTTTACCCTTTCGATTAAAAAAAGGAAAAAGAAAATACATATAAAATCTCATCGTTTTTCATTAACAAAAACCTAACAATTTGATGAGAATGCATAGTTATGTATTGTTATACAACATTTCTAAAATATTGCTACAATCAATTTAGAAATGTTTACCCAACGAATCAGAGATCTAAGCATTAAGTTTTTCTATATATATATATATATATATAGATAGATAGATAGGATTAAACCATAAAGTTCAGTCATCTTTCTCCTCATTTTACAGAAGATAGGTACCAATTTCGGCTAACTTTTCGAAGTCCGGCGAGTCTCCAATAATAATTTACAACAACCAGATACCACCGGCCTCCAACCCTATCGCCGATCCCGGTCCTTCCTTGTTGTTGCTTCCACCCAATTCGATTTCACAAATTACAAATTCCGGCCAACAGTCAAACTTTCCGACTTGATGCTAAACCCTTTAAAACGGCTATTAAAGACCACATTTAGGTTTTTCCATTCTTTTTAAACCATCTACAGGATTTTGGCCATCAACCGATCACCGTACCATCACGACCCAATGCTCCAACAACTGGTTCACTCGCCGATGAACTAATTATCGAAGGAGGTGGAGCGTAGAGGAAACAAGAAGCAGGTCGCCGGTGTTCCTAGTTGATGACGAGAGTTTGTTACCGGAAAAACAGGTCGGGAAGACGATGATAGTTCATGTAAAGATTAGAACAGGTTGATGGCCAGATCTAGGTTTTTGTCATTTTTTCAGTTAGGTTTTTTATTTAAATGGAAAGGATAAAAAAGTAATTACAAAATCTACATAACCAATAAAAACTAAAATAAAAGACGGTAACCTGGTAACCTATAAATTACTCATGATTAAAAAAAAATCAAACTTGAATGATATTGGAAAGACAAAAAAAGATTGGGTTACTTTATTAGAACAACTATGAAACTTAGTTACTATTATACAATGTTACCCCTTTACTTGTTCATGAATTTATTAGCTTATAAGTTTGGGTTTGCTTCTACATTACATGACATTAGATACTTACGAATTTACGAGTTTACAAAGTTGCATGTTTACAATTATGCAATACATAAAAAAATCGTAGGTTTTATAAATGTATATATATATATGTGTGTGTGTGTGTGTTAAAGCAACAAGAGTATGGCAGGGGGGAAGGTCCAGGATCAACTCCAAAATGTAGCTCCTTGGTAGACATCTACAATCAAAGAACACCATTAATCTTAACGCGAGAGGTGGCCTCCCGCGTTTGACTCCGACATGAGAATCAGTGGATTGTTCTTAAGAGTCTAAGTGAAGTGAAATGATAAGAGTTTAGAGTGAGAATCAGTGGATTGTTATTAAGAGTCTGAGCGAAAAGAAAGGATAAGAGTTTAGAGTGAGAATGAGAGAAAATGGACTTCCTTTGGGTTGAACAAGACTCTCCTTTTATAGGCAGACTGCTCTGCCTCAAGAGAGCCTTGTGTCCGCTAGTACCTTCTAGTCCTGGTATGCTTATCATCCCTTGTCGTTGCTTGCAGGGTTAGCCTTGCTTCTTTAGGTAAGTTTCAGGTTTGTGTTCTTGAGGACACCTTTATGTGTTTTAGGGGAAAATCTAATCACTTTAACTTATTGAGTTCAAGTTCCAAGGTTGTACAATAACCTTAGCTCCCTGTCACCAGCCATTGGTGTATCAGTTTCTCGTTGGGAGCTTCCGGGTTATGAATTTTATCTTCTTACTTTCAATTTATGTTTAGTAAGTTCCAAGGTTGTACAATAACCTTAGCTCCCTGTCACCAGCCGTTGGTGTATCAGTTTCTCGTTGGGAGCTTCCAGGTTATGAATTTTAGCTTCTTACTTTCAATTTATGTTTAGTATTCTTTATTGTTTACTTGCGATTGTTATTAACCTTGGTTTTGTTGTCTGGCATCTCCGAGACCCACACCAACAGCCCCCAGTCATGAGTATCGATGTTGTAAATATCGGTGCTTATGACTCTAAGTCTAGGGGTTTTTATCTTTAACCTTCCTTTTCTAAAGAGTCTTTGCTGCCATGCTTAGCTTCTTTGTTGTTGTATTCGATATTATGCAAGTCTTTTTTGAAAAAGAAAGAGTTTCAAATCATCGAACAAGAGAACTAGAAGTATGAGGCTTTTATTTTGTGACCATGGGCTTCCCGTTGGAATGTTATTGGTCTACCATTGGCCTTTTATAATAAGTTTTTTTTCCATTTCATCATGTTCTCCTTTTCATTTAAGGCCCACTTGCCCACTTGCGTGTCCAGGCGGCCCGAAGGTGATTGATAGGACAGCACTGCAGGGGAGCTCTCAATTGCCCTAGCCTACCAACTGTTGGTAGTCACATCCCTGCCCTCTGCCTGTGCAATTTGTTTGGGATTTGAATTTCTGAAACTTATAACTTTCTTATAACCGTTCACTTTCTTCATTCTTCCTCTTTGCTTTTCTTTTTCTCTTTGAATTCTCTCTTTTATTCGACGGTTTTTCCGGTGAGATTTTCCGGCAATCCATCTTTATAAACTTGGTAAGTTGTTTCTTTCTTTCTTTACTTTTCAAATGGGGTCTAATATGAATAATATGCTCGTTCAGTTTTTGAAACTTACTAGATCGGAAATAGATAAGTTCTGTTTGGATCATGACATTGAGCCTTCCCTTGAGACTAATATTACGAGGGAAAGGACTGCTAATCAATGTCCGGAAGGGTTTTTGGTATTCTATACTCATATTCTCGATCAACCAAATTTGTGGTACCCTTTTACAAACTTCCTTTTGGAAGTGTTGAAATACTATCGTCTTTCTTTGGGTCAATTAGCCCTTGTTGGTGTTGGACATATAATGCATTTTGAAATCCTTTGCCTTGCACTGAGTTATGAACCCTCTTTATTAATGTTATGTCACTTCTTCCGTCTTGCCCGGAATGGGGACTGGTACACCACTGAGAAAACTCAGTGTGAGGCTGCCCTTCTTTCTACCACTGTTGGTCATACGTATGCTTGGAAAAACCATTTCTTTTCCATTTCCAATAAGTTAATTCCTTTTATTGTTGTCCCTTGTAAATTTTCTGAGGGTTTAAATGTAAAAGACCCGGGGGTTCATGAACTTGAGCAGGGGTTGCTTCTCAAACTTCGTGTTTCTCGTACAAAGCTAAGGGTTTATCCGGAGGAGCTTCTTGTGGTTTTGGATATTAGTCAAGATTGGGTTGATTCTGATTTTGAACCAATTTTTTATGTTGATCGGAAGGGTATGTATTTTTATGTTCCCCGTGTCCTTATTTATTGTTCAAATTTTTATTATTTTTGCACTTGTTTGTTTTCTAGAGATGAGTGTGTTGGATTATATTCTTCTAGATGATCCATCTGGTGTGAAGATTGAGAAAGATTCCTAAGGGTGGTCCATCCATAGTTCGGCGTACCAAACATGTTAGAACTGCTGAGGACTTGGAGAGTGTTCCCTTACAACCAATTATGGATGGCTCCTCTGCTAAGAAGCTACCTGCCTCGGTTCGAAGGTCCACCAGGGGAATTTTTTCTCCCGGTGCTATTTCTCAATCCTCTGACCCTATCTCAGTTGATAGTGGTGATGAGGATGATGCTAATTTGGTTGCCTATGTTACTGGTGTGAAGTTTGTGTCCGGAAGCCTCTGGTGGAGTAGGTGATGCTTCCAGTTTGTATCTGTTGTTTTGAAGAAGTTGAATGAGACCAAGAGGAATGTTCCCGAGATACCCATTCAAGCTCTGGAAGTGGGAGTTAATGATGTAGGTTCAGAAACCTGTTTCAAAGAAGAAGAAGATCAAAGGAGGATCCTCTAAGCCTGCTTCCTTGGGGTAAGGAGCTTCTTATGAGGTCGAGAAGACACAGGTGTGAAGGGTGATGTGAAGTCTGTGGAAAAGGAGAAAGTGAAGGGGAAGGTTGAGAAGGTGAAGGAAAAGGTGGAGAAGGTTGTGGAGGAAAGAGTTGTGGTTAACAAAGGCAAGGGGCATCTTGAGGCTGAGTCTCCTGTATTTATGCCCCAATGGAAGGTTTGTTCTTCTGACACTACTAAGAGTAGTGTTCTTTAGCATGAAATGTTGAACAATATGGCTATTCCTGCTGAGAAGGAGGCCTTGTCAAAGCTGTCTGATGAAGATGATGCCTACCGGGTTATTATTCAGGCTGCTCATATGATCACCTCCTTTCCTGATAGCATTAAGCGTTGGGGTGCCTCTTTTAGCAAAAATGACAAGCTTGTCGCCTCCTTACAAGATAAGGAGGCGGAGCTCAAAACATCTCAAGAAGACTTGACAGCCTTTCAGGTAAAGGTGAATGAGCTTCAAGGTCAATTGCTATCCTCCCAAGCCAAGATGGATGAGGAGATAAGGAAGGTTGAGGTCTATGTTGGGCAGCTTTCTGATTTCAACAACCAACTTGCCAATGAAAGGGCCGAGTTTGGGATGGAGATGATTATTTTGAGGCAGGAACGTGTTGTCGATAAAGTAGTTGCGAAAGAGTGGAGGCAAAAAATAAAGCAGCTTAAAGAGGAGAAGAAATGGTTGATTGGGATGGGCATTCGCCGCTTTGTGACATACCTCTTCCATAGTTAAGAGTTCAATGTTCATCTCGCATGTATATATACTAAGGCTATGGTTCACCGCCGTCACACAGGTCTTATTGCAGGGGGTTGATGCTGCTTCCCATGGGAAGCCATAGAGAAGCTTCCTGCCTTCAAGCCTGACTCGTTTCCTGACTTTGTGAGTGCCGTCAAAAGGATGGAGGTTCTGTCTTACCCTTATGTGGAGGACTTGTCCCAATTGGTTGATCGCCCTATTGCTGAGCTAGAAGCTTTGGAGCTGGAAGGTCTTAACAAGGGGTTGTCTAAACAGTTGATTTCTGTAGCTTATGTTAAGCGAGCCTTGTTTGAGACTAGTGATGAGGAAGGTGGAGATGCGTGTCCTTCTACAAAGAAGTTGAAGGTAGCCGAGGAGCCTGAGCCAGTTTCCTCTATGTCCATTCCTATTGATGCTCCCCAGTGTCCTTTGCGATGGGTTAGCCTGCTCCTCTTGTTGCTGATTATGATGAAGGCCTTGATGATCTAGATGGATTATAGGATGACATTCTCGGGAA
The DNA here is from genome assembly GCA_947069175.1 of Scalesia atractyloides. Taxonomy (NCBI): domain Eukaryota; kingdom Viridiplantae; phylum Streptophyta; class Magnoliopsida; order Asterales; family Asteraceae; genus Scalesia; species Scalesia atractyloides. Next base: position 44,412,974 of record CAMTDV010000016.1, read on the forward strand.
CAAGACTGTTGTTGGTGGCTCGGGCTTAACTTAACTATCTTTTTAAGGTCTTTTGTGGTTATAGTGTGAACAATTTCAACCTTCTTTTGAAGGTGTTTGTGGTTTGTTGTGCCCATATGAGGGCTTTTTATGTATGAACTCTAATATTCTATTGGTATGGGAGCTGCCCCATTAGGGGTCTTTAGCTTCCCTTATGTTTTATACTTGTGTTACATTATTTTTCTCTTTATGTGATATCTTGTTTGGTTATCAAACTTGTGTTTGGCACTTAATATCTTGTTGGTTATCAAACTTGTCTTTGGCACTCCATATGAGGGCTTTTTATGTATGAACTCTAATATTCTATTTGCAATGTCTTTATCTATCAAATTGAAACTAAGTGCTGCAGTCACTTGGCTTAAATTCTTTAGAAAAGAACCGATGCAATTTGTTGTTTTCCTATATCATTTCTAGTCCATGTTTTATCTTTGTAGTCGTAGTATATCGTACATAGGCTAACTTTTATAAGTTTTCCAGCCTATGTAGCGAAATTGGTGTGAGGTGCTTACCCTTTTTCATGGAGTCATTTTATTTTTATTTGAGTCCATGCAGTTGTATTGTTTTAGGAACTCACCCTTTATACAGGAAGGTATAGTCCCTTGTTTCCTGCTGAGCGATATAGCCTAGGAGCTCATCTCTTTTTCATGGGTAGATATAGCGTCGGATCCCATAGAAAAATCATAAATTTTTGACAAAAAGTGCTATTTTTGTTTCCATTAAACGGGTATATCCAAGTACAAGTTTGTTTTCAACATTATATTAGTCGTTTAGACTATGAATTTCTTCAAACGCTTTCCATTCCAATGTTTTGATACCTTCCTACCATATGGGCCTTCCCATTTTGGGCCCATTTTTTCAAGATCTTCTTATCTATTGGCCTCGTTGTTTCTAAGTACTAAGTCACCAGGTTTGAAAGCTTCTTTTTTGACCCTTTCATTGTAGTAGGCTTCCATTTCTTTCGTGTACCTTGATTCTCGGATCAAGGCGGCTTATATGGCTTCTTCAAGTGGATCAGGTTTAAGAGTATTTCTGAATCGTTGGAGGTGTTGTCTTTTCTTGCACTGTTTAGTGTTTTTACTCAATCTCTGTCGGAATCACAGGTTCTGAGCCGCACATAAGGCTATATGGGGTTTTCTGGTGGCTTGTCTTTTTCTAACGTGCGAATGGCCCATAATACACTAGGGAGCTCCTCCACCCATTGTTTGCCATACCTTCCCAACCGAGTTTTCAACCCCTCAATTATGCTCTTTCATTCGATCCCTTTGCCCGTTTTACCAGGGGTAGCAAACGGAGCTGAAGACTTGTTAGATATGGAGTTCTTGATAGCAAGTACTAAATGGTTTTTCTTTAAATTTTTTCCCATTATCGGTTACTATCTCCCCTGGTGTAAGGCCCTTACTTACATTCAACAGTTTTCGTATGGTTTCAACCATAATTGTGTAATTACATTTACACGAACATTTGAAAATACGGGTTAATTAAAACATTTTCATATTGAAACAACACAACATAATGTAAATGGGTCCGTCATTTAAAAATGATGACGAGACGTAGTGCCGAAGCTTGTATCTTGGTCGTGTTTGGTTCTTCGTTGAGCTTGATCGTCATCCGGTGCTTCAGTCCATTTCCTATATTTCGTAAATCATGAAATATGTTAGTTATAATAAGCTTATAACCTAACCGAATAGACCCGAAGGCCTAAACATCTGGGCTGTGACAATTCATCTGGGTTATGTCTAACTGATAACCCAGATGACCAGTTGACTCGTATGGGTTATGCCTTAACTGATAACCCAGATGACCAGTTGACTAGTATGGGTTATGCCTTAACTGATAACCCAGATGACCAGTTGACTCGTATGGGTTATGCCTTAACTGATAACCCAGATGACCAGTTAACTCATATGGGTTATGCAACTGATAACCTAGATGACAACTTAACTCGTCTAGGATTTGCCTCAACTGATAACCCAGACATAGATTTAATTGTATTACAGAACTTGACCAATTTGCCACCTTTTAGTAAAAGCTGCGTAACGTCTCCGATATTTATCCGCTTAGCTATAAACTTGCTTCTAGCTGACCGTAATACATTTGTCTGCATTTATTAACCCAAAATCCTCAACCCGGATTCATAACCTTCATGAATTACGCAACGAATACCCGGTTTATACACATATTCATTTTGACCTGTTAAGGGATTTAAGCACTTAAGCTTAAATCTCACTCCTTTTCTTACTTTCCATTTCCACTCTAAGACTTTTATTAGCTCCTACCACGACTATAATTGTAGTGGATTTGTTATAGTAAATCATATATTTCTGAATTCTACCCTTCGGTTTAACAATTACAAAAAAAGACCAGATATGAGGCATTAAACCAAAATGGCTTATGCCATTTGCTTTTACACTACCGAAAGTGTGTACTTACTTATAAACCTCATTCTAAACTACCCGCAATAGTCGTTTGCTTGATTTTATCGTTTGAGGGCGTTTTGGTCAATTTTAGTCCTTTTTACGACGAAAGACTTTTATAAGCGTAATATGACCAAGTAGCTCTCTTAACTATAATATATTTAAAATCATTATGTTTCTAAGAACATAATGTTTTCAATTTAAATTATTAGTTTTACCTTACTTTAGGTAATCCAATGTTCACTCATGACTCGTTTAACACTCATCGGACCTTAAGTCCTCTTTGGGAGTCTGACCCATTACACATACCTGGCTTGGGTCATAGCATTGACCCGTTTTAATACCTTGCTTTAATAACCGCTAATTAATAGCGATGCTAATATCCATTAGATATCTATTCCTGTAAGCATATAACTCGAAAAATAATCATTAGTCGATATTGTCAAAGGGTGACATCTTCACCTTTTGACCCGGTTGATCTAAGTGACCGTTTATCTTTGCGAGATGATATTTTTTACCATCTCATCTACATGACTCGCTCCGGTTGACACCGTACGGTCATAGTATTTATAAAACATTTTTTTCGCTCTTTTGACCCATTATGGCTTACGCCATAAATTGTCAACGCGTGACCGAATTACCGTTTTACCTTTATTATTTATTTTGGGTTTACCCTATAAGGTAACCATTTTAATCTCCTTACATATTTGTTATTCTATGACCAAATGATCATATTATTTTCTTTTTTTAGCCATTAACATGGTTTCTTATTATTTTCACTTATTTCGTTCCATACGACTACTTGTCGGAACATCATATTTCAATTGCGTACCTAATTTATTCGTAATTAATACGATAAGAGAATATTCTACAATTTAAGAAAAGTGTAAGGTATACTTACCTTGCATCCGAGTTATGCTTTTCCTTCACACTCGATTTGTTTGACCCGCTTCCTTCCCAAGCTTCCACCTAGCTTGTTAAGCGTCAAACTATCATTGTAATTTATAAGATGGTTAGATTAGTCATAATCATTTATGACTATTCCATTCAACGATTTTATGTCAAATTTATCATTCGATCATATCATTGGTCAGTTTGACTTTTAAAGTCAAACTGCCTATTGACATAAGTATTTACACGATGTAGCTCAACTACTCGTTTGAGTACATTGTCAAATATCAGGTAAGCATTATCCTTATGCTACCATTTTAGCTATTTATTAAATCAAGTTATCGAAATCATAACTTGTTAAATTATCATTACATCAATCATTCTTAACACATGATGATACCAACATCATTTTAACATGAATCTATCATCACTTTCATTTTATCATACAAAACCCTTTTCATAGTAAGTATGATTATATACTCAAATACACAATTTGTTCAAGTAGTTTCTTATTACTATCATGCATGATGGTTCTAAACACAATTATATTATCAATTTCATCATATGATTAAAACCCACTTATCTAAGTGTGCTAAATCATCTAGACATCCAAATCATAGCAACCTATGTAGAATTTTCACTTAGGGTTTTGCTCCTAAGCAAGTATACATCAGTAATTCGGCCATAGCGTCTATGATTCATACTTAAATCGCTTCTTGTAATGTTCATCAAATTTCACAACTTCATCAATATCAAAATTCGACATACCTTATGATCCCCTCGTTTAGGTGATCGTTTATATGCGTTAATGCATTGATTTGAGTTGTAATTCATCCTTCAATTTGATGATTCTTGTGGATTAGGTCAAGATGGGGTTTCCCCCTTCTTTCTCTGCCTCTGTACGACACACACACACACACTTAGTGTGTGTGTTGTGTTTTATTATTTTCTTTTTATTAAACCCAAGTTCCAGGTTTTCCCCTTTTAGTCCCTCAAGTTTAGTTATTATATAAATGGGACTATAACTCATTGTTCTATAATTAATATACTTGTTACTAACTAGGTTAATTTGTTCCTAGTTATTAGGTTTACGGGTTCACTTTACCACTAATGGTATTTTACCCGCTCTTATTATTATTAACGTGGTTTGATTACCAAACCCGTTTTTTGGGTGTTACACCTGGTAACCCAAATCGGAACACTATCTGCTCGAGACGAAGTTGATGACATTTTTTTCCTATGATTCTTGCAAATGGCTTGACTTCTGGCCATTTTGTGAAATAATCTACTGCCACCAAGAGGAACTTAACTTGACCAGCTACCGTGGGGAAGGGTCCCATTGTGTCCATCCCCCATTTGTAGAATGGCCAGGAAGCTATGATGGGGACAAGGCCATGTTTTGGACTTGCTTTAACGGGAGCATGTAGCTGGCATGCTTCACATTTGTGGATGATCTCAGCCGTATCATTGTGCATCGTAGACCAATAGGAACCCATATTCATTAGTTTTCCCACAATTGTTCTTACCCTCGCGTGTGATCCGCAAATACCCCCATGAACTTCTTTGATCAAGTAGTTGCATTCTTTTATACATACACAGCGTAGTAACGGGGAAAGGTAACCTTTTTTTAGAGCTTCCCTTCTTCAACGACGTATTGTTTGGCCTTTGTCCTTATCTTGGCAGCTTCTTCGTCCTCAGGGGGGGTTCCTTCGTCTAAGAACTTTTGGATGGGTGTCATCTACGTGTCCTCTTTTTCTACTACCACATCTTGGATCTCGGCTTTTTCGATAGATCTTGTCTTCAGTACTTCCACAAGCACCTTCTTTGTTAGGTGTGCAAATGTTAAGGAAGCTAACTTACTCAAAGCATCGGCTTTCTTGGTCTTCGTTCTTGATACTTGACTTAGTGAGCAAGATTCGAAGCTACCCATGTGTTCTTTCACTTTTTCCTTGTACTTTATCATTAATGGTTCTCTTGCTATGTATTCTCCCCCACTTGGCTTGCGGGTGTGCGTAAAGTGTAATATGAATTTATTAACGTTTTGAGCCTATTCTACGCGTTAGTCAAGTTTTAAATTTATAAAACTTGATATTGTACTAACATTGAACACACACTTGGGCAAGTGCACCATCGTGAGTGTGGTATAATGTTGGTAAGATACCGAGATCGTCCAAGGACACAAGGGCTTTTAATACCGGTTTAGCGTTAACGTCTAATCGATCCAACTTTTTGATAAAAGGTTTTAAAGCATAAAAGTATATCTAAAAAAGATAAATAAAATGAAACATAAATATACAAGATAGAATCACTTGGATCCAAATTCTCTTTTATGTATCCTTTGATACTTTTTGCACTTTCGGACTTTTTAAGAGATTATCTTAGTTATTGTAGTAGGCCCCTCTTTTGAAGGTGACGTTATCCTCGCCCAAGTGGTTTGAGTCAGCAGGGATATAATCCCAAGAGGCCGGAATATTGAAAGACAATTAAGTAAGTTATTAATGCGAAAAGTGGTAGGCCCCTCTTTTGAAGGTGACGTTACCCTGGGCCAAGTGGTTTGAGTCAGCAGGGATACAATCCCAAGAGGCCGGTTTAATGTTTTAATAGTAATTTACATATGAGGGGTTCAAGCTATTCGCACCCCCGCCATGCAATACCTTAGGGCATTGAAGGAGGTCCTAGTAAGCTTGAACCAAGTCCTCGTAGGATCTTAACTTTGAACGAGACAAGAATTTTACCAAACCACCCTCCTAACCCCCTACTAGGTAGTCAACGCACTACGAATGAGCAAATTAATGACATCATGAAGAAATGGTAGGAAAATTCACTTTCAACATAAGAAATTAGTTATTAAAGTCATTAATACATACCCAATTAAAAAGTGCCGAAAGATTAAAAACTAAAAGTAATACATAAAAGATTAGTCTTCACCAAGTGATATAGGAGGTTTAGCCAAGCATGGCGTTTGTTTGACAAGAACTCTTACTATTAATCTTGGATCCCGAGACTACGACACCCTCTAGAGATGATACATGGATGATAGTGGAGGGTGTTGGTGTTGTAGTGGTGGTGGAAGGATGGCAAAGTGAGAGAAGTGGTTTACCGAGTGATTCCTTTGAAGTGAACCAAGAACCCCTATTCATATGCAGAACAGGACCCCGGCCACGACCCCGTGTCCATTGGGCACAACCCGTGGCCATCATTTCTCTGTCTTCATTAATTGCAGCTTGTCAGCAAAGGGCCCCACACAACTCCGTGTCTCCTGGGCACGGCCCCGTGGTCAACTTCTCGTTGTACTATCAAGATTCTGCAAATCTAAGAGTTGACCACGCCCCATGTTGAGCTGGGCACGGCCCCGTGGTGGGCATGGAATCTTCTGCATAATTTGTCTTTAAGTGCAGAGGTTGACCATGCCCTGTGCTTTGCTGGGCACGGCCCCCCTGGTCAGCTTCTGCTTTCTTGTTCTCTTGCTTTGGGGTGTTGCTGAGGGGTCGGGCATGTTACTTTATTCCTCTTTTTGTATTTATGTTGGTTTTGGCTGCTTATTTGCTTCTTTTGTTCTGTTAAGCTCATTTCGTCATGTAAATTCAAAAGGAACAAAGAAACATGCTTTTTCCAACATTAGTACTAAAAGGGGTTAATTTTATACCACATTTGATGTAATTTATATGTTGCATTTCGTGCACATCAAATACCCCCACACTTGAATTTTTGTTTGTCCTCAAGCAAAACTCTTTTTAATGTGGCTTACACACCCAAATGGAATAGGTAGAGAAGAAGTTTTTGTGGTTTTTCTTAAGCGTCGGAATTCCAAGATCGTTACTAAATTTTGTTTTAATTTTATTTACAATCCCATTCATCATGATTTATTTAGAACATTTTTAAGAAATATTATTTATTTAGGAATAACATGCCTCTTTAAAATTCTATTTATTTATATACAAGTTCATGTACCGCACAAGAGATCACTCAACACTCGGCCGAAGATGTATTTTTGTGATAACACTTGATTCCGGCTTGGAACATATTTCTACTATACGCTTGCCAAGAGATCAAACCTCCTCCTTTTTAACTATAAACCTTTGTAGATATCAAGAGGACTTTGTGAAGGGTTAGGCTTGGGCAAAGGATTGGTGAGTTTTGGTTAATGGTTAGTAAAATGGCAAAAATCATAAAAGGTGTCGGTTGTTGTAAAACCTTTTGTGTTAGTGACTAAATAATTTCAAACAAGAATTTTTGAGGACTTGTTTGGTTATTTTAAGTACTAAAGTGTTTTTTTTTTGTCACAAGACAACTGCTTTTTACTAAAACTAATGGGTTTGAAAGAAAAAGATTTTTGTGAGTAATGGTAGTTTGTTTTTGCGGGTTTTGAAACGAAAAGGTTTAGGCTCAAAGGGGTTGACTAGGGGAATTTATGGTAGGGGAGTAAAAGGAAGAAAATAATGATTTTGAATGAAAAATGGGTTAGTCCTAATGCCTTCGTCATTTACTTACTTGGGTTTAAGTTGGTAACACCGGAAATGTATCGTCTTGGCAAGTTTTAGAGTTGTAAGAATCAAGCGGCTATTCACACAAGAAACGAAAAATTGAGCATTTAGTTTAAAGATGTATGTGTGTATGCTTGTTTAAAGGCTCAAAACTTACTTATTGTGGGAACGGGTTTATATAGTGAACAAGTATATATAATCAAATTTTAAAAAGACATATCATGCCTTTTTATAATTTTCTTATTTGGTTCTTTTTATCAAGAAGCTATCGGTTGTAAATTTGTAAAAACTTAAGTTCTTTAGAACTTGCTATTCCCATGCTAAACCAAGACAATAAATAAACAAAAAATTTTGAAAAGAATTTGGAGAGATTAGCGGTGTTAATAGAGTTTTGTGTAAGGCTTGGTATTAGGACTTGCAAGATTCAAGGATTTAACTCCCCCCCCCCCAATTAAATTACACATTGTCCTCAATGTGTCCAAAAAGAAGTGTTTCGGTTGATTTGAATGTATAAAAGTGTGTTTAAAAACAAGTTTTAGTGATACTGGGCACGGGCCTGTGTTGTCCGGGCACAACCCCATGTCCAGAGTGCTAATAACAAAAGTTTATACAATGCTGGCCATGGGGCGTGTCCGGTGAACACAACCCTTGGTCAGTTACCTGGAAGATATCTTTTTCTACAGAATCCTGGGCATGGGGTGTGCTGGTATGGGCACGGCTCCGTGCTGCACATGCTGGAAGCTGGAAATTTTGTCGGGTGTCCTGTTTTTGTGCATGGGGTGTGGTTTTAATGACCTTTTGACAGTTCTCACCTTTTCGAGTGTGATTTATTTCTGAAATGTAAGATTAGAGTAGAAAACGGAAAAATTTAAACTATATTATATTAAGGATAGTTCGGCGGAATGCCTCCGTGGTACGCCACGTTTATAAGGGTCCTTGGCTAGACCCAAAGCCCTGTCATATGTTACCTGAGTGGGATGGCTCGCATCCCATGTTGCATTTCCGTAGAGCGTCATCCAAGCTTGAGTCTATGACATCCATGTAGTTGACCGGGTCGTCCTATGCTCTTTTTCCTACCCCAAATTTCACTTCCTTGTCTCCGACTGTTAGTGTTAATTTCCCGTCGCTCAAATCTACCATAGCACAAGCAGTGGCAAGAAATGGTCTTCCTAAAATGAGGGGAACTTCGGTGTCTTCCTCCATGTCAAGTATGACGAAATCAGATGGAAACACGAATTCCCCCACTTTTACTAAGAGATTCTCGGTGACACCTTGTGGATGTTTTATCGACCTATCAGCAAGTTGTATGCTCATTTTTGTGGGGCTAGGCTGTCCTAGTCCAAGTCGGCTAAACACTGATGCGGGCATAAGATTGATTCAAGCCCCGGGCGGCTAATGCATTTCGTATGGGTGACCCTCCGATGGAACAAGGGATGGTGAAACTTCCGGGGTCGATTTTCTTTTGGGGCAGTTTGTTGAGGAGCACGGCTGAGCATTCTTCACTTAGATTGATGAATTGCAATGTTTCAATATTTCTTTTGTGCGTGAGGAAGTCTCTCATAAACTTGGAGTATTTTGGCATTTGAGTGAGGACTTCTACAAATGGGGGATTGACGTGCCATTGTTTTAGCAAGTTTATGAATTTTGTGAATTGCTCGTCATCTTTTTGGCGAATTAACCGACCGGGGTAGGGCACCGAAGGGTTCTTGGTTCGTTCGGGTTTTTGTGGGGTAGTTGTTTCTTGGAGGTTTGTCGGTGTTTCGAGGTTTCTTTAGGAAGTTTGTTATTGGTGATAGGTGGTGGTGTTTCTTCGGGACATACCTTCCGGTTTCTTAATGTTATGAAGTGTACTTGTGCCTTTGGATTAGTCCCGGTGTTGCTAGGTAACGCGCCTTGTGGTCTCTCGGAGTAATTTTGGGCTAGTTGACTTAATTGTTTTTCAACGTTTTGAATGCTAGCCTGTCGGGCATGTTACTTTATTCCGTCTTTTTGTATTTATGTTGGTTTTGGCTGCTTATTTGCTTCTTTTGTTCTGTTAAGCTCATTTCGTCATGTAAATTCAAAAGGAACAGAGAAACATGTTTTTTCCAACATTAGTACTAGAAAAGGGTTAGTTTTATACCTAATTTGATGTAATTTATATGTTGCATTTCGTGCACATCAAATACCCGCACACTTGAATTTTTGCTTGTCCTCAAGCAAAACTCTTTTTACTGTGGCTTACACACCCAAATGGAATAGGTAGAGAAGAATTTTTTGTGGTTTGTCTTGAGCGTCGGAATTCCAAGATCGTTATTAAATTTTGTTTTTGTTTTATTTACAATCCCATTCATCATGATTTATTTAGAACATTTTTAAGAAAGATTATTTATTTAGGCATAACATGCCTCTTTAAAATTCTATTTATTTATATACAAGTTCATGTACCTCACAAGAGATCACTCAACACTCGGCCGAAGATGTATTTTTGTGATAATACTCGATTCCGGCTTGGAACATACTTCTACTATACGCTTGCCAAGAGATCAAACCTCCTCCTTTTTAACTATACCTTTGTAGATATCAAGAGGACTTTGTGAAGGGTTACGCTTGGGCTAAGGATAGGTGAGTTTTGGTTAATAGTTAGTAAAATGGCAAAAATCGTAAAAGTGTCGGTTGTTGTAAAACCTTTTGTTTTAGTGACTAAATAATTTCAAACAAGAATTTTTGAGGACTTGTTTGGTTATTTTAAGTACTAAAGTGTTTTTTTTTTGTCACAAGACAACTGCTTTTTACTAAAACAAATAGGTTTGAAAAAAAAAAGATTTTTGTGGGTAATGGTAGTTTGTTTTTGCGGGTTTTGAAACGAAAAGGTTTAGGCTCAAAGGGGTTGACTAGGGGAATTTATGGTAGGGGAGTAAAAGGAAGAAAATAATGATTTTGAATGAAAAATGGGTTAGTCCTAATGCCTTCGTCATTTATTACTTGGGTTTAAGTTGGTAAGCACCGGGAATGTATCGTCTTGGCAAGTTTTAGAGTTGTAAGAACCAAACGGCTATTCACACAAGAAACGAAAAATTGAGCATTTAGTTTAAAGATGTATGTGTGTATGCTCTGTTTAAAGGCTCAAAACTTACTTATTGCGGGAACGGGTTTATATAGTGAACAAGTATATATAATCAAATTTTAAAAAGACTTATCATGCATTTTTATAATTTTCTTGTTTGTTCTTTTTATCAAGAAGCTATCGGTTGAAAATTTGAAAAAACTTAAGTTCTTTAGAACTTGCTATTCCCATGCTAAACCAAGACAATAAATAAAAAACAAAAAATTTTGAAAAGAATTTGGGGTGATTAGCAGTGTTAATAGAGTTTTGTGAAAGGCTTGGTATTAGGATTTGCAAGATTCAAGGATTTAGCTCCCCCCCCCCCCCCACAATTAAATTACACATGTCCTTAATGTGACCAAAAAGAAGCTTTTCGGTTGATTTGAATGTATAAAAGTGCGTTTAAAAACAAGTTTTAGTGATACTGTTGTCCGGGCACAAGCCCGTGTCCAGAGTGCCAGTAACAAAAGTTTATAGAATGCTGGCCACGGGGCGTGTCCGGTGAACACAGCCCTTGGTCAGTTACCTGGAAGATTTCTTTTTCTACAGAATCCTGGGCATGGGGTGTGCTGGTCTGGGCACGGCTCCGTGCTGCACATGCTGGAAGGTGGAAAATTTTGTTGGGAAGTCCTGTTTTTGTGCATGGGGTGTGGTTTTAACGACCTTTTGGCAGTTCTCACCTTTTCGAGTGTGATTTATTTCTGAAATGTAAGATTAGACTAGAAAATGGAAAAATTTAAACTATATTATATTAAGGATAGTTTGGCGGAATGCCTCCATGGTGCGCCACGTTTATTAGTGTCCTTGGCTATACCCAAAGCCATGTCATACGTTACCTGAATGGGATGGCTCGCATCCCATGTTGCATTTCCGGAGAGCGTCATCGAAGCTTGAGTCTATGACATCCATGTAGTTGACCGGGTCGTCCTCTGCTCTTTTTCCTACCCCAAATTTCACTTCCTTGTCTCCGACTCTTAGTGTTAATTTCTCGTCGCTCATATCACCATGGCACAAGCAGTGGCGAGAAATGGTCTTCCTAAAATGAGGGGAACTTCCGTGTCTTCCTCCTTGTCAAGTATGACGAAATCGGCTGGAAAGACGAATTCCCCCACTTTTACTAAGAGATTCTCGGTAACACTTTGTGGATGTTTTATCGACCTATCGGCAAGTTGTATGCTCATTTTTGTGGGGCTAGGCTGTCCTAGTCCAAGTCGGCTAAACACTGATGCGGGCATAAGATTGATTCTAGCCCTGAGGTCGGCTAATGCATTTCGTATGGGTGACCCTCTGATGGAACAAGGGATGGTGAAACTTCCGAGGTCGATCTTCTTTTGGGGCAGTTTGTTGAGGAGCACGGCTGAACATTCTTCACTTAGATTGATGAATTTCAATGTTTCAATATTTCTTTGTTTGTGAGGAAGTCTCACATAAACTTGGAGTATTTTGACATTTGAGTGAGGACTTCTACAAATGGGGGATTAACGTGCAATTGTTTTAGCAAGTTTACGAATTTTGTGAATTGCTCGTCATCTTTTTGGCGAATTAACAGACCGGGGTAGGGCACCGAAGGGTTCTTGGTTCGTTCGGGTTTTTGTGGGGTAGTTGTTTCTTGGAGGTTTGTGGGTGTTTTGAGTTTCTTCGGGAAGTTTGTTATTGGTGATAGGTGGTGGTGTTTCTTTGGGACATACCTTCCGGTTTCTTAATGTTATGAAGTGTACTTGTGCCTTTGGATTAGTTTCGGTGTTGCTAGGTAACGCGCCTTGTGGTCTCTCGGAGTAATTTTGGGCTTGTTGACTTAATTGTTTTTCAACGTTTTGAATGCTAGCCTGTTGGTTTCTAATGTCCGATTCTGTTTGTGAGAATCGATCCGAGTACCTTTTGTCGGTTTCGGATATGAGACGTGTGATGAGGTCTTCAAGTCTCTCTCGACCCCCTTGTGACTCATTTCTTTGTTGTTGAAAGTTTGTTCTTTGATTTTGATTTTTTTGGTTACTACTGTTCCCCGGTTCCCTCTAACCAAAGTTAGGGTGATTCCGCCAACCTTGGTTGTAGATACCCGTTGGGGGACCTGATGGTCTAGGTCGAATATCTAGGTAGTGTACAAATTCTGGTTGATTTTCCATTTCTTCATACAACTCCAATTTTCATGTGGCCCACCACATCCTTCACAAGACATAACCGAGGCTGTTTTAGTCATTTCTAGCTTTTTTTTATTTTTGAGGATAGGGCCTCGATTTGGGCTTGTAAAGAAGTGTTTTCATCTACTTTATGGGCACCCGGAGCGACAGATTTTGACCCTCGGGGAGTGTGCCATTGAAAATTGTTTTGAGCAGTTTCCTCAATTTGGTTATAAATTTCATTTGGGCGTCTATTGCCTAGGAGTCCCCCGGAGCTTGAGTCGAGTGTTTACCTCGTGTGTGGCAACAATCCATTGTAGAAAGTGGATACTTGTTACCATATTGCAAGACCATGATGAGGGCATTTCCTCAATAGCTCCTTGAACCTTTCCCAAGTTTCATATAAAGATTCCCCGTCTTCTTTTGAATAAGTGTTTATTTCAATCATTAATTTAGCGGTTTTAGAAGGTGGGAAATATTTATATAGAAACTTTTGGGCAAGTTCATCCCAAGTGTTTACCGATCCACTTGAGATGGTATTGATTCGGAACATTCGGAGACGGATGGCGTCGTTTGTGCTCCGTTGATTCGGAAAGTGTCACATATTTTCAAAAAGTTGGTAATAAGTAAGTGGGGATCTTCATCAGGAGGCCATGGAATGTGGCAGAATTTTGGAGCATTTGGATTAAATGCGATCGAAGCTTGAAATTGTTGGCATCGACATTCGGTGCATTGATGCCGGTTCCAAGATTACCGACGTAGGCCGTAGGTAATCCATTTAGGTACGTTGATCCGCCATTGGGCGTTGACTTCCCGAGGCCTTCTCTTGGCTTTTAACTTTTAGTCTTTTTCTTAGAAAGCGTTCAGGTTCATCCAGAGGTTCTTTTATGTCTTTATTGGAACTGGAGCTCATACACTACCTAGAGATTTCAAGCCCTACAAATGAGTTCGAAGTCCTGCGACTAAAACAAAAAGAATAGTTGGTCAGATAGTAGTGGCCACGGCCTGTGGTCATGATACTGTTACTTGTTTCTGGATCCCAGTTACTTGGGAGTTGGACACGGCCAGTGGTGCACCTCCATAGCCCGTGGTCACTCTTCTGTAAGTTCAGAAAACAAAAACTGCTAGAGATGATAATGGGCACGGCCCCGTGTCTGAACGGACACGGCCCGTCTTGAGTTTTGCAGAAAGCGCAGACTTTTATAAAAACTGAAGAAAATCTAAAAAGAAGAAAAAAAATTTGTTAAAAAAAATTAGACCCCTAATTTTAAACTTTCTTAAAATCCTTGTGTCCCCGCCAATGGCGCCAAAAACTTGGCGTAAGTAAAGCGTGATATGAATTTATTAATGCTTTGAGCATATTCTAAGCGTTAGTCAAGTTTTAAATTCATAAAAAAACGATATTGTACTAACACTGAACACACACTTGGGCAAGTGCACCCATCGTGAACATAGTATAGTTAAGATACCGAGATCGTCCAAGGACACAAGGGCTTTTAATACCGGTTTAGCGTCAAAGTCTAATCGATCCAACTTTTTTATAAAAGGTTTTTAAAGCATAAAAGTAAATCTAAAAAAAGATAAAAAAACGAAATACAAATAGACAAGATAGAATCGCTTGGATCCAACTTCTCTTTTATGTATCCTTTGATACTTTTCGCACTTTCGACTTTTTAAGAGATTATCTTAGTTATAGTAGTAAGCCCCTCTTTTGAAGGTGACGTTACCCTCGCCCAAGTGGTTTGAGTCAGCAGGGATACAATCCCAAGAGGCCGGTTTAATGTTTTAATAGTAATTTGGATATGAGGGTTTCAAGCTATTCGCACCCCCACCATCCAATACCTTAGGGCATTGAAGGAGGTCCTAGTAAGCTTGAAACAAGTCCTTGCAGGATCTTAACTTTGAACGAGACAAGAATTTTACCAAACCACCCTCCTAACCCCCTACTAGGTAGTCAACGCACTTTATATAGACCGTAAAGATACAAATGATCAAATCAATGACATCATGAAGAAATGGTAGGAAAATTCACTTTCATGAAAAGAAATTAGTTATTAAAGTCATTAATACATACCCAATTAAAAAGTGCTGAAAGATTAAAAACTAAAAATAATATATAAAAGATTAGTCTTCACCAAGTGATGTAAGAGGTTTAGCCAAGCATGGCTTTGTTTGACAAAATCTCTTACTATCAATCTTAGATCCCGAGACTACTACACACTCTAGAGATGATAGATGGATGATGGTGGTGGGTGTCGATGTTGTAGTGGTGGCGGAATGGTGGCAAAGTGAGAGAGAAGTGGTACACTCCAGAAAAATGGCATAAGCTAAACATACCTTAAATATCCTTTACATAACTTAGAAATAAGTTTTGAAGCGTTCGGTATGGCAAAAACATGTTTATTCGTGCTTAGGGACTATTTGCGTCAAACTACGAAAGTCTGCCGATTCGCGTATTTCTTAATAAGGAACACGAACGCACATCCAAATATTTTTGTAATCATTAAAATCTTGTATTTTAATGATTGAAATGCAAAAGTATCATTCGTTACGCAATTACGTCGTTATGCGTTAATTAAAACGCTCATCGTAATTAAGCGAAACGCGTAACCGTACAACCGAACGAACCGACACCCGAGACATTTTTGGACACATTTCAAGTTTCCTAAGCTTTATCGTCCTTATAAAGCTTAAAAATCAGGTTAACGGGTGTTAGAAATGCCAAAACGCGACGAAACAAGTACAGGGGCCTGTTCTGACATTTTTAAAAGTTTGGCTGCCCAACCCTCACCGTAAGTTACGCCCTCACCGTAGCTTACGGTGATACCTGGTAGCCAGCTGTTTTAACAACCTTGGAGTCCAAGATTTGTGTCCTCCAAGTTCTAGCATGATCATGACACGTTTATGGACATGTGGAGTGATCCTAAACTGATCCATAACACTTGTATTCATCAAATTCATCCTCCACAACTATAAATAGGGCCTTTATCTCACATTTCAACTTGCACCTTCCATGTCACACCCCGACCCGCAGCGGAAATGGTGATCAGGGCATGATTGGGTTTTCATCAAAGCTCATGACATTTACTATAAAGTTTCATATTTATTATTTCTCTTTAAAGAAGAAGTTACAATAAACATACAAATACATCATGCTCAAATACATTTTCATTCAAATTACAAACTAGAGTACAATTACAAAGGAAAACAAAACTAAACATTTATTCTGAGGCAATTAACTTGTTTATTCTTCTAGGCCATCCTATGTGTTTCTTTTCTCAACTGGATCACCTGTATCATGTGTAAAATAGGGTTTTGGGTCAACAAAAGTTGGCGAGTGACTCTTATTTAAATATTTGAAAGGATTAGTTATATTGGTTATTTAAATAAAATTGTGCATAACCAAATATGAATAAACGTAAATGTAAACTTAATCACAAAACACATAATATCAATAATTGCACAAGCACACACACCAAATGAATGAACAATGAGATCAAGGCTCAATCAAACGGAGCCGATCGAATGAGGCACGCGTTGTTCAACTCGTCTCCCACGAGGAACTGATGGGCCTAATGAATGTTTTGCACGCAACTTGACAAAATGTAAACACGTATCACAACAAACAATATTTACATCATAAATTTAAGTCATATAATGGTAATGGCACAAGTTTGAATAGACGAAATATTTAGAACGACACATGATACACCCCAAAAGATGAATAAAAAGTGGTATTTGTAAGAATTCACTCACAGTGGTTGCGTTTCTTGGATTGACGATGAATGCACACGAATTTGGATTTAACCACGAGAGAAACTAACCTAAAAAATAACATAATAATTCGATAAATAAATAAACTTTTATTTCAGATAAAATAAATAAATAAAAAGAAAATAAAAATTTTGACTTTTTGACCGTTTGACCGTTGACCGTTGACCGGTTGGACTGTGTTTAATTATGCGCTGAGTGAGGTTCGAACTCGTGACCTCTCGTACGCGTGCACGCAGCTCTACCAACTGAGGTATTTCTGATTTTAATTATATTTATATACTATTTAGATTATTCAGAATTTTATTTAATTAAAAAGGTTTTTAAACTAATCGAACCGGTATGAGAGTCTGAAATCGAACCCGCGACGTGCTTTATGTTTTTGCACACAGTCCACCACTGGACTGTGTGTCTAACCCGGTTATTATTCCGGTTTTTATTATATTTATACACTTATCACGTGCTTCAGGATTTGGTTTTTATAAAAAGAGTATGATATTTCAGTGGATCGGAGCACAGCAGACTCGAACCGGACTCATCCTGCGACTATAGCCTTGTGTTGCACACAGCCCGACCAACTGGGCTGTGTGACTAACCCGAATGATAAGTGATTTTTATTTCTCTTATATAATTACTGTCAAGTTTCATATTTGGGTTTTATAAAAAGGTTTGAATATTGTGACGAATCGAAACAAGAACAGAGTCGAACCCGAGACCTTTATTTAAATTTGCACACAGTCCACCACTGGACTGTGTGTCTAACCTGGTTTTATAACCGGTTTTATTTATACATATACACTATATAAACTTCATCTTCTTCCTGTTTAATTCTCAGTATTCGAACTCGACTGCTAAATCAGAAATCTAGTATACTTTAGTAAATAAACGATAAAAGGACATGGATCAAAAGATTATACCGATCAGAGTCGAATTGAAATCCTCCGGTGATGATTCCGGCGAGTAACTGAGGATTCCGGCGAAGTTCAACTTGCAACAGAGGCTCTACCAGAAGTTTGAGGTGAGTGCGGTGTTTTCGGTCTGAGCTCTAGAAGTCTTATTTTAGAGTAAAGTAGAAGAAATGAAATGGGTTCGGTTTTCCGGCGACGAAATGTTTTCCGGTGAGAATTCAGAAACAGTAAAATTGCACAGAGGGTAATGATTGAGAGTTTGAACGAGTGAAAGTGAGGTGGGGCATCGATATCTATAAGGCAAATCACCGATTTCGGTTATGGTTAAATCATTCTTCGGTTTTTTTGTAAATCATTGAATTCGATCAGTTTTTGAATGAAATTAAAGTTAGATTTCGGTTATAACGGATGTTTAACATCGGTTACCTTCAGTTACTGGCAAAGAAAAACGTTAGTCGCCGAGATGATTCCGGTTTGGCGGTTACAGATTCGATAGTTTGAATTTCCGACTCGGTGTCCGTTTGTGTATAAAATTTAATTGTTTTAGATTTGAATTAAGTTGGGTGTGTGGTGTAGTGGTGTAGAGTGTGTTTGGTTATCCGGGTGACCCGGGTTGGAAACCCGGCGTCTCCTTTTATTTTTTTTATTCATCATTTGTTATAATTTTCATTTATAGATTTTAAATTCTAATATATTTATTAATTATGCATCGTTTAAAATTAATATCGACTATAAATACGCAACGAACTTTATAACTGAATGTTTGACTAATAAACGAAGCGGATTTTGAAAACCCGTTTTTCGGCGGATGTTACATTATTCCCTACTTTTAGAAATTTCGTCCCGAAATTTAAGTAGTAGTGGTATATTTGACTTGAAGGGAGGATAATTTAATTTTGACGATTACATAATTAGAAGAGGGTGGGAGTTTAAATCTTATTTGAGGCGGTAACGTTCCTAGTAAGGGTTGAATACCCTGCTACAGGAATCGCTTTTTGATGCCTAAAGTATAAGAATGCGGAACATGGATAAACAGAGTTGATTGACTAAGCATGATTTTATGCAGAAGAGTCTTGAGAGAATTGATACGTTTGGAAAGATAAGATTATATCCTAAAATAAAACTTCAACCATGACGATACTAAAACCTACATGGAACCTCTCATAACCGCCTGACAATGCTGTTGGTCCTTTGACAAGAATACTTATATACAGGAAGTACCAGCGGCGTATCCACCATATTCTTGTCAAATTCTCATTGGCTTTGTCAGTAAGTTATGATTAGTTCTATGTGACTCTAAAATCTACAAAACAAACACAACAGCCAAAGCTTGAGTCTCAAATCTGAAAGGATACATAACTGAATGATGACAGTACCTCTCTCGTTTGTTATGATGAAGGAGTTAGTCTATGTAAAAGTGAGACACAACCCAACTTCTTTAAATGGTGTGATCGAGGTACGTCGAGACGTTTGATGATATGAATGTTAAATCAACGGGTATAAAACAAAACTATAATATCAATTCGCATTAAAATTCTTGGATACATAAATTCCCAATTTATAACTGGGAGACGTAAAGATTGAGATAACATAAAGAAAACACTAAAACTAAACGGTTGGAGTTGAGTCTTGATTCTTGGTGAGGGGAAGCTAGTTGGGTGATTTGTTTGTGCCGTTATTATCTTCAACAGGATTGGTGTTGATGTTGTAAGCTCTTCCTCTTGCTGGTGGTGGAGCTGGGTTTGCTTGATTTGCTTGGTTAACTGGGTTTGCTTGAGCTTGGGCGTTTATGATGTTAACCAATCGAGGGCACGTGTTTCTAAAGTGGGTAGGGTCGCCACAATTAAAACAAGCTCGAACATATGGGAACATGGGGTATTAGGGTGGTTGATATGTTTGGATCATGTTTTGAGTAGGGGGTGAAGCTTGGTTTTGAGAGGCGCGACAAGTCTTGCTCAAATGACCATAACGCCCACAATTTGCACATAGTCGACAAGGTAAGGTAGATGGATGGTGATAAAAACAGGTGCTGCATTGAGGGTGAGGTCCAATGTAAGGTTTCTTATTTGGGTAAGTAGAGTTAGGTGCTACTTGAGTGATTGGGATGGCTTGGAGGGGTATGGCTTGTGAAGCTGGTTGATTGCCTTGGGTAATAGCGAAATTTTGCCCGTCTCGTTTTCTCTTAGGAGTGGTTTGAGAAGGGGATTCGGTTTGGGTGGAGTTGGAGGTTTTGGTTGATGCTTTATCCTTCTTCTTCTCCTCCGTGAAGTCTTTATTCCGTATGCGGTTTTCGGTGAGCACTGTAGCTAACTCCATTGCTGCTTCCAAAGTTGCAGGTGTGGTACTTATTACAGGGTCTTGAATTTTTGAAGGAAGACCTCGAATGTAGTGCTCGATTAAACGGTAGAGGGGAGTGAACAAGTTGGGGACCATTTGATTTAACTCAAGGAATCTCTTGTTGTATGTGGTGTGGTCGCCCTCTTTCTGTTTCAAAGAATAGAACTCATCTTCCAATTTCTTGTTTTCGCTTCTTGGACAAAACCGTCTTGTCATGATTTCCTTCAACTCTTCCCAAGTCAAAGTCATAGCATCTTCAGCACCTCGCTTGGCCTTCTCTGTATTCACCATGTAAGTGCTACTCCAAACAAACAACCGGTAGCATATCGCACCTTACGATCATCGGGGCAGTTGCAATTGAGAAAAGTGTTTTCCATCTCCTCAAACCAATGGAGGAGAGCGGTGACACCTTCAGTCCCTTCGTATTTTGGAGGGTCGCAGGATTTGAAATGTTTGAAGGTGCATTTAGTGGCTTTTGGGAGAGGGTTGACAATGTTTTGATCTTCTTGGTTAGTTGGGTTAACGGGATTAGCGGTAAGGGCCTGTTGTACTTGAATTAGGATGTTGGGTATTACGGCAGCCATTTGTTGAGCGATTTGGGCAGCCATGCGCTCGCGGGATTTTCCTGATTTCATTTTCCTACGAGAGAGGCTAGAAGACATCTACAAGAAATACGTATCAAGAGTATGAGTTGGACGTTTTTATAGGGGTCGTGTCGTATTTAGGAATGAACATTCATAAAATAAATGAAGAATAATAAATTTACTACATCCATGGGATGTCTTGGGCTTTGCTCGTAATTGGGCCTTGCATGCCGCCATACTTCACCTTCGTAATCATGTGAGCCCCCATGATTACCGGGTCTTTCATATGGTTCGCATGTGTTAGCCTGGTAACGTACACTAAAACCCGGAGAAAATCAAGAAATATGTAGTAACGTATGATATTCGGAGGGCATCCAGGTGTGGTCACGGTGACACCTCAAAGTGGGGTTAGTTCGAACGACGTTTGGTGTGGCATGCTTTGGCCTAATAGGTCCTTCGTACTCTCATCGTTAGTCCCCAGGTAGGCAAACTGGTCCGTTATATTGGATTTATACGAATGCCAACCTAGACAGGACGTTCCGACTACCGGTACTTGTACCCTTACAGTTACTACATGCCCGTCGTAGAACTCACTTTGATGAGATTGAAAAAAACGAAAAATGCGACAAAATCTTGAATAAAGGAATATGAGGATGACTTGAATATGTGAACATTGAAATAGGCGTGATGAATGTATATGTAAGCTTGTTATGTTTGACAATAAGTATAACTCATTAAATATCACACAATATGATAGTGGAAATGTTTGCAAGCATTTGTGTGTGTAATAAATACGAAACAAATAAACATCATGAGTTTGCATGTAACCACATAAACAACTAAAATCTAATCAACTATAGTATATGTTGTAAGGGTCTAATAACCTATCCTATATCCCTATAGTCAAAGGCTCTGATACCAATCTGTCACACCCCGACCCGCAGCGGAAATGGTGATCGGGGCATGATTGGGTTTTCATCAAAGCTCATGACATTTACTATAAAGTTTCATATTTATTATTTCTCTTTAAAGAAGAAGTTACAATAAACATACAAATACATCATGCTCAAATACATTTTCATTCAAATTACAAACTAGAGTACAATTACAAAGGAAAACAAAACTAAACATTTATTCTGAGGCAATTAACTTGTTTATTCTTCTAGGCCATCCTATGTGTTTCTTTTCTCAACTGGATCACCTGTATCATGTGTAAAATAGGGTTTTGGGTCAACAAAAGTTGGCGAGTGAATCTTATTTAAATATTTGAAAGGATTAGTTATATTGGTTATTTGAATAAAATTGTGCATAACCAAATATGAATAAACGTAAATGTAAACTTAATCACAAAACACATAATATCAATAATTGCACAAGCACACACACCAAATGAATGAACAATGAGATCAAGGCTCAATCAAACGGAGCCGATCGAATGAGGCACGCGTTGTTCAACTCGTCTCCCACGAGGAACTGATGGGCCTAATGAATGTTTTGCACGCAACTTGACAAAATGTAAACACGTCAACAACAAACAATATTTACATCGTAAGTTTAAGTCATATAATGGTAATGGCACAAGTTTGAATAGAAGAAATATTTAGAGCGACACATGATATACCCCAAAACATGAATAAAAAGAGGGATTTGTAAGAATTCACTCACAGTGGTTGCGTTTTTTGGATTGACGATGAATGCGCACGAACTTGGATTTAACCACGAGAGAAACTAACCTAAAAAAATAACATAATAATTCGATAAATAAATAAACTTTTATTTGAGATTAATATTTTTAATTAGTGGGGTTTTTAATGGGATTGTTAGATTTATTTTTGTGAGTTTAAGGAAATTTTCTAACTTCAAAAATATTATTTTTAAGTGTTTTTAATTGATTTTTGAAAAAAATAAATAAATAAAAAGAAAATAAAAATTTTGACTTTTTGAGCGTTTGACCGTTGACCGTTGACGGTTGGACTGTGTTTAATTATGCGCTGAGTGAGGTTCGAACTCGTGACCTCCCGTACGCGTGCACGCAGCTCTACCAACTGAGCTACGTGTCTAACCCGAAATATTTCTGATTTTAATTATATTTATATACTATTTGGATTATTCAGAATTTTATTTAATTAAAAAGCTTTTTAAACTAATCGAACCGGTGTGAACGTGCTTTATGTTTTTGCACACAGTCCACCACTGGACTGTGTGTCTAACCCGGTTTTTATTCCGGTTTTTATTATATTTATACACTTATCACGTGCTTCAGGATTTGGTTTTTATAAAAAGAGTATGATATTTCAGTGGATCGGAGCACAGCAGACTCGAACCGGACTCATCCTGCGACTATAGCCTTGTGTTGCACACAGCCCGACCAACTGGGCTGTGTGACTAACCCGAATGATAAGTGATTTTTATTTCTCTTATATACTTACTATCAAGTTTCATATTTGGGTTTTATAAAAAGGTTTGAATATTGTGACGAATCGAAACAAGAACAGAGTCGAATCCGAGACCTTGATTTAAATTTGCACACAGTCCACCACTGGACTGTGTGTCTAACCTGGTTTTATAACCGGTTTTATTTATACATATACACTATATAAACTTCATCTTCTTCCTGTTTAATTCTAAGTATTCGAACTCGACTGCTAAATCAGAAATCTAGTATACTGTAGTAAATTAAATGATTAAAGGACATGGATCAAAAGATTATACCAATCAGAGTCGAATTGAAATCCTCCGGTGATGATTCCGGCGAGTAACTGAGGATTCCGACGAAGTTCAACTTGCAACAGAGGCTCTACCAGAAGTTTGAGGTGAGTGCGGTGTTTTCAGTCTGAGCTCTAGAAGTCTTATTTTAGAGTAAAGCAGAAGAAATGAAATGGGTTCGGTTTTCCGGTGACGAAATGTTTTCCGGTGAGAATTCAGAAACAGTAAAATTGCACAGAGGGTAATGATTGAGAGTTTGAGCGAGTGAAAGTGAGGTGGGGCATCGATATCTATAAGGCAAATCACCGATTTCGGTTATGGTTAAATCATTCTTCGGTTTTTTTTGTAAATCATTGAATTCGATCAGTTTTTGAATGAAATTAAGGTTAGATTTCGGTTATAACGGATGTTTAACATCGGTTACCTTCAGCTATAGGCAAAGAAAAACGTTAGTCGCCGAGATGATTCCGGTTTGGCGGTTACAGATTCGATAGTTTGAATTTCCGACTCGGTGTCCGTTTGTGTATAAAATTTAATTGTTTTAGATTTGAATTAAGTTGGGTGTGTGGTGTAGTGGTGTAGAGTGTGTTTGGTTATCCGGGTGACCCGGGTTCGAAACCCGGCGTCTCCTTTTATTTTTTTATTCATCATTTGTTATTAATTTTCATTTATAGATTTTAAATTCTAATATATTTATTAATTATGCATCGTTTAAAATTAATATCGACTATGAATACGCAATGAACTTTATAACTGAATGTTTGACTGATAAACGAAGCGGATTTTGAAAACTCGTTTTTCGGCAGATGTTACATTCCATTCTTTTCTTCTCTCTAAACTCTAATTTTAGGAGGCCTCTCATCTGAGTATTTCTTGTAATTTTGGCTTCCTTGAGCACAAGTAAGTGTTCTGTCCTAGCCTAGTTATTTATTTTAGCTTCTTATGAGCTAAAATTCAAACAATTGACTTTCTGTTTGACTTTCGGTTCTGACCATAATTGGTCAAAGCAAAATTCAATTAAACTATGCAATGTAATTGTAATCATGAAGGTTATAATCCCTTGCGATATACCTACTGATTACCACGTTTACTAGTCGAAGTGACGAGTCAAAGTTTCGGTCAAAATGCGCATTATGTGCATTTTGCGATGAAACTATTTTCAGGTATCAAAACACCAAGTTTTGAAACCAAAACATTTTTATAACTTAACATGTCTAACCCGTCACTTTTAATTTAGTGCTTATTTAGGGTCGTAAGTCGAGCGGTCTTTACCACCAGTTTGACTTTCGAATCCGACCCGTTTGGTCGATCTTAGGATCTGACCAAACACATATACGTGACCATAGTTGTATAGGGGATAACCCTCTGAGTTTATACCTTATGGTCACGTCGTTTGGTTTACAAGACCTCATTCTATTCCGATCCACCGATTAAAGTCCCGATATTTACATAGTTATCCGATTTTAGGACACGCTTAAATTCTCGGACTTTTGATTTGTTTTGTCGTTGATAACAAAGTACACTCTTGCAACCCCAAGTGAGTACATAGTCCCCTCTTTTACGTTTTGCAAATATTTTGGGGTGATTCATATGTGCCTATTCACTATTTTCACGTTTTCAATGCTATATGATTTCTTTTACATAGTACTATATCCGTTAGCGATTTGAAACTGTTACCCATGGCTTATGAAATGATTTTCAAAGTTTGTAAGACTATTGTTGGTGCGTATTTATTTTTATACATTCATTAACGATGATCAAGCCGATTGGTAGTACGATATAGCACTATAGGACTTGACACCCCGTTCCCTGGGTTAGGGAATGTTAGAAACCAAGTTTAAACCAAATAGATTTTGCCTTCGTGGTAAATCTATAGTCACCAAAGTATAGTTTGATATACTCAGATTTGAATGTATTGCCAAACGACCACAATGTGTGTTTTACAAAGGTTTTCCAATTAAGCCACAATAACTTATCTTTTGTTGATTTCCGAAACTAAAGTATAGATTGATATACTACCAAATCACAATTGTAGTATATTTTGATATACTAAACCAAAGCATAATTTAATATGCTACCAATGTGATATTGATTTCCAAAGTATAGTTTGATATACTAAACCATAGCATAGTTTGATATGTTACTAAAGTATAGTTTGATATCCTACACAACCTTTTGAACCAAAGTATATTTTGATATACTACCGAATCTTTATTTATAAACAAAAGCATAGTTTGATATGCTACCAATGCGATATTGTTTACCAAAGCATATTTTGATATACTATTAATTCATTTATTCAAAACCAAAGTATATATATTTTGATACACTATCAAGTCTCTTACTGAAACCAAAAGTATATATTTTGATATACTACATTGTTAGTTCAAAACCAAAAGTATATCTCGTACATATATTACAAACACTTTTTATCAAAAATCAAAGTATTTTAGATACTAAACTTTTTGCAAGGATTCATGGCTACTTTTGAAAACATATGTTCCTCTCTTAAAACATCCAAAGCCATAAATCATCATCACAAAACCAATGTTAATCACAGGCATTTTATGCTGACATACCTATTTTCACATATGTTTCAGGTTTATTTACATCATGATTGTCGCTGCATACTAGACATAGGATGGACGCGGGCCTTAGCGACTTTAAAATTTGAAAGACAATTTAAATGTATTTCATTTCCGATATTCCAAGACAATGTAACTATGTAATTTCAATATTCAATAAAGCATAACTTTAATTACCACGTGTTGTTGAAACAATTTGTTAACGTGACTCCCCGACGTTTGCGTCGCGGTTTGTTGTTTTTATACGGTCGGGGTGTTACAGATTGGTATCAGAGCACTGGTTATAGGGAATAAGGTTATTTGTAATGTATTGACTTAGTCTATAACCTTCCTAGGACCCCAACGCGAGTTTACTTGCGTTTAGATTCTTAATACACTACCATCACCTATCCTTAGGTGATTACCAAAAACAAAGCATAATACATCTTTTGAAAGTCAAAATTTTTCCAAAACTTCACAAGAAATCAACTATCCTTAGATGATTTTTTTTTTAGCTTTAAGCCTTCAAAGTTTTCAAAATCTCGTCAAAGTTTGGGCTTTAATAATGTGAACACATGCAATCCGGAAGGGTGGATGCCTGTACCCTGAGTTTTCTGTCTAAGGCTAGAGTGTTCGTACAAATCCGCATTATCGGACCAGTCACTCTTACCTGGGAACTCTTGGGGTGAGTATTCACTTATAGGCTAAAGCATATCTTCGCGATACATTATAAAGACCCATTTACTTTGATTTGTCACTGTGTCGTTTATTTGTTTTAAGTGACAAACAAATGATCACAATCCTTATACTTCATAGATATTTTGAAATTCATTTTGACTATCCAATATTAATCTCACTCGATTTCTCTCATGATTCCCTTTGTCTTTTAGAATGCCTACTCGTCGCAGCGCTACTCAAGACACCGAAATGGCGACTTTAATCGCTTAGCAAATGGCTGCTGTACTCCCAAACCTTGTGACCCAACTCAATCAAGCTTATCAAAACAATAACAACAACAATGCACCTACTCCGTGCAACTTTAAACAATTCAACTCGGCCAAACCACTCAACTTTACTGGGTCCGAGGGAGCTACTGGGCTCCTACAATGGTTTGAGAGTATCGAAAGCACTTTCCGCCATGTTCGTTGTCCGAACAAGCGAAAAGTAGAGTTCGCTTCATGTGTTTTTCAAAAGAGAGCACTCACGTGGTGGAACGGGATCATGAGGGATAGAGGTGCTGATGTAGCACTAGCTCAGACATGGGAAGAACTTCGAGCTCTTTTAATGAAAGAGTTCTGCCCACGTCATGAACAGAGTGCACTTGAGAACGAATTCCACGATCTTAAGCAAGATAGTGGTGAACATCGAGCCTACACTGATCGTTATGAGGAACTAAGTCTGTTATGTCCTACCATGGTTACGCCTTTGGATAAGGCAATTGAAAAGTACCTTGATGGCCTCCCTGACCCAATTCAGGACATAGTCACTGGTAGCAATGCCGCTACAGTTAGACAGGCCGTTGAACTATCCGCTACCCTGACTGAATCTCAAGTCACGAAGGGTAAACTTTTCCGCAAAAGCGATAAGAAATCATCGGACATTTCTACCCAAGAAAAACCAAAGGAAAACAAGACTGAATCCTCCAAGAAATCAAAGAAGCGCAAGGCTTCACAAAACTTTGTTGTAGTTGCTCAGAACAACCAAGTTGCCCCAACCCAACCAGCACAACCGCGTGCTAGGAAAGCATATGCCGGTACTGCACCTCTATGCAACAAATGCAGTCGTCATCATTTAAACTAAAGACCATGTCTTAAATGTACCCACTGTGGACGATTAGGACATCTGGTCAATACATGTGGTCATGCTACCAACCCCCAAAATCAAGCAAATGCAAACCCTGCTGTTGCTCAAGCACCATATCCACCTGGATTGTGCTACAACTGTGGTGATCTTACTCACTATCGAAACAATTGCCCGAAGCTTGTTAATGCAAATCCACCCCGTGGATGAGCATTAAACATAAATGCTAACAAGACTCGTACTAATGATGATGCAGCTGTGATCATTTAAACTTTTACATTTTCACTTTGTGATTTGCAAAAATCTTGAAACATTTCGGTTGGTTTATAAATAATATTGTTATTTCAATTTTATTTACAAAACCACTATGATTATGTGTATGTGTTACATACCTCTACCACACCGACACCAAGGATATGGTTCCTTGTAAATCAAACTACTCTCGTAGTTTCTTCTATTTTGGGATCACTCGTGATCTCCACAAAAATCCTATGTACTCGTTTCTTCTAAAGAACAAAGTATAAGGTACAAGTCATAACTTTTAACCAATACTCGAAGTACCACTTTAAATCCTTGCTTTGATACCTAAGGGTACTTTTCATAAGTCCTTAATTGGTCTTATGCAATATGTCGATGTGCCTATGACTACTTTCGTATTTTCATGACACTACATATACTTTGATTTCGTAGTACATCTAGTACATGATTTTCAAAACAATTTCGCTACACAAATCCTAAATCCTTATAGGATCTTCCTATATTCATAGTTAGATCCTTCTGGATGTTAAAGTACAAATCGAAGTCCTTGATTGGATTCTTTGTTTACTTTTAATACGTATGTACAAATTGATGATTTTGTGATTCAAAATGTTCATTTTCCAAATCCTTATAGAATCTTCCATATTTTCAAATGCTAGATTCTTAGAAGGATATCCAAAGTATTATCTTAAATCCTTAAGGGCTTTTCTATGAAAATAGTTAGAGCCTTGGATTCCAGAGTACTATTTTCTACTTAAAGAGATCATGTGATGACCTAGTTAAAGAGACTCTTTGGTGGTCTATTTAAAGAGATTATTCGCTGATCTAGTTAAAGAGACCCTTTTGAGATCTAGACAAGTCATTACATGTTTATTTGTTTAATTTTCCCCTACACATCACAAAATGAACTGTGCGAACTATACAAGAAATTATGTAATTATGGATGCATACATAACTATAAAATTCAGTGTACAGAAAACACAAGAAGTTTTGTCATGTGTAAAAACCTATAGTAATAAGAATAACGAAACGAGAACAATGTAATAAGGGCATGGTGGATACGCCGCTGGTACTTCCTATATATAAATGTTCCTTATTGCATTGCAAGTGTGGCGTTATTTAAGTTACTAGATTTTCTGGAGCTTGACCAATGTTGTTTTGTCTTACACTCTCCGACTCTAACTTCGAGCACACACAAGTTTCCTACAATAGTCTTCATAGGAAACAAACTTCTGTACATTGTTCGAAACTCCTAAGTTCACACCCTCTTCGAATTCTTCTTCTACAAAATGCAACTTTGACAATTACATGGCCCTCTTATGAGGCTCGGTAAAATCAAAGATGTCATACACCTACCTATTGGACTGAAGTTTAGAATTTCGAATCTAAACACATTCCTATAAACAATTTACGAGTACAATTTGAAAGCGATACACTCATATCTGATTTCACAAGTTTTCTCTAAATTTAAATTTCGGGACGAAATTTCCTAAAGTAGGGGAGACTGTGACATTTGTGCCTTTACAACCATCATACAACTCCGAACGATTTCGAATCTAATGAAATCTTACATTTCATTCCTGGAAATTGTATAATTACATATGACATTCACACATGTAAGTTCATGTACAATTTCGACACCTCAAAGCTTTTCTGGAAGTTATACGTAAACTATTAAGCAGACGTAATCAGTTTAACGCGATGTACACTCCAGAAAAATGGCATAAGCTAAACATACCTTAAATATCCTTTACATAACTTAGAAATAAGTTTTGAAGGGTTCAGTGTGGCAAAAACATGTTTATTCGTGCTCAGGGACTATTTGCGTCAAACTACGAAAGTCTGCCGATTCGCGTATTTCTTAATAAGGAACACGTACGCACATCCAAATATTTTTGTAATCATTAAAATCTTGTATTTTAATGATTGGAATGCAAAAGTATCGGTCGTTATGCGTTAATTAAAACGCTCATCGTAATTAAGCGAAACGCGTAACCGTACAACCGAACGAACCGACACACCCGAGACATTTTTGGACACATTTCAAGTTTCCTAAGCTTTATCATCCTTATAAGGTTAAAAATCAGGTTAACGGGTGTTAAAAATGCCAAAACGCGACGAAACAAGTACAGGGGCCTGTTCTGCCATTTTTGAAAGTTTGGCTGCCCAACCCCCACGTAAGCTACGCCCCCACCGTAGCTTACGGTGATACCTGGGACAGCAAGTCGTTTTTCATGGCAGCCAGATGTTTTAACAACCTTGGAGCCCAAGATTCGTGTCCTCCAAGTTCTAGCATGATCATGACACGTTTATGGACATGTGGAGTGATCCTAAACTGACCCATAACACTTGTAATCATCAAATTCATCCTCCACAACTATAAATAGGGCCTTGATCTCACATTTCAACTTGCACCTTCCAGTCTTTTCTTCTCTCTAAACTCTAAGTGGAGTTGCTACCTATTTAGGAGGCCTCCCATCTGAGTTTTTCTAGTAATTTTGGCTTCCTTGAGCACAAGTAAGTGTTCTATCCTAGCCTAGTTATTTTTTTTAGCTTCTTATGAGCTAAAAGTTAAACAGTTGACTTTATGTTTGACTTTCGGTTCTGACCATAATTGGTCAAAGAAAAATTCAATTGAACTATGCAACGTAATCGTAATCACGAAGGTTAGAATCCCTTGCGATTATACCTACTGATTACCACGTTTACTAGTCGAAGTGACGAGTCAAAGTTTCGGTCAAAATGCGCATTATGTGCATTTTGCGACGAAACTATTTTCGGGTATCAAAACACCAAGTTTTGATACCAAAACATTTTTATAACTTAGTTATACATGTTTTTACATGTCTAACTCGTCACTTTTAGTTTAGTGCTTATTTAGGGTCGTAAGTCGAGCGGTCTTGACCACCGCTTTGACTTTCGAATCCGACCCGTTAGGATCCGACCAAACACATATATGTGACCATAGTTGTATAGGGGATAACCCTCTGAGGTTATACCTTATGGTCATGTCGTTTGGTTAGTATTATCTTAAGTCATCTATTATGCCCTATAAATGACCAAAATGCCCTTTTTGCACATAAATCAACTTTAAGCATATGTGACTAATGTTTTGACATATAAACTCATGTTGCAACTATAATAAACTTATTTTGCATATTAGACTTATAATAACACATATCTAACCATCCGAACACATATTTACGCAAATGAAACGTTAAAGTAGCTTAACGAGTCATAACGGGTCAAAAGCACTTAGGAATCTTTTCAAATCAGAATGTAGACTTTGTTAAACCAATTCATATGAGTCCCAACACTCATTTGGTTTACAAGTCCTCATTCTATTCCGATCCGCCGATTAAAGTCCCGATATTTACATAGTTATCCAATTTTAGGACACTCTTAAATTCTCGAACTTTTGATTTGTTTGGTCGTTGATAACAAAGTACACTCTTGCAACCCCAAGTGAGTACATAGTCCCCTCTTTTACGTTTTGCAAATATTTTGGGGGGATTCATATGTGCCTATTCACTATTTTCACGTTTTCAATGCTATTTGATTTCTTATACATAGTACTATATCCGTTAACGATTTGAAACTGTTACCCATGGCTTATGAAATGATTTTCAAAGTTTGTAAGACTATTGTTGGTGCGTATTTATTTTTATACATTCATTAACAATGATCAAGCCGATTGGTAGTACGATATATCGCTATAGGACTTGACACCCCATTCCCTGGGTTAGGGAATGTCAGAAACCAAGTTTAAACCGAATAGATTTTGCTTTCGTGGTAAATCTATAGTCACTAAAGTATAGTTTGATATACTCAGGTTTGAATGTATTGCCAAACGACCACAATGTGTGTTTTACAAAGGTTTTCCAATTAAGCCACAATAACTTATCTTTTGTTGATTTCTGAAACTAAAGTATAGATTGATATACTACCAAATCACAATTATAGTATATTTCGATATACTAAACCAAAGCATAATTTGATATGCTACGAATGTGATATGGATTTCCAAAGTATAGTTTGATATGTTACTAAAGTATAGTTTGATATACTACATTAACCTTTTGAACCAAAATATATTTTGATATACTACCGAATCTTTATTTATAAACAAAAGCATAGTTTGATATGCTATCAATGCAATATTGTTTACCAAAGCATATTTTGATATACTGTTAATTAATTCATTCAAAACCAAAGTATATATATTTTGATACACTATCAAGTCTCTGATTGAAACCAAAAGTATATATTTTGATATACTACATTGTTATTTCAAAACCAAAAGTATATTTCGTACATATATTACAAACACTTTTTATCAAAAAGCAAAGTATTTTAGATACTAAATTTTTGCAAGGATTCATGGCTACTTTTGATAAACATATGTTCCTTTCTTAAAACATCCAAAGCCATGAATCATCATCACAAAACCTATGTTACTCACTGGCATTTTTATGCTGACGTACCTATTTTCACATATGTTTCAGGTTTATTTACATGATGATTGTCGCTGCATACTAGATATAGGATGGACGCGGGCCTTAGCGACTTTAAAATTTGAAAGACAATTTAACTGTATTTCATTTCCGATAATACAAGACAATATAACTATGAAATTTCAATATTCAATAAAGCATAACTTTAATTACCACGTGTTTTTGAAACAATATGTTAACGTACTCCCTGACGTTTCCGCCGCGGTTTGTTGTTTTTACACGTCGGGGTGTTACAATTTATATGTTGCATTTCGTACACATCACTTGCTACCAATCTTGAATAGGTGAAGGCATGGAGCTCACTTACTTTCATGGTTTTGGTTAATCGCAAACCAGCCAACAATGCTTCATATTTGGCTTCTTTATTTGTGCAGGGAAAGTCAAGATGAAGTGCATAAGTATATTCGGTTCCGTGGGGGTCTGTAATGATGAGACCTGCTCCGAAACCTTCTATACTAGAAGCTCCATCTGAGAATAACGTCCAATTTCCTGGTATTAACGTTTGGCACCCTTCCTCCTCTATCTCATTTACCTCCTTCACTGTTGGCATTTCTGCCAAAAGGTCTGCTAGCACCTACCCCTTGGAAGCTTTCTTTGGTACATATTCAATCTTGTGCCCCCCAGTCCCCCAGCCCACTTAGTCAACCTTCCCGAAACCGCAGGCTTTTCTACAATGGTTCTTAGTGGTTGATCGGTAATGACTTAATTGGGATGAGCTTGGAAGTATCGTTCTTAGTCTCTTTGCTATGTGTACTAATTCTAGTACCAACTTCTCAATCGAAGAGTTATGTATTTTGGCTGCCTTTAGAGCTTTGTTCACGAAATACACCGGTTTTGATCCCTTCCTCTTTCTACCACAAGTACAGAGCTTATGGCTTCTTATCCTCTGAACAAATATAAATAGATATATTAAGGAGTTGTTAGCATATATGACCATGAGCATAGGGCTCGAGGTTTGTAAAGTGAATGAGATGTTTATAGTCTTTGAACCTGCCGACAGGTAAACCGTGATTGTTTCCTCTTTCTTGGGTGCTACCATGGTAGGCTGTGAAGCAATGAGCTCCTTGAGTGCTATGAAAGCCGCTTCCTCCTCCTCCATCCACTTGAAGTCTTTCTTATCAGCACAGTCCTTCAATGTTTTGATGAATGGCAACAATCTTTCTGCTGACTTAGGGAGGAAGCGTTTAAGAGTCGCTATCTTTATGTTGAGGCTTTCAACTTCCTTCTTGGTTTTTGGGGACTTCATTTCTATAACTACCTGAACCTTGTCTGGATTTGCCTTAATACTTTGCTTCCCCACTATGTGACCGAGGAACTTGGCTTCCTCAAACCCAAAAGAGCACTTGTTTGGGTTTAACTTCATGTTGATTGCTTTGAGGTTGTGGAATGTTTCTTTGATGTCTTGGAGCATGTCTTCTTCCATGTGACTTTTTATTACAAGGTCATCTACATACGCTTCCATGTTTGTCCCTATTTGCTTGTTGAAGACCTTGTCTACGAGGGGTTGGTATGTTGCCCCTTCGTTCTTTAACCACAAAGGCATCTTTGTGTAACAGAAGATACCCTGTCGGTGTGGAACGTCATTTTTCTCCTCGTCATCCTACATCAAATTTTATTTGGTGATACCCCTTGTAGGCATTAAGGAAGCATTTGTACTCGAAGCCCATGAGCGAGTCCACCTTCCAATCAATTTTTGTCAAGTGGTAACAATCTTTAGAACATGCCTTGTTGGGATATTTAAAGTCAACACACATTCTCCAAGAACCATCAGGCTTCTTTACTATGACAGGGTTTGCCAACCAAGAGTGGTATTTTACCTCCCTTAGTATGTCAGCTCCCACTAGCTTTTCCACCTCCTAACAGGCAGCTAGGCTACGTTCAGGGGCTAAGCTTCTTTTCTTTTGTGTAATAGGCTTGTGTGTGGGAGCTATATTCAATGCATGTTCCGCTATTTCTCTTGGTACCCCTATCATATCTCTAGACCACCAAGCAAACACGTCTCTGTTTCCTCGAAGGAGGTCCTTTAGCATGTGCTTGGTTACTTCAGGGAGGTGGCTGTTGATTTTTATCTTCTGTTCCGGGTAGGAGTCATTAATGCTTACTTCTTCAACTAGACTTTCCCTTGTCTTATTGTTTTCCCCTTCTTCTGTTTCCATGGATGTAATAAAAAGAGCTTCCTGCAATTGCTGCTAATGAGGCAATACCCTTATCTGTTGGAACTTGATCATTCCGTGGGCCGGGGATACTACAGCGTCGAATGTTGTAAGTCCCATCCTTCCTATCAACAAGTTGTAGTTTAAAGGGGAGCTTTTGACAATGAAAGTAAGCTCCTTTGTTCTTGACAAGTCACCTTCCCTGAAACATAGGTTAAGTGTTAGCTTCCCTAGGGGTTGTATCTTTTCCCAGGTGAAGCTTCTAACGGATATGTTGGTTGCTTGTCGACGAGCCCTTGTTTCACTCCTGAGTTGATTGAAACATCTTTGGTACTTGATATTGGAAGCGGCTCCTGGATCCATGTATACAATGTCGGTGAGGGAACCTTCTAGCTCAGCTTCCACGATGAAAGGAAGCTCTAGCTTGTCGTCTGGATCCGTAGGAGGGAAGCAAATGAACTGTTAGTTACATGGTGTGGTCCTTCTTCTTTTTCCTTCTTACTTTTCTTCTGACCACACCATGTTTGTGCTGACCTCTTTCTTCCCTTCCTTTTTATCTCCTAGGTGAGCTAGTTCCCCCGATTTGACAGCTTCCCCTATCCTCTCTTTAGCTGGAAGCAGTCATTGGTGTGATGCCCCGTATCATTATGGAAGGCACAAAACTTGTTTGTGTCTCTTTTACTGGAAGGTTTTGTGAGGAGGCTAGGAGTTCGGAAGTTATATTAGACTTCCTCTGTTGATAAGATTTCTTGGGGTGTTTTGGTGAGGAGAGTAAAGATGTGTTTATCTTTGTCCTGGTTCTTGCTTGGACGAGGAGATCTTCTTTTATCTTCGAATCTTCTTCTTTCATATAACCTGAATGGTCGTCGATCTATGAAGGGTTGAATCTTGACCTTTTAGACGAGCAAGGCGGCTCCCTCCAGCTTCCATGTTCTCTCTTTGTGGAGGCTTCTTTTTCTAAAGCTTCTTCACCTTTTAAGAAGGATTCTGCCCTTTCGAAAGCCTCTTCCATCGTTTGGGGGTTGTTTTCATGGAACCACCTTAGAAGGTTCTTGGGTTTTATGGCGTTCATGAAGGCTGAGATCCTCATCTTTTTAGTTGCCCTGCTATATGTCAAGCCTTCCCTTTTGAACCTTTCTATGAAGGCTCGAAGGTCCTCATGATCGTTCTATTGAATTTGATGCATGCCAGTTGCATCCCTGGTGCATCTCTTCTGAGGGGTGAAGTTGGCTAGGAAGCTTTTGTGTAGGTCGTTGAAAGATGTTATGTTTCTGGTGGAGAGCCCACAGAACCATAACCTGGTTGGACCGATGAGGGTTTGCATAAACATGTGGCAACATTAAGCATTATTACTGTCACACCCCAACCAATGGCGGAATCATCGGGGTGGTGGTACTAGGCGAATCTGATTGATCAAGAGAATTTCCTTAATAGCCATTTCAAAGATAAACATCAACATTTAATATCCCATACTATCAAACTCATAAACCTTCAAAATAACCATTACATACCAACAAAATCTCTTAAACACAATCCAATTCGATCTCCCCTAGATTTTATTACAACCGTTCTAAAACAAACTAAATAAAACAAACTAAACTACGCATGCAACATCCAAGGCATTCAAGCTATAAATCCTCAACCTGTTACATACGTTAAAATACAAGTCAATACAATTAAGTAAAGGTGAGCATACGAGTTTGAATAATACTAGCTTAGTCGAGAAAGCGTTTGCGAAACAATCTAATTACAAATCATGATACACCAAAACACTTAACATAACACAGGCTCATTTCTCATGCTAACTACCGTGAGAAGGCTTGCGCGCCCATCCTAACTAGACCCCGTCGGGTGTAAGCCACACTATAGTACCATACTAGCTAAGGAGGCAAGTTAACAAAAACAAGTCCTAGTCACATGTTTCTAGTATTACGTATTGGGCATACACAATCAGATTATTCGCGTGTGATAAACAGTTTGATTTGTGATGTGATTTTAATATAGAACGTATGTAACACCCAAAAGTGCGTTTAAAGCAAAAATGGGTCAAGTATACTCACTGTGGGTGTGTTTTAGGTAAGTAGGAGATCCTGCGGAGAGGTTGCGTAGTGCGCCGGATCAGCCTGTAAACGAACAGAAGTGCATCAGTCTTCCAAAAAGCCGAAACGGTGAACTTTGAGTTGAGCAGTGGCCAAATTGGTGAACTTTGAGTTAGCAGTGGCCAAGTTGGTGAACTTTGAGTTGAGCAGTGGCCAAGTTCAGGCGAACTTGTTTGTAAACACACATGTTCGATCGAACTTGTGTAATTCTGGTGAGTTATGAGCCAAGTTCGGTCGAACTTGATGAGTTTCTTAAGAATCTTGTCAAGTTCGGGCGAACTTGTGGAGAATCCTTACTGAGGAGACAAGTTCGGGCGAATTTGCAAGAAAACTTGGTGAAAATACCAAGTTCGGTCGAACTTGACCCAAGTTCGGTCGAACTTGACCCATTTGGGTACAAGTTCGGTCGAACTTGACTTCGGGAGCTGGTGATTCTCAAGCGAACTTGATGTTTTCGGGTCCAAAATCTTGCATTTCGCGTCGTTTGCTGAGGAAAATCGAGTGTTCATCCCTCCAACCCTGTGCTTGTGAGCAAACTTAGGTCGGAGAGGTCTTTTAGAGCTGTTTTAGCCGTTTTACAAAAGCGTGGGCTAATCGGGCGAACTCGGGGTTCGTTCGGATTAGTCCGGCTTGTGTAAACCAACATAAACATCCTTGTGCTTCCTGATCTGGGATCTTGAATGATAGATGCTTCGTTTCACACCAGAAAATGAACAAAACATCATCAAAAGTCCGTATCTTGTGTAGAAATCAATGGTTTTCAAAGGTTTTTCTCAAATCTATCACTTACAAGCCGAGATCGTGTAGATCTTGTGTTTGGGAAGTCTCTACTATCGTCAAACGAACTCGTATTGTGTAGATCTAAGCTTAAAACAGAAGTTTTTTGAAGAAAAAGATGAAGGTTTTCGTAAAAGAATGAGTTTTGATGAAAAAGAAGGCTATGCCTTGTGCCAAAATCTTTGTAAACCCTTTGTAGATTGTTGATAAACGTTGTTGCAGTGAAATCGGGTCGATTCTTACTTAAAACGCGAAGGTTTCAGGTTGAGAGAGCTATGAGCGAACTTGGTCAGCAAGGGGAGCATGAATGAGGGGCATGGGTATTTATAGGTGAGGCAAGAATCTCAAGTGCTGGCAACAAGTTTGGCCGAACTTGTACAAAAGTGTACAAGTTCGCGCGAACTTGGGGAGTTTTCAAGAGGGAAAAGGGTAAGTTCGGCCGAACTTGCATATGTGTATGCAAGTCCGCACGGACTTGATGGAAAAGGGAGTTCTTGTGTCTCAGGCAAGTTCGGGCAAACTTGTGGTAGACAAGTTCGGCCGAACTTGGCCTGGTGACCAAGATTCGTTTGTCGCGTTAAGAGCTTGTTTGGTTATTCGTTAGCATTAGATAGTTATATTAAGCGTTAAATTAAAGCGTTAAGCGGTATAGTTGATATAATAGTGCGATTTAGCGATTCGAGAGTGCGAGAGAGATGCGATAGCGATTACAAACATAACCACAAACACACATAACACATAAATAACATAAAACCACATAAATACCTGCAATCTGCGATGCGATGAGATAGGCGATGAGATTTAATAAGCGATTAGATGCGATATAACATACAATACCATAATTAATTAACATAAACTTTATTATCAACCGAATCTCGGATTTACAAAGGAAGTACAGTGATAAAAACACGGAAAAAAATAACAACGAATTTCAGAGTTATTACACTCTCCCCTACTTTAGGAATTTCGTCCCAAATTAGGTAGTAGCTGTAACAAATAGATGCGAGTACTTGGCCTTCATATCACTTTCCAATTCCCAAGTGAACTCGGCGCCGCGTTTGCCTTCCCATCGGACCTTCACGATAGGGATGAGCGTCGGAGTTTCTTGGTCTCTCTGTCCATGATTTCCAAAGGCTTTTCCACGAAATGGAGAGTCTCGTTGATTTGCAGATCTTCGAGAGGAACATGCAGATTTTCTTTGGCTAAGCATTTCTTGAGGTTAGACACGTGGAAAGTCGGATGTACGTTGTTAAGTTCCTCCGGTAATTCGAGACGATAGACTACTTTAGCGATTCTTTCCAGAATCTTAAAGGGACCAACGTTTCGAGGCGCTAGCTTTCCTTTCTTGCTGAAGCGGACCACTCCCTTCCAAGGTGCAACCTTTAGGAGGAGTGATCTCCAACTTCAAACTGTAGGGGCTTGCGGCGTTTATCGGTGTAACTCTTTTGACGACTCCGAGCTTTCAAGAGATTGTCTCTGATTTGGAGGATCTTGTCCATCGTTTCTTGAATTAGCTCGGGACCGGTGATTTGTGCTTCTCCGATCTCGTGCCATACAATAGGCGATCGACATTTTCTTCCAACAGTGCCTCAAAGGAGCCATTTGAATGCTTGTATGATAACTATTATTGTATGAGAATTCGATTAAAGGTAAATGTGTATCCCAGTTACCACCAAAATCTATGATGCACGCACGAAGCATGTCTTCGAGGGTGCGGATCGTTCGCTAAGTCTGACCGTCGGTTTGAGGGTGAAAAGCGGTACTTAGATTAAGCGTAGTACCGAGAGCGGACTGAAAAGTCTCCCGGAGACGCGAGGTAACACGATCGTCTCGGTAAAACGACATATAACTTCGTCGCTATAGATTCGGGCTAACCGTTCGACCTTAAAATCTTCTCGTATAGCAATAAAGTGCGCGGATTTGGTGAGACGATCAACGATAACCCAAATGCTATCGTGACCGGATGAGGTGCGCGGAAGTTTAGTAACGAAGTCCATAGCTATACTCTCCCACTTCCACATCGGGATTTCGGGTTGCTCGAGTAAGCCAGAAAGCCTTTGATGTTCGGCTTTAACTTTCGAACAAGTTAAGCACTTTGAGACATACAAGGCGATATCCTTTTTCATGCCCAGCCACCAGTACTTAGGACGAAGGTCCTGGTACATCTTGTCAGCACCGGGGTGAATGGAATCGAGATTTACGAGCTTCGATCATTAGAAATTCAAGGAGATTATCACGACTGGGAATCCAAATGCGATTGAGATAGTAGTAAATACCATCAGATTTAGATACAAGCTGAGTTTCGGCACCACATTTCATTTCGTCTTGAAGGGTATTCTCATTAAAGCAGGCGAATTGAGCGGCACGGATGAGGGTTTCAAGTTTAGCACAAGCTTGAGAGTCACGAATACCATATACATAGCTTCGTCGACGACGTTTGCTTTGCCGGGATGGTAGCGTATCTCACAATCGTAGTCGTTGAGAAGTTCAACCCATCGACATTGTCGCATGTTTAGTTTTTTTTATTAAAGATATGTTGTAAGCTCTTATGGTCGGTCAAGACCGTACACTTAGTACCGTAAAGGTAGTGTCACCATATCTTTAATGCAAAAACAACTGCACCGAGTTCGAGATCGTGGGTAGTGTAGTTCTTCTCGTGGATCTTGACTTGTCGAGACGCATACGTGATAACCTTGTCTCGTTCCATGAGAACACAACCAAGACCAAGATTAGGCATCGCAGTAAACAACGAAATCGTTGTTTCCGTCAGGTAAAGCGAGGATAGGAGCGTTGCATAGCATATGCTTGAGAGTTTGAAAAGCTTCTTCTTGCTTGGAATCCCAAACAAAAGGTTTATCTTTATGAGTTTAAAGCGGTAAGCGGAACGCGATTTTTGAAAAGGCGGCGATGAATCACGGTAATAACCCGCCAATCCAAGAAATGAACGATTTCGGAAGCATTCTTCGGTGTAATCCAACTCTTGACGGCGTCAATCTTTGTAGGGTCTACGTGAATTCCTTGACTATTAACGATGTGGCCGAGAAATTGGACTTCTTCGAGCCAGAATTCACATTTAGAGAACTTAGCATAAAGGCGATTTCCTTGAAGAAGTTCGAGGATTAAACAGAGATGACGCGCGTGTTCGTCTCTCGAATTCGAATAGATAAGGATATCATCGATGAAAACAATGACGAAACGATCTAAGAAAGCTTTACACACACGGTTCATGAAAACCGCGGGTGCATTCGTAAGACCAAAAGACACGACCACGAATTCGAGATGGCCATAGCGAGTACGAAAGGAGGTTTTCGGAATGTCTTCTTCCAACATGCGTAACTGATGATAACCGGAACGAAGATCGATCTTGGAAAAACAAGTAGTACCTTGAAGCTGATCAAATAAGTCGTCAATACGAGGAAGAGGGTAACGGTTCTTTATCGTGAGTTTGTTAAGTTCACGATAATCGATGCACATTCGGAACGATCAATCCTTCTTTTTCACAAAGAGAATGGGTGCTCGGGCGTATGAAACCTTTATCAAGAAGCTCTTGAAGTTGGCTCGATAGCTCGCGCATTTCGGATGGTGCGAGGCGATAAGGAGCTTTAGCAACGGGAGTAGCGCCTGGAATCAAATCGATACGGAATTCAACATCTCAAGTAGGGGTAAACCTGGTAAATCATAGGGAAAGACTTTAGGAAATTCACAAACAACGGGAACATCTTTATGAGTCTTCTTTTCTTTCTCCAGGTTCACGATATGGGCGAGGAAAGCAACACATCGCTTTTGCAAGCATTTGTGTGCTCGAGTAAATAACAAAAGCATCAACTTCTTTGACGGCGTTTCACCATAAACATGAAGTTGATCACCATTCGGAAGGGGGAAGCGAATCATTTTATCGAAGCATACAACTTCAGCATGATTCTTAAGAAAAAAATCCATGCCTACTATGATATTGAAGCTTCCTAATTGCATAGGTATGAGATTGATCGAGAAGACATGGTTG
Source organism: Scalesia atractyloides (assembly GCA_947069175.1). Lineage (NCBI taxonomy): Eukaryota > Viridiplantae > Streptophyta > Magnoliopsida > Asterales > Asteraceae > Scalesia > Scalesia atractyloides. The sequence continues at coordinate 44,454,478 of CAMTDV010000016.1, forward strand.
TTGAGATCGAGATTACAACCACGTAAGACGGAATTAACGATAAGGGTTCTTCCGGTGGTGACTTCCTCATCGAAAGTCTTTGGGAGTTTAGCACGCTTACATTTTAAAACTTTTTCGAATTCTAACGATACAAAACAATAATCGGCACTAGTATCAAATAAACATAAAGCATAAATACCATTAACGAAAAACGTACCATTGACAACATTGTTGTCATTCTAGGCCTGGCGGTGATTCAGATTGAAGGCTCTTCCACGCGCAGCTTGTTGTTGCTGCTGAGGCTCTTGCTTGACGGTACGGTTTGGGCAAACATTCGCAAAGTGGTTTGGATCACCACACACGAAGCACGCTCGTGTCCTTTGGAGCTTGCTGCTGGTTGGCTTGAGGAGGAGCAGGTAAGGCTGGAGCTGCAGGAGCTTGAGGAGCTGGCTGGCGAGGACCATTACGGCAGCTGACAGTGAAGTGGCCTTAGATGTTACAGTTGGTACAGAATCGGCAATTGCCACCAACGGCATGATGATATGTGCACTTAGGGGACATAGGGTGCGGACCAGTGTACGCACGCTTTACTGGGGTGCGTTTAGTGCTGCTGACTGGAGTGGCTAAGGGTTCGCTGGAGCAGTAAGAGCAAAGTTCTTGCTCGGGTTCTCCCTTTTGCGACCGCGGCGACTGTTCTTTGGCTCTCGGGGCTGTTCGGTAGTAGGAGCTGCTGATTCGTGACGGCCTGATTTGCGACCTTGCTGCTTTTGAAGTAACCTGACTGAACTCGTTTGTCATTAATCTCGGCGGCTAGCTGGTAGGTCTCCTTGATAGTAGCAGCGCGTGCTGCTTGAACAAAGTCAGCGACGCAATCGGGGAGAGCATTGAGGTATTTCTTGATTGCCTTTTCTGTCGTATCCATTGACCGTGGCAGATAATGCTCAACTGTTTGAAGCGAGCAGTGAGACCAGCATTATCCGGACCATCTTGCTTGATATTCCAGAATTTGTTCTCCAACTTCTGGATTTCGTAGGGAGGATAGAATTCCTTGATCATAATTTCCTTAAGTTCCTCCCAAGTGAGTCCGTAAGCTTCGTCGTTCCCACGCCTGTTACGCTCGGCTGTCCACCAGTCGAAGCCCTTGACTGCAACACACCGGTATCGTTGATAGTGCGCAGAGCCTCGGGACATCCGCTCTGGCGGAACGTGACCTCGATAGAGCCAAACCAGTGGAACATGGCACTCGGCCCTTCGGTGCCTGAGAAAGTAAGCGGTCCACATGCCTTGAACTACTTAAAGCTGAAGTGGGGTTTCGAGGCATCTCCCTTGGAGTCCACAGATGAGTTGCTGCTTACAGCATGAGTTTCTGAGACAATTTGCGAGATGACTTTAGCTATCTCCTTGGCTACCATTGTGGCGATACGCTTGTCGGCGTTGCTGCGCTGGAGATTCCTTCGGGTGTGCGATCCAATAGAAGACATCTACAGAAGGATTTAGATTAGATGAGATTCGATTATAATAGAGTTATGTTTAAATATTTATTATTACTATAATTCATACAAGGCACAAAATCACATAAACACATAGGGACGTAATCATAGATAAGCAGTACATAAGCACGTAAGCACATAAGCCATGTAAGCACACATTTGCACGCATTCACCTTCTAATACTAACAATGCGTAGCGCGATACGAGATGCGAGATATAAGCGATATATAATGGCGAGATAAGCAGATAATACCGCGTATGAGGCACACATCCTCATAGGCGTAAGCGAGTTAAGTGATTAGTTTGGGTGGTGTATTAATTTAGCATTTTAGATTTCGAGAGCTGTGCGAGTTATGCATACATTCGATGGAGCGTAAATGCGATAAATCGAGAAATCGTTATGATATGATAAATCATCAAAGCGAGAAATCGAATAAAGCGAAAATTCTCAAAATTTTAAACACGTAAATAATAATAAACTTGATGATGCGTAAATCGACAATATAGGCTTAAATCAATTGGGAGTGCCCGGGGTTTGAGACATTTGACACGCCAAAGTGATTCAACTACCTTTGCATTTGGACCCACGCTTTGGCCTAATAGATAAACGTTCTCACCGCAAGCCGCTAATGACGTTTACCCTTCCAGTTAATACGTGTTCCAAACCATCAGCATAACTGAGACTTTAGTGAGATTGAAAATCGAAGTATGGAATTCGTTATTAAGATGCGGGTTTCACCCCTAACTTAACAACTTCAGTCATAATTAGAAATGGAGTTTTTCGTCAGGTTTGGATGTCACTCCTAACTCAACGAAGATATCTCGTGCGAGGGAATGCGCGGAGTGAATAATCTCATCGAGAGTTCTCGGATTTCACACCTATTCTCGACTTATCACTCGTTATGTGTGATGCCAAGCGTGTATTATTGTATTAGCCTTAGGAAAGGCACATTTAAACATTTATGGTAAGTAGTTTAACATTTAAGTCAAAGATTGGTCAATCGGGAACTTAAACATGCTACTAGGTCGAATCATGGCAATTCTACCTACTATCCTAAAGTTATGGCGCTCTGATACCAATTTGTCACACCCCAACCGATGGCGGAATCATCTGGGTAGTGGCACTAGGCGAATCAGATTGATCAAGAGAATTTCCTTAACAGCCATTTCAAATATAAACATCAACATTTAATATCCATACTATCGAACTCATAAACCTTCAAAATAACCATTACATACCAACAAAATATCTTAAACACAATCCATTTCGATTTCCCCTAGATTTTATTACAACCGTTCTAAAACAAACTAAAACCCAATACGCATGCAACATCCAAGGCATCCAAGCTATAAATCCTCAACCTGTTACATACGTTAAAATACAAGTCAATACAATTAAGTAAAGGTGAGCATACGAGTTTGAATAATACTAGCTTAGTTGAGAAAGCATTTGCGAAACAATCTAATTACATATCATGATACAGCAAACACTTAACATAACATAGGCTCATTTCTCATGCTAACTACCGTGAGAAGGCTTACGCGTCCATCCTAGCTAGACCCCATCGGGTGTAAGCCACACTATAGTACCATACTAGCTAAGGAGGCAAGTTAACGAAAATAAGTCCTAGTCACATGTTTCTAGTATCACGTATTAGGCATACACAATCAGATTATTCGACGTGTGACAAACAGTTTGATTTGTGATGTGATTTAATATAGGAACGTATGTAACACCCAAAAGTGCGTTTAAAGCAAAAATAGGTTAAGTATACTCACTATTGGTGCGTTTTAGGTAAGTAGGAGAGGTTGCGGAGTGCGCCGGATCAGCCTGTAAACGAACAGAAGTGCATCAGTCTTTCGAAAAGCCGAAACGGCGAACTTTGAGTTGATCAGTGGCCAAGTTCGGGCGAACTTGTGTGTAAACACACATGTTCGAGCGAACTTGTGTAATTCTGGTGAGTTATGAGCCAAGTTCGGTCGAACTTGATGAGTTTCTTAAGAATCTTGTCAAGTTCGGGCGAACTTGTGGAGAATCCTTACTGAGTAGACAAGTTCCTACTTAGAACGCGAAGGTTGTTGTAGTGAAATCGGGTCGATTCCTACTTAGAACGCGAAGGTTTCAGGTTGAGAGAGCTCTGAGCGAACTTGGTCAGCAAGGGAAGCATGAATGAGGGGCATGGGTATTTATAGGTGAGGCAAGAATCTCAAGTGCTAGCAACAAGTTCGGCCAAACTTGTACAAAAGTGTACAAGTTTGCGCGAACTTGGGGAGTTTTCAAGAGGGAAAAGGGTAAGTTCGGCCGAACTTGCATAGGTATATGCAAGTTCACGCGGACTTGATGGAAAAGGGAGTTCTTGTGTCTCAGTCAAGTTCGGGAGAACTTGTGGTAGACAAGTTCGGCCGAACTTGGCCTGGTGACCAAGATTCGTTTGTTGATTTCGCGTTAAGAGCTCGTTTGGTTATTCGGTTCGCAATAGATAGTTATATTAAGCGTTAAGTTAAAGCGTTAAGCGTTATAGTTGATATAATAGTGCGATTTAGCGATTCGAGAGTGCGAGAGCGATAAGATAGCGATTGCAAACATAACCACAAACACACATAACACATTAATAACATAAAACCACATAAATAACTGCGATTTGCGATGCGATGAGATAGGCGATGAGATTTAATAAGCGATTAGATGCGATATAACATACAATACCATAATTAATTAACATAAACTTTATTATCAACCGAATCTCGGATTTACAAAGGAAGTACAGCGATAAAAACAAGGAAAAAGATAACAACGAATTTCCGAGTTGTTACAATTACATCGTGCAACTGTAGCTACCCCCGTGAAGACCTGGAGATGGTCTTCAGGGTCTTCCAAACCATCATATGTCTTAACGTTCGATAGCATCTTTATCTTTGTTTGAAAGACATAGTTAACTATTTTTTCAGAGAAGCACTACAATGAGCTTGGCTTGTAAGGCATGGAGGGTGTATCAGGGTTTACCCTGCTCTGCTTGTGCTGATGCCTGCTTGGATACTTGGGTGGACCTGATCTTGTGGTCCAACCTAAGTAGCTTGCCTGATTTGGTTTCCTGTGAGCTGCTGGCTTAGCTGAGCCAGGAGGGCAGCTACTTGGGGATACTAGGCACCATACATGGGGAAGCTTTGCCAAAAGCTTGAAGATGGTGACAAGCTTGCAGCTACAGCTCTGTTAGCTAAAGGCAATGATCTGAGTGCGTTTTCAAAGCTTGTCTGTGGATGTGGGGGAACAACTTGAGCTTGTTGGAGAAGCTGCTCGACAGTATACTCTGGGCTTCTTGTAAGGAAAACAGGGGAGCTAGTGTGATAGCTCTTGGTCCAGAGTGATCCATCAGGCATGAGATATGGATTTGGGTCAGGACTAGGTCCTGCTCGGCTAACACTTGGAGATGTAGTGGTGCACAACGGAGCGGACATAGGGTAGAGTATAACTTCGGCTCATCATAAGAAAAACATACTCTAACGCCTTTGGTTCATTCCTCTTGAACATACCCGTTCAAGAGCACCCTTAACTGTATAAAGTTACTCCTCACTCCTTTCGGGGTTATTTACATGGTTTCAACCGGGAAAAGTATTTCACTCGGTGAAGATTGATTAGCCTATGTAGAGGGAGGTGTCTAAAACTGTTGTGTATCTTGTGTTACCGGTGCAACATAAAGTCAGTCCGTGTTGGCGGAACAGCTGCCAACTCCGGGGGTAGCCGGAGGGCTAGACGGAGGCAGGGAACTGCTCGAGACTTCCTTCGGAGATGATCCTTTCTGGTCATAAAAGAAGGTAACTTAGGAACAGGGCTGGACTACCGGAAAATATTGTTCTAAGTAGCGCAACCCCATGATGGGCGCCACTTGTTAAAGCAACAAGAGTATGGCAGGGGGAAGGTCCAGGATCAACTCCAAAAGGTAGCTCATTGGTCGGAATCTGCAATCAAAGAACACGGTTAGTCTTAACGCGAGAGGTGACCTCCCACGTTTGGACTTTGGTGTAAGAATCAGTGGATTGTTCTTAAGAGTCTAATCGAAATGAAAGGATAAGAGTTTAGAGTGAGGATGAGAGAAAATGAACTTCCTTTGGGCTGAACAAGACTCTCTTTTTATAGGCAGATTGATCTGCTCAAGGGAGCCTTGTGCCAGCTGGTACCTTCTAGTCTTGGTAAGTTTATCCTCCCTTAACGTTGCTTGTAGGGTTATCTTTGCCTCTTTAGGTAAGTTTCAGATTTGTATGTCTTGAGGACACCTTTATGTGTTTTAAGGGGAAGTCTAATCACTTTGACTTGTTGGGTTTAAGTTCAAGGTTGTAAAGTAACCTTAGCTCCATGTCACCAGCCGTTGGTGTATCAGCTTCTCGTCGTGAGCTTCCAGGTTATGAATTTGAGCTTCTTACTTTCAGTTTATGTTTAGTATTCTTTATTGTTTACTTGTGATTGTTATTAACCTTGGTTTTGCTGACTGGATCTCCGGGTATCCACATCACCAATATATATATATATTATTTTGCTTCATGTTTCTTGGTATTTTTAATTGATGTATAGGCTAGACGTGTTGCCCCAATAAATACACTATCCCCAGTTTATTATTATATGTTATTTGATAGATACGCTATTTTAAGTTATTATGATAAGTTACTCGATAGATAGATTGTATATTATTATATATGTTATTTGGTAGATACACTACCTCGTATTTCCATGCTTTGTTAGTAGTGCTATTATATATGTTATTTGGTAGATACACTACCTCGTATTTCCATGCATTGTTAGTAGGCCTTCTCCTTTCTATAAGGATGGCCGCAAATTTGTTGTTGCAACATCAAAGAAATACCACTGATTATGACGATGACTTAGCGATTACGACATCTTGTGTGTTTTACTCCTAGGAGTGCATTTTATATATTTTAAGACATGTGGATCGATTATAGGTTAGCTATGTTATATTTTTCTGTGGATAATTGTATAACAATATGTTGGTGCATAATGTTTATATCTTAGTCTTATATCGAGTATGTATAGTATAGAGCTGATTAGGCTAGCTGAACGATGTATTTATGTAGGTTGAAGACAAGTTCGCCTATATGTTCATGTTAGGCCAAGTCCGGCCGAACTAGCTATGGCAAGTTCGGGCGAACTTAGGTTCTCCAGGAGCGAACTTGCACTTCTATATAAACCTAGCTAGCCCTCCTCATTTGTAACTTTGGCATTTTGGAGGCGAAACTCTGTCAGTTTGTACTCTTGACGTTTGATCAATAAAACTGATGTCAAACTGATTAATTCTTGTCTATTGGTAAACACGACGTAATATTTTCGCTATTATGGACGTTAGATATCAAATTTAGATTCCTTAGCATCAAGGATCGGTCCTACAAGTGATATCAGAGCTAGAACAGCCTGATTTGATAGTATCAAGACAAGAACACTTCTATTTCATCTCCATTCTTCTATTTTTCTTAACATTTTCATCAAAAAAGAAGAATTCACTGTCAAAATCTTTTCAATTTTGAATATATCATGTAAAATACAACAAAGATAAACCCTTGAAAGATTGGAAAAATCAATCGAATTGATGTCAAAATTTTGAAAAAACCATGTTTCCAAAACATTGTTCATCGAACTTGTTAGCCAAGTTCGGCCGAACTTGTGTTAAAAACTCACTTTTTCAGTGATTTTTTACCAAGTTCGCTCGAACTTGAGGTGTTTTTAAGAAAAATTTTCCAAGTTCGCTCGAACTTGAGTGAATTTTTGAAGAAAATTGGTTAAGTTCGCTCGAAGTTGCTAGATTTTTATTGAATTTTTATCAAGTTCGACCGAACTTGATAAATTTCAAAGATTTTTAGCTAAATTCGCCCGAACTTGCTAGTTTCTCATCAAAGTCATTTGCTAAGTTCGCTCGAACTTACAAAATCTTTACAACAATCCATCAACAAGTTCGACCGAGGTTATTAAAAGGAAAATTTTTCTAATCAATATTGACAAGTTCGACCGAACTTGTGAATAATTTCTGAATTCTTCATTTCAATTACAAGTTCGACCGAACTTGTAGTAGAACTAATATTTTCAAAAGTTTTTGAGTATTTTCAATATACACGTCTCGTTATTCATTGTGTGATGATATTCAAAGAGCTTATATGTCTGGAGCTAGTTCGTCAAATGCCAACGTGATCCATCAAGTTAATCTTTATAACGAAATGGGCACGACTGTTAAACCGCCCAAGCTAATGAGCATGGACGAGTATGAAGCATGGAAGGAGAAATTTACATATTGGGTTTAAGCCATGCACTTCGCAGGCTGGGTGTCGATTGAAAGAGGTTACACTGTTCCGGTGGATGAACATCAGCAAGTGTTGAAAAGTACAATTACACGACTGTAAAGAAAGAAGAATACATTGCTGAGAAAAAGATGATCAGTCTTATCCAACAATCTGTAAAAGAAGATATTCTTGTTTTGCTACCGGAATACACAACTACAAGAGATCTATGGCTCTCACTTCAAAAGAAGTATCAAGGAAGCGCGGAGATGATAAAGAGCAAGAAAGCTCTCATTATAAAAGAGTTCGATATCTTCAACATGCTGAAGGGTGAGACCATGAAGCAGATGATTGAACGCTTCGGTCAACTTAAAGTACAAATGCAAAGACACGGTCTCGAGAAGACGGAACAAGAGTACATCGACAAGCTTGCAGATGCTCTACCAGATGGAGAGTGGACTACTTATCTAATGGTTCTGAAGGAAAGCGATAAATGGGAATTCTTCAAGCTGTCAACATTTATCGATAAACTCGAAGGCCATGAAATGGAACTCTTGAAGATTGCAAAGTCAAAGAATGCTTATGTTGTTCAAGACGTTGGTTTGTACTACAAGAGTGGAATGCAAGATAACATTTCAAGTCCAAAGATTCAGACAACATTCAACGCAAGTGTGAATTCTTCGAACAATTCGCAGCAGAATCAGAATCAGTCATATCCTCAATATGATCAAAGTCCACAGTCTTCATTCTCAAGTACTGGTTCAAATTCGTCTTATCAGAGTTAAACTAATCAGAATCAACAAACAAATTCGATTCGAATGTATACAAGTGCAACATCGCAGTGAATTTGAACAATGTTGTTTTGGAACAAGCTGCTAAACAGCATATGTCGCTTCTTGCCACTGTTCTAGAGTCATACGAAAGTCTTGTAGCCGGTAAAATTGGAAATCCCGAAATGACGGCAGAAGATTATGACCAAGTGGATGAAGAAGAACTCGAGTTGATGGATATCAAGTGGTGTTTAGCATCTATCATTCGGAGGGTCACAAAGTTCGTTGCTCTCACTGGCCGAGATATCAGAAACTCAAGAAACAAACTAGGTTTTGACAAGACGAAAGTCACGTGCTTCAGATGTCGCCAAAAGGGACATTTCAAGAGAGAGTGCAAAAACTCTGAAGCAACGAGAAATCAAAGTCCATTCGGAGGAGGCAATGAGTATTACAAGAAGTCACTTCAGTACAAGCCTTTTCCGAAGAAGACTCAGGTTGAAATCCAAGAGAAAATAAGCAGTAGCAACACTGAGAAAGCTATGGTGGCATCAAACGAAGATGACGGTTTCGACTGGAATTCCTACATCGGTAAGAAGACCGGAGTTGCGTTAATGGCTGAAATTGTTGAAGATACATCTGCAGAAGAAGCAGCGGCTTTGGAGAATATTATGCTGGAACAATATCTGCAACAACAACGTGAAGAAGAGGAGTATGTCCACTTGCAGAAGCAAGGAATTTTATCTCCTAACTCTTGTGAAAGTTTTGCAGGTCACTTTGATGGAAGTTCTCATGAGCAAGTTCCCGAAATGAAATCAACTGATGAAGTGGTCATTGATGTTACTCAAGAAGTGAATGCCGAAAAACCTCAAGGACATTGCCGACAAAACCTTGATGGCAAATCTAACCAAGGTAGGTCCAGAGGTAAATGAAGTAGTCAAAGTACAAGTTGTAGAGGTTGAGAAACCTTGTACAAAATGTACCGAACCATGTTCTGAATGTGTTGAAAAATCAAAGATCATCGCTGAAAACAATGTGCATAATGAACTTTTGAAATACGATTATCGCACAATGAAGGAAGCGTATAATAAAATGAAAAATGATATGGAAGGCTTGATAGAAATAATATCGAACAACATGATACAATAAGGATGTTGAGAGGAACAGTAATGGATAAGCAAAAAGCAATTAATATCTATATTAACACCATTGCTGAAACTAAGCAACAACTCCAGGACATGAAAATTGAAACAGAGCGTGTTCAACAACTTTTGAGAAGTTACACCTGTAACGCATATGTCATTGATCACATCCTTCCAACAATCCCATCGGAAGAGAAACCTAAAAAGAAAATTGGTAAAGAATACAACAATGTTCCTCCACCCCTATGCAAGAAGTATTGTCGCAAATCCGCTGATGGGATGGATAAGGCACTCAACATTGAGTTGTTATCTGAAAAGAAAACTGAGTTGCCAGAGAACAATGATGTAATCTATACTAAAACAGATGATGACAATGTGTGGTTAAAAAGGTTGTCGAAAATGTTTTGAACGATTCTGATGAAGGCACTTTAAAAGCGTCGACTCAAGCTCAAAGAATTCTTATTCACAGTTCGAAGATGATGATACATCATCGGAGAATGATCTATGTGATGATCCTAATGTTGTAATGTACAAGATTAAGGAATCTGATAGATTATACTTTGATGACAGTTTTCCGATTCAGAACGTGAAGGAAGAATTGTTAGACAAATTCTTTAAACTCGTGGAAGTCACATCAGATGATCTGGAGATTAATGAAAAGAAATTCTAATCCAAACCTAAAAGAAATAACTACCAAAGGAATGGTGGTGATCATCCGGAAAACCAGAGAGCTGGGTTGGGATTAGAGGAATCAGATGAACCTAAAAAGAAAGTGTCACCATTTCATGAATACAAGAATAAAAACATGAATTTTGTATATGGGACGAACACGGTTCATGAGGAAAGTTTGATCGGGAAACAATCAAACGATGAGTTCAAGAAACAGAAAGAACTTCGAGATAAAGCCAAAATTGCAAGTGGTGCCAAAACAAGTGGTGTAAAACCCACTAAAGGACATCCACATGATTCTCGGACTTGTTTCAAGTGCAACGAAATTGGTCATATTGCACGCTAATGTCCGAAATTAAAGCCGGCTTATCTTGAAGGAAAGAAAGTTCAAATGTTGTGAAACCGAAGCAACCAGAGTTTGGGCAAATAAGAATTCTAAAAAGAAATGTTAACAAAGATGAAATGAAAACAAGTTTTTGAAAAAAAATTGAGAATTCTATTTTCAAAAAGGTGAATCTTCAAAAGCTAATGAAAACAAGTTTTACATCAAGAAGGCTAACATAAATCTCAAGCCTGCTTGCAAAGAAACGGTCACAACATCTGAGATCACTAAGTCTAAGCTTGTTAAGACTAGTGATAGCATGAAAGAATCAAAATCTGAAATCATAATTAAAACAACATCTGAAACTGTCAAAACTACAAGTGGTAACAATTCAAAAGATAAAAAGACAGTAAAGTTTTCAAACATAAACATCATAGAAAATCCAGATGATGAATGTGAATTTGATTATGCAGATGAGTGTGGATTCGATTATGCTGATGAGTGTGAAGTTTGATTTTGATGATGGTTATCCAATTCAACCCAAGACCAAAAAGGCTTAGGTCTCGCTTTTTAAATAGATTGTTGAAATGTGCAGGGGCTCCAGAGATCCTTACTTTCTAAGTGGATTTTGGATAGTGGAGCGTCCAGGCATATGACGGGAATGAAAGCGTTGCTATTCGACATAAAAGCTATCAATGGTGGATATGTTGGATTTGCGGGTAACCAGGGTGGAAGGATAGTCGCCGAGGGAAAACTCTCCAATGGCGTCGTTTCATTAGATTGCGTGAATTATATTGCAGAGTTGGAAAATAATCTTCCGAGCATATCGCAGATTTGTGACAAGAAGTTCACGGTGCATTTTAACGACAAAGAGTGTATTATCTTGAAGCCAGGATTCAAAATACCAGATGAGTGGAATCTGATGCGAGCACCACGTGAGAATGATCTATATGTTCTTGATATGGGCGTCGCTACCACTTCATCAAAATCAGCGTAATGTTTTGTGACAAAGGCTACTGAAAAGGATTCTATTCTTTGGCATCATAAGATGGGACATATTCATTTGCGAAAGATGAATTACTTGGTTCATAATGATCTTGTAGATGGTGTAAATCTTCAGAGCTTTCATATGTCTGATCACTGCTTAGAATGTAAAAAGGGAAAGCAGATCAAGAAATCTCATCCGAAGAAAATTCTAAACTCAATTAAGTTGCCATTAGAACGTCTCCACATGGACTTATTTGGTCCTGTAAATGTTCGAAGCATTTCAGGAGACTTATATTGTTTGGTCGTGACAGATGACTATTCGAGATATTCGTGGGTATTCTTTCAGGAATCAAAAGACGAAACATTCAAGAATTTGGTTATTCTATTCACAAAACTCGAGAATCTTTATCATCTGCCGGTCAGACGCATTAGAAGTGACAATGGCACAGAGTTTAAGAATAACAAAATGAAGGAACTGTGCAATGCAAAAGGGATTCTGCACGAGTTTAGTGCTCCCTATACTCCACAGCAAAACGGAGTAGCTGAACGGAAAAATAGAACTTTGATTGAAACTGCGAGAACCATGCTTGCAGATTCTAAACTTCCAATCAGCTTCTAGAATGAACCGGTTTCTGCGGCTTACTACACGCTAAACAGAGTTCCTACTTCAAACCGACAATGAAAACATGTTTTGAGATGATAAACCGACGGAAGCCAAATCTAAAATTCTTAGAACCGTTTGGTGCGCCATGCACTGTAATCGACCAAGATGGTAAATTCGGAGCTAAATCTCTTGAAGGTTTCTTTGTTGGATATGCGACTCCGTTAAGAAGAGTATATGTTCATTCGCTGAGAAAGGTTATTGAAGCAGAGCATGTGGATTGTTTCAACTATACGGATCCTATTCAAAGGAGAAGTGACGCGTGGCTGTTTAACTATCAAGATCTTTGGAAGTCTTTTGACTTGCTGGAAGGACCGTCTGACGAAGAAGTTGCAGCGTTATACTATCTTCACCAGTCAGCAAATCAAGATCAAATCATTAGACCAATTATGGTTAATCAACCCACGTTGGATTCTTCATCTTCCAGAGCAGGTCCAAGCAATAGCAGTGGTGTTCAAGTTGAAAACACTTCTGAAGCAGAAGTAACACCTGCTACACCTCAAGTGAATGCTTCTAATGAACCAGAAAGCACAACAGTGCCCAGTACGCCTCAGAATCAGAATTCTGATTCAGATGAAGCACCGACATTTGATGCTGATGATGAAACTTCATCGAATGAAGAAGCTGAGCAGATTTCTAACCTGTTGAATCAATCAGCTAGTCCGAGAAATCAGAACGAAGCTTCATCAAGTACTCCTAATGTTGATGTGAACAGTGATCTGATTGTTTCAAATCAGCAAAGCTCAGTTGATGTTCCAACAGAAGAAATGCCGAGATCATATTCGTACCATCCTTCAACGAATATTATAGGAGAACTACAAACCGGTGTGCGTACACGAAATCAAATCAATAAAGCACTTAGTTGTTTCTACACCCGAGTTGCACCAACTCAGAACTATTGCTACTACTCATGTTTCATTTCTCAAATAGAGCCAAAGACAGTTAATGAGGCTCTGGCTGACGAGAATTGGGTGATAGCAATGCAAGAGGAACTTTTACAGTTCGAGAAGTTGGGTGTTTGGAAGCTTGTAGACTTGACACCAAAGCAGAAAGCTATTGATACAAAGTGGGTCTTCAAGTGTAAAAGAGACGATCGGGGGGTTAACAGAAACAAAGCTCGGCTGGTTGTCAAGGGATTCCACCAGCAGGAAGGTATAGATTATACGGAGGTATACGTACCGGTTGCGCGATTAGAATCTATCCGCATTTTCCTAGCGTTCGCAGCTTGGAAAGGATTTAAGGTGTACGAGTTGGATGTAAAATCTGCATTTCTCTACGGTAAACTTCGTGAACAAGTGTATGTCGACAACCACCGGGGTTTGTCGATCCACTAAATAAGAATAAAGCATATCTCCTGGATAAAGCCTTGTACGGTTTACATCAAGCCGGGAGAGCTTGGTACGAGATGTTATCGCAACATCTTGTTGGAAATGGCTTTACACGAGGAGCAGTGGACAGCACTTTGTTTACCAGAGAAGTTAGTTCGCATCTGATAATAGTACAAATCTATGTGGACGATATCATTTTCGGTTCTACGGATGACAGTCTATGCAAAGAGTTTGAAAAGATCGAGAAAAAGAAATTTGAGATGTCCTCGATGGGCGAAATGAAGTTCTTCTTAGGTCTTCAAGTGGATCAGCTTCCAGACGGGATATTCATTCATCAGACCAAGTATGTTCACGACATTCTCAAAAAGTTTGAAATGGATTCTTCGAAGCCGCTTTCGACACCGCTGGCACTGAACCATGGGATTTGCGTAGACGAGACGGGAACAAAAGTTGATGAAACACTGTATCGATCAATGATAGGTTCACTGATGTATCTAACGGCATCGCGCCCGGACATCATGTATCCTACATGCTTATGTGCGAGATATCAGTCAAGTCCTCGAATGTCACATTTGTAGAAAGTCAAGCGAATCTTCGGTTACTTGAAAGGTTGCCCAATCACTGGCCTGTGGTACCCCAAGAACGACAATTTGATCTCACTGGATACGCTGACTAGACTTCAGAGTGGACAAACTGAACTCGAAATCTACTGTAGGATGCCAGTTCTTTGGCACACGTTTGGTAACGTGGCAGTGTAATAAACAGACCACGGTCTCTCTCTCAACCTGTGAAGCGGATTACATTTTCGGCTTCCAGCTGTTGCTCTCAAATCCTCTGGATTCAGCAACAGATGAGGGATTATGGTCTGCAGTTTCTTGACACGCCTTTATTTGTAGATAATAAAGCAGCCATCGATATAACAAAAATCCGTTCATCACTCACATACAAAACACATTGAAATTCGATACCATTTCATTCGTGACTGTTACGAAAAGAAATTGGTTCGAATAGAAAAAATCCACACCAACGAACAAAGGGCTGATTTTTATACCAAAGCATTTTCATTAACAAGATTTAAATATCTAATGCGACTTAACGGTATTAAAAATTTGCTTACAGGTGCGGAAGGTGAGGTTGAATACAGATCAGATGACGAATTCACGTAATCCAAATTGGTTTGTATGGTTTGTTTATATGTTACTAGTTTAGTATCTCTAAAAATCTAAAATTCAAAAATGTGTTTTTGATTTTAGGGGGAGAAATATTTGGGAAAATACAAAAACATATGAAAAATTTCAAAAATGTACAAAAACATTGAAAAAGATAAAAAGAATTCGGTGTCACAAAAAGGAAATGATAGTACATAAGTGGACTATCACAGTATGCTAAAAAATGAAAAGTTTTAAAAGTGATAAACGAGTCTTACTGTGGATGTGTCGATAGGCTTAACACGTTTGGTAAACTGTTTTCGAGATATAAACTAAATTTAACAACTGCTTAATCTTGTGGATTAACACATCTTGGATATATGGAATGAGTACTCCGAAATTTTGTTTAAGAGATTGCCGATTTGAGATTTGAGGTCTTTATAGATAGTTGATATTTGGGGTATTATACAAGTTCTTCTGATTTTGCCGAAGCAATAGCCTAGAACTTCTATAATACTTTCGCTAAAAGACCCTATACTGCATGCAATATTGAAAAGTATCGAAAGATCTAATCATCTGCAGTGCTAAAAAGATTCCTTAAGTGGAACACACCTCAAAGTCGAGCCTTCATCTCTTTGTCTGTACGGTAGTACTAACCTAAGCTCTCAAGGTCTCGCATTACCCAGATACAGATATCAATTACGCTATATATACCTGTAAGATGAAATCTAGGGAATCTTGATAAGGGAGTATATTCAAGAAGTGCGAACCACAGATAAGTCAAGTTTCATAATTCATACCTTAACATATATTGAAACAGTTGAGAAATGTGGTAAAGTTTAAGTGGTCAAACATATCGACAATCTAGGTAAACGAGTTTAAAGCTTAAAGTCATCTAAAGGTCAACGGTACTGGTGATATGTCTCAACTAACTGATATGATCCTTTAGACACGATTTCACAAAAATATATCTTTAAATATGTTTGTACATAGTTTAGATTGTCCTGTACATAGTTTATCAGCTTTACAGATTAAAACCAAAAAGATTTTCAGTGTGTTTTAGCATAAACTTACAAAAATTCAAAAAGATTTTATTTCTACATTGTTTTCAGCAAACCAATGTTGGAGAACGGGTCTTCGAAGTGTGGTAAGATGTTAGAACTGGTGGGAATCTCTTTGACAACGGGCTGGGAGCTAATCTGTTAAATCTGAAAAGCCAAAACGATAAAAAATTCATTAATTTGAAACTTTGATTTTGAAAATATCAATAGTTTGTTCGTAACAGGTCAAAACGGGGTGATTAACTTGGACTCGGCAGACAAATCGGTTAACCAAGGTCATTAGCTTGGACTTGGTCAACTGAGTGGATTTTCATAACTGTTAAAAGTTGGAAAGTTGAGGGGTTAAAATGTAAAATTGAAAAAAATGAAAAAAGTTAGAAATTGTGGTTTGGCAAGTTCGGCCGAACTTGCCGAACTGATTCAAGTTTAACTTTCAGCAAGTTCGACCGAACTTGCAAAATGGTTGATAGTTATTCATAAGTTCGCTCGGGCTTGATGGGCTTGTTAGTTGGGCTCAATAAGTTCGCCCGAACTTGCAATGGTATAAGTACCAAGCAAGTTCGGCCGAACTCATTTATCAGCAAACAAACAATCTGAGCGAACTTACTGACGATTGAGCGAAGTTGTGATTTTTGCAAAAATACGTCGTTATTCTGCCTGATTGTTGATTGTTTTTGGTGATTGGCACACCAACTACAATGGCCGAGGTATAATTTCGATGATTGAACCATTGATTGAACCGTATTCGATATGACAGATGAAAACTTAAAAAATTGTTAGATCTAGGGTTTAATGAACAAATTGAAGATAAAATCATGTTCTAAAACATAAATCGACCGTATGAATGGTTTTAATTTGATTGAAATTGGTGAAATCATGCTGAACAGGTTTTGGTTGTAGATGATGACAAGTTCGGCCGAACTTGTTATCAAGTTCGACCGGACTTGTTAATAAATCTGTATAAATGATTCATATGTATGTTCGACCGAACTTGAAACTGAAATCATTAATAAAATGGAAGTTCGAGCGAACTTAAACTTTGATTGAAATCTGAAATCTTGTTATATGTAAGTTCGCCCGAACTTAAACTTTGATTGTTGAACATGTATATTACATGTTCGGGCGAACTTGAACAAAACAGAATGTTTTAACATATAATCAAGTTCGCCCGAACTTGAGGAATGTGTTAGAAAAAAATTGTGATTTTTCCTCGTAAAGTGTGCTAATTATTTTGTGTCGTTTTTCAGGCTCAAGTACCAGCGCGTGCAATCTCGATAGAATTTTCTAAGATGCACAACACTTGTATTACGCTCGACAAAACGATATGTTCATCTTTGACGGAGTACGAGAGTATCTTGAAGTTTTTGGAAGAAAGTCCTATTCATCAGGCTATCACGGAACGCACAGTGTCATACAGATCCCATACTTTCCATTTCTTGACAAATGCGGAGCTTAGTGATGATCAGAGAAAACGATTAATTCATTAGTACAAGTTGGAAATGAGGTTAAGAAGATTTATGTAACTGAAGATGATATTCGCAGAGTCTTGCAATTCAACGACAACAAAGACGATCCGATTTATCTTGATGAAAAGATGGTTAGAGGATGTTTCTTCAGAATGGGATACAAAAGGAGCGTAAATAATCCTAAGAAGAAACGTGATGCAAAGAAAGTCGAAACGATGCTTATTGACGAAGATTGAACCAGAAAATGTTCAAACAGAGGCTGGTTTCTAGTGCAGCAGTAGTGGTTGAGAGTTAAGAGACTGAGAAAGCTACACAAGATGATGTTATATCTGCTACTTCTGAACATGATGATGAATCTGACGAAGAACCTGTAAAAGAGCCAAAAAGACAGCGGCATAAATAGCAACTGAAAAAGAGAAAGAAATGGATGCTGATTTCGATCCAAATCAAGAAAAAAAGTCTAATGAGGAAAGACCAAAGAAAAAAACTAAACGTGTAAAGTCTGCAACTATTTCTTCGACAAAGACTACAAGGTCTCCTCAGACAAAAGGCAAGAGGAAATCAAAGAAAGCTCAAAAGGCAGTCAGTAAAAGATATAAAGGAACGTTGAGAAGCGCAGAAGTTACACAAGAACCTTCTGGCACACAGGAGAAAAGGAGTTACACAAGAACCTCCTACAAAAGAACCTCCTGTTGTTGATACAAGTGAAGCTGAACGTCCAGGAGTCACACAAGAACCTCCTGTGATTGTTTCATCGGAAGCTGAAAGGCCAGGAGCTACACAAGAACCTCATGTGTCTGGTTTTGTGGAAGTACCTGTTATTCAATCACCTGTTGCTCCAACGACTTCAAATCTTGAAGGTTCTACTCCAAGGAAGTCTACACCAAATGCTGCTACTCCAAAGTCAACACCAAAATCTTCTGGGCCTAATATATTTGCTGATATGCATAGTTACCGATTAGTTTGCAAGATCTAAACGATTTCTTTCTAGAGACGAACGTTGAACTTCTGGAAAAACGTGTGAAGGTGTTAGAAGAGAAAGTAGCTAAGAATGAAGAAGAGAAAGCAGAGTTAGTAAAGAAAGTGAATCAAAGCTCTGTAGAGAAAGAAATGTTAGACGACAAAGTGAAAGTGTTAGAGAATGAACGAGAATATTTCAAGGCATTGATCGAGAGTTTGCAAGTTGCAAATGAAAAGCTTCAAACAGAGATTGCAGATCTAAAGTCAATCCAAGCACTAAACGATAGAAGATTCACCAGGTTGCAGAAAGTTTTATCTAATTCTCTGGGGATTGATTTCATCAAAGAGTATGATCGTCTGGATCAACAAGAAGCCAAAGAAAGGTCTGAGAAAGAACTAGCAGTGAGTGGTAAAGAAAAGAATGTTGAGGGTGAAGCCCCTAAATCTTCTGAAGTTGCTGAGAAATCTATTGAAGATGTTTCTAAAGCTTCTGAGTCCGATATTCCAAAGGTTGACGAATCTAGTCAAGCCTTCTGATCCTATAGTTGCTTCTGAAAAGGACGATGAAGAAGCTGAAAAGGAGGATAAAGATGATGATGAAGAGAAAGATGATTCAGAATATGAAGACTGGAATGTTGCAGATGATGACGATGATGATGATGATGATCAGGGTGGTGTTGGAATGAAAGTTACTGAAGCAAAAGTTACGAATGATTTTGATTTCTCTGATCTTATGAATGATGAATCGAACAAGATGGATGATAAGATTGAGGGGGAGTCAGGGCAGAAAGGGCGAACTAATGAGATTGATCTGTTGAATGTTGAAAGATTTGCTAAATCAGTTGTTGTTGTACCCACGAAGCCTTTATTGTTAATGCTTGAACATAATGTGAAGGAAGGTGAGTTTATACACAACTATACAAAGGAAGATCTGGCAAAGTTAGTTGAAGTTGATGCAGCAGATCTAGAGTTTGATTTTGAAGAAGATGTGTTGAATGTTAACACATTTGAGCCAAACGACTATAAATATTTGAGAAGATTTGAGGCTGATGAGTATAATAGGGTAATCGTTGAAGATTGGTCTTCTGATGATGAGACAGATCAAATGCGAAGTACGTCGGTCCTAATTCTAAAGTTTTCCTACTTTTGAGGAAATGTATAAGCAGTTAGATGAAGATATGCTGAAAGAAAAGATTGAAGAATCTTTGCGTGAAGGAAAAGTACCAAAGCCAATGACTAAAGAAAAATTGCTCAAGCAAAGAAGTCCTGGTTAAAGAGATGCGTCACGAACGTAAGTTTCGACGTCCTCTAGCATTCTTTACCAGAGACAAAGACGTTTCTTTGGGAGATATCTTGAGTTGGGGTTGGTTCAAGGAGCTGAACGTTTATGCAATCAAGAGGGAATTTGGAGTGCAATACTTCAAATATCTTGCTGATTTCAAGACATTACCGTATTGGGATGTGGAAGAGCTGGTTCAGACTGTGAATGTTACATACCACATGAAGGTGATTGATCAATTGTTGTGGAAATTGATAAAGTTTGAAGCGGTTAAAGGATTCAAATATTGGAAGCCATTCATTCCTGGTAGTCGAATCAAGACAAACAAAAAGACGGGTGAAAAAGACATTACATTGATAATGGAGCGACCAAGGGCAGTGAGAAACATGCGGCTGATGCCAATTGAGCAAGACTTCTATCCATTGTTCAAGTGGTGGCAGATAGATCCATCGACTTTCGAAGTAGTTATTGTTTTAAAGTTTGAAGAACATTTGGATATAACAAAAGAACGAGTTGAAATACTTGGTTCTCAGGGAATGAGGGGGTTATGGAGAACAATCAGGATTCTTGATCCTATGTGGTTGGTTAACTGCTCAAGAGAAGATATTAAAACCTTGTTCTACAACAAGATCATATTTGAAGAACGTGAAAAGGTACAAGCGATGCCGTTTCAGAAATTTGTTAATGTTTCTATGCACACGAAGTTAATTCAGGGAAGATGTGGCAAACAAAGTGGAGAGATCTAGAAAGAGTAGAGTTTTTAAAAGAGGAGAAGCGTCTTGAAGCAATTCATGAGAGAACAAGAAAGGCAAGTGTTAGGAGATTTCAGCATTTGAACAAATGCCTCCTACAGACCAGACACCGGATCCTAAGCAAGAACGACGAAAGAAGCCGTACAAGAACTTTTTCGGTCGTGTGCGTTAATGTTTATATGAAGACAAAGTTTTTTGAAGACTGATACAAGACGAAGACTATATCCAAGGGGAGTTTGTTGGTGCACAATGTCTATGTCTTAGTCTTATATCGAGTCTATATAGTATAGAGCTAATTAGGCTAGCTGAACGATGTATTTATGTAGGTTGAAGACAAGTTCGCCCATATGTTCATGTTAGGCCAAGTCCAGCCGAACTTGCTATGGTAAGTTTGGGCAAACTTAGGTTCTCCAGGAGCGAACTTGCACTTCTATATAAACCTAGCTAGCCCTCCTCATTTTGTAACTTTGGCATTTTGGAGGCGAAGCTCTGTCAGTTTGTACTCTTGACGTTTGATCAATAAAACTGATGTTAAACTGATTAATTCTTGTCTATTGGTAAACACGACGTAATATTTCCACTATTATGGGATGTTAGATATCAAATTTAGGTTCCTTAATATCGAGGATCGATCCTACACAATACATTTAGGACCCTAGTGGATGATTTGTGAAACACTATGGGTCTCATTTATTGGATTTACTATTTGGCAAATAATTCTTAAACTGATAATTTAAATCATGTGTAGCAGAAATTCATACAATTTAAACTTTCAAACAAAATACAACAAATCTAAATGTCACATAACAAAAACATAACATGATAGTATAAGATGTCAATCTTTCGCCGGGTAGACTCCACAAGTGCCACTGCCTCCACCACAAGCTTTCAACTGTCCAAATTTTAACCAGATGTGCATACTGAAAGTCAGTTATACTAAGTGAGTTCTAATTCAAATAAAACAATAAGTGTCATAAGAAAAACACTCATTTAATATACCTTTACATAGCACGCATTAAACTTATCATTTTTAGCATTATGTATATCTATTGGTTGTCCCGTAGGTCACCACTCTATACTTGCAACCTCGTATGTAACTGCATATCAGGTGTTCTCCATATGCCAACCCTCATTTAAATATCTTTACTTTAACTTTGTTTCTATTTATCCTTAACTTTCAAGTGTGTGTATATATATATATATATATATATACTAGGCTAATTGAGAAACTTGAGAAGCATTCTGGACCACACATTTTCTAAAAGCTTTTCGTAATATACACATATGTATAGTTTAAAATTGACTATATACATATATGTATAACTCAATATACATATGTGTATATAGTCAATTTTAAACTATACATATGTGTATATTACGAAAAGCTTAGGGAAATGTGTGGTCCAGAATGCTTCTCAAGTTTCTCAAATATGATGGACTTCTCTTAGGATCCCTATCCTCTCTCTCTCTCTCTCTATTATATATATATATATGTGTATCATTTTATGTTCAGTTAAACTATCCTTTTAAATTATTACATTAATTAATTGAAGACGTAGTCTAATAACATTTGGGCTGGTAGCCCAAAACTGTTCATTTCATAAAACTTGTCTTTCTTTAACTTTCAAATTTTAACTTTTATATTATACTTTACAATGTACGTACACCCACCAAAAACTATCTAAAAGGGATCTAGAAACTCACGTATAGTACTCTGCTCTAAGTCACTAAAAATTGAAGGAACTCGACACCCGGGCTCCTAGGTCAACTCTGGTCAAACATATAAGCGAAAAGTAAGCCTTGCGCTCCAAGATCCTGTGCAATCCTCTCGCGCAAAAAGTTGATCAATGTGCAAAATAAAATGGCGCGTTAGGTAGTGTTTTGCTTAGGGGCAAGCGTGGGGCTGTGTTCACGGGTTGGTTCAACCCGACCCGAACACAAACACGACCCAACCCAAAATTTATAGGCGAACCCGAATTTTGCTCCACCACAACATCCTCTACATGGGAAGATGTAGACATTCTGATGACAATTTCTGAGGACTCAAAGAACTCCGATGAAAACGTAGAAAAACTCAAGCTGATATTCAACAATGATGAAGATAAAAGGAAGATAGAGAGAATTTTGGAGAAGTTTGAAGAAAAGGATGAATTCGGCTCACCCTAATCGACTATTTATACCAATCCTATGATGCGATGAGTAACCGTGCCCACCATTTGTCATTCGGCTGGAGCAATAGTTGTCATGCACGTGTGGCCGCCATTCGGCTGACACAAAGATGAAAGGTGCCACTGACACTATGACGACATCCTGTTCACAGTGTCAGCAGTCACATCAGCCGTACTTCTCACTAAACCTTATCTTCTGAAGATTTTTTGAATTTCAAACCTTTAGCTAGCGCGCAACTAGTTAATTTCCCTCCAGGAACAAGGTTATGTGCGTCGTGCGCTAGTGGCCAAAACATACATACAAGCCACAACAACATGCGCATCACCACCAAGTGACAAATAATAAGTGAAGATTACGCTAAACTATGAAGCCAAAAACAACACTAATCTAGTCTAGAGCTTCACCCACTTGCAGCCCGCGCATGGTAGCAACATTGGACTAGGGGACTTGAAGGGGTATGGTCCCAAATCCTGCACAAGGCATTAAAAGACATTTGCGTAGAGGACCATACCCAGACTTAGCAAAACTATACTTAGCTATAATCAGAGCATGCACGCAAGCACAGACCGGCGTATGCAGCGCAATGACATCTATGACGAGTACAATAGTACAAATGGCACGAGCGACAACCGATCAGCATGCGCCAGGCCCTGACCATATAACTCCCATGATGGCCAATCGTGTAGGAGACAAGAAGTACAAAAGGACAATGATGTGGAACCAATCCAGTTGCGCCGTTCACTACTCCATGATCTCCACTCACAGCTGGTGACAGACTCGACAACAAGGACAACCGTCAGCCCACGTGGCTCCAATCACCGTCCGCCAACGTTTCTATCCTCTGCAAGTACTAATGGTCGTGTGAGAGGAGACAAACATGATATTACTTGTTGGTGACGTCCGGCCTAAGGCCCATAAGCCCCTCTCTCTTTCCACACTCTTCAGCTATAAATACCAGCTTTCAACCACAAGTTTAAGGATCAACTCTCTCACTCTCTTACTCTTAACACACACTCGTTTACTCTTCTTAAATGATGCTTATTCTCACGCCGGATGGTGATTACAATAAGAACCCCTCACCTCTCCTCGTAACGTGTCCCACAGTGTTTTATTTTGCAGAACAAACTCAGATCATCTACAAGGAAAGATTAAGGATTAACTATTCTTGTCGAGACCACTCACTTCACACTAAGATAAATCTCTCGGTTTAGACTTGTTATTTCTTCACTTTTCTAAAGAGTATTCTATGTTAGATTTCATTTAATTATATGTAGTTGGTTGGACCATTAATCACGTTAAATTTCCTTCTAATAAAAGCATTTAAAGTCGTTAATAAAACAATCTTTTTTTTGTGACCCCAGTTGATAATTCTGATTTCGCCACCAGCGAGAAAAAGATCTGATGTATATAGATTACGATAAAACCTACCGGCTATGAAAAGATTTGATGTAAATAGATTACGATAAAAAATGTGAAAATAACAATTTTATTAATTATCATGATAAGCACAAAACCAGAAGATACATACATGAATATTCGTGTGATGTGAGATGATGGTCAAAGTTAGAAAGTTGAGACCCCCACGAGGAATGGTGATTGAAGCATATTTACTTTAAGAGAATGATTATATGAATATGTAGTGATGTTGTTTATGGAAAAAAAAGCCCACATAAACTCCTTTAATGTTCAAAACCATCATTAGTTTCCACCAAAAGTTTTACATCCAAATCTTAAAGCTAAACCACCACTTAAAGTCCACATTTTTCCACCCACCAAACTTTCGGTTTTCTTCCTTTGGTTTTTTATGAGAAATCTTGGAATGCTTTAATATGAACAGGAAGAAACAAATCGCTAAACGTTAACTTAACTTGCTGGTATTTGATTTTCGTTAGACAATATATGTCACGTTAGACAATATTTTTTTATATTTCTAATTTTTCTAGATTTACTACTACAAAAACATGCATTTTTCTCTAATTATCATACATGAAAGGGTAGTGGTGAGAGACTGGGTTGGAGATCCGCTAGGTTCGTGGATAGCGGAAACACGAACCTAAAAGTGAGTTTGTTTTAATGAATAAACTTGAGTCTAAGTTTCATATAACGACCTAAACTTGTGAGTCTAATAAGAGAACCTATTCCTTTTACAGATATAACTTTTTTTAAATAACAAACATATACTACATAAACAAAAAAAAACATATACTACATAATACAAATAATTACGCACGTTATTTTACTAAATGAGTTAGCTCCACCCATATTCGTTAACAGAAAAATGGGTTACATTGCATGTTCACGTGCTCAAAAAAGATAAATATGTAGTTTGTTTTCCTACATAAGCATACACATGGTTCTATTAGTTTTTTTCAATAGAACTCAAATTTCTAACACCAACCAAGTTCGATATATCCAACAATTGAGTTATATTTGCCCGCCAAAATAATGGCGTGTAAATATGAATTATAATCGCTTTCAGTTAAAAGCGGGCAATTATAACTATGTGTAATGTTTTTTTTCTCTTATCCACTTTACTTTACCTTTTTTTTTCTTTTTCGCCTTATGTTCATACTTGTGACCCCCTTCACACACACATGTGTTATATCATTTTTCTAGTTTTAAAAATATAAAATAAAAGAAATGGGTATAAATATAAGTTATGTTTTACATTCTCTCCTATCATTAAAAAATGTTGTCCCTTTTTGTATGTATACATGATGAAACTTTAAAATATAAACGGTAGAAATCTTAAAATATGTATGAACAAATTAGTTTCACAATTTTTTATATACATTAACATATGTATGTGCATAAGAAACGTAGAAAGAAAGAAAAAATCTGAATATTGATAAAAATTAAACGGGCTATATTAACCCATGTGTGACAGTGAATTACATACTATTCTATGGACTAAAAGATTTTAATTAATAAATAAATGGAGGTAATGATGAAACTAAGCTTTATAGAAATAGAAAAGGCATAGATATTGCATGGTGACATGCAGTTGGAATATTAAAAGAGTGTTTATTTATTATTAGTCAAAAGTGCAAACACAATCTTTTGCATAATTGGTAAGACTGAGCTGGGTTCAATTCTTGTACTTAAAATTGGACCATTAGTAAAAGAGGGCCAAATCTAATCATAATCTTGATGTTATGGTCAATGAATCATTTTGTCATGAAACCCGTTCATCATTTCCTGTTAACTACTTTCCGGTAATAAAAAAAAACATTTCATGCATAATATGACATACAAAGTTGATACCGGTTCACGAAAAAAAACTACCTCAAAATAAATAAGAGCTTGTACGTAGTGTTAGAAAATTCGGAACCTATGTTGACAGAAGGTTCACAAGGTCCCATATAGAACTGAATTGACCCCTTCACAGTTCAATCTAATACATGTTGAACTAGAATAAAATACAAAGATAATAAAGGAGATCTTCATAGATTTCTTTTTGAGTTTCATGATCATGCATATGCCCATGCAGCGAAGACTGGGATATGAGCCCTCATTTGTGCTGTTGCTGCGGTCGGGATCCATGTACCGCGAGACGAATTTCTCTCAGGCTATCTTCTCGTGAGCTGCTCAAACCTAGGATGCACTGGGACGGGTATGGGGATGGGGTACGGGTACGGGGACGGGCACGGGAAACGGCAAAACTAAAAAAATTAAGAAGCGGGGACGGACGGGTACGGAAAAAAAACATATAAAAAAATAAATATATATCAAAGATAATGTAACACAAAAACTCAAATTAGTTATATATTGATGTAACAAAGCAAAAAACGAAAATTCATTTTTGCTTAGCTATGGTTTCATTTATAAAACACACATCACCATTTTTCCCTAAAACCCTCCAGAAGACACATCAGGCAGAAACCACCGCCGTCAAGAGAACTAGACTGTTTTCCGGCGATTTCGGGCAAGAAACCACCGCCGTCACCGGCCGCTCGTAAGCTCCATTCTCTTTAGCTTCTTTTCCGTTCAATTAGGGTTTAATTTTATCTTTATTTACATGTTTCCGGTGGTTTCCGATGGTCGCGCGTGTTCAGATCGATGGTTCATTGTTTCGCTTCTTCAAGCTGAGTTCAGGTTTGTTCTGTTTCACCAATTTAATCTTTTCTTCGTTCAAGAACTCCTTCAAGGGTTATGTCCATCATTTCCACATGCAAAAAACCGAAAAATATATCCGGAAACGCGCAGGAAACGTTTCGGTTTGACGTTTCTTGGCCGTCCCCTTCGCCTGACCGTTTCCTCCACGTTTCCTAATCGCCGGGGACGTTTCCCAGGCGTACCCGTCGCGTTTCCGTCCCCTTGCAGTCCCCGGGACGGAAGACGGCTGCTCCATGCCGTTTCTGTGCTTCATAGGCTCAAACTAGTCACCAGTGAAGAAGTGTTTGATAAATGTGCTCCAAGTTTAGTTGACTCGTCCACATCGACCCCTGGTCCAGTCTGGTTTTGATCATAGAGTGTCATTTTCCAGTCCAACATGTTCCTGTTGGTAGCGTGCTCGGTTGATACGGTCTTGGGCTCGCCATTTTTACCTGGTGGTTGGTCAGACAAGAGCTCGGTTGTAGTGTCTACGTCTTTGGTTCGCCTAGCTAGCTCACCGGCTAAAAGGGTACTACTTGCAATTATCTTTTTGACATTGTAGCGTGATATGTCAAAATTTGTAACCGCGTTAACTCCACGAAATTTAATGGCCGCCATATCATATGCCTCAGCGGCTTCTTCTTGGGTGCCTGTTATTTAACTTGTTAATTAATTTGGTGAATAGAAGTTTAATAAAAAAAATATTATAAGTTAAAAATGCTTTTGTGAGTTGTACAAAAACCCTGTAAACAAAATGCTACAAGACATAAATGACATGAAAATTGAAGACAGCTTCTTTTGTTGACAAAAGCAGCAGCTTTGATCATAATCTTAAAGGTCAAGATTTTCAGATATTTTAGGGTCTTTCATGAGGCTGTTTGTTTCAAAAGCATTCATATTTGTCTACTGGTTATTGACAGAAAGTTTTTTAATTTAACTTACTGAATGTCCCCAAGTAAAGATCCTTGTTCCCGGCTACACGACCAATCCGAGCTTGCCATCTGCCGTGTTGATGACTTGATGGTGTCTGAACATTACAAACAATAAACCACCTCATTTTCATTTGAACAAAAATTGATGAAGAAAGATACCGCATTGTTATAAATAAATAAAAAATCCCTTCGATCTACCTTGTAACGCCTCGGTAAACCGAGGCTCCCCTAGAAAAACCACTGCTTCTCCTGAAAACAGAAAGATAAAAATTAAATTATCGGTTTTCTAATGGCCTAAATAATAAACGCGACAATGTAGATCATTTTATAGTTTGGGATTAAGTGCAAAGTTACCTTCTCAAGTGAGCTACATATTCTTGTCTGGACATGTTCTTCATCTGTACAATTTCTTGTTCATAGTTCTCCAACTGAGAAATACATACTTAAATATTAAGTAGAACTATAAAATGGTATAATATGCATATGTAATGTATAAGAGGTTTAAAGCTTAATAACAGTAGAAACTAATTACCGGAAAATTGATGTGAGTTGCTGGACCCCAATACTTAAGTGCTGCTAAATCATAAGCTCTAGCAGCTTTCTCTTCCATATCATAACCACCCAGATAAACTGATAATCCAGTAGACAAAAAACATAAAAATGTTGTAAAAAAATTTATACAACATTGACCAAAGTCAACATTTTTATTTTTAAATTTTAATCATGGTGATGTGAATTTTGATTTCAAACCTTGTCTTCCCTTCCTGCTTTGGCCTTCTTTCTTGCAACTGTTATCCCACAAATGTGCTTCATATCTTCCGGTCCATCTATGCCTGACAAACAAATAAATCCGATAAGAAAATGATCCAAAAGTTGGCGCTCTATTGTCTGGACCAACTAGACAAAGAGAAACGGGCCAGGCCAGTAAAGGACCAAACTTCAAACTAGCATAACTTGGACTAAAAGTGAAGTTGTGGGGCCATAAATCGACGGAAGGCCGAATCATCTGGCAAACGCTATAGGCGGTTTAGCACCCAAGATTTTCCCAATTTGAGCAAACTTTTACCATTCATTTTTTAGACTAAAACGCGTAAATTATTGATTGGCATAATTTACGTGCCTATTTATAGTTCTAATTTCTAGACGATTGTAATGTAATATCGAAAAATGAAATTTAGAACAAAAATGAAGATAAAACCAACCTAGTCACACCTCTGTACTGAGAGGTTCTTTGACCAAAAGTATCCAAAGACTTCCTATGAACAATTTGCTTTTGTTGATCAACCACCTTCTCACATGATCTTTTCTTGCTATCCACAACCACACACTCAGCAACAGGAATGATCTGCTGTTGTGAAGCTGCAGTCACACATGGGGCAGCTGCTTGTTCACAACCAAAGCCCATTGACAAACTAAGTGACTGCAAATCACCACCACCACCATCAACCCCATTATGATAGTTTCTTGAAATCCAGTTCTTCATGCCTGTGATGTCATCATTGACTTGCTCTTGTTGTACAGTTTGGTACAAAGGTCTGAACAAAGAGTAGTCTGGGTAGTGATGGGGCTGAATCTGATCCCTGTGGTTGGGTTGTAGAGCCTCATGATGATGATCAAGATCAAGATTTTGGTTGTAGTACATTGTACTGTTGTTATCAGGGGTCCCCATTGTCACACCACCAAAGAAATTCTCAAGTTTTGGTGTTGTTGAACTAACCATTCCTAAAACACAACATGTTTTGTTCAAAGATCATTTAGAATCATAAAAGAGTTTAAATATATATACATATATATATATATATAAATGAGAAAAACAAACCTTGTGAGTGTGATCTTGTGATGGCTTCCATCAAGCAAAGTGACCCATCAGACTTCAAGGGCATAATGGGAAAAGAAGAGTAAATCCCATCACCATTTTCACCTCCATCTTCATACATGTTTGTGTAGTTGAAATGAGATGGGAGACTGAAAGAACAAGGAGGAGAAGGTGTCATGGTTGAGTTTGTGTTTATGTGAGGAGAAAGAGTGAAGCCCAACCAGTTGTTGTTTTTGCTGCTTTTGTTGTTGTCATTGTTGTCATTGTTATTGTTGTTCATGGATTTCATTTTTGTATGAATGTAACTCACTTTCACACTTGGAAGAAAGAAAGAAAATGGGTTGTTAATCTAAAGGAGAATTTGAGTTTTCTTGATGCAAAGCTCAATCAATCATTGGGAAGGTTGTATACTAATCATACTTTGCTTTCCCTCCATTTTTGAAAGATATATATATTTTATATAATATTGTTTATTGTTTATTTATTTAAAAAATATATTTGTTAAATAAAATGGTTAATCTTTATCTAAAATCCCTTGTGTTCTGTCTGAAAAGATTTCCAAAGGAGAAGAAAGCAAGTTCCTTTAAACTTACACAAAAAGAATGAGTTTACAGTAAAACAATAATGTTGTCATCGTTCCTTATACCATTGGGATCTGTGAGTGAGAAATACCACTTCTTTTGCTTTTCCTCATCCTCACATATTTTTTTCTCGCTATACCTACAACTTTTATAGGTACAAATATACGGGTCGTATACATTCATGTCACACGACAAATTCCCTAACATGTATATGACTTGACTCGTATAGGTGTATACGAATCATGTAAGTGTATACTAGTCGTATAGTTGACATTTCCTTGAAAACATGACTCGTATTCATGTCGTATAAGAGGCTTGTATAAGTGTTTACGAGTCGTATAAGACATTCCCTGACATCTTATATGGCTCATATACATCTATATTGGTCCTATACTTGTCAAGTTGTCAAAATAAGTCTTAAGGTGTATGAATAGATTGAGCGTTTTCCTATTACTTATATGCATAGATATATGATAATTTTTTTGAATGGCCATTTACTTTTACTGAATAAACCAAAACCCTAAGAATTTGGAAACCTCTAACTTGAAAATGCGTTCAAGAATCATTCATTATATTTATCAGTTGGTTGGAAAGATCTAACAACCAAGTTGGTTACCAGAATGTTATGGTCTTATCTGAACTGGCCTTTTAGGGTATTATTTACCTACACATGTATAAGTTGTGTTAATAAAATAAAATTCGTGTTCATATTCCTTTTTTTTAATTTATTTTGAATTTTAGGTGAGAGTGAGAAACAATAACCATTGTATTTATACCGTTTTTTATTTTCATTTTTTAAAGTTTAGACAAAGAATGGTTTATATTTAGTCTCCGTGTTATTGGAGTGTACAATAAAATTATCCTCCTTTACGTATAAAAATGTTTAATGTGCTTTTTTATGAAATTTCTATTGTGTTCTTTAAATCTTCAACCCCATGTTTCTTAAACATAAATTTATATACTAAAGGAGCATAAAAAGGTCAAGATCTTATTCGGTGGTCACCAAAATAAGATTATGGTTTCCATACATTTCGAAAAAAGAAAAAAAGAATATAATATTCCTTGTTAGAGTTATGTTTGTGTGCATACTGCAGAATGGGACAAAAACAAATCAACTTTAATGATTTTTGACTTGGATAATATTAAAGTTGAACTTGCACT
The DNA here is from genome assembly GCA_947069175.1 of Scalesia atractyloides. NCBI lineage: Eukaryota > Viridiplantae > Streptophyta > Magnoliopsida > Asterales > Asteraceae > Scalesia > Scalesia atractyloides. Next base: position 44,485,519 of record CAMTDV010000016.1, read on the forward strand.
TTCTTTTTCACTCTAACATGTTACAGATTTTTGTTCATAAAACTCTCTTTAAAAATATCTATATCTGTGTTTAAATTAGTTTCTTGAAAAAACCACGAATATAATCATTTTCTTGATTATGTCATAGGTATATATAGTCATGTAAAAACAAAGAATTTATTTAAGCCACTCAACTTCCTCTATGTATTTTCCTTTTGTATATCTATTTTATATCTTTAATTATAGTATTTTATAAGATACTAAAAACATAAAAAATATATTTTGATCGATGAGTTACAGCTAGCTCACTCATTCATATACATACACTTATTTTTTAAATTTCCTTCAAAATTGGTAATATATAAAAGAATGAAAACATATTATTTTTTTAAAAGTGATTTTCTCAAAAATTTCAATATTTTAAGTTTTCTTACCCATTTTTAGTCGAGTAAAAGTAGACCAGTGCATACATATTTTAACGCTCTCGCTATTCTTACACCCCTTTGTTTACACATCATTTTTCACTCTATCTCTCTCTATATATCTATATATGTCTGTATATATACACTACTACAGAATTAGGCATTTGCTACGGCCAAATACGTAGCAAACACCTTTTTTGCTACGAATTTGCTACAGATTTGATTCGTAGCTACAAGTCCTGTCGCGAATTTATTTACTACGAACTTTAGCTACGGAAATTATGTTTGCGACGGATTTAGCTACAAAAAATGACGTCACTATTTTAGCCACGAATTTGCTATGAAGAAGGTTGCTACGAAATTTCGCTATAGGTTTTTAGCTACAGGAACTTTTAGCTACGGTTGTGTTTAGCCACGGATACTTGTAGCTACGGAAAATTTTAGCTACGGATACTTTTAGCTGTTGGTTATTTTTAGCTACGGAGTAGTTTTTGCTACGAATGTTGGCTATGATAATTTGCAATGTTTTTGCTATCATTTTTGCTATAAAATTTAACTACAAACTTGCTATCGTTTTTACTACGGATTTTTAGCTAGGATTTTTGCTACATATTTTTAGCTACGAAACTGTAGCTATCATTTTGCTACGGATTTTTAGCTATGATTTTTGCTATAATTTGGCTACAAAAAATTTGCTACGATTATCCTACAAAATCTATTTACAAATTCAAACATAGACCTTTGCTATGGATTTTGCTACTAATTTAATTAGCTTTTTGTTATTCCTCTTATTTTGCAATTCATTGTAAAAATCTGCGTTCATATACAAATATATCCAGAATCACATAAATAGTTACAACCACAAATAAAACCGAAATATTCAATATAATTGTACAAATTATCCAACTACAAATGGCCATAGTTTCCTAACTTTCGATATCCCAAATGAAGAAAAACTACTCCGTCCCATCAAGAACAAAGCTTCGTATGGATGCAACACCATATAGAATGTATATAAATCGCATAGTTTTCTCTTGATCTTCATAACTATTAAATCCCCATTGCCATCTTTTCTGATCAAACGATTCAAACCAAATTATATGTCCAAGCATATACATGTTAGGCTCCTAATAACTAACTACCAAGAACATAAAGCAGAGAACAAAGAAATGTAAAAGTATACCGTATGTGCTGGCAAGATTTATGAAGATTTTTAGCATAAGTTTCCCAACTTTAGTAATTTTATGTGTGTGTTTAAGCTTGATAAAGGTGGAACACAAAAGAAATTCTGAGATGTAAATGCACCAGGGCATGAACCTGAAAAAATATTAGGTGTTTGGTTATATATTAATGAACAAAATATTAAACTAATTGTCATGTCAAGCATAAAAAAAACTTTTTTAAAACTCTGCTCATATCAACTTGTATATCATTTTTATGTACAAGTCTAAAGGCTTTCAACGTATGTGAAAGAGTTAAGAATTTACACCAAAACATGATATACAAGTTGGTGTATGAGCACTAGTTTTGAAAAAAAAAGTTATGCAATGGACCCATCTAAAATCTCCAAATAAATAAATAATCTAAGTCTCAATCCCATCTGACAAACTGTACATGAGTAGTTGTAAGCCTGTGAAGCATTCAAAACCATCAGATACCTTAAGGCCATCTTCTACAAACCAATCACGAGAGAGAACAAAACATAGTTAAATGAGATATCTATCTGTGTAATACAATGTCCATTTGAGCTTTAAATAAACATACATCAGTAGTAATGATGATTAACTATGAACAGAGTTTTAAAAAAAAAAATAAAACAATTAAGCACCTAGGCACGCCATTTGAGTAGTACGTTATGAATGGGGATGAGTTTTTGAAATGGGTGTATTCTAGAAGACATAAACTTTAACGGTCGGATAATCGAAACCATTCTCTTCTCTTCTTGGTGGTGTCTCTTAAGAACTCCATAAACCATCAATTCTAATATATATATGAGACTTGTAGTATTTGGTGTGTAAATTGTAATCACTTAACATATATAAAGAATTAGAAAAGAGGTACATATGTAAATATAAAGAACATGCTGAGGAAGCCAATCAATCATCCATCCATACCTGCGTTACCAGAAGCTTCCATTCACAGCAATCATAGATTTTTTTGGTAAAGTGGTGGAGCAACCACTATGGCGAATTAAAGGGGAGATGTGCGATTTGAAAGGAAAATTATTAGGCGGGGAGATGAGGGAGGGAATTATGCGGCGGGAATTTTGATTTTTCACTTTAAATGAATTATGTAAATAACTTTTATAACAATATACAAAATTAAAAATAATAAAAAGAAGAAACCATATAGAAATAAAGATCATATCTTAGTTTTCTTTCAATTAGAATGTTGCTAACCGGGTTACAAATTAGTATGTTAGTATCATCAAATTAGTATTAAAATCTCATTTGCCTGGAGTTATCCCATGACCTCCAAGAGAAGTAAAGTTTCTCACTTCCCCTTGACCCCTAGGCCGTAAATACATGGTTACAAATATATATAGTTTAATAAATAATTTTTATTTAGTTTTAATAAATAAAAGTTTTTTTATATCTCATTAGTAGTTTAAGTCTTAATGTGCCATACGTGTTTTAATAATCTATATTGGGTTTAGGGTTGGGCAAATCACTCGCTGCTCGCTCGGTTGTAAACAAGTTAATTGGTTCGGTTTGTAAACAAACCAAGAACGAGCAAAGGTTCGTTTAGCTTGAATTAATATTTTATTATTTTTTATATATATACGTACACACAAAAATTACAATTATATTTATAATGTCGTATATACCACTCTATTGGGTTTGGCCCACTATATGCAAATATACAATTATATTTATAATTACTAGCCCAATCAACCCTATAAAATATTTAACACTATGTTTTTTCAGAAAAACACTAAGATTATTAGTCGTCCGTCATCAATCGTCTCCCTATCACCCTATGACACAATGCGACAGTCGTTCACTGCAGTATTCTCATCACCTCACTGGCTTCAACATGAGCCTCATTCTCAGACAATCGGACCTCAGGCTTAGTGTCATCCGCAGACCGTTGGACCTCAGTCATCATCCGACAACCGAAACATTGAGGTACATGGTGGATCTTAACATGTCATATTTTGCCTTATTATCTTGTTGATATTTAGATAGTTGCAATAAAATTGTACAGTGTCAATCATGTCTAAATAAGGCATATTGGACATTAAGTGTCATTGTAACTCTTAGTAAGGTCATGATAGTTTTTAGTTGGTTAGATTGAGATGATAAACAAGTTAAAAGTTGTAACACATGTCTATATGAGTCATATTAATCTATATAGTTTTTAATGTGGGCTTTATGGTCCCTTTGTTGGTTAGTCAAATAATGAGATGGTAAGCGATAAGGTGTAATGCATGTTAAAATAGGTCATAATGGACATTAATAGTAAATGTATCTCTTAATAGGGGTGTTGTGGACCTTAGTGGTTCATATTAGGCGTTAATCGGTTAGAATGAGTTAGGACGAGTCGTATTAGTTTGTAATGGGTACATACATTTACTTTGTGTTGACAACGAATCAATATGATTAATCAATTTGGTTATATTGATAATCTTTGTTATGATGTGTTACGTTATAAGTTGTTATGTCTCATACACATATTTAAAAAACAAAACCTAATGCAAAGGAACGTGTGTACAAATCGACTCAAACCAAACTTTGGAACCCCCCCCCCCTCCCAATAAAAGTCCAGACGTAGAGCAAATAGAAACAATCACAACCAGTTTCATATTCATTGGCCATGTTTGATCTAGCGTGCCATAACCGTCATAATGCACTGCACTCTGATGAGTCATAACGAGTAATATACACCCATCTTTTACTATTAATCATGTAGTTATCATGATTCACTGCAATTAACTGTTACCAAATAAGCATTGAGTATGCTTGATGATACTTATTTTGTTGATTTTGCAACGGATTTTGTTATGAATTTTTTTTATCAATTTTATTACATTATTTTATAAAAATTTCCTTTTCTCACCATTTCTATGAATTTTCTACATATTTTAGTAAAACCAATTTACTTATTTTGACTATATATTTAATAATTATTTTTCGATACTTATTTTCTTGATTTTGCTATGTTTTTACGGGTTTTATTGAATTATTATATGGATATTTATTTTGTCAAATTTGCTACGAATTTTGCTTATGATGTTACTAATTTGTTTTTAAATATTTTCTATCTTGGATGTTGCTATAAGTTTTTGTAGATTTGATTCTACATAAAAAAAAATTCTAGGTCATGCTATGAATTTTGTTAGGCAATTTTATTTAATTATTTTTTAAATTCTTATATTCACATTGGTAAGGATAGCAATGGCTTCCAGTCGGTACATGGGGGTTTCGGGCTTGGTGATAAAAATGAGCCAGGTATAGAGCTTCTAGAATTTGTTGTTGCCCATGACCTAGGTATCCTAAACTCGTTCTTTAGAAAAAGGGAATCACATTTGATCACTTTCAGTAGTGGGGGACGTAACACGCAAATCGACTATCTATTGATGAGGCGAGAGGATCAACGATGGTGGAGAGACTGCAAGGTGATACCGGGGGAAACAGTAGTGGCTCAGCACCATTTGCTAGTAGCTGATATAGTCCTGAGGAAAAAGTTGATTGGGAGGGAGAGGGAAATCCGTCCTAGGATCCGGTGGGGAAATCTAAAGGATGACAAGATTACTATCTTTAGGGATAAGGTAATACCAGCGACACTGGCCTTACTGCCTGGGGACACAAACCAGCTGTGGGAAACTATGGCGACTACCGTTACTCTAGTGGCAGATGAGACTTTAGGGGTCACAACAGGAAAGGCCAGTGGGCATAAGGAGGCATGGTGGTGGAGTGAGGACGTGAAGACCAAGATAAGGGATAAGAAACAGTGTCTTAGGGATATTTTGGGGTGCATAGACGAGAATGAGAGAGTGAGGTTGAGGGAAAGATACAAAGAGGCAAGGAGGGTGTTGATACATGATGTCTATTGTCTAGGTCTTGGATCGAGTCTGTATGTTTAGGGCTTGAATTGTTAGATTTTGATATGTATTTATGTGTATGTACACAAGTTCGGCCGAACTTGTGTGATGGAAGATCAAGTTCGCCCGAACTTGATCTATCCACTCCACACTTCGCCCGAACTTGTATGTCTATATATAGGTCGTCATGGGTCTTTCATTGTAAGAACTTTGTGTTGACGACGGCGAAGCTCTGTCTGTTTGGATACTCGATGTACAATTGATTTGGACTAATAAACAGACAATTTAAACAGTAATTCTTGTGTATTCGATTAACATGTCATATAATTTCCTCTTATATTGGACATTAGATACAAATTAGGTTCCTGAGCTGAAGAGGACGATCCTAACAAGTGGTATCACAGCCTGGATACCTAGTTTGCTGAAATTGACACAAGAATCATTCTATTTCTACCAATTTCTATCATTTTTCTACATTTTTCACCATAAATGATGAACCTATGGTTAAAATTTGAATATGTCATACATAAACACATAATAACAAACCCCTGAAAGTTTCAGAATCAAATTCAATCGAATTCATGTCAAAAATGTCAAATTCATGTAAAAAATGTAAAAAAAAAACCATGTTTGATAACCAAACTTCGCTCGAACTTATGCCTCAAGTTCGCCCGAACTTGGCTTAAAATCATCAAATTTTGTTGATATTAACCAACTTCGCTCGAACTTGGTGGATTTTTCAGAAATTTTGATCAAGATCGACCGAACTTGTTAAAATCTGTTGAAATTTCACATTAAGTTCGCCCGAACTTGGAGAAAACTTGGAAAATTTTCAAAACTAAATAAAAGTTCGCCCGAACTTGATTAAAAGTGAAAATTTTTTAAAATTTCATACAAGTTCGCCCGAACTTGTTGAAATTGAATCTGAAATTTGTTTCCTACACAAGTTCGACCGAACTTATCAGTTTACTAATAAATCTTTGAGTGTTTGTGAACGTGTTTTCAGTTAAACCGTCAGTTTGTCGAGATGGATGATTTCCATAACGCCTTTGCTTCAATAGTGGCCTCTACATCAAATGCGAACGCAAATGCAAACGCAAACGCGGTAAACCAGATGAATCTGGATAACGAGATGGGAACTTTAGTTAAACCGCCAAAGCTGATGAGCATGGACGAGTTCGAAGGTTGGAAGGAAAAGTTCGTAAACTGAGTCATCGTTATGCTTAACTTAGTACGTGTAATTATTTGTATGAGATAGCTAAATTAAATGCATTTATGTTTACATCAGTCCGTGTAAAACATACTTTTTTTTAACTATTTTTAAGTAGTTAATATTTTTGCTCTTGATTTTTCAATTGTGTATATTATTAATTATTTTTAATACTTTTTGTCCATTTTTACTTATGGATTTTCTTACAGGTTTTTTTATTGTTTTTAAATATTTATTTTGTTAGTTTTGCTATGAATTTGGCTACCATTATTATTGATTTTTTTTTTGCATCATATTTTGCTATGGATAGTAAATTATTTTTTGAATATTTTTTTTCTTATTTTTGAAATGAATTTTTCTATGGATTTGCTACAGATTTTGTCACGTTAGTTTTTAAGAATTTTTCTAGATTTTGCTACCAATTTCTCTACAAAATTTATTTACTTACCGATTTTGTTACCGTTTTTTTAACCTTGGTTAGTTGGTTTTTAAATATTTATTTTTATGATTTAGCTATGGACTTTGCTACCAATTTTACTAAGTTTTTTATTATATTTATTTTCATAATTTTGCTATCGATTTTGCTACAGATTTTATTTTACTTTTTTTAGTTCATTTGTAAATATTTATTTTCATGGTTTTGCTACGGATTTTGCTACCGGTTTTGCTACATTATGTGTTTTATATTCATTTCCTCAATTTTGCTACGGATTTGCTATGAGTTTTGCTACGAAATTCAGTTGCGACGGAAGTTCGTAGCTAATCCGTAGCTATTCGTAGCAAAATGTGTTCGTAGCTAACTCGTAGGAAAATTTGCCACCATTTTTTTCCCTTAGCAAAATTTCATAGCAAAATGCCTCTTTTTGTAGTAGTGATAGAGAGCGATAGAGAGGAGGAGCGTGTGAATATTAACTATCTATTTCAAATGAAATTGTTCTAACTTCTAATACACTCGGAAAAATTGGATAATCATCGCTTTCGTTTAGGCTCATCTTATCCCCACACCTCCAAAATCTTATTATCATATCCTTTTCACTCTATATAATATATCTATGTATATATATACAGAGACATAGAGGGGAGGTGTGTGTGAATATTAACATCTTCTTTTATTACAGCTCTTATAAACTTTAGCATACTTCTCAAATGAATAAATGAAATTATGGAAAATATTATAAAAATAAAAGTTTGTCTAAATACACCCCTACTTACCTCTTACACTCCCTTTGAGACGAAAATGGCAGGCCTCACACCCAAGTTTGTGAGATGATCGGGTGTAACAAATAAACAGAGGAGTGTATTTAGTCATACTCAGTCTACTTTTATGGAAGATTGGGTGTTTGAATGACAAGAAAGGTAAAGAAATCCAAAGAGATGGCAATGAAATTTATGGAAGATGGGGTGTTTGATGGTAAGTAAACTGCAAGAAGAGGCAAAAAGACAAAAGAGTCCAGTTGTTGCAACAGTGTTTATATATAGATAGCTAGGTTGGATATGAGTGGGGGGTTTGTTTGGAGGTTCGACAATTGATTTGTGATGGTCTATAGAACTAGTGGAGTAATACTAGTGCTGACTGCATATACTTATGCTTGTGTTTATGCTTAAGAGGGTATCTTTTGATTTAGCTAGCTGGTCTGATGAGAAGTACCTTGACAATCAGCTAAACGACGCCGTTTCAGTGTTTTGCCAGGAAAGAAAGATATACTCTACAGGGTAAAGCATTTGCTCCATCCTTTTAGATTCTGGTTAAACAACGATGTGTTTTTTGACTGACAAATCAATACAGTACCATGCCCCTCAGCCCTCATTCTATATTAATTTTAAACTAGGTTGGATAACCATATATTACACATATTAAACAAAAAGAATTTCATGTAAGTATGATAAACTAAAATAACCGATTAAATGTAAATTCAAGGAGTTATTTAAATATCTTCTAGAATAATGACATACTCAAAGTGTGGTATTATATTACAATCTCTACCTCTCTATTATATTGCGTAATACATGGATAATATTACTACTTTCGTTAGCTTAAATGGTTATCATGAGAATGCCTTAATTTTTTTTAAATAAAGATTTTGATCTTATCTACAACCATAAATTAATATTAGATTTTATATATAAGTTACAGTTTATATACAGTGTTTACATTTGACATGTTTTACTATAATTTTCAGTTTTATAAGCATTATTATATAAATTAAAACCGTCTAATATTACTAATCTTTATCCTTTAATTTATTAATATTATTATTAAATGTAGATCCCTGTATTACAATGTTTGGGTAAATGTAATATTATATATTTAATAACAAAAAATATATGTCTTTAAAAAAGTTCTTGTATTACTCGGGTTGAATAAACACGTGTATTATACCAACATGGCTTTCGGTTTATTTAGATATCACGCTTGTAAATTTAGTATCCTAAGTTATACTATTAATACAATTATAATGACTTATACATGTTATTTGACACTTTATTAGTAACTATTGCTTGTATCCAAATTATATATTTTGTATTATTAAACTGATATGCTCATGTCAAATTGTCTGCTCAGGTTACTTTTGACAATCTTAATACGTGTATAAAAAAAAAATGTATAATTTTTAATATCATAAGTAAAAAAACATGGGTGTATAAAAAAATCAAGATAGCCCAACAACTTTATTTTTTCTAAATATCTAGTAGCATCTAATTATTTATCACAACTCTTTTTAAAAATGTTTTCTTTATACAATTACAAAATTTAATAGACACGTAACACTATAAATATAAGGAATTAAGGATAGTTATTTAATTTATTTTAATATTATCCATTTTCTATCCATAGTTTTTATGCCACCTATTTTAATATTATCCATTTTCTATCCATAGTTTTTTATGCCACCTAACGAAAATTTATGTATCTTATAATTGTTTATTTTGTTTAATTCATATTATATGCTATCTTTTATAACTTTCAAAAACCTTTGTACTATGTATCTTATAATTGTTTATTTTGTTTAATCCATATTATATGCTATCTTTTATAACTTTCAAAAACCTTTTGTACAAAAAAAGAATTCTCTAATATATAATTAAACCACGTATTATGAAAATACATATAATTATAGAGATAAGTATCATCTATTTGTTATTATAATTTTTGGTGATAAGTATCAAAGTGGTATAATTTCATAAAATTATAATTTTATGAAATAAAAATATTTAGAGAAAAAATAAGTACTGATAAGTATGATATTAGTTAGAATCATTTATTTGAATAATGATAAAAGATAAGTGATAACTATGTATTAATTATTTAAAAATAATAATTAAAAATATAGATAAAAATTTTGAGGTTGAAAAGGATAAATTGCCATGTGGTGTTTATTGTAGTCCTGAATTTAGAGTATATACCGCACAGATTTTGTGTATTAATTTATATGTGGGGAAAATCACGAAAGTGGCCGAAGTCGTTTCAACTCTGCAAAATTAGCCCGTTGTACCGGCTCAGGAAGCCTTTGCAAAGAAAAACATGGTTGTGGAAGCGTCTCTAAAATGTCTCTTCAAATCAACCAACTACGCTCTGCGACATGTCAAAAAAAATGATGTCAAAAAAATGATTGTGGTATACTTAGAGCCGTTTCAACCTTTTTTGTAGTGGCTTAGAGTGGTTTAGCCTTTTTTTTGTAGAGGCTTAGAGCCGTTTCAACATTTTTGTAGGTAGAGCAGCTTTTAGAGCCGTTTCAGCCTTTTTTGTAGAGGCTTAGAGCCGTTTCAACCTTTTTTTTGTAGAGGCTTAGAGCTGGTTCAACCTTAATAGAGGCTTAGAGCCTCTTCAACTTTATTTTTTTTATTTTTTTTCAACGTTTGTATATTTCTACTATTTTTAATATTTAAAACAAACATAAATTTATCTATAATAAAAGTGGAAAAAGAAATTTTATAAAATGCTTGAGCTTTCTAATGATAAATTCTTAATTTTTTAAAAATATGTTAATTATGGAAAATTATATGAAATGATAGTTTGACAAAATATTCAAAAACTATAAAATAATTTCTAAAAAATAAGTTATAGTTTTATAGTTTTTGATAAAATTATATGAAATATAAGTTTGACAGAAATTATGGTTTTATAGTTTCACAGAAGATTAAAAACTATAAAATAATATGAAAATTCTATAACTTATTTTATAGAATATTATTTTATAGTTTTTGAATTTTCTATCGAACTATTATTTCATATAATTTGATCTAATTAACATATTTAATTCTTCTTTAACTTTTATTATAGATAAATTTATGTTTGTTTTAACCTAGAATTGGTGCGCGCGCTTCACAGCGGGGTCGTTGAAAGTTGTTGGCGAGGATGTACTTGTTTCATGATATAGTGGTGAGTTATCATAGATGATGCAGACTTTAATCTAAACAATGGTAAAAATAAGTAAGCAACACAGTTAATTAATTGAACATGTCTAAAGTTAAAAGTTAGCTTTAACTATAATAAGGTAAATTAAAAATGATTATATTTGTTACCTTTTGTATTAAGGGTTAATATAGACCGTGTAAGTTTTAATCTAAACGACAGTAAAAATAAGCAAGTAACATGATTAAGTAAATATATCTAGAGTTAAAAGATAATTTTAATAAGTTAAACTAATAATAAGTAAAATAAAACATATAAAAGAACAATATTTGTTAAAATAAAGAACCTTATGAAACTTCAAGGATCATATGATAACTCTATTAAAGTTCGGAAGTCAAAATGTAAATTGTTTATAAAAAAGAATTATTATTAAATTTCCGTAAGATAAATCTATTAAAGTTCAGAGATATACGTAAATCATTTATAGAAAAACATTTAAAGTTCTGGATCATATGATAAATTTATTAAAGTTTAGGGTTATAATTGTTAATGATTAAACTATTAAACCTAACAAATAAACAAACATATATATTACTGTTTACAATTCCTTTTGTTATTATAGACAATTTTAAAAATGCTAGAAATATACAAATGTTGAAAAAAATTTAAAAATAAGATTGAAGAGCCTCTACAAACGGTCTATTTGCACAACTTGAAATCTACTCGTACACTTTTCTTTTTAAATACATACCGTATTGTCCTATACGAGTCGTGAAGAAACGTAGACCTAACAGATCGGAATCTGGTTAGATCTAGGGTTGGGTTTCTTGCATAAAAGGGTTAATCCCTCGTTTGGTTTCACGATGGTGATGATTGTAATTACTTCCGATGATACCTACAAAACAGAAACGTCGTTAGCCTCACCACGGGGAGAGGGGGGTTCTCTCCGTGACCACCATCCGGCGTGAGAATAAGTATCGATACTTGAAGAAAAGCTTAAGTGAAGTAAGAAAGTGAGTAAGTGAGAGTGAATGATTTTCTTGTACCTGAAGTTACTTATTTATAGCCATATTTTGGGCGCCAAAAGGAGAGTTGATTCCGTTAAGTGTTGCCGTTATAGACTATGCACATGGATTGACTTGTTATCAACGGCTAGGGAGATGCCACGTGTCATCATGAAATCATTTTATTTCTTTGATGTAACCGTGCCATCATCGTGATCTTTCTTGATCGTCCCAGATGCTGCCATGTGGCATTTGGTTACAACTGAAAGATGCTCTGCACGATTGTGCATTAATGGTTTCTAGAAGGTTTCACAGCTGTAACCTATCTATTGCTCGCCACGTGTGCATTCTGTTACAACAGAAAAGATTCCCTTTGCCTCTGCACCATTTATTGTAGACGGAAATTTTTGGTAAGGAAAAGCCTTTCAGGTTTAATTGTTTCCTTGCACGAGCGGCGCAAGGTAGTTAAATGATCCTTTTCCCTTTTAGATGCTTGGTGCAGAGAGTTGTAAACGTCCTCTGTTGTGCTGTTGGTTGCGCAAGGTTTCTGGGAACCCACAGTGGCAGGGAATTCTCAAGATTAACTATCTTCCTTACGCGAGCCAGCGCAAGGTAGTTAAATGGTCTTTTCCTTCCTTGTTGTTTAGCGCAACGTCTGCTGAGTTCCTTCTTTGGTACAAATGTCTGTGCAAGGTTTATGAATGAAATATTACCCAAGGAAATTAATCAAGGTTAACTTTGAACCTTGCGCGAGCCCGCGCAAGGTAGTTAAATGATCCTTTCCTTCTTTGGATACCTGGCGCAGAGTTTTAGTGAAGTCTTTCTTTGGCAGAGAAGTCTGCGCAAGATTTCCTTGGCAGTTAATAGTGGGTATAGTTCCCTTGCTTGGCGCAAGGTTTTTGGGACCATACCCCTTCAAGTCCCCCAGTACTGTGTTGCTCCTATGTGCAAGTAGCAAGTAGGTGGAGCCTTGGACTTAAAGAAAAATGATGTGTTCATGCTTATAGATAGTTGCGCTGAAGGCAAAAGGAAACTTCCTGGAGAAGAAAACCTCTGGATAAGGAGAGGCACTTTTGAATTTTGAAAAAGCTGTCTTGTGTCAGGGGTTGGTGAGAGAACATGTGTTGTTGTGACGTTTTGAGCACTGTTTGACAGCTGTTAACAGATGTCAATCGTACAACATTAATTGCCTGACAGCAAAAGTGACTCACACGCGCGCGTGAGTGACAGTTATTGTTCCCCACTCGCCCTGCTAGTGCCTCGGGCCTGTAAAAAGCATGGAGGCGGTTACACTTTTACTGAGGCATTTATTGCGATCACTATAAATAGAAGATGATCGGATGCCCTTTTCCTTATGCTTTCAAAATCTTTTTGCCTTCAACATTGAAATTTCCTCTTCTTCTTCTCTGATGTTCCCTCCTTCTTAAGAAATTTACCTTCATAAAACTATGGCTACTGGTACCAGTTCTGGGAGGATTGAGACGCCGGCGACATCGTTAGTTCCACCGTTAAAGTGGAAGAAAGAAGATTTTGATACCTTGATTAATAATTTCTTGTTCACCAATCTTGGGGAGCATTTTACCCTAAGGAGGGTTCCACGGCGGCGGATGCTCCGGCCGGCTACATCACTTTATTCTTTGATTATTTTGCCGAGGGCAACTTCAGGCTTCCGGTGACCCATTTCATGCTGGAAATTCTTGACTTCTTCAAATTCCATATCTCTCAGTTGAACCCCATGGGAATGGTCAGAATCAGGCACTTTGAGTTTTTTTGCCGATCGATTCTATTCGTTCCAACAACGACTTCAAGCCAAACGCTTGTTACTTGTGCCTCCTAAGTCGTATCATGATTGGAAACAAAAGTTTTTTTTATGTGAAGGCGGCGGTTATCCCGACGGCGATGACGTTAAGGGCGGAGAGGAGATATAACTGGAGACGCTGGCCATTCCTACCAACGAAGTGTGGTATAAAAATATTAAGGATGTGCCCAACATTATTTTGTCAGAAAGGGCGTTAATTGCTGCTGGTATGAGCATTTTGTGGAAGAAGGAACACCAAGAGAAGCCAATTTATATTGAAGATGGAGTTGGTATGTTCCTTTTATAACTTGTTATGATCATCTGTTAAGTGTATATTGATGATGTTCCTTACTGTGCTTTGTGATACAGTTGCACCGTTGTACTTGGTCTCTTTCAAGAGAGACAATGGAAAGATGGCTGTTGTGCCTCTTGAGGAGAATGAGGAGCCATTGATCAAATCTTGGGAAATTTTGAAATTCCAAGAAAGAAAACCTTAACGCGCAGCCCTCTTCTACAACAGGTACGTAATGTGTTGTAACGCCTGAATTAGTATTACAATATTACTATTAGATATTAATTCTAAGTAATTTTGCAATGTAACTTATGGCGCACCGTTTTCCTTTTATCATTGATCATGTAGGTGATTTGCTAAACTTGGGCGTAAGCCCTGAGTCCAATAAGAAGTAAAAACCAACTACTGCTGCTGCGCCACCTTCCCCAAACCAGATGGTCAAAAAACTAAGACATCTCCAGCTGTAAACTCGAGAGCAAGAAAGGTAAGCGTCTCGTATCTGATTCTTGGTGTGATTACGTGGTGGTGTCAGACTCATTAGAGGGTCTCGCGCCTGTAGGTTTGAGGAAGCCAAAGGAAGAGCCTATAAATACATCATCTCTTCCTGCTTCTAACCCGGACGAACCTTTGGAAATACCTTCAAGCCCGGAAGAGGCGTTGAAGCGCACCTCAAAGAGGAGGAAAGAATCTGAGACTGCATCACCTTCTCCGCCAAAAAAGCTGCGCGGCTGCGCATTGGCAAGAAGAGCAACCAAGATGCTCTTGCAAAGAAGTTTCTCCTGGTATGTCTACTTTTTGAACATTCTGTTGTAATAGCGGCGCACTGTCTTACACTTAGAATTTTGTGTTGATCATTGTGCATGTTTGTTCCAGAGAAACCTGTGAAGGCTGCGCCGGTCACATCATCCTCCATACCATCCCCGCGCAAGCCTGAAGATATTGAAGGGGTGATGTGGACCCTCGCGCACCTATCTCTGATGCGGACCCGATTATTCCAGAGAAACCAGAAAAGGTGGCTACAGAAGAAAAGCCAAAAAAGACTGCCACTGAGAATCCTGCTGGCGAGCAGGTTAAAGATATTGTCCCCCCAACTGGAGACTATTAATGCCGAACAAGAGATGACTACTTCCGATATTCATGCTGAGAATATCACTTCAAATATTAAGGGAGTAGGTCCGTCTACAGCTGGTCAGGGGTTTTCCTCATTTTTTGACGATCCTGAAGAGGAGTCGCCTATACACCCTGAGGAGACTCTTGGGGATTATTACTACCGTACGTATTCTGCCAAAAGAGCCTCCACTGTACATGAGCCAGTGTGGAAATTGAAACAGAGTGACACCTTTACCGATCTGCAAGCTTGCAGGGAATGGTATAAGGGAATATATCCACCGACGGAGGTAAAGCGCCAAGAAGACCAAAACCATGATCAAATTTATCAAGCTTATCTTCTGGAGACGGCACAGGCCTCATCTGTGACTCATCGTATCGTGCGCGAGTGGCGCAGCATGAACAAGGACTGGGACGAGTTTGAGTCCAAGAAGTTCAAGGTTGAGGTTGAAAATGAGAAGGTGAAGAAGATGCTGGTTGAGCTGGAGGCTAAGCAAGCCAAATTTGAATCGGAGTAGAAGACGGAAGAGTGGTCCTCCACTAGTTGGAAGAACAAGTATGAGGTCGTTGCCGCGCAACATGCCACGGATCGCAAGCGCTTTGTGAGGCTTGTGATCGTGACAATAATGAAAAAATCTCTCTGCGCAACGAGATCGAGAAACTTAAAAAAGGGAAGGCTGATGCAGTTGCCGCAGCAGAAGAGGCTCGTTCTCGTAGGGAGAGGAGCGAGCAGAATGAGGTAGAGACCAAAATGACTCTCCTCCTTAAGAATAAAGAGATTGATGAGTTAACCTCTATGTTATTTGATCAGGAGCGACTGCAGGCGGAGATTGATTCCTTGAAAAAGGACATCAAACTTCATCGAACTGAAAAGCTGAGTTCCCGTTTGACTGAAGATGAGCAAAAAATTAACAACACGGAGGTCGCTCGTGCCACAGCTGAGAGCCTAGCAGAGTCGTTGATGAATCAGCTCACCTGGCTGCGCGAGTATGGGATTGTGGAGGTATTATCCTTATCTTGCAATATATATGTCTGGATTAAGTTTCATAGCTTATACTGATGTATTTGTATATAGATTGCAAATGCCATCTTAAACTCTACGGAGTTGGATGAGAGAGTGGCAGAGCTGATGGTATCGGCTCGCAATGATGGTCACGCCGAAGGCTACAAGGAATGCACACTGCATGTGGCGCATGCTTTAACCCAATGGGATACCAGTCGAGCTGCTACTCATGGGATTAATACTTCCGCCATTTACACTGCCGCCAAAGAAAACTATGACCGTTTGCAGATCCCAATCATGGATTTGGTGGATGCTGCGCTGCAACATGATGATTTCGTAGACAGATTGAAAGAAATCTTTGCAGTGGCGGAGAAGCAATCAAGCAAAAAAGTTGTAGAAAAGGACAACTAGACTGTTTAGAATTTGCTTGATGTTGTAGTTATTTTTTATGTATCGTTGCGCTGATGCACAAGTACTTTTTTATGTGAATATAATATATTTAGTTTACAATGTTTGCATTTGATCAATTGCTTGTTTAGGATAGACAAATGAACAATAATCAATCTCATGTGTGAGCGTAAGCATTGTTTTATCTTTGGCTCATGAGTATGTGTTTTTGTGTATCCAAAGGAATTGCATGCATTTGTAATAAATATATAAAGAATGTAAGTAGTGACAGAAGATATTTTATTTCATCGATAAAGCATAGAGCTACAACTGTCACTAAGATTACAAGCAAGAATTAATGTAAGCAGCTCATGGAAAGCGCAAGGCTAATGAGCTCTGAGATTACATGTAACATCTGCGCATTTGCTGGGCATTCTAGGTCCGTGGGACGCTAGAACCATCAAGGCGCTTCAAAGAGTATGCTCCTTTGCCAAGGACTTCATGGATCACATAAGGGCCTTCCCACCTTGGTGCAAGTTTACCTGGTTTTTTAGCATTGGACGCTTCATTATCGCGGAGAACGAAATCCCCATGTAAAAATGTGCAAACGCGCACCCGCTTGTTATAATATTTCTCCAGCGGAGATTTATAGTTCGCTTCGCGGATGGCTGCGTTTTCGCGTCTTTCTTCAACCAAGTCCAAATCCAAGCGACGTTGCTCTTCATTATTTTGTTTTTCTAGCGCGAGCATTCTTGGTGATGGGAGACCTATCTCAGCAGGTATTACCGCCTCTGTACCATATACTAAACTGAATGGGGTTTCTCCTGTACTTGTCTTAGGCATTGTTCGATGCGCCGACAGAATGTTGGGCAACTCATCGACCCAACCACGCCGCGCCGAGCCAAGGCGGGCTTTCATGCCGTCAACTATCTTCTTTTTAATACTTTCAACTTGCCCGTTCACCTGCGGGTGCGAACAGATGAAAACACATGTTCAATCTACATTTCCTGCATCCACTTTTGCAGGTCTTCTGATGCTAAATTGGGACCATTATCTGTGACGATGCGCATGGGTTATCCGAAGCGACAATTAATGTGCTCCCAGATAAACTTCCGGATTACCATGGCTGTTGTCGAGGCTAATGGCTTTGCTTCAACCCACTTTGTGAAGTAGTCGACAACAACAACAATAAATTTTACTGCGCCTGGCGCATCAGGAAAGGGCCCCACCAAATCGATGGCCCGTTGTTGAAACGACCACGCCGTTGTAACTGGGACCAACGAATTTTTGGGGCGCAACGTTTTGGGTGCATGTCTTTGATAAGCCATACATTTGCACAACGTGTCTACAAAATCCACGTACATCCCATGTAAATAGTAACGTGCGCTCATCGCCTTAGCGACGACCATGCGTGGCCCCGCATGTATGCCACACAAACCCTCATGGATTTCTCGATTCAAATATTGCGCATCATTTTTATCGACACATCACAATAAAGGGCCCATGTACGACTTGCCGTACAGAATACCATCTGCCATTTCATAGTTAAAAGCTTTGCATCGAATCTTTCGTGCCTACACCTTATTGTCAGGAAGTTGGCCATGTTGAAAACAAGATAATCGGAGACATCCAGGATGGACTCCCCATTTCGACCATGGTAATTTGCTTCAGCGGAACAATTGGGTTTTTTAGAACTTCAATCCTGACTTCTTTTGGTAGATGCTGAAAACTCGTGGCTGCAAGTTTGCTTAATGCGTCAGCATGTTTGTTGTCACTTCTGTTGATGTGTACAACTTTAAACTGTCAGAATAAACTAATTAACGATTTGGCTTGTTCCAGATATAATGCCATGACATCTCCGCGAGCATCATAAGTGCCATTAATTTGTTAAGCTACTAGTCGAGAATCAACATGCGCTGTTAAATTTGCCGCGCCCATTTTTATAGCAAGGCGCAAGCCTGCCAGAAATGCCTCATACTCAGCCTCATTGTTTGTCCTTTTGAAATCCAGACGTATAGCATAAGTGAATTCTTGGTTATCTGGATTGACTAGTCGGAGACCTGCGCCTGCTCCATCACTATTAGATGCGCCATCTGTATGTAATAACCATTCTCTATCATCCGTAATTGGAACCGGATTTTGAATTTCTTTGCATTCTTGCGCTTTATCTGCTGGCACTTCGGCTATAAAATCGGCAAAGATTTGCCCTTTAATTGCTGGCCTTGGCTTGTAAACAATATTGTGACCGCCTAGTTCGATAGCCATTTGGCTAATCGTCCTGAGACGCCTGGTTTAGAAAGAATTTGACCAAGATGGTAATTTGTCAAGACATTGATGACATGCCCTGAGAAATACCTGCAAAGCCTGCGCGACGCGTGAACAAGCGCAAGTACCAGTTTTTCCATCATTGAGTATTGAGATTCTGGGTCATTTAGCATTTTGCTAATGTAATAAATAGGCGTTTGAACACCTTCTCGTTCACAAGCAAAACTGCTCCTACTGCCGATTCAGATGCAACAAGATAAAGAATCAGAGGTTCTTTGTTGCGCGGAGCTGCCAAAGTTGGTAACTGGATTAAACAGTCCTTCATATCTAGGAAAGCTGTCTCTGCCTCTGGCGTCCATTGAAATTTCTTTCTTACGCAATTGCGTAAGTACGGATGAAAGGGTAAGACTTCGCGCGTGATTTGCAAGGATCGATTCAGAGCAGCTAATCTTCCGCAATCTTTGCATCTCTTTACCTTGCTGAGATGTCATACTTTTAATTGCTTCCACTTTATCTGGATTGACCTTGAACCCATTCTTTGTGATGATGAATCCGAGGAACTTGCCATCTTCCATGCTAAAAGAACACTTGCTTGGGTTTAATTTCAAATTGACATTTCATAAGGAATCAAAAGTTTTCTGAATGTTTTCTAACATCGTTTATTCTGTATGGCTCATGATAACTAGGTCATCAATATATACTTCAACGGTTTTCCCAATGTCATCTCCAAAAACTGAGTCCATAAGTCGCTGATACGTGGCTCCCGCGTTGCGGAGCCCAAAAGGCATTTTTGTATAACAGAAAATACCTTTCTCCGTGCGGAAAGCCGTTTTGTCTTCATCCTCTTGTTTCATCAGCACTTGATGGTACCCTTTGTCACGGTCGAGAAAACATTTCCAGCGAAATGATGCTAAGGAGTCTACTTTTTTGTCAATTTCTGGAAACGAATAACAATCATTGGGACATGCTTTGTTCAAATCCTTAAAATCGACACACATGCGCCACCCGCTGTTATGTTTTTTGACCATAACGGGGTTTGCCACCCAGGTTTGATACTTGACTTCAAAAAGGATACCAGCTTTAAGTAATTCGGCAACTTGTTCGTTCATAGCTTCCGTTTTTTCACTTCCCAAGCTGTGCTTTTTCTGAACTACTGGTTCCGCCGATGGGAAGACATTCAAACAATGTTCTGCAACGTTGCGCGGAACCCCTATCATGTCTGCAGGTGTCCATGCAAAGATATCCATATTTCGAAACAACAAGGTTTTGAGTTTTGCGCGAATTGACCTAGAAATTGCCGGACCAAGAATAATTGGTTGCTCTAGATACTTGTTGTTTAGAACCCATTTCTCAGGCTCATTTAGTGACATTGGTTTAGCAGCCTTAGCAACTGGTTCTTCGATAGACATAATCGCTTTTCGAGCGAATATGATAGCTACTCCAGTTGGCGTTGGGAAACCACATGCAGCGTGAGGCGCAGACGTGACCATGCTCAAATCTTGTTGCGCTCGACGCCCTAACAAAACATCATGACGGGATGTTGCCGGCATTACCAAAAAGTTCACTTGAATGGTGCGCGAATGTTTACCGTCTGAAAGAATTACGGGAAAAACTATCTGTTAACGGGAAGTCAACTGGTTCCAGGCGTGCCTTATCTTCCGGATCTAGCTATTTAAAACATTGTTCATATAGATATCCATAGAACTTCATGGATCAATGAACATATAATCGGTCTGGTAATGGCCAAAGATCCCTGTGATTACAACTGGTCGTTCTTCCTGAGGTCCGCCTGGAACAACAGGAAATATCACTCGCTGCTCGCACCATTTCTCACTCTGAAATCGTTGAAAGCTACGCTTGCTCGGCGAGCCTCCTTGAATCATGGCAACTTGCTTCATTTTCTTATTAATTGGCCCCTCATCTCCGCGTGTGAGTTGCCTGACCTCTTTTCGAACTGATTGCACCAAGTGTGTTAACTTACCACTTTTCAAAGCCTTTTCGATTTCCGTGCGTAGGCTAATGCAATTGTCAGTTGTGTGCCCTGTGTCTTTGTGAAAATCACAGAAGAGGTTTGGGTCTTGACCCTTGTTGTTCTTCATGGGCTGGGGTTGCTTAAATTGATAATTCTCTGTGCTCAAGACTTCCGCGGGAGACTTTGTTAAGGGGGTCCTTTGTCGATCCCGATTTTCTTGCTTAATTGCCTTCTGGGTGGCAATCTTATTGATCGTTACGCGAGCATCCACTAGTGAGTATGGGGAATACGAGCTTTGGTTGGAGTCCTTCCACCCTTTCTTGAACTTCCTGCCACCCCTGCTCAGATCCTGAGAACGATTCTGAGGTAGTGGAGGTCTATTAGAATTAAGGTTCTGCTCCGTCTGCGTGTACACCTTGGCTGCGGCCATTAGCTTATCCCAGCTTTTCGGAAGGCCAATTGTTCTAGAAAGTACCTTTATTATTTCGCCGCACCTTACCGCGTATTTGAATTGCACGCGGATAAGGTCCTCATGAACATCTCCAATCTCCAAAACTTCTTTGTTGTAGCGCGTGATAAAATCTTCAAGGTTTTCATCATCCAGCCGCAAGATGTTCATTACATCTGAGGAGTCGCGCACGTATCGCCTTTGCTGGCTAAAGTGTGTAAGGAACTTTTCCTTAAAATCGTACCATGAAGACAATTTACATGTAGGTAAGTTATCAAACCAGAGGCGCACGGCGCCAGTAAGAGTTTGAACAAACAGGTGGCACCACATTGGTAATGTCCACCCTCCAAGCAGCCCTGCGCCAGTGAAGAGGCGCATGTGATCATCAGGATCAGTTAAACCGTTAAACTTGCCTACATTGTTTGGTAACTTTGCTCGTTCTAGCGGAGCCAGTGCTATTTCTCTCACAAATTTAGATTGTTCAGCTGCTTCGGCTGGTCGATATATCAGATTGTAATCATGCTCCGCCTCTGGATTGTACACTGCACATATTTTTGGCTTATAACTAACATGATCTGTAGACAAACGATTAAAAACACTTTCACTATCTCCTTCCTCATAAGTCTTATCATACTCATTGTGTTGGGTGTCCCGCTTCTGTGACGATCGCGGGCCCAAACGTGAGTGAACAGATGTGCGACATTGAACGTTTTCTTCTTGCTTTCTACTACCAGAATGAACAGGATCATTCTTGGTTTTAGAGTACATTTCAGTTCCATCTACAGATATATGCGAAGGCACACGAGCATGATTCTGAGTATTATAACTCAACACTCGAGGTGCCGGCGAAGCACGGACCTGAGGAGCATTAACCGGAGCTTGAAAAGCTGGAGTTCCGGCCTGAGCATATAGTTTAGCATACATAGCATTTAAAGCAGTTTGAGATTTGATTAACCATGATAATGGAGTCTCTCCAGGAGGTAATATGATGCAACATCAACATGAGGAGTTGTCGGAGTTACTGGAATGCTCGCACGATCTGGATTATACAGAGCATCGGTTTCTTCGAACGAATCCTCAACAATTTGTCTGTCGACCTGAGGAGCACCGTCGATGCGACGGATCTCCGATCGAGGACCTAGAAACGATAATCCATCAGCCATGATGATTTAGATCTGATTGAAACGAAACGAAAGATGAGAAGAGAATCGAAAATCGGTGGGCGCCAATGAAGAAACATAGACCTAACAGATCGAAATCTGGTTAGATCTAGGGTTGGGTTTCTTGCATAAAAGGGTTAATCCCTCGTTTGTTTCACGATGGTGATGATTGTAATTACTTCCGATGATACCTACAAAACAGAAACGTCGTTAGCCTCGCCACGGTGAGAGGGGGTGTTCTCTCCGTGACCACCCTCCAGCGTGAGAATAAGTATCGATACTTGAAGAAAAGCTTAAGTGAAGTAAGAGAGAGAGTAAATGAGAGTGAATGACTTTCTTGTACCTGAAGTTACTTATTTATAGCCAGATTTTGGGCGCCAAAAAGGAGAGGTGAAAACTTAACGGAATCTTTGCCATTACGTTAAGTGTTGCCGTTACAGTCTATGCACATGGATTGACTTGTTATCAATGGCTAGGGAGATGCCACGTGTCATCATGAGATCATTTTATTTCTTTGATGCAACCATGCCATCACCGTGATCTTTCTTGATTGTCCCAGATGCTGCCATGTGGCATTTGGTTACAATTGAAAGATGCTCTGCACGATTGTGCATTAATGGCTTCTAAAAGGTTTCACAGCTGTAACCTATCTACTACTCGTCACGTGTGCATTTGTTACAACAGAAAAGATTCCTTTTGCCTCTGCAACATTTCTTGTAGACATAAATTTTTGCTAAGGAAAAGTCTTTCAGGTTTAACCGTTTCCTTGCGCGAGCGACGCAAGGTAGTTAAATGATCCTTTTCCCTTTTAGATGCTTGGTGCAGAGAGTTGTAAACCTCCTCTGTTGTGCTGTTGGTTGTGCAAGGTTTCTTAGAACCCACAGTTGCAGGAAATCTCAAGATTAACTATCTTCCTTACGCGAGCCGGCGCAAGGTAGTTAAATGGTCTTTTCCCTTCCTTGTTGTTTAGCACAACGTCTGCTGAGTTCCTTCTTTGGTACAAATGTCTGCGCAAGGTTTATGAATGAAATATTACCCTAAGAAATTAATAAAGGTTAACTTTGAACCTTGCGCGAGCCCGCGCAAGGTAGTTAAATTATCCTTTCCTTCTTTGGATACCTGGCGCAGAGTTTTAGTGAAATCTTTCTTTGGCAGAGAAGTCTGCGAGGTTTCCTTGGCAGTTAATAGTGGGTATGGTTCCCTTGCTTGGCACAAGGTTTTTGGGACCATACCCCTTCAAGTCGTATAGGGTTAACTTTAGATATGGCAGATTGACAGGGTCAGTCTTTGTCAGACGACTGGTCTTATATGGATCGTATAGTGCAATACGATCCGTATAAGGACCAAATATTTTTTGAGTTTAAAGTTTGGTGTTTTGGTGTGGTTGGTGTTAATTGTTGGTTATTTTTGTTTTTATGTGTTTTATAATTTGTATTATATTTTTACCTTGACTAGGGTGTAAACGAGCTGGGCCAAGCTCGAGCTCGACTGGGCTAGAGCTCGCTCGTCATGTTTTTTCTGAAGCTGGAGCTTGATCTCGATTCGGTTCGAACTTACTTATTTGAGCTCGAGCTGGCTCGCGAGTAAAACCTAAAGCTCAAGCTCGGCTCGGCTCAAGCTATTTTGAGAACAACCTCAAACGAGCTAAAAGCTCGGCTCTAGTTTGTTTCAATATCGCTTTGACGAGCCAAAGCTCGGCTTGAGTTCGCCTCGCCAATGTTATCATCATTATTATTGTATTATATATATAAAAATTAAATTTTGTTTGGGCTCGTTAGGCTCGCGAGCATAAACGACCTTTGTATTTCAGGCTCGAGCTCGGGCACGATAACAAACCAACCTGATAACGAGTAGCTATCGAGCCTCTAGGCTTTTTTACACCCCTAATCGTGACGTATCGTATCATATTATTATATCGTATCATGATCATATTATATCGTATTCGTATCATACCATGACGTATTGTATTTGTACTAATATTTTATCGTGGCGTATCGTATCGTATTTGATATTATATTTTATGTTGACGTGTCGTCTCGTCTCGTATCGTATTGTGATGTAGCGTAACTTATCATGATGTATCATGGCATATCGTATCGTATCTTGATGTGTCATATCGTATTATACATTATACGTAACCAACCAACCAATCTAAACATTGCAAATAAACATCACAAATAAAAATAAACTGAAATTGCAAATTAACTATATAATAAGTTTGTTTACACTAGACATAATTCAAAATACTTAAATGGTCAAAATACAAAAACGTACAACAAACTATCCCACATCGTCCGATCGGATCCTGACTGGTGCCTGACGGCCCCGGATCCTGGGCGATGTCAGACGGTTGCGGATCATGACCGAGGTGTGACGACAGACGACATCGGTAGAGGGGTCTAACCACGATCAATAGACGTCTGGATATCGCCAGCATAAAAAAGGCCCCGGTACGGCATGTGGGCGTTGATCCCGCCTGTAGCCAGATCCATCTAATGTATATGTAAGCGTGACAACCGGTGGCATCTAGTCGTACAGGACATGCTAGGGGTACTGAGGCACCCCATGCGACTACGGATGCAGTGGCGGTGGTGTGAGCTCTCGATCGAGGTGGCTCGCCGTGATCGTCTCCTCGTCATAATCATCACCACCTGCCGCGGTAGGCTCATTCTCAGGTAAAACCTTTGGTAGGTCGATGCGGACAAAAAACATGGTCGTCGCGGTCACGAAAGTTAAGGTCGGGACCAAGAAAGTCGTGCATAATAAGCATTCCGATCAGCATCAGGCGTGTCAATCTGATCGGCTCGACCGTGCCCCCGTGGTGATTTGTGGGTCCTAATGAGGACGAAGCCCAATAGTGGGCAATCAAGGTGATGTACGTTGTACAACAACAACTAGTCCTGACGGTGGTGCATCGTCGCAAACCACTAGGCGGGGCAATAATCGAGGGCTCACGGCTCCCCTCACAGTAGACAGTACATGTAATATACATGCCGCTCATCGTCTTGCGTGTCAATCTGGTCGCGTCAACCGTATCCCCCCACACGGTGAATTGTGGGTCCTCATGAGGAATGAAACCCAATGAGTGGGCAATCTGGATTATGTATGCCCCCGTACAACAATGACCGGTCCTACCTGTTGATGCATTTTGTGTTCGTCACTTGTCGAATAGGCTAGATGGAGCATGTGTTGAATATTGTATAGGTTAGAATTGAACACACAACCAAAATACTGAGCGAATAGTGAAATTAGGAACAAGTTCACCCGAACTTGACCTGTGAAGGTCAAGTTCGCCCGAACTTGACATGTGAAGGTCAAGTTCGCCGAACTTGACATGTGAAGGTCAAGTTCGCCCGAACTTGACAGGTGATGGTCAAGTTCGCCCGAACTTGTCCTGTGAAGGACAAGTTCGCCCGAACTTGTCCATGCACACTCCGGCCGAACTTGTTACCCTATATATAGGTGTGTTGTTCATTTGTCATTTAAGTTTTTGGCATCCCGACGGGGAGGTGCAGCTGGATTTTCTCCAGGAACTCCGGCAACTGGACTTAAAGATGTATACTCTTTCGGTATGAATGAAGACTTCTGTTGCATTCTGTTTCTACTCCATTCTTTAATAACATTCTACCGAAACTGCTATATACGTTTACGCACTAACTTCCGTCTAGAACCTCTTGATCACGGACCTACAATTGTCAAATTTGCCATCATAAATGTTTGTTGGCAATTTCCGTAAGGTTTTCTTCATTCATTTCTTTGGTTACGTTGATAACCTCTTCAACCGCAGGTTTCTCCTCAACAACATGCTCCGAAGTTGTTGTATCACCAAAACAACCTGCAAAACTAGTAGTTATGTTAGGAGAAAGGATACTCTGCACCTTTGTGTGGTGATAAATTTCCTCTTCCTCAGCTTGATACATATATTCTTCTAGCATTGCATTCTCCATAGCTGCATCTTCAGCCGATGTATCTTCTACGATCTCAGCCATTAGAGCAACTCCTGTTTTCTTGCCAATGTATTAATTCTAGTCAAAACCGTCATCTTTATTCGAAGCAACCATTACCTTTTCTGTGGTGTTGGATGGTTTTTCTTGAATTTCGACTTGAGTCTTCTTTGGGAAAGGCTTGTATTGTAGTGACTTTTTGTAATAATCACTGCCACATCCAAATGGACTTTGGTTGCCACTCTCTTCTGGATTTTTTGCATTCTCTTTTGAAGTGCCCGTTTTGTCGGCATTTGAAGCAAGTAAACTTCGTTTAGTCGAATCCTATTTGTTGCTTGAATTCCCGATGCCTCTGCCGGTAAGAGCAACAAACTTAGTAACCCTCCGAATGATTGAAGCTAATGAGCACTTGATGTCCATCAGCTCAAGCTCTTCTTCAGCTACTTGATCATAGTCTTCGGCGGTCATCTCCGGATTACCAATCTTTCCAGCCACCAAACTTTCATACGATTCCAACACTGTGGCAAGTAGTACCATATGCTGTTTAGCAACTTGTTCAGAAACGACATTGTTTAGGTTTACTGCAATGTTACATTTGAAAACATTTGGATCAGAATTCGATTGACTATTCTGATTTGAACCCGTGCTTGAATATGAGGAATTCTATGGACTCTGATCATATTTCAGATATGATTGATTTTGATTCTATGGCGAATGATTTGAAGAATTCAGATTCGCGCTAAAAGCAGTTTGAATCTTCGGGCTAGTAATATTCTCTTGAGCTCCGGTCTTGTAGTAAAGCCCTACATCTTGAGAAACATTTGAATTCTTTGATTTTGCTATCTTTAACAACTCCATCTCGTGCCCTTCCAGTTTATCATTGAATGTGGATAATTTGAAGAACTCCCAACTCGCACTTTCTGTGAGTTCCATTAGATAAGTCGTCCACTCATCCTCAGGTAAAGCGTCAGCTAGCTTATCCAATGTATTCTTCTTCTGTTTTCTCAAGCCCGTGTCTCCTCATGATCACTTTCAGATGACAAAATCTTTCAATCATCTGTTTCATTGTTTCCTCTTTAATCATTGTAAATATGTCAAATTCTTTCATGATCAGTGCTCTCTTGCTTTTGACCATTTATGCACTTCCCTGGTATTTGTTCTTCACGGATTTCCATAGCTTTTGTGCAGTCTTGAAATCCAGTAGAAGCACCAAAATATCTTCTTTCACCGACTGTTGTATTAAGCTTATCATTTTCTTCTTGGTGACGTAAGCACCTTTCTGTAAAGTTGAGAACTTGCTGATGTCGATAACATTGTCATTCTCATCTCTGGGCCTTGTATAACCAGTCTCTATTGCCACCAGCTGTGGAAATATGTAGCTTGGACCCAATTCATAAACTTCTCTTTCCATCCCTGATGTCCATACACATGAGTTTTTTAGGCTTTACAGACGTGCCCATCTCGTTGTCGATGTTCACTTGATTCACCATTTGAGCGTTTAAAGTTGAAGCCGTCATGAATGCACTAAAGATCTCCCATCTTGAAAAATTGACAAATATCACTGAAAAACACACGTTCACAAACTTCGAAAAACGATCAGTACACTAACACTTTCGGGCGAACTTGCAGTTTGAGAAAAATCAGATTTTGATTTTACACAAGTTCGGGCAAACTTGTGTTTGAATTTTGAAAATTTCTCCCTGATTAAGTTCGGAAAAACTTATAAGATTTTCAAGAAAGACGAACAAGTTCGGGCGAACTTGTAGATATTAATCAACAAAGTTTTATCAAGTTCGGGCGAACTTGATAAAAACTGAAGAAATTTCTACTAAGTTCGAGCGGACTTATCAGAAAAACCTTGAAATTCAATAAGTTCGGGCGAACTTGATTAAAAACAATGAAGTTTTAATCAAGTCCGGGCGAACTTGATGTTAATTTCGACCAAAATCAGTTTGCCAAACATGGTTTTTAAACTTTTTTATGCAATTCGTGTGAATTTGATGTTCAAACTCTCAGGGGTTTATCACAAGTGTATTTTACATGACATATTCAAGAATTAGCAACTTTTATCCGTGAATTCATTGTTTTTCTTGAAAAAATGAAGAAAAATGGTAGAAAGAGGTAGAATAAGAGTAGATCTTGCAATGATTTCACCAATTTAGGCTCCAGGCTCTGATACCAAATAGTGAAATTAGGAACAAGTTTGCCCGAACTTCACATATGAAGGTCAAGTTCGCCCGAACTTAACATGTGATGGTCAAGTTCGCCCGAACTTATCCTATGAAGGACAAGTTCGCCCGAACTTGTCCATGCACACTCCGGGTGAACTTGTTACCATATATAGCTGTGTTGTTCATTTTCATTTAAGTTTTTGGCATCCCTACGGGAGGTGCTGCCGGATTTTCTCTAGGAACTCCGACAGCTGGACTTAAAGATGTATACTCTTTCGGTATGAATGAAGACTTCTGCTGCATTCTGTTTCTACTCCATTCTTTAATAACATTCCACCGAAACTACTATATACGTTTACGCACTAACTTCCGTTTAGAACCGCCTAATCACGGACCTACAATTGGTATCAGAGCTACAGTTATCACCTACGCTCATGAATTTGGACATTTATGGACATTAGGAGGGGTTTAGACGTAAATCATCAAATAAACATACAATCCATTGACAAAAAGTAGAATTGAACGGATAGGATTGTTAGAAAACCATTTTCGACCAGATCTATGGTGGAATTATCTCGAAATTCGAAGAAATAAGGATTCTGGATCGAAAAATGTAAAAATGGGCTGCTTCAAGTTCGCCCGAACTTGTATCTTGGAGATCAAGTTCGCCCGAACTTGTATCATATTGATCAAGTTCGCCCGAACTTGTATAATATTGATCAAGTTCACCCGAACTTGTCCAGGGAGTCTAAAAAAAGCATGGAAAAATTTTGTTGGTCGTATTGATGGGATGAGTGTCTAGAAAAAAATTGGCGATAGAAATTTTTTTGAGTTTTCGATGACCGAACCAGGATGTTTGGGGACACTGTCTGGAGCTTCAAAGTACAGATTTGATGATACGATTGCAAATTTGAAGATATTGGGATAGTCACTGATACCGATGCAGAATGTTGATCATTTGCATGTTGTGACTAGTAAAGGGCCTAAACGTTAAATCCGCATTTGTTAAATACTGAATGTTCCGGATTTGAGGGGGAATTTCAGTGAAAATTTGAGTATGGTCAGAATTTGCAAAAAATAGGGGGAATAAAAGTTTACGATATATGAAGATTCCGACATTTTTGAAATTCTTGACTGCTGCAACAGTATCCGGGGGGTTACCAATTGCAGATTAACTGGGAAATGTAGAAGATTGAGATTCATTTGGTTTTCAAATTGATATCTAGTTTGAAAGCGGGTGGTTTCATAACTGAGTCTTGGAGGAGTTGTTTATCAGATTATGTGGTCATGGTTGTGGATTGACACCTGAGTCCCGCGTATGGTTTGGAAGCACACACGACTGCCTACCTTTAACTCTGCTTTGCACATGAATTATTGACTGGACTAACCGCCAGGAGGTAAGGATGCTCTGTAGTTTCAGTTGCCCCGGGTTGTACGCGGTACCATGATTAAAGAAGATGATTTATGGGATCGGATCTTCCTGACAAAGAAGTGTACCGGTTGCTGACGAAAAAAGCTATATATTTGGGATTCCGTGATCACTGGAAGTTTTAATTTTTCAGACCATGATACAGATTGATGCTTAAGGGTTAGAGTCCTGATCTTCGGTGAAGGACAGTTAACTGGATTATCAGTTCATTAGTACAAGTGAGGAACTGAGGACGTTCAAAACGTTCTTGATGATCTTAGGAATTAACAACTAGCTCCAAAGACGGATAGTTTCAAAATTACCAAGGAGATATGAAGTTATTCAAGATACAACTGATGATAACCTTTGGTGGCCATTATTTTTAGTCTTCAAGCAGATGAATCATTCTTCTCTTTGGACTAACCGCCGTTGGATGACGATGTTTGTTGACTAAGTGGCGTTGGTCTACCGGAGATAGCTATATATCTGACATTGTGACTGAAGAAAAAGAATGTGATTTTGGCCACGAACGTATGTTTCTCAGATTTGATGCATTACCAGATTATCTGTTTTCCGATGAAGATTTGCTGATTGAGCAAATTACCGATTTGCTGATCAAATCTTTCTGAAGGGTGCTTAGCTACGATTACAGAAATCGAGATCTCAGATTTTCGAGGGTATTCATTGATTTGAAGTTTTCCAATGCGGTGATTCGAAGTTTCAATCAATTGCCGGTTGAGTTTTTGATATTTTAGGAGTGTGCGGAATAAACTCTCGATGCTCAACGCTTATTCAAAAACTGAACTTGGATGCGGTTATCGTTGAAACGGAGAAGCTGCTGCATTGATTAGCTTTGAGTTGATGATTATTCAAGAAAATTTGATTGATCGAGCAAATCAGAGGAGGTCGGAAACCGTGCAACCAATAGTTCCGAACTGGAGATTTCAGCGGAATTGAAAGTTGATAATGCAAGCCCGGATCATCAATTAAGGGGGAATTTGTTTACGCGTCTCGACGACATCGACAGACACCTTGATTGAAGTTGCAGAATATTCAAACATGGCTCAGAGTTTTGAAGGTCAAGATCAAGCTTCAACAGTAACGAAAAAGGGGGAATCTGTTGATGCATTTTGTGTTCGTTACTTGTCGAATAGGCTAGATTGAGCATGTGTTGAATATTGTATAGGTTAGAATTGAACACACGACCAAAATACAGAACGAATAGTGAAATTAGGAACAAGTTCGCCCGAACTTGACCTGTGAAGGTCAAGTTCGCCCGAACTTAACATGTGATGGTCAAGTTCGCCCGAACTTGTCCTGTGAAGGACAAGTTCTCCTGAACTTGTCCATGCACACTCCAGGAGAACTTGTTACCCTATATATAGGTGTGTTGTTCATTGTCATTTAAGTTTTTGGCATCCCTACGGGGAGGTGCTGCTGGATTTTCTCCAGGAACTCCGGCAGCTGGACTTAAAGATGTATAGTCTTTCGGTATGAATGAAGACATCTGCTGCATTCTGTTTCTACTCCATTCTTTAATAACATTCTACAAAAACTCCTATATACGTTTACGCACTAACTTCCGTCTAGAACCGCTTGATCACGGACCTACACTACCATTATTGACGATATTAAGTCACACAATACTGTCGGCCAAATCCCACTTTTATTTTTGGGTTAATGGGGTGATTACTTACAAAACTCAAAGATTTAGATTGAACATGGTTTTATCTTTTTTTTTCTTTTTTTTAGATTGAGTTTAGGGATGTATGCTTCGAGCATTTACAGTCGATTCTCTACTCCATCTCTATAATTACACTAATAATTTCTATCTTTTCTTTCTTTTTTTCAATTAAATCATATTTTTTTAGAGAAGAGTTATCATACAAGAAGCTTGTGGTGTACGAAGTGCACGCGACATCCACATCCATTGATTCCAAAAGAACAATGACTCAAAATAAAGTAGTGGCAATTACGTAATTTAAAGGCTTCTAAAATTGAAAAACAAATAGAAAAAAGGGTATTATAGTCATTTCTCCCATTAATTACTCCCTCCTTGATTTTCAAATGCTTATAACTTTTTCAACGATAATACTTTTAAAAAAATATTACACCGCATTAATGAGCATTTCATTATCTTTAATTTGAGCAGACTATTGTTATTGTTTTCTTAAATTTTAACAATTTTATTCTACAAGCTATAAAGTTACGTGATTATGTTTCAGTACGTAATTACCTACTAGAACATAATTAATGAAAATACGTAAACCACGTATCATATGTGCAAGCAGTAACAACATTTTCAATCTAACAATACTTCTATAATCACATACCAAATTATTAATGAATACCTAAAACATGTACAAGATACTCAATGTACACCAAAATCTAGATTCACGTATTATGTGTCCAAAAGCAGTAAGAAATATTCAATGTAATAATCACGTACTGATGTCATGCGAGCGTGGGTGATTCTTAGATATATTTTAAGTACTTTTCACTCCTTTATTCAAGCTTTAAATTTATAAAAGCACGATATACAAGTATCACTGTCTACAACACGCTAGGGCAAGTGCACCCATCGTTGATGTAGTATAGTGATGGTAAGATACTGAGGTCGTCCAAGGACACAAGTGCTTTTAATACCGGAATATCGTCGACATCTAATATAGTCAAATTTTAGAAAAGGTTTTTAATAACAACAAAGAAATAAGTAAACTAATAAAGGAAACAAATAGACAAAATAGAATCACTTGGTTCCGACTTATTATTTACGTGTTGATGATTTCCACGCTTTGGGTTTTTGAGAGATTATCTTAGTTATAGTGGCGTGCCCCTTTTTGGAGGCGACAGTACCCTCAACCATATTGGTCCGAGTCAGCAGGGATACAGTCCCGCTGTGACATTTGTGTATTTTAATCACCATACAATTCCAAAACAATTTCGTATTTAATAACAATGTGTTTTATTCCAATATTTGGGTATTTACTTATGGCATTTCGTATTTTCAATCCTTGTTCAAAATCGACCTTCCAAACATTTTCTAGAAGTGAACTCGCGAACCGTTACGCAAACGTAATCCATTTAACGCGACGTACACTCTGGAACAATGACACAAGCTAAACATACCTTAAATATCATGTACATAACTTAGAAATAAGTTTGAAGGGTTCGGTATGGCGAAAACATGTATATTCAGCTCTAGGGGCTATTTTTCAAAATCCGCGAAACTATGCCAATTCGCGTATTTCGCTATCCGGAACATGTACGGACATCCAAAAAATTTTGTAATCATTAAAATATCATATTTTAGTGATTGGAATGCAAAAATGCCATTCGTTACGCATTTACGGTCATTTGCGCGTTCGTTACGATTTTCGTCGAAATTAACCGAAAACCACAACCGTACGACCGAACGAACAGTCATCTGAAACATTTCCGAGCATTTATCAAGTTCCCTATGATTTCTCATCTTTATGAAGCTTGAAAATGAGGTTAACAAGTGATAGAAGTGCCTAAGCGCGACAAATCAAGTTCAGGGCCTAATCTGCCATTTTGAGAAACTTGGTCCCTGCAGGGGTGCTTACGGACCGCAAGCATGGACCCCATAGGGTTTGTAAGCAGTGCCCAGACAACAGAGACATAAACTTTCTAGCCTGTTTCTAGCTGTTGCAACTTGTTTTGTTTGATTGTTTCTCTGTTTTGGGGACCAAGTTAAGTGTTCAACAAGTCCTCAAATCAGTCCCTAAAACTTGTGTGGTGGATATCATTCCTTGGAGAACACATAACCTACATGTAATAATCCTACAATCCAAGAACTCCTATAAATAGCAAGCTCCATTCCATTCATCCATTGCTCATTTCTTTTCTTTCTTATCATACACTCTAAGAGGAGTTGCTACCACTTGTTGTAGGCCTCCCACCTGAGTTCATCTTCTTCCTAGAACACAAGTAAGTGTTCTTCCTTGGCTTGTTTAGCTATTTCAAGCTAAAAGTAAAACAGTGTTTGACTTTCGGCTTTAACCATGAATTGGTCAAGACAAAGTTCATTTAAACTTTACAACATGATCGTAATCACGATGGTTATAGTCCCTTGCGACTATACCTACTGATTACCACGTTGACTAGTTGTAGTGACGAGTCAAAGTTTCGGTCAAAATGCATGATTATGTTCATTTTGCGACGAAACTATTTTTGGGTATCGAAACACTTTGTTTTGATATCAAATCACTTTTCTAACTTAGTTAAACATGTTTTAATATGTTTAATTCGTCACTTCTAGTTTAGTGCTTATTTAGGGTCGTAAGTCAAGCGGTCTCGACAACCGCTTAGACTTTCGAACCCGACCCGTTTGGTCGATCATTAGGATCCGACCAAACATATATTGTGACCATAGTTGTATATGGAATAACCTCCAGGGGTTATACCTTATGTTACTTTGTTTAGTTAGTTGTATGATTGGTAGTTTATAAGTCTTAGGAAAATGACCAAAATGCCCTTTTTGCGTATGAATTCAATCTAAGCATATGTAACCTAAATTTTGACACTTAAACTGATTGTACAACATTATTAAACATTTTTAGGCATATAAGACTTATCATAGGACAAGTTAGACCATCCGAATGCGCTTTTGCGCAAACGACAAGTTAACGTAGTTTAAACTACCTTAACGAGTCGTAACGGGTCATAAGCACTTAGGATTGCTTTCAAATGACAATGTAGGCTTTGTTAAACCATATCATATGATTTCCAATACTCATTTGGTTTACAAGACCTCATTTTATCCGATCTTCCGATTTATTAACATAGTGATTCCATACTAGGTGCCACTTGATTCCTTGTCTTTCCGAGCTTTGTTAGTTCACTAGATCAAGGATACTTGCAATCTCAAGTGAGTACATAGTCCCCTCTTTTATGTTTTTCAAATATTTGGGGTGAAACACATGTGCCTACTCGATACTTTCATGCATATTACATATGGTTTGAGAAAAGACTTTTTCTTTACTTGCCATACAAGACATTTGTTACACAAGACATGATTTATACCTAACATTATGACATATTACATTATTTACACATGACATTTGACATTTGTTTGACAAGACATTTTTTGGTGGTTATTCGATAAGTGATTTAAATAAAGAGATGCGTGTAATATGATAAAAGCATGGTGGATACGCCGCTGGTACTTCCTATATATAAGTGCTTTCATGATATTACATATCGTAGCGTTATTTAAACCACTTCGACAAAGACAAAGACATGACACATTTGGTACAAATGATATATATTTTTCACAAGACATTGTTTTACAAATGGCGTATTTTATACACTTCATTTTCATTCGGTTAATTATTTAACCATACATCCTTCTTTTATATCATTTGATTTTCATATTGATTTTTATATGATTTTATAAAAGAAAATATTTTATAAGGTTCATGACTACTTTTCGTTAAACTATTATTTAACTTCAAGTCATGAATTCTCATCAACAAAACCTATGTAACGCACATGCATTTTTATGCTGACGTACCTATTTTCACATATGTGTCAGGTTTATTTGCATGATGATTGTCGCTGCTTACTACACATAGGATGGACGCGGGCCTTATTGACATTAAAATTTAGAGGACAATTTGGCTGTATTTTATTTTCGTTATTCGAAGACAAATGTAAATTTGATAAATCAATAAACAAAACTTTAAATACCATGTGTTGCAAAACAATTTGTAACGTGACTCCCCAAGTGTTTCCGCTGTGGTTTGTTGTTTTACGCGGTCCCGGTGTTGGTATTAGAGCCAATGGTTATAGGGAATTAGGTTATTAGTTATGCTTTGAACTAGACTATAAACTTTCTAGGACCCTAACACAAGTTGTTTTGTGTTTAGATTTTTAAACAAAATACTATCACCTATCCTTAGGTGATTACCAAAAACAAAACAAAATGGAAGGCGTAAAGTCAAAAATGAATCATCGATCTCTTTTAGCCTTCAAAGTTTTCAAAAATCTCGTCAAAGTTTGGTCTTATTAATGTGAACACGTGCAATCTGGAAGGGTAGGTGCCTTGTACCCTGAGTTTTCTTTCTAAGGCTAGAGTGTTTCATACAATCCGCATTATCGGACCAGTCACTCTTACCTGGGAACTCTTGGGGTGAGTGTCCACTTATAGGCTAAAGCATGTCTTCGCGATACATTATAAAGACCTATTTACTTTGATTAGTCACTGTGTGTCTTTTGTTTGTTTTGAGAAACGAACGAATGACCACCATCCTTACTCTTCGTCGATATTTTAACACCTCATTTTGATTATTCAACATTCATCTCACTTGTTTTATCTCATGTTTTCTCTTTTAGAATGCCTCCTCGATGAAACGTAAATACGGACACCGACATGGCGGCTTTAATCGCTCAGCAATTTGCTGCTGTGCTACCAAATCTCATTACTCAAATTAACCAAGCCAACAATAACATCAATGCACCTGCTGCGTGCAACTTTAAACAGTTTAACTCGGCTAAACCACTCAAGTTTAGTGGTTCTGAAGGAGCAACTGGGCTCCTACAGCGGTTTGAGAGTCTTGAGAACACTGTTCGCCATGTCCAATGTCCGAATGAGCGTAAAGTTGAATTTGCTTCGAGTGTGTTCCAAAAGAGGGCGCTCACGTGGTGGAATGGAATAATGAGAGATCGAGGTGCTGATGTTGCTATGGGTCAGACATGGGAGGAACTCAGAGCTCTAATGATGAAAGAGTTCTGCCCTCGACACGAGCAGAGGGCGTTAGAAAATGAGTTACATGACCTTAAGCAGGACAGTGGGGAACACCGTGCATATACCAACCGGAATGAGGAGTTAAGCTTGCTTTGTCCAACGATGGTCACGCCTTTGGATAAGGCGATTGAGAAATACATCGACGGTTTGCCAGATCCTATTCAGGATATTGTCATGGCAGTAACCCCACTTCTGTCCGTCAAGCCATCAAACTAGCAGCTACCTTGACTGAATCTCAATTCAAAAAGGGTAAGCTTCACCGAAAGGGTGACAAGAATCCGTCGGCTAAGTCTGAGAAGCAAAAGAGTAACAAAGCTGAAACTTCAAAGAAGTCTAGGAAGCGTAAGGCTTCTAAGAACTTTGTTGTTGTTACACAACCTAACCAAGCTACTCCTAATCAGCCTGCTCAACCACCAGCCAAGAAGCAATATGTTGGCAATGCACCTTTGTGCAACAAGTGTAACAGCCACCATCAACCACATGTACAGTGCCGCATTTGCACTAACTGTGGGAAATCTGGCCATCTTGCCAACACTTGTCGTTTTGCTCCTACCCAGAATCCAGTAGCCCAAAACCCTGCTCAGCAGCTTGCATGACCTCACTACCCACCTGGTTCTTGCTATAATTGTGGTGATCTTACCCACTACAGAAACAATTGCCCGAAGTTGGCAAACGCGAATCAGGCTCGTGGGCGAGCTTTCAACATTAATGCAAATGAGGCGCGTACAGACAACGAAGTGGTGAATGGCACGTTTCTCGTTAACAACCATCCTGCTTTTATTATTTTTTATTTGGGTGCCGATAGAAGTTTCGTGTCCCTAGCTTTTGAACCTTTGCTTGCAATGCCTAGAACAAAACTAGGAAAGCCCTTGACAGTCGAAATAGCTAGTGGCGAACCCCTTGTTCTTGATTCTGTCATTCGTTGTTGCTAATTGAACCTCAATAACCATCTTTTTCCTATCGACCTCACGCCTATGCAACTCTAGAGCTTTGACATCATAGTGGGAATGGATTGGTTAACCAAGCACCATGCTGAGGTAATTTGTTTTGACAAGATTGTTCGTATACCTCTCCCGTCGTGTAAAATCTTGGAGGTTCGTGGAGAAAAACCCGTTAGTAGCCTTAAACTCATGACATGTACCCAAGCCTATAAATACCTTCGAAAGAATTATGTAGCCTTCTTGGCGCATATCGTAGAGGAGAAAGGCAAGGGTAAAACTATTCAGGACATCCCCGTTGTTCGGGATTACCCTGAGGTTTTTCTTGAAGAACTACCCAGTTTACCCGCAGCACGACAAGTCGAGTTTCGTATAGCTCTTGTACCTGGTGCCAACCCTATAGCCAAATCCCCATACCTTCTTGCACCGTCTGAGATGCAAGAGTTATCTAAACAGCTTCAGAAGTTGTCTGACAAAGGATTCATTCGTCCGAGCTTTTCACCTTGGGGCGCTCCAGTCCTATTTGTGAAAAAGAAAGATGGATCCTTCCGTATGTATATCGATTACCGTGAGCTCAACAAACTCACAATCAAAAATCGATATCCCCTACCTCACATTGATGATCTCTTTGATCAGCTACAAGGTGTACTTCTCAAAGATTGATCTGCATTCTGGGCATCATCAACTTAGTGTTCATGAGGAAGATATTCCCAAGACTGCTTTCCGCACAAGATATGGTCATTATGAGTTTACTGTTATGCCTTTTGGTTTGACTAATGCTCCTGCTGTTTTCATGGACTTGATGAATAGGGTTTGTAAACCTTATTTGGACAAGTTTATCATTGTTTTCATTGATAATATTTTGATCTATTCAAAGACCCGACCTGACCATGAACAACATCTTCGTCTAACGATGGAACTCCTAAAGAAAGAACAACTTTACTCCAAATTCTACCCAAATGTGAGTTCTGGCTTAAGGAAGTTCAACTCTTGGGACATATTGTCAACGAACAAGGTATACATGTAGATCCCGCCAAAATTAGTGCAATCAGGGATTGTAGTACGCCTACTACTCCTACCGAGGTTCGTTCTTTTCTTGGTCTCGCAGGTTATTATCATCGCTTTATCGCAAACTTCTCCAAGATTACGGTTCCTCTCACTGCTTTGACTCAAAAGAATAAACCTTTTGAGTGGGGACCCAAACAAGAAGAAGCATTCCAGACCTTGAAGCAGAAACTCTGTGATGCACCTATCTTATCTTTACCTGAAGGTAACGACGGCTTTGTCGTTTATTATGATACATCAAACTTAGGCCTTGGCTGCATTCTCATGCAAAGGAACAAAGTTATAGCCTATGCATCAAGACAATTGAAGATTCACGAAAAGAACTACACCACTCATGATCTTGAGTTGGGTGCTGTTGTTTTCGCTCTAAAAATTTGGAGACACTACCTTTATGGTACGAAATGCGTGGTTTTCACTGATCACAAAAGTCTCCAACATATTTTCAATCAGAAGGAGCTAAACATGAGACAACGACATTGGGTTGAACTTCTAAACGATTACGACTGCGAAATTCGTTACCATCCTGTAAGGCGAATGTAGTAGCTGATGCTCTTAGTCGTAAAGAACGTGTCAAACTACATTGTATTCAAGCTCGATCTGATATTCAAACCCGTATTTTCCAAGCTCAACGTACTTGTGTTACACAAGGCACAATGGGTAATGAATTACCTGAACAACTTGAGCTTCAACTTGAAACAAAGGACAATGGATTATTTTATTTCATGAACCGTTTGTGGGTTCCAAGACAAGACAATCTCCGCACCTTGATAATGGATGAAGCTCATAAGTCTCGTTATTCAATTCATCCAGGTGCAGACAAAATGTATAAGGATCTTCGTACCTAGTATTGGTGGCCTGGTATGAAGAAAGACATTGCCTTGTACATATCTAAATGTCTTACTTGTCTCAAAGTTAAAGCAGAACATTAATGTCCTTCTGGTTTGCTTGAACAACCAGAAATTCCGGTTTGGAAATGGGAAAGCATTGCAATGGATCTCATTACCAAGTTACCGCGTACTAATAGAGGTCATTTGGGTAGTCGTTGATCGTCTAACAAAGTCAGCACACTTTATAGCAATCCGTGAGGATTTCCCTGCTGACAAACTTGCTAAGATCTATGTTGATGAGATTGTATCTCGTCATGGTGTTGCTTTGGACATCATATCAGATCGTGATGCTCGATTTTCATCTCACTTTTGGAGAACCATGCAATCTGCCATGGGAACCCAACTTAACTTAAGCACTCCTTATCATCCTCAAATGGATGAACAATCTGAAAGAACAATCCAGACACTGGAGGATATGCTTAGAGCTTGTGTGATTGACTTTGGTGGTAGTTGGGATTCGCATCTACCGTTGATCGAATTTTCCTACAACAACAGTTATCACTCTAGCATTAACATGGCGCCTTTTGAAGCTCTTTATGGTCGAAAATGTCATTCACCTGTCTATTGAAATAAGTTGGTGAATCTCAATTCATTGGACCTGAACTCATTCAAGACACTACCGACAAAATCAAGATAATTCGTGATAATCTCTTGACAGCTAGAAGCCGTCAAAAGAGTTATGCGGACAAACGTCGCAAGCCCTTGGAATTTCAAGTTGGTGATCATGTCCTACTCAAGTTATCCCCTTGGAAAGGCGTGGTTAGATTTGGAAAGAAAGGAAAACTTGCACCACGGTATGTTGGACCATTCAAGATCGTCGAGAGAATCGGAAAGGTGGTCTACAAACTTGAGCTACCTCCTGAACTGGGAATTGTTCATCCAACTTTCCACGTGTCCAATCTTAAAAAGTGTTTGGCTGATGAAAACCTCCACATCCCACTTGATGAAATTCGTGTTGATACACGATGCATTTTGTTGAGAAACCAGTGGAAATATTAGACCGTGAAGTCAAAAAGCTCAAGCGTAGACGTATACCAATTGTCAAAGTTCGTTGGGAGTCCAAACGTGGCCCAGAGTTTAATTGGTAACGAGAGAACCAGATGAAGGAGAAATATCCACATCTATTCTCACAAGTTTCCTCTAAATAAATTTCGGGACGAAATTTCCTAAAATAGGGGAGACTGTGACATCTGTGTATTTTAATCACCATACAATTCCGAAACAATTTCGTATTTAATAACATTGTGTTTTATTCCAATATTTGTGTATTTACTTATGGCATTTCGTATTTTCAATCCTTGTTCAAAATCGACCTTCCAAACATTTTCTAGAAATGAAATCGTGAACCGTTACGCAAACGTAATCCATTTAATGCGACGTACACCTCCGGAACAATGATACAAGCTAAACATACCTTAAATGTCCTTTACATAACTTAGAAATAAGTTTTGAAGGGTTCGGTATGGCGAAAACATGTATATTCAGCTCTAGGGGCTATTTTGCAAAATCTGCGAAACTATGCCAATTCGCGTATTTCGCTATCCAGAACATGTACGGACATCCAAAAATTTTTGTAATCATTAAAATATCATATTTTAGCGATTGGAATGCAAAAATGCCATTCATTACGCATTTACGGTCATTTGCGCGTTCGTTACGATTTTCGTCGTAATTAACCGAAAACCGCAACCGTACAACCGAACGAACAGTCATCCGAAACATTTCCGAGTATTTTTCAAGTTCCTATGCTT
This sequence comes from Scalesia atractyloides, assembly GCA_947069175.1. Taxonomy (NCBI): domain Eukaryota; kingdom Viridiplantae; phylum Streptophyta; class Magnoliopsida; order Asterales; family Asteraceae; genus Scalesia; species Scalesia atractyloides. The sequence continues at coordinate 44,526,897 of CAMTDV010000016.1, forward strand.
TCTCATCTTTATGAAGCTTGAAAATGAGGTTAACGAGTGTTATAAGTGCCTAAGCGCGACAAATCAAGTTCAGGGGCCTGTTTTGCCATTTTGAGAAACTTGGTCCCTAAAGGGGTGCTTAAGGACCGTAAGCATGGACCCCATACGGTCCGTAAGCAGTGCCCAGACAACAGAGACAGAAACTTTCTAGCCTGTTTCCAACTGTTGCAACTTGTTTTGTTTGATTGTTTCTCTATTTTGAGGACCAAGTTAAGTGTTCAACAAGTCCTCAAATCAATCCCTAACACTTGTGTGGTGGAGATCATTCCTTGGAGAACACATAATCCACATATAATAATCCTACAATCCAAGAACTCCTATAAATAGCAAGCTCCATTCCATTCATCAATTGCTCATTTATTTTCTTTCTAATCATACACTCTAAGAGGAGTTGCTACCACTTGTTGGAGACCTCCCACCTGAGTTCATCTTCTTCCTAGAACACAAGTAAGTGTTCTTCCTTGGCTTGTTTAGCTATTTCAAGCTAAAAGTAAAACAGTGTTTGACTTTCGGCTTTAACCATGAATTGGTCAAGACAAAGTTCATTTGAACTTTACAACATGATCATAATCATGATGGTTATAGTCCTTTGCGACTATACCTACTGATTACCACATTGACTAGTTGTAGTGACAAGAAGTTTCGGTCAAAATGCACGATTATGTGCATTATGCGACGAAACTATTTTTGGGTATCGAAACACTTTGTTTTGATATCAAATAAGTTTTCTAACTTAGTTAAACATGTTTTAACATGTTTAATTCGTCACTTCTAGTTTAGTGCTTATTTAGGGTCGTAAGTCAAGCGGTCTCGATAACCGCTTAGACTTTCGAACCCGACCTGTTTGGTCAATCATTAGGATCCGACCAAACATATATTGTGACCATAGTTATATAGGGAATAACCTCCAGGGGTTATACCTTATGGTTACTTCGTTTAGTTAGTTGTATGATAGGTAGTTTATATGCCTTAGGAAAATGACCAAAATGTCCTTTTTGTGCATGAATTCAATCTAAGCATATGTAACCTAAATTTTAACACTTAAGCTGATTATGCAGCATTATTAAACATGTTTAGGCATATAAGACTTGTCATAGGACTAGTTATACCATCTGAATGCGCTTTGCGCAAACGACACGTTAATGTAGCTTAAACTACTTTAACGAGTCGTAACGGGTCATAAGCACTTAGGATTGCTTTCAAATAAGAATGTAGGCTTTGTTAAACCATATCATATGATTTCCAATACTCATTTGGTTTACAAGACCTCATTTTATCCGATCTTTCGATTTAGGTTCCGATTTATTAACATAGTGATTCCATGCTAGGTGCCACTTGATTCCTTGACTTCCCGAGCTTTGTTAGTTCACTAGATCAAGGATACTTGCAATCTCAAGTGAGTACATAGTCCCCTCTTTTATGTTTTTCAAATATTTGTGGTGAAAACACATGTGCCTACTCCATAGTTTCATGTTTTCACGTTTTCATGACATATACATGCTATGCTCATCTAGTACACATATAGTACATGATTTCAATTATGTTTTGCTATGTATGTTGACTTGAGCATGCTAGCACATTGATTTATTAATTACTTTTGCGGCATATGTTGACTTAGCATATGAGCACATTGATTTTACATTACATTTTGCTATGTATGTTGACTGAGCATGCTAGCACATTGATTTCATGGACATTTCTACTACGTATGTTTATTTAGCATACTTAGTACATGGTTTTTACATGACATGCTTACATTGTTTATGGCATTTGGTATGTTTAACGGGACAAGAATACATTCATTAACATTGATCATGCCGCTCGGTAGTATGTAATGGTACCACAGGACTTGACAAATCCCGTTCCCCGCTTCCTAGGTTTGTTTGGAAGTAGGGAATGACAGAATCCGAATACATTTTTGATAAACCTTTGACTTGTTAAGGGTTTATCCAACAGTCTCAAGGCTTGAATGTATGCGATAAACATTACTACATAAATGTTCATATCAAATAAAGCATTGGTTTTGCAAAACATGACTATTGATTTAAACTTTGGTTAATTCAAGACATTGTTTTTTACCTGACATTGGTTATACACGACATATTACATATGGTTTGAGAAAAGACTTTTTCTTTACTTGCCATACAAGACATTTGTTACACAAGACATGGTTTATACCTAACATTGTGACATACTACATTATTTCCACATGACATTTGACATTTGTTTGACAAGACATTTTTGGTCGTTATTCGATAAGTGATTTAAATAACGAGATGCGTGTAATATGATAAAAGCATGGTGGATACGCCGCTGGTACTTCCTATATAGAAGTGCTTTCATGATATTACATATCGTAGCGTTATTTAAACCACTTCGACAAAGACAAAGACATGACACATTTGGTACAAATGATATATATTTTTCACAAGACATTGTTTTACAAATGGTGTATTTTATACAATTCATTTTCATTCGGTTAATTATTTAACCATACATCCTTCTTTTATATCATTTGATTTTCATATTGATTTTTATATGACTTTATAAAAGAAAACATTTTATAAGGTTCATGACTACTTTTCGTTAAACTATTATTTAACTTCAAGTCACAGGCATTATTATGCTGACGTACCTATTTTCACATATGTTTCAGGTTTATTTGCATAATGATTGTCGCTGCTTACTACACATAGGATGGACGCGGGCCTTAGTGACATTAAATTTAGAGGACAATTTGATTGTATTTTATTTTCGTTATTCCAAGACAAATGTAAATTTGATAAATCAATAAAACAAAACTTTAAATACCATGTGTTGCGAAACAATATGTAACGTGACTCCCCAAGTGTTTCCACCGCGTGTTGCTTTACGCGATTTGGGGTGTTAAATCCGCAAGGCCGGAATATTGAATTATAATTAAGTAAGTTATTAATGCAAAAAATGACATGTCCCTCTTCTGGACGCAACGCTACCTCGGCCATATTGGTATGAGTCAGCAGGCATACAGTCCCATAAGGCTGGTTTAAAGTTTTAATAGTAGTTTGTTTATAAGGGATTCAAGCCGTTCTTACTACCCCGATTTGATGCTATCTGCCTCAAAGGAAGTCCTAGTAAGCTTGAACCAAGTCCTCGTAGGATCTATACACTGAACGAGGCAAGAACTTTACCCATACCACCCTTTTAACCTCCTTCCAGGCAGTTAAGGCGCTTTATATAGACTGTAAAGACACGAATGAGTGAATCAACAAAACATGACGGATGATAGAATAAAATTCACTTTCAATATAAAAACTAGTTATTAAAGTCACTAATACATACCCAATTAAAAAGTTAACCAAAGCTAGGAAATCAAAAGTAATACATAAATAACTTGTCTTCACCAAGTGATGTAAGAGATTAGCCAAGCATGGTCTTTCTTTGACGAAAACTCTTACGATCAATCTTGGATCCTGAGACTACTACACACACTCTATGATGGATGATGGATGAATATGGTGGATGATGGTGGTATTGTGTGGTGGAGTGGTGGCAGGTGTGAGAGAAGTGGTTTGCCAAGGGATGAGTTGAAATGGAACCAAGCACCCCTATTTATAGCTGGAAACAGACTGTTCACACGTCCCCGTGCCTCATTTTTCTCTGCAAATCAGGGAGTTGACCACGACCCGTGTCTCTTGTCTGCTTCTGTTTGTCTTTTTCTTCATGGAATCTAGACTGGGGCACAGCGCCGTGCCTCGGTGGTACAACCCCATGCCTGTCTTCTGACTGGTTTTTGGTCTTGGGCTGAAGCTCGAAGGGTCGGTATGAAGTGTCAACTTCTCTTCTTTTGTATTTACGTTAGTTTTTGTCGTTAATTTGTTCCTTTTGTACATTTAAGCTCTTTTAATCCTGAAAATAAAACTTATACAAAGAAACACACTTTTTCCAACATTAGTACATAAAAAGGTTGATTTTATACCGTATTTGATATAATTTATATGTTGCATTTGGTGCATATCACGTACCATGTGTGCAGAGCAGTAACAAGTATTCAAATGTGACACTACATGTATAATCATGTAACGACTTATATTACAGATCCATCACATAATAGCATAAAAACAATTAAGTTCTCATTATATTGAATGCATAATCACGTAATAAGCATAAAATGTGTAAAAGAAAACATTATACAATGAAAAAAATATTAACATTATTACGTACTGATACATAATCACATGACATTGCACTTGGTACATATGGTACATGATTATAGTTGTAGGGTCACATTAAGCATTTGTTATCGCTTGCACATATGGTACGTAATTATGTATTGGAACATAATCTTGTAACGTTACACAAATCACGTAACTTTATAGCTGGTAAATGAAATATTTAACAATAAGAGTATGAAAGACTCATTAATCTGGTGTATTTTTTTTTAAATATTATCGTATGAAAAAATTATAGTCGTTTGAAAATAGGGGTGGGGGAATAGTTTATGGGAGAAAATACCATAATGCCCTTCATCCCTTAAATTATAAATGACACTTTTCATTGCCAGAATTTCGCATACACATCGCATGAAAGTTTTGTAACGTACGTGATCCGAAACCTATTTTTTATACTTTTTAGCATCATATTTTCTCTCTATTCATTCACTACCAGTTGAAAAAAATATGAAAAAGTTTTAGAGGGTAAATACTAAATAGTGTCCACTGATGAATAATAACATTTTATCTATCCTCCACTCATAACCACTCTATAAAATATAGAGAACGCGGTCACAGAAATACGAAGGATCGAATATGAATGATGTTAAACATTGAAAGAAAACTACAAATGTTATGATTATTAGAGTTATAAATATGTGCTTTAATACACTACTAGGTGATAGAACCATGTGTTATATGAGTTTAAGGATAGAAACGAAAGTCTTTAAGATAATTATGGTGTTGATCGAATTCTTTGTGAAAAAAAGTGTTTTCAATTTATATAAACTTGAATGAGTTTTTTAAAATAAACATGTTATCGTTGAGGTTTATTGCGTTTGAGGGATAAAGGATTATAAATTTTAAATTATTAAATTATATTTCATATTATTTCTTTCATCACATATAATAAATATAATTTTGATATGAATACATATAACCCTAATATGAACTATACATACAAAATTAAAGAAAAAGATATAACATTACTCATTTTAAATGATGCGTTACGAAGTAAGAATTTTGTTTTTGAATACAAAAGAAGTAGTATATTTTATTTCAAATTAATATCATCTTATTTTAAAAAGTGTTATCAAAGTAGAATATGGAATGAAATTAGTTCATGATCTAAGATTATATATATTAAACGTATGTAAAAACGATAATAACAAATTATAAACATGATGAGGTTTTAAATTTTTGGTTACGTCAAATATTGATGGATGTATAAATTTTTTTGGTTATCCCATCTTCTTTTGATAAGTATGTTTTTATATAGGGTTATTGGATTTTAATAATCCTATGTTTAACATGTTGGCTGATAATAATCACAACTTTAAAAATTCCCTCCAACGATCCCAACTTGTAAGAATTTGGCCACCATTGATCATTTCCAGCATAGGTTCACTTAAATAATTTAAGGAGTCTGCAGATGCACTTGAATCTATTGAGGAGCTAAATTCTTATATATTAGAAAATGATTAATGGAGGCCAAATACTTAAAAGTTCGGATCGTTGGAGGGAATTTTTAAAGTTAAGATTATTCTCGGCCAACAGGTGAAACTTAGGATTATTAAAATCCAATAACCCTTTTATTTATTAAAGTAGAGATATTATATTAAAGTAGAGGTAAGTAGATAACTAATATTAACTAGAGGGTTACTCTGCGCTTCGTGGCGGGTTCAAACCATAGATAAAAATAGTAATGACAAATGGACAGTTTTACGTAAAGGTAAAAAACCACGTCACAACGGTAATTCGAATGTCACAAAAAGTTATGGGTTAGTCTGTGATGGTATCGACATTCGTTATAACCATAAAAAGGAATATTTGCGACAGGTTCTAAACGTGAATAAAATAACTTACTTACGACGGTACATACAAAAGTTAGAAAGACTCTACCTTCAGAAAAAAAAACTAAACAGAAACGACAATAAATAAGTAAAAGAAAAAAAATAAAAGTTTAGGGTCTAAATAGTAATTTCAATAAAATCTAAAGGGAAAACTAAAGTTGAGGTTCAAATAGCGATTGTAATAAGGTGTAAGGGTTGAAAATGAAAAAAGTTTTTAAGATTAAGGGCTTAAACATGTTATTACTAAAGTAGAGGGGCTGTATGATAAACTTACTATAAATTAGAGCGTGTAAATAAAAATTCTATTATAATGGCACTTTGGTAATTAAACATAAAAAATAAGAACTTTTTGTTTACTGTAGCTAATAGTATAAATTAGTATATAGTATATAACATGATCATATAATAATCTAAAGCAAAAAAAAATTTCATACTATATTAATATACGAATATAAGTATATGACGTTTATTAATACAATACATATAACAAAAATGTTGGTACAACGGTTACGTTTATTAATATAGTACACATACCAAACATGTTGGTACAATATTAGTGGTAAAACAAAAAAAAGTAAAAAAAATGTGACTCAATAAAAAATAAAATATAAAAACTCTTGACTCTTAATAGCTAACATGATGTAGTAAGAAAAAGTAAATAAAGTCTATGGATAAAAGTTAAATTTAAAAAAGGTCGTGTAGCTAACATGATGATTTTTAATATATATTATAATTATTAAGAACTAAGAATATTGAGGAGATATAATTATAAATATAAGATTGTTCTAATATATATATATATATGTATATATATAAATATTAAATCTATTAATTTAATAGTCTTTGTATTAATTTACTTATTATTTATCATGGTTGATATATATATTAAATCCATTAATTTAATAGTCTTTGTATTAATTTACTTATTATTTATCATGGTTAAGATAACATGATAAATTCTGACATGACATTTTAATGAAATTTTTTATTATAAGAGAATGTCACGTTACATTAAGATGACTCTTTTATTAGTATTAGATTGATTAGATGTTTCACTTAATAATTAATGATTATACAAATTCATAAATTGAGTAATAATTCAAATTGTTAATAATTACTTTAGTTCGAGTATGATTACTTTAGTCAGTCATTATGTTTCTAAGAACTCTTGAACCAAGCATCGTTATTTTTTTTTCTGATTTAGTAATGTTGTGCGAAACATACGAAGAACTAGCATAACTATGGTTGAACTAAGGCAATTATTATTACGTTATATTCAAAAGTGTAGGGTAATAATAATTACTTCACTTCACTCTTAGTTACTTTAGTTAATTTGTATGTTAAAAATTATTTGTATTTGGTTAACTTCCCTAAAGGCAATAGATAGTTTGTTTCTTTGCTACATGCTTCTATAAAATATAATACAACATTATTGTTTTAGTTCTTTTTCTCATTCCTTTGTGTGCTTTAAATGAGTCATCTCATTGTTCCCTTCTCAATTATTCAATCTATCTTTGGTTCTTTTACCATACAAGGGCCATTCTGCCTCCATCACTTGACCTCTACTGACTCCATCTCACCCTCAATTATCATACCTTATAATAAAGTTTATAAAGTCTTTTAGACTCTTCTTATCAAACCAGACACCTTATTATAGCTTTAAATATTGACAATAATAGATAAACAACTATGAACATTTTTCTCATGGTTTATTTTACGGTTGTCTAGACATCGCTGAAATCTATTTTGTAGTTGAAAAAGAATCAAAACATACTCAACTACCATACTTTAATTTGTGTCTCCTAGCTTCTGATTCAAAGTACAAGAATTTATAAATACTGCAAGAAACACTAATGTTGTTTAACAAGATGGTACACAAGGCAAAAGCACTCATTTATGTTATAAAATTAAACACCCATAAAACATGAAATACAACATTAACATTTAAACATCAAAATGATCATACAATCTTCTTGTCTAGGTTGAACCGTTTCGTGAAAAACAAATCTCTAACCCAAAGCGGGGTGACCGAAAGGAACGCGAATAGAGATGTCATATGACCAAACACTATTTGCTTAGGCGGTTTCAGGCTCAAAACTTTCTTTGCAATATGCCGCGCAAATAACGCTGCATCAGTGGATTTACCAACTTGCGAAGCTCTAGCGCGCTCAGCTATCTCTTTGCTAAAATCTTTATAAAGTTCCCAATTATAATTCGATAACTGCCCCGCGTTGTGGCTCCCTAAATTTGATCTTATAGCCCCGGGAACTACTAAAACTACATTAATTCCAAAGGGTTTTAGTTCCAACCGAAGTGTGTGGGATATTGCGTGAACCGCGGCTTTTGTAGAACAATACGATCCGGCCCAAGGCGTGGGAGCTTTCCCAACCACACTCCCAACATTGACTATGACCCCGCTTTTTCGCAAAGCCATTGATGGGACTACTTGTTGCACCATTCTAAGTTGTCCCAATGTGTTGATCTCATAGGCCCTTTTGATCTCATTCAAAGGGAGCTCGGCTAGTGGGCCGGTGCTTCCTATCCCAGCATTATTGATCAACACATCTATCCGGCCATGCTTGGATATTACTTTCTTCACGGCCGATGAAACACTTTCATCCGATAAAACATCAAGCTCTAACGTCTCGATTTGGTCTTCTTGTAATTCAGCTAAGTCATCCATCCGTTGGGGTATATCAGACGCGATCACGTGGCAGTTTTGCTCCGCAAACGCCTTGCAGTATTCATAGCCAATTCCGCCTTTAGCACAACCGGTTACCAAAACAACCTTCCTTTCACTCATGATTGTGCTTTGTTCATTTCTATGCATCATAATCTACTTATAGTAAGAGTCTTGTTATCTCCGTATTTTAGGGAATTGTTTAATCTTGGAATTTATAAAGAATATGCTTTGATTAGTTTAAGATTGCAGGCCAAAGAATATGTAAAACACTAAAATCCATTGATGGGTCTGTTTTTTATTTATTTGACCAACAAAGGTGAAAACTTTATTTATAGTTGCATGTGTTAAAGAGTAAAGAAATAAGAAATGTTGGTAGTGGTACTATGTATGTATGTGTTGTGAAATGATAATTAAAGGACCCATTGGGAATAACTGAGTCCATGTAAGTGTAAATTCAGGTGAGATTTTTGGGAACATAAAGATCCAAACAAAAATACCCAATGGGCAAACATATGTCAAAGAGAGAGAAGGGGGTTAAGGGAGACTTATCCTCATGGGTTTTCATTTAAGTTTCTGATGACCTAATTCTGCAACTCTCTCATGGCAGAGAGAATCTCATCTTAAAATGAATATGACATCACTCACAGGCCTCAAGGTCTATGCATGACATTTCACAAGAGAGAAGAAAGAACATTACTTTGCTAAATATCTTTTACTTTAATTAGTAATGAGGTGATATGTGAATGTATATATATGTGAGTAGAGAAAAACTCCAAGAGAATACAATTTTTACTAGCTTCTATATATGACATTCAAATACAAAGAATCTAACATAAAACAAGTAGAATCTTGAAAAATCTAGACAGTTAGATACTAGATTTTAAATATAATAATAGGACAGATAACCAAGGGATAGTGAAGTACCTAAATTCCTAGGACCCCTCTAGGTATAGGGCCAGAAACAAAGGGAAAGAAAGAAAGAAAATATATTGAAGCATTGAATTCAATACACCTCATCTAAAAAAGTGGTTGGTTGGTAGGGTAAATGAATTGAAGGTGCCTTTCATGTCTGTTTACTGTCAACACAATTTTGGCCTTGGAAATATGGCTTCATTTTGCTTTGCTTTATTACCACTTCTTTTAGACTAAAAGAAAAGGCCAAACAAATATTGCCCCCCAAGAATTTGGTGGAAAATGACATCAAATCAAATAGAATTTAAGGTCATTTGGTCTAATCAATCTACAAATTTAGTAACTTCTTTTGAGTACAAATATCTAGTGGTAAATCACAACCAAAGTGAACAAACTAAAAATCTAGGGGTAAATTTTGAAAAGTTAAACGAAATGTTAAAGAAGTCTGTGGTGACCCTTACATAAAAGGGTTTGACTTGGGTAACATAATGAATGTACATATATAACATGAATGTAAACTTAGAATTGAATAATAAAATATAGTTGAGTTTCGATCATCTACAAGGGAAACTAAAACAATAAACACAAAAACCAGTGATTTCATCTCTATTTGAGTCATGGTACTTCGTGAACTTTGGAATGTGTCCCACCTTGGGCTATAAAAGTATGTAAAGATTATAATTCTTGATGGGGGTATAAAAACAAGTGAATGTATTAGGGACAATAGATGCATTTTGCACAAATAGCAGGAAAAAGGAATCGAGTAGGTTCATATTTTATAGCAACTAGGAAAAAGACCCGCGCGCGTTGCGAAGAGTGTACATCGTAAATATTGAATAGATTAGTCCAAATGTTATGTGATGCATTAACCATATGAAAACGTACGTTTCGAAGTATCTGACTGAAGTCAATGTGACCTATATAAGCATTGTGATTGGATCAAAATGTAAGATGAATCAAGTTTATATCATATGATCATAACATATTATATGTGATCCAGCTCATACATAGAAAATATCAACGAGTATAAAGGAAAAACCGTTTAATCAAAAGCGATTAATTGCAGCTTTTGAAAAAAGGCGGAAAATCACAATTTGACTTCACTCGGTTCGAAACAAAATTTACGAAATATACATAAAAAGACAAAAACATATTATATTTGACGTACGTTTTCCAAAAAAAGTTTACGTTTTACGTAGCCCAGCTCGAATTTAAACCAAAATGTACATAAAACATTTACTTTAAAATGGTTTTTTGACGAAAACATATTATATCTGACCTGACACGTTTCCAGAAAAAGTTTACGTCAAAACGTAAAGCAAATCGAATTTATACCGACATCTACATAAACACATGCATGTAAAATTTAGTTTTCTAATTAAAGGATATATAGAGGTAAACTCGAAAATATTATTAGTAAAAAACTTAATAGATTAAAAATGTTCGTAAAACCGTGCCAAGTAACACCAACGTCACATAATTGCCAGCGACCACCAATATCGGAAAAACTCGTAAAACTAAAATAAATAAAAGGACAAAATAACACCGGACGAAAAGCAGACGTAAGATCGTTGAACCACACACGTCCATTGCGGCGAGTTAATGCGATGAAATTAGAGCGAAAGGTAAAACACAGAAAAGAAATAATAAGTCGATCTAGGACCAATGCGTTGCGACGAATCTGTCAAATGACGAAAAAACGTTGAACCCCACACACATGTTGTGTCTTAACTCGCAAAATTTAGAACGAAACGTAAAAACTTGTGAAAGATGAAAAGTGTGAGGAACCAAAGTTGAAAATAAAAAAGTGTTAGGGTTAATTGCAATATATGAAAAACATTTGGTTAAAAGTTAAAAAATCAAAATATTAAATTGCAAAAAATAAATTTTTTTAGGTTAGAAGTGAAAATGTAGTTTTTTTTAAACCTCCCAATACAAAGATAACAACACCATTAAGCAACAAGTTGTTGCTAATTTATAATATGAAAATAACAATAACAATAACAATATTATTTTAAAGATAAGTGGCACGAAAGCAGGCCGAAAGCTGACATGTGTAGTGAAGGCCCATATCCTCTTTTGGGCCTTTGGGGGGATTCTTTGATGGCAGATAAAGTATAAGAGGCCCATTAATTAACTAATTACTATGCATCTAATATTATAAATTAGAGGCGCACATAACCGAATTTGTTAATACCCTATGGGTTTTTCGGGTATTGGCAATACCTGTTTGTATTCAGGTATTTGTCAGAAAAATAATACTGGTGAAACCGGTTTCGGGTAGGGTTCAGGACCGGGTACCATATACCCGGGTATATCAAAAACCTTATTTTTGGGTTGGCGTATTGTAATACTCTATACGGGCATTGGAAAACCCGGTGCAAGTATAGGAATACCCGGTTTCGTAGATGTGTGTTTTTATACAATTTTTTTTGTTTTTTATTGGTTTCCAACTTCATTTTTTGTATAGATAGTTTAAAATTATACATAAAACTTCATATATGTTAGAAACGTAGAAATATTACAAGATTACATATCATAAAAGTGCATCATAACCGGGTTGGAAACCCAGTGCGGGTATTATTAAGCCCAATCAGCGTATAGGAAAAATATCGGGTACGGGTATAATAGGAATAACAAGGTATCGTGTATGCGTATAACTGGGTATTGCGGGTTGGAAAATAACCGGTTCCGGGTTTGAGTTTTCGGATCTCTATTCGTACCCGGTGTGTACCCTACGGGTAGGCTCGGGTACAGGTTCGGGGTATGGAATACTCGGTATTTTTAAAACCAGATTTTTGGGTTTTTTTTCGGGTTCGGACTTTTTGTGCACCACTCAGTGGTTAATAAATTGTAAAACAGAATTAGTGTTTATCTACGTTATGTTATACGAACCACGGGGTGTCAGCCCAGTGGCCAGCCTCACCAATTCCAAACGGGAGGACGCGGGTTCGAGTCCAGCTCGGCCCGAATAATCCTGCTGGGTAGTAACCGCAGGCAGCTATGGGGCTAAGCTAGCTTGGGGAGGGAGAACCCTCCCGCGGTCAGGGGTACCGTGCATTTACCCTTTTTTTTACGTTATGTTATACTAAACTGATAGCATTATGTGGTCTAGTTCTAAGGCAGGCATATTTGAATATGTTGTTTTTTTAAAGGTGTACAAGATTCTCTATGTAATATTTATTTTTTTATTTTGACCATCCTCATCATTTAAAATTAGTTCTTGGAAGAACTAGACGAGTTTACACAAATCCTAAGTGTGAGTTATAATGTACAAATGCATCGTAAGTGTGAGTTATGGAGTCCATTGTGCCTCTTCAACTTATATCATAAGTGATTAAACTGTAAAGTCTTTTCTTCATTAAAAAAAAAGGAAGGTTACAAGAGATTATATAGAGACTGATATTACACTTTGGCACCTTAAAGAATTAAAAGAAAACAATACTAAACATGAATTGTATCTTATCTAATATCCCCCTGCAAGATGAACGGTGGAGGACCAATCCTTAGCATATCTCGAAACGTTGAACTGAGATGTCAGAAGACTCTTGGTGAAAATGTCAGTCACCTGAAGTTTGGTTGGAACATATTTGGTAAACAACTTTCTAGCAGCGACAAGTTTTCTTAAAAAATGATAATCAAGATCAATATGTTTCGCCCGTTTATGTGAAACAGGATTCTGAGTGAGAAAGATGACACTTTGATTATCACAAAGAATAGTCGGGCGTTCCACTGGTAAAGCTTGAAGTTCCTGAAGAAGATGTGTTAACCAAACAATTTCTGCAGCGGTATTAGCCATAGCCCTGTATTCAGATTCACAACTCGACCAAGCAACAATTGGTTGCTTTTTGGCATTCCAAGAAATAAGATTGCCACCCAAGAAAATAGAGTAGCCATAGGTAGATCTCCGAGTTTCCAAGCATCGAGCTCAATCAACATCCGAGTAACCAATGGGAGCAGTGATGGTAGGTTTATTGTAATGTAAACCAAGCGCAATAGTTCCTTTGAGGCAGCGCATTATCCGTTATTGACCTCCTGATAATGAGCAGTGGTTGGGGGCGTGAAGAAACTAATTAACTTGATTCACAGCATAAGAAATGTTAGGTCTCGTGATTGTCATATATTGGAGAGCACCTACGATGGACCGATAATGAGTAGCATCTGGAAAAGGGTCACCTGTAGAAACAAAAGAACCATTTGTGCTTAAAGGTTGGTTACACCTACAACCGAAATGGAAACCGAGCGTTTCGTGGTTCAAAATGCAGAATCTCGGTGTTGGAGTAGGTTTTGCATCCAACATCTTGGCACGAGACAAAATAAAGTATGTTTAGATTGATTTAAGAAAAGACCATGTTGTGTGTAGGTAACCTCCAATCCTAAAAAATAGTTAAGTTCCCCAAAATCTTTGATAGCAAATTCTTTGTTGAGACAGGAAATGAAGGATGTGATAATGGAAGTGTCGTTCCTTGTTAATATTAAGTCATCAACATAGACAAGAAGGTACACAATGCAAGATTTACGTTTGAAGATAAATAACGAAGGATCCACACTACTACAAGAAAAACCATTGTTTGTAAGAAAAACAGTCAAGCGATGAAACCAAGCCCTGGGAGCCTATTTTAAGCCATATATAGCTTTGTTTAACTTGCAAACATGGTGCGGAAATTGATATCCAACATACCCCAAAGGTTGTTCCATAAAAACCTGTTCAGTAAGATGGCTAAAGTAAGATAAGTGTGCACAGTTGCAGCCTTAACAACTAGGCTAAATGTATGAGAGTAGTCAAGACCAGGTACCTGAGTAAATCCCTGGGCACAAGTCTGGCCTTGTGACGCTCTATTGAACCATCTAATTTAAATTTGGTTCGAAATAACCACTTTGATCCAACAACATTAGCATTATTAGGACGCGGAACTAGAGACTAAGTGTTATTCCGAGAGAAATCTTGAATCTCATCATCCATGGCTTTAGTCCATTTCGAATCCTTTGAGGCAACATTGTACGATTTAGGATCAATGACAGTAAACAAGGTTCGATGTAAAGGGAATTGAGTAGTATAAGCCAAATCAACACGATGGCGAGGCTTAAAAATCCTAGATTTAGCACATGTGATCATGGGGTGGGAAGGAGGTGGAGGTGGTATGGGTATAGGAGACAGCCCGACGGATGAGCCGGGAGATGAAGGAGGAGAATGAAAAAGGGTGGTAGAGGGCGTAGAGGAGGGTGAGGAAGGTTGACGTGGGCTGGAATTCTCAAGGCTGCTCATGGGCTGATTCTGATGTGAGGTTATTGTGGGAGTTGGGCCTGGGCCGGAGTTGATTGGGTTTGGAGTGTGTTGTAGGTTAGGGTGGGACGGGATCTGGTGTGGGTTAGGAGAATTTTGGGAGTCAAGAGTATTATTAGGTGAAGTGGAAGTAGGCTGACCATTACCAAAATAAACACGCTCATTACCTTGAGTTGATGTGGAATTATGAAGTGTAGCATTTGTTGGAAGCATGGGAGTCGAGGCACCTGTATTGGATGTCCAATCAGGGACATTGGTATTTAGGTGACATTGGGCATGAAAGGCCTGAGCGAGTTGGTCATCGGTCGGGTTAGTCGAAGCCACAAAAGAAGCAAGGTGATAGCATTGTGATGCGTAATGTCCTGGCTTAAGACACAGTTGACAAATCGGGGGATGATACGGACGAGTCATGGTTCTAAATGATGGCCGCTGACCACGATAATTCTGATGTTGCCCACAAAAAATTTGAGTTGACTGCCCATGTTTGGGCCTGAAATAACCTGTCCTGAGCCTGAAATTTTGGGCCTGAAAATTTGAACCATTAGTAACGTCGGGAACCGAATTAGATGGTCAAAGATTACCTTGTTGCACTGAGAAAGCTATGGCTGGAACCAAAATTGGAGGTTCTTGGCACAAATTTTTGATGAACAATTCATGGCTCTCGACACTTGCTAATAGATTGACAAAAGTAGGAGTCGGCCTAGCCAACCGAACTGTGGTAGAAAATCTTTTAAATGCAGTTCCGAGACCGCAAAGAAGCCAATGAAGTTGGTCCATTTCATCCACGGGGTGGTCGATAGCATGTAATTGATCACAAACGGCCTTAAAGGCCCGGTCGTATTCCAACATTTTTATCTCCTTTTTTAAGTTCCCGAAGATTCTTAACACGTTCAACAGACCTGTTACAAAAGGCCGATTCAAGGGCTATCCAGATGTCACGAGCGGTTGAAAGACCAACAATAATTGAAAGAGCTTCCTCAGTCAATAAGGCATTCAGTAAAATAATTGCTTGTTGTTCTTCGTGAATCCATTGAAGATAATCGGGATTCTCAATTTCTTTCTCATTGTTTCGAATGACTGGAGCAGGGGCTGTTGCAGAACCATCAATATGATGAAGAAGATGTTGATACCTTAATAATGGTTTCATTTGGGTTCCCAGTATATGAAATTTCTAGATGACAACTTGATGGCTATCATTAGAGCTAATCCTTGCATAGGAATTGTAGTTTGTGATGAAGAGGTTGCCATAGAGTTCAGATCTGTGACAACAGAGAGAGAAGAGAAAAGGAAAATTGGAAAGAAGATTGGACAGAAGCAGAAAACTGAAAAAGGAGAATGATCGGATGAGATTAAAAGAAGGGAAACTTAACCATCATAGGACTGGTTGATACCATGATTAAATTGTAAAGTCTTTTCTTCATTAAATAAAGGGAAGGTTACAAGAGATTATATAGAGACTGATATTACACTTTGGCACCTTAAAGAATTAAAAGAAAACAATACTAAAAATGAACTGTATCTTATCTACTAATAAGACTGCTCACATGTGTCATCTAATTAAATTAATTTTTGGCTTTGATTAGCTTAGGCATATATGATCTTACGGAAGCTTACTATTTATGCTGTGGATTGGTGACGCCTAGACTATGCAACAAGAAGGAATCACTTAGTTCCAACTCCTCTTTTATATATCCTTTGACGATTTCCGCACTTTGGGCTTTTTAAGAGATTATCTTAGTTATAGTGGTAGGCCCCTCTTGTGAAGGCAGTGTTACCCTCGGCCCATTGGTCTGAGTCAGCAGGGATACAATCCCGCAACGTCGGAATAAAGTTTTAATAGTAGCTTATTTATAATGGGTTCAAGTCGTTCTTACTTCCCCCGATTTGATGCTATCTGCCTCAAAGGAAGTCCTAATAGGCTTGAACCAAGTCCTCGCAGGATCTATACACTGAACGCGGCAAGAACTTTACCCAAACACCCTTCTAACCCCCTTCTAGGCAGTTAATGCGCTTTATATAGACCGTAAAGACACGAATGAGTGAATCAACAAAAATGAAGAAATGTTTAACTAAAGTTTACTTTCAATAAAAAAACTATTTATTAAAGTCACTAATACATACCAAATAAAAAGTTTCCAAAGATTGGAAATCAAAAGTAATACATAAAAGATTCATCTTCACTAAGTGATGTAAGGGATTTAGCCAAGCATGGCCTTTGTTTGACAAGAACTCTTACTATCGATCTTGGATCCCAAGACTACTACACACTCTAAAAGATGAAACATGGATGATAGTGGTGGATGTTGGTGTTGTAGTGGTGGTGGACTGAAGGCAAGTGTGAGAGAAGTGGTTTGCCAAGGGATGCCTTTCTCCAAAACCAAGCACCTCTATTTATAGTTGGAAACAGAGGGCAGGCACGACCCGTGCCCTACTTGGCATGGCCACGTGGTCATTACTTTCTCTCCATTCATTAATTGCAGATGTCAGGTCATTGTACCAACACGCCCCGTGGTATCATAGCACGACCATGTGGTTAGTGTACTTGCTCTACTATCAAAATTCCGCGAATCTTAGAGTTGACCACGGAATGTGTCGAGTTGGCACGGCCTTGTGTTGGTTGTCTTTTCTTGTTGTCTTTTTCTGCAGAGAATCTTCATTGGGTGTGAATTGGGGGGGGGGGGGGTGTCGGCAGGTCGCGTCAATCCTTCTTCTTTGTATTTGTGTTGGTTTCTACTGTTAATTTATTCCTTTATTCGTTTAAGCTCTTTTGATCTTGTAATTTAAAAGTAAACAAAGAAACATGCTTTTTCCAACATTAGTACTAAAAAAGGATTGATTTTAGGCCTTGTTTGATGTAATTTATATGTTGCATTTTGCGCACATTAGCCTTGTAGGTGCTCTACCGTAACTGACTCGACCATACATCACCATGTTGTTCAGCAGATTTGCTTGCACATACATTCTCTTACAGTGACGTATTGGCTAGCCCTTAAATGGATTCCGGGGTATATAAAGGGTATGTCTGAACTTAGCCTTCATTTGAGCCTTGTTTCTCGTCTTTCCTTACTTGCATACACTAATGTTGATTGGGTTGGTTCTCCAGACACACGATGTTCAACCTCTTGCCATTTTGTCTATCTTGGGGAAAATCTTCTATTGTTGGACCTATAAAAGAACAGATGATATCCAAAGCCAAATCATGATCCACTAATCATGAAATAAGCAAAAGATTGAACCACTCTCTCCCCAAAGATAATGAATCTTGAACACCTATTCAAATTCATATGTTGAAGGGCATGGCAAACATCTGATCAAGACTTGGAAGCGCTGTTCAAGAGTACCAACATATGTTGAAGACCAAAGCCCTGATCAAGCTAAAGGTCTGATGAAGAAGACCAAACATTTGTATTGTTAGGTCCTAGAAGTGTGCGACTAACATATCAACGGGTTATGGTTGTGAACTAGGCTTTACCAAGTTACTTTATATTAGGTTTTGGACCTGTTTAGGTCATTTGGGCATGCCATAGGCCATGTGGTCCAAGCAAGCCCAAGGGAAGCCCGTGTGGGGAATGGGCATATATAGGGTATATAAGCTGGTTATGTTGTCATAGCTATGAACACACTTAGAGAGAAAAACCCTAGATCAGAGAAACAGAGATAGGTGAAGAACTTTATACAAGACGATTATACTTATTCAAGTAATAGAATCGTGTGCAAAGTTTAAAGTGATTCGGGTGTTATTCTGCTCATCTCGATTGTCTTATTTTTCAGTTTTCTTGAATATCACCAAGTTTGGATTCCACCCATCCTTGGTGATTGTTTGATATCATTGTTAGATCCGGATTTCAGGACATACAATTGGTATCAGAGCCTATTGAACCTGTTTCTAGTCTCGGTTTGATATCAAATATTCAAGAAAGTTGCTGTTTTTGCGTCTGTTTGGGTACTGTTTTGAAGTCTGTTGTCATAAACTTGGATTTCAGATCATATTCAAGCATTTCGAAAAGAATTCGGATCATCAGCTTGAATTTCGGATCATCTTTTGAATTTTGGATCCTTTGCTTTGATTTCGGATAAAACTTCAAGCATTTCGAATAAAATCGGTTGATTTCAGATCATATCCGCTTGGATTTCGGATAGCTGTTCTGAATTCAGCTTTTCGGATATCATTTCAGATAACTTTTCGGATAGCATTTCGGATAGCATTTCGAATTGCCATTGCAGATAGCTTTTCGGATTGCCATTTCGGATACATGATTCTCTTTCTTGAATAGAGAATCATCCGTAAACGAACTCTGGAAACGGACTGCAAGGTTTGAACAACCTTATTTTTAGGACAAAAAACACGAAATTTCCAAAACAGGTTTTGGACATTATATACCATTGGATTTGTAATTTTGAGACGAGTCTAACGACATCATTTGGTAAAAACAGTTTTCAAACATTTTTCGAACGCTTTTGATGGTACGGTTTCAGCTATCCAAAGATATCTACAGCCCAAACTCAGTACTCGAACATAGTTTTTAGCCCAATATGTAATCCAATCCCTAATGCAAATCCAAACATTGTCTTTAGCCCACTTATCAAAACATCCGTTAACAACACTACACCTAGGCTCAAACTTAATACCCGGACGTGGTTCATAGCCCTGTAACCCCTTCATCATCATAAGTGGAAGCACTCGAACGTTCTGAAGTTGCACCAGCTAGTCAATGCATGATGAATTAGACTAACGAACCAAGATTGCTCATTGACACGGTTAACTATCTTTTGTGTACTATACATTGAAGGAATAAAGTTGCACAACTCAGGGCACTCAACTCTAATATGGCTAATGATTACAACAGTGCAATGACTTAGTGCATCAGCCTTAGACAAAGCAACAAGTTGCTTACTGAAAAGGTTGAAGCACAAAAGAAGGATATAGCTCAGTTACACTTGGAGCTCAATCAATAGCAATGTTGGTTCGTGATTTCAAAAACAAACTCAATGCGAAGAACATGGAACTAGAGTCTGTAAGAGATGAGCTAGAACTCCTGACTGGAAAGTATCAACAAAATGAAGTAAATATAAAGAAGTTTGATACATCCAACAAGGTTGTTCAAGATGTCTGCAATGTGCAACTAGCGTACAAAGAGAACAAGGGGAAGGGTTTGAGATACAATCAGGTTGCCCCATCATATAATCACAACTACACAAGAATGCCTTACACCGAGGAAGAACTTGAAAACGCACAACATATAGTGTATGGAAAACCCAGTGATTATACATCTGACACACGCGAGTTTGTTAAACCTGTAAATGTTAAAATGAAGCAAAAATGGGTGAACAATGCTAATGCTTCTACTTCATGTGTAGAAAAAGTATCAAGTGTTGATAATTCTTCCAATGATTCTGCTGAGGGTTCAGGTCTTTCATCTGATAAACCAGAACCCTCCGATTCTATCAAAGCTGATGAAGTGAAGAATGACATGAACAAGGCTCCTAGTACGCAAACCGAACAATCTGAACCTTCTGTTAGTCCTGTAAAGGTTCAGAGTAAACAAAGGAAGCCAAAACAAGAGGTCAAGGACGAGGAAAGGAGAAGTCTAAACATCAAAGACATTCATGCTCTCCAAGGTCCTCAACGGACAGTAACAGTTTCTTAAAGGCTTGTGGTTCACAAACAGTTTTTGTGAAGTCAAAAAGTAAAGGCAAAAGTGAAGAATATGCTTTCAATTGTTCTGGCAAGAAGTTTTGCAAAGTGAATGAAAAATCCAAACAAGAAAGAAAGATGAAGAATGGTGCTCAGAGCAACAAGGCATCTACAAGAAGCAAATACGAGCACCCAAAATTATCCTCGTCTGCAAAAGAAGTGCATAAGAATAAAGCACAAAAAGGACCGGTTTGTCCTTTAGGACCTACAAGAGCAAATCAACCTGATTAGAATGTTTTTCCTATGAAAAGACAAACTTGCTACAACTGTGGTATTGCGGGTCACATTGCTAGAAACTGCACACATCATCCCCGTGTTCCGTATTATGCTCAAAATCAGAAGGTTACACCAAAGGATAACTATTATTCCAAGCCAATGAAGGTATCATCACCTAAGGTAATGAAGAATGTGAATCCCAAGGTTAAAACCATCTGATGAGGATTGGAATCTTGCTAAAGCTAAAAGAAAACAAGCTTTGAAATCCACACAAGTTTTGAAAAAATAACAAGATTGAAAAGCCAACATCTTTGCCAAAGGCATCTTAGAAATTAGAAACGCCTAAACAAATTTGGAAAGCAAAACAAATACCAGCTCCATCACCAATTCTTGAAATGAATGGGACTTGTGTCTGAAAGAAGTGTCTTATTATGATGCTTCAGGAAATCCCAAGGAGGAGCTGTTGATAATCTCTGGAATGTTGATAGCGGTTGTTCAAGGGATACAACGGGTAACATTTCACTGTTGCAAAAGTTAATTTTTTTTTCAGATGAGATGTTTCCTTTGGAGGAGATTAGTGAGGTAAGAAAAGATCAGCAAAAAGGTACAATTTAAATTTCGTGCTTTAATTTTAACATTGATTAGTCTTCAATCTGTTGACGGAACTGTTAAGCAAAAAAAACAAAATATTTTTCATTTTCTTTTGTTTATAACTTTGTACATACGCTTTCAATATTAGGTAAATTTGCGCATAAAGTGTGATGCACAAATTTAGGGGGGAAGAGGGAGATATACGTATATATGCATTGTTTTAGGGGGAAAAATGAGAAAAATAAAAAAACATTTGAAAATCAGAAAAATTCAAAAAGATTTTATTGCATCATATGGGAAATGAAATAAATGTTCGTGCTAAATGGCGTGACTGACACATGTAAGGTGTTATAGCTGAAGATACTAGGATCTAATGTGATATGGCGATAGGCTTCACGCTCAAGGTGAGAAAAGATACCAAGTGATATAAACATAAAGAACTATATACCATGTGGGTAACATACCATAGGCATATGACTTTATAATCTTAAATCTTGCGTTGATAGATAGCCAACGTCTGAGGTTTTGGGTCTTTATACTAGTGAGTCATCCGGGAATCAGGGTTGTCCTTCTATTGCATCTAGATTATATGCAGACCTAGGCACAGTTAGGATATCCTAAAAGAGTTGAAAATGGGCCAAAAACCTTAATGGAAGACAAACTCAATTGAGGGAATTCCATGTGCTTGCAAAAGCGAAATTCGTACCAAAAAGGCATTTTCCTTACCCTCATCAGACATTTATTGGTCACTCTGATGTACGAATGTACTGAGCTATTCATCAATAAGTATGAGGTTGTAAAAACAAAATGATAGAATCAGTATATCCACTTGTTACTATGAATCGTTGTACTTACCTTGATCACGGGGGTATGTAATGGTATGGGACACACGGGTACTATAGTACAATACTACCTTAAGCACATCACGAAGTTGAAAATTGAAAGTTAAGCGTTGGGTTTAAGTGGACAAACATATCGGCAATCGCGTGGACCAGTCTGAATAAGTTCGCACTGAAAAGTGTTCCTTGGTTTGCCTGAAAATGATTTTTGATCCCCCTGCAATTGGAATTTGTATATTGTAGTTGTTAAGTTAGTTTCTTTGTTTATTTGTGTTTCTGTTTATATTCTTATATTTAAAAAATAAAAAAATATAGAAAATTCAAAGATCCAAAAAATAGTTTCTTGTTTTTATAAAACTAAAAATCCAAAAATAGAGTGTTTTATTCATTTTGTTAAAATTTAACCGTTCTTGAAGATTTGACTGATCATCAAAAGATGGAGAAATTTTAATTGTTAAGTCCGAGTACAAGTACTTGGATGTACCAAATGTTCATATGGTACTTACCTCTGCTGCAAAGAAATGTTTGCTTATGAATTTCTAAGAATTTTGCAGAACTTGATTTCAATCAAGAAACAGGAGTTGATGAAGATTGAGATGCTATTAGCTGCTAACAAAGCATGAAGCATCACAATAACAAGATGTACCTGAGTCAGAAGAACCGGATACGAATTGCTGTCTGACAATGATAGTACATTTGAAGAAGTACCTGTAAACCTGCTTGAAAGTGAAAGATCGAAGAAGAAAAGAGTTGTTGAGAATCCCCCTCTCGCATTCTTTTTGAGAAGATGTTTCATGAAAAGCTGATCGAGATCCTGATATGAAGCTAACCGCAAGAGAAGAAGAAAGAGGCCCAGTGCTGAGACTTCAGAAGTCAAGAACTTCCACAACACTTATAGCATAGCGACAACCATAGACTATGTTGAAGACGTTGCTGAATTCATGCTATGAAGACAATTTGATGCATCAGTCTAGGGATATTGTTTGTTCCTAAAAGTGTGAGACTGACGCATCAAATATACATAGCCATGGTAGCGAACTTGGATTAATTGGGTTAGTTTATATTAGGTTAGGTCATTTGGGCATGCCTAAGGCCATGTGGGCTAGGCAAGCCTAAGGGGAGCCCATGTGGAGAATGGGCTTACCTTAGAGTATATAACTATTGTTATATCATTTCTAGGGTTAAGACTTTTGAAGGAGCCTCCATGAGATAGAGAAACCCTAGACTAGAGAGAGAGAGAGAGGGAGAGGTGGAAGAACTTGTATCAGACGGTTTTGCTAGTAACAGTAATAGAATCGTATGCAAGTTTAAAGTGAATCGTGTGTTATTCTCATTCATCTCGATCTTTTTATTTTTTGGTTTTCTTGAATATTACCAAGTTTGAACTCCGCCCATCCTTGGGGATTGCTTGATATCATTGTTAGATCCGGATTATTCCGGACTTACATGTATGACCAAACAGATGTTTGGACAACCGTAACAAAGGATAGCTTTGATAGTGGTTTCTCAATGTAATAGTATTTATCTTATCAGTGTTTAGATTAGCTTAGATCAGATTTAGGATTTGCACAGATGTTTGTAAACATCTATGGAATCTTTTTTGTTATAAATGTTAGATGTCACTATCAGGGTGACGTCAGTGCATCACTGAACAGAGCTTTCGTACTTAGTATAAATAGATCACACCTATTAGTGATCTATTCATCACACACTTCACCTTTTCTCTTATACAAACTGATTTGTTTACGTGATCAGCTGAGGGGGAGTCTGTAGAGTTAATTGAAATTGTAAACTTTTGAATTTTTTTAGATTAATGAAAAAAATCATTGATGATGACTTGCAGTTTGTGAATTTTATTGGCTTTGATCAATATTTGTTTGCAAACAAGAAACTCAGTTCTAAAAATTGGTATCAGTGCTTGGTCACGTTAAATTTGATTTCACAATCAATTTAACACAAAAAATCAACTCATCAAAGATCCAATTTTAGTTCATAGCTTAGGGTTGTATAGTGAAGAACTAAACAAGTGTCTTTCACATACTCTGTTTTCTTTAAAAGAATTTGAGAAAATGGTATAAAACGATCCACACAACATCGGCTTCAATAATTAACCAACTATCCTTGTCAGATCTAAATTCAATATCTGGCAGTGTAGTTAGGGGCATATACTAGCTCAACAAAATACTGGGTGTTGGAAATCTGTTGTCTTCGGACCTCATGTTCTGATGGTACCTAGTGCTGAAAACCCTAATGTATTCAAGCGAAAGAAGCTGAAGAACTATTCCGAGCAAGATAATCAAAAATTCGAGCTAGATGCGAAAGCCTTTAGTATCGTGGCTATGGCTCTGCCGAATGATATCTATGTTTGCATGTTGCATTGTAACAATGCTAAGGAGTTGTGGGATGTGCTAAAGGAACAATTTGGTGGGATGGAGGATGTTATCGAGAATACTTGAGAAATATTTAACCAACAATATGAAACCTTGATTCATATGAAAGGGGAGACCCTTACTAAGAAGTATGAACGTTTTTATGTCTTATCAATGAACTAAAGTTGGTTAACAAGGAATTTACTAAATCAACTTAAAATAACCGATTTTTAAATTTTTTCCTGAAAAATGGGACAATATTATGATAGTGAGGAGGACATCCCCAGATTTCAGCTTCATGGAAATTGGCATGGGTAGAGTGTAGTATGATTTTTAATATATTTTGAAGCACTTTTACTCGTTTTTCAAGCTTTGAATCTATAAAACATGATATAACGCGATCACTCTCTACAACACGCTAGGGCAAGTGCACCTATCGTAGGCGTAGTATAGTGATGGTAAAATACTGAGGTCATCCAAGGACACAAGAGTTTTTAATGCCAGAATATCGTCAACGTCTAATCTAACCACATTTTTGAGAAAAGATTTTTAATATGATAAAATAAAAAATAGAAAAGATAGAATCACTTGGTCTCGACTTATCTTTTATGTATCCTTTGATGATTTTCGCACTTTGTTTTTTTTAAGAGATTATCTTAGTTATAGTGGCATGTCCCTCTTTTGTAGGCAACGCTACCCTCGACCATATTGGTTTGAGTCAGCAGGGATACAGTCTGCAAGGCCGGAATATTAGAATATAATTAAGTAAGTTATTAATGCAAAATGTGGCATATCCTTTTTGAAAAGAACGCTACCCTCGGCCAAATTGGTCTGGGTCAGCAGGATACAGTCCTGCAAGCCCGGGGGGTGTTTTAATAGTAGTTTTATTATAAGGGATTCAGTCCGTTCTTACTTCACCTGATTTGATGTTATCCACCTCAAAGGAAGTCCTAATAAACTTGAATCAAGTCCTCGCATGATCTATACACTGAACGAGTCAAGAACTTTACCCAAAACCACCATTCTAGGCAGTTAACGTGCTTTATATAGACCATAGACACAAATGAGTGAATCAACAAAACATGAAGAGGCAATAGAATAAAGTTCACTTTCAATATACAAAACTATTTATTAAAGTCATTAATACATACCCAATTAAAAAGTTAACCAAAGCTTGGAATTCCAAAGTAATACATAAATGGCTTGTCTTAACAAAGTGATGTAGCAGATTAGACAAGCATGACCTTTGTTTGACAAAAACTCTTACAATCAACCCTGGATCCCGAGACTACTTCACACTCCAAAGATGGATGACGGATGAATGTGGTGGATGATGGTGGTGGAGTGGTAGCAGGTGTGAGAGAAGTGGTTTGCCAAGGGATGGGTTGTAATTGAACCAAGCACCCCTATTTATTGTTGGAAACAATCAGTTTACACGGCCCCGTGCCCCTACGTCTTTTTCTACATTTAATGAGTTGTGTTAGTCCGTATGCTTACACGGCCCCGTGTGTCAATGGCACGACCCCGTGGCCCTTGTACTTGTTGTACTATCCAAGATTTGCATATTTGGGAGTTGACCACAACCCGTGTCCATGGGACACGGCCCCGTGTGTCTTGCCTACTTCTGTTTGTCTTTTTCTTCCTGGAATCTTGAGTGGGGCATGGCCTCGTGCTTGTCTTCTGACTTGTTGTTTTTTGGTTTGGGGTGAAGCTCGAAGAGTCGGTATGAAGTGCCAACTTCTCTTCTTCTGTATTTTGGTTGGTTTTTGCCGTTAATTTATTCCTTTTGTACATTTAAGCTCTTTTAATCCTGAAAATCAAAAGTATATAAAGAAACATACTTTTTCCAACATTATTACATAAAAAGGGTTGATTTTATAGCATATTTGATATAATTTATAATTCTTTTTATTCTTGTTTTTATTTTATTTACAATCATATTCGACATGATTTATTTATAACTCTTTTTAAGAAAAATAAATATTTTCAGGCATACATGCCCTTTAAAAATTTCATTAAGCTATATACAAATTCACATACCTCACAAGTGATCACTCAACACTCGACCGAAGATGTACAAGTGAAACTCTCGTTCCCGGTATGGAACTTAGTCCTACCATATGCTTGACAAGTAATCAAACCTGCTCATTTTTTTGACATAATCTTTGTAATTATCAAGCGGAATGTTTTGGTTAGGGGTAGGGTAGTTTTATTTGAAAAGTGGCTAAGGGCGTAGAATGTCAGTTTTCTTTTGAAAATTTATTTATGACTTAGTTATAAACTAAAGGCTTATAAGCAATATGTTTGTTTATTTTATTTCAAGCAACTAGAGAGATTTTTTTACTGAATAAAGTATTCACAAGATAGTTAAGTCATATATTTTGTATATTTCAAAAAGAACCGAATTTTACTAAAATAAAGGGTGTAAAAATAAAAAAAGGTTCTTGTGGGTGATGGGTGATTGATGCAAAATTTTTATTTTGCGGGTTTTGAAGCGAAGGGTTTTAGGCTTAAAAAGGGTTAACTAGGGGATTTTGTTTATTTTTGGTGGCAAGATAAAATAGGTAAATAAGGTTGAAGAAAAAAAGTGTTTTGGATCATGTGGACCTCACAAAAGAACACATGACTGGAAAGCAAAAATATACTACAAACTACTGATCAAGAATAACAGAGCTTTGAAGATCTGCTCCCTCCAATGCAAAGACTTAACATCTACTCTCTAACTCTGCTCATGGCTAAAGACTGTTTACAAGATCTGTTGAAGATAAAGCGTTGCTGGAAGCAAAGGTCTGCTACAGAGAACCTCTGATGAAGAACTAAAAGTCTGTTGAAGCAAAGGTCTGTTGAAGACCAACATAGGATAAAGCTCAACAGAGGAAATCTCAATAGATGTTATCAATAGAGTTTATATGTATTATTAACGTAACAATGTTTAGGTCTAGTAGAGGTTAGAGTTTGTTAGACTATTAAATGTTGCTGTCTAGGTGACGTCAGCTTAGATGCTTAGATGTTTGAATTGTACTGTAAATAGAACAGTGCCTGTACTGTTCTATTTATCACTCATCAATCATCACTATCACTATCATTTTCCTTCATGACATTTTGAATGAGCAAACTAGAGTGATCGGGCTAAGGGGGAGTTTGTAATTCTCATGCATATGTGATTTATAAATTACAAAAGCATGTTGATGAAAACAAGTTTTTCGTTGTTGTGATTGAAAAGTTTATAATCTGCTACACTTATCATCTTTGTTTTATCATCTTTCATTGATTTCCATCTTAAACTTCACAATAATTAAAACTCAGATCCTAACAATTGGTATCGGAGCTTGGTCATTCAAATTCGATTTAACAATCAATTTGATATAAATAGATCAACTCTTACGATTGTGATTGTTTGTTCGTTGCATGAAAACAGAGTAAAAGTTTATTTATGTTCAAAGTTTTTAAATAAAAACCTGTTTGTAAACAATCAAAATGTCTCAAAACTCAGAAGATCCACAGAACACTGGTACCATGTATAAAACCACCGATGCTTATCAGATCGGAATATAACATCTGGCAACATCAGATGGGTCACATACTCGCTCAGCAGAACACAGGTTGTTGGAAATCGGTTATCTTTGGACCCATGTTCCAATGGTACCGAGTGTTGAGGACCCTAAAGTTCAAGTACCAAAGAAGCTCAAAAACTACCCCAGAGAAAGATTATTAGAAAATTGAGCTAGATGCCAAGGCATTTAGCATTATTGCTACGGCTTTGCCTAATGATATCGATGCTGGCCCGTTGCGTTGCAACAGTGCTAAGGAGTTGTGGGATGCTTTGAAAGAGCAGTTCGGTGGTACAGAGGAAGTTATCGAAAATAACAGAGAAGTTTTAAACCAACAATATGAAACATATTGTCACATTAAAGGAGAATCATTAACTCAACAGTTCGAGAGGTTTAGTTGTCTAATAAGTGAATTAAAACTGGTAGATGTTAATTTTCCAAATTCAACTTTGAATAGTCCATTTCTAAGATCGCTACCAGATAAATGGGACACTATTGCTTTCATAACAAGAAATTCTATTGGTTTTAAAGAGATGAGTTTGACTCAGCTTCATGGTAGGCTTCTCATTTAAGAGAGAGAGCTTAATAAGAAAAAGAAGATTCAAGAGTCAAGAAAAGTTGTTGATGACTATGCTTTTGGTAGTACAACACTTTTTGGTCAAGAAGAAAACTCTGGTGGTAGTAAGGATTAGAGTTATGATCATTTTATTGACATAACTTATGGTCGAGGATTTAACTCTGATTCTCACTCACCCAATTATGCTTTTGCAGCAAATGGGGAAAACTAAGTTTCTGACAACTTATCTATTGAGTTAAATGATCTTCAACATTTTGATCCAACTGATTTGGAAGAAATGGACATATTGCACAAACTTGCTTTCCTCAGGATTAGAACTAGCAAATTTTACAAAAGAACTGGCAGAAAATTTTCAGGGTTGCATGGAGGGTTAAAAGTTGGGTGAGATAAATAAAAATCAAGTGTTACAAGTGTAATAGGCTAGGTCACTTTGTAGAGAGTGTAGGAGCCAAACAAGTGGTCCTATTGTCACATACCCAAGTCCTAGACCTCAAAACACTCAAAAACTATCCATTATTCCCAATATACCCCTGCTCCACACATGTAAAGCACTGCTCACTTTGCACACGCTGCAACCACTGTTCCAGTATAGTATGTCCAAACCACTATTCCTCAGATACAATATGTTCAATCCCTAGCTCCTCAGGTTCAAGTGCAACCTGCACCTCAAGTTACACAAACCTCTGCTCCAGCAGGACCAGTCAACAGGGTTTCTTTACATAAGGCTTTGTTGATTTTAGTAGCTTACCTGAAGAACTTACATATGAGAATTTTGCCCTAGTTGCCAATTTTGAAAAGAAACCTGATGATTTTTGTTTATGGCACTAGAGACAATATTTGACGGGGTTGAGTCTGAGGAAGTGGTGTCAAATTCTAATGAAATTTGTGGCAATGTTGTTGCAGATGTTTCAGAATAAAAGGTTGGTGAAGAACTGTAAAATTCTCTGTCAGACCCATGGGAGTCCAGTGTTTGTGAAGGAGAATGTAATTGTACCATGATGGCTGCTGCTAAGGTATCATCTCAAGTCCTTAAAGACTTATGTTCTGACAATTGTATCATTGCTTTTGCAAATATTAAAGAGGTCAATGAAAACTTTAGAAACAAGATCTTAGATGATGAGATATAGTTTGAAAAAGTTACTATAGAGTTAAAAGAGTTAAATGCTTGGTTGGTCCCTGTGGTTTGTGAAAATTGCAGACTTGGTCCCAATGGTTCACTAATTATACACTTGGTCCTAATAGTTGTAATTTTTGCACTCGGGTGGTCCTTATCAATAACCTATGTTAAATATGTCAGTTAAGTGTGTGTGAAATGACAAAATTACCCTTGAGGTTAAAAATAAAACAATTAAAAAAAATCATCTTCTTCCCCTTCTTTATAACTCTAAAGCACGAACAAAACCCTAAATTCACTTCTTCCTCATCCACCATTCGATATATTTTCCGATCCCCAGACAAGCTTAATTGATTCATTAAACCATCTTATACAGAAAAAAGATGAGGCATACTTCCAGACATTTTTGAGATTTGTGGTGGAGACTACAATATTATTCCGTAATTATAAAAACCACTATGGAGGAAATCGTTACAATAATTCATTAGAATATATTAACAGCTTAAATCATCACATTACATCCAAAAAGAAATTCAGAAATTTCTCTTATTTTCATTGTCTTCAACCCAACCATAGTCGCTGCCACTGATACTTGAACCGGAGACCAAGTCACTGTAATCGCGACCATGGCCATTGCGGCTACACGATTATCTTGTTTCCGCAGAATAGCATCAAAGCCATACCTGCTTGGTCCCCGCCTGTAATGTCGAAACCGGGTTACAGAGATCATCGCGCCGTCGCCACCTTTTTTTGGACCAACCATCGCGGTTCAAGGTAAATTCAAACTTTCTTTTCTGTAACCAGAAATTTTAATCAACCTGGGTTTGATCGAGCCACGTTTTCTGAGTGATCGAGCCACTGTCCGGTTCCGTCGTTCTACTTTCTTAACTTCTTATACCTTGCAGAAAAGATGCAAGATGGTAATGGTGGTAGTGGGTGTTCAGTGGCGGTGAAGGTGAGATGGTGGTGGGTGTTCGGTGGTGGTGGTCTGGGTAGAAGAAGAAGAAGAAGGTAGGAGATATATTGTTTTATTTTTTATTTTCTTATCACGTAAGGGTATTATAGTCATTTTACAAAGACTTAACTGGAAAATTTAACATGGGTTATTGATAAGGACCACCCGAGTGCAAAAATTACAACTATTATGACCAAGCGTGTAATTAGTAAACCATTGGGACCAAGTCTGCAATTTTCGCAAACCACAGGGACCAACCAAGCATTTAACTCGAGTTAAAATCAAAACTGTTTGAAAAAGAATGTGAAATCAGCAGTCTCAAACATGAATAAACCATAACCAAGGATCAACTCCAAAACAGGGTTTATAAAGTGAAAAGTGAATGCTGACGTGGCAGCGGTTTCAAAAGATCTGATGGCTAACATCTGTCAACGTGGCAACCTCTGTTGGATAATGGAATACAGTTGTTTGGGGAAACCTCTGTTAAGAGTCAACAAAGGTTAGGAACAGTGGTGATTTTAACTATCAAAGGATAGACATCAGAGGTTTGAAAACACAGTGGTTTACCAAACATGGGAAAGAGAAACAGAGGATACCTTTAACAGTGGTTAGAGTAAGCAAAACATATGATTTCCTTGAAAAGCAGTGGTTAGAAACATACTTTTGAGATTTTGAAAATTTTCAGTTTGTGCTATTTTTAAGGATGAAAATTTTGATTTTCTAAAAATAGTTTAATACCTTTTATTCATGGAAAACAAAAAAAAATGCTTTTAATCCATGTTAAGCATCCCAATTCTAGAGATCAAGCTTTCAAAGGTAGATGTATCTAATGCTTTGGTTAGAACATCTGCTAACTGATCTTTAGTTAGGACATGATGAAGAGAAATCAAACCTTTTTCATAGCAATCCCTCACAAAGTGATGTCTGATGTCAATGTGTCGGTGGTAGAATGAGATACTGGATTTTTAATGATGTTTTCAGCTTCCTGACTATCCAACATGAGAGGAGTCTTTAGATTAGTGCAGCAGTTGATTTTGAAGCCACGGGAGTTGAGCAGTGCAGCTTGCAGCAGCAATATACTCAGCCTCTGCTGTTGATGTGGATTTTGAAGACACTAAGTAATTACCTAGGAATTGACATCCTCCTGAAGTTGACTTCCTTGTGGTGTGACAACCAGCAAAATCACTGTCTGAATAACCTGAAAGCTCAAGGTATAGGTGGGAGAGGTGTGGAAACATGTTGACTTTTATCTACAGAGGTTGTCCTTTTGTCAACAAAGCTTTGATGTGATGAACTGGCAGAGGATTGAGGATCAACAACAGTTGATGCAACAGTGGCAGAGTTTTCGCAGTTGTTAGTAACATCTGCTGCTCTGGTGGTGGACATGACTTTGTATTGCGGGATCACAATGCCATATCCAGTGTCTTGATGAGAAGAGTATGATGTACCTGTAGGGTAGTCTTTATAGACACATCTTCAAATGTAAAATTGTCTAGGTCAAACAATTCAGCAGGATTTGCTGGAATTTTTAATGAGGAAAGTTCATTGAACTTCAAATTCAAAGTCTCTTCCACAAACTTAGTCCTGGAGTTAAAAATTTTGTAAACTTTAGCAGTGGTTGAGTATCCCAGAAAATAACCACAATCTACTTTGGCTGCAAATTTTGAAGTGGAATCTTTTAAATTTAAAATGAAGTGTGGGCAGCCAAAGATTTTGAAGTATGAAATAAGTGGTTTGTCTTGATGTGAAGAGTATGATGTACCTGTAGGGCTAGTCTTTATAGACACATCTTCAAATGTAAAATTGTCTAGGTCAAACAATTCAGCAGGATTTGCTGGAATTTTTAATGAGGAAAGTTCATTGAACTTCAAATTCAAAGTCTCTTCCACAAACTTAGTCCTGGAGTTAAAAATTTTGTAAACTTTAGCAGTGGTTGAGTATCCCAGAAAATAACCACAATCTACTTTGGCTGCAAATTTTGAAGTGGAATCTTTTAAATTTAAAATGAAGTGTGGGCAGCCAAAGATTTTGAAGTATGAAATAAGTGGTTTGATCTTGTACAAAATTTCAAAAGCAATTTTTTGATGCCTGGGGATAATCAAAACCTGTTCTGAACGTAGCAAGCAATGTTGACATCCTCTGCCCAAAAGGACAAGGGTAAACCTGAGTCTGCAAGCATAGTTCTTGCAGCTTCAATTAAGGTTCTGTTTTTCCTTTCAACCAACCCATTTTGTTCTGGTCTCCTTGGGATGCTATATTGCCTAACAATCCCTTTTGACACATAGAAATCATCCAACTCCTTATTTTTAAATTATGTGCCATTATCACTCCCAAAGACTTTTACTAGCAGGTCAAATTGTTTTTCAACTTGTTTAACAAAATTTTGCAAGATACATACAGTCTCATCTTTGGAGTGCATGAAGAAGGTCCATGTGAACCTTGACAAATCATCAAAAATGACAAGACAATATCTTTTATGTTTGAGCTCATATATTTACAGGGCCAATCAAATCCATGTGCAGCAACTGCAAACATTAGCTTGTTTTGGACTCTTCAATTGATTTGAATAAACTTTTATGTTGTTTGCCTTTTAAACATGAAACACAATGTTCATCACAAGTGAATTGTTTTGAGGGTAAACCTCTGATAAGATTTTGTTTGGAGAGTGTGGTGATGGTCTTAAGATTTTATCTCCAAGTCTTCTATGCCATAGTTCTATCTCTTTGCTTGAAGCAACTGAGAACAAACATGCATTAGACTTTGGGAAATTATCTTTTAACATATCAACCACCTAAACATTGTCACTCATATGAGCAACAATTTGTGCTTTTCTCTCAAGAATTATTGGGATTGACCCCTAAAAAAGAACAGTTGATAAAATGCCAAAACAGGTATGGTCTAAATGATCCAGAATAAACAGTGTTTTGGTTTACAACTTCCCTCAATGACAAGGCATCTAACATCTGATAGCTCTAACATCCGCTCAGTGCTAAGCTCTGCTGGTTTGTAAAGACTATTGAAGACCAAACCTCTGTTCAAAGTCAAAAGTCTGCTGGAAGTCAAAGGTCTGATCACCCTTTGAAGAACATTTGATAAAGCTTCATCAGTGGTTAAGCTCATTAGTGTTTAGCATCTTATTTAGGGTATCAATCAGTGTTTTGTAAATGTATTAGAGGATAGCATTAGCAGTGGTTAGAGTTTGTTAGGTTTGTTAGATGTCATTGTCTTGGTGATGTCAGCAAAGATGCCACAGAGGTTAGGATTAGTACTATAAATAGACAGTGCATGTATTGTTCTATTCAGCTCCACACACACACACACTTATCTTTTACAATCTAACCTGTGTGAGCTCGGGCTGAGGGGGAGTTAGTGATTCATGCATGTAAATACTTGTAATCATTTCAATCTTTTGAGTAATGAAAACATTGTGTGATGAAAGCTAATCTCTCACTTGATTGTGTTACAAAGGTTTAAATCGTATTCCGCTACAAGGTATTATGTGTTTCATCATTATTTATGATCAATTGTTCAAAACAACACAATCAGGTCAAACTCAGATCCTAACAATTGGTATCAGAGCTTGGTCAGTCAAATTCGATCTAACAATCGATTTGTCATAAAAAGATCAGCTCAATTTCTGTGATACTGTGTTGTTCATATTTGTTGGAAAACAAAGTAAGAGCCTAATCACGTTATATATGATTTCAGTGTTTTGTGTTGAAATTTGTAATGATTCCATGATTGACGGTTGCTAAGGATTCATCTAATGTCTTTAAAAGACTGTGGTGAACCTAAACCTTGGGAACAAGATCTATATGAGGAACAAAAGTTATGAGAAAATTTTAAAATGGGTAAAATCCTATAAAGGTTACGGGTTAATATTTAGAAAACCAGATCAAAAGTAATGTGAACTTTAGCATAAGCATTTTGCGAAAATGATTCTGGATTGATTATAGTTTCCTTAAAAGCCTTCCAGTGAATGCTACGACATCTACCTATGGAAAGGTTAAAAGGGGAATAGAAGAAAAATCACAAAACTCTAAGAGTGTGTTTATCTCAAAAACTTTTAATGATAAAAGAAAAGAGTATAAACATAAAAACACTTGAGAGTTCACAGGCCAGTACTACAAAAGGAAAACCTAGATCGAATCATCGTCTCTGTTCAAACATTTGTTACCAAACAAGCTGAGTGCAACCACTGTTTACATGCAAATCCATGTAACTGATGTATCTCAAGCTAAAAATTGCTTTAAAGAGGACTTAGGACATCTATCAGGTCTATTTGATTCAGTTATTAAGAAATTTTTACTTAATTTTTAATAGTAAAAATTTCATGTATATATCAGGACATGTGTTAATCTTTTCCCTTTTTTTGGAAAAGTAATACTTGATGAGCTTCTACTTGTTTTTTTAGTTAAAGCTCAATTACCTGCCAGGAAGTAAAACCTTTCTATTTTTAGAGAGAAGGGAGTTATTTTTCTTTGATAAATGGATCAAAAGAAATCTGTTTGATGGTCAAGGTTTTAAAAAATTTAACACTGACATCAGACATCACTTTGTGAGATTGCTATGAAAAAGGTTTGATTTCTTTACAACATGTCCATACCAAGGATCAACTGGAAGATGTGTTGACAAAATCACTTGATCCTCACACTTTTGACAGTCTGATCTCTAGACTTGGAATGTAAACATGGATTAAAAACAAATTTATTTTGTGATCCATGTGTAAATAGCAATAAAATGTTGTTAGAAATTCAAAATTCATCCTTATAAATAGTTTAAAATTGAATTTTTTTAATAAATACTCAAAGTCTGTTCAAAGTACTGATAGCTCAAAAACACTATTCGTTTAGAAAAATCTATCCATTGTTATGTATCCTCTGATAATGTTAAAATTGGTCACAACCACTAGTAGTTCATTCAAACAGTGGTTAGCCAAACAACTGTCTTCCATTGTCAATCAGCGGGTACACGTGGACATATGTTATCCGACAGTCGTTGCATCAGATGCCACGTCATCATCACTTTTTGGAAAACCCTATAAAACCTTGTTTCTATCCCCAAATAGAGGTTTCATTTTCACTGTGCAATTTCAAAAATTTCTAAACCATTCTCTCAAGATCATGGCTCCCAAAGCGAAATCAAAGAAGAAATCGTCACAGGAACCACCAAAACACATTCTTATGATCAAACATCCACAAATTACCTTTGTACTTTCGAAAGGTCGAAGAAAAACACAGATTTTCACTATATCATCGATATCTTGTCTTCATAAAGTATAAAACTTTGCTCTATTGCAATGCTCCAATCTATCAAGACACCCTACGAGATTTATGGGCTAATCTGAACTCGAAATTCAAAATAACAAAACCTTGGGCATTCTCCTCTAAAGTAGGAGCTATCATGGTTGCAATAACTCCACAAACCATCTCAGAAGTATTTTAGATGGACGATCTTGCGAGTATCAAATTGATTTGATCGAAAGAAGGTATACAGGACAGTTAACAAAAGCCACTATGGAAAAAGGAAAATTTCCACCTCCTATGAAGTTCCTGTATCATGCCCGCTCACATGTTTTATCAAGTAAAACAACTGGTTTTAATGAAATACCTTTGAAAATTCAATACTTGGGATATGCTATTATGGCTAAAACTTATTACAATTACTCCCAAGCATTGTTTAAAGATTTGGTAACAAATTTGGAAAATGTGAAAAAAAATAAAGCAAATGCTTTCTTGTTATTTCCAAGATTTTTTAGTTATTATTTACAAAAGAAAATTCCAAAAGAGAATGCACAAGCCATTGCTCAAGGTATATCTTTTCAAATAAACAGTTTATCGTCTGAAACATTTACTTGCCTTATGGCCAAAGAGTCAAAAGTTTCTGAAACACAAGCAGGGGAGTCTGAGAAAAATTTGGATGAGTCCATATCTACTCCTCAGATTCCAGCTGCTGAGCCCACTGCGCTTGGTGATCACAGTAGTTTAACCACTGCTGTTCAACCCCTACCAAAAACCACCAAAAGACCAAAAAGAAATTCACCAAGCCCACCAAACCCACCAAAAAGGGTCTTCTGGAAGATGAAATCCCAGAAGTTAACCCAGTGACAACACAAAAGTCACAAGAAAACACCGTTGCTACTTCCTCACAACAGCTAGAAAGATCTCCACCCAAAACCAAAACTCCTCATGATTCCTCACAAAAGGAACATGTTGTAAGCAAAGGGAAACCACAACATGAGCCATTACCCTCATTTGAGAGTATGTTGAATAGCTCTCCTCCAGGGCAAATTCTCCTTCCTTCCCACACCCCATATCCAAATTTCCACCATCTATACTACCACTGTTTGGTGCATTGAAACTCAGACACAAAATAGTCCCTCTCACCAACACATTACTGAGAGTACAACTACAACAAGGGCTATGTCTGAATCATTTCAATTGGTTAACCCACAAACAGATGAGGAGGCTACACCACCTGAATTTCACGAAATTCATGTTGGTAGTTCAAGTGGAGCAGCTACTACAGATGTTGAATCAACTGATTTACATCTGGACACTAGTTTCATATATAAGTCTCCTTGAAGGCAATTTCTACTAAGACTACCATGGCAACCACTGCTGGTATTAAAACCACTGTTGAGTTTGTTAAAGAAACCTCTGTTGTAGAAAGAAGTCCCCAGTACCAAGAAAAAGGGGCATCTATGTTTGAAACAGGGGTTGGAACCTCTGTTCATGATAACATAGATATAACTACCACTTCTAGTAGGAGTTCAGATGATTCTATTAAGTTAGGTGATGATCTAAAATCTATAAATTTGATGAGAGAGTTGTAAAAATTGAGATATCAGTGGCAGATATAAAAAATATGATGCAACAGATGTTAGAATCTTCAAAGTCTCAAAACACTGCTCAATCATCTGTTCATCAAACCACTGATATAATCAATCGTGTATATCCTCTGTTTCAACAACATCGCCAACATGCTAACCACCAACATGAAATACGTGTAAACATGTTCAAAAATGAAGTTGAAACAAGATATAGAGAAACTCAGGCATACCTCATGGGTATCAAAGAATTCCTTACAAAGAAGTCTGGCACTTTCTCTGCACCTATCTTTGAAAAAGATGATGCCAAAAAGGGGGAGAAAACTGAGTCTGTGGATAATATGTCAAAGCAAAAGCCAGAACCTGCAAAAGTATCCTTGGTAACTTCTGCTGAAACATCTGTCAAAGAAAAGAAAAAGGGA
Organism: Scalesia atractyloides; assembly: GCA_947069175.1. Classification (NCBI taxonomy): domain Eukaryota; kingdom Viridiplantae; phylum Streptophyta; class Magnoliopsida; order Asterales; family Asteraceae; genus Scalesia; species Scalesia atractyloides. Next base: position 44,565,016 of record CAMTDV010000016.1, read on the forward strand.
GTTGATGAAACCCTAGAGATTCAAGCAGATGATGAAGATACAGGAAAAAGGACTTCTAAAAAGGATCTTGGCACTTCAAACAGAAAGAAATCACCACCACAAGAACCTAAAGAGCAAACCACTACTGGTCTCAAAACCACTGCTGGTACTATATCCAGTGCTGCACCTAAACCAACAACCCCACCTCCCAAATCACTTGCTAAAAAGCAGAAAACAATGCCACTTCTTTATCACCAACCTTCACTGTAACAGATGTTGTGACTACAAAAGGTACAATAGATGTTAAAAAACAGTGGTTGAGACAACAGTTCCTTCATCAGCTATTAGCCAAGCCACTGTTATCATATCTTCTCAAATCCAAACCCCTGTAACACACACCTCCACAACAACTCATTCACTAAGCTCAGTCTATACAAGAAAAAGAAAATTCAAAGTGACTGATGATATACCTACACCTACACCACTTTTCTAACCAATCCATAACCTTTCATCCCTCCATCACACCAATATCAAACCTACTTACTCAATCACCTACTGGCCGTAATCCTACAAGAGAAATACCCTTGGCAGTAAATTAACCTTTGGAATTGCTTGCAGTTAAAGATGAAATGTTACAATTCTTCACAGAGGATACCCCATACAAAAGAACATTCCCATCTCTTTTTGGCTACAGAGCTCCAAGGAACATTGAGGAGTATCTGAAATTAAAAGTCAAACAAGCCAAAAACATTGCAAAAGAAGAGAGTAAAAGGAAAGGTGAATTTTACTTGTCAAGTCGAATGCAGCATGTACTTAGTAAAGTTAAGAAACTGGAAGACTTTGCAAAAGACTTGAACAAGAAGAGGTCAACTCAATCACCTGATGCTGATATTCCAAAGAAACTAAGAAGAGACTTCATAGAAATTATCATGAGAGACAAACCATATCAAGCTGAAGAGCATCAATTTGAAGAATGGCCTCTCAAGCTCTTCAACAAGAAGCAAACAGGTGTGAAAGAATGACGAATGATCCTTAGATAAGGAAGATTGCACCAGACTGGAACAAGTTCAAGAAAACTAATTCAAGTGCAGATCTTGCCTTAGATGAATACATCCAAGCCTTCAATCAAAGGAAAAAGAATCAAATCGAAAAGATACATGAAAAGAAGGAAGATGAAAACATGAAAGAATAAAAAATGGATGCTACTTCATCAGACTGTCAGGATCCACCTACTATCACTACCACATCCTTATCAAGCAGACCAATTTCACCAAACTCATTAAAAATAAAACTTCTCCCAAGAAACTCATTGAACTCAAAAATACTAAAGTGGATGTATGATAAACAGACCCATGCATTGACTTTGCTCAAGTCCAATGGGAAAGTTGAATATATAACAAGGAAAGATGCACCAAGCCTGGGCGTAGCTGACCTTCAAGATCTTTTGGAACTTCAACTATGCAGGGATGAAGATGATGAAGATTCCCAGAATTTTGAATTACAGTTCAAGAGACAAATCACGGAAAAAATGATGAGAGAATAAAGATCATGAATAAAGAAGTGTTTTGGCATCATCTATTCTAGGGGGAGATTGTTGGGATTGACCCCTACAAAAGAACAGATGATAAAATGCCAAAACATGTCTAGTCTAAATGATCCAGAATAAACAGTGTTTTGGTTTACAACTTCCCTCAATGACAAGGCATGTAACATCTGATAGCTCAAACATCCGCTCAGTGCTAAGCTCAGCTGGTTTGTAAAGACTGTTGAAGACCAAACCTCTGTTCGAAGTCAAAAGTCTGTTGGAAGTCAAAGGTCTGATCACCCTTTGAAGAACATTTGATAAAGCTTCATCAGTGGTTAAGCTCATCAATGGTTAGCATCTTATTTAAGGTAGCAATCAGTGTTTTGTAAATGTATCAGAGGATATCATTAGCAAGGGTTAGAGTTTGTTAGGTTTGTTAGATGTCTTTATCTTGGTGATGTCAGCAAAGATGCCACAAATGTTAGGATTAGTACTATAAATAGACAGTGCATGTACTATTCTATTCAGCACACACACACACACACATACACACACTTATCTTGTACAATCTAACTTGTGTGAGCTCGGGCTGAGGGGGAGTTAGTGACTCATGCATGTAATTACTTATAATCATTTCAATCTTTTGAGTAATGAAAACATTGTGTGATGAAAGCTAATCTCTCACTTGAGTGTGTTACAAAGTTTTAAATCGTATTTCGCTGCAAGGTATTATGTGTTTCATCATTATTTATGATCAATTTGTTTAAAACAACACAATCAGGTCAAACTCAGATCCCAACAAATTTGACAAGTTTTCTTAGTAAAGAAGGATCCATATCCTTTGTCACTCATTTGTGAGACACTAAGCAGGTTAAATTTCAGATTGTCAATGAGATTCACATGCTCAAATTTGAGTTTCCCAGCCTGAACCGTCCTTGACCCCAACACATTCCCTTTTGAATTGTTACCAAAGGATATGTCACCCCCTCCATGTGCCATGAAATATTTGAGAAGGGCTCTACATCCTGTCATGTGCCTGGAGCCTCCACTATCTACATACCAGAAACTATCAAGGCAAGTAGAAGCTCCCTGCACATTAGTAAACAATTAGTTTAGGTGGGTTTCCAAAGCCAAAATGACTTTGGATGCGGTCACAGTTAGTCCAGTCTCAACTTCAGGAAAATGGTCAATGTTTTGAACGGACTTTTGTAACCACTGTTGTGAACCATTTCCTATCAAATGCTCAGATCCATGAGGGACCCTTTGTTTTGATGGTCTTTTCTAGACATCATAGCCAAGTGGCACACTTTTATAAGCAGGTTGACTATGGCCTCCTAGATATTGATTTGCTGGTGGAGCATTTGTTACCTGAACCTCTCTGGGAGCAGAGGTTACATTCAATTTCTTGGTAACAGATGTTTGAACAGGCTCAAAGCTCTGTTTGGATTTTTCTTTTGAAGTACTAATCCTTGGACTCTCCAGTGCTTTTGGTTAATACTAATTTCTTTTAACATCAAAGTTCTTGAGATAAACACACTCTTGAGTTTTATGATTTGTTTTACCACAGATGTTGAAATTTGGTAAGTCATGTATCACACTAGTTTTGTTAATATCATATGCTTTTAGAAGAAAACAGTTTTTAGTGACATGATTCTTTTTTTCACAAAAATCACAAAACAGGTTTTTGATTTTCTCTTTCTTTTTCCCTTTTTTCTGACTTTTTGTCAGCAAAGTTTATAACGTCTGCTGGGAAATCTTCTAAGGGTATGATCTTGACTTTGGGTGCTTTAACACCAACAACGGTTGTAAAATCTATTGGCTTGAAGTTTTCAAGAATGTTCACACTCATCGGACCATGTAGGTTTAAATTGATATTTCTTAATTTCCTCAAAAGTTGAGGATTCTTCAGGTCTTTCTAAAACAATTTTCTTTCAAGTTTTTTCAGTAACTTTGATTTCTTGACCAGCCAAGTTTGTTGGAATTACTTCAACCAAACCAGAATCATTTACAGTAACATTTTCAGAAATTTGGTCATTTTTCCTAAACCCATGCCAAATTTGATGTTACTTTTGATTTGGTTTTCAAATATCACTTCATAACCTTTGCAGGATTCTACCCACTTTTCACAAGTGATTTGGGTAGATTCAACTCCTTTTTGCAACTCTATTATTTTTCTATCATAGTTTGGAGTTGGTCCTTGGTTATGTTGGCCTCATGTTTTAGGCTACTGATTTTATATTCTTTTTCAAACAATTTTGTTCTCAACTCTTTTGAAAGTTTTTCAAATTGCAGTTCATCATCTAAAATCTTGTTTCTAAGGTTTTCATTCACTTCTTTTATGTTAGCAAAAGCAATTATGCATTTACTAGAACATAGATTTTTTAGGATCTGAGGAGATACCTTAGCCTCAGCCATCATGGCACAATCACATTCACCTTCACATATACTGGCTTCCCATGGGTCAGATCGAGGTTTCAAATCCTCACAAACATTTTCTTTTGTAACAACTATTTCATCATGAACATCAAACTCATCAGACTTAGATACCACTTCCTCAGATTCATCACCTTCAACTATTGTATCTAGTGCCATAAAGCAAAAATCATTTTGTTTCATATCAGTGTTGGCTACTAAAAGCAAAGTTTTCATCAATTAACTCCTCAGGAAAGCTACTCCAATCAACAAAGCCTCGAGTGAAAAAAATCTGTTGATTATCCTCTGCCGGAGCAGTGGTTTGAGTAACTTGAGGTGCAGGTTACATTTGCACCTGAGGAGCTGGTGCTTGAACATATTGAATCTGTGGAACAGTGTAACACCCCGAAAACGGGTTTGGTAATGAAACTGTCACACCCCAACCGATGTCGGAAACATCAAGGCTGGACGAAATAGATTGCTCATTGCTCATAAAACTAAATGTGACAATAATTAATTTAATCCAAATTTCATTTCATAACAAAAGTCATTACAATACAAGGGAAATTCAAATAACAACATTAATTTGGCAAAATTTGATACAACAATATTAAACCTAAACTCTAAATGTGTATCTATCGTCCTTGCCACTTTGATTTCATAGCATCATCTCCATCAACCTGTAACATGTTTTAAAATAAAATTTAATGCAAAAACAAAGGCGAGTACACAAGTTTAAGATAGCATACACATATGAATAAAGTTTAAACAAATCCTCATGGCAACTATGATTTTACAAGAGCATGTACAAGGCATGCAATACTACTTGTCAAACCCTTAACGCAAACACGATATTTTAAGATGGCCTCTAGATTTCATGAGGAGGGGGATGCGTTACTTCCTAGATTTCAAACGGAGGCTAAAATAGTTAATGAATAAGGTATTACATAAAGAATATCCAAGATATAAGCATCAATGTAAATGATTTAAGTATTCATGGATATAGGATTGTTTGTGCATTTCATAAAGTTTATGTGTGGTGATTTTATATATGGTAAACATCTTACACCCAAAAGTGTTATAAACGAAAAGTGGGTCGAGTGTACTCACGGTTTTGCTAAGTCTTCTAACTTGACAAGTCCGTGAAGGTAGTTGTTTTGATGGGATGAACGCCGAGTTATCCAACAAGAGGAAAACAAGGGCGTATGAGTATTTAGGAGGTTGATGGAACATTCGGAATGGTGATTCAAAGTATGACAAAGTATACTATACAAAAATAGTCACTAAAGTATTAGCACTTGTCTTTGACACTATAGTAATCCATAAGGATTGAATGTGATTTCATACGTTCAAGACCTATTAGAATCGTGACAAGGAACTACACACATTAGTGATAAACTTATTAACTTGATAGGTGACTACTTAATCATCATCAAGGGTTCGGTTTTAAGATTTATATTAGAGTCCATATATACATAGGTAACAAGGAGGGTCTTAGAACAATAATATGAACCATCCACTTTGGAACCTCTTGGTGTCATGTAAGTCAAGTAGGAGGTGGGAGGATTAACCATCCACGTTGGAACCTCGTATGATGTTCACCACTACACAAGTTACCATAGGTAACAAGGAGGGTGTTAGAACAATAATATGAACAAGAATGAAAATGACAAGAATGTAAAGTGTGTCACCATGATACCAAGTAGCCAAGTGAAATACAACCCGGTGAGCACACTTTGACACACGTCAAAGGCTAGACGGGGTTGTGACACTTTCAATTTAGCAAACTAACTTGGAATATTGATGAAAATCATCAAGTGATGTGTGGTCTCAAAGTTACGATAGCCCAAGCTAACCAGGTGGACACACATGAACAAGTTCATGAACTTGCATCACTTGTGAGCTTAAAGCTCTATGAAAACAGCAAGTTTATGAGGATAAATCCTCTAGTTTGAATGTCTCAACCTTGTTTTTAAGCCTAACCAACCACAAGTAGTGTTGTAAGCATAGGACATAGGTTTGAGATGAGTTAGACTCAAGTTTGATAAGTGCAAAGAAAGTTTGAAAAGATTTTGAAATAAGCAGAAAGTTTCGGGACACTTTAGGGGCATTTCCAGGTCTGGATTCTCCATGGAGAACCCTTGTATTCAACCCTAAAGATTATCCAAGTAAAAAGAAAGAAGAATCAAGTGATTCCGTTGAGTTTTGAGCAAGTTATGCTCACTTTTGTAAGAGAGGTATGAATCTGTCCGAATTTTTGATGTTGCAACTGATTTAGAACAATTTGAGAGTGATTGAGAGAGATTATTTGGAGATTAGAAAGTGTAAAATGCTTGGAGGAGCTTGGTATTTATAGTGGAGGAGTTGAGGTGGTTTGGAGTGTTTTAAATGGGGTTTAAGTCCATTGGGCAAGACCAAAATGTGTGGTTTCGTGCTAAACCTGCGGAGATTCAAATCTGCTGCACGCCCAGGTCTCATGCGGACCGCAACCATATCCCCGTGCAGTCCGCATAGGGTCTGGTCCAGGCCAAAAATTCATTTTTTTTGTTATTTGACCAAGGGTGACAGGTTCTAGGGCTTTTTTATGATATTTTACGAACATGTATTGTATTATAAGCATAAGAGGCATGTCCCATGATGTGTGTAAGTGTAAAATGAATATGATTAAGTATGAACATCACGTTTTGGTCTCGAATAAGTATAATCATCACGTTTTGCAAGTTTGTCATACGATTACGAGTATCATGATTATGTTTCACATGTTCAAGTGTATGTATAAGTATAAGTATAAAACAATTATGATTAAGAAATACATGAACAAAATACGAGTTTTCATTATGATCCAAGTCTCAAAATACAATGATTACAACGACAATTGAATATGAGATATAATGCTTTCTGAAAATAGAAATACAATACGAGCTAGCCATAAATAGAAAGTATAGAAACGCGAGGCGTCACAGCCTCCCCTCTTTTAGGAAATTTTGTCCCGAAATTTAGGAAGATGCAACGAAAAGATGCGGATACTTAGTCTTCATATCACTCTCGAGTTCCCAAGTAAATTCAGCACCACGTTTCCCTTCCCAACGAACTCTTATGATAGGACTACGACTGCGCCTCAATTGCTTGATTCCTCGGTCCATGATTTCAACTGGTTTTTCCATAAAGTGTAAAGTATCATTGATTTGAGGATCTTCGAGCGGAACTTGAAGTCCTTCTTCAGCTAGACACTTCTTTAGATTTGAAACGTGAAACACAGGATGAACATTGTTGAGCATTTGAGGTAGGTCCAGTCGATACACTACCTTGCCATTCCTCTTGAGAATCTTAAAAGGACCTACGTAGCGAGGAGCGAGTTTGCCTTTGTTACCAAAATGGACAACGCCTTTCCAAGGGGATACCTTGAGAGGTACTTGATCACCTACATTAAACTCCAAAGGCTTGTGTCTTTTGTCAGCGTAGCTCTTTTGTCGGCTTCGTGCTTTGAGGAGATTATCAAGATCTTGTCCGTTGTCTCCAATCTTGTGCCAACAAATAGGCGAAAGACACTTACGACCATACAATGCTTCAAATGGAGCCATTTGAATACTTGCGAGAATTCAACCAAGGGTAAGTGCGAATCCCAATTGCCGCCAAAATTGATTACGCATGACCGAAGCATATCCAACAAGGTTTGGATAGTACGCTCATCCGACTACCGGTACTTGTACCCTTCCAGTTACTACATGCCCGTCGCAGAACTTACTTTGATGAGATTTGAAAATTGCACAAAATCTTTGGATAATGAGAGTATGAAAATAAATTGAATACATGAACATCGATATATGTATAATGAATATGTATATATGTATGATGAATATGTATATAAGCATGTATGTTTGACTGAATTGTAAACAAATATGAAACAAATAAATATCACAAGTTTGTATGTAACCACCTAATCAATTAAAATTTAGGCAGACTATAGTATAGGCTCTAAGGGTCTAATAACCTATCCTATATCCCTATAGTCATGGCTCTGATACCAATCTGTCACACCCCGACCCGCAGCGGAAAAGGTGATCGGGGCATGATTGGGTTATCATCAAAGCTCATGACATTTATTAAGCGTTTCATATTCATTAATACAAATTAAATGGAAATTTACAATAAATGTTACAACATGATCTAACTAACAATCTAAACTTCTTTGTTCTCTTCTAAGGCATATCCTATGTTTTCCTTGCTTCAACCTGTTCACCTGTATCATGTGTAAAAGGTTTTTTTTTGGATCAACATAATGTTGGCGAGTGAATCCTATGGAAAACATTTGAACAAATTTATTTAAATTGATTATGAAATACGTGCACAACCAAACATGAGTAAAAATAGATGTAACTTAATCAACAATCATAAGATGTTAAATGAAACACACATGAACAATAGTGGAACAATTAGAGGCACGCGATGCTCAACTCGTCTCTCACGAGGAACTGAGGGGCCTGATGAATGATTTGCATAACATGATAATATGAATGACACAACTACAAACAATATAAACTCAATGATACACACATGAACAATAATGAATTTGATTTGAAGCACGCGTTGTTCAACTCGTCTCCCACTAGGAACTGATGGGCTTAATGTATGAGTTTCATATAACTTGACAAAAGGCAATAAGTAAATCACAACAATAAAAACAATCTAAGTTTAGGTCATGATGTGGTATGGCACAAGTTTAAATAAATAAATTAATTATTTTCATAACACATGACACACCCCAAAACGTGTAAGTTAAAAGGGGGAGTTGTAAGATTCACTCACAGTGGGTGCGTCCGGTTGATGACGTTGAATGCACGCGAAGTGGTTTTAACCACGAGTGAAATTAACCTAGATAAATCGCATTATGGTTTGGTAAGTAAACGGATTTTATTAATCTATTTTAGTAGGATTGTTGGGTGTATTTTTGTGAGTTTGAGGCTATTTTCTAACCTTAAAAATGTTATTTTTAAGTATTTTTAATTGATTTTTAATTAAAATAATTAAATAAAAAAAAATAATAAAAAATTGATTTTTTTCTGACCGTTGACCGTTTGACTGACCGTTGACCGGTTCAATTCGGAATACAAGTGCGCTGGGTGAGGCTCGAACCCGAGACCTCCCGTACGCGTGCACGCAGCTCTACCAACTGAGCTACGTGTCTAACCCGTTATATATCTGATTTTAATTATATATATATATTAATTAGTTTAAACCGAAAATCATTTTATTTCAAAAATAGTTTTAAGCGAACCGGACGTGCACTCCACAGGTCTCGAACCCGGGACCTGTGGTTTAATCTAACACACAGTCCACCGCTGGACTGTGTGTTAAACATGTTATATAATTCGATTTTTATTATACTTAAATACAATTTAGTTATTACCTTTTCTGCCTTATTAAAAAGAATAGAATATTGTTCGAGTCGGTGCAGAGGACCGGACTCGAACTCGTGACCTGCGATATAAACAAACACACAGTCCACCGCTGGACTGTGTGTCTAACTTGGTTATCATTCCGGTTATTAATATACTTAACATATACCAGTATCGACTCCGGTTCAGTTAAACAAAAATTTGATTTTTATTTAGGCAGCGTGTGTGAAACCGGATTCGAACTCGTGACCTTTGCGTTATATGTGCACACAGTCCACCGCTGGACTGTGTGTCTAACCCGATTAATAAGTTGATTTTAATTATACTTATAATATAACGAATACATCGACTTCTTCATCAAGGTTTAACCAGAGAAAGACGACTGACTGTTTCGAGTTTTATTCAGGTTCCTTAGCGTCTTACAGTTCATTAAGGTGAGATATGAGTGAAAAGAAAAAGAATTTAGGCGAAGAGATATACCGACTGGACTCTCTGTTTTCCGGCAGAAACTCCGGCGACGTGTTCCTTGTAGTAGCGAGTCTCCAGGAAGCTTATAAAGGGTGTGGGTATCTCCGGTATAAGCTCAGAGGCTCAGTGAGGTTCAGAAATGAGGAAAAGGGTTTTCCGGCGATGAGCAGAGAAATTCCGGCGAGAGAGTTTTCGCCGAGAAAGGGTGTGGTTTTGAGCGAAAAGGTTTGCAGTCGGTTGTGGGTGAATTTATAATGCAGAACGTTGAAGAATCTGGTCTGATTTCCGACTGGGTTCATTGATTTAAATTTTCCGGCGGTTATAATTTTGGACGCGGACTTCAAACATCGGTTATAACCGATGTCCTAATAATAATTTACGTTATAACTGAAGATGGTGATAAAAACTCGCGAGACTTCTGGGATTCCGACGACTGAACTAAAGGGGCGCCGATTTTGAATTCGTAATGTCACTTTATGAATTAAATGATTCTGTTATTTACCAAACAGAACAAGTGGCGCAGTGGTTTGCGTGTGTGTGTTAAGACATGTTCCGGATCGGTACAGACCCTGGTTCGAAACCGGGCAGAGGTATAATATTTTTATTTTGCGATTTTTGACAGTTTTTCAAAAACTAATTATATATTCTTGTATAATAATTGATTACGTATCGTTTAAAAATATTTTGGGCATTTAATTCGCAACGAAATTTTTGACTGACTGTTCGGTTGATAAACGGAGCGGGTTTGGTAAATCCGTTTTTGACGGATGTTACAAGGAAGTGCGCGGATTTGGTCAAACGATCGATGATAACCCAAATGCTGTCATGACCAGAAGGGGTACGAGGCAATTTCATGATGAAATCCATGGCTATGCTTTCCCATTTCCAGACAGGGATTTCTGGTTGTTCAAGCAAACTAGAGGGACGTTGATGTTCTGCTTTGACTTTGGAACACGTAAGGCATTTGGACACGTAAAGAGCGATATCACGTTTCATTCCAGGCCACCAATAAGATGCACGCAAATCGTGGTACATCTTATCAGCTCCAGGATGAACGGAGTATCGGGATTTATGAGCTTCGCTCATCAAGGTGGTCCGAAGATTGAGACGATCGGAATCCAAATGCGACCATGGTAGTAAAGAATACCATCAGGCTTAGCTTCGAGTGGGTTTTCGACTCCACAATTCAATTCGTTATCGAGGTTATGTAACGCTTCGCTTTCCGCAACTTTCTATTTTTAGAAAGGACGAATCAGAATCCTATTTTCGGAAATTTGTCGTCTTATACTTGTATCTCATTTTCGAATCGTTGTAAATCCGAGACTTGATTGTAATGAAATTTATATTTTATGCGAGATAGACATTATATATACACTGATTCGTGCATACATTCATTAGATGATTTCTAAACAAGAATTAAATCGTAAATCCTTATTGTGTATTTGTAATTCGTACACGCTTCATTCACACGAGACATTTGATTATTCGATCGCAAAAAGTATAAATATGAAATCTACACTTGTTACCATCTTAGAAATTTTAAAACTTTAAATCCCGCTCTTTTCGCTAATAAAACTCTAACTTATGAGGTTCATACTCCCGAAATAACTTGTCACGCGATAATACATGTTATGTACATAATACATAACATCTATTAACCTAATATATAACATTAAATAACAAAAAATAAGAAAAAAATATAAAATGGCAGCCCCAATTAATTAGCTTTGTGTTGGGTTTAGTGGACTAGTTTCAAGTCTAAACTCCCCCAAATCTTGTCCAAAGCCTAACCCACTTGAACGCTAATCCCTTCCTTATATAATAAACACTTCTCCACTCCTTATTACACTTTTTCAAGCCTCAAAACACTTCAAAAACTCTCCCAAACTCCGCTGAGTTTCAGCCACGGTTTTTAGAGTTCCAGCCATAAAAAGTGAGTTTAACTCACTTCCACTTCAATTTTCTTCTTCTATAACACTTGTATAACCTCTAGGAAGGTTGTCACAAGTTCTCTTGGGAAAATTAAGGTGAAATCTCACCATTTTTGAGGTCCCAAGTGCACCTAAACTTCTGCTCATTTTCATCTTTTTGATTCTTCATGTTTTGGAAGAAAACTCATGTTTTCTTCATACATTCCTATGTCCTAATGCTCATAATCACTTGTATGGTTAGTTGGGCTTAAAACCAAGGGTGTGCCATTCAAATTTAGAGGATTTATGCTCATAAACTTTCTGTTTTCATGGAGCTTTAAGCTCACAAGTGATGCAAGTCTTGAACTTGTTCATGTGTGTCTACCTTGGTTAGCTTAGGCTATCCTAACTCTAAGACCACACATCACTTGATGATTTTCATCACTATCCCAAGTTAGTTTGCTAGCTTGAAAGTGTCACAACCCCGTCGAGCCTTTGAAGTGTGTCAAAGTGTGCTCACCGGGTTGTATTTCACTTGGCTACTTGGTATCATGGTGACACATTTTACATTCTTGTCATTTACATTCTTGTTCATATTATTGTTCTAAGACCCTCCTTGTTACCTATGGTAACTTGTGTAGTGGTGAACGTCATACGAGGTTCCAAAGTGGATGGTTAATCCTCCCACCTCCTACAAGATTATATAACTATATATGTATCTATGGACTATAATATAATCCTTAAAACCAAACCCTTGATAGTGACTAAGTAATCACCTATCAAGTTAATAAGTTTCTCACTAATGTGTATAGTTCCTTGTCATGATTCTAATGGAATCTACACATTCAATCTTATGGATTATTATAGAGTCAAAGACAAGTGCTAATACCTTAGTGATTATTTTCGTATTATATACTTTGTCATATTTTGAATCTTAAATCCGAATGTTCCGTCATCATCCCAAAATACTCATACGCCTTTGTTTTCCTCTTGTAGGATAACTCGGCGTTCATCCCATCAAAACAACTACCTTCACGGACCTGTTAAGTTAGAAGACTTAGCAAAACCGTGAGTACACTCTTCGTTTATAACACTTTTGGGTGTAACATGTTTTCCGTAAACAAAATCACAACACATAAACTTTATGAAATGCACAAACAATCCTATATCCATGAATACTTAAATCGTTTACTTTGATGCTTATATCTTGGATATTCTTTATGTAATACCTTATTCATTAACTATTTTAGCCTCCGTTTGACATGTACAACGCTATAGGAAGTAACGCATCCCCCTCCTCATGAAATCTAGAGGCCATCTTAAAATATCGTGTTTGCGTTAAGGGTTTGACAAGTAGTATTGCATGCCTTGTACATGCTCTTGTAAAATCATAGTTGCCATGAGGATTTGTTTAAACTTTATTCATATATGTATGCTATGCTTAAACTTGTGTACTCGCCTTTGCTTTTGCATTAAATTATTATTTTAAAACATGTTACAGGTTGATGGAGATGATGATATGAAATCAAAATAGCAAGGACGATAGATACACACTTAGACGTTTAGGTAATATTGTTGTATCAAATTTTGCCACATTAATGTTGTTATTTGAATTTCCCTAGTATTGTAATGACTTTTGCTATGAAATGAAATTTGGATTTAATTAATTATTGTCACGTTTAGTTTTATGAGCAATGAGCAATCTATTTCGTCCCGCCTAGATGTTTCCGCCATCGGTTGGGGTGTGACAGATTGGTATCAGAGCCATAACTATAGGGAATTAGGTGGAATTGCCATGTTCGACCTAGTCTATAGTTTAAGTGTCCATTTTTTACCATTCTTATATCATGCTTAAAACTTTATTCTTCCTCATTACTTCTTCCTTATCTTTTGGTCTTAAAATTTACGTAACGTCTTTCTTAAGATATTTTACATAATACACTTGAAGACTTGAAGACACTCATGATGCAAATGAGACGATTTGCACCAAAATAGGTACAATGACTTACAATTTTTGGTGAAATCCCCAATCCGCGTAATCGATTTTTCACGAAGTTGTACCATCAAGCTAGGAGTGATATCCACATCTTGATGGAAACTTCTATTTCATACTCTAGTGGATCTTACAAACGAGTCAGAATATGCTCCTCGTTTAGTAAGAAACAAAGACACTTATGGTACGAAATCATCAAGTTAGGGGTGAAACCCGCACCTTGTCGATTAAGTCTCATTCCTCGATTTTCAATCTCGCCAAAGTCTCGAATTTTCGATCGACTAGGGACATGTAGTAACTGGAAGGGTAAAATGCCATTAATCGCTTCTCGACGAGAGCGTTTTACCTATTAGGCCAGAGCATGTTCCCTAACTCGAAAGATCTTATGAATCACTTTGGAATAGTCGACGTTTCTCTACCCGAAACAATCCCATGTTTATTAAGCCAATCATTTATGTTATCTCAATTTTGAAGTGATTTTATACTTGTTACCTTATTCATTTCGAACCGTTACACAACTTGCACGTTTATCGCAATAAAAAACAATACTAATTCTCATGAACACACTAAATTTATACTCCTTATTCTCATTCATACGTGATTATACATGTCATACCTGATAAATTCATGCAAACTTGTGAACCATACTTGAACTTTATACATGCTTATACATGCATAACTTATTTTTCTTAATATGATCAAGTCTCGTCCGCTTTTCTTCTATGTTGAACCTCTAGATGAACTCGCCAATCTCTTGTAACATTTGTAAAAATCGGGTCTTCAAAACCCGCTCCGTTTTGTAATCAAGTACCAAGTTATAAAAGTTACATTAAATATTTATGATTATTTTGAGTTAAAACGATACATAATTAATAAAACTATAAAAATTATATTTGATAAAAAGTTAAAAAAAATAAATAAAAAAAAATGAAGCTGCCGGGACTCGAACCCGAGTCAGCCAAGACATTTCAACAACTTAACACTCACTCCCAAGACCACTCCGCCACATTGTGTTTTCTGTTAACTCTAGGAACACAAATGAAATTTATACATAAACTCAGTTATAACCGATGGCGCCATCTGAGAAACGGTAATCGGCAAACCAAGCGTCAAATCGATTGTTTACCTTACACATTCAGTTTATAACCAATGCACGACGGTTTTTAATCAATCGAAAATTGATTAAACTTAAAGACTCATCATTGTTGGTTTTAAAACCGAAAAAGAACATCAAGTTCAGAATTACACAAACTCCAGACCACTCTCGCGATCCAGAGATATCATACCAATACTCCATTTCCTTTTCGTCACATTTTCAGACCATCAGAGCGCCTAAAACAGCTCGCCGGAATTCTCTGCAAAAGTCGCCGGAAAACCGTATTCAACTCAAACCGGTAAAATACTTCTACTTTACGGTTTCAGTCTATTGTTAGAACCTTACTAACATTAACCCATCGCTCAAAATCAACCACAGACGACATTGCTGGACTTTCTGTGTTCGCCGGAAAACTTCTGGAATTGCCGGAAACTCGTTAATTACCGGTATGCACATTCCAACGTACTGATAATCAATACTCGTTAGTTCAATTTCACATCTAATCCCTTAAACCTATTAATTGATTCTCACAGCCGAAGGTTTCAAAAACAGAGCCGACAAGTTTCGCCGGACTCTCTGAAGAAGACAACCTGTTCGGTATCTTCTTTCCCCAAACTTTTCGGTTCAATGCATTCAAACTAGACATCATGTTTATTAACTAAATTAATCACGAATCGGTTGTTTGATTGATGTCTGCATTCGTAATGAAGAAGACGAGTTCAGTGATGACATAAGATTAATTAAAATCGGAATTATAAACGGGTTAGACACACAGTCCAGCGGTGGACTGTGTGCAAACAAAAACTATACACGTCCCGAGTTCGATCCCTGCTACACGCACACCTTGTGTAATAAAATGCCTTTTTGATCAAGAACGAAACCGGGTTAACTCAGATAGTTGTTAAGTATAATAAAAACCGAGATAATAACCGGGTTAGACACACAGTCCAGCGGTGGACTGTGTGCAACATGAACTACACGTCGCGCGTTCGAAAATCGTCACGAGCACCGGTCCGATTGAATTAAAATGTTTTTGCAAATAAAGGAAATTCGGTTAAATCGAATAAGTGTATAAATATAATTAAAAACGAGATTATTTCGGGTTAGACACGTAGCTCAGTTGGTAGAGCTGCGTGCACGCGAACGGGAGGTCGCCGGTTCGAATCTCACCCGGCGCAGATTAATTCGCTGACCGAACCGGTCAACGGTCAACGCTAAAAAAATAATATTTTTTTTATATTTTTATGTATTTAATTTAATTTAAAAATCAATTAAAAATACTTAAAAATAACATTTTTAAAGATAGAAAATAGCCATAAACTCACAAAAATATATCTAAAAATTTCATTAAAATCCTTAATAAAATCCATCCATTTAATATATTTTTCCATTATTATTTAGGTTAGTATTCCTCGTTGATCCGCTCATCTAAATCGTGCGTATCTCGCCATCTCCAATCCAACGCACCCAATGTGAGTGAATCTTACAAATTCCCCGTTTTAATCACGTTTTGGGGTGTATCATGTGTCTTTGTATATATATATTATTACTAAACCATTGTGCATATATCATATCATGAACTTGTGTATTCAGTTTGTTGCTGTTAAGTAGTTATTATTGGATGCAATTTATTATTCAGTACATGCAATTTCATAGGCCGCCGCTCCCCATTACATTATGAGCGTTGAGCATGTTCCCCATTTTATTATGCGGTTGAACCTGGCGTGCCCACATACGATCGGCTCCGTTTGATTGAGCCTTGATCGCACAGACATTTTCATTTTCAGTACATGCAATACGATCGGCTCCGTCTGATTGAGCCTTGATCGCATAGTTTCATTTATGTTATTTACAGTATGATGTTGGTATGTTCATGTATGCTGCCATGTGTTATTGTATGTTATAGTTGTGACTGCTATTTGCCATTACTTGATTATTTACATTTGCTCATCTATGATTATGCACAATTTTCATTGATAAACTAACAATTAATTTATTAATAAATGTTTATCTAATAAGGTTCACTCGCCAACTTATGTTGACCCAAAAACCCCCATTTTACACATGATACAGGTGAAGCAGCTGCAGCTAGGAACATATAGGACTTGGACTAGAAGAATAAAACTATTTAGTGTTGGGATTGTTATGCTTGGCTTATTTTCCTTGTACTGAATGAACATGTTTGGATTTTTGAAATGTAACTTTGACTTTATTAAATATGAAACATATTAGTAAATGTCATGAGCTTTGGTGATAACCCAATTATGCCCCGACTCTTATTCCGCTGCGGGTCGGGGTGTGGCAGATTGGTATCAGAGCCATGACTATAGGGATATAGGATAGGTTATTAGACCCTTAGAGCCTATACTATAGTCGATTAGAAACTTATAAGAATTTTGTTTGTTATATGCCAAATTTCATGATGTTTATATGTTTTATGTTAAATGTTACATTTGATATTGTGCAAGCATGTTCATAAGTATGTATTATCATATAATGCCTATCATGAAATCGTATGCTCATAACATATCACACCCATGAAAGCACACACCACATCATGATTGTTTTTACAATGATTTTCGTGTTTTCAAATCTCATCAAAGTGAGTTCTCATGACGGGCATGTAGTAACTGGAAGGGTACCAGTACCGGTAGTCGGAACATCCTGTCTAGGCTGGCATTCATATAAATCCAAAATAAAGGACCAGTTTGCCTACCTGGGGACTAACGATGAGAGTACGAAGTACCTATTAGGCCAAAGCATGCTATACCAAACGTCGTGTGAGCTAATCCCACTTTGAGTTGTCATTGTGTCTACACCTGGACACGTTCCGACCAAACATCTCATGAACATATTTTGTGGTTTGCATTCGGGGGATGCGAGTGTTAAATTGCCAATACTAATGTGAATCCTACCAAGCCAATAGCCATGGGGGCCCACATGACTATGTAGGTGAACGTATGGGGGACATTTGAGGCCCAACATGAGCGAACCCAAGACATCCTATGGATGTAGTTGCATTATTGATATTTATGTTATTTTCATTTTCTTAAAGACACATGACACCTAAAAAGACACCATAAACTCACAATCTTCTCATTTTATGATCCTGTAGATGTCGTCTAGACAGCAACGAAGGGGTAAAATATCGGGGAGGTCTCAGGAACGTTTGGCCACTCAGATAGCGAAACAAATGGCCACGATACTGCCTGACATCATGGTACAAGTACAACAAGCCCTTGCTACAAATCCTACAAACCCTCCCCAACAACAGGACCAGAACATTGACGACCCTCCTACCAACAAGTGCTCTTACAAACATTTTAAGTCCTGTGATCCTCCTAAATTTGAAGGGACCGAGGGTGTCACTGCTCTCCTACATTGGTTCGAGGAGATGGAAAACACCTTCCTAAACTGCGATTGTCCTGAGGATCGCAAGGTTCGATACGCCACCGGGAGACTACTAGGAGTAGCCCTCACTTGGTGGAACACTGAGAAAGGGAAGAGGGGAACTGAAGATGCGATGGCCTTAACTTGGGAGGAGTTAAGGGAAATCATGACTAGGCGTTTCTGTCCTAGAAGTGAAATTAAGAAGTTGGAGGATGAATTTCATGCTCTAAAGCAAAAGGAGGGCGATCACTCTACTTACAACAAGAGGTTCTTGGAATTGAACCAAATGGTTCCAAATTTATTCACTCCAACCTATCGTCTGATCGAGCATTATATTCGAGGACTTCCCTCGAAAATCCAAGATTCAGTTCTCAGCGTTTCACCAGTAACACTTGAAGCTGCCATGGAGTTAGCAACTGAACTGACCGAAAACCGAATTCGCAACGGGAAGTTCAAAGAAGAGAAGAAGAAAGCCCCTGTTGAGGGACAAACTTCAAACCACCCCATTCCTTCCTCTAAGTTTGCTAACAAGAGGAAGCGTAACACCAGGAATTTTGCAGTTACCCAAACCAACACCCCTATTCCTGCTGCACCCATTACTCAAGTCACTCCTTCACCCGCACCATACAGAAGACCCTACACAGGCCCGTTACCAAAATGTAACCGTTGTCAGTATCACCATTCCCCTGATCATCCTTGCCAATACTGCACCGGCTGCGGTCGCGCAGGACATACGGTTCAAAACTGCCACATGCCTCAACGAACAAACCACCACCAACTTTTAACTCAAATCCACCAACAGCTAATGGGTCAAACACAGCAACCCCTACCATTTCCACCCACCCAACATTTAGCCCAAACATACTACCAACCCAATTATCCTATGGGCCAACCTATGCGGGCTTGTTTCAATTGCGGCGACCCAAGTCATTTCAGAAACACATGTCCAAGGCTGGTTAATATTATTCATGCTTAGGCCCAAGCCAACCCAGTGAACCAAGCGAACCAAGCTCCTCCACCTGCAAGAGGAAGAGCCTTCAATATTAACGCGAACCAGGCCAGAGCTGACGGCAATATGGTCAACGGTACGTTCCTTGTAAATGGTAGATATGCCTCTATGTTATTTGATACTGGTGCGGATAGAAGTTTTGTGTCATTAGAATTTGAACCTATCCTAAGCAAAAATCGGGATAAGCTCACGGAATCCATAACGGTAGAAGTTGCGGACGGGAAACCAGTTTCATTAGACTCTATATTACGCAACTGTACACTCACCTTAAACGACCACGATTTCTCAGTCGACCTTATTCCTATGAAGCTGGGAAGTTTCGACATCATAATCGGTATGGATTGGCTCAGTCAACATCAGGCGAAAGTTGTATGTCGTGAAAAATTTATTCGTATTCCTCTTTCAAATGGTCAGACTCTTAATCATTGGAGAAACCTCGTCGAAAGGGCTCAGCTTAATGTCTTGTCTTCAAGCTCAAAAATATCTTCGCAAGAATTATGTCGCGTTTTTAGCCCATATCATCAAGAAGGGGACCACAGAGAAGAAACTTGAAGACATTCCTGTAGTAAAAGACTTTCCACAAGTTTTTCCTCACGACATTTCAGGACTTCCTCCAGTTAGAGACGTCGAATTCCGTATTGATCTTATACCTGGTGCTACACCAGTTGCAAAGTCTCCATATAGGTTAGCCCCCTCTGAAATGCAAGAGCTAGCCAGTCAATTGCAAGAGTTGACTGACAAGGGATTCATACGTCCTAGCTCATCGCCTTGGGGTGCACCTGCCCTTTTTGTAAAGAAGAAAGATGGATCTTTTCGTATGTGCATCGACTACAGAGAGCTCAACAAGTTAACCATCAAAAATCGCTATCCCTTACCTCGCATTGATGATCTTCTTGACCAACTACAAGGTGCCAGCTGCTTTTCGAAAATCGATCTTCGATCTGGCTATCATCAGCTTAGAGTGCATGAAGAAGACGTCCCTAAGACTGCTTTTCGAACTCGTTATGGCCACTATGAATTCATGGTTATGCCGTTTGGATTAACCAACGCACCAGCTGTTTTCATGGACCTAATGAACAGAGTCTGCAAACCTTACCTTGATCGATTTGTTATAGTTTTCATCGACGATATTCTTATTTATTCAAAATCTAAAGCTGATCATGAGCGTCATCTTCGACTCGTTCTTGCACTTCTAGAAAAGGAAAAGCTTTATGCCAAGTTCTCTAAATGTGAATTCTGGTTAAAAGAGGTGCAATTCCTCGGGCATGTAGTCAATGACAAAGGAATACATGTTGACCCTTCAAAGATCAAAGCAGTTCAAGAATGGCAAGCTCCACGTACACCAACTGAAGTAAGATCTTTTCTTGGACTAGCTGGCTATTATCGTCGGTTCATTTCAAACTTCCCTCGCATTGCTGTGCCACTCATGGCTTTAACCCATAAGGGAAAACCTTTCGTATGGGGACCCAAGCAAGAAGAAGCTTTTCAAACTCTTAAACAAAAACTTTGTGATGCACCAATCCTCACTCTTCCTGAAGGTTGTGATGATTTTGTAGTCTATTGCGACGCGTCAGGGCAAGGATTAGGCTGCGTTCTCATGCAAAGAGGAAAAGTCATAGCTTATGCCTTGAGACAACTCAAGACACATGAAAAGAACTACACCACTCATGACCTAGAACTTGGAGCCGTTGTATTCGCTCTTAAGACATGGAGACATTATCTCTATGGTACTAAGTGTGAAATATACACTGACCACAATAGTCTTCAACATATCTTCAATCAAAAAGAGTTAAATATGAGGCAACGAAGATGGGTCGAACTCCTGAATGATTACGACTGTGAAATTAGATACCACCCTGGTAAAGCAAATGTGGTGGCTGATGCACTTAGTCGAAAGGGTTATGCGAACTCCATTCATCTTCTATGTTCGCAAATTATAACCGACATTAAAGATCAAATTCGTGAAGCTCAACACGTTTCAATAACAGAAGAAGACGTACGAAAAGAGATGTCCTGTGGAGCTGAGCTAAAACTTGAAACTAAATCAGACGGTATCCTGTATTACCTAGATCGTATCTGGATTCCTAACCACAACAATCTTCGTGAAACTCTTATGAATGAAGCTCACAAAACGCGATATTCTATACACCCCGGAGCCGATTAGATGTATCAAGACCTACGATACACCTATTGGTGGCCTGGAATGAAGAAGGATATTGCCGTTTTTGTTTCCAAGTGTCTCGCATGTTCCAAGGTGAAGGCTGAACACCAAAGACCCTCAGGACTTCTAGTCCAACCGGAAATACCTGTATGGAAGTGGGAAAATATAACCATGGATTTCATTACCGGGTTACCTCGCATTTCTGGTGGGTATGACACTATATGGGTGATTATAGACCGACTTACAAAATCAGCTCACTTTATTCCTATCCGCGAAGATTTCAAGAACGAAAAGCTTGCACGTATTTATATCAACGAAATCGTGAGCCGGCATGGGGTACCATTAAGTATTATTTCTGATCGTGATGGTCGTTTCACCTCACGTACATGGCAAGCAGTACAATCCGCTATGGGCACACGATTAGATCTCAGTACCGCCTATCATCCTCAAACTTATGGACAGTCTGAGCGCACCATTCAAACTCTTGAGGATATGCTTAGAGCATGTGTAATAGACTTCAAGGGAAATTGGGACGCCCACCTACTATTAGTTGAATTTTCGTACAACAACAGCTATCATTCGAGCATCGGCATGGCACCTTTTGAAGCCTTATATGGTCGTAAGTGCCGATCTCCTGTATGTTGGCACGAAATTGGGGAAGCACAAATTACTGGTCCAGAATTGATCCAAGAAACCACACACAAGATTCATCAAATTCGAAACAATCTTCTAGCAGCTCAAAGTCGACAAAAGAGTTATGCAGATAAATGACGGAAGCCCTTGGAGTTTAACATTGGTGATCATGTGCTTTTAAAAGTATCACCGTGGAAGGGAGTAGTTCGTTTTGGTCAAAAGGGGAAGCTAGCACCTCGTTATGTAGGACCTTTCAAGATACTCGAAAGGGTAGGTCCTGTAGCATACAAGCTTGACTTACCAGAAGAACTCAACAGGATTCATTCCACATTCCACGTGTCGAACTTGAAGAAGTGCCTCGCTGATGAGAATCTCAATATTCCGCTGGAAGATATTCAGATTGATGAATCTATGCATTTTATTGAAAGACCAGTGGAGATCATGGACTACGGGGAGAAGCGTCTTCGTCGAAGTCGCATTCCAATTGTTAGGGTACGCTAGGAGTCGAAACGGGGACCTGAGTTTACTTGGGAACGTGAAGACTCAATGCGTGAAAAATACCCGCATCTTTTTCCTACTACTTCAACTACTTAAATTTCGGGACGAAATTCCTAAAAGTAGGGGATACTATAACATTTGTAAAAATCGGGTCTTCAAAACCCGCTCCGTTTTGTAATCAAGTACCAAGTTATAAAAGTTACATTAAATATTTATGATTATTTTGAGTTAAAACGATACATAATTAATAAAACTATAAAAATTATATTTGATAAAAAGTTAAAAAAAATAAATAAAAAAAAATGAAGCTGCCGGGACTCGAACCCGAGTCAGCCAAGACATTTCAACAACTTAACACTCACTCCCAAGACCACTCCGCCACATTGTGTTTTCTGTTAACTCTAGGAACACAAATGAAATTTATACATAAACTCAGTTATAACCGATGGCGCCATCTGAGAAACGGTAATCGGCAAACCAAGCGTCAAATCGATTGTTTACCTTACACATTCAGTTTATAACCAATGCACGACGGTTTTTAATCAATCGAAAATTGATTAAACTTAAAGACTCATCATTGTTGGTTTTAAAACCGAAAAAGAACATCAAGTTCAGAATTACACAAACTCCAGACCACTCTCGCGATCCAGAGATATCATACCAATACTCCATTTCCTTTTCGTCACATTTTCAGACCATCAGAGCGCCTAAAACAGCTCGCCGGAATTCTCTGCAAAAGTCGCCGGAAAACCGTATTCAACTCAAACCGGTAAAATACTTCTACTTTACGGTTTCAGTCTATTGTTAGAACCTTACTAACATTAACCCATCGCTCAAAATCAACCACAGACGACATTGCTGGACTTTCTGTGTTCGCCGGAAAACTTCTGGAATTGCCGGAAACTCGTTAATTACCGGTATGCACATTCCAACGTACTGATAATCAATACTCGTTAGTTCAATTTCACATCTAATCCCTTAAACCTATTAATTGATTCTCACAGCCGAAGGTTTCAAAAACAGAGCCGACAAGTTTCGCCGGACTCTCTGAAGAAGACAACCTGTTCGGTATCTTCTTTCCCCAAACTTTTCGGTTCAATGCATTCAAACTAGACATCATGTTTATTAACTAAATTAATCACGAATCGGTTGTTTGATTGATGTCTGCATTCGTAATGAAGAAGACGAGTTCAGTGATGACATAAGATTAATTAAAATCGGAATTATAAACGGGTTAGACACACAGTCCAGCGGTGGACTGTGTGCAAACAAAAACTATACACGTCCCGAGTTCGATCCCTGCTACACGCACACCTTGTGTAATAAAATGCCTTTTTGATCAAGAACGAAACCGGGTTAACTCAGATAGTTGTTAAGTATAATAAAAACCGAGATAATAACCGGGTTAGACACACAGTCCAGCGGTGGACTGTGTGCAACATGAACTACACGTCGCGCGTTCGAAAATCGTCACGAGCACCGGTCCGATTGAATTAAAATGTTTTTGCAAATAAAGGAAATTCGGTTAAATCGAATAAGTGTATAAATATAATTAAAAACGAGATTATTTCGGGTTAGACACGTAGCTCAGTTGGTAGAGCTGCGTGCACGCGAACGGGAGGTCGCCGGTTCGAATCTCACCCGGCGCAGATTAATTCGCTGACCGAACCGGTCAACGGTCAACGCTAAAAAAAATAATATATTTTTTTATATTTTTATGTATTTAATTTAATTTAAAAATCAATTAAAAATACTTAAAAATAACATTTTTAAAGATAGAAAATAGCCATAAACTCACAAAAATATATCTAAAAATTTCATTAAAATCCTTAATAAAATCCATCCATTTAATATATTTTTCCATTATTATTTAGGTTAGTATTCCTCGTTGATCCGCTCATCTAAATCGTGCGCATCTCGCCATCTCCAATCCAACGCACCCAATGTGAGTGAATCTTACAAATTCCCCGTTTTAATCACGTTTTGGGGTGTATCATGTGTCTTTGTATATATATATTATTACTAAACCATTGTGCATATATCATATCATGAACTTGTGTATTCAGTTTGTTGCTGTTAAGTAGTTATTATTGGATGCAATTTATTATTCAGTACATGCAATTTCATAGGCCGCCGCTCCCCATTACATTATGAGCGTTGAGCATGTTCCCCATTTTATTATGCGGTTGAACCTGGCGTGCCCACATACGATCGGCTCCGTTTGATTGAGCCTTGATCGCACAGACATTTTCATTTTCAGTACATGCAATACGATCGGCTCCGTCTGATTGAGCCTTGATCGCACAGTTTCATTTATGTTATTTACAGTATGATGTTGGTATGTTCATGTATGCTGCCATGTGTTATTGTATGTTATAGTTGTGACTGCTATTTGCCATTACTTGATTATTTACATTTTCTCATCTATGATTATGCACAATTTTCATTGATAAACTAACAATTAATTTATTAATAAATGTTTATCTAATAAGGTTCACTCGCCAACTTATGTTGACCCAAAAACCCCCATTTTACACATGATACAGGTGAAGCAGCTGCAGCTAGGAACACATAGGACTTGGACTAGAAGAATAAAACTATTTAGTGTTGGGATTGTTACGCTTGGCTTATTTTCCTTGTACTGAATGAACATGTTTGGATTTTTGAAATGTAACTTTGACTTTATTAAATATGAAACATATTAGTAAATGTCATGAGCTTTGGTGATAACCCAATTATGCCCCGACTCTTATTCCGCTGCGGGTCGGGGTGTGACATCTCTAACAAGAAGTCCAAGAGGTCCAACAAGGAGTCCAACAGCAACAACACAACAATGAGGACTCTATCTCCAAACAAGGCCTTGTTGGTCTTGTCGCCGAACAAATGACCGACCAAATGGCCCGTGTTATCCCCGATATCGTTAGCCAACTCCAAACCATCCATACTTAAGGCACACCCAAATCCTCTACCGACTCTAAAACCGACAACCCCAATACGTCTTACCAGTTCAAGCACTTCATGGATTGTAAACCCGTCGAGTTCACTAGCATGGACGGGGCCACGACCATGATAAACTGGTTCAACGCGATGGAGCTTACCTTTCTTCTGGGTGGGTGCCCTGATGAACTTCGAACCCTCAATGCTACTGGGGTCTTTCGCGGAGAGCCCTCGAGTGGTGGACTACTGAATGCAACAAGCGTGGCAACGAAGTAGCCCACGCTTTACCTTGGGACGAGCTTAAGCAGCTCATGAGGGATCAGTTATGTCCTCCCCACGAGACCCAAAAGCTCGAAAACGAATTCTGTAATTTCACACAACAGGAGAGCGACGCTGAAGGATTGATCGCCCGCTTCAAACAACTTAGTATCATCTGTGCTAGACAGGTTGATACCGTTCCCAAGGCGATCACCAAGCTCATATGTTGCCTCTCACCTGTGATTATGAACCATGTAGCCGCCGCATGCCCCAAAACCCTCGTAGAAGCCTATAACACTGTCATAGAGCTTAACCACAATTGCATCCTTCAAGGGGCCTACGAAAAGGTTTCTACGAAGCATGTGCACCAAGCCATCACCGATACCACCACCACTAGCGAATCTCCTCCCTCCCAAACCAAGAAGAACAAACCGGAATGAGAAGCGTAAGGCTTCTGTTCAAAATAATGCGGTCGTCACTCCGCAAAACCCTCAACCTATCTAAACTGTTGCAGCCATCACCCCCGCTACTACCGAACAGCCCAAGTGTGGCTACACTGAACCTCATCCCCAGTTTACTAACTGCTCCTACCACCACCCCGTTGGCACGCCGCGTCGCAAGTGTACCCAATGTCAAAGGTTAGGACATTTTGCTAACCGTTGCCGAAACGTTCCTCCACCCCAAAACCAGCAAGCCTAAGCCATCATGCCAAATCCTAACCCTAATCCTAACCCTAACCCGAACAAAGCTCAACCGCAATGTCAAAATGCTCCTGTGCGAGCGTGTTTCAAATGTGGCGATTTAAACCATCTCGCTAATGTTTGCCCCCTTCTCAACCAACCACGCCAACAACAGCAGCAGCAGTAGCCTAAGCCTGCTAAAGGACGAGCTTTCATGCTTACATCCGCTCAAGCCCAAAGCTCTAATGACGTCATTACTGGTACGTTCCTTGTGAACCATATTTATGCTACATATCTATTTGATACCGGTGCCGATAGAAGCTTTGTGTCCTTAGAATTTGAACCCTTCCTTAAGTGCTAACGAACTAAAATGCCTAATCCTTTCACTATAGAAGTCGCTAATGGCAAGACCGTCTCCGTTGATTCTATTCTTTCTGGTTGCTCTTAGATCCTTAACGATCATAATTTCTCCATCGATTTGATCCCCATGCAAATGGGTAGATTTATATCATAGTAAGCATGGATTAGCTTAGGCGAGTTCATGCCGATGTTGTCTGTTCCGAAAAGTTCATCCATCTTCCTCTTCCTCAAGGTGATTCTCTACACATCTATGGCGAGAAACCTTCTAAAGGTCTCAATCTGATGTCGTGCATCAAAGTGAACAAGTACTTGCGTAAGGAGTACTTTGCCTTTCTCGCCCACGTTGTGGAAAAGAAAGACAAAGGTCCGAGCATAAGTGATGTTCCTATCATTTGTGAGTTTCCTTCTGTTTTCCCTGAGGATCTTCTCGGTCCTCCGCCTCCTTGAGCTGTCGATTTTCGTATTGATCTAATTCCCGGTGCAACTCCTGTTGCGAAGGCTCCCTATCGATTAGCACCCTTGGAAATGCAAGAGCTATCGAGCCAGCTTCAAGAACTTCTTGATAAAGGCTTTATACGTCCTAGTACTTCTCCTTGGGGTGTTCCCGTTCTCTTCGTCAAAAAGAAAAATGGATCATTCCGCATGTGTATTGACTATCATGAGCTCAACAAGCTCACAGTCAAAAACCGCTATCCACTTCCTCGTATTGACGATCTCTTCGATCAATTGCAAGGCGCGACGTGCTTCTCAAAGATCGATCTCCGTTCTGGTTATCATCAACTTTGAGTTCATGAAGAAGATGTGCCTAAAACCACTTTTCACACTCGATATGGACATTACGAGTTCATGGTCATGCCTTTTGGTTTGACTAACGCGCCCGCCGTGTTCATGGATCTCATGAATCGGGTGTGTAAACTTTTTCTCGATCATTTCGTCATTGTATTCATCGACGATATCCTAATCTACTCCAAGACGAAAGAAGAGCATGGATGAAATTTGCGTCTCATTCTTTAGCTTTTGCAAACCGAACGTCTTTATGCCAGATCCTCCAAGTGTGAATTTTGGCTAAAAGAGGTTCAATTCTTAGGTCACACCGTTAATGAACTCGGTATTCATGTTGACCCTGCAAAGATAGAAAGCTGTGAAGAATTGGATTGCACCTAAGTCGCCCTCTGAAATTCGTTCGTTTCTTGGCATGGCTGGGTATTATCGCCGCTTCATCTCGAACTTCTCAAAAATTGCCGTTCCTTTGACTTCGTTGACTCAAAAAGATAAACCGTTTGTTTGGGGTCCCGAACAAGAGGAATCCTTCCAAACACTCAAGGACATGCTCTGTAATGCTCCGATTCTTACTCTCCCCGATGCGAATGAAGACTTTGTCGTGTACTGCGATGCCTCTAACCTGGGTCTTGGTTGCGTTCTCATGCAACGAGACAAAGTTATCACTTACGCGTCAAGGCAACTCAAAATTCATGAGAAAAACTATACTACTCACGACCTTGAACTTGGTGCAGTTGTTTTTGCATTAAAGATTTGGCGACACTACCTTTATGGTACAAAGTGTACGGTCTTTACCAACCATAAGAGCCTCCAACATATTTTTGATCAAAAGGAAAACATGCGTCAACGTCGTTGGGTAGAATTGTTAAACGACTACGACTATGATATCCGCTACCACCCTGGTAAGGCGAATGTTGTGGCCGATGCACTTAGTCATAAGACTCATGTTAAGAGTGCTCGTTGCTACCAAATCGTGGGAAAACTCAACAAGTTAATTCAACAAGCACAATTTGTCGTCATTAACGAGGGTAACCTCGATAACGAGTTGAATTGTGGAGTCAAAAACCCACTCAAAGCTAAGCCCGATGGTATTCTTTACTAGCATAGTCGCATTTGGATTCCCGGTCGTCTCAATCTTCAAAACACCTTGATGGACGAAGCTCACAAATCCCGATACACCGTTCATCCTGGAGCCGATAAGATGTACCATGATTTGTGCATCCTATTGGTGGCCTAGAATGAAACGTGATATCGCTCTTTACGTGTCCAAATGCCTTACGTGTTCCAAACTCAAGGCAGAACATCAACGTCCCTCTGGTTTGCTCGAACAACCAGAAATTCATGTCTAGAAACGGGAGAGCATAGCCATGGATTTCATCACAAAATTGCCTCGTACTCCTTCTGTTCATGACAGCATTTGGGTTATCATTGATCGTCTGACGAAATCCGCTCACTTCCTCACCATTCGTGAAGATTACAAAGTCGAGAAATTGGCTCGAATCTACACGAGTGAGATCATTAGTCGTCATGGTACACCTCTTGATATTATCTCTGATCGCGACGCTCGTTTCACCTCTCGCCTTTGGAAAACTTTTCAATCGCCCTTGGCACTTAGCTTAATTTTAGCACCGCTTTTATCCTCAGTCTGATGGTCAAACCGAGCGTACTATCCAAACCTTGGAGGATATGTTCGGTCATGCGTAATCGATTTTGGCGGCAATTGGGATTCGCACTTACCCTTGGTTGAATTCTCGTACAACAATAGTTATCACGCTAGTATTCAAATGGATCCATTTGAATCATTGTATGGTTGCAAGTGTCGTTCGCCTATTTGTTGGCACGAGATCGGAGACGTACAACTCACGGTCCCGAACTAATACAAGAGACGACGGACAAGATCCTGTAAATACGTGACAACTTACTCAAAGCACGAAGCCGACAAAAGAGTCATGCTGATAGGAGAGTAAGCCCTTGGAATTCAATGTTGGGATCAAGTACTCCTCAAGGTATCACCTTGGAAAGGAGTTGTTCGTTTTGGTAAGAAAGGCAAGCTCGCTCCTCGCTATGTAGGTCCTTTCAAGATTCTCGAAAGGATTGGCGAGGTAGCGTATCGACTGGATCTACATCAAGCTTCAACAATGTTCACCCAGTCTTCCACGTTTCAAACTTGAAGAAGTGTTTAGCTGAAGAAGGACTTCAAGTCCCACTCGAAGATCTTCAAATCAACAAAACATTGCATTTTGTGGAAAAACCAGTCTAGATCATGGACCGAGGGACCAAGCAATTAAGGCGCAGTCTAATCCCTATCGTGAAGGTTCGATGGGAAGGAAAACGTGGTGCTGAGTTTACTTGGGAACGGGAAGCGATATGAAGACTAGGCATCCACATCTGTTCGTTACACCTTCCTAAATTTCGGGACGAAATTTCCTAAAGGAGGGGAGACTTAACGCTTCGCTTTTCGCAATTTCTATTTTTAGAAAGGACGAATCGGAATCCTATTTTCGGAAATTTTTCGTCTTATAATTGTATCTCATTTTCGAATCGTTGTAAATCCGAGACTTGATTGTAATGAAATTTATATTTTATGCGAGATAGACATTATATATACACTGATTCGTGCATACAAAAATTACATGATTTCTAAACTGAATTAAATCGTAAATCCTTATTGTGTAGTCGTAATTCATACACGATTCATTCACACGAGACACTTGATTATTCGATCGCAAAAAATATAATTATGAAATCTACACTTGTTACCATCTTAGAAATTTTAAAACTTTAAAACCCGCTCTTTTCGCTAATAAAACTCTAACTTATGAGGTTCATACTCTCGAAATAACTTGTCACACGATAATACATGTTATGTACATAAAAACATAACATCTATTAACCTAATATATTAATAACAAATAAATAAGAAAAAAATTAAAATGGCAGCCCCTATTAATCAGCTTTGTGTTGGGTTTAGTGGACTAGTTTCAAGTCTAAACTCCCCCAAATCTTGTCCAAAGCCCAACCCACTTGAACCCTAATCCCTTCCCTATATAATAAACACTTCCCCACTCCTTATTCCACCTTTTTCAAGCCTCCAAACACTTCAAAAACACTCCCAAACTCAGCTGAGTTTCAGCCACGTTTTTTAGAGTTCCAGCCATAAAAAGTGAGTTTTAACTCACTTCCACTTCAATTTTCTTCTTGTTTCTTCTTCTAAAATACTTGTATAACCTCTAGGAAGGTTCCACAAGTTTGATTGGGAAAATTAAGGTGAAACCTCACCATTTTGAGGTCAAAGTGCACCTAAAATTCTGCTCATTTTCATCTTTTTGTTTCTTCATGTTTTGGAAAAAAACATACATTCCTATGTCCTAATGCTCATAATCACTTGTATGGTTAGTTGGGCTTAAAAACAAGGGTGTGCCATTCAAATTTAGAGGATTTATCCTCATAAACTTTCTGTTTCATGGAGCTTTAAGCTCACAAGTGATGCAAGTCTTGAACTTGTTCATGTGTGTCTACCTTGGTTAGCTTGGGCTATCCTAACTCTAAGACCACAATCATTTGATGATTTTCATCATTATCCCAAGTTGGTTTGATAGTCTTGAAAGTGTCACAACCCCGTCAAGCCTTTGACGTGTGTCAAAGTGTGCTCCCGGGTTGTATTTCACTTGGCTACTTGGTATCATGGTGACACATTTTACATTCTTGTCATTTTCATTCTTGTTCAAATTATTGTTCTAAGACCCTTCTTGTTACCTATGGTAACTTGTGTAGTGGTGAACGTCATACGAGGTTCTAAAGTGGATGGTTAATCCTCCCACCTCCTACTTGACTTACATGACACCAAGAGGTACCAAAGTGGACGGTTAATCCTCCCACCTCCTACATGATTATATAACTATATATGTATCTATGGACTATAATATAATCCTTAAAACCGAACCCTTGATAGTGACTAAGTAATCACCTATCAAGTTAGTAAGTTTATCACTAATGTGTATAGTTCCTTGTCACGATTCTAATAGGTCTTGAACCTATGAAAACACATTCAATCCTTATGGATTACTATAGTGAAAAAGACAAGTTCTAATACTTAGTGATTATTTTCGTATTATATACTTTCTCATATTTTGAATCTTAAATTCGAATGTGATCGGAGTGTCGCCCCCGGTCAAAGATAATACTTATATGCCCAAATTACCTTAACAAATGTGTTAGTGGTATAACGGGTCGATCCACGAAGAGTTTATGGTATACGTATGAACTAGTTTGATTATGAAGTTGTCACGTTTATGAAGCTTGCTATTTTGATTGATTTAATTTGTTGATTGGAAAAGGTGTCGGAGTTCACCACAATGTTTATGAATATAATTAATTACTAAATGAAAATGATGATTTAAACAGTAATGAGAAAGAGGGTTCACACCCGGTTTCGGTAATTGCAAACCTAGGGTTCCTACAAGTTTTAGATTTGACTTAATTGGATATACGATTAACGGATTTAGTGTACGTGACTTAGGTACCAATAACTATCAACATTCCCTAGAATGGACAAGAATGCACTTTATAATCAAAACAAGTAAATCCTAACCAAGATAACGCATAAGTGTACAAATTCATTTCACAAAGTTATAACTTTATCATCGTTCGAACAATTTGTAAATTCAATTAAAATACACACAATTATCAAAGGTGTTAAAATCAAAACACAATTTGTCACACAAGTAAAAAACTACACAAATCAAAACCCTAGAATTAACAACTACCTACACCAGGGTGAAACCGAGGTGATTAGCCGCTCATGGTTGCAAAATCTTGATCACCGAAGGGTTGAGACTTGAGCACAGACATCTTGAAGCTTTGAAAGTGATGGAGATGATCGTTAGGGTTTGGGTTTGGGTGGATGGATTGAAGATTGGATGATGATGGTGATGATGGTAGTGAACTAGGGTTAAGATCGGAGGGATGATTCAGGTGATTGGGAATGATAGAGGTAGGTTAGAGGTGAAGAAAATCCCCAAATGTTTCCAAGATGTGTTTTATGCTTCAAAACTCGTCCAGGGGTGTTTAGAAACGGGTTCGGGTGACCGGTTCGTCAAAATAAGAACAATTGACAAAATTCAGGTCTAACACAACGAGGGTGCGTCGGCGACGCCCCCCGTGCGTCGTCGACGCTGCCAGATCTTCCAAATTTCCCCGACGCACTTGTGTGCTGCCTACGCATGTTTTCGAGAGACGGAGTTAACCTGGGTGCGTCGGCGACGCCCCCTTGCGTCGCCGACGCTGCCTACTTTTGCCGGTTTCCTGCAAAATTGTTTTCTTCATAACTTCTTCGTTATAGCTCCGTTTTAGTCACCGTTTTCACCCACGTACTCGTAATTCAGCCCTCTATCATGCTATCTTCATTTTAAATCCATTAACCTCCCCCAAAAACACATCCACTCTTCTATTAACCCGGTTTTGTTCATTTCACATCCCTAGTTGATCCTGTTCGCTCCTGGTGTTCCGTAAAGCTCCCGAATAGCTCCTTAAACTCTCTTAGACCTGTAAAACACAAATCCCATTAAATTTAGGCTATTCAAGATTAAAAGCTATGTAAATTATCAACTTAAGCATAAGCTATCACCGGTTTTCGACCACACATCACATCCCAACACTTGTCTTTTGCTTGCCCTCAAGCAAATCTGTTTTTCACTTTCACGTGGGTCGAACGAGATACACGTCCCATTCTCGAGACGTAAGTTAAGGTCTCAAGTCATACCCGATTCAAACTTTTTACAACTTACGAGATATTTACCGGTAAATGAATGATCACATAAAATGGTTACCCGAAATTAACTCGCCATTGAAACTCACAAATCATACACATCCCTCACAAGGTTCACTCCACTCGGTTTATAAATTGGCTAACTTTATAATGTATTAGCATCTTTTAAAGGGATCACTCAAACCGAATAGAACATGTCCCCGCATAAGCTTGCATCTCAATCATTCTACACCACCGAACACGAATACTAACACAAGTCAAAAGGTCTTTGAAAAGGTTGTATCGGGGCTAGGCGAAGGTAGGAGATAGGGTGTTTTGAAAGTGGCTAAGGTGATGAAAATTCGATTCTTATTTCAAAACAACTATTTAAACAAAACAACTAAAACTACCAACTATAAGGCAATGATATTTTCGCCTTTTATTCAACAACTAATAACTCATATTTTTGTATTTTTCTCAATAATTTTCCATTATTTTTTGCAACATTTTCTGTTTTTTTGTTGTTGCATAAATAAACTGTACAAACACATAAACCTATAATCGAACTTTCATCACATGGGTTTAAAAGAAATGGTCTATGGTCGTGGGCTAAGTGGGTAGTCAAACGAAAGGTTTAGGCTCAAATTGGGTTACTAAGGGATATTTTGGGTAAGGATGAAAATGGTTTTAAAAGAAAAGGTTTACTTAGTGCCTTAATCATTCTTGTGCTTGTATTCGGTCTGTGGTCTCAAACGTATTAAAAGCTTCAAGTTCTACGATACATGACTAATGGTCCACTCAACAAAGAAATATGTGCATATATTATGATATTTAAAGTGGCTTAAAACATCTCACGTATAAAGGGTATGGTGTATGATGTGCACAAGTTACAAGTTTCTTAGGTGGATTATTCCCAAATAACCACCCGTTAAATACTCGTCATGCTATTTATTTGAACTCGACTATGACAAAAGACCACATGGGTTGTGCCATCCCTTATCAACTTGGTTACTTGCTTTTTAGATCACTTGAAACAAAGACATTTTTGAATTTTTTTTTGAAATTTTCTCCCATCCCACACTTGAGGTTAACATTGTCCTCAATGTGAAGTGTTTAAATAAACGGGTGAAAATCGAAAACTTTTTCTCCCCTCCCCACACTTGAGGTTAACATTGTCCTCAATGTGTAAGAATAGAGCTTTTACTCGCAAGGGATGTGACACGGCTAAATTCCCCAAAATGTCACCCCGGTAAAATATAGTACAATCTACAATCCATTATTAACTAACTACGAATCAAAGCTAAATGGAAACGTATGCA
Organism: Scalesia atractyloides; assembly: GCA_947069175.1. Lineage (NCBI taxonomy): Eukaryota > Viridiplantae > Streptophyta > Magnoliopsida > Asterales > Asteraceae > Scalesia > Scalesia atractyloides. The sequence continues at coordinate 44,599,566 of CAMTDV010000016.1, forward strand.
CCTGATTTTTGAGCTCGTTCTTCATGTGCTCTTTCATCTTTCACAAAAATTGATCGTCTCATGAACACGATACCCTGCAAATCTTAACCCTTAGTGTAGAAGCATGCTTCTCACAACCATTAAAATTTGTTAGTTATCCCATCCTACCATTTTTATGAAAACCTTACCAAATCATACGTTAATTAGCTTTGATTTATGTGGAAAATAATTTACAACAACGACAAGCCTAACTCACTTTCGTAGAATCACGGTTGCATTTATTAGCAACAAGCCCTTTTAAACTTCCCGACAGCTCGGGAGGACGAGTAGGTCTCGTGAGGGTTCTATATGGAACACACCCACAAAGTTCATTTATCTAGGAAAGCAATAAACAACGACTACTAAATGGAAAAGAAACAAATATACAACAACAATAAACATACGACCTCATGGTGGTTGAACGGAGTGTTTGTTGCCCACGAACTCTTCCACATCACCGACCGGTGACTCATACCATTTATTTCCAAAAAGGCCAAACCTCCTTAATTCTTCCTTCGCCTTCTTCTCTTAAGGTGACTTCTTCACCTTCTTCTTCTTGACCGGTTTCTTCTTCGATTCTCCAAACCTACCAACCATAGCACATATCTTTTTGTTCGGATTCATGTCCACTTTAGGACACTTATCCTCACCGATTGGGTTAGTAAATTTAGGAAAACATTCAGATTTAGTTCCCGGTCCCCAAGTTTCATGCTTACTGTTCCCGTTGCACAATTTATTATGGCATTAGTAGTTGCCAGGAACGGTCTACCCAATATGATTATCGGTTGTGTGTCCTCAACACACGCAACATAGTCAACTACCAAAAAGTCAATGGGTAATAGCAATCTTCAACCTTCACTATCACATCTTCCACCATCCCCCTTGGATGCGTGGGAGTATGATCAGCCAACACCACGGGGTGTCAAACTTTGTCAAAGGACCAAAATCATATTGGTCGTACAAATTCCCAAGCAAGATACTCACAAAGCTCAAGATCTAGGAGGGCCCTCTTAATTTTAAATTTACCAATTTGGATTGGAATCAGAGGGTCTCCCGGATCTTCAGCTTTTTGGGGGAGGCACTCGATAAAACGACACTAACGTGTGAGATTAAGTCAAATTGTTTGGTAGATTATTGTGTCGTTTCTCAGTGCTCAACTCTTTCAAACATCAACATGAGCCGGGACCTTTTTAATGTCATCAAGTAACGGTAAATTAATTTTTGCTTGTTTAAAATTTTCCCACCGCTCGTCCTTTGGTGGCACCGTTTTTCAACTTTTGATGCATTAATTGGTTTTAATAGAACCAACGGGTATGGGATGGTATTAAACTCTACACCCATATCATTGGCCCTAACATGCAATTCATTTAAACAACTTTCACAAAAAGAATATTTAGTTACTTTTCCGATTTTAGTTTGTGAAATCGTTTCTTGCTCATTTTTACTTCCCGACTCATCACCTACATCTTCCACTATACCATCAACAAGTTGTGGTGGTGGAATGCTTTCGACACTACAAACCTCATCATTTGAAAGAAGACTTGCCGCGCTAATGTGTACATTCCTCAATTGCTTGTGCTTGAGATTTGATGCTTCGGGTTCACCGTAGTGTCACTTGGGAGTCTTACTCCGCTTCCCCGCATTTGAGCATTTCCTCCCAAGTTGGCCCACTTGCTTTGCCAATGCTTCGTGTGACTTGTCTCGGATCTCATTCTCTTTCTTTGACTCTTGCATCATCGAGAGCATTGCATCCATATTGGCGTTTAAATCATTGCCACCCCACTTTGATTGTTTGACCCATTTCCATTATCACCTTGGTTGTAGCCTCGTTGATAGTTGCCTTCACGGTTTTGATACCCCAAGCTACCTCCTTGGTTGTAATTCCTTTGATAACCCCACCCCTTGGCGGTTTTGGTACGTTCCCCCACCTTGGTTATTTGGTTGAAAATTGGGGTTCATTTGATTTGAAGCATTTCCATAGCTCAAATTGTGGTGATTTCTCAAACCGGGGTGATAAGTGTTGGAGTTCATGTCATATTGCTTCCGGTCTCTATACACTTGGTTCACCTCTTCGGTGGATTGTGCCATATTCACTTGGCAATCTTCGGTCCTATGACCGATATCACCGCAATCTTCACACACCGCAACTTGGACCGCATTGACCCAGAGATAGGTTGCTTCTTGGCCCGGTCGGCCGACTCTTTAGCTTTGGATCTCTTAGCCATTCTTTCGAGGAACTTCCAATCGTCATCCTCGTGATTGCTCAATATCGTTCCGTTGCTAGTCGACTCCAAATGGTTCCAAGTTTCTCCATCTAAACCCCTCACAAAACATTTCACCAATTCCCACTTTTCAATTTGGTGATTTGGGCATTTCCGAATCAACTCTTTGAACCGCATAAATGCCTCATGCAACCGTTCACTTAATAATTGTTTAAAAGCCCGGATCTCATTCCTAGCATTATCCGTCTTCGCCATCGAATAATATTCGTCAAAAAACGCTTGTTGCATCTCAACCCAATTGTGAATACTATTTGTGGGTAAGGTCAAGAACCATTGCTTTGCCTTATCCTTTAGTGAGAATTGGAAAAGGTGTAAACGAATCTCGTCTTGAGGGAAATGACCACCCCCAATAGTACTACATATAGACGAAAACTCCGCTAAGTGTGTATAATGTTCATCATTGGAGCGCCCGTTGAAATGAGGAAGAATGTTGATATAGTTCGGCTTGCAACCAAATGCAACTCTCCCTCTTGGTGGTGGCACAAACGGAGAATCGTTCTCCGATATCATTGGTCGGAACCGACCATCCCTTGTGGTGGGTGATGTTGATTGTTGTTGCGGTTGTTATTCCTTCGTGGACCATTCACCTCTTGATTCACCGGTGGTCCACGATTCACCCGTCGATTCGGGTTTTGATTTGCCATACCCACAAAATCAGGAATCCACGCATTGTTGTTGTTGCCATACCCACAAAATCAGGAATCCACGCATTGTTGTTGTTGCGGTTGTTAATTGGATTCCCTCGATTGTTGTTCCGGGGTTGGCGGTTGTTTCCGTACCCGTTATTCCGGTTGTATTCACCATAGTACTTCCCTTCATTATAACCATCGCCATTATCCCACTCATCATTGCCATTATAAATGTTGGCATTTTGATATCCCTCATCTCGTTCGAAACACCTACCGTTGTAGAAATTCTCGTTGACTTCGTTCTCCCCATATCCATAATTCTCCTCCTCTTCCGAATGATATGTATGAACACTAACCCGATCTGGTGAGTGATAACTTGGAACACTGTATCTTTCGTTATCCGGAATGTTATTCCTTAGCTCTTCGTAATTCGGTTCGTGATATCCCGCATGGCCGGGGTTTACTCGTTCAAACGGCGGTTGGTTGAAATCGAGTCCGGCACCCGGGTCTTGATTCCGGTTATGGTTGTTAAGGTTAGGAGGTGGATTTTAGTTTTGAGGGTCTGGTTGTGATAACTGTCGTAAGGGTCAATCAAAAACCTAATTAAACTACGTAGATAGCGTAAGTAGGGTATCGTATCCACGGGGAATTTGTGGTTAGTGTAGAGATTTTGACTGAAAACTAGTGTATCTAACTCGGGGGTTTTAATTGATTTTGTTATAAAAACACTAAAACTAACTAAAAGAGTTGTGATCAATGTGAGAAAAAGTAACTTCCACTCGGAGTCCCAACTACCCGTTTAACATCAAAGCTCGTTTACCAATTCTAGACACCACATAGACATGGCCTCAGAATCAATGAATTTGATTAGCTATTAAGGATAGTTTTTAAGATTCACTACGCCACCTAATAACCCGTTTGTTTGTATCAATTACCCACCAATTTACCAAACGGCTAACGATGCAAGGAAATCCCCAATACGCTTAATAAACAAGTAATTCAAATACAAAAAAAACGTTTACCAATAATTCAACACAAGTAGTCAAGTTGTACCAGTCACAACGAATAAATAAACGGAGTCTAATGGAATACACTGTAAAAGTTCATCCGGACAGAAGCCACAAGGAGGTTAGCCGCGCATGTTCGTCATCTTATCGCCTTGATTTCTGTGCAAGGCCATAAAAATTGTTGTGCGTGTTATCTCCCAAAAATCTGCCGTAGCGTCGAACTCTGCTTTAATGCTGCGTCTCTCCTCTTAAAATTCAGCCGTCAAAAGAATAGTCCCCCTTGCTTCCGTGCGATCCTCTTTTTATTAATTCAGCCGCCCACCTTTGCTTGTCAACCAAGTTCACTCACATTGCGTTTTTCTTCTAATGGGCCTCCTATATTCTTTTATCTCTCTTTTCTGTTGGACCACATGTCCATTTTAGTTCCTTCATAAAATATAATTAGCATTATATTTGTGGCCCATCATAAAAGATCCATAGGCTTCTTTCTTTCCCACTTTAACGTTTCCTACATCTCAATTTCACAACAATTAATTCATAATAATTCAATTTTTTACAACCCAATTAATGACATTCATAATTTTCCTAATTGTCAACCTACGACACTTTACACAACTCAACTTAATTTCATTTACTTATTTTTTTATTAATAACTCATTTTAGTATGAATTTTCTTAATATCTACAAAACATAATACCACTAAAACTAATATGCTTTACTACTATATCAACGCATTTTTATAATAATTAATATTCAATAACATCTACCTAAAATGCACTGATCAGGTTGACGAAGTGGGTTGGCATGAGGGCGATTGTTGTTACCCCCCGATCGGTTGTTACAGGGTAACTTAATAAGATTATCACAAATTTTCAAACACAATCCAAATGTAAAGCGCACTAACTCCCCGGCAACGGCGCCAAAATTTGATCGGAGTGTCGCGCCCCGGTCAAAGATAATACTTATGTGCCCAAATTACCCTTAACAAATGCGTTAGTGGTAGTAAGGGGTCGATCCGTGAAGAGTTTATGGTCTACGTATGAACTAGTTTGATTATGAAGTTATCACGTTTATGAAGCTTGCTATTTTGATTGATTTAATTTGTTGATTGGAAAAGGTGTCGGAGTTCACCGACAATGTTTATGAATGTAATTAATACTACAATTGTCAAACATAAGTAAACGCAAATGAAAATGATGATTTAAACAGTAATGAGAAAGGGGGTTCCACACCGGTTTTGGTAATTGCAAACCTAGGGTTCCTACAAGTTTTAGATTTAACTTAATTGGATATACGATTAACGGATTTAGTCTACCGTGACTTAGGTGCCAATAACTATCAACATTCCCTAGAATGGACAAGAATGCACTATATAATCAACACATGTAAATCCTAACCAAGAAAATGCATAAGTGTACAAATTCATTTCACAAAGTCATAACTTTATCATCGTTCGACAATTTGTAAATTCAATTCAAATACACGACATTTATCAAAGGTGTTCAAAATCAAAACACAATTTGTCACACAAGTAAAAAACTACACAAATCAAAACCCTAGAATTAACAACCACCTACACCGGGGTGAAACCGAGGTGATTAGCCGCTCATGGTTGCAAAAACTTGATCACCGAAGGGTTGAGACTTGAGCACAAACATTTTGAAGCTTTGAAAGTGATGGAGATGATGGTTAGGGTTTTGGATGGATGGTGATGGTAGATGGATTGAAGATTGGATGATGATGGTGATGATGGTAGTGAACTAGGGTTAAGATCGGAGGGATGATTCATGTGATTGGGAATGATTGGGGATGATAGAGGTAGGTTCGAGGTGAAGAAAATCCCCAGAATGGTTCCAAGATGTGTTTTTATGCTTCAAAACTCGTCCATTGGTGTTTAGAAACGGGTTCGGGTGACCTGGTTCGTCAAAATAAGAACAATTGACAAAATTCAGCGTCTGACATAACAAGGGTGCGTCGGCGACGCCCCCGTGCGTCGTCGACGCTGCCCATATCTTCCATATTGCCCTTGACGCACTTTTGTGCTACCTACGCATGTTTTCGAGCGACGGATTTAACCAGGGTGCGTTGGCGACGCCCCCTTGCGTCGCCGACGCTGCCTACTTTTGCCGGTTTCCTGCGAATATTGTTTTATTCATAACTTCTTCGTTATAGCTCCGGTTTACTCACCGTTTTCGCCCACATACTCGTAATTCAGCCCTCTATCAAGATATCTTCAAATATCTTCATTTTAATCCATTAACCTACCCCAAAAACACATCCAATATTTTTTGTTAACCCAGTTTTGTTCATTTCACATCCCCAGTTGATCCTGTTTGCTCCCGGTGCTCCGTAAAGCTCCCGAATAGCTCCTTAAACTCTCTTAGACCTGTAAAACACAAATCCCATTAAAGTAGGCTATTCATAATTAAAAGCTATGTAAAATTATCAACATAAGCATAAGCTATCACCGATTTTCGAGCACACATCAGAATGTTCCATCATCATCCCAAATACACATACGCCATTGTTTTCCTCTTGTAGGATAACTTGGGTTCATCCCATAAAAACAACTACCTTCACAGACTTGTCAAGTTAGAAGACTTAGCAAAACCGTAGGTACACTCGACCCACATTCGTTTATAACACTTTTGGGTGTAACATGTTTTCCATATACAAAATCACAACGCATAAACTTTATGAAATGCACAAACAATCCTATATCCATGAATACTTGAATCGTTTACATTGATGCTTATATCTTGGACATTCTTTATGTAATACCTTAGTCACTAACTAATTTAGCCTTGTTTGACATGTATAGTGCTATAGGAAGTAACGCATCCCCCTCCTCATGAAATCTAGAGGCCATGTTAAAATATCGTGTTTGCGTTAAGGGTTTGACTAGTAGTATTGCATGCATTGTATATGCACTTGTAAAATCATAGTTTCCATGAGGATTTGTTTAAACTTTATTCATGTACGTATGTTATGCTTAAACTTGTGTACTCGCCTTTGCTTTTGCATTGAATTGTTATTTTAAAATATGTTACATGTTGATGGAAATGATGCTATGAAATCAAAATAACAAGGACGATAGATACACACTTAGACGTTTAGGTTTAATATTGTTGTATCAAATTTGTCACATTAATGTTGTTATTTTGAATTTCCCTTGTATTGTAATGACTTTTGCTATGAAATGAAATTTGGATTTAATTAATTAGTGTCACATTTCGTCTCGCCTTGATGTTTCCGCCATCGGTTGGGGTGTGACTGATTGGTATTCAGAGCCATAACTATAGGGAATTAGGTAAAATTGCCATGTTCGACCTAGTTTATAGTTTAAGTGTCCGTTTTTTACCATTCTTATATCATGCTTAAAACTTTATTCTTCCTCATTGCTTTTTCCTTATCTTTTGGTCTTAAAATTTACATAATGTCTTTCCTAAGACATTTTACATAATACACTTGAAGACTTGAAGACACTCATGATGCAAACGAGGTGATTTGCACAAAAATAGGTCCAATGACTTACAATTTTTTGGTGAAATCCCTCAATCCGCGATTCGATTTTTCATGAAGTTGTACCATCAAGCTAGGAGTGATATCCACATCCTGATGGAAACTTCCATTTCATACTCTAGTGGATCTTACAAACGACTCGGTATCTGCTCCTCGTTTAGTAAGAAACAACCACACTTAGGGTACGAAATCGTCAAGTTAGGGGTGAAACCCGCACCTTGTCGATTAAGTCCCGTTCCTCGATTTTCAATCTCGCCAAAGTCTCGAATTTTCGATCGATTAGGGACATGTAGTAACTGGAAGGTTAAAATGCCGTTAATCGCTTCTCGACGAGAGCGTTTTACCTATTAGGCCAAAGCATGTCCCTAACTCGAAAGATCTTACGAATCACTTCGGAATAGTCGACTTTTCTCTACCCGAAACAATCCCATGTTTTATTAAGCCAATCTTTTATGTTATCTTAGTTTTTATGTGATTTTATACTTGTTACCTTATTCGTTTCGAACCATTACAGAACTCGCACGTTTATCGCAATCAAAAAAAACAATACTAATTCTCGTGAACACACAAAATTTATACTCCTTATTCGCATTAATACGTGATTATACATGTCATAGTTGATAAATTCATGCAAACTTGTGAACCATACTTGAACTTTATACATGTTATACATGCAGAACTTATTTTCTTTATTATGATCAAGTCTCATCCCCTTTTCTTCTATGTTGAACCTCTAGATGAACTCCCCAATCTCTAACAAGAAGTCAAAGTCCAACAAGGGTCCAACAGCAACAACAACAACAATGAGGATCTATCTCCAAACAAGACCTTGTTGGTCTTGTCGCCGAACAAATGGCCGACCAAATGGCACGCCCTGATATCGTTAGCCAACTACAAACCATCCATACCAAAGGCACACCCAAATCCTCTACCGACTATAAAACCGACAACCCCAAAACGTCTTTCCAGTTCAAGCCCTTCATGGCTTGTAAACCCATCGAGTTCACTAGCATGGACGGGGCCATGGCCATAATAACTGGTTCAACGTGATGGAGCTTACCTTTCTTCAGGGTGGGTGCCCTGATGAATTTTGAACCCTCAACATACCGGGGTCTTTCGCCAGAGAGCCCTCGAGTGGTGGACTACTGAATGCAACAAGCGTGACAATGAAGCAGCCCACGCTCTACCTTGGGACGAGCTTAAGCAGCTCATAAGGGATCAGTTTGTCCTCCCCACGAGACCTAGAAGGTCGAAAACGAATTATGGAATCTCACGCAACAGGGGAGCGAGCCGAAGGATTGATCGCCTGCTTCAAACAACTTAGTATCATCTGTCCTGGACAGGTTGATACCGTTCCCAAGGCGATCGCCAAGCTCATCCGATGCCTCTCGCCTGTGATTATGAACCATGTAGCCGCCAGACGCCCCAAAACCCTCGAAGAAGCCTATAACACTGTCAAAGAGCTTAACACAATTGCATCCTTCAAGGGCCTACGAAAAGGTTCCTACAAAGCATGTGCACCAAGCCATCACCGATACCACCACCACTACCAAATCTCCTCCCTCCCAAACCAAGAAGAACAACAACTGGAACAAGAACCGGGAGGCTTCTGTTTAAATAATGCGGTCGTCACTCCTTAAAACCCTCAACCTATCTAAACCATTGCAGCCATCACCCCCGCATACCACCGAACAGCGCAAGCGTGGCTACACTGGACCTCATCCCCAGTGTACTAACTGCTCCTACCACCACCCCGTTGGCACGCCGTGTCGCAAGTGTGCCCAATGTCAAAGGTTAGGACATTTTGCTAACCGTTGCCGAAACTTTCCTCCACCCCAAAACCAGCAAGCCCAAGCCATCATGCCAAATCCTAACCCTAATCCTAACCCTAACCCGAACCAAGCTCAACCGCAACGTCAAAATGATCCTGTGCGAGCATGTTTCAAATGTGGCGATTTAAACCATCTCGGTAGTGGTGGTGGTATCGGTGATGGCTTGGTGCGCATGCTTCATAGGAACCTTGTCGTAGGCCCCTTAAAGGATGAAGTTGTGGTTAACCTCTATGATAGTGCTATAGGCTTCTTCGATGGTTTTGGGGCGTGCGACGGCTACATGGTTCATAATCACAGGCGAGAGGCAACGGGTGAGCTTGGTGATCGCCCTGGGAACAGTATCAACCTATCTAGGACAGAGGATACTAAGTTGTTTGAAGCGCGCGATCAGTCCTTCGGCATCGCTCCCCTGTGGGGTGGGATTCCAGAACTCGTTCTCGAGTTTCTGGGTCTCGTGGGGAGGACAAAACTGGTCCTTCATGAGCTGCTTAAGCTCGTCGAAGGTAGAGCGTGGGCTGCTTCGTTCCACGGCGTTCAGTAGTCCACCACTCGAGGGCTCTCTGACGAAAGACCCCGGTAGCGTTGAGGGTTCGAAGTTCATCAGGGCACCCGCCCTGAAGAAAGGTCAGTCCATCGCGTCGAACCAGTTTATCATGGCCATGGCCCCGTCCATGCCAATGAATTCGACGAGTTTACAAGCCATGAAGTGCTTGAACTGGTAAGACATTTTGGGGTTGTCGTTTTTCGAATCGGCGGAGGATTTGGGTGTTTCGGTGTGGATGGTTTGAAGTTGGCTAACAATATCGGGGATGACACGGGCCATTTGATCGGCCATTTGTTCGGCGACAAGACCAACATTAATTTGGCAAAATTTGATAGAACATTAATTTGGCAAAATTTGATACAACAATTTTAAACCTAAACGTCTAAATGTGTATCTATTGTCCTTGCTACTTTGATTTCATAGCATCATCTCCAACAACCTGTAACATGTTTTAAAATAACAATTCATGCAAAAGCAAAGGCGAGTACAAGTTTAAGCATAGAATACGTATATGATAAAGTTTAAACAAATCCTCATCGCAACTATGATTTTACAAGAGCATGTACAAGGCATGCAACACTACTAGTCAAACCCTTAACGCAAACACAATATTTTAACATGGCCTTTAGATTTCATGAGGAGGGGGTGTGTTACTTCCTATAGCCTATACATGTTAAACGAAGGCTAAAATAGTTAATGACTAAGGTATTACATAAAGAATGTCCAAGATATAAGCATCAATGTAAACGATTCAAGTATTCATGGATATAGGATTGTTTGTGCATTTCATAAAGTTTATGTGTGGTGATTTTGTATATGGTAAACATGTTACACCCAAAAGTGTTATAAACGAAATAGTGGGTCGAGTGTACTCACGGTTTTGCTAAGTCTTCTAACTTGACAAGTCCGTGAAGGTAGTTGTTTTGATGGGATGAACCCGAGTTATCCTACAAGAGGAAAACAATGGCGTATGAGTATTTAGGATGATGATGGAACATTCAGAATGGAGATTCAAAGTATGAACAAAGTATACTATATGAAAATAGTCACTAAGGTATTAGCACTTGTCTTTGACACTATAATAATCCATAAGGATTGAATGTGATTTCATAGGTTCAAGACCTATTAGAATCGTGACAAGGAACTATACACATTAGTGATAAACTTATTAACTTGATAGGTGACTACTTAATCATCATCAAGGGTTCGGTTTTAAGGATTTATATTAGAGTCCATATATACATATATAGTTATGTAATCATGTAGGAGGTGGGAGATGAACCATCCACTTTGGAACCTCTTGGTGTCATGTAAGTCAAGTAGGAGGTGGGGGATTAACCATCCACTTTGGAACCTCGTATGATGTTCACCACTACACAAGTTACCATAAGTAACAAGCAGGTTCTTAGAACATAAATTTGAACAAGAATGAAAATGACAACAATGTAAAGTGTGTCACCATGATACCAAGTAGCCATATGAAATACAACCCGGTGAGCACACTTTGACACACATCAAAGGCTAGACGGGGTTGTGACACTTTCAATTTAGCAAAACTAACTTGGAATAATGATGAAAATCATCAAGTGATGTGTGGTCTCAAACTTAGGATAGCCCAACCTAACCAAGGTGGACACACATGAACAAGTTCATGAACTTGAATCACTTGTGAGCTTAAAGCTCTATGAAAATAGAAAGTTTATGAGGATAAATCCTCTAGTTTGAATGTCTCAACCTTGTTTTTAAGCCTAACCAACCACAAGTAGTGTTGTAAGCATTAGGACATAGGTTTGAGCTGAGTTAGACTCAAGTTTGATAAGTATAAAGAAAGTTTGAAAAGATTTTGAAACAAGCAGAAATTTTGAGACACTTTAGGGGCATTTCCAGGTCTGGATTCTCCATGGAGAACCCTTGGATTCAACCCTAAAGATTATCCAAGTAAAACGAAAGAAGAATCAAGTGATTCCGTTGAGTTTTGAGCAAGTTATGCTCACTTTTGTAAGAGGGTATGAATCTGTCCAAATTTCCGATGTTGCAACTGATTTGGAGCAATTTGAGAGTGATTGAGAGAGATTAGTTGGAGATTAGAAAGTGTAAAATGCTTGGAGGAGCTTGGTATTTTTAGTGGGGATTTGGGAGGTGGTTTGGAGTGTTTTAAATGGGGTTTAAGGCCATTGGACAAGACCAAAATGTGTGGATTCGTGCTAAACCTGCGGAGACTCAAAACTACTGCCCTCCCAGGTCTCATGCGAACCGCAACCATATCCCCATGCGGTCCGCATGGAGTCTGTCCGGGCCAAAATTCCCTTTTTTTTTACCAAGGGTGACGGGTTCTAGGGCCTTTTTATGATATTTTATGAACATGTATTGTATTATAAGCATAAGAGGCATGTCCCATGATGTGTGTAAGTGTAAAATGAATACGATTAAGTATGAATATCACGTTTTAGTCTCGAAATAAGTATAATCATCACGTTTTGCAAGTTTGTCACACGATTACGAGTATCATGATTATGTTTCACATGTTCAAGTCAATGCAAAAGTATAAGTATAAAAAAATTATGATTAAGAAATACATGAACAAAATAAGAGTTTTCATTATGATCAAGTCTCAAAATTACAATGATTAAACGACAATTGAATACAAGATACAATGCTTTCCGAAATGAAATACAATACGAGCTAGCTATAAATAGAAAGTATAGAAATGTGAGGCGTTACATAAACCACGATAATAATTAATGAATGGGTAAATACGTTAGTGGTAAAAATTAATCTGGTGAATATTAGGATTTAAATAAATAAACCTAATATTAACTAAAAGCTTAGAGAAAGCTTTTGAGAAAATAAAAGTTTACAAGAGGCCGAGTTAACGGGACTTGAAATAAAACGGGTTATAACCTTCCTTAACCCACTAAGTTAACTAGGAATGTTTAACCTAGTTAATGAGAGAAAATATTGTTAGAAATAAGTAGGTTGAAGCCTAATTAATAACTAACAAAACATGAGGGACCAAAGTGGGATAACTTGGAAGTTTAATTATTAAATAAAAATCAAAACAAAACACACACAAAGTGTGTGTTCTGGAACCACCAGGAGAAAGCTCAAGGAGCCAAAACCCTTGTTCATGAAATCTATCAAATTGGAGGGCCAATCGAACCCAGAATCGATGCATGAACGCAGATTGTTGATCACCTAGATTAGGGGATCATAAGGTATGTCGAATTTTGATGTTTAATGAAGTTGTGAAATTTTGATTAACATCACGAGTAGCGATTTATGTATGAATCGTAGAGGTTAAGGCTGAAATAGTGATGTATACTTTCTTAGGAACAAAACCCTAAGTGAAAATTATACATATGTTGCTATGATTTAAGGGTTTAGATGATTTACCACACTTAGATAAGTGGGTTTTAGTAATATGATGAAATTGATGATATAAACATGTTTAGAATCATCATGCATGATGGTGACAAGAAAGTGTTTGTATAATCTATGAATTCGAGTATATGATCATACTTGTCATAAGATGGGTCTTTGTTTAATATAAAGAACTTAATGTTAAAATTATGTTATAGATGCTTGAAATCATGTTACTTACTAGTTAGTATGTATGTAAAATGTGATTTCATTAAGTAATCGGATGAAATGCCTAAATGAGTTCGATGAAACAATTGTGCATTTGTATATGTTAATAAGTCAATTGACTTTTTAAATGTCAAACTGACCAATGAGATTGAATGATAAATTCGGCATAAAACCCGTAAGGTGGAATAGTCGTGATTGATAATGACTAATCTAACCATCTTACGAATTGTGATGATAGTTTGATGCTTGACAAGCTAAGTGGAGGCTTGTGAAGGAAACGGGTCAAACGAATCAAGTATGAAAAAAAAGCGTAAGTTGGATGCAAGGTAAGTAAGGTAAGTAAAGCTTACACCCTTTTTGTAGGATACGTATTTATTTATGAGTTATAAATACAACAAAGGTTAATGATACGGGTCAGAACATATCAAAAGATGAAAAACCATGTTTAATGGTAAAAATGGTCGAAATGGTAATTTGGTCATGTGATGATATATTAAAATGAGTTTTTGAATGGCTACTTTATAAGTAAGCCTAAACAAATAAAAAAAGAAGAGAAAATGGTGATTTAGTCACATATAAATGGATAAAAGTCGAAGTATAAAAGGACACCAAGTGACATAAGCCATGTTGATTTAACCGCGTAAGAAACGGATTTAAGATACATAACTAAATGGTGAGAATTCCAAAATGAGTTACTTAATGGAATGGTAAATAATTACCATTTATATATAAGCGCAAAATGTTTGGTCATTTAGACAAAACGGGTCAAATGGTAATGTTGATACCATTTGACATAAACGACTAATAAGTGCTTGTCGAGTCTTATTGTCACAGGATAAAACGGCTGGTGAATTAGCGATGCTATAAATTAGCAAATTATTGAGGCAAGGTATTAAAACGGGTCAAAATGTTGACCCGAGCCAGGTATGCATAAATAAGATTATAGTTAAACGAGCGATTTTGGTCAAATATTTAGTGAAAGTCCTTCGTCGTAAAATGAAGGACTAAAATTGACCAAAACGCCCTTGATGGGTAAATCGGGCAAATGACCCTTATGAGTTGTTTAGGAACATGTATTATGATCAAGTAAGATTTTGAAAAACATAAAAGTTATAGGCATAAGCCATTTTGGGTCAAACTCCTATAAATGGGTCTTTTCTGTAAAATGACGAACCGAATGGTAGAATTCGGACTAAATGTTTCATTATATTACTTAGACAAAAGAAGGAAACCAGTTGAGAATCCCGCGTAAAAATGAGGACTGTAAAAGGATAAATACTAAGTTGTCAAATTGCTTGACCTAAATTAAAGATAAAACGTTAAACTAAAATTCAGTTTTAGTCGGAAACAACGTTTTAACAAATATAAATAGTAAGAGATGGATTGGGAAACGATTAATATTAAAAGAAGCAAGTCTTGACACCAATAGGTGTAAGGCGATAAATTCAAAAAGGAAGTTTCGAGAACAAAAAGATTTTTGGTAAACTTAAACATAACGTAAAGCATGACCCCATTTTAGCACGAGCTACGGGATTAGAGGTCATGAGTGCTAATACTGCCTCAGGGAAAGGCAATTTTTGTATACCCGAGTGGTGGGGTATAAGGTAACCGGTGACTAATAAGTTTAACTGGTAAGACTTGTCGAGGTCAGATTTAAATTTAAGACTTTTCCTTTTATACGCTTATCATTATAAGATTCGCGTGGAAACGAGCATAGTGACAGATTCAAATGATCGAGTGGCCAAATGGCGACTCGATCAAGAAAATGATAAAAACAAAAGATATAAGATAAAGGTAATGGCTCATGAGGCCTCACACGTCAAAAGCACACTTGATATAGCCTAAGTAAGGGCTTGACCAAAAAGATAAAATGTCAACAGAGAAAAGAACGAGAAGACAATCGAGCAATAACTCGAAATAACTATATTTCCTGGTAAGATTATTGAAAAATTAAAAGTATGAGCAATGCTCGAGTGAAAACGAAACTAAGTTCGTTTGGTCTAAACCAATGAACTACGTAAGGAAGGTTTCGGGGGCGAAACCTCTTTAAGGGGGTAGACTTGTAACACCCCGAAAATGGGTTTGGTAATTAAACTACGATAATAATAATGAACGGGTAAAATACCGTTAGTGGTAAAAATTAATCTGGTGAATATTAGGATTTAAATAAATAAACCTAATATTAACTAAAAGATGAAAGAAAGCTTTTGAGAAAATAAAAGTTTACAAAAGGCCCGAGTTAACGAGACTTGAAATAAAACGGGTTATAACCTCCCTGAACCCACTAAGTTAACTAGGAATGTTTAACCTAGTTAATGAGAGAAAATATTGTTAGAAATAAGTAGGTTGAAGCCTACTTAATAACGAACCAAACATGAGGGACCAAAGTGGGATAACTTGGAAGTTTAATTATTAAATAAAATCAAAACAAAACACACACAAAGTGTGTGTTCTGGAACGACTAGGAGAAAGCTCCAAGGAGCCAAAACCCTTGTTCATCAAATCCATCAAATTGGAGGGCCAATCGAACCCAGAATCGATGCATGAACGCAAATTATTGATCACCTAGATTAGTGGATCATAAGGTACGTCGAATTTTGATATTTAATGAAGTTGTGAAATTTTGATGAACATCATGAGTAGCGATTTATGTATGAATCGTAAAGGTTATGGCTGAAATAGTGATGTATACTTGCTTAGGAACAAAACCCTAAGTGAAAATTATACATATGTTGCTATGATTTAAGAGTTTAGATGATTTACCACACTTAGATAAGGGGGTTTTAGTAATATGATGAAATTGATGATATAAACATGTTTAGAATCATCATGCATGATGGTGACAAGAAATGTTTGAATAATCTATGAATTCAAGTATATTATCATACTTGTCATAAGATGGGTCTTTGTATAATATAAAGAAATTGATGTTAAAATCACGTTATAGATGCTTGAAATCATGTTACCTACTAGTTAGTATGTAAAATTTGATTTCATTAATTAATCGGATGAAATGCCCAAATGAGTTCGATGAACCAATTGTGTATTTGTATATGTTAATAAGTCAATTGACTTTTTAAAAGAATATGTATTTATTTATGAGTTATAAATACAACAAAGGTTATATTAGAAATACGGTTCCAACACGAAATGATACGGGTCGGAACATATCAAAAGATGAAAAACCATGTTTAATGGTAAAAAGGGTCGAAATGGTAATTTGGTCATGTGATGATATATCTAAAATTAGTTTTTGAATGGCTACTTTATAAGTAAGCCTAAACGAATAAAAAAAAGAAGAGAAAACGGTGATTTAGTCACGTATAAATGGATAAAAGTCGAAGTATAAAACGACACCAAGTGGCATAAGACATGTTGAGTTAAACACGTAAGAAACGGATTTAAGAGACATAACTAAATGGTGAGAAATCCGAAATGAGTTACTTAACGGAATGGTAAATAAATACCATTTATATATAAGCGCAAAATGTTTGGTCGTTTAGACCAAACGGGTCAAATGGTAATGTTGATACCATTTGACATATAACGACTCATAAGTGCTTGCGAGTCTTATGCTCACAGGATAAAACGGCTTGTGAATTAGGGATGCTATAAATTAGAAAATTATTGAGGCAAGGTATTAAAACGGGTCAAAATGTTGACTCGAGCTATGTATGCATAAATAAGATTATAGTTAAACGAGCGATTTTGGTCAAATATTTAGTGAAAGCCTTCGTCGTAAAATGAGGGAATAAAATTGACAAAACGCCCTTGATGGGTAAATCGAGCAAACAACCCTTATTGGTTGTTTAGGAACATGTATTATGATCATGTAAGCTTTTGAAAAGCATAAAAGTTATAGGCATAAGCCATTTTGGGTCAGATGCCTTAAATGGGTCTTTTCCGTAAAATGACGAACTGAATGGTAGAATTCGGACTATATATAAATCCACCACAAATATAGTCGTGGTGGAAGATAAATAGATATATTAATGTGGAAATAGGATGTGTGAAAAGAAAGAGCGAGATTTAAACTTAACTGTTTAAATCCTCAAAGTGGGTCAAATGAATTATGCGCATAGCTTGGGTATTGGCCGCGTAATTCATAAAAGTTATGAACCCGAGCTAAATATTTTGAGTAAAATACATTGGCGTAGCTTTATGATTATTTAGAAACAAGTTTGTGGTTTAAAACACGAACTGGTCAAATACGTTGAAATTGAATATAAAGCCAAGTGCTTAAAAATTTAGAATTTTTATCAGTTCGGATGTTGAAATTTAACTCCATATGATGAAGAATCGAATTACGATCACGTAGGAAGAAACGAGTCGTAAAATGGATAGGAAATGAGAAAGTTATAACCATTTAAGTTAAAAATGGGTTTGCTGGGAATATGCAGCACCAGCTAAACAACTTTCTGTCAAAGCAGGACTGTCGCGCCCCGTGATGGGCAGAACTAACCCGGTCATGCCCTGCCAGAGCCTTTCGCGCACCGCGAAGGCTGAAGCGGTACCGGTTGCGGCCCGCGAGGCCCCCTTGAACTGGCAAAAATTGTTTTTCTTGTTCGTTTTAGCATCCGGACTTGATTAAATACTTTTAAACTCCAAATGACTAACCCGTTTCATGGTTTATGAAAGGTAGGTATAATTTGAAGTACTGGGTGACGATCAAGCTCAAGAGAGAGAACTAAACACGATCAAGATACAAGCTTCCGCACTATGTTTTGTTGTCATTTTAAACGACGAACTTATAAATATGATGTTGAAATGTTTTAAATTCGTAAATGTTTTAAATAAACCCGTATTTTCATAAGTATGTGTAATTGTTAATACACATTTTTAGTCCAATTTATAAGAAAACTGTTAAATATTGGTAAGGGTCTCACAAACAGTGGTTTGAACATGATGCACAGGAACAGTGGTAACAGGATGTGCAAAATGAGTATGTGTTTTGCATATGAGGAACAGGGGTATATTGGGAATAATGAGCAGTGCTTTGAGTTCTTTGAGGTCTAGGGCTAGGATGTGTGACAATTGGACCAGATGTTTGAGACCTACATTCCTAGCAAAGTGTCCTAGCCTATTACACTTATAGCATTTAATCTATGACTTATCCAACCCAACTTTTAGCCCCCCATGCAACCCTGGGAACTTTCTACTAGTTCTCTTGGAGTACTTGCTAGCCCTAACACTCAATAAAGCAAGTTAGTGCAAAATATCCATCTCTTCTAAATCTGTCAAAATGTTGAAGGTCATTCAACTTAAAGGATAAATTATCAGAGCTTTCCCGATTAGCAGCAAATGCGTAATTGGGTGTGTAAGTATCAGAGTTGAAATTACCCCCAGAGGTTATATCAATGAAATGATCATAGCTTTGATCCCTATTACTGCCAGAAGCTTCTTCTTGGTCCAGAAGTGCTATACTACCGAATGCATAGTCATCTGCCACCTTGTCAGATTCTTGTAGCTTCTTTTTCTGGTTCAGCTCTTTCTCATAGGTGAGGTGCCTACCATGAAGTTGTGTTAGACTCATTTCTTCAAACCCAACTGAATTTCGAGTTACAAAAGCTATAATGTCCCACTTGTCTGATAATGATCTAAAGAAACGGCTATTTAAAGTTGAATTAGCAAATTCAACATTAACTAGTTTAAGCTCACCAATCAGACAGCTAAATTTTCAAACTGTTGGGTTAATGACTCTCCTTTGACATGACAAAACATTTTACTGTTGGTTTTAAACTTCTCTGTTATTTTCAATTACTTCCTCAGTCCCACTGAATTGCTCTTTCAAGGCATCCCATAACTTCTTTGCACTGTTGCAATGCAATATGCTAGCATAGATTTCGTTAGGCAAAGCTGAAGCAACAATGCTAATAGCCTTTGCATCTAATTCAATTTTTTAGAAATCTTGCTCGGAGTAATTTTCAGGATTTTTAGTCACTTGAATTTTTGGGTCCTCTGCACTTGGGACCATTGGAACATGAGGTCTAAATACAACTGACCTCCAGAATCCGGTGTTTTACTGAGCAAGTATATGACCCATCCGACGTTGCCAGATATTATACTCATTTTTGACAAGCATCGGAGGCTTAAACATGGAACCAGTGTTACGAGGATCCTGTGAATTTCGAGACATTCTGATTGTTTACAAATAGATTTTGTTTAAAAACTTTGAAACGTAAATAAACTATGTTTTTTAATACAAACGAACAAACAAATTAGCAGTGAGGATTGATCAGTTCAAATCAAATTGATTGTTAAATCAAATTCGATTGACCAAGATCTGATACCAATTGTTTGATCTGACTTTAATTAGTTGTGAAAAGTTCAAGAGATGATCGAGTTTTGTAGCGGAATTTCAAAAAACTTTTGATTCACAACTAATGGAAGATTGCTTTCATTATCATGCTTTTAAAAAATATTGTTTTGCATGTAATTCACAACTCCCCCTCAGCCTGATATCATGAATGTTTGCTCGTACATAATGCAATAAAGATGATTGGATAAAGAGTGGAAATGATCTTTTCAAGAGATAGATAGAACAGTACATAAGACTGTCTGTTTATAGTACAAGTGAAAACACTGAGCATCTAATGATGACGCCAGTGTGAAAATGACAGCTAACAACTTTAACTAACTCAAAACACTGTTAACACTAAAACACTGTCGTACAGACATTGTTACATTGATAAGCAACGTTAATATGAAAACTCTGATGAAGCAATCCTCTGTTGGTCTTCAGCAGACCTTTGCTTGTCTTTTGTCTTTACTCTTCATTAGAGCCTTGTAAGCAATCTTTAGCTTGTGCAGTGATTCTTGAACAGAGCTTGTAAACTCTGATAACACAGGATCAAAGTTAAATAGATATTTTGGCTTTCTATCATCTGTTCTTTTGTAGCGTTCAATCTAACACAACAAGTATGGGAACTTGTACCATTGCCTAAGGATGTATGTCCAATTGGTACAAAATGGGCCTTCAAGAAAAAATAGATAAAGGGGCATTGTTGTCAAAAACAAATCTAGGCTTGTGGATCAAGGCTATAGATAAGAAGAAGGCATTGGGTATGATGAAACATTCGCTCATGTTACAAGATTGGAGGCCATTAGATTGTTCTTAGCCTTTGCTGCTAACCACAATATCAAGGTGTATCAAATGGATATCAAATGTCCATTCATGTATGGTAAGATCAAGGAAGAGTTATATGTATGCCAACCTCTGGTTTTGAAGATGCCTTTTATCCGGATCATGTCTACAAGCTTAATAAAGCTTTATATGGCTTGAAATAAGCATGTAGAGCCTGGTATGAAACTCTATCTGCTTTTCTCTTATCCATAGGCTTCACAAGAGGTAAAATTGATAAAACATTGTTTTTAAAATGGAGAGGAAAGGATTTGATGCTTATCCAAATTTATGTGGATGACATCATTTTTGGATCCACATGCAATGCCATGTGTGAAGAGTTTCGGCAACTCATGACAGTAGAGTTTGAGATGAGTGCCATGGGTGAACTTCAATGCTTTCTTGGTCTCTAAGTCAAGCAATTGCAAAATGGTACATCCATTCATTAGAGTAAATATGTCAAAATATTAACTAAATTTGATATGAATTGTAAACTATGTAGTACACCCATGGCCACATCAAAATTGGTCACTGTTGATGACAAAGATACTTGGTTGATCAAACACTTTACAGAAGCATGATTGGGTCTTTATTGTACCTAACTGCATCAAGGCCAGATATCATGTTTGCAGCATGTGTCTGTGCCTGATCCCAGTCAGCATCTAGAAAGTCAAATCTTATAGCTGTGTAAAGGATATTCAGATACATAAAAGGTGCTCCCACACTTGGTATCTAGTATCCTGCTAATGGGAATATTGAGTTTTCAGGTTATTCAGATAGTGACTTGCTGGTTGTCACACAACAAGGAAGTCCACATCATGAGGGTGCTAGTTTCTAGGAAATTGTCTAGTTTCTTGGAAAAGCAAAAAGCAACCTGCAGTTTTAACATCAACAGCTGAGGCTGAGTACATTGCTGCTGCAAGTTGCACTGCTCAACTCCTATGGCTTCAAAACCAATTTCTGGATTTAGCTGTAACTGCTTTAAAAACACCTCTCATGTTTGATAGTCATGCAACTGAAAATATCATTAACAGTCCAGTCACATTCAACAACCAAGCATATTGACATGATACATCACTTTGTGAGGGATTGCTATGAAAAAGGTTTGATTTCTCTGCATCATGGACCAACCGAGGATCAGTTGGCAAATGTGTTGACAAAAGCTTTAGACACATCTACCTTTAAAGCTTGATCTCTAGGATTGGTATGCTTAAGATGGATTAAAAGAAAATTTTTGTTTTCCATGTATAAAAAGCATTAAAATGTCTTTAGAAAATTCAAAATCCATCCTTAACAAATAGCTTTAGATTGAATTTTTATCAAAAATCCCTAAAGTCTGTTCCAAACCACCGTTTCTCAAAAACCTCTGTTTGGCTTAAAAATCTATCCACTGCTAAAGGTATCCTCTGTCTCTCATTTACCACTGTTCACATCCACTTTTAAGGCATAACCACTGTTTTACCCTAACCACTGATGTCTATCCACTGATAGACTAAAATCACCACTGTTCATGGCCATTGTTCCCAACTTCTGTTGCTTTCCACTAGAGGTTTCCTAACAACTGTCATCCATTATCATAACAGAGGTTCCATGTGGACAGATGTTAGCCATCGGATCTTTGAAATAGATGCCATGTCAGCATTCACTTTTTCCCTTTATATATCCATGTTCTATCCAAACAGAGCTTTTTACTTGCCGACTTGAATTCAAAATTCCTAAAAAGCGGTAACTACTCCTTTCTCTTTGCTACTACTAATCTCAAATCTTTACAACTGTTCACATCCACTGTTAAGGCATAACCACTGTTTTGCCCTAACCACTGATGTCTATCCACTGATACACTAAAATCACCACTGTTAATGACCATTGTTCCCAACTTCTGTTGCTTTCCAGCAGAGGTTTCTGTTGATGCATGTGTCTGTTACCTACTCATTACGTATCGAGTCTGAGCGAATAGGGATTAATCTGTTAGAAACAAGGCGTATTTAAGTGTGATAGAGGACAAGTTCGCTGGTAATGGTGATGATGAAGTTCAAGTTCGCCTGAACTTACCTCCTTACCAGCGAACTTGCTAACCTATAAATAGGTGCCTTGGGATTTCATTTGTAATTTTTCAGAGATTTTGTCACGACAGAGGCGAAGCTCTGTCCAAGTGTTTCCAGGGTCTGTAACGTCATATAATCAATGAAACGATGTTAAACAGAAACAAATGAGCGTATCCAATACCTAAGCAAACGGATTCCGCACGTTTACCTTAGGTTAGCCAGATTAGTGCCCGAACGATCCGTACAACGGACCTACAAGTGGTATCAGAGCAGGATTGGACTAATTTAAAGACATTGGACTTAGAACATCTCATCTTCTACTCTATTCTTTCAATTTGAACTTTTCTTGGACAATTCACGGACAAAATGGGTTGATTTTCAAGTATAATACGTAAAATCAATCATAGATAAACCCTTGAAAAGATCAGAGCCTAAAACCAACGAATTCATGCCGAAAAATTGAAAAATCCATGTTTGAAAACTCAAGTTCGCCGAACTTAATATCAATTCGCTCGAACTTGACTGAAAAACTCATATTTTTCATCAAGTTCGCCGAACTGATGAATTTCAAGGTTTTTCACACAAGTTCGCTCGAACTTAGCTGATTTTTATTAGTTTTACTCAAGTTCGCCTGAACTCGATAAAAATTCTTGAATTCTTCTTCAAGTTTGCCGAACTTGCTGTTTCTCTTGAGTTTTCACATAAGTTCGCTCGAACTTGTTTTCAAGCATATATCTCAACACAAGTTCGCCCGAACTTGTGTAAGTAGCTGATTGACAAGTTCGACCGAACTTGTCCAAGAGAGCAAAAAAAAAAGGCATGAAATTCCTGAAAAACGTCTCGGACATTATATATCGTTAGAATCGTATTACGAGACGAGTTTAAAGCTCTAATCTGGTAAAAACAGTTTTCCAGAAAATTTTAAACTTTTTTAACGTACCGATTGTTGATTAAAATGTCAGTTTTTGCTAAAATTGTCTGTTTGCTAATCGTATTTCAAGTGTTTTTGATCGACATATGAGTTTGGAAAACGAAATGGGGTCCGTGAAGCCGCCAATGTTGATGAGATTAGAGGAGTATGAAGCCTGGAAAGGAAAATTTGAGAGCTGGGTCCGAGCAAATCATTTTCGCAGTTGGGTCGCGATTGAGACAGGTTATGTCGTTCCTAGAGATGAGAATCAGAAAATTCTGGAGAAGTGCAAATATTCTACTCAACAGATAGAGGATTATTTTGCTGAAAAGAAAATGATTAATCTGATTTAACAATCTGTTGACGAACATAACTTGATACTGCTGCCTGAGTACAAGACTGCAAAAGAACTCTGGATATCTCTGAAAAATAATATCATGTGAAGAGAGAAGAGAATGTAGTGGTTAAGAACTGTGAAGCTCAACTTTCAAGTACGTCTACAAATGGATCTTCAAGTTACTAAACCAGCCTGTCCAGTTTATGATGTAGATAAATATCGGACAGATAATGCCAAACTCTTGAATGAGATTGAGAGTTTGACATTAGAAAATAAAAAATTAAAAGAAAATGAAAACAATTTTGAAAAAAAATAAAAATTTTAGAAAATGAAAAACTACAAATGGAAGTAGATTTTCAAAATAAAATAAAAATGTTTAAAAATGGAAAAATTGTTTTGAAAAATTAAATATAGAAAATCAAATAGCAATAAATTCTCATATTGAAAAATAGTCAACTTGAAAAGGAAGTTGAGACTGTTAAAATAAAGCTGTTAATTCAGCAAAATTATTGAAAGGTTTTGGTGATTTGCTCATTAAAGTTAGAACATACATGTCCAAAACCGATCAATGATAATAAAAAGAAAATTCCAATAAGTGACAATGTCACAAATTATGACGATGTCATAATTGAGGATTGTGATGATAATACCGATGATGAAAATGATAAAAATGATAAAAAGGAAATATTTTTGAAACTAAAAGAAAAATTTCAAGAAACTGTTCTACAATCTGCTGAAAAAGGTGAATGCTCAACGCAAAAACCTATAAGCAGAATGGAGAACAAAAACAACATGAAAAACAAAATTCTATAAATTTTAAACAAAATAAAAGCTCATCGGTACGATCATCCAATCATTATAAAAACTCACAAAAAATTTGAGAATAAGTGGTGCAGGTCGGATCATAGTGCTTCAAAGTCAAATCAATTTTACAGAAGAAGAAGGAAAGATGACTACTACATGTCAAATCAATGTGCTGATTTGGGTGTTGGTCTGAATGGGGAGATTGGTACGATAATAGAGTGTGTTACAACTGTGGATTTGGTGGACACATTGCTGTTAACTGCCTGAAAAAGAAATTTGATACGAGAAGATGCTATAAATGTCAAATCAAAGGTCATATTTCCAGGGATTGTCCGACTAATCTGAAAAAAGATCAGTTAAATCTCAGGGGGAGAAAAGACTAGAGGAGAAGAAAACAGAGAAGAAAAATTAGAAAACTGTAGAGAAGCCCAAAGAACAAAAAGTCAAGTTATCACAAGGGAAAAAGACAGATTAAGAAAAAAGAAGTAAAAGTTCCTCGGATACGTCTAAAAAATCAGATAAAAGTTCTAATGAATCATTTTACTCACAGTCAAGTAAAATCGAATTCATCAGATACAAATTGAGGACAAAAGAGAGAGCAATAGAGAAAATTTTGATAATTCAAACAGTTAAAAAATCAAAGAAAGTAAAATTTTCAAATAAAGTTTCTATCAGACTGTTTGAATATAAAAAGAGTGTGAATGTTTGTTTACTTCAGATGTTAATGATTTTGGAAAACCTAAATCCAGAATGGATTGGGTTCCAATTCAAAACTGAATTAAAGTTTGTTTGAATGTGCAGGATAACCAAGCTTCAAGCCAAACGTCATTTGAGAAGCAATGGTTGTTCATGCAGAGAGACAAGAGACAGGAGTGATATTCCACACAAACATAATGGTAGTCTCTTGTTCACATTCGTAAAAAGTCGTTAAATGGTTAAAATGGAAGATTCTTATTTTCGATTTTAATAAGATGTTTTCAATTTTAGGGGGATAAAAAATTTTGAAAATTGTAAAAAATTCTTGTAAAATTGAAAAACATCGTTTCGAAATCATTTTAGATAGATAAAATGATTGAAAAAGCAAAAAACAATAGAAAATCTTAAAATATAAAAAACATTGAAAAATGAAAAATGAGATTTCTTGTGCGCAAAAAGGAAATGATAGTACATCAGTGGACTATCACAGTACGCTAAATATTTGTAAAGTTTAAAAAGTTATAAACAAGTTTTAATGTGGATGTGTCGATAGGCTTTACATGTTTAGTAAATTGTTTCAGGGATATAAACTAAATTTTATAACTGCTTAAACTTGTGGATTAACATATCTTGGATATATGGACTTAGTACTCCGAAATTTCGTTTGAGAGATTGCCTGATTCTGAGATACGAGGTCTTTATAGATAGTTGATTTCTGGGGTATTATACAAGTTCTTCTGATTTTGCGGAATCAATAGCCTAGAACTTCTATAATACTTTTGCAATAAACCCCTAAATTGCATACAATCTTGAAAAGTATCGAAAGATCTAATCATTTGCAGTGCTGAAAAGATTCCTTAAATGGAACACACTTTAAAGTCGAGCCTTCATCTCATTGTCTGTACGTAGTACTAACCTGAGCTCTCAAGGCATCGCATTACCCTGATACAGATATCAATTACGCTATATTCACCTGTAAGATGAAATCTAGGGAATTTTGATACGGGGTATATTCAAGAAGTGGGAACCACAGATAAGTCAAGTTTCATAATTCTTACCCTAACATATCTTGGAACAATTGAGAAATGTGTTAAAGTTTAGGTGGATAAACATATCGACAATCTAGGTAAACAAGTTTAAAACTTAAAGTCATTCAAAGGTCAACGGTACTGGTGGTATGTCTCAAAAACTGATATGATCCTCTAGCACATTTTCTGACAAAAATATAAACTGTAAAATTACTTTTAGTTTGTTTACATTTCTGCATTCAATATTAAAAATCCAAAAAGATTTTCTTTCAAGATCTTCCATGGTAACTTGATAATGTTGAATGTGAGCCGGACCAACGAGACTGTTAAGAAATTGTTTGTGTGTGGATACGTGTGATTGTTCTTAATCGTCAAATCTTAGAGATTCGAAGCATCATTTGAGGGGGAGCTAGATAAACACGTTGATTAAAGATACCAGAAAGCTCAAAGCAAGGGGGAGTATGGATGTTAAAGTTATTCAAGATATAAAGATCAAGAGAACATTAAAGACTCAGGAACTTAATTGAAGAATGATGACTACAACGACATCAAAGGGGGAGTCTGTTGATGCATGTGTCTGTTGCCTACGTCATTATGTATCGAGCTGAGCGAATAGGGACTAATCTGTTAGAAACAAGGCGTATTTAAGTGTGATAGAGGACAAGTTCCTGGTAATGGTGATGATGAAGTCAAGTTCGCCGAACTTGACTAGTCAATTCGCCAAATACCTCCTCACCAGCGAACTTGCTAACCTATAAATAGGTGCCTTGGGATTTCATTTGTAATTTTTCAGAGATTTTGTCACGACAGAGGTGAAGCTCTGTCCAAGTGTTTCCAGGGTCTGTAACGTCATATAATCAATGAAACGGTGTTAAACAGAAACAAATGAGTGTATCCAATGTCGCCTAAGCAAACGGATTCCGCACGTTTACCTTAGGTTAGCTAGATTAGTGCCCGAACAATCCGTACAACGGACCTACAGTTTCCTAACAACTGTCATCCATTATCACAACAGAGTTTCCACGTGGACAGATGTTAGCCATCAAATCTTTGAAACAGATGCCACGTCAGCATTAACTTTTTCCCTTTATACATCCATGTTCTATCCAAACAAAGCTTTTTACTTGCCGACTTGAATTCAAAATTCATAAAAAGCGATATGTTGGATTGAACCTTTGGAAAGGAACAGATGATACATAGTCAAAACACACCATCCGAGCTTTGATCCAACCATCGAGGTTCTAACCGCTGATGAGTATTTACTGCTTTCTATAAATACATTGCTTCCTATCCTCTGACAGAAGAAACTCTCAACCGTTGATAGAAGATCACAAGAACAGAGGATAACCAACAATACTTAGTTTAGTATTAGATTAATCAATGTAACAGTGCTATGCACTGATAGTTTAGTCTAAGCAGTGTTTGTAGTTAGTTACTTTTTGTTAGCTGTCACTATCAACCCTGACGTCATTGAAAGACGATCAGTGGTTAGATAATTAGTATAAATAGGCGCTCAATGTAACAGTTAAACTCGTCTTCTTAAAAATATCAATTTCGCATATCTTCTTCAATTATTACTATCAAACGATCGTTATTGGGCTAAGGGGGAGTTTGTGAATCACATGCAATAGTTCAATTACTTGAAAGCATTATGATGATGAAAACAAACGACCGATTAATAGTTGTAAAAGTTTTCCATTAATCCGCTGCATTTATTTTCTGTTTTCAATCATTTTCCATTACTTGAAACAAAAACAACAACCAATTCAAACTTAGATCCTGACAATTGGTATCAGAGCTTGGTCAATTGATTTTGATTTAACCATCAAATTGATTTGAATAGATCAGCTCTTGGTTGCTAATTCGTTTGTTGTTTTACTTGAATACAGAGTTTTATTACCACAAAAGTTTTTAAAACACAAATTGTTGTAAACAAGAGAAATGGCGCAAAACACACATGATTCTAATATTGGATCCATGTCCAAACCTCTGCTGTTGAAACGTAATGAATATTTTATCTGGCAACGTCGTATGGGTCATATTCTGCCCAACAGAACACCAGATGCTGGAGATCCGTTGTGTTTAGACCCCATGTTCCCATGGTTCCAAGCACAGAGAAACCCAACACCCAAGTTCCTAAGCAGCTTGAAAATTACTCCGAGCAGGATTTCCTCAAAATCGAATTAGATGCAAAGGCTTTCAGCATAGTTTCTTCAGCTTTGCTAATGAGATATATGCAGGACTGCTTCATTGTAACAACGCTAAGGAGCTATGGGATGCTCTTAAAGAACAATTCGGTGGTACTGAAGAGGTGATTGAGAATAATAGAGAGGTCTTGAATCAGCAGTATGAAACATTTTGCCATGTAAAAGGTGAGTCACTAACCCAACAGTTCGAGCAATTTAGTTGTCTCATGAGCGAATTGAAACTGGTAGATGTGAAATTTCCAAATTCGACTATCAACGGTCGTTTCTTAAGATCACTACCAGAAAAATGGGAGACAATAGCTATGTTACTCGAACATCTGTTGGTTATAAAGAAATAACCCCCACACGGCTTCACGGTCGACTTCTCACTTATGAGAGAGAGTTGAACCATAAAAAGAAGCTTCAAGAGTCTGGGAAAGTAACTGATGACTATACACTGGGAAACACTTCTCTCTATAGTCATGAAGAGGGGTTTGGCAGTGGGATGGATCAGAGTTTTGATCATTATATTGATATTACCTCTGGTAACAACTTTAACTCTGATCCTCACACACCTAATTTTGCTTTTACAGCAAATGGGTAAAGCCAAACCTCTAACAGTTTGAGTTTTGAGATGAATGATTTACAACATTTCGAACCCAGTGATCTGGAAGAGATGGACATCCTACACCAGTTGGCACTGTTGAGTGTCAGGGCTAGTAATTTTTATAAAAGAACTGGTAGGATATTTCCAGGACTTCATGGGGGGTTAAAAGTTGGGTTGGATAAATCAAAGATAAATGTTACAAGTGCAATAGAATGGGACATTTTTTCCAGGGAATGCAGAACTCAAACTGCAGGACCAGTTGTTACACATCCTGGCCCCAGTTCTCAAAACACTGTCCAATATTCCCAATATATCCCTGCATATCAAATGCAAAACACTGCTCATTTTGCAAATCCTGTTACAACTGTCCCTATTAATTATGTCCAAACTCCTGTCCACAAATTCAATATGTCCAAGCACCACCTCAAGTGCATATGCAACAAGTTCCACATGTCACACAAACTGCTCAAACCACTGCTACATCAGCAGAGGTTACTCAACAAAGCTTTTTTACTCAAGGCTTTGTTGATTGGAGTAGTTTGCCTGAGGATCTAACTGATGAAAACTTTGCTCTCATAGCCAAAAATAATTTTGAAAATGAAAACATGTGTTTGATGGCTCTTGAGACCATAGTTGAAGGTGATGAGACTGTGGAACAAAAATTAAAATCTAATGTGATTGAGTGTTGTGAAGCAGTGGTTTTACCAGATGTTATACCAGTGGTTGAAATAAATGTTGTTGATGGTAAAAAGGACTCTCTATCAGACCCATGGAATGAAGAAGTGTGTGTGGAAGTAGAGGAATGTGATTGTGCTCTCATGGCTGCTTCGAAGGTATCACCTCAGATTCTTAATAATCTATGTTCAGACAAATGCATCATTGCTTTTGATAACATAAAGTAGGTGAATGAAAACCTGAGAAACAAAATTTTGGAAGATGAACTTAATTTTGAGAAACTGATTAAAGAGTTGAAAACAAAATTAAGTGAAAAAGATTCCGAAATGAGTAGCCTGAGGCATGAATCAAGCATAATCAAAGACCAGCTCCAAACTATGGTAGAAAAATACCAAGTTTGCAAAAAGGAGCTTGAATCTACCCAGATCACTTGTGAAAAATGGGTAGAGTCTTGTAAAGGTTTTAAGGTTATGCTTGATGCTCGGATCAAAAGCAACATAAAGTTTGGTGTAGGCTTTAGAGACTATGACCAAACTTGTGAAAGTGTTGCTGAAATTGACTCTGGGTGGTTGAGATTGTTCCAACAAATTTGGCTGGTAAAGAAATTAAGATCACAGATAAAAATGGACACAAAATCACTCTTGAAAAACCAGAGGTTTCAACAAAAGATAAGGAAATTGAAAAATATCAGTTTAAACCAACCTGGTCTGATGAATGTGATATTTTGGATAATTTCAAGCCAATGGAATTCTCAACCATTGATGGTGTAAAAGCCCCAAAAGCATTGGTGATTCCTATCAAAGATGTGCCAGCAGAGCTTACAACTACTGCTGTCAAAAAGTCTGATAGAAAAAGAGGGAAAAGGTCAATCACTTGTTTTGTGAGTTTTATGAAAAGAGAAATCATGAGGCTGCAAATTGCCTTTTGTTAAAAGCCTATGACATAAACAAAACATGTGTTATACCTAAAGCTCCTAGATGCACCATCTGCAAGATAACAAAACAAATCTTTAACTTAGGAGTGCTCCTATCTCAGAACCTATGATCAAAAGGTCAAAGAGATTAGGGCAAAAGCAACTTGAAAGAGAATATTCAAGCTCTACTAGAAATAAATCCAAGCAGAGGTTTGAATCAATTAAAACATCTGTCACCAAAGCTTTAAATCAAACCTCTGTTCCCAGAGAGATTCAAGTGACAGATGCACCTCCATCAAACAAATTCCATGAGGTAAAAGCCAGCCCACTTATCAAAGGGTGCCAATGATTTATGAGACCTACAAAAGGCCTCCTAAACAAAGGGAAATAGGCATCCTCATGGTTACCAACAGTTGATAGGAGGTAGCTCACAGCGGTGGTTACAAAAGCCTGATCTAACCACTGCTCATTAATCTGAACTTGAATTTGATCATCTGATACCCCATCCAAAGCCATTTTAGCATTGGAGACCCACTTGAACTAACTATTTCAAAACATGTGCAGGGAGCTTCTACTTGCCTTGACAGTCTTTGTATGTAGATAGTGGAGGCTCCAGGCACAGGACAGGATGTAAAGCCCTGCTTAGAGATTTTAAAGCTCATGTAGGGGGTGATATATCCTTTGGAAATAATTCAAAAGGGAAGGTGTTAGGGTCAGGATGTGTCTTAGCAGGAAAACTCAAGTTTAAAATGTGAATCTCATTGACAATTAAAAATTCAACCTCTTAAGTGTCTCACAGATGAGTGATAAGGGTTATGGTTCCTTTTTCACAAAGAAAACTTGCCAAATAGTAGGGCAGAGGTTGTCAAAAAGATTGATCAAATCATTGCAGAGAGCAAAGCACAGTTGACTGCTCATAGAGTAGGAAATGTGTATGTGGTTGATATGGTAAATGATAATCCTTGTCAAGTGCATGCTTGTTCTCAGTTGCCTCAAGCAAGAGACAGAGCTATGCATAAAAGGCTAGGGCACACAAATCTAAAAACCATCTCCACTCTCTTAAAACAAAGTCTGGTTAGAGGTTTGCCCCAAAAACAATTTACTTGTGAAGAGCCTTGTGTTTCCTGTTTAAAAGGTAAACAACATAAAAGTTCTTACAAGTCAATTGAGGAGTCCAAAACAAGTCAGTGTCTACAGTTGCTTCATATGGACTTGTTTGGACCTGTAAAAATCATGAGCTTAAAATACAAAAGTATTGTCTGGTGGTATTTGATGATTTTTGCAGGTTCACATGGACTTTCTTTTTACACTCTAAGGATGAAGCAACAAACATTTTGCAAAACTTTGTCAAACAAGTTGAAAAGCAATTTGATCTTCCTGTAAAAATCTTTAGGAGTGATAATGGGACAAAGTTTAGGAACAAGGAGTTGGATGCCTTCTGTGAGTCAAAAGGGATTGTTAGACAATACACATCCCTAGAACTCCAGAACAAAATGGGGTTGTTGAAAGGAAAAACAGAACTTTAATTGAATCAGCAAGGACCATGCTTGTAGACTCAGGTTTACCCTTGTCTTTTTGGGCAGAGGCTGTAAACACTGCCTGCTATGCCAGAATAAGTTTTGATAAACCCTAGGCATCAAAAGACTGCCTATGAATTGCTTTATAAAATCAAACCTCTGATCTCTTATTTCAAAGTTTTTGGCTTCCCATGCTTCATTTTAAACATCAAGGATTCAATATCCAAGTTTGCAGCCAAAGTTGATTGTGGTTATTTTCTGGGATACTCAACCACTCCAAAGCCTACAGAGTTTTTAACTCTAGGACCAAGTGTGTTGAGGAAACTCTAAATGTGAAGTTTAAAGAACTCTCATCTTTGAAAATCCAGCAAATGGACCTGCTGAATTGTTTGATTTATCTAAATTTACATTTGAAGATGTGTCTGTCAAGACTAACCCTGCAGGTACTCCACAATCATCATTTCAAGAGCAAGGATATGATTGCATTCTTCCAAGTTTCAAAATCAATCCTATAGGTAGAGAAGCAGATGTTAGTAACAATGGTGAAAACTATGCGTGGTTAGTACTCAAACTCTGCCAACTATTCAAACCAAACATCTGTTGATAAAAGTCCACAACAAATGGACAAAATTTAACCCATTTTCACTACCATTCACCAATCACTCCATCACCATTCCAATCAGAGGCTGGACCATCAAATTCACCAGCAGAGGTTAGCTCAGATGATACACATTTGCAAGCTTCACCTTAAAATGCCATTGTCCCATATTAAGGTGATTTGATCTTTCTGAAAAGCCATCCATTAGATAAAGTTAATGGCAACATCAATGCGGGTGTGCTCACAAGAAGCCAAGCCCAAAACATTTGTCTTTTTGCTGGTTTTCTATCACTCACACAGCCTGTCAAGTACCAAGAGGCACTGAAAGACAACACTGGGTAGAGGCCATGCAAGAAGATCACCTACAGTTCAAGAGATAACAAGTATGGGAACTTGTACCACTGCCAAAAGATGTGAGTCCCATCAGCACAACGTGGTTCTTCAAGAACAAAACTGAGAAAGGGGTATTGTTGTCAAGAACAAAGCAAGGCTTGTGGTTCAAGGCTACAGACAGGAAGAAGGGATTGACTACGATGAAACTTTCGCTCCAGTAGCAAGGTTAGAAGCCATTCGCCTGTTCTTAGCTTTTGCGGCTAACCACAACATCAAGGTGTATCAAATGGACATCAAAAGTGCATTCCTGTATGGAAAGATCAAGGAAGAAGTATATGTTTGTCAACCTCCTGGATTTGAGGATCACATTCATCCTGATCATGTTTACAGGTTAAACAAAGCACTGTATGGTCTAAAACAAGCACCAAGAGCCTGGTATGAAACTCTATCCACTTTTATCTTATCCATTGGTTTCACCAGAGGTAGGATTGACAAAACCTTATTTTTAAAATGGAAAGGAAAAGATTTGATGCTTGTCCAAATTTATGTGGATGACATCATTTTTGGATCCACATGCACTGCCATGTGTGAAGAGTTTAGAAAACTCATGGCAGCAGAGTTTGAAATGAGGGCGATGGGTGAGTTGCAATGTTTCTTGGTTTACAAGTCAAACAAATGCAAAAAGGCACTTTCATTCGTCAAAATAAGTATGTGAAAGAACTACTTAAGAAATTTGATATGGATGATTGTAAACCGTGCAGCAACCCATGGCAACATCCAAGCTTATCACTGAAGATGGCAAAGATGACCTTGTTGATCAAACTTTATACAGAAGCATGATTGGTTCTTTATTGTACTTAACTGCCTCAAGGCCAGACATTATGTTTGCTACTTGTGTTTGTGCCAGATCACAGTCATTGCCAAGAAAATCAAACCTTATGCTGATAAAAAGGATATTCAGATACATAAAAGGTGCTCCCACACTTGGTTCGGTATCCAGCTAATGGTAACATTGAGCTTCCAGGATATTCTGATAGTGACTTTGCTGGATGTAAAACAACAAGGAAGTCCACATCTGGGGAGCCCAATTCCTAGGAGTTGCTTAGTGTCTTGGCACAGAAAAAAGCAAGTTGCAGTATCCACATCCACTGCTGAAGTAGAATATATAGCTCCTGCAAGTTGCACTGCTCAAATTTTATGGCTTCAAAATCAACTTCTGGATTTTGGTGTGACTTCCTTAATGGACTCCTCTCAAAATTGATAGTCAAGCATCAGAAAACATCATCAAAAATCCAGTTTCACATTCAACAACCAAGCACATTGACATCAGACATCACTTTGTGAGGGATTGCTATGAAAATGTCTGATTTCTTTACATGTCCATACCAAGGATCAACTAGCAGATGTGTTGACAAAAGCACTTGATGCTTCCACATTTGACAGTTTGATTTCTAGGCTTGAAATGCTAAACATGGATTAAAAACAAATTTTCTTGTGATCCATGTGTAAATAGTAATAAAATGTTTTTAGAAAATCAGAAATTCATCCTTAAAAATTGTTAAAATTGAATTTTTCAATAAATCCTTAAAGTCTGTTCAAAGCTCTGAGAGCACAAAAACACTGTTGTTTAAAAAAATCTATCCACTGATGCACACCTCTGATAGTGTTTAAAATTTGGTCACAACCACTGATAGATTGCTCTAACAGTGGTTAGTCAAACAACTATTTTCCATTGTCAAACAGAGGTTACACGCGGACAGATTTTAGCAGCATTTACTTTTTGTGCGATTTCAAAATTTTCAAAGCCCTTCCCTCAAAATCTTCAAAAATCATGGCTCCTAAACCCAAATCGAAGAAGAAATCGACACAAGAACAACCCCATTTATCCTAATCATTAAAACACCACATAACTACACTGCTATTCTCGAAGAAACCGACGCAAACACTCGCTATCATTCAATGATCTGGATTCTGAAAGAATCAAAATTTAAGTAAATGTTGGAAGTCAAAGCCCCAGTTTACATCGACTCTTTAAGAGAATTTTGGGCAAATGCTAAAGTAAACTCATCCCCTGATTGTGTGCCTTATTCCATCACTTCCAAAGTTGGTGGCACACGAATGCAAATAAGCCCACAATCTATCTTCCAAGTTTTCATGTTAAATGATATGCAACATCCGGTATCATTTCCTTTGAAGGAGATGCAGCATGAGTTTCTTGAAAGAGGTTACACCGAGCAGTTGAAAGGTATGACAATCTTCAAACCCAATTTTCCTGCAGAGATGAAATTCTTTTTTTCACACATTGCTTACCCGCGTCTCTGCAAAAACTACTGCTTTTAATGAGATCCCTTTAAACATGCAATATCTGGGATTTGCAATCTTAACTGACTTTGATTTTAACCTTTCCCATGTATTATTCAATGATCTCATTAATAATTTTATAAATATTGAAAAAAGAAAAGCTTTCTTGATACATCCTCGATTCTTGAGTGTTTACTTGCAAGACCAGATTAAATCAGATGCAAGTAAACAAGGCGCCGTAACCAACCCTGGCCGCCTCAATCATGAAACCTTTACACGAATAACAAATCAAGGCAAAGTTTCCAAAACAGAAGCGGGAGGAGCTGAGACTATTTTACAAGAACAAAATGTTCAAGCTCAACCTTCGGCTGCTGAGCATACTGCTCTAGGTGATCAGGGCTTCACAACCGCTGCCCTGAAACCCACACCTTAAATCTCCAAAAAGAAACCATCCAGAGCATCCCGAAAACCCACCAAACCCAAAAAGGGTCATCTGGAAGATGAGATCCCAGAGGTAAACCCGGTGACAACACCAAAGTCACCAACCACTGCTGCTACTTCTTCACAGCAGATGGTAGAAAAATCTCAACCTGGCTTTGAAACTCCTCCTGCATCCTCACAAAAGGATCAGGTTGTAGGCACAAGGACACCGAATTATGAAGCTCTAGGACCACTTGGTTCTATCTTCCACAGCTCCTCTCCCAGGGCAATGTCGCTTTCTACACAGCCACTCTCACCATTGACATCACTTCCACCACAATGTTACCCTTGCTGAATGCAATAGATATTGAGCAGACATTATCCAGCACTTCTCACGAACTCATCAATGAGAATATACTCCAACATGAAGCTGGGTCTGACTTATTTCTAATTGCTAGCCCATAGCAAATGAAGAGGCTACATCCCTTGGGTTACATATAACCCTTAGTGATAGTTCAACAATGGCAGCCACTACAATTGCTGAACTCCCAGTTCTCAATTGGACAGTGGTTACATAGCTAAGTCCTTGTTGAAAGCAACCATTGCGAGGCTACTACGGTAACCTCTGTTCCAGTGGGAAGTCCCCAAGAAAAAGGGGCATCTAGGATTGAAGCTAGTGGCAAAACACATGCTCATGATATCTTAGATAAAGCTACCACATATGGTAGGAGTTCAGATGATCCTATTAAGTTAGGTGATGAGCTAAAATACCATAAATTGACGGGGAGAGTTACCAATGTTGAAACCATTGTTGATTAAATTAAAGATCTTTTGAAACAGTTGATCGCTATTCAGAGTCAATCCCCTGTTCCAACCACTGCTGAGCTCAAATCTGCAATAAATCCAATCTTTCAACAAGAAAAACATTTCCTGGAGCAAAAACATAAACATCAGATGATGGAACTTAGGAATATGGTTGATGCAAGATACAATGATACTGCTGCATATATCAAGGCAATCAAAGCCCACTTGCTCACAACCACTGGTAATCTCCTCCTACTGTCATTTTTGTGAGTCCAGATGAAGCCAAAAAGGGGGAGAAACCTTTGGGAAAAGAACAGTTTAAGATGGATGATACAAAGGCAAGGCCTACAGTGAATATCCCTAAGCCAGATGGCTCAAAGAAACAGACTCAACTGAAGATATCCTAGCAAGGGCAAAGATGTCTCACAAGAAGACTGTGTTTGATGAAGGCAAGGTGCTAGTTGAGACAATTTTGATCAGCAGTTGGAAAAGGGAGAGACTGGTACCTCAACAAAGAGGAGATCTTCTACAAAAGCAAGATAACCAGAATCCACACCTCTCAAAACTAAAGTTGCTACCAATCCAACCACAAAAACCTCTGTCATCACAAAATCAACCACATCTTCTCACACAACTCCCATATCCACCCCAACAGATGTTACAGCAACTGTTGTGCCAACATTTGTTGACACAGCAGAGGTTGGAGCAGATGTTCCCGCAACCATTGCCATCATCACCTTTCCCACTTCAACAAAAATACTACCAACACCACCCAGAATTCCAAGCCATCCATCGTCACCATCAATCAGTTTTAAGAGAAGGAAGGTAACAAAGGTCATAAATGAAGAAGCGATCCCTGCTCCTATGCCCCTTGCATCTGCACCAATGTTAAATCTAACCTCTGCTTCCCTAACTACAACATCTGTTCCTTCAAAAGAAGTGCTTCCTGCAGCTATAAAGTTTCCTCTTGATTTGCCTACAGTTAGGAAAGAAATCAAGTCTTTCTACGCTGAAGAAGATCCAGACAAAAGACATTTCTCATCTCTTCAAGGTTATCCAAAGCCTGCAAATATTAATAAGTATCTGGAACTCAAAGAAAGGCAGGCAAAGGATATTGCTAAGAAGTTGTCTAAAGGCAAAAGTGATAGAGAAGTGCAGGACCAATTCCAGTTTCAGCTGAGCAAAGTCCAATCACTAGAGAGATTTTCAAAGAATTTATCAAATCAGATTTCTGAAGCAGATGATAAATTTTTGAAAGATAAGTACATCTCTCACATCATGGAATACAAGAAATATGCTGCAACTAGGGCACATTTCAAAGATTGGTCTGTGAGTGAGCTTCAAGAAGAAATTGCAAGAATAGAAGAACAACTAAAAGATCCTCACAACAAACCTACATGCCCAGATTGGAACAAATACAAAAAGAATGTACTGAAAAGACCTGAAGCTCAGAAGAATGAAAGAAGAGCTAATTCAAAATCATTATGGGTCAAAAAACCAGGTAATGAGATGGGGGGAGTTAAGAGTGTTGGATACCAACAAGAAGCTGGAAGTCAGAAGGAAAAAGGATCCATCAGTGCCTCCTAAACCTGATTATACCAAAGAAGATGCTGCTCTCAAAGCTCAACTTTCTAAAAAGCCCAGCTCAAGATCTGCCCAATCCACACTTGCCTTGCTAAAGCAAAAAAGGCAAGGGGAGATGTCAGAGAAGGTTGACAGAGAGTTTGAAGAAGTCTTCATCAAAGAAAGCATCAAAAATATGATGTACTACCCAACAGATGATACAAGTGTCAAGTTGGCAGAAGATCTTACAAGAATAGCTCGTTTTCTAACCTCAGTAATAAAAGCTCCTTCAAGAAAGCCTTCAGACCCAAAAATTCTAAAGTGGAAGGTCAAAAAAGACACCCACGAATTGACTCTGCTCAAGTATGATGGTAAAGCCACTAAACTATCCATGGAAGCTGCTTATGGGCTTACAGTTGAAGACTTCCATGAACTACTAAGTTTAGAGCTTGAGAAGGATGCTGATGATTTAGAATCTCTTAACCTTGAACTACAATTCAAGGGTCAAATAAGAGAATTCTTTCTGAGGAATAAAGATCAAGAATAAGGTGTTTTTGGCATCATCTGTTCCAGGGGGAGATTGTTGGGATTGAACCTTTGAAAGGAACAGATGATACATAGTCAAAACACACCATCCGAGCTTTGATCCAACCATCAGAGGTTCTAACCGCTGATGAGTATTTACTGCTTTCTATAAATACATTACTTCCTATCCTCTGACAGAAGAAACATTCAACCACTGATAGAAGATCACAAGAACAGAGGATAGCCAATAGTACTTAGTTTAGTATTAGATTAATCAATGTAATAGTGCTATACACTGATAGTATAGTCTAAGCAGTGTTTGTAGTTAGTTACTTTTTGTTAGCTGTCACTATCAACCCCGACGTCATTGAAAGACGATCAGTGGTTAGATAATTAGTATAAATAGGCGCTCAACGTAACAGTTAACACTCGTCTTCTTAAAAAGATCAATTTCGCATATCTTCTTCATTTCTTACTATCAAACGATCGTTATTGGGCCAAGGGGGAGTTTGTGAGTCACATTCAATAGTTGAATTACTTGAAAGCATGATAATGATAAAAACAAACGACTGATTGATTGTTGTAAAAGTTTTCCATTAATCCGCTGCATTTATTTTCTGTTTTCAATCATTTTCCATTACTTGAAACAAAAACAGCAATCAATTCAAACTTAGATCCTGACACGGTAACTACTCCTTTCTCTTCGCTACTACTCACCTCCAATCGATCATGGATCTGCAAATAAAACTCCCTATAACTACCTCCCTACTTTCGAGAAAAACGACAAAAAATACATCCTTCCATTCAATAACTGACGTTCTAACATCATCAAAAAACAAAGCCACACTCACTACTGATGCACCAATTTTTGTTGATACCCTCCGACAATTCTGGGCTAATGCTAAGGTTCAAACTCAGAAGAAAAGGCCTATACTATCACGTCCAAAATCAGAAAAACATTGGTTCAAATTTTCCCATCTTCAAATCCACAATATTCGGTCTCAGTGACCAGGAAGACAATGATTCTTTCGATAAACTAGCACTTCACATAGAGTTCATTGAAAGAGTGTATGAAGGTCAATTAACAGGAGTTACTATTTTTAAACCTAAATTTCCTCCTGAAATGAGATATTTTTCCATACCCTGCTGATATGTCTCTCACCAAGACAACCTCATTTAATGAGATTCCATAAAAAGTTAAATACTTGGGATATGCTATTTTGACAAAATCTGGTTATAATCTATCCCATGCATTGTTCTTGGACTTGATTGCAAATGTGAATGCGTTAAAGAAAACAAACCTAAAGCTTTTCTCATGTATCCAATACTCTTAAGTTTTATCTTCAAAAACAAGTTTCTAACAAGATTTTCAACAAGGCGTAGTTTTTAAAATAAAAGCTTACAAATGAAACTTTTACAAGAATGCAAGATAAAGAGTCCACTGTTTCCAAAACACAAGAAAAGGGGGATGATCATGTTTTAGATGAGTCCACATCAAATGCGTAAACCTCTGTTGCTGAGCCCACTGCTCCTGGTGAACATGACACCACAACCGGTGTTGTGCAACCCCCACCAGCAAAATCCAAAAAGAAACCTTCCACGTTCAAAAACCCACCAAACAAAAACAAAGTAAAAAAGGCACATCTAGAAGATGAGATCCCAGAGGATAAACTTGTGGTAAAACAAAAGCCACTTGAAACCCTGTTGTTACTTCCTCAAAACAGTTGGAAAGATCTCCACCTATCCAAACTCCTCTTGAATCCTCACAAATGGATCAAGTTGTAAGCATAGGGACACCAAATTATGAAGCAGACCTTTCACTTGAAAGCCTATTTAACAGCCCCTCTCCCAAGGCAATGTCTCTTTCAACTCCACAACTCTCCACTCCAATTCCACCCACATTTATACCTTTGTTTGATGCAATTGAGAAAACTCAGACACAACTCAGTTCCTCTCAATCACCTATTAATGAGCGCAAACTTCCACAAGTGACTGAGTCTGAGAAAACTCAACTTGTTATCCCACAAAAAGTTGAGGAGGTTACACCCCTTGAGTTACAAGTAACTCTTGGTGGTAATTCAAGTAAAGCAGCCACTACAACTGGTGAAACAACAGTTTTCCAGTTGGACGATGGTTTCATAACAAAGACTTCCTTGAAGGAAACAACTATTGAGGCTACAATTGTAACCTCTGTTCAAGTTGGAAGTCCCCAGAACCAAGAAAAAAGGGCATTTGGTTCTGATAACTTGGAGTTTCTCCTGTTGAAGAACCAAATACAACTACCTCTAGTAGGGATTTAGATGATCCTATTAAATTAGGTGATGAATTGAGATACAAGGAATTGATAGAGAGAATGACATATATGGAGTCTTCAATTGATGAAATGAAATCCATGTTGAAACAGATGTAACAAAATTCTCAAAGCCAAC
The DNA here is from genome assembly GCA_947069175.1 of Scalesia atractyloides. Lineage (NCBI taxonomy): Eukaryota > Viridiplantae > Streptophyta > Magnoliopsida > Asterales > Asteraceae > Scalesia > Scalesia atractyloides. The sequence continues at coordinate 44,640,799 of CAMTDV010000016.1, forward strand.
CTTCAACTTAGCAAATTGCCAATGAGCTATGGAAATCAGTGCAACCAATTATCCAAACTCAAAGGAATTTGGCTGATATCAACCATAATACTCACATGGAACTTATCAGAAACATGGTTGAGGCCACATATAAAGTTACACAAGCAGATATAAAGGCCATTATATAACATCTTTTAAAGTCCACTGGCTCTGCCGCTACAACAATCCTTCAAGAAGAAGTTGAGGATGATGCCAAAAAGGGGAGAAAGAAAAGTTGAGAAAGTTACAGCCTTCCTCTCATGCAAAAGCAAAGGTGCAACAAAACCAATCCAAACCTCTGATAAAGCATCAGATGCTGGAAGTCAAAAAGGGATTGATGTGGACCCTAAACAAAAAAGGCAAAAAAGATTGCTTTGGAAAAACAGATGAAGTAAGATACATTGGAAAGCAAAGCTTCACTCTTAATTGAAGAAGAATAGTCATATCAGATGGAAAAAAGAAGACATTGGCACCTCAAGAAAAAGAAAGTCAACAAGAAATGTTAGACAGCTAATTTCCACCCCTTCTAAAACCACTGCTGGGCCAACAACAAATTTATCCTCTGCCACAACCCAAACCAAACCCACACCACAAAAATCACCACAAAAGAAACCATAACCACCAACTCACCCAACAGATGTTGGTACAGCTTACAGCAGATGCTGGTACAGTAGATGTTCCAGCAGATGTTACCAAAACCACTATTATGATCACTTTTACCACACTAACTCAACCATTATCCATACCACCAAGAATTCCAACACTTCTAATTTTTTTTATGGAAGAAATTCCATCACCAATCTCTGTATCATCTGCCCCATCTAAGCCATACCACTTTCATCATTCCATCCAAAACCACTTCTATTCCAATCTATCAACCACCATCGCCCATTCCACTGGCTGCTAGTTATTATCTGGAACTGCTTGTAATTCAAAAAGAAATTGATCTTTCTACATAGCAGAGGATACATCACAATTGTCCTTCCCATCTCTTTATGGATATAGAAAGCCAAGAAACTTAGATGAATATATGAAGCTAAAAGCAAGACAGGCTGAGAACATTTCAAAAGAGATGAGCAAAGGGAAGGATGTCAGGACTACTCAGGGAATCTTGTCACATGAATTTAGTAAGGTTAAGTTAGAGAGATTGAAGATTTTGCTAAGGACATGAGTAAGTCTATGTTAGAGAAGCTAATCAATGATGAGCTTGAAAAGGATCTGAGACAGGATTACATTGATCACACCATGCAGCACAAACCTTACAAAGCATCCAAAGCACAGTTCAAAGACTGGTCAACATATGCTCTCAAAGAAGAATTGACAGAATTCAAGCAATGCTCAAAGATCCTTCACAAAATCCAACACCACCTAAATGGAAAAAGTATAAACAAGCGGATCAAAATAAGGATGCTAACTATGGTTCTGCAAGGTCTGTTGCTAGGTGGTCTGAAGCCAGGATTGTTAAACATATAGAAAACTAGAACAGTTAAGAGAAAAAGTTCCTACGGTTCCTAAGAAGCTAGCTTATCCAACAACAGTTATCCCTCAACCGCCCATACCCCAAAAAGCAGTTCTTAGCATCTAGCTTATCCATCACTGCTTGAATTTAAGTAAAAAGGCAAAAGCTAGTGATTGAAACTGATGAGAAATTGTATGAAGAACACAGAAAAGAGGGAATAAAGAACCAACTGCTCTATCACACAGATCCTGCAAGTGACAAACTAAGAGAAACTGTGAAAAATCTTGTTTGTAGGCCACAATCACCCAACTCATCAGAAATAAATTTTCACCCAAGAAAACCATCTGATTCAAAAATTCAAAAGTGGAAGTCATCCTCAGACACCCACGAATTGACATTGCTCAAATCAGATTCAAAAGGTAAGAATGGAGGATGCATATGGTCTAGATGCAGGTGACCTCCAAGATCTAATGAACCTTGAACCTGAAAGGGATTTTGAAGACATGATTTCCTGAACTTTGAGTTACAATTCAAAGGGAAAATCAGGAAAATGTTTATGAGAGATAAAGATCAGCAATACAGAAGAGTTTTGGCATCATCTGTTCTAGGGGGAGATTGTTTGATCATGTGGACCCCACAAAAGAGCAGATGATTGGAAAGCCAAAATATACTACAAACTACTGATCAAGCATAACAGAGCTTTGAAGATCTGCTCCCTCCATTGGCAAAGACTTAACATCTGCTCTCTAAACTCTACTCATGGCTAAAGAGTGTTTACAAGATCTATTGAAGATAAAGTTCTGCTGGAAGCAAAGGTCTACTAGAGAGAACCTCTGATGAAGAACTAAAAGACTGTTGAAGCAAAGATCTGCTGAAGACCAACAGAGGATAAAGCTCCACAGGGGATATCTCAACATATGTTATCAACAGAGTTTATATGTGTTATCAATGTAACACTGTTTAGGTCTAGCAGAGGTTAGAGTTTGTTAGACTGTTAATTGTTGCTGTCTAGGTGACGTCAGCTTAGATGCTTAGATGTTTGGATTGTACTCTAAATAGAACAATGCCTGTACTATTCTACTTATCACTTATCACTCATCACTCATCACTATCACTTTCCTTCTTGACGTTTTGTACAAACAAACTAGAGTGATCGGGTTGAGGGGCAATTTGTAATTCTCATGCATACGTGATTTATAAATTACAATAGCATGTCGATGAAAAAACAAGTCCTTCATTATTGTGATTGAAAAGTTTATAATTCCGCTGCGTTATAGTCCAAATGCCTCAATTATTTACTCACTTTGATTAGTCGGTAAGGACCAGGAATGTATTGTCTTGTGAAGTTCTAGATTTGTAAGAACCGTACGGGCTATTCATATAAGAAATGAAAAGTGAGCATTTAGAAAAGATATGATATTAAATGCTCGGTAAAGGCTCAAAACTCACATTTTGTGTGTGTATATATATATATACACAGCCAAATTTTAAAAAGATTGTTATGCCGTTTTACAAAATTCTCTTATATGGTTCTTTTTATCACGGCGCTATCGGTTGTAAATTTGTAAAAGTAAAAATTTTTAGAACTTGGTTTTCTAGCTTAAACCAAAAACAAGACAAAATAAACAAAAAAATGTTTTTTTGAAAAAGAGTTGGGGTGTTTTAGCGGTTCCAAGTAGAGTTTTATGTAAGTCTTGTATTTGGGACAAACGATTCAAGTTCCCCCCACATTTAAATTACACATTGTCCTCAATATGTCCAAAATTGGTTAGATTTTATTAAATGTGTAAACGTGGGATTAAAACAACAAATTTTTCAAAAATCATATACTGAACGTGGGGTGTGCTTGGGGGACACGACCCTGTGTAAAAAGTGCCAGTATCATGACATCTGTGAAAACTTTCAGAAGGCAGACACGGGGGCATGCCAGGTAGGCACGGCCTCGTGTAAAAAGTGCCAGTAATGAAAATCTTGTAGAAGAAACGCACGGGGCGTGCCTATGAGACACGGCCCCGTGTAACAGTTCTAGAAACAAATTTGTTTTCTTAGACTTGAGGAACCGGGGCGTGCTTGCCTTACACGACCCTGTGCTAAACTTACGGTTTTGAAGATTTTGAGTCGGGAGACTTCTGTTTACGTGCATGGAGTTTTGTTTCAACGTAATTCCATATTTTCACACCATTCGACAAGTTTTAAAACACCAAATATCATTCCATTCATTCATCATCCGGTTATAACCAAAAGAAAATAATAATACAAACTAGATTTTTATAGATAGATTTTATTAGGTACCCTTAAAGATTTAAACCCAAATAGCTCTTCCCTAAATAAAACAATAAAAGATCAACAAAAACCCGAAACTTCATAGTAGGCATCAACGGGAGGTTCCGTGGGTATCTCATCCCACCCGGTAGGGTTAACAACCTCATGAGCGAGATTCCAATCTTCTTGTGGGAAGATTGGTTCCATAGGATGTACCACCAAAATATTCAACCTTTGGTGGAGTAGGTTGATTTCCCTAAAGCTACTCTCCAAAGCTAAAGTGAGGTAGTTCACTCGGTCTATGAGGACCTCCTCCACTGTTGTCATTTCTTCAATGGACTCTCTTAGCGCACATACGTAACGGAAAAGGGTTGCTTCTAAAGAGAGCCTTCTCCCCCTATGGTTGTTGCGGGAGCTTTTTGATGAAGTACTCCACTACTGGCTTGACATACTAGTTTGTACAAGACAAACCATTAGAGTTCGGACTTGCAGACAAGTCACATGGCCCTGTGCTGCTCCAACAGTGTTGATATTTTAGCCTAAGGTTTCTTATTTTCAATTAAAAACCTTTGATTTTCTACAAATCTGGACGTAAATAACTTAGAATAATGTTATAGAATAGTAGTTTTGCAAAAGTTTAGGCTAAAAATCATGCTTTTCACCCTACAATTTGAAGCTTTAAAGTTTGAAGCTTCAAGCTTCAATGGAGGTTGTTGGAGGTTGAAGAAGAAGGAAATGACTAGAAGAGGTAAAGACAAGAAGGTTTAAGGAAACCTTTTCAAGAACATAACTTTTTGGTATGTGTTTGAGATCTAGAAGGATCTTGGTCTTTTAAAAATGGGTCCAAACATTCTCATCATGGCTGACTTTATAGAAAGTTAAAGCACGTTAACACGAACTCGTGTCTGGGAGGCACGACCCCGGGTCGTCTGTCATGAGTCAAAGTACGTTGTCCGTTAGTGAACACGGGCCATGTAGAAGGAGACACGACCCCGTGTTGGATTAGTACGGGAGTCACGTCCCCATGTCTGTTTGGTTTTATGAAGGTTTGTCTAGTTATGAAGGATTTATTTTATAATTATGGGGTTCTTTACTGGTCGGGACAACACCAAAGTGTCGTATGAACCTTAAGTTTTTGTGCGGGATACGAAAACGCAAGTGGTTATCGGAAAGGAAGAAACCTAAGCTACGAATAGGTGAGCGGAACCAACCTTTATTTTCCTTATCCAGGCTCTTGTTAACGAAGGTGTGAGTCGACTCGCTCTAGTCTATAACATTGTTGGCGCGAGCCGTTGATGAGTCCTTCATTATGTGGCCGATACTGAGACAACTATCGCTTTCGTCTTCATAAGGGTTTGGGGTTGATGCGAAGAGCTTGGTCTTGGCCTTTCCTGAATGTGTTTCCATCAATTCCTCTCCTTCTTTATTATCCGTAGATGAATATCTTGCCTTCATCATGAATTCTATTTCCTTGAGTTTTTGGAGGATTCTCTTTTCTATTTGGCATAGATCTTCCGAAGTTACGTTTGTTTGAAAAGAGGGTTGATGGCATTCAAGTGGATGGTAGTTATTATTTTTACTCCCGCCCATCTTAAGGTTATCGTGACAGGAAAAGATGGGTCTATGTAGTAAGGATCAAAATTTAGAATGGGACACTTTAACTCATGATGAAATCCACCAATAGTTGGCACCATTCACAGTAAGAGTGGCTGGGTAAAATAATCATTAGCATCCATATTTTTTGGACGAGAACTTAACCGTCGAAATGAGACAGTCCCGTTTCCAAGAAACTTCTTGATAGACACGACCCCTTGCTGCAGCTTCTGTCTGGCATAAAAGAGTTTAATGGTACTGGAGATTAGGCACGACCCAATGTGAAATCTACATAAAGTTCAAAAAATGCAGGAACAAGGAAAAACCTAAAATGAAAAATAAAGAATGATAAAATGATTAGCCGTCAATTTTAATCTTTCTTAAATCCTTGTTTCCCCGGAAAACAGGCGCCAAAACTTGACGTGGGTAGAGTGTAGTATGATTTCTAATATGTTTTGAAGCACTTTTACTCATTTATCAAGCTTAAAATTTATAAAACACGATATAACATATCACTCTCTACAACACGCTAAGGCAAGTGCACCCATCGTAGGCGTGTAGTATAGTGATGGTAAGATACCGAGGTCTTCCAAGGACACAAGAGCTTTTAGTACCGGAATATTGTCAACTTCTAATCTAACCAAATTTTTGTAGAATAGATTTTTAATGTTGATATAAATAAAGAAACTAAAATGATAAAAGAAACAAATAGACAAGATAGAATCACTTGGTTCTGACTTATCTTTTACGTATCCTTCGATGATTTCCGCACTTTGGTTTTATAAGAGATTATCCTAGTTATAGTGGCATGTCCCTCTTTTGGAGGAAACGCTACCCTTGGCCATATTGGTCTCAGTCAGTAGGGATACTGTCCGCAAGGCCGGAATATTGAAAGATAATTAAGTAAGTTATTGATGTAAAATGTGGCATGTCCCTCTTTTGGATGTAACGCTATCCTCGACCATATTTGACTGAGTTAGTAGCGATACAGTCTCACAAGGAGGTTTAAAGTTTTAATAGTAGTTTTATTATAAGAGATTCAAGTCATTCTTACTTCCCCGATTTGATGCTATCTTCCTCAAAGGAAGTCTTAATAAGCTTGAATCAAGTCCTCGCAGGATCTATACGCTGAACGAGGCAAGAACTTTACCCAAACCACCCTTCTAACCCCCTTCCAGGCAGTTAACGTGCTTTATATAGACCGTAAAGACACGAATTAGTGAATCAACAAAACACGAAAAGGTGATAGAATAAAGTTTACATTCAATATAAAATACTAGTTATTAAAGTCATTAATACATGCCCAATTAAAAAGTTAACAAAGCTTGGAAATCAAAAGCAATACATAAATGACTTGTCTTCACCAAGTGATGTAAGTGATTAGCTAAGCATGGCCTTTGTTTGACAAAAACTCTTACAATCAATCTTGGATCCGAGACTACTACACACTCTAAAGATGGATGTGGATGAATGTGGTGGTGGAGTGGTAGCAGTGTGAGAGAAGTGGTTTCCAAGGGATAGATTGCAATTGAACAAAGCACCCTTATTTATAGTTGGAAACAGTCTGTTTACACGGCCCCATGCCCCCTTCTTCTTTATCTTCATTTAATGAGCCATATCAGTCTGTATGCTTACACCGCCCCGTGTGTCAACGGCACGGGCCCATGGCCCTTGTACTTGCTGTACTATCCAAGATTTTCATATCTGGGAGTTGACCACGGCCCGTGTCCATAGGACACGACCCCGTATTCTTGTCTGCTTCCGTTTGTCTTTTTCTTCCTGAATCTTAAGTGGGGCATGACCACATACCTTGGTGGCACAGCCCCGTGCCTGTCTTCTAACTTTTTGTTGGCTTGGGATGAGAAGGTCGGTATGAAGTGTCTACTTCTCTTCTTCTATATTTATGTTAGGTTTTTGTCGTTAATTTGTTCCTTTTGTACATTTAAGTTCTTTTTATCCTAAAAGTCAAAAGTATACAAAGAAACATACTTTTTCTAACATTAGTACATAAAAGGGTTGATTTTATACCATATTTGATATAATTTATATGTTGCATCTGGTGCATATAAGAAATATTGGATCTATTGAACCCTATAAAAGAACAGATGATGGAAAGCCAAAATTGCTATTAACCGCAGATCAAGAATAACATAGTTTCAAAGTACTGCTCCTCCCAAAGTCTCCAACAGTTGTTTCCATCCGTCTTTACTTGTATTTCAGTGTAACAGTGTTTTAGACTAGCAATTGTTTAGAGTTTGTTAGTATTGTTAAATGCCACTATCAAGGTGACGTCAGCTTAGATGCTCATGTGTTTGCTTTGTACTACAAAAGAACAGTGCCTGTACTGTTCTATTCATCACTATCACTTGACATTTTGTACGAACAAATTAGAGTGATCGAGCTGAGGGGGAGTTTATATATTTTCATGCATACGTGATTATAATTACAAAAGCAAGTTGATGAAAACATTCTCTTCATTGTTGTGAATAAAAGTTTACATTTCTGCTGCATTTATCTTTGATTTATCTTCTTCTATTACATTCCATCTTTAAACTTTTACAACAATTAAAACTCGGATCCTAATAATTGGTATCAGAGCTTGGTCATTCAAATTCGATCTAAACAATCAATTTGATATAAATAGATCAACTCATACTATTGTGGTCGTTTGCTCGTTGTATTGAAAACAGAGTAAAAGTTTATTCACGTTTCAAAGTTTTTAAACAAAAACCTGTTTGTAAACAATCAACATATCTCAAAATCCACAAGATCCACACAACACGGGCACCATGTATAAACCACTGATACTTGTCAGATCGAAGTATAATATCTGGCAACGTCGGATGAGTCGTATACTTGCTCAGTAAAACACTGGTTGCGGGAATTCGGTTATCTTTGGACCTCATGTTCCAATGGTGCCGAGTACTGAGGACCCAAAGGTCCAAGTACCAAAGAGTCCTAAAAAACTACTCCGAGCAAGATTTTCATAAAATCAAGCTAGATGCAAAGGCATTCGGTATCGTGGCTACTGCTTTGCCAAATGATATCTATGCTGGCCTGTTGCATTGCAACAGTGCAATGGAGTTGTGGGACGCTTTGAAAGAGCAATTTGGTGGTACTGAAGAAGTTATTGATAACAACATAGAAGTTTTGAACCAACAGTATGAAACATTCTGGCATGTCAAAGGAGAATCATTAACTCAAGAATTTGAAACGTTTAGTTATCTAATTAGTGAGTTAAAATAGGTAGATGTCAATTTTGCAAATTCTACTTTGAATAGTTGATTTTTAAGATCTCTACCAGACAAATGGGACACTATTACCTTTGTAACAAGAAATTCTGTTGGGTTTAAAAAGATGAGTTTGACTCAGCTTCATGGTAGGCTTCTCACTTATGAGAGAGAGCTTAACCAGAAAAAGAAGCTACAAGAGTCAAAAAAGTTGTTGGTGACTATGCTTTTGATAGTAAATCACTTTTTGGTCAAGAAGAAACCTCTAGCGGTAGTAAGGATCAGGGTTATGATCATTTTGTTGATATAACATCTGGTGGAAATTTTAACTCAGATTCTAGGTCACCCAATTATGCTTTTGTAGAAAATGGGGAAAACCAAGTTTCTGACAACTTATCATTTGAATTAAATGATTTGCAACATTTTGACCCAACTGATTTAGAAGAGATGGACATATTACACCAACTTGCCATGCTAAGTGTCAGAACAAGCAAATTTACAAGAGAACTGATAGGAAATTTCCAGGGTTGCATGGAGGGTTAAAAGTTGGGCTGGATAAGTCAAAAGTTAAATGCTACAAGTGTAATAGGCTAGGTCATTTTGCTAGAGAATGTAGAACACAATTATCTGGACCAATTGTCACACATGCTAGCCTAGACCTCAACACACATACATTATTCCCAGAATACTCTTGCTCCACACATGCAAAACACTGCTCATTTTGCACACCTTGTAACCATTGTTCTAGTTCAGTATGTCCAAACTAATGTTCCTCAGATACAGTATGTTCAAGCCCAAAGTCCTCAGATTCAAGTGCAACCTGCACCACAAGTTACACAAACCCCTGCTCCTGAAGAGACCAGTCAACAAAGTTTCTTTACACAAGGATTTGTTGATTGGAGTAGCTTGCCTAAAGAACTTACTGATGAGAATTTTGCTCTAGTTACCAATACTGAAAAGGAAACATGATGATTTTTGCTTTATGGCACTAGAGACAATAAGTGAGTGAGTTGAGTATGAGGAAGTGGTGTCTATTTCTAATGATGTTTGTGATGATGTTGTAGCAGATGTTTCAGAAGAGAAGGTTGATGAAGAATTGCAAAAGTCTCTGTTAGACCCATGGGATTCCAGTGTTTGTGAAGGAGAATGTGATTGTGCCATGATGGTTGCTTCTAAGGTATCACCTTAGGTCCTTAAAGACGTATGTTTAGACAAATGTATTATTTCTTTTGCTAACATAAAAGAGGTGATTGAAAACAAAATTTTAGATGATGAAATTCAGTTTGAAAAACTTGCAAAAGAGTTAGAAACAAAATTATTTGAAAAAGAATATGAAATTAGCAGTCTAAAACATGAGTCAAGCATAAACAAGGATCAACTCCAAAATATGATAAAAAAATATCAAAGTTGCAAAAAGGAGCTTGAATATATCCAATCACTTGTGAAAAATGGGTAGAATCCTATAAAGGTTATGAAGTGATGTTGGAAAACCAAATCAAAAGCAATGTGAAGTTTGGCATAGGTTTTAGGAAAAACGACTAAGTTTCTCAAAACACTATTGTAAATGAGTATGTGTTAGTTGAAGTTATCCCCACAAAGTTGGTTGGTCAGGAAATCAAAGTCACTGATCAAACTAGAAAGAAAACTGTTTTAGAAAGACATGAAGGATCCTCAACTTTTGAGGAAATTGAGAAATATCAATTTAAACCTACATGGTCTGATGAGTGTGACATTCTTGAAAATTTTAAGCCAATGGATTTCTCAACCATTGATGGGGTAAAAGCACCCAAAGTTAAGATCATACCCTTGAAAGATCTTCCAGTCAGAAAAAGGAAAGAAAAGAGAGAAAATATCAAATTTGTTTTGTGATTTTTGTGAAAAGAAGAATCATGTTACTAGAAAATGTTTTCTTCTAAAAGCTTATGATATCAACAAAACAAGGGTGATTATTGATTCACAAAACTGCACAATCTGTGGAAGAACAAACCATAAAACTCAAGAGTGTGTTTATCTAAAAAATTTTGATGTCAAAAGAAATGAGTATAAATCTAAAACACTTGAGAGTTCAAGAAAAGAAAAGACCAAACAGACCTTTGTCCTTGTCCAAACATCTGTTACTAAACAATTGAATGTAACCTTTGCTCCCAGAGAGGTTCAAGTAACAGATGCACCACCAGCAAATAAATTTCTAAGAGGATATGGCCAACCTTCTTACAAGAGTGTACCACTTGCCTATGAGGTCTACAAAAGACCGTCAAAACCAAGGGTTAACAGGCATCCTCATGGTTATGATCACTTAATAGGGAATGGTTTACAGTAGATGTTACCAAAATCTGCTCAAAACTCTGACCATATTCCTTGACTTGAGGTTGGAATGTTTGTGACCCCATCCAAAGCCATCTTGGCATTGGAAATTTACTTACACTAATTGTTTACTAATGTGCAGGGAGCTTCTACTTGCCTTGATAGTTTATGGTATGTAGAGCCATTCAAAATTTTAATCAAGTTCCCCAGAACTTGATTAAATATTGTTGAAAAACTATTATAAATTCGCCCGAACTTGATAATTCACTTGAAATTCTTATAAGTTCGTCCGAACTTCATCAGGGAGAAAATTTTCAAAATCATTCAACAAGTTCGCCGAACTTGTGTGAAACAAAATCTGATTTTAACAACTGCAAAAGTTTACCCGAACTTGTCAGTGTGCTAATCATTTTTCAAAGTTTGTGAACGTGTTTTCAGCGATACTCGTCAGTTTTTCCACGATGGAAGAAATTCACAGTGCATTTATGACGGCTTCAGCATTAAATGCTAACATGATCAATCAAGTGAACATTGATAACGAGATGGGTACATCTGTGAGGCCACCGAAACTCATGTATATGGATGAATACGAGGGGTGGAAGGAAAAGTTTACGAACTGGGTTCAGGCTACGTATTTTCAAAGCCGGGTTGCAGTTGAGACTGGCTACATATGGCCAAGAGATGAACTTGATAATGCTATCGATATAAGCAAGTTTTCTACTACACAGAAGGATGTGTACGTAGCTGAAAAGAAAATGATCACTCTAATTCAGCAGTCTGTGAAGGAAGATATCTTGGTGCTATTGCCAGAGTACAAAACTGCACAAGATCTTTGGAAGTCTCTAAAGGCAAAATATCAGTGAAGTGCAAAGATGGTCAAGAGCAAAAAGGCGTTAATCATGAAAGAATTCGACATATTCACAATGATAAAGACGAAGACGATATCCAAGGGGGAGTCTGTTAGTACAGTATCTCTATGTCTTAGTCTTGTATCAAGTCTGTTTAGATTGGATTAGGTTATGTTAGATTTTAGAAGTATTTAGGTAAATAGCTGACAACTTCGCCCGGAATCTAGATGTTGGAACAAGTTCGGCCGAACTTGTTACCTCCCAAGCGAACTTGGCAGTCTATAATAGTGGCTTCTAGTTTCTCATTTGTAACTTTGGCAAATCAGAGGCGAAGCTCTGTCCGATCCGTAACTCAAATGTATTGAACTTTAAGATCAATAAACAATCAGTTTAATGAGTAATTCTTACATATTTGATTAACATGTCATCTAGTTTCCGCCTATATGAACATTAGATACCAAATTAGGTTCATGTGCTATCAAGGAGCGATCTAACAACATTATAACAAAATGAGGTGGTTGAAAGGAAAAATAGAACTCTTATTGAAGCTGCTAAAAGTTTTCTTTTAATTTCATGTGGAAACGTTTAATTAACTAATTAAAAGTATCTAAAAAATCATTTGTTTTCTATTTTATATAATAACCATGGCAAGAATCAAGATGTCCAAAGCTTTTTTTTTTCTTACTTTTAATATTTTACTATAACAATTAACTTTAATTTCGTTTGTGTTTTTTAGATACAATTGTGTTTGTGATGCAATGCTTTCAGACTCAGGTTTACCCTTGTCTTTTTGGGCAGAGGCTGTAAACACTGCTTGCTGTGTACAGAACAGAGTGTTGATTAACCCCAGACATCAAAAGACTGCTTATGAAATTTTGTTCAAGATCAAAACTCTGATCTCATATTTCAAAATCTTTGGCTACAAAATGTTTCATTTTAAATTTAAAAGATTCAATTTCAAAATTTGTAACCAAAGTAGATTGTGGTTATTTTCTAGGATACTCAACTACTGCTAAAACCTACAGACTCTTTAATTCAAGGAATAGGTGTGTGGAAGGGACCTTGAATGTAAAGTTGAATGAAATTTCTTCATTAAAAATCCCCGCAAATCCTGCTGAACTGTTTGACTTTAGACAAATTTACATTTGAAGAAGTGTCTATCAAGACTAACCCTACAGGTACATCACAATCTTCCCATCAAGATTATGGATATGACGTTGTGATTCCACAATACAAAGTCATTTCTACCACCAGAGCAATAGGTGTTACTAACAACTGTGAAAACTTTGCCACTGCTGTATTAATGATCCTCAAACCTCTACCAGCTCATCAAAGCACACCGCTGTTGACAAAAGTCCAATTTCTGTGAACAAAAGTCTACCCATCTTTACACCAATCCTGCCTATACCTTCACCTCTATTCCAAACAGATATTGGCTCTTTAAAATTACCAACAGACATTAGCTCAGATGATTCCCATCTGCAGCCCTCACCTAAAAATGCCATTGTTCCATATAAGGGAGATTTAATCTACCTTAAACACCATCCATCTGATCAAATTATTGGCAACGTTTGTCTTTTTGCTGGCTTTCTATCACTCACAAACCTGTCAAGTACCAATAGGCACTAAAAGACACCAGTTGGGTAGAAGCCATGCCAGAAGAGCTCCTATAGTTCAAAAGACAACAAGTATGGGAACTTGTACCATTGCCTAAGGGTACATGTCCAATTGGCACAAAATGGGTCTTCAAGAACAAAACAGATGAAAGGGGCATTTTGTCAAAAACAAAGCTAGGCTTGTGGTTCAAGGCTATAGACAAGAAGGTGACATTTATTATGATGAAACTTTTTCTCTAGTTGCAAGATTGGAGGCCATCAGATTGTTCTTAGTCTTTTCTGCCAACCACAACATCAAGGTATATCAAATGGATATCAAGTGTGCATTCCTATATGGTAAAATCAAGGAAGAGGTATATGTATGCCAACCCCCTGGTTTTGAAGATGCTTTTTATCCAGATCATATTTACAAGCTAAACAAAGCATTATGTGGCTTGAGACAAGCACCTAGAACCTGATATGAAACTATTTCCACCTTTCTCTTATCCGTAGGCTTTACAAGAGGAAAATTTGATAAAACTTTGTTTTTAAAATGGGGAGGAAAGGATTTGATGCTTGTCCAAATTTATGTGGATGACTTCATTTTTGGATCCACATGCAATGCCATGTGTGAAGAGTTTAGAGAACCCAGGACAGTAGAGTTTGAGATGAGTGCTATGGGTGAACTCCAATGCTTTCTTGGTCTCCAAGTTACGCAATTGCACAATGGTACTTTCATTCATCAGTTACAAAATTTGATATGAATGATTGTAAACCATGTAGTACACCCGTGGCCACATCAAAGCTGGTCACTATTGATGACAAAGATGACTTGGTTGATCAAACTCTTTATAGAAGCATGATTGGGTATTTGTTATACCTAACTGCATCAAGGCCAGACATCATGTTTGCAACATGTGTTTGTGCTAGATCCTAGTCAGCACCTAGAAAGTTAAATCTTATTGTTGTGAAAAGGTTATTCAGATACAAAAAAGGTGCTCCCACACTTGGTATTTGGTATCCTGCTAATAGGAGTATTGAGCTTTCACGTTACTCAGATAGTGACTTTGTTGGATGCCATGCCACAAGGAAGTCAACTTCAGGAGGTTGTCAATTTCTAGGCAATTGCTTAGTTTCTTAGCAAAGCAAAAAGCAGGTTGCAGTCTCAACATCAAAAGTAGAGGCTGAGTACATTGTTGCTGCAAGTTGCACTGCTCAACTCCTATGGCTTCAAAACTAGTTGCTGGATTTTAGTGTAACTGCTTTAAAGACTCCTTTCATTTTAGATAGTCAAGCAGCTGAAAACATCATTAAAAATCCAGTATCACATTCAACAACAAATCACATTGACATCAGATATCACTTTGTGAGGGATTTCTATGAAAAAGGTTTCATTTCTCCGCGTCATATACCAACTAAAGATCAACTGGCAGAAATGTTTTAACCAAAGCTTTAGATACATCTACTTTTGAAAGTCTGATCTCTAGGATTAGGATGCTAAACATGGATTAATAGCACATTCTTGTTTTCCATGTGTAAATAGCATTAAAAATATTTTCAGAAAATCAAAAATCCATCCTTAAAAATAGCTGAAATTGAAAATTTTTCAATAATCCCAAAAGTCTGTTCCAAACCATTGTTTCTCAAAAACCTCTGTTTGGCTTAAAAAATCTATCCACTGTGAAAAGTGTAACCCCTGTTCTCATTTGCCACTGTTCACATCCACTAATTGGGTTCAAACCACAGTTTTTGCCTTATCCACTAATATCTATCCTCTTATAGAGTAAAATCACCACTATTCATGACCACTGTCTACAACCAATGCTGGGTTCCAGCAGAGGCTTCCAAACAACTGTCATCTATTATATCAATAGAGTTTACACGTGGACAGATGTTATCCATCAGATCTTTGAAACAGTTGCCATGTCAGCGTTCACTTTTTCCCCTTTATAAATATCACTGTTCCATCCAAACAGAGCTTTTACTTGCCGTCTCGAATTCAAAACTCTCAAAAATAGTTTTCATTACTCTCATTTTCTTCACTTATTCTCAAATTCATCACCGATCATGGCTCTGAACATCAAACTACCTCACAACTTCCTCCCCTTCTTTGAGAAAGATGACAAAAACACTTCATTCCATTCAATAATTGATGTTCTTACATTGTCAAAATACAAAACTATTATGCTTACAAATGCACCAATTTATGTGGATACCCTCCAACAGTTCTGGGCAAATGCCAAAGTTGAATCTCAAGATAACAAGCCATATGCTATCACTTCCAAGGTCGGAGGAACCCTTGTTCAAATTCCCCATCTTCAATATCCGCAACATTTGGTCTAAATGACCTAGAAGGTAAAACCTCTTTTGGCAAGCAAAAACTTCACACTTAGTTCATAGAGCATGGGTATGATGGTCAATTGACTGGAATCACAATCTATAAACCTAACTTTCCTGCTGAAATGAGATATTTTTTCCATACCTTGCTTCTTTGTCTCTCCGCATACACCACAACATTTAACAAGATTCCACAAAATATTCAATATCTGGGATGTGTTATTCTAACAAATTTTGAATTCAATCTATCACAGGCATCGTTTATGGATCTGGTGGCAAATTATAATAAAGTTCCTAAAAACAAATCTTTTCTTTTTTATCCTAGACTATTGAGATATTATTTGCAAAAATAAGTTTCTGAAAAGGATTTTCAACAAGGTGTTGTTTTTGAAATGAAAAGCCTTACAAACAAAACTTTTACAAGAATGTCTGATAAAAAGTCAAAGTTTTGAAAACACAAGCAAAGGGGGATGAGCAAAATTTAGATGAGTCCACATCACAAGCTCAAACCTCTGTTGCTGAGCCCACTGCTCCTTGTGAGCATGACACCATAACCGGTGTTGTGCAACCCACACCAGCAACTTCCAAAAAGAAAACCATTCCATAAAAAAGGCCCACAAAAAAAACAACCCAAAAAGGTAACTCTAGAAGATGAGATCCCAGATGTTATACCTGTAAGACACAAGTCACTTAAAACCACTGCTGCTACTTCCTCACAGCAGTTGAAAAAATCTCAACCCAGCCTAACTCCTCTTGAATCCTCACAAAAGGATCAATCGTAAGCACAAGGACACGACCATATGAAGCAGATATTTAACTTGAAAATCTGATTAATAGCCCCTCTCCCATGGAAAATTCTCTTTAAATTCCACAACCCTCTACTCCAATACCACCCACATTTATACCTTTGTTTGATGCTATTGAGAAAACTCAGACACATACCAGTCCCTCTCACTCACTAGTTAAAGAGAGTACACTTCCACAAATGACTGAGTCTAAGAAAACTCAATCAGCTAACCCACATAAATTTGAGGAGGTTACTCCCCTTGAGTTACAAGCAACTCTTGGTGGTAGTTCAAGAGAAGCAGCTACTTCAACTGATGGCACAACAATGTCTCATTTGGACAGTAGTTACATCTATAAGTCTTCCTTGAAGGCAACAACTGTTGAGGCTACAATTCTAACCTCTGTTCGTGTTGGAAGTCCCCAGTACCAAGAAAAAGGGGCATTTGAATCTGATAACATGGAGTTTTCTCCTGTTGATGATCCAAATACAACTACCTCTGGTAGGGATTCAGATGATCGTATTAAATTAGGTGATGAATTGAGATACAAAGAATTGATCGAGAGAATGGCATCCATGAAATCATAAATTGATGAAATTAAAACCACGATGAAACAGATGTTACAAAATTCTCAAAGCCAACCATCCACACAGCAAATTGCCAATGAGCTAAGGAAATCTGTGCAACCAATCATTCTAGCTCAAAGGAATTTGGCTGACATCCACAGTGAAACTCACATGAAACTCATCAGGAATATGGTTGAGGCTAGATATAAAGTTACTCAAGCAGACATCAAGGCCATAAGAGAACATCTATTAAAAACTACTGGATCTGCCCTGGCAACAGTCCTTCAAGAAGAAGTAAAGGATGATGCAAAAAAGGGGGAGAAAGATAGCTTGAGAAAGCTGCAGCCTTCTTCACAAGCTAAACGAAGGTGCAACAACACAAAACTAGGGTCTGCTACAACCACTGCTCCAAACCAAACTTCTGCTAAGACATCAGATGTTGTTTATGAAAAAGGGATGATGAGACCCTAAACAAGCAAGCAGAAGAAATTGCCATAGAAAAGCAGAAAAGGCAAGATACACTAGAAAGCAAAGCTTCCCAAATAATTGAAGAAGAAAAGGCCATGCAGATGGAAAAAGAAGACATTAGCACTTCACAAAGAAGAAAGTCAACTAGAAAGGTTAGGCAGTCAATATCCGCCTCTTCTAAAACCACTGCTAAGCCAACACCAAGTGTATCCTCTGCTCTAACTAAACCAACATCACCACCTCAAAAGAAACAAAAACCATCACCAAAGAAATCATCTCCACCACTAATAGATGTTATACAACAAATGTACCAACAGATGTTACATCACCACCATCAAATCAACCAACATATGTTGGTACATCAAATGTATCAATATATGTTACCCAAACCTCTGCTATAATCACTTTTCCAATATTAAACCAACCATTGACCACACTACTAAGAAATCCAACGCATCCACCCTCACCAAAGATCAAATTTCAATGCAAAAGAAAAACTTTTGTTATTGAAGACGATGATGAAGAGATTCCATCACCAATCCCTTTATCATCAAAACCTATCACATCATCACCATCCTCATCACATTCATATAAATCCACTTCACTTTCACCCCCTTATCAACCACCATCTGTTATCCCACTGGCTACAAGATTTCCTCTATAAATTCATGTTGTTCGAAGTGAAATTGAATCTTTCTTCACAGCAGAGGATGCTTCACAACTTGATTTCCCATCTCTCTTTGGTTACAGAAAGCCAAGAAACTTAGATGAATATCTAAAGTTGAAAGCTAGACAAGCAGAGAGCATTGCTTAAAGAGTTGAGTACAGGGAAGGATGACAGGGCTACTCAAGGAATCTTATCTACAAGCAGAGAGCATTGCTAAAAATTTGAGTACAAGGAAAGATGACAGGGCTACTCAAGGAATCTTATCTCATGAGCTTAGCAAAGTTAGAAAATTGATGATTTTGCCAAAGATATGAGTAAGTCTATGTCAGAAAAGCCAGTCAAGTTGAGCTGTATGAAGAACTGAAACAACATTATCTGGACCACATAATGCAACATAAGCCATACAAAGCAACAATAGCACAATTCAAAGACTGGTCATCAAATGCTCTCAAAGAAGAAATTGATAGAATCCATGAAATGCTCAAAGATCCTTCACACAAGCAAACTCCACCTGATAGGAAAAAGTACAAAAATGTTGATCAAGACAAGGCTTTAAAGCTCAAAAGAATGAGAGTAGAGCTAGTTGCTGCTAACTATGGCACTACAAGATCACTTGCTAGGTGGTCAGAGTTCAAAGTTGTAGATACATACAAAATATTGGAAGCGCTCAGAAAGAAAGATCCTTCAGTTCCAAGAAAGCCAGCATATCCAAAAACAATTGCCCTTCAATAGACCCAAACAATCAAAAAGCTTTTTTCAACCACTGTCTTATCCTCAACTGCCTTAAATCAAGTAAAAAGGCAAAAGACAATGGCTGAGAATGATGAGCAGTTGTTTGAAGAACACAGAAATGAGGGAATTAAGAACCAACTGTTGTACCACACAGATGTTGCAAGTGATAAACTCAGAGAAACCATCTCAAACCTTGTTAGCAGACCTCAATCACCTAAGTCATCAGAAATAACTCTTCACCCAAGAAAACCATCTGGTTCAAAAATTCTAAAATGGAAGTCATCCTCAGACACCCATGAATTGACTTTGCTCGGATTAGATGGTGAAGCTCAAAAGCTAAGAATGGAGGATGCATATGGTCTTAGTGCAGTTGACCTCCAAGATCTAATGAACCTTGAGCTTGAAAGGGATTTTGAAGACATGATTTCCCTGGACTTTGAATTACAATTCAAAGGAGATATAAGGGAATTATTGATGAGGAATAAAGATCAACAATAAAGATTCGTTTTGGCATCATCTGTTGTAGGGGAGATTGTTGGATCTATTGAACCATATAAAAGTACAGATGATTGGAAAGCCAAAATATGCTATTAAACACTGATCAAGAATAACAGATTTCAAAGTAGTACTCCACCCAAAGATAAAGATTTAACATATGCTCTCACTAAACTCTGCTCTAGCTAAAGACTGCCTACAAAGAACTGCTGAAGTTAAAGCTCTGCTGGAAGCTAAAGTCTGCTAGAGATAAACTCTGATGAAGATCCAAAGAAATGCTGAAGCAAAGGTCTGCTGAAGACCAATAGAGTTAAAGTTCAATAGAGGATATCACTGACAGTTGTTTCCATCAGTCTTTACTTGTATTTCAGTGTAACAGTGTTTTAGACTAGCAATTGTTTAGAGTTTGTTAGTATTGTTAAATGTCACTATGAAGGTGACGTCAGCTTAGATGCTCAGTGGTTTGATTTGTACTATAAATAGAACAGTGCATGTATTGTTCTATTCGTCACTATCACTTGACATTTTGGACGAACAAATCAGAGTGATTGAGTTGGGGGAGTTTGTATATTTTCATGCATACGTGATTAAAATTACAAAAGCATGTTGACGAAAACATTCTCTTCATTTTTGTGAATCAAAGTTTACATTTTTGCTACATTTATCTTTGATTTATCTTCTTCCATTACTCTCCATCTTTAAACTTTCACAACAATTAAAACTCAGATCCTAACAAGAAAGCTCCTAACCTTTGAGAGGGGGCTTGTCCAAAAGAAAAGGCTCTAGGAAACTGGAAAGGTGTATGAGAGTTACGTTTTTTGGTAATGCAACACTTTTGAGTCCGGAAGGATCATCATCTGGGATGGGAAATGATCAGAGTTTTGATCATTTTATTGATATTTCTACTGGTATCAACTCTAATCAACATTCCACCAGTTATGCCTTTCCAACAAACAATGATGCTCATGTCACTTATAATCTGTTTTTTTACTTTATGATCTTAAGCACATAGACCTTACTGATCTTAAGGAGATGGGCATATTGCACCAGGTAGCCCTACTCAGTCTAAAAGCTAACAATTTTTACAAAAGGATTGGTGGGACATAGCCAGGATTAAGTGGGAGGTCTAAAGTGGGGTTGGATAAATCAAAGATTAAATGTTTTAAGTGTATTATGCTGAGACACTTTGCTAGAGAGTGTAAGAGTCAAACAAATAACTCTTCACCAATGATCACATATCCTAATCAAAGGACTCAGTCTAATACACAACAACAGTTTTATCCCCAAAATACCCTTGGACCAAATGTGTAAAACACAGCCCACTTTGCACAAAATCTGAATCTTGTACCTGTGCACTATGTCCCTGCACCACATGACCCTTAGGTTCAGTATGTCCAATTGCTAATAGCCCATGTTAAAGCATCCCAAGCTACTCCAGCTCCTACACCAGAAGAGCCTAATCAATAGAACTTCTTTACACAAGGCTTTGTTGATTGCATTAGCTTTCAAGAGAATTAACTGATGAAAATTTTGCTTTAATATCAAATGAATGCGATGAACATGAAAACTTTTGTTTTATGGTTGCAGGTGATGTAGATCCAGTTCAAATTGTTGTGATTTGTGAGGGAATTGTTGGTAAAGCTGTTGAGCTCTGGTCAAACATCTGTTGATGACCGGGGCATGCAGTAAGGATGGATTAGAAGCATTCAAAAAGTTCCACTAATTGTATCAATGCGGATCAGAGCAAAATCGTTGCCTCTAAGGTATCCCCCCAAACTCTTAAAGAGTTGTGTTTGGATAAATGCATCATAACGTGTGTTAACATAAAAGAGGTGAATGAGAACCTTAGAGAAAATGTGTAAATTAGTGAACTTATTCTAGAATAATTGAAAAAATATTTTCAAACAAGAATAGCTAAAAAAGACCTCGAGTTAAGCAGTCTGAAACATGAAGCATCCATAACCAAGGACCACCTTCAGCCAATGATAGAAAAATATGAAAACTATAAAAAGGATTTGGAATCCACATAGATCACCTGTGAAAAATGGGTAGAATCATCTCATGGTTATGAGATGCATCTGGATAAACAGATCAAGAGCAATGTGAAGTTTGGGGTTGGTTTTAGAAAATATGACCAAGAACAAGAAATCCAAGCTTCCATTGACTCTAAAATGGTTGAGGTTATACCAACCACATTAACTGGGGAAGAAATAAAAATCACTAAACCTAGTGGCAAGAAAATAACTCTTGAAAAGGCACTAAGTTCCATTCAAGCTGAAAACTAAAGTATTAATTTAAACCTACTTGGTCAGACGAATGTCATGTTTAGGAAAATTTAAACCCATTGGTTACAAACTAATTGGTCTTGACCCAACCAAGATAAAAATCATTCCTCTTACCAACTCAAAATAGATGTTAAAACACATGTTTAAAGAAAGATAAGGTTCGAGCACTTAAGTGTGATTATGTGGAAAGTTCCATCATATGGTAAAAGACTGTTTTAGGTTAAAAGCCTATGATATCAACTGAACAAACAGTGTCTATCTATCCACTTCTGGGTGTACCATTTGTGGAAAACTCAACTACTTGACTCAACAATGTTCTTTTCTTAATCCATTTGATGTAAATAAAGATAGGTGAAGAAAGTAAATGAACTTCAAAAGGGAAGATGGGCCTGGTAACAGGAGTACCCAATCTCTTCCCAGAAGAGTTGAGTCTGATCACATGTTTATCCACAAAAGTCAAACCAACATCCTTCACAGAGGTTAGGTCAAACCTCTGTCTTACCATAAAACCCACTACCTAGAGGCTATGGGCGACCATCATGCAACATGGTACCTTATAGGTATGTAGAACTTTTGCCACAGCCCCAAAAGCCAAGGGTAAACAAGCATGATCATGGGTATCAACATCTTGTTGGGAAATGGTCAACTTCCTATTGACCCAAGTGTCCAGGCACTTGTAGAAGGTCAAAACATCTATTGGAGATTGTACAAAAACTCCTAGTGACCAAAGACCAATCCCAAGGAGCTATTGCAGTGGTTGATAACACCAAATCCAAGTAGTTAATGCTTCGGATCATCTACAAGATTGACCACCATCATCTGAAGGAACCATTGTTGGTAATTTAAAAGTGCTAACAGAGGCTACATGTGCATCTCTCTTCTATCCAAATAAAAGAAAGAAAATTGTTTTGCAGAATCCAAAATTTTCTATCTTTTTATTAATTAATTTCCTAAAAAATTGAAAAACAAAAAATTATTGCTTAAAAATCAAGAAACTATTGACAAAATCACCAAAAACAAAAATTATGTTCAAAAGAGTAAAACAACTATTTCATTGGTTCAAAAGTTTGTTTAAGTTTGATAACCGTTGTTTAAGGCAAAAGAACCACTGCTTTTCAACACCAGTGTTTGACTTTAAAAGTCAAACAGAGCCACTGTATCCATCCAAAACTCTGTTTAACCCAACAAAGGACTCAAACAGAGGTTTTTCAAAACTTTGTTGACCAAAAGTCAAAAGATGTTCCAAAACACTAATCATGTTGTTCAATGGTCTGCTGAGCACCATAGAGGCTTCAAACAAATATTTGAAAACAAATCTTTGTTATCTGTTTCAAAGGATTTCCTCAGTAGGGCCCACTTTCTGAACAGAAGTTCGTTGTGACAAATAGCAACTGACCACATGGACTAAAATGTAATTGTTGTCCACACTGGCATTCCTGTTTCATAAACCCTATAAAAACCCATGAGAAACAGAGTTTACATCTATCCTCCATTATTGAAAAATTCAAAAGCATTTCAAAACAGAAAATCTTCGACTTTGGTTCCATCAAACTCTACTTTCAATTAAAAGATCATCTGCTCAAAAGATTTTCAAAAGATTTGAGCAATAGTTTATCATGGCCCTCGAATTAAAAACCCCTCACAATTACCTTCCTTATCTTGTAAAGCATAACAAGAACACGGACTTTCACACCATCATTGACACCATTAGTTCATCAAAATATCATTTCATTCTCGGTGCAAACACCCTATCCATCTATCCACCCTCAGAGAATTTTGTGCAAATGTGAGCTTACACTTCAAAACAAAACGGCCTTTCTTATAACACCATAAAAATGAACATCTGGAAATTACCGCAAATCCATCTCCACTATATTTCGATTAGAGGATATGACATGTATGGAATCTTACCCCAAAAATGACTTACATGCTAAGTTCGTAGAAAAGGGCTTTGAAGGTCAGGCGGAAGGAGCAACAATTTTTAAACCAAAGTTCCCACATGAAAGGAAATTATTTTTCAATACTCTCTTGGTTTTCCTATCTGCTAAAACCATTGCTTTCTACGAAATACCCCTAAAAACTCAGTACCTAGGGTATGCTATTTTGAGAAATTCAAATCATAAGCTATCCCAGAGATTGTTTCAAGATTTGGTAGCAAATTTAAGGGTAATCAAGAGAGGAACTGTCAATCTGTATGTTATATATCCAAGACTAATAAGCTTTTACCTTAAAAATGTTCTAAGAAAAGAAAATTTTGAACAAGGTGAAGCACTTGAAAGTAACAATCTTTAAATGAAATTTTTACAGCATGATGGCCAAAAGCCAGAAAAATGTTGTACAAGAAAACATTTTGGAAAACCAAGCAATAGATGTTACAACATTTGTTGCTGAGCCCACTGCTCCTGGTGGCCACATTGCATAACCCAGCACCGTGGAACCCACACTAGACTCTTCCATACAAACCATTTCCATTTCTATCCCTAAATCTAAAAGAAAAACCAAAAAGAAAGGATCTTTGGAGGTTGACATGCCAGAGATACCTACTGTAACACAAATCAGCTAACATTGTTCTTACTTCCTCACAATAGATGCAAAACCATCATTTCCACCAAGCCAAACTCTCACTTCTCCAAAGAAGGTGTTGTAAGCATAATTGACCCAAATCAAGGGGAGATATATCACTTGATTATCTCTACTCAAGTCCCTCTCCCAGGGCTGCTTCTCTTTCCACGCCTCCACCCACTTCAACAGTCCATTCACCTTTACCAAAATTACTTGATGCAATTGATACATCTGACTCGCATATACCTAGTTCATCAACAACAAATCACAGAGAGCTCACTCCCACAAGAAGAGGAGGCTACACCTCTTGTATCCAAAGAGATACAAGTTGGTATTTCAAGTGGGCAACTACTACAACTGTAGAGACACCAGTCTCAAAGTTTGACAGTGGTTACATCTCTAAGATCCCCTTGAAGGTAACAACTATTGAGACAATAGTCTCTACACCAGTACCAAGAACAAGGGGCACTTGGTATAAAACCAAGTTTAACCACCTCTGGTGGGAATTCAGATGTTCATGTTAACTCATGTGATGGATTAAACTATCAAGAATTGACGAGAGGGTCACACATTTGGAAACATCTGCTGGAAAGATCAAGGATATGATGAAATCTTGCTCAAAAACTCCAGACCCAGACCACCAAATGCAGACATTGCAAAAGAAATGTGGGCCCACATTCAACCATACCTACATATTCAAAAGCAAGTTGCAGAAGAAAGATATACCATGCAGGTAGAGCTTGTACGACCAAGTGGATGCAGATATCAAGATACACAGGCAGAAGTTAAAGCCATTAAAGAATTTATTTTTGAAAACACTAGTCAAGCTCTCACTCTCCCTAAGTATGATGATGCCAAAAAAATAGAGGAAGAAGACTACATGAGGAAGCTCCCGCCCCTGGTCAAAAAGGTTGGCAAAAAGCCTGACATTGCTGCACTCAAAAGGGCTAGAAAAGAAGAAATTGATAAAGAAATTGAGAAGCAAAAGAAAACGGATACAAGGAAGCAAACATGCAGATAACAGTGCAGGAAATCATCAAAAGAAAATAAATTTAAGATAACCAAGGTTCCTAAAAAAGGTTAGTCAAAGCACTGTTGCACCTATCCAAAGCACTGCCAAACCAATCACAACTCAAACCAGTTGTTTCCACCTCCACTACTCAAATCACCATTGCTTCCATTACCAAAACAGTTGTTGCCACTATAAAAGTTACAACAGAGCTTACAACTACTTAAACACCACCTTCACCATTACTATTTAAGTCCCCCAAAGTGACTTCTCAAAAGAAAATCAACATCACTACCCCCACAACCACCACCAAAAACACAAAAATCACAAACTAGAACCAGGAGAACTAAGTTCATTGTCCAAGATGATGATGAAGAAACTCCTCATGCGTCTCCTATCCAAACAAAGACTACCACCACTACATCTCATATATCCACCACTACAACCACTTCGCTCCACCCCCATCCATTCACCTACCACACTTCCACCCAATTTACTTGACCCGTTGGAGTTAGAATATGTCTCAAAAGAGATAGAATCCTTCTACTCCACAACTAACATAATCAAAGTGACCTTTCCTTCCCTCAGAAGATATAAAAAGCCTAAGAATGTACAAGAGTACCTGGATTTAAAGCTCAAACATGCTGAAAATATTGCTGCTCTCAAAAGCAAGGGAAAGAGTGATAAGGAGGCACAACAATCTTGTCTACAGAAGTTACTAAAATGAATAGACTTGAAGATTTTGCCAAGGATGTCAGTCAGAGGGCTTCGCAAGGACCAGTTAGCAACCCTAACCTGAAAAAGGAATTAAGGGAAGACTATCTGGATTTTATCATAAAAACAAACCCTATAGAGCTTCAAGAGCTCAATTCACTAGATGGTCCATAGAGGCCCTTCTGGAAGAAATTGCCAGAATTGAGATGCTAAAGCTCAATCCAGATATCAAGCCCACTCTTTCCAACTGGGCTGCATGAAGAAAACCTGTTGGATTAAAAGCAGTTGAACTCACAAGAATGAAGGAAGAAATGGTGGCTGTCAAATATGGCTCTATGCAATCTATGGCTAGGTGGGATTAGCCAACAATCAGGGCTACTTACAAGAAACTAGAATCTTTAAAAGCCAAAGTTTCCTCAGTCCCCAAAAGGCTTAACTTTAAAGACTTGCCTATCATTCAAAGGCCATCATATCTGAACTTCTATCTGCAAGATAAGCCTCTTTATTGGTGAGAAGCCATCTTAAAAGACAGAATGATATGTATGAAAAGGATGTGAAAAGATCTGAAGAAGACATTATGAAGGAAGGTATCAAAAACATGATCATGTATGAACATCATGATAGATAGGGCAAATCATAGGAATGTAGATTCCTTCACCTCTTCCAATAACATCAGTAACCCCTATTGCCTCTAAAATTCAAAGTGACCCTCAGACAAAGCTAGCCATGAATTGACATTGTCAGGGCAAATGGGGAAGTGCAAGAGACTTCAATGAATAGTGTGATGAACAAAAAAATTAAAGATCTGCAAGATTAACTGAATCTTCCACTTTCGAAAGGGATGCTGATGATTCATTATCTGAAAAAATTTGAAAAGCAATTCAAAGCACAAATCAAGATTATGTTGAAGAAGAAAATAAAATTGATCCAATAAAACATCTTTTTTTGGCATCATCTGTTCTATGGGTAGATTGTTGAACCTACTAAAGAACAGATGAATATTCAAAACCCAAAGCATGATCCACTTATCAAGAAATAAGTCAAAAGATTGAACCACTTATCAAGAAATAAGAAAAATATTGAACTAGTCTCTCCCCAAAGATAGTAAATCTTAAACACCTATTTAGAACATCTGTTCATGGGCATGACAAACATCTGATCAAGACTTAGAACCATTGTTAGAAAGTACCACATTTGTTGAAGACCAAAGCCTGATCAAGCCAAAGGTCTGATGAAGAAGTCCAAACATTTGTATGGCCAAACAGATGTTTGGACAACTGCAACAGAGGATAGTTTACACAGTGGTTTCTCAATGTAATAGTATTTATTTATCAGTGTTTATATTATCCTAGATCAGATTTAGGATTTGCACAGATGTTTGCAAACATATGTGGAATCTTTTCTTTTAGGAATGTTAGATGTCACTATCAAGGTGATGTCGGCCAATCACTAAACAGAGCTTCGTACTTAGTATAAATAGATCACACTGTTAGTGATCTATTCATCACACACTTCACCTTTTCTCTTGTACGAACTGATTTGTTACGTGATCAGCTGAGGGGGGGTCTGTAGAGTTAATTGAATTGTAAAACATTTGAATATTGTGAAATTAATGAAAAACAATCATTGATGATGATTGTGACATTTGTGACGATTCGATCATGTAACGATTCCGAACAGTTTATCAATCAATGAAATTTTGTGTTTGATTCCAAAATTTGTATATTTATCTACATTGCACATATTCAACCTTTGCACGATTTCGAACCCTTCAAAACTTTTCAGGAAATTATGCGTAAATTGTTATGCAAACGTAATTAGTTTAACGAGACGTACACTCTGGAACAATGGCATAAGCTAAACGTACCCTAAATACCCTTTGCATAAGTTAGAAATAAGTTTTGGGGGATTCGCTATGGCAAAAACAAGTTTATTCAAGCTCAGGGCTATTTTGCAAAATCTGCGAAAGTATGTCGATTCGCGTATTTCCTAATACGGAACATGTACGCACATTCAAACATTTTGTAACCATTAAAATTTGTATTTTAGTGATGAGAATGAAAAAAATATCATTCGTTACGCAATTACGGTCGTTTTCGCATTAATTAAAGCGTTCGTCGTAATTAAGCGAAAAACGCAACCATACAACCGAACGAGCCGACATCCATGACATTTACGGACATATTTCAAGTTCCTATGCTTTAACATCCTTATTAAGCCTAAAAATGAAGTTAACGGTGTTAAAAATGCCAAAACGTGACAAAACAAGTCTAGGGGCTAAAGCTGTCAAGATTTCAAACATTGTGCCAGCAAGGGTCCATACGGACCATAAGAGTAAACCCATACGGTCGTAAGACCTCTCCAGCACAGCAGTTTGCTGGCAGCTTCTTATTTCATTGCTTAGACACCAAGAACTCAAACTTGCCAGCTTTGTACCTTCAAATGACACCTGTTAGGACCTCCCTAGGATCATGCAAACACATGAGAATGTCTGATGATCTTGTGGCTTCAAGAACACTATAAATAGCCACCAAGTTTGGCCATTTTTCCTTGCTCAATTCTTTTCTTTCTTTAATCTGCTCTAATTGGAGTTGCTACCGCTTGTGGAGGCCTCCTACTGAGCATTCTTGGCTTCCTAGGACACAAGTAAGTGTTCTTCCTTAGCCTCTTTTAGTTCTTTTAGTTATTTTGAACTAAAAGTCAAACAGTTGACTTTCTGTTTGACTTTCGGTTCTGACCATAATTGGTCAAAGAAAAGTTCACTTGAACTTTGCAACGTGATCGTAATCACGAAGGTTATGATCCATAGCGATCACGCCTACTGATTAAACAATTTACTAGTCGAAGTGACGAATCAAAGTTTCGGTCAAAAATGTGCATTATGTGCATTTTACGATGGAACTATTTTCGGGTATCAAAACTGTCACACCCCGAATTCCACGTATAACCCGGTGGGCACAAGTGGGAAGTATGGTGACGTAGTTGATATCATCATAATCAATTATACACAGTTATAGCAAAGCGGAAGGTTGAAGAAAATTACTATTACAACCCAAAAGTTAGGAGCACTCATATCGGCAGATCCGGTTTAGAGACATCTTTTGTTTTTGGGAGTGAAGAACACGTAGATCCGGTATCCTGTAGATTTGTAGATCTCATATCACCCATGTATGTATCTGATATTTTTGTAGATCTTGGGTTTCTTCATATTTTTCAGATCTGTGGATAGATCTCATATCACCCATGTTTGTATCGTTTCTTCTTATTTTTTTCAGATCTGTAAAGGTTGACTGTTGATGTTGATTGTTGTGTGTGTAATTATGAATCGGTGATTCAGGGCTACCGGTTGCCGCCATTGAGCAATTGAAGCTTCGGGAATCAGTCAAGCCTTCAGTCTTTTCTTATCGAGCTAAGACAACACAACAAACACACGTGAGCCATTTTCATGTTTGCTGAGTCATTGTTGTTCGGTTTAGATCTGTTTGGCATTTTAGGGTTTCTTAAATCAAAATTTGCTCATACTTGTCTATTGATTTAGTCTTTGTCAGTGTTTAGGGTTTATGTGTTGAGCTAATTATATGCCATGTGAGGATCATTTCATGTTAATTATTGTGATTTCACATCTGTTATGAGTTTTAATTTCACATCTGTTTTGATGAAGTGGATTAGCATATTTGAGTGTTTGGATAGAAGCAAACTGCTTATGATTATGTGTTTATATGAGGGTGAATTAAGAATTTAGGAGTTTTTCTTATTCAAATTACTTATCTGGTTCAGGTTATTTGACATCTAAATCCTTAAACTGTCAAAAACTCCTTGTTTGATTATTTTGCCTGTTAATCAGTTCATTGTGTGTTCCACAGGAGGCATTGCTAAAATTAGGATTTTATTGTGGCGAGGAAGACGGGGAGTTTGCTAGCTTCTCAAGTGGCACAGAGAGCTGTAAAAACATGGCAGGTGAGCTACTAATTCCATTTTCTTATCAAAAAGGATATTAATAATTGAACATGCATTTTCTGATTGTAAAGATGGTATATTGCTTTTTACTCTTGTGGTGTTACTTTCTATTAGTGCATTAGTTTACTTGTGTGATTTGTGCTTGCAAGTCTTCCATAGATGTGCCCGAAACTGGAATAGTGACAGCAGAGCTTTTAGTAATATTACTTATAGACCAACTAGACCGCACTTCTGGCTTCAAGGTAAGAGGAAATCTTGAGACTTGATAATACCAAAATTTTGAAATACTAGGAGGCAAAATGGGTGGGTTGGGTTACGGGTCAAAACAAGCTAATTTTAGTACAGGTCAAACACTTCGTGTTTGGTTAGGCTGACCCACAACGCTTTTTGTTTTTTTTAACTTGCAAATAGTTCAAGATTACATATATTAATTTACCTAAACGAGTAATTATATCATTACAACTTATAAATCAGTGTTTTTTAAAAAGCATGCCTCATCCTGCTTCTTCAAAATGTTGTTTTTTTTCTCTCTAATAAAGCACACATAATCACTTTTTTAGTTGGTTTGTCAAACAATATTTCTGATTATTTCTGTTTTGTAAAAGCCTTAATCTAACAATCGTCTCAAAACACAATTCCAAATGCCTTTTAAATCTTTTAGCTTAACCCATGAGAGGTTAAACATGGGTCAAAATTGCCACCTCTAAGAAGTATCATAATGGCTAATGTAGTGTTTTTGGTTGTTCTAGAAGGGTGCAAATGGAGCTGCTACAAATTTTATAGCGCAAACACCAGAAGTTCCTTTGAAAATTGTGAAAGAAGTTCCAGAAAATGAGGTGTCCGAGAACCGAGTCTTTTTCTTGGAGAAAACAGATGGGAAGACCCTCCAGGATTACGCCTCGTTCGCCTCAAGGCGTACGCTTGGTGAGGCGTGAGGCAAAGGGAAAACATTTCCCCATCTTCACCCCTTTCAGCAGGGTTTCGGCTTGATGGTTTTAGCTATTTTGGTTTTTTGGCTGAAGCTATTGAACGCATAAGAAGTGTGAGCAAATAATGTGTCCTGGCTGAAAACATTCCTCATGTGACACGAGCTAATTTTGGTTTTTTGTCGGAAGCTATTGAATTCATAGCTTCTTGCTAAGGAGGGCTTTGGTTTCGTATAAAAGCTCCGTTCGCAGTTCAAAAAGAGATTAGTGTTCTTGGGAATACATGTCCATTTAGTTTTTTTAATTTTGTAGAAAGAAATCTAATCCAGTCAAAGATGAGTTTAGTCGTATCCATCAACATCTAATCTTTTTTTCAAAATGCAGCAAAAAACACTGTTTGAATGCTCGGAAGTTTGATTCGACTTGCTCAAGGTACAATGTTTCCCTTCTACCGGCAGTTTTGACCCTTTACTTAATTGATTGGGGTTGTGCTTTGTCTGAAACCGCTCAAATAAATTTCAAAAAGAAAATGACTAAAACGGGTCAATCTTCCATTTGTAACTTACCCATGATTTATTTTAATTCTTACATTCTACTAAACTGTTTTATCCCAAGATTTAGATTATTATTGTGATCATTTTTTTCCATAACATTCATGTCTATTACAAGGATTCATTTTGACTTGACTGGTACTGGCCAAAACAGGTACCGGCCCAAATCTATTTTGTCGTAACATTCGTTGGATGGTCTGGTAATTTTTAATGGGCTAGAATAGGTACTGGCCCGAATCCATTTTGACCCCCAAACCCGTACGAACCCAAAACCATGTTGACCCGTTATGGCATGAACCCGTAATGACCCGAATCCATTTTGACCTATATCAACTCCACTCCAAACCTGTTCCACCTGAACTGCATTGACATCCGAACACGTACTAGCTCCAAACCCATGCCGACCCAAACCAAAATATGTTGAAGAAGACCACTCTTTTGGACAGCGAGTTGGGTAGGTTGGCTAATGGGTCACTGGGTAAAAATGGTAATGCTTTATAGAAATGCCAGCCAAGTTTCTTACCCCCACATGTTTACTGTTGCCGTTGATATATTACTATTTGTATTGTTTCCATTAATGATTGTTGGTCCAAAATATTAAAGAGCATGTTCTTATCATGTAGGTAACAACCAACTGATGACGATACTTTGAAGAGATACTTCGTCCATCACCTCTACCCAAGGGACTATATCCCTTGGTGTGCCGTGCGATTTTAAAAATACTTCTGTACCTTAGTAGTCTTTCTCCTCTATTGACAACTTTGTACTTTGATAAAATGATGATGACCGCCTATTTGAACTCAAAATTTTCTTTACTCCTTTATTGTTGTTTGGTAATGCATGATCCATGATAGTAGGATGTATATGTAATCTTGCTAACTTTTGTAAATTACAAGAACATTTTGTGCTTTATTTTTCCAGGGAAATAAGCCATTTTAGCAGTCCACTTGAGATGTCATATGTTTCTTTTGCTTTGCTTCCTAGCCTGCACTTGACATCTGGTAGTGTTATAAAAACATAATTAGTGAAGAATGAATTAGGAAACATTTTTCATGTTCTTTACATCTTGCCATCAAAATTACTCCTTTCTTAGGTAAATTAAGTTTCAAATATTAATTACCGGATTTGATTTTTATTTTTTACTCTCTTAAGGCTTGATGTGTGGCACCTCCTATGTTTCAAATGAATAGTGATAATAATATGATACAAGGCGGAATAAAACTTTTCTTATATATCCTCGTGGCTTTGTTTATTGTGGGGGGATGAAATGGGATCATTCATATGCTTTCATGTATTATCTGTTTTAGCATGTTTTTTAATACTATTGTCAGATGAAGCTTTTTATACATGAGCCAAGTAACAAAAGTACTATATGATTTACTAGGGGAATATCAATATCAGATACCATGCATCATCTATTTTTTGAGTATATTTTTATTACATTTTAGTTTATTTTTTAATACTATTGTTAGATGAAACTTTTGATATATAAGCTAACAAAAGTACTACACAATTTATCACAAGAGCATCGATATCAGATAGCATGCGTTATTTATTTTTTTCGTATATTTTCTAATACAATTGTTGATGAAACTTTTTTATACACGAGTTAAGTAACAAAAGTACTATACAATTTACACAATAGCATCGATATTAGATACCGAGTTATAAATTGTCGCCGCCGCATCGCGCGGGGATCCAACACTAATACATGCCTTCTTACTGAATATTGTAGGTATTTTATTTATCTTAATGAACTTCAATACTTCAACACCAAAAGGGGCTTTATTGTGGAAAAACATGAAAAAAAAAACGTTATGTACGTGGTGGACAATGGTGCGGGTGTGTTCCACTTGAAGCCCAAAAGAAACAGGCTGGATGGTTCAACACCAACTCAAACGAATTACGATACACAGTTAATTTTGTTTGTGTTATTTGATAGATCAGATGATTGGATTGATTTTGTTGAATGGATTTTTGATAAGGATGATCTCTGTGATATGATGTTTGAAGTGTCAATGCTTGTATCTATGGTAGTTACATGGATTTTTTTTCTGTTCTCAGGTAATGGGCATGCTTGAACCAAGTCTTTGGGATGTTCGGAATACATTTGGCCAGTTGTAACACGACACATTGACAACCAAGATGTAGGACAATTCCATCTTTTCTTAGCTTACAAAACATTATTTTAACTGGGCGCACGATTGGTAAATATGATTTAGGGGCA
Organism: Scalesia atractyloides; assembly: GCA_947069175.1. Classification (NCBI taxonomy): domain Eukaryota; kingdom Viridiplantae; phylum Streptophyta; class Magnoliopsida; order Asterales; family Asteraceae; genus Scalesia; species Scalesia atractyloides. The sequence continues at coordinate 44,674,389 of CAMTDV010000016.1, forward strand.
TCTTTGAGCATCATATTAACGGGAGACAGTTATTCTACAACTGCATGTAAATCTATTTTTGTTTTGTTGGCTTGGTCAATTCTTTGACTCTTTTCTAATACGGGTCTAACAGGTAAGTCCAACTTTCGCCCGAAAGTACTAGGAAACGATTATTCTACAGCCGCAAGTAAAACCTATTTTTTGTCCAACTTTCGCCCGCATTGTAGATTGTCGCCATCGCCGCCGCATCGCGCGGGTCCCTACTAGTATATATATATATATAGGATATTGTTATATTTATATTGTGTAGCTCTGTACATAATTAGGAGATCCTATTGTACATATATATATTGGTTATACAATTAATGAAAATTCAGGTTGGCAGTTATATTCTCTTAAAGTTCTAATTCACTATTCATCATGATATTGTTTTGTGGGTGTTTCTTAGGTTAACTGCTTCTCCGACAGACGTGTATATGTGCCTTTGGGTTCTTGATTTTCTCTTGGGAGCAATCTTACAAGACGATAAAGCAAAGATGGACAAGTTTCACGGCCTAAATTTTGGATTTTACAAGATGCATTTAAAAGATTAAATGTAAAGCAGTACGGGAGACAATACGAGACATGATGAAGCATGAGAATTGCAATATATTAGAGTGACATGTGCTTGGTGTGGTCTTGTTATCTTTGTTAAAGATCGTTACTTATAACATCATTGTCACACCCAAATTATCGGGTCGATATTGACCGGTTGTATCAACCAAATATGCAACGGAAATTAACACTTAATATTAAAAAATAAATACAAGTTAATATATTGTTCGTTATCGACATAATGTAGTCTTAACACATAGGATTTTAACAAACCCTAAAAGTAAAATCACAAAATGGGGATCCATAGTCTCGGACTTCATTGTCACCATCAATGTGACTACTACAGCTCACTTATCATTCCTAAAAATACATGCTAAAAAGCATACGTGAACGTAAAGCCGGTGAGTTCATGACAAACTGACACATCAAAGAAGTTTTAATGAGTTTCAATGTATTACAAAATATCACAAATGCACTCCAAATCATTTCTCATCCAGTGATCATTAACCCACTTGAATGTATGTTGGAATATATACATGCACACATTATGTAGCTCTCAACATCAATCATGTGTAGAATTCAATTTTAATATAGTTACAGTACTGACTATAGTTATATATGCCCTGAGAAACAACACAACTTAATGAATTGTACTTTTGTATGAGTTAGACACGACATTTTAATGATATAATACACTTTTAAGAAAACGCATCAATTGACAAAACATTTTCATATAGTTTAACCCAAAAACATTTAAATGGGGATTAGTCATGAGGACTCACCTTTGGTCATGGTGATATAGGATGCTTGCTTATTAATTAATCATGGTTTACTTTGTGATTGGAAGCCCTAGTGATTGAGAATAATCACACTAATAAATCCTGAACATTCTCATTATATCAATATCACCATTCTATAATCCCACGAGGGACCTTAATAGCCTAAACACTAAACAAAACATAACCTACAAGGCTGTGAATATACCTTCATGACCACCGGTCTTCATGGAAGATGGGTGCAGAACCGCCCTTGCGTGCTCTTCCACAACACCATGCGCGCGCGCACACACACACTCAAAAAGAACTTTTTATGCTTCAGGAATATTTATCCGGCTGCACCCAAGTAGCCGAGCATACCCACTATACCCCCGACACACCAAAGATAACTTATTCCAACATTTAGAGAGCCTTTAGAATGCGAGAGGTTGAGTGAGACTCCTGAAAACTAGGGTTCTCTATCTAGAATGAGAGAATGGTGCAAGAAATGAACGAGGCAAAGCCTCGTATTTGTAGGTTGTTCTGGAGGCGGTAGCGGACTGTGAAGAGATGATCGCAGTCTGCGAAGCATTATTAGCTGGCACATGCGTGTCAGCCATGCGTTTAGCCTTGCTAAATACTCTGCGGACCGCAAAGCTTTACGGTCACAACCCGTAATGCCCCATTCTCATATCCGAATCGCCGTGAAATCTAGTTTTCATATATTTTGAATTTCGCAACTCCTTTTCTAGCCCAGGATTCTTTGAAGATTCTGGCTCTTTTTGGTCAAGTTGTCTTTTCATTTCATTTCGTGTTCGGTTAGGGTCTAGTGAAGCGTTTCTTGACCGACACTCATCATAACTCGTAGTTTAGTGGTTCTCAAACTCCTAAACCTTCATTGCTCAGAACTTAGGGTATTACAATCGTCAATGAAAAGACTCCACACAATTTGATAAAGACATTGTCTATCAACTTTAAACATTTTTTTCTTTTATTTGACGATTGCTCGATGTGAGCATGTATGAATACTCTTATGGTTACAAATATTTGAAGGAATTAAATACACTTTTTGTCTAGTTTTTTTTTTTGGATATTGCATATTGTATGAAGTACATGCACTCTTATAAATTTTTTTTGTCTTTTTGAAAATTGATTTGGCAATGTCACAATAGTTACTAGGTCATCATGAACTAGTATGTTTACTATTTACAATTTAGATATACTTAAAGGACCTGTTATTAAAAAACTTACAAGTAGAAGGCAATTTTCCTGCCAAACACAATTTCACATCGATGAAGTAATCCTACCGAGTTAGTACCAAATGTAGTTTCTACTGAAGATCTAAGATGCTATTGACAAGTTATATAGCAATAAAAAGAAAATAAAAATAAGACAAAACTGCACCAATCAACCTTTTTGTTAAACCTAAACTGCATTTTATATCTTTTACTATGAAATCAGCCAAACCCAACCTTTATATTCATGTTTTGTTACATTTTATAACATTTATAACTAACATCGTCAAAAAACTCAGTTAAGTTACCTCACATGCGTTGCATGTGAGGGTACTATGGTCTTTTCCCATTTTATTAATACAATTTATATATTTATTTATGTATTTATAAGATTTTTAAGAAAACCAAGGATGTGTTGTCTATCTCTTATTGGTTCCTTGTGGGGCCATCTTCAACATCAACCATATACATCATCTTCTTCTCTATCCATCATCTTTTGCAACATCAATATCTCCATCATCCTCATTCTACATCGATGTAATATTTACCGAAAATGGATCCCTGAAAACCTGACTTTTATTGTAATCGGATTCTATGTATGATAAATAAAATGGAATTTTTCATTAACGTTTGTCAAATTAGTACATTATGGAAATAAGTTGGTAGTACAAGTTTTAATTTTGTAGTAAAACGAAGTTTCATAAAAACATTAATATTAGTAAGTATAAGTTAATTTCATCGAAGTTTATAAGGGAAAACATTTAACTAAGTTATTGTGTGCTAAAACCAAGTTAGGACATTAAAGAAATTATATGACTATGTTATAACGTGTAAATATAATAAATAACTAAGATACAGTGTTTAGTTATACTAAATAACTAAGTTAAGTTACATTGTGAATAGGGTATAGACTTCAGGGGCGCTATGTCACACCCTAAAAACAAGGGCGGAGCAACGACAAGTATCAGTACAGCGCAACGGAAAAATTCTTCTAAGACCTTTAAAGAATGAATGCCTTTCCATCTGATGTTCCTCTAGGATTCTCAATCCTAATGTTCCACCTATCCCAACCGTGTGGTTGCCAAATATTAAACCTGAGAAAACATGCTTAAAAAAGTCAACTATACAGTTGGCGAGTTCACAGGTTTGTGCGTTTAAAAAACATGTCTTTCACAAAGAACAAGAGTTTCAAAAAGCATCACGTCTCTACCTTTGAGAACAATTGTTCCAAAATACCAAGTGCTCGAGAATGCTAAATGTCTCGAAATATTACATGTTTCAAAATACCAATTTACCCGCGAACCCAAGAATCACAAATATGAGTATTGCCACAAGGGCAAATATCGTATTCTGTTTCTAGTGTCTCGAGTATTGCCACAAGGGCCAATACTATTTAAGGCGTCTAGTTACCAAGAGCTCTACGATCAAGACTTAACTTTGTTTCTATATGGTATTGTTACAAAGGATCAATGTATCGCTACCCCACAAATGTTATATCGCCGAAACATTTAACACACCCAAGGACAATATCACCCGCTTGACCTCCAATCATATTGTCACAAAGGATCAATGTACAGTTGCCCCACAAATGTTCTATCGCCAAAACATTAATATACCCAAGGAGAATATCACCCGCTTGACCTCCAATCATGGTTAGCGCGACTAACCACGGGTGGGGTGTCAACCCGAATAGATCTATTCATATTTCCCATGCCTCCAGAGTTAATGATCATAGATAAGCCGGGGCCTTTTTTAGCGATAATTCATGTCTACTCTTGTAACCCTAGACCCAAGCCAATGTCGTCCCAATTGATTGTGTCTCATATGTAAATTCTAGTTCGTAATTCGTTTCCAAGTAAATGTTTATAACATGTTTTCTCCCTCCGAGTATTTGAAAACAAAAACATTTAAAAAGAGGGGTTTGAAACTCACATGGCCGGCAAAGCATAATACTCCATATAATAAACAAAGACAAGCAAAGCCGAAGCTTGAAATAACCTTCTTGTGCCGTAAACAAGGAGGAGTGTTGATCCCATATAATAATGCTCTTTTAACTTAATATGGCAAGTGATTTCAACAAGTATGAAAATAGTTTACGGAAATAGAAATCAAACTTTCAAGAAACACAACTACAGAATTTTCAAGTTTATATCACTTTGAAACAAAAAGGTTTACAAGGTGATTGTGAGGGTGTTGACTATTACAAACGAATACTTTAAGAATTCTGTAATGAAAGGGAATGGAGTTTTGTTGTATGTAACGAATGCTTGACTTAACTCATTCTCCTTCGATGGTGACTTCTCTATTTACAGAAAGTCTTCATCAAGAATAAACATTTTTATTCATGCACTTGATCTGCATAAAGTAGCTTTTTGCATATTCATTGAATCCATCATGGTCAACTTGCTACTTTACAAATATGGCAGAGCCTTATCTCTTAGACAAGTTGGTCCATCAAAAATTCTGATAACTAGCTTATCAGAAAAAATGTTGAACAGATCATCAGATTTTCTGATGATCAAAGTTTACCAGATTTCGATGATAATCATAAGATTTATCACCAAACGTATCTGATTGGTTCTTTCTGATCATCCACATTCAATTGTGATCAATTTCTGATAAATGTTGAAGATGTATCTGCCTTTCTTCTTTTGTCATGTTTATCTTGTATCTTCTTTCTGATTGATCTTCTTGACCTTATCTTTAGCACATGATCAGATTGATCATATTTTTCTTCTATACTTACAAAAGTTTTCTAACAATTTCCCCCTAAGTATTTTAAGAAAAATAACTACTCATAACAATGAACATAAAAAATGTTCAAACAACATAAATTCAAGTTGCAAACACAAACTTTGTTCAAAATAAGGAAATAACAGATATAATTTGTTTTTCAAGCACTGTTGAGGTTGACTCTGTAGAGATCATCATTCTTCAATCTCTTCTTGTGTTCAATCATTTTGTTGCACTCTTTGAACATTTTCTTGTACCATCCTCTTGCTTCAATCCAGTCATTGATAATTTCTTCTATCTTTCTCCTTAGCACCTCCTTGTTACGTCCATTTGCTTTGAGCTGCCCCATGTCGAATAGGCACGACCCCGTGCTTGACTTCTGATTCGTTGTTTTTGATCTTGGGGTGAAGCTTGGAGGGTTGGTATAGTGTGTCATCTTCTCGTCTTCTGTACTTATGCTTGTTTTTGTCGTTAATTTGTTCTTTTTGTACATTTAAGCTCTTTTAATCCTGAAATTTAAAAGTATACAAAGAAATGTACTTTTCCAACATTAGTACTAAAAATGGTTGATTTTATACTGTATTTGATATAGTTTATATGTTGCATTTGGTGCATATCAAATACTCCCACACTTGAATCTTTGCTTGTCCTCAAGCAAAACTCTTTTAATATTGCTCACACACCCAAATGAAATTGGTAGAGAAGAAGTTTTTGGGTCTTGTTCTTAGAGTGTCGGGAATCCAAGTCCTTTTTATTCTTGTTTTTATTTTACTTACAATCCTATTTAACATAATTTATTTAGAACACTTTTTAAGAAAAATAAATATTTTTGGGCATAACATGCCTTTATAAAATTTCATTTAGCTATATATAAATTCGCATACCTCAAAGTGATCACTCAACACTCGACTGAATATGTATAAGTGAAATGCTCGATACCAGTATGGGACTTACTCCTACCATATGATTTACAAGTAATCAAACCTCCTCATTTTTAACGTAATATTCGTAAATATCAAGAGGACTATAAAAATGGTAGGTTTTTGGCTATGGGTAGGGTAGTTTTATTGAAAAGTGGTTAAAAGCGTAAAATGTCGGTTTTCTTTTGAAAATTTATTTATATGTGACTTAGGTACAAACTAAAGGCTTATAAGCAATAATTTTGCTTATTTTATTTTAAGCAACTAGGATTTTCTTTTTTAAACATAAATTAAGTCACTTTTTTTTTATATAGATTTCAAAAGAGCCACATTTTACTAAAACAAAGGATGTAAAAAAAATAAAGATTGGTTTTCGGTGATGGGTGATTTGTTCAAAATGACATTTTGCAGGTTTTGAAACGAAAGGTTTAGGCTCAAAGGGGTTCAACTAGGGGAAATTTTTGTTTTTGTTTTTGGTGGGGGAAAATAAAGTTGAAAAATAAAAATCCTAATGCCTCCATCATATACTTACTTGGATTAGTTGGTAAAGACTAGGAATGTATTGTCTTGTCAAGTTCTAGATTTGTAAAAACCATACGGCTATTCACACAAGAAATGAAAAACAAGCCTTTAGTAAAGATATGAATTTGGATGCTCGGTAAAGGCTTAAAGCTCACATTTTTGTGGGAGAAAGGGGTAAAAGTGCGAAATTATATATACAACAAATTTTAAAAATATTTGTCATGTCTTTTTATTATTTTTTTCTTACATGGTTCATCTTATCACAGCGCTATCGGTTGTAAGTTTATAAAAGCTTGAACTTTTTAGATCTTTGTTTTTAACTTAAACTATAAATAAGACAAAAAAATTGAAAAAAAAATTGAAAAAGATTTGGGGTGTTTTAACTGTTCCAATATTTGTGTAAGACTTGATTTAGGATAAAAAAATTCAAGTTAAGCTCCCCCCCCCCCCCCCAAATTAAATTACACATTGTCCTCAATAATGTATAATTGTGGGTTAAAACAACAAATTTTTCAAACACCAGGCACTGGACATGGGAGCGTGTTTGGAAGACACGGCCCCGTGTCAAAAGTGCCAGTATCAGTATTTGGAAAAAAACTTACAGAAGGTTGGCACGGGGGCGTGTAAAGGAGGCACGGAATCAAAAAGTTTCAGTAACAAGAGGGGCACGGGGCGTTTCAGGTAGACACGGCACCGTGTAAGGCTACTGTTAGAATTCAGAAAAAGGTGGTAGGGTGTCGGGCTTCCTGTTTCGGGTTCAGGGTGTTGTATGTTTGGTGGATCCATGCATCCCAAGGTACATGTAAGCTCATAAATACAACAACAAACTAACAAGAAAATACAAATCCTACGTTGCGATCGTTCATTGTTTCATCATTTCAACACACCATCCATGAAAAGAAAAAAAATAAATGAAGAAAGTAAATTGTTTCAGAAAGTAAATTGTCCAAAACGGGTCACAGCCCGCAAACCATCACCATTGTTTCAAAAAGGAGGAGAGTAATCTGTACGTCGCCTCCTTGCCACCACCTTTGCAATCATCACCTAGTTCGAATCCATTTCCTCGTCACCCTCCAACACGGGTGCTGATGCCAGTAATGTCGGAGCGCATGGAGGTTATATTCCTCCCAATCCCGCCAACACGGGTGTGATGCCTTGTCCTGTAGTGAGAGCGTTCCAAGAGATATGGAGTGATTTTTGCGTAAGATTATCGAGATTGTTCATGTTAGGAAAATCAGCACCACCTTGGGAGGAGGACCCCGGGGCATAGCAGTGGGAGTACTGTCGAGGATGGTTGGGGTCGTCTTCGATTGTGAGGACTTAGTCGGGGTCAGTTGGGTTCATCCTTCCTTGAGGTCTTTAAGGAGAAGGACATTGTTGCACTCGGCGATGAGGTTCAGACGTGACAAAGTGAGATGTCAGCCCGGGTGACACTAACCCTTTTTAGAAGCTTCGTGGGATGCGTCCAACATGGGTCCTATAGACTCGGGCTATCCAGCCACCAAAGAATATGGGTGTTGGTCGTGTGGCTCTAGCATTTGAAGCCATATTCTTTAGTAGCATCTGGGCAACATTCTGGGGTTGTTGGTTCAGGATGCAATAAAGGCGAGTTAGCTCCTGAAGATTGACAATACCCCCGCTATCTCTCCTTTGGCACAAAATACCGTTCAGGACCCGATGAATGTAGCGAATGAGCTGGTCCCAAATTTTGGTACTTTCGGTGTTGCTTGGGTTGTAGATCCCATCTCCAATGGTTGCCCAAAATGTGTTCCTCGTGTTGTCGGGTAACTCAATGATGTTGCGTTGAAGATAGGTTCGGCAATCTTATCCTTGGTGTAGAGCCCCACATCTACACAGAACTTGGCTACCGAAACCACGTACCATTTACCACCACATGGAACGTCACTACTTCATTATCGAACATATCCTCGATATCTTTCTTAAGGTCAAAAGTGCTTTGGAATTCAAGATTGAATTCGTAAATCGATTGAAGCGGTGCCTCAAGAAAAGTCGAAGAGGTCTTGTCATGAGACTATCGTAGCGGTCTCTTTGCCCTACTGTTTCCAAGGTGTCATAACAAACTTGCCTCAATGGCTCATCGGATTCCAGTTATTAGAATCCCCATCCTTGCTTCGCATTGAGCGTGTTCTGTTTTGAACCTGAGCCACTTATGCGGTTCCATTTCCTTACAAAAATTGAGAAACAGGCTCTAGGCACGGCCCCGTGTCTAGTAGACACGACCCCATGCTGGAGGCTTTTAGGGGACATGACCCCGTGCCTTCAGAGGCATGGCCATATGGTCGGACTGCTGTTTTGACCCAAATCTCAACTTTTTGAATCGGTTTCGAAAAATCCAAAATTTTTGGTCCCTTGTGTTCGGTATACCCCGAAAAACAAACCCCAAGTATCAATTTTCACTTACCAACTCGTTTTACCCTTCTATTTTTAGTTTTTTCGTTTATGAACAAGGGTTTGATAAAATGGGTTGAAGATGTCCGATTTTTCGACAATGGTGTGGTGATTTATTCTTTAAAACACTAATACTAACTACTAACAAGATCTATGAAAAATTTCGTATTCTTTGAATTGACACGGGTCTAGTTCAAAACCCTAGATTTCCCCAAATCTTGATGTTATTTAACATGCAAAACATAAATCAAATAGAGTTAGATGTTAGAAACATACCTCGTTGGCGGATTGTTGAAAGAAATCGTGAAAAAGTGGCAGGAGCGGGCAGGGAACCGGTGGTTGCAGAGAAATGGGACATGGGAGTTATGAAAAGAAAAGTTTGCTTATGAGGGTTTTATCCCGTCTGCAGATAGGCACGACCACGTGTCTGGTAGGCACGACCCCGTGTCTAAATATTTTTTTTGTGTTTCTCTGTCACTTGGTTCGTTGGCTCATTTTACCTGGTATGTAGACTTTCTTCGTATGTTACATTCTTCCAAAATACACCTACAAGATGGATTATTTTAAAACAAGCCAAAATATATACAAGTTTGTTAGCTTTTTCTCGTCATTTATCTATCTCCTCCAAGGTCATTTTCTTTCCTCATCCTCCAGGAATCCTTCGTAGAATTTAAGCCTTTGTCAATTTACTTTAAATGGTTCTCCATTTGGAGGCTTAATCTATTGCACCATGGGAGTTAACTTCGGTGATGGTAAAAGGTCCGAAAAATACGTAGCCTTGAGTTAAAGAGAAGTACTTGATCTCCTTCCTTGAATTCTTTAGGTCCGCTTATATATTTATCATGTATTCTTTTTGAGCGTTCCTTATAGAATTCTGAGTTGGAATATATGCTTGAATTCTCAATTCGTCTAATTCATTTAACTGTTGTAGGCGATCTTTTCCTGAAACTTCTTGGTCTAAGTTTACATTTTTTTAATGCCCACTATGCTTTGTGTTCAATTTCTACCGGAAGGTGACAATTTTTTCCATTGACTAATTTATATGGCGTGGTACCAGTTGGTGTTTAATAAGCTGTTCAAAATGCCCATAAAGCGTCGTCTAACCATTCTTTCCGATTTTGACCCACAGTGTTTTCTAGGATTCTTTTTAGACCTCGATTTGTTACTTCAACTTGACCATTGGTTTGAGGGTGATAGACTATCAAGAGGCGGTGATGAGCCCCATAACGTGTTTGTTTGTTTTTTTCATTTTAAGATTACCACAGTGAGTACTTCTATCACTGATTAGGGCTTTTGCAGTTCCAAAACGTGAGAATAGTTTTTTCAGGAATTTTACCACCACTCTTCCATGGTTGGTTGGAAGAGCTTCAGCCTTGGCCCATTTAGAAACATAGTCAACAGCCACCAAGATATATTTGTTCCCTCTTGAGGGTGGGAATTATCCCATAAAATCCAATCCCCATACGTCAAAGATTTCACAAAAAATGCTATTTTGTGGCATTTCGTTTTTTCTTGTTATGTTGCCTGCCCGTTGGCATACATCACATATTTTAACCAATACATAAGCATCCTTATGTATTGTGGGCCAATAAAATCCTGCATCATACACCTTTCTTGCGTGCATGGTCCTTCATGACAACCGTGAAGAATTTGCTTGGCTTCACAACCATGGACACATCATAGAATGAGTTGGTCTGCACATATTCTGAAAAGATATGGGTCTTCCAAAAATAGTGTTTACATATGCGAAGAATTTATTTTGCTGGTGATAAGACAACCTTTTGATGATAGTGCCACTAGCTAAGTAGTTAGCAAATCTGTGTACCGAGGTTCTTCTTTAAATTCTAACATTTCTAAGGATTCTGTGGGGAATTTTTCATTGATGAGTTCTTCTCGAGTTCCTTCCAACATAGGGTCTTCAAGACGAGACAGGTGGTCAGCAGTAGTGTTTTCTATACCTCTTTTATCTTCATTTCTATGTCGAATTCTTTAAGGAGGAGAATCCAACTGATGAGACGTGCCTTTACGTCTTGCTTTTTGAAAAGGTATCGAATGGCAGCTTGGTATGTATAAACTATAGTTTTAGAGAGCACGAGATATGAAAGGAATTTATCAAATGCAAATACTATAGCTAGTAACTCTTTTTCAGTGGTTGTGTAATTCTCTTGAGCATCGTTAAGAGTTTTGCTAGCATAATATATGGGATGAAAATGTTTCTCTTTTCTTTGTCCCAAGACCGCTCCAACTGCATAATCGCTTGCATCGCACATGATTTCGAATGGTAGTTTCCAGTCGGGTGCAATCATGCTTGGTGTTTTGACTAGCATATCTTTAAGGCTAAGAAATGTTGTCTGCAATCCTTGTCAAAGATGAATGCGGCATCTTTTTCAAGTAGCTTGGTTAGGGGTCGAGAGATTTTGGAGAAGCTTTGATAAATCGCCTATAGAGTCTAGCATGTCTAAGAAACTTCGAATGACTCGAACAGATGATGGAGGACGAAGTCGAGAGATAGTATCATTTTAGCACGATCGACTTTCATTCCTGCATTAGAGATTTTGTAACCGACTACTATCCCCTCAGTGACCATTAAATTGCATTTTTCCCAATTAAGGGCGAGGTTAGTCTCTTCACATCGTTATAGCATTCTTTCAAGGTTGTCTAGACATTGGTCAAATGAGTCGCCAAAGATAGAAAAATCATCCATGAAGACTTCCATGGTTTTTTCTATCATGTCATGAAAAATGACTACCATGCATCGTTAGAATGTTGCATGTGCGTAGCATAGACCAAATGGCATGCAACGATATGCAATGGTTCCGTAGGGACAAGTGAAGGTAGTTTTCTCTTGGTGTTGGGAGATGGGAATTTGAAAATACCCTGAAAACCAACTAGAAAACAATAAAATTTATGACCGGATAATCGCTCTAATATTTGATCAATAATGGTAAAGGAAAATGGTCTTTCATGTGGCTTCATTGAGTCTTCTATATTCGATGGAAACTCTCCATACGGTGATGGTTCTTGTTGGTATGAGTTCGTTCTTTTCGTTGGTCACAATCGTCATGCCTCCTTTCTTTGGTACTACTTGGACAGGGCTAACCCATGGACTATCAGAAATTGGGTAGATGATTCTACGTCTAAGAGTTTTATTATTTCTTTTTTTACAACTTCCTAGATGTTGGGATTCACCCTTCTTTGTGGTTTGATTACCGCTTTATAGTCGTTTTCCATTAAGTTTTTGTGTGTACACATGGAAGGATTTATTCCTATTATGTCCATTAACTTCCATGCAATTGTCGTTTTATGTTTTTTAAGCAAACTAAGTATTTTTTCTTATTCTTGAGAAGTGGGATATGAGGAAATGATAACGGGAAGTTTACCTTGATTATCTCGGAATGCATATTCTAAGCCTTTTGGAAGTTCTTTAAGTTCTAAAGAAGGCGGTTTTTCAACAGATGGCTTAGTTTTTGGCTCGTTATCATAGTCGATGGACGAAACGATTTGGTTGGTAGCGACTTCCTCTTCAATGAATTTGTCATTTTGTTCCTCCGTATCGGGTGGCTCAACTTCATCTTCCAACAAGGAATCGTCATTGCGGATTGGGTATTTCAGTTATTTGTTTATATTAAAATTTTGCTTGTCGGCCCCAAGTTTAGTGGGAAGATTTTGATGTTTTTGTTTGAGCAAAGCTTGATGGGTTTCGAGAAAAGGTTGTCCCAACACGAGTGGAGCATCATCTAAGATGACGAAGTTGGTTGGTACAATCATTTAATTTGTTTGTATGAGAACATCTTCAATCACTCCCGAAGCGTGTTTAATTATTCGATTGGCAAGAGGATAGGAATTTTGATTGGAAGAAAATCACCAATACCTAATCTTTCGAAAACGTAGCTCAGCATTATGTTAACACAAAGATCTTTGTCAATTGAGATGTTGACTAATATAGATGTTTTGAATAAAACATGTTACCGGTTTTATGTTTAATTCAATTTTTTCATCTTGTATTAGCGAAGTTTGACCTTTGGTTAAGATAACGCATGCTATTTCTTTCATGTTACCTCTTTTAGAAACTTAGCATGAGATGGAACCAAACTATGATTTTCAAAAGAAGGTTGAGGATGTGTATTTCTTGGAGGTCTTTTTGATCCTCTTCGAATTTTACCTTTAAGAACTTACCTTCCGAATGGATTGATTCGGGTTTTTTCATCTTCATGTGATGTGTACGAAATGCAACATATAAATTACATCAAACGAAGCATAAAACCAACCCTTTTTCAGTTTATGTTGGAAAAAGCATGTATCTTTGTTCCTTTTTAATTTACAGGACCAAAAGAGCTTAAACGAACAAAAGAGCAAATAAGCAGTCAAAACCAACATAAATACAAGAAGAAGGAATAACGTGACATGCCCGACCCTCGAAGCACCCCAAAGGCAAAAACAAGAAAGACAGAAGCTGACCTCGGGGCCGTGCCCAGCCAGGCATGGGTCATGGTCAGACCTAACACATAAAGACAAGACAAATAGAAGCTTCCATGCCCATCACGGGGTCGTGCCCACATGACCATGGGGCGTGGTCAACTCTAAGATTTGCAGAATCTTGATAGTACATCAAAGAGTTGACCAAGGGGCCGTGTCCAGGAGCCACGGGGGCGTGTGGGGCCCTCTGCTGACAGCTGCAATTAATGAAGGAAGAGAAAAGACTGCAAGGGTCGTGCCCAAGTGGACATGGGGCCGTGGCCGGGTACTATTTTGACTATAAATAGGGGTGCTTGGTTCACTTCAAAGGAACCCCTTGGCAAAACACTTCTCTCTGACTTTGCCACCACTCCACCACCACCACTACAACACCAACCCCCACCATCATCATCCATCTTTCATCTTTAGAGTGTGTAGTAGTCTCGGGATCCAAGATTGATCGTAAGAGTTCTTGTCAAACAAAGGCCATGCTTGGCTAACCTCTTACATGTGAAGACAAATCTTTTATGTATTACTTTTGATTTTTAATCTTTCGGCTACTTTTTAATTGGGTATGTATTAATGACTTTAATAACTAGTTTTTGTTATGTTGAAAGTGAATTTTCCTAACCATTTCTTCATGATGTCATTGATTTGCTCATTCGTGTCTTTCGGTCTATATAAAACGCGTTAACTACTTGGAAGGGGGTTAGAATGGTGGTTTGGTGAGTTCTTGTCTCGTTCAGTGTATAGATCCTGCGAGGACTTGGCTCAAGCTTACTAGGGCCTCCTTCAATGCCCTATGGTATTGGATGGTGGGGGTACGAATAGCTTGAGCCCCTCATATGTTAACTACTATTAATATATTAAACCAGCCTCTTGGAATTGTATCCTGCTGACTCAAACCACTTGGCCAAGGGTAACGTCACCTTCAAAAGAGGGGCCTACCAATTTTCGCATTAATAACTTACTTAATTGTCTTCCAATATTCCGGCCTCTTAGGATTGTATCCCTGCTGACTCAAACTGTTGGGATTGACCCCTACAAAAGAACAGATGATAAAATGCCAAAACAGATCTGGTTTAAATGATCCAAAATAAACAGTGTTTTGGTTCACAACTTCCCTCAATGACAAGGCACCTAACATCTGATAGCCCTAACATCTGCTCAGTGCTAAGCTCTACTGGTTGTAAAGACTGTTGAAGTCCAAACCTCTGCTTGAAGTCAAAAGTCTGTTGAAAGTCAAAGGTCTGATCACCCTTTGAAGAATATATGATAAAGCTTCAACAGTAGTTAAGCTCATCAGTGGTTTGCATCCTATTTGGATAACCATCAGTGTTTTGTGAATGTATCAGAGGATAGCATTAACAGTGGTTAGAGGTTGTTAGGTTAGTTAGATGTCATTGTCTTGGTGATGTTAGCAAATATGCTTCAGAGGTTAGGATTAGTACTATAAATAGACAGTGCATGTACTGTTCTATTTAGCTTACACACACACACATTATCTTGTACGATCTAATCTGTGTGAAGCTCGGGCTGAAGGGGAGTTAGTGATTCATGCATGTAATTACTTGTAATCCTTTTCAGTCTTTTGAGTAATGAAAACATTGTGTGATGAAAGCTAATCTCTCATTTGATTGTGTTACAAAGTTTTAAATTTTATTCCGCTGCAAGTTTTATATGATTTATCTTATTTTATATCCAATTTATTTAAAATAACACAATCAGGTCAAACTCAGATCCTAACAATAGGTATCAGAGCATGGTCAGTCAAATTCGATCTAACAATCGATTTGACGTAAAAAGAGCAGCTCAATTTTTGTGATACTGTGTTGATCGTAATTGTTGTAAAACAGAGTAAGAGCCAAATCACGTTATATACGTTTTCGAGTATTTATGTTAAAATCTGTTATGATTCTATGATTGATGGTTGCTAAGAATTCATCTAATGTCTTCAAAAGACTAAGGTGAACCTAAATCTTAGGAACATGATCTATATGATGAACAAAAGTTATGAGAAAATTTTTAAAAGATTATGGGCTGACGTTTAGAAAACCGGATCAAAAGTAATGTGAATCTTAGCATAAGCATTTCTGCAAAAATGTCTAAGGTTCTCAAAACATTATTGTAAATGATTCTGGATTGATTATTCTTTCCTTAAAAACCTTCCAATGAATGTTATTTGCCCATGGAAAGGTTAAAAGGGGAATAGAAGAAAAATCACAAAACTCTAAAAGTGTGTTTATCTCAAAACTTTTAAATGTTAAAAAGAAAAGAGTATAAACTTAAAACACCTGAGAGTTCACACACTAGTACTACAAAAGGAAAACCTAAGATTAAATTTCGTCTCTACTCAAACATCTGTTACCAAACACGCTGAGTGCAACCACTGTTTACAGGTAAATTCAGGTAACTGATGTATGTCAAAGCTAAACATTGTTTTAAAGAAGGACTTAGGACATCAATCAGATCTAATTGATTCATTTATCAAGAAATTTTTACTTAATTTTTAGTAGTAAAGATTTCATGTATATATCAGGACATATATTATTCCTTTTCAGTATTTTGTTCTCTGGAAAGTAATACATGTTGAGCTTACACTTGTTTTAGATAGTTAAAAGCTTAAAATCTGCCAGGAAGTAAAACCTTTCTATTTTTAGAGAGAAGGGAGTTACTCCTCCTTGATAATGGATCAAAAGAAATATGTAGATGGTCAAGGTTATCTTATATTATGCTTGTTTAGGCTAACTTTGCAGATACTCACATGTCTTACCACTAGAGCAGCAGATGTTTAGAACAATTGCCTAAGCTCATCCTCTGCTGATTCAACAGTAGTTGATCAAAACAGCATCAAAATCATTGCTATCACATGATATCAAACACTGATGACCTCAGACATTACTTTGTGAGGGATTTCTATGAAAAAGGTTTGATTTCTTTACAACATGTCCATACTAAGGATCAGCTGGCAGATGTGTTGACAAAAGCACTTGATGCTCACACTTTTGACAGTTTGATTTCTAGGCTTGGAATGCTAAACAGGGACTAAAAACAAAATTTATTTGTGATCCATGTGTAAATAGCAATAAAATGTTGTTAGAAAATCAAAATCCATCCTTAAAAATAGTTTAAAATTGAATTTTTCAATAAATCCTCAAAGTCTGTTCAAAGCACTAATAGCACAAAACATTGATCGTTTAGAAAAATCTATCCACTGTCAAAAAGTGTATCCTTTGGTAGTTGCAACCACTGTTCTTATCCACTGATCAAATCTTCCAACAGTGGTTAGCCAAACAACTGTCTTCCATTTTCAAAACAGAGGTTACAAATGGGCAGATGTTATTCGAAGTTGTTGCATCAGATGCCACGTCATCATCACTTTTTCAGAAACCCTATAAAAACCTTGTTCCATCCAGCACAGAGGTTTCACCAAACTGTGTCGATTTCAAAAATCTCAAAACAGTTTTTCACTCAAATCATGGCTCCCAAAACAAAATCCAAGACAAAATCAAAAGCTAAATCTAAACTCGTATCATCGACATTCACGTTAATCATCAAAACTCCTCATAACTACACTGCTATTCTAGAGGAAACCGAGTCAAACACAAGATATTCAATGATTCGGTTACTAAAAGAGTCCAAATTCAAGGAGATGCTGACAGCAAAAGCTCCAATTTGTGAAGGTTCACTCCGACAATTTTGGGGTTGAGGTTCACTCAACAGAGGGAGTACCTTATGCAATAATTTCAAGAGTGGGAAAACCTTGATGCAAATTACTCACAATCGATCTCCCAAGTCCTTAAATTGAATGACATGTCATATCTGTTACATTTCCTCTGGGTGAGATCCAAGCAGAGTTTATTAGAAGAGGGTATGCTGGTCAACTCAAAGGTATGACTATATTCAAACCAAATTTCCCTGCTGAGATGAGATTATTCTCATACTATTTTGACATGTCTCTCAGCAAAAACTACTGGTTTTAATGAAATTCCATTGAACATGCAATATTTGGGATATGCTATTTTGAATGATTCAGATTTCAATTTTTCCCAAGTCTTGTTTAATGATATTGTTAATAATTATTATAATATTGCAAAAGAAAAGGCTTTTCTGATACATCCCAGGTTTTTAAGGATATATCTTCGAAATCAATTACCTGGAGATGATTCTAAAATTGGCCCAGTTAGCAAGGCAGGAGCTATGGGTCATGAAACTTTTACACGCATTTCTAATCAAGATAAAGTTTCAAAAACCCAAGTAGAGGTGGTTGAGCAAGATTTATTAGAACAACCTGCCCAAACTCATCCATCTGCTACGAGCCCACTACTCTTGGTGACCACAGTAACACAACCACTGTTGTGCAACCCCCACCAAAAATCTCCAAAAAGACCAAAAAGAAATTCACCAAACCCACCAAAAAGGGCCTTCTGGAAGATGAGATCCCAGAAGTTAACCCAATGACAACACAAAAGTCACAAGAAACCACTGTTGCTACTTCCTCACAACAGCTGGAAAGATCTCCACCCAAAACCAAAACTCCTCATGATTCCTCACAAAAGGAACATGTTGTAAGCACAGGGACACCACAACTTGAAACATTACCCTCACTTGAGAGTATGTTGAACTGTCCTTCTCCCAGGGCAAATTCTCTTTTCACATCACTTCCCACATCCCAAACTAAATCAACCCTGAAGTATATGTTTGAGGTCATTGGAAGTCGGACACAAAACAACCTTTCTCACCAACACATTACTGAGAATACATCCTCTACAATGGCTGTGTCTGATAAAATTTCATTGACTAACCCACAAAAAGTTGAGGAGGTTACACCACTTGAATTTCATGAAATTCTTGTTGGTAGTTTAATTGGAGCAGCTACTACAGATGTTGAATCTACTGATTTACATCTGGATAGTAGTTTCATAAATAAGTCTCCCTTGAAGGCAATTTCTAATGAGGCCACCATAGCAACCACTGCTGGTATTAAAACCACTGTTGAGTCTGTTAAGGAAATCTCTGCTGTAGAAAGAAGTCCCAGTACCAAGAAAAAGGGGCATCTATGTTTGAAACAAGGGCTGGAACCTCTGTTCATGATAACATAGATACAACTACCATTTCTGGTAGGAGTTTAGATGATCCTATTAAGTTAGGTGATGATCTAAAATATAAAGATTTGACGGGGAGAGTTACTAAAATAGAGACATCAGTGGCAGATATCAAAAATATGATGCAACGGATGTTAGAAGCTTCAAAGTCTCAAAACACTACTCAACCCTCTGCTCTTCAAACAGCTGATATAATCAAACAAGCTTATCCTCTGTTTCAATAACAACGCCAACTTGCTAATCACTAACATGAAATACGTGTAAAAATGCTCAAAGATTTGGTTGATGAAAGATATAGAGAAACTCAGGCAGACCTCAAGGGCATTAAAGAATTCCTTACAAAGACGTCTTGCACTTCTTCTGCACCTATCTTCGAAAAAGATGATGCCAAAAAGGGGGAGAAAACTGAGTGTGTGGATAATATGACAAAGCAAAGCCAGAACCTGAAAAAAGAATCCTTGGTAACTTCTGCTGAAACATCTGTCAAAGAAAAGAAAAAGGGAATTGATGAAACTCTAGACATTCAAGCAGATAATGAAGATACAGGAAAAAAGACTTCTAAAAAGGCTTTTGACACTTCAAATAGAAAGAAATCACCATCACAAGAACCTAAAGAGCAAACCACTACTGGTCTCAAAACCACTGCTGGTACCATATCCACTACTGCAACCCACCTCACAAATCACCTACTAAAAAGCAGAAAACAATGCCACCACCTTCATCACCAATCTTCACTGCAACAGATGTTGTGACTACAAAAGGGACAACAAATGTTAAAACAACAGTGGTTGAGACAACAGTTCCTTCATCAGTTGTTAGCCATGTAACACCCGATCGCGTAATACAACAACACGCGACGAAAATATCGAGGAGTCACGTTACAAATTGCTCAGCCACAACTGGTACTAAATTGTTGCATCATCAATAACATTGTTTTAAAATATAATGAATACAACAAATTGTCTTTTGTTTAAAGAAGTCTAAAGCCCGAATGCATTCCTATGTGTAGCATGCTCGAATAATCGTCAACCTGAAACATATGTGAAAAGAGACGTCAACAAACAATGTTGGAGAGCACATAGTTTTGTTGGCCAAATAAATGGCAAAAGATTTGATATTGCAATACTTTGACAACTACTAGAGTTGCCAATTGTAAAACGACTCATTTTAGCCAAAGAATGGCAAAAAGGGTTAATTTTGCAATACATTAACTTAATTATGAAACTTATAACAAAAGAGTTTTGTATATGGCATTATGATCATTACTAAAGTAACTTTCATGCCTTTGAAAATTGTACTTTGTTCTTTGTAAACATATTGAAATCGTCCATAAACTTGAGAGTATGTTATAAGAAATCCAATTAAGGATAATCAATAACTATACTGAAATCGGTCAATACTTGCGTGAGTATAGTAGAAATCAATCAATGATTTATAATAATACTAAATATCCTTTTAAGAATCTATCATACAAATCATGAAAGGATTCTTCAAGGATTTGGATATCGAACATTGAAATCAGTCATACACAAAATCCTAAAGTGACTCGAATAACGCTACAAGAGTAATGCAATAAGAACACTTATATATAGTAAGTACCAGCGGCATATCCACCATGTTCTTGTTGTGTTACACTTGTTTTGTTATCCTAATCACAACTAACCACATAAGCACATAATCGTCAACTTGTCAATTGTCTCGTCAAATACGCGTTAAAGTACACAGAATCCAATCAAGGACTACCAATTAGTACTTTAAACCTTCCACAAATATCTAGCTATAAAGATAGGTAGATGTAATGGGAATTATGTCTTGTCACTTGTCTCGTCAAATTGTCTTGTCAAATACGCATTAAAGTACACAGAATCCATTCAAGGACTACCAATTAGTACTTTAAACATTCCACAAATATCTAACTATAAAGATAGGTAGATGTAATGGGAATTATGTCTTGTCACTTGTCTCGTCAAATTGTCTTGTCAAATACGCATTAAAGTACACAGGATCCAATCAAGGACTACCAATTAGTACTTTAAACATTCAACAAATATCTAGCTATAAAGATAGGTAGATGTAATGGGAATTATGTCTTGTCACTTGTCTCGTCAAATTGTCTTGTCAAATCATAATCCTAATGGTGATTCGGATAAGGTTACGAAGGGTAATACAATAAGCACACTTATATATAGGAAGTACCAGCGACGTATCCACCATGTTCTTTTTGTATTACGCTAGTTTTGTTATCTAAATCACCAAAAATTCTACACATAAACCATAACCAACGTTCCTCGTAAAGTACTTCTTAGAAATCTCGCTATAAAGATAGGAAGATTTAAGAGTGCACTTCAAACATCCTTTGAGAATTTAACTATGAAAATAGAAAGATCCTACAAGGATATAGGCCCTGAAAGACCTCTTTAACTGTCGTGTCATCAATTGTCGTGTTGCATAATCGGAATTAATACATAAAAGCACTTAGTAAACACATACATGCCATACATTTGGGAAAATTTGATTACACATATGAATCACCCTAAAACATTTGGAAGGCGTAAAAGAAGGGGAGCAATGTACTCGCCTGGGATTGCTTAAAGATCTTGTTCAAATGATATAACAAAGCTCAAAGGAACAAGAGTTCAAGTGTTGAATTTGGTTCCTAGTGTATCGGATAATTACATGTTGGTGTCGAAACTTGAAAACGAGAAATCGGTTAGAATGAGGTATATAAACCAAAGAAGAGTTGGGTCTTGTATAATATGGTTCATAGTATTAAACATTCTGATTTGGAAGCATTTCAAAGTGTTTTGACTCGCTACGGCTTGCTAAAGTGGTTTACGCCACTTTAACGTGTCATAAACGTAACTACGTTCGAATGGTTAAATATGTCCTATGACAAGTCTAATATGTCAAAATTAGTTTATTTAAGTTGCATAATCAGTTTAGATGTTAATATAACATTCTTATATGTTTAAAACTAATTTATGTGCAAAAAGGGCATTTCCGGCATTATAAAGAATTACATAGTCGACTAGTCATTTGACTAACCAAACGGTATGACCATAAGATATAACCCCAGAGGGTTATTCCCTATAATATTAGGGTCATAATAATGGTCTTGGTTGGATCCTAAAGTTGACCAAACGGGTCAGATTTGAAAGTTAAAGCGGTGGTCAAAACCGCTAGACTTACGACTCTAAGCAATCACTAAAACAAAAGTGACGGATTAGACATGTTTGGCATGTCTAAATAAGTTTATAAAAGAGTTTTGGCACCAAAACAAACTGTTTTGATACCCGGAAATGGTTCCGTTGCAAATTGCTCAAAAATCGCATCATTGACCAAAACTTTGACTTGTCAAAATGACTAGAAAGATAGAAATCAGTAGGTATGATCATTAGGGATTATGATCAACATGATTATGACCATATTAGCAAGTTCAATTGGATTTTGTGTTGATCAAGCCATGATCAATTCTGGAAGTCAAACAAAAGTCAAACTTTGTGACTTTTAACCCAATTAAACTACAAGAAATGAATCAAAACATGATTGAACACTTACAATACCAAAGGAATGATCAAAGAACTCAGAAGAACTCTAGAGATGGTTGCAACTTCAGTTGGTAGCAAAAATGAGTTGATCAAAAGTTCAAGTGGCAAATCCCCATGTTATTTATAGTGGGATTGGATTAATTAGATCAAAACAAGTGTCCATGAGTCATTCCAAAAGTTGATTAGTGTCAAAACACATGTCAAATGCAGAAACAAGGGTGGCAAGTTCGTTTGATGAGTCAACTAAGCAAATAACCAGCTGCTGCCAAGTTTCTGATGTGCTGGAGCTCCCTTATGGACCGTATGGTCCATATACTTACAGTCCGTAAGCATGGGAGCTGGGCACAAGTTTTAGAAAATGGTAGAACAGGCCCCTGCATGCGTTTTGTCGCGTTTTGGCACTTCTAGCACTCGTTAACCTGCTTTTTAAGCTTCATAAGGACGTTAAAGTATAGGAAACTTGAAATGTGTCCAAAAATGTTCCAGAGGTCAGTTCGTTTGGTCGTATGGTCGTGGTTTTCGGTTAATTATGATGAAAATCGTAACGAACGCGTGTGTGACTGTAAATGCGTAACGGATGATATTTTTGCATATCAATCACTAAAATATAATATTTTAATGATTTCAAAAAATTTTGGATGTCCGTACATGTTCCAAATAGCGAAATACGTGAAAAGGCATAGTTTCGCAGAATTTGCAAAATAGCCCCTGAAGTTACAAAAGTGTGTTTTTGCCATACCGAAGCCCTCGAAACTTATTTCTAAGTTAAGTAAAGGGTATTTAAGATATTTTAATCTTATGACCTTATTCCGGAGTGTGCGTTGCTACAAGAATCGGCAGACTTTCGTAGTTTTAGGTAAATAGTCCATGTGATCGAATAGGCTTGATTTTGACATCCCAAGCCCTTCAAAACTTATTTCTAAGTTATGTAAAGGATATTTAGGGTATGTTTAGCTTGTATCAGTGTTCCAGATCGTACGTTACATTAAACGGGTTACGTTTAAACATTGGCTATTGGAATGCCTTCAAAGAAAAAGTTTTTGAAAGCCCGAAATTTTACACAGGTGTCACAAGCCAAACCACTGTTATCATATCTTCTCAAATTCAAACCCCTATAACACACATCTCCACAACAACTCATTCACTAAGCTCAGTCTATACAAGAAAAAGAAAATTTAAAGTGATTGGTGATATAGCACATCTACACCACTCATTCTAACCAATCCAGAACCTTTCATCCCTCCATCATCACCAACATCAAACCCACTTACTCAATCACCTATTGGCCATAATCCAACAAGACAAATACCTCTGGCAGTAAATTATCCTTTGGAAGTGCTTGCAGTTAAAGATGATATGTTACAATTTTTCACAAAGGATAATCCATCCAAAAGAACATTTCCATCTCTTTTTGGCTACAGAGCTCCAAGGAACATTGAGGAGTATCTTATATTAAAAGTCAAAGAAGCCAATAACATTGCAAAAGAAGAGAGTAAAGGGAAATGTGAAACTTACTTGTCAAGTCGGATGCAGCATGCACTTAGTAAAGTTAAGAAACTGGAAGACTTTGCAAAAGACTTAAACAAGAAAGGCCAACTCAATCACCTAATGCTGATATTCAAAAGAAACTAAGAAGAGTTTTCATAGAAATTATCATGAGAGACAAACCATATCAAGCTGAAGAGCATCAATTTGAAGAATGGCCTCTTAAAGCTCTTCAACAAGAAGCAAACATGTGTGAAAAAATGAAGAATGATCCTCAGATAAGGAAGATTGCACCAGATTGGAACAAGTTCAAGAAAACTAAGTCACATGCAGATCTTGCGTTAGATGAATACAACCAAGCCTTCAATCAAAGGAAAGAGCATCAAATGGATAAAAAACATGAAAAGAAGGAAGATGAAAACATGAAAAAAATCAAAAATGGATGCTACTTCATCAGATTATCAGGATCCACCTACTATCACTGCCACATCCTTATCAAGTAGACCAACTTCACCAAACTCATCACAAATAAAACTTCTCCCAAGAAACCCATTGAACTCAAAAATACTAAAGTGGATGTCTGATAAACAGACCCATGTATTGACTTTGCTCAAGTCCATAGGAAAGTTGATTATATAACAAGGAAGGATGCACTAGGCTTGGGTGTAGCTGACATTCAGGATCTTTTGGAACTTCAACTGTGCAGGGATGAAGATGATGAAAATTCCCTGAATTTTGAACTACAATTTAAGAGAGCCAAATCAGGGAAAAACTGATGAGAGAATAAAGATCATGAATAAAGAAGAGTTTTGGCATCATCTATTCTAGGGGAGATTGTTGGGATTGACCCCTACAAAAGAACAGATGATAAAATGCCAAAACAGGTCTGGTTTAAATGATCCAAAATAAACAGTGTTTTGTTTCACAACTTCCCTCAATGATAAGGCACCTAACATCTGATAGCCCTAAAGTCTGCTCAGTGCTAAGCTCTGCTGGTTGTAAAGACTGTTGAAGACCAAACCTCTGCTTGAAGTCAAAAGTCTGTTGAAAGTCAAAGGTCTGATCACCCTTTGAAGAATATATGAAAAGCTTCAAGAGTAGTTAAGCTCATCAGTGGTTTGCATCCTATTTGGATAACCACCAGTGTTTTGTGAATGTATCAGAGGATAACATTAATAGTGGTTAGAGGTTGTTAGGTTAGTTAGATGTCATTGTCTTGGTGATGTCAGCAAAGATGCTTCAGAGGTTAGGATTAGTACTATAAATAGACAGTGCATGTACTGTTCTATTTAGCTTACACACACACACACTTATCTTGTACGATCTACTCTGTGTGAAGCTCGGGCTGAGGAGGAGTTAGTGATTCATGTGTAATCCTTTTCAATCTTTTGAGTAATGAAAACATTGTGTGATGAAATCTAATCTCTCATTTGATTGTGTTACAAAGTTTTAAATCTTATTCCGCTGCAAGTTTTATATGTTTTATCTTATTTTATATCCAATTTGTTTAAAACAACACAATCAGGTCAAACTCAGATCCTAACACAAACCACTTGGCGAGGGTAACGTCACCTTTAAAAGAGGGGCCTACTACTATAACTAAGAGAATATCTTAAAAAGTCCAAAAGTGCGAAAATCATCAAAGGATACATAAAAGAGGAGTTGGATCCAAGTGATTCTATCTTGTCTATTTGTATTTCTTTTATTTATTTCTTTATATTTATTTTTATATTTCAAAACTTTTATAAAAAAATTATATTTATTAGACGTTGACGCTAAACCGGTATTAAAAGCTCTTGTGTCCTTGGACAACCTCGGTATCTTACCAACACTATACTACACTTGCGATGGGTGCACTTGCCCTAGTGTGTGTTTAGTGTTAGTACAATATCGTGTTTTATAAATTTAAAACTTGACTAATGCGTAAAACGACTCAAAATATTAATAAAATCATATCACGCTCGACACGCACCATCATGCGTTGCTTTTTCTTCAATTGGTTCCTCTTTTGTTGGCTCTTGAGGTTTTACCTATTCTATGACTACCTCCTTGGTACAAATAGTCTCTTCTTTTGCAAGAGATTCCTTGATCATGAATTCTAAGTTCTTGAGACTTTGTATGAGGCTTTCGGCTTCAGGTCGATTGTAGGTGGTGTCTCGTACATTTCAAATGCTGGAGTGTCCCAATCAAAGCTTGATTTTGGAAGCTCAAACCTTGGTTCCTCGTATGTGTGTATGAGGTTGATGGTTGAAAAAGGTAACAATTTTGTACCAAATGGGATTCACCACATATGGTACAATATGGTTCCTCACAATCATCATTATAGTAGTAGTCATAATCTCCCATGTAATAATCCATTGTTTGGATAGTACCCAGAAGATTACAGTTCTCGGAAACCTAAAATTTTTATGAAAAGAGAAGGTTTACACGGTCCCGTGTTGTATGAACACGACCCCGTGTCTAGGGCTGCGCTTTATTCAGTACTGGGCGTTTTTACACGACCCGTGTCAAATAATCACGGCCCCGTGTGACCTTCTGTGAAAAAAAATTGTTTGGTTTTCAGTTACTGCAGATTGGACACAACCCCGTGTATCACACCCCAACCGATGGCGGAAACATTGAGGCGGGACGAAATAGATTGATCATTGCTCATAAATACTAATTGGCGACAATATTTTAAATAAAACCCATATTTCATTCATAACAACATTATCATACATTAAAAGGAATTTCAAATACAAAAATAACAAAGGGAAAAATTTGATACAACATTTTATAAACCTAACGTTTATATGTGCATCTAAGCATCATCACTACTCCAATTTCATGGCAAAATCTTCATCAACCTGTAACATGTTAAAAATACGAGTTCAATGCAGGCGAGTACACAAGTTTGGTGATACATAGCATAAGTATAAAAGTGTAACTCGAATCCACATGGTAATTGTAAGCAAAGTTCATACTAATCATGCAATACTAGATCAAACCCGAGTTTCCACAAAAGTTTTAACGAGATTGAGCTTCCCTTTCTGCAAAAGAGACAAACTAAAATGAGAATGAATATCTTAACATAACCCTGACGGGCGGCGTGCTACTCCTATAGCGCTATATATGATAAGTTGGGCTAGCTAAGTTAATGATCAAGCATGTATAATCAAGCATGTATCTAGGCATAACAAGTATTCATGTCATGTAAAAGCATGAGTTTGTGATATGTGTATTTTGATAGGTAAATATGTTACAACCCAAAAGTGATTAAAATCGTAAATGGGTCGAGTGTACTCACAGTTTTGCTAAGTGTTCCACTTAAGTAATCCGGGAGCTTTGTTGTGATGTTTAGAGTTTGGCACGTTGTCCTTCAACAAGAAGAACGTAGGTATTAGTTAGGAGTGTAACGGTAGATTCGGATTATTCGAGCGAGACTACAGAAATAAGAATTAAAGTATTATGTATGAAATATTTCAATAAGACATTATCAAGGTTTCATAGATTCTAGACCTATTAGAATCATGACAAGGAACTACGTACTTTAGTGATAAAC
Source organism: Scalesia atractyloides (assembly GCA_947069175.1). Lineage (NCBI taxonomy): Eukaryota > Viridiplantae > Streptophyta > Magnoliopsida > Asterales > Asteraceae > Scalesia > Scalesia atractyloides. The sequence continues at coordinate 44,701,670 of CAMTDV010000016.1, forward strand.
TTAGTAACTCGATAGATGATTACTTAGCCATTATCAAGGTTTCGGTTTTTAGGATTATATTATAGTCCATAATATATACTTAGTAGTAAGATCATGTAGGAGGTGGGGGGATGAACCATCCACTTTGGTACCTCTAAGTATTCAAGTAAGTCAAGCATGGAGGTAGGATGATGAACATCCATTTAACCTCTTTATATGATTCACCACCACACGAGTTGTCATAGACAACAAGGAGGGTCATGAATGAATAAAATAAACAAGAATGTAAGACAAGAATTGTAAAGTGTGTCACCATTATATCAAGTAGCCAAGTGAATACAACCCGAGGAGCACACACTGATACACGTCAACGGCTAGGCGGGGTTGTGACACTTTAGAACAAGCAAACTACTTGAGATAATGATGAAAATCATCATGTGATGTGTGGTTTCAAGGTTTAGGATAGCAAAGGCTAACCAAGGTGGACACACATGAACAAGTTATGAACTTACACCACTTGTGAGCTTGAAGCTTTACGAAAACAGAAAGTTTGTAACAATAAATCCTCTATTTTGAATGTCTCAACCTTGTTTTTAAGCCTAACCAACCACAAGAAGTGTTGTAAGCATTCTGACATAGGTTTGAGATGAGTTAGACTCAAGTTTGATGAACATAAACAAGATTTGAAAGAGTTTGAAAACAAACAGAAAGTTTTGGGACACTTTCGGGGCATTTCCAGGTCTTGATTTTCCATGGAGAACCCTCGGATTCAACCCTAAAGATTATCCAAGTAATATGAAAGAAGAATCAAGTAAAAAGACCAAGATTTGAGCAAGTTATGCTCACTTTTGTGAAGGTGGTACAATCTGCCTGAAAATTCTGATTAGGAGTGTTCTTGAGATGATTTGAGAGTGATTTTGATGAGATAAAGAGGTTGTGAAAGTGGAAAATGATTGGAAATGAGGTGGTACTTATAGGGATGAGTTTAGGGTTGATGGAAGGTGTTTAAATGGGGTTAAAGGTGATTGGGGAGATGAGTTTGAGTGGGATCCGTGCATAATTCAGGAGCCAAAACACATTCTGTCCGCCTAGAGTGCCTTACGGACCGTAAGGCTACACCCTTGCGGTCTGTAAGGACCTTAGCCGGGTTGAAAGTTTTATTTTTGTTGTTTAACTCAAAGGTGACGAGTTTTAATGCTTAATTAAGGTATTTTATGAAATAATAATGCAATGTATGTATAAATATCATGTCAATAAGTAAATGTATGCATCAAATCATCGAGATCGAGTATTCACATTGTGTATAAAGTATGCATCATGTATGAATGTCAAGTATTATCAAATGTATCATGCATTCGAGTACGTGTATCATGTGTAAGTATTGTATGAGCATGTATAACAAGTATAGGGACAAAATGTATATTTCCATTATGATTCAAGTCTTGATTACAACGGTTACAACGAAATGAAGAATACGAATACAAAGACTTCTGAAAATAGAATTTCAACATGTGCTTGCTATAAATAGAAAGTATGGAAAACGCGAGGCGTTACAGTCTCCCCTCCTTTAGGAAATTCCGTCCCGAAATTTAGGAAGATGCAACGAAGAGATGTGGATACTTAGTCTTCATATCACTCTCGAGTTCCCAAGTAAACTCGGCACCATGTTTCCCTTCTCATCGAACCTAGACGATAGGGATTTGACTGCGCCTTAGCTGCTTGACTCCTTGGTCTATGATTTCGACCGGTTTTTCCACAAAGTGCAAACTATCATTGATTTGAAGATCTTCGAGCGGAACTTGAAGTCCTTCTTTGGACAGACACTTCTTGAGATTTGAAACATGAAACACATGTTGAACATTTTTGAGCGTTTGAGGTAGGTCTAGTCGATATGCTACCTTGCCAATCCTCTCGAGAATCTTGAAAGGACCTACGTAGCGAGGAGCGAGTTTGCCTTTCTTACCAAAACGGACAATGCCTTTCCAAGGGATACCTTGGGAAGTACATGATCACCTACATTAAGTTCCAAGGGCTTGCATCTTTTGTCAGCGTAGCTCTTTTGTCGGCTTCGTGCTTTGAGGAGATTATCACGTATATGCATGATCTTGTCCGTTGTCTTTTGTATTAGCTCGGGACCGGTGATTTGTACGTCTCCAATCTCATGCCAACAAATAGGCGAACGGCACTTGCGACCATACAATGCTTCAAATGGAGCCATTTGAATACTAGCGTGATAACTATTGTTGTATGAGAATTCAACCAAGGGTAAGTGCGAATCCCAATTGCCGCCAAATCGATTACGCATGACCGAAGCATATCCTCTAAGGTTTGGATAGTACCCTCGGTTTGACCATCAGACTGAGGATGAAAAGCGGTGCTAAGATTAAGCTGAGTGCCAAGGGCGGATTGAAAAGTTTGCCAAAGGCGAGAGGTGAAACGAGCGTCGCGATCAGAAATAATATCAAGAGGAGTACAATGACGACTAATGGTTTCATCCGTGTAGATACGAGCCAATTTCTCGACTTTGTAATCTTCACAAATAGTGAGAAAATGCGCGGATTTGGTCAATCGGGCAATGCTGTCATGACCAGACGAAGTACGAGGCAATTTCGTGATAAAATCCATGGCTATGCTCTCCCATTTCCAAACAGGGATTTCTGGTTGTTCGAGCAAACCAGATGGACGTTGATGTTCTGCCTTGACTTTGGAACACGTAAGGCATTTGGACACGTAAAGAGCGATATCACGTTTCATTCCAGGCCACCAATAGGATGCACGTAAATCATGGTAATCTTATCAGCGCCAGGATGAACGAGTATCGGGATTTGTGGGCTTCATCCATCAAATAAACCGAAGATTGAGACGATGGGGAATCCAAATACGACTATGGTAGTAAAGAATACCATCAGGCTTAGCTTCGAGCGGGTTTTCGACTCCACAAGTCAATTCGCTATTGAGGTTACCCTTGTTAATGACGGTAAATTGTGCTTGTCGAATCAACTCATTGAGTTTTTCCACGGTTTGGTAGCAATGAACACTCTTAACATGAATTTTACGACTAAGTGCACCGGCCACGACATTCGCTTTGCCAGGGTGGTAGCGAATATCAAAGTTATAGTCGTTTAGCAATTCTACCCAACGACGTTGACGCATGTTGAGTTCCTTTTGATCAAAGATATGTTGGAGGCTCTTATGATCGGTGAAGACTGTACACTTTGTACCATAAAGGTAGTGTCGCCAAATCTTTAATGCAAAAACAACTACACCAAGTTCAAGGTCGTGAGTAGTATAGTTTTTCTCATGTATTTTGAGTTGTCTCGACGTGTAAGCGATTACTTTGTCTCGTTGCATGAGTACGCAACCAAGACCCTGGTTAGAGGCATCACAATACACGACGAAATCGTCGTTCCCATCGGGGAGAGTGAGGATAGGAGCATTACAAAGCATGTCCTTAAGCGTTTGGAAAGATTCCTCTTGTTCGGGACCCCAAACAAAAGGTTTATCTTTTTGAGTCAACGAAGTCAAGGGAGCGGCAATCTTGGAGAAATTCGAGATGAAATGATGATAATACCCAGCTAGGCCAAGGAATGAACGAATTTCAGAGGGTGACTTAGGTACAATCCAATCCTTCACAGCTTCTATCTTTGCAGGGTCAACATGAATACCGAGTTCATTGATGGTGTGACCTAAGAATTAAACCTCTTTTAGCCAAAATTCACACTTGGAGAATTTGGCATAAAGACGTTCGGTTTAATACAGCTGAAGAATGAGACGCAAATGTCGTCCATGCTCTTCTTTCATCTTGGTGTATATTAGGATATCGTCAATGAATACAATGACAAAATGATCGAGAAAAGGCTTACACAAGCAGTTCATGAGATCCATGAACACTGCAGGTGCGTTGGTCAAACCAAAAGGCATGACTAACTCATAGTGTCCATAACGTGTGCGAAAGGCAGTTTTGGGTACATCTTCCTCAGAAACCCGAAGTTGATGATAGCCAGAATGGAGATCGATCTTCGAAAAGCACTTCGCGCCTTGCAATTGATCGAAGAGATCGTCAATACGAGGAAGTGGATAACGGTTTTTTACTGTAAGCTTGTCGAGCTCACGATAGTCAATACACATGCGGAATGATCCATCTTTCTTTTTGACGAAAAGAACGGGAGCGCCCCAAGGAGAAGTACTAGGGCGTATAAAGCCTTTATCAAGAAGTTCTTGAAGTTGGCTCGATAGCTCTTGCATCTCCGAGGGTGCTAATAGATAGGGAGCTTTCGCAACAGGAGTTGCGCCAGGGATAAGATCAATACAAAAATCGACATCTCGAGGAGGTGGAGGACCAGGAAGATACTCAGGAAAAATAGAGGGAAACTCACAAACGACAGGAACATCACTTATGCTAGGACCTTTATCTTTCTTTTCCACAACGTGGGCGAGAAAGGCAAAGTACTTCTTACGTAAGTACTTGTTCGCTTTGATGCATGACATAAGCTTGAGACCTTTAGAAGGTTTCTCGCCATAGACGTGTAGAGAATCACCTTGAGGAAGAGGGAGGCGAATAAATTTCTCGGAAGAAACAACTTCGGCACGAACTCGCATAAGCCAATCCATGCCTACTATGATGTCGAAACTACCCATTTGCATGGGAATGAGGTCAATGGAGAACGAATGATCATTAAGAATCAAGGAGCATCCAGAAAGAATGGAATTAACGGAGACGGTTTAATCATTAGCAAATTCGACAGCGAAAGGATTAGGCATTTTAGATCGTTCGCACTTAAGCAAGGTTTCAAATTCCAGCGACACAAAACTCCTAGCGGTGCCAGTATCAAATAGACTGTAGCATAAATATGGTTCACAAGGAACGTACCAGTGATGACGTCATTAGAGCTTTGAGCTTGAGCGGAGGTAAGCATGAAAGCTAGCCCCTTTGCAGGCTTAGGCTGTTGCTGGTGCTGCTGGTTGAGAAGAGGACAGACATTGGCGAGATGATTGAGATCGTCACATTTGTAACATGCTCGTACAAGAGCATTCTGACGTTGAGGTTGAGCTTGGTTTGGGTTAGGGTTAGGGGCAATGGCTTGATTGCCTTGGGGTTGGCGACAATGGGTTGAAAGATGCCCCAACCTGTTACAGTTGGCGCATTTTCAACACGGGGTGAAAGGGAGATGGTGGTAGGTGCAACGATCACACCTAGGCCATGTGCCGGTGTAGTTTTGCTTGGATGGATCGTTGTTTTGGGTGGTGGAGATGGCATTTAAAGGTGTAGGGGTAGGCGGAGTGACAACCGCGTTGTTTGAACCGAAGCCTTCCGCTTTTTGTTCTTGAGGTTGTTCTTTTTGGTTTGAGGGGGAGGCGATTCGGTAGTGGTGGTGGTATTGGCGGTGGCTTGGTGCGCATGCTTTCTAGGAACCTTGTCGTAGGCCCCCTGAAGGATGCAGTTGTGGTTAAGCTGGATGGTTATGCTAAAGGCTTCTTCGAGGGTTCTTGGGTTTGTGGTGGCTACGTGATTCATGATCACAGGCAAAAGCGAACGAATAAGCTTAGCTACCTCCTTGGGAACCGTATCCACCTGTCCAGGACAGACGATACTCAACTGATTGAAGCGAGCGATCAGTCCCTCGACGTTGCTCCCTTGTTGTGTGAGATTCCATAATTTGTTCTCGAGCTTCTGGATCTCGTGGGGAGGACAGAACTAAACCCTCATGAGCTGCTTAAGCTCGTCCCAAGTGAGAGCGTGAGCTGCTTCGTTGCCACGCTTATTGCGTTCGGTAGTCCACCACTCGAGGGCTCTCTGGTGAAAGACCCCGGTAGCATTGAGGGTTCGAAGGTCATCAGGGCACCCGCCCTGAAGAAAGGTAAGCTCCATTGCATCAAACCAATTGATCATGGCGGTGACACCGTCCATGCCAGTGAATTCCACTGGTTTACAAGCCATGAAATGCTTGAATTGAAAGGACGTTTTAGGGTTGTCGGTTTTTGAAATCGGCAGAGGATTTGGGTGTCTCAGTGTTGATGGTTTGAAGCTGGCTAACGATATCGGGTATGACACGGGCCATTTGATCAGCCAATTACTCAGCATCAAGACCGACGAGCTCTTGCTTGGAAATGGAATCCTCATTGTGGTTGCTGTTGGACCCCTTGTTGGACCTCCTGGACTTCTTGTTCGAGATTGGGGAGTTCATCTAAAGGTTCAACATAGAAGAAAAGGGGATGAGACTTGATCATAATATGGGAAAAACAAGTTGTGCATGAATAAGCATGTATAAGGTTCAAGCATGGTTCACATAAGATTACATGGGTTCATCAAGTATAGTTCACAAAGTTTGCATGAATTCATGATGTATAATCACGTATGGATGCGAATAAGGAGCATAAATTTAGTTTGTTCACAAGGATTAGTATTGTTTTTTATTGCGATAAACATGCGAAATGTGTAGCGGTTCAAATGAATAAGGTAACAAGTATAAAATCACATAAAAATTAAGATAACAAAAAAAGATTGGCTCAACAAAACATGGGATTGTTTCGGGTAGAGAAACGTCGACAATTCCAAAGTGAATCGAAGATCCTTTCTAATTAGAGAAACGTGCTTTGGCCTATAGGTAAAATACTCTCATCGAGAAGCGACTAACGGTATTTTAGCCTTCCAGTTACTACACATCCCTAATCGATTAGAAAATCGAAACCTTGGCGAGAGCGAAAATCAAGGAATGGGACTTAATCGACAAGGTGCGGGTTTCACCCCTAACTTGACGATTTCGTACCCTAAGTGTGGTTGTTTCTTACTAAACGAGGAGCATAATCCGACTCGTTTGTAAGATGCACTAGAGTATGAAATGGAAGTATCCATCAAGATGTGGATATCACTCCTAACTTGATTGTATAACTTCGGGAAAAATCGATACGCGAAATGAGGGATTTAACAAAAAATTGTAAGTCATTGGACCTATCTTGGTGCAAATCGCCTCGTTTGTATCATGAGTGTCTTCAAGTCTTTAAGTGCATTATGTAAAATGTCTTAGGAAATACATTATGTAAATTTTAAGACCAAAAGATAAGGAAGAAGCAATGAGGAAGAATAAAGTTTTAAGCATTAAGACAAGAATGGTCAAAAATGGACACTTAAACTATAGACTAGGTCGAACATGGCAATTCTACCTAATTCCCTATAGTTATGGCTCTGATACCAATCTGTCACACCCCAACCGATGGCGGAAACATCAAGGCGGGACGAAATAGATTGCTCATTGCTCATAAATACTAATTGGCGACAATATTTTAAATAAAACCCATATTTCATTCATAACAACATTGTCATACATTACAAGGAATTTCAAATACAAAAATAACAAAGGGCAAAATTTGATACAATATTTTATAAACCTAACGTCTATATGTGTATCTAAGCATCATCACTACTCCAATTTTCATGGCAAAATCTTCATCAACCTGTAACATGTTAAAAATATGAGTTCAATGCAAAGGCAAAGGCGAGTACACAAGTTTGGTGATACATAGCATAAGTATAAAAGTGTAACTCGAATCCACATGGTAATTGTAAGCAAAGTTCATACTAATCATGCAATACTAGATCAAACGCCGAGTTTCCACAAAAGTTTTAACGAGATCGAGCTTCCCTTGCCACAAAAGCGACAGACTAAAATGAGAATGAATATCTTAACATAACCCCGATGGGCGGCGTGCTACTCCTAGAGCGCTATATATGATAAGTTGGGCTAGCTAAGTAAATGATCAAGTATGTATAATCAAGCATGTATCTAGGCATAACAAGTATTCATGTATAAGGATTGAGCATGTAAAAGCATGAGTTTGTGATATGTGTATTTTGATAGGTAAACATGTTACAACCCAAAAGTGATTAAAACGGTAAATGGGTCGAGTGTACTCACGGTTTTGCTAAGTGTTCCACTTAAGTAATCCCGGGAGCTTTGTTGTGATGTTTAGAGTTTGGCACCTTGTCCTTCTACAAGAAGAACGTATGTATTAGTTAGGAGTGTAACGGTAGATTCGGATTATTCGAGCGAGACTACGGAAATAAGAATTAAGGTATTATGTATGAAAATATTCACTAAGACATAGCACTTGTTCTTGACACTATGATAACCCGAAAAGGGTTGATACGGTTTCATAGGTTTGAGACCTATTAGAATCGTGACAAGGAACTACGTACTTTAGCGATAAACTTAGTAACTCGATAGAAGATTACTTAGCCATTATCAAGGTTTCGGTTTTTAGGATTATATTATAGTCCATAATATATACTTAGTAGTAAGATCATGTAGGAGGTGGGAGGATGAACCATCCACTTTGGTACCTCTAAGTATTCAAGTAAGTCAAGCATGGAGGTAGGATGATGAACATCCATTTAACCTCTTTATATGATTCACCACTACACGAGTTGTCATAGACAACAAGGAGGGTCATGAATGAATAACATAAACAAGAATGTAATGACAAGAATTGTAAAGTGTGTCACCATGATATTAAGTAGCCAAGTGAACACAACCCGGGGAGCACACATTGACACACGTCAATGGCTAGGCGGGGTTGTGACACTTTAGAACTAGCAAACTACTTGAGATAATGATGAAAATCATCAAGTGATGTGTGGTTTCAAGGTTTAGGATAGCCAAGGCTAACCAAGGTGGACACACATGAACAAGTTATGAACTTACACCACTTGTGAGCTTGAAGCTTTACAAAAACAGAAAGTTTGTAAGGATAAATCCTCTATTTTGAATGTCTCAACCCTGTTTTTAAGCCTAACCAACCACAAGAAGTGTTGTAAGCATTCGGACATAGGTTTGAGATGAGTTAGACTGAAGTTTGATGAACATAAACAAGATTTGAAAGAGTTTGAAAACAAACACAAAGTTTTGGGACACTTTAGGGGCATTTCCAAGTCTGGATTCTCCATGGAGAACCCCTCGGATTCAACCCTAAAGATTATCCAAGTAATATGAAAGAAGAATCAAGTAAAAAGACCAAGATTTGAGCAAGTTATGCTCACTTTTGTGAAGGTGGTACAATCTGCCTGAAAATTCTGATTAGGAGTGTTCTTGAGATGATTTGAGAGTGATTTTGATGAGATTAGGAGGTTGTGAAAGTGGAAAATGCTTGGAAATGAGGTGGTACTTATAGGGATGAGTTTAGGGTTGATGGAAGGTGTTTAAATGGGGTTAAAGGTGATTGGGGAGATGAGTTTGAGTGGGATCCGTGCATAATTCGCGAGCCAAAACGCCTTCTGCCCGCCCAGAGTGCCTTATGGACCGTAAGGCTACACCCTTGCGGTTCGTAAGGACCTTAGCCGGGTTGAAAGTTTGATTTTTGTTGTTTAACTCAAAGGTGACGGGTTTTGATGCTTAATTATGGTATTTTATGAAATAATAAGGCATGTATGTATAAATATCATGTCACTAAGTATATGTATGCATCGGATGATCAAGATCGAGTATTCACATTGTGTATAAAGTATGCATCATGTATGAATGTCGAGTATTATCAAATGTATCATGCATTCGAGTATGTGTATCATGTGTAAGTATTGTATGAGCATGTATAACATAACAAGTATAGGGACAAAATGTATATTTCCATTATGATTTAAGTCTCGATTACAATGGTTACAACAAAATGAAGAATACGAATACAAAGACTTCCAAAAATAGAATTTCAACACGAGCTTGCTATAATAGAAAGTATGGAAAACGCGAGGTGTTACACCGTGTTAGTACAACAGGGCCTCGTGTTAAGCTTACTGTAACTAAAATTTTTAGAAAAACAAACAGAATTTTGAACAGAAAAATTAAAGAAAAATGATTAAGCCGTTGATTTTAAGCTTTCTTTAAATCCTTATGTCCCGGCAACGGCGCAAAAAACTTGACGTGATGCGATCGTGGGTGATTTTAGATATATTTTAACTACTTTTCACTCGATTATTCAAGCTTTAAATTTATAAAAACACGATATGCAACTATCACTCTCTACAACACGCTAGGGAAAGTGCACCTATCGTTTGCGTAGTATACGGATGGTAAGATATTGAGGTCGTCCAAGGACACAAGAGTTTTTAATACCGTATTATCATCAACGTCTAATCAACCCAAACTTTGAGAAAAGGTTTTAATAAGTAAACTAATAAAGTAATACAACAAACAAATAAACAAGATAAAATCACTAAGTTCCGACGGATCTTCCATGTCCCTCTTTTGGATGCAATGCTACCCTCGGCCATATTGGTCTTAGTCAGCAGGGATATAGTCCCGCAAGGCTGGAATATTGAAAGATAAATAAGTAAGTTCTTAATGCAAAATGTGGCATGTCACTCTTTTGGAGGCAACGTTACCCTCGGCCATATTAATCTGAGTCAGGAGGGATACAGTCCCGCAAGGCCTGTTTAAAGTTTTAATAGTAGTTTATTTATAAGGGATTCAAGCTGCTCTTACTTCCCCCGATTTGGTGTTATCTGCCTCAAGGGAAGTCCTAATAAGCTTGAATCAAGTACTCGCAGGATCTATACACAGAACGAGGCAAGAACCTTACCAAAACCACCCTTCTAACCCCCTTCCATGCAGTTAAACGCTTTATATAGACCGTAAAGATACGAATGAGTGAATCAAACTAAACATGAAGGAATGATAGCATAAAACTCACTTTGAATATAAAAACTAGTTATTAAAGTCATTAATACAAACCTAATTAAAAAGTTAACCAAAGGTTTGGAAATCAAAAGTAATACATAAAAGATTTTATCTTCACCAAGTGATGTAAGAGATTAGCCAAGCATGGCCATAGTTTGACAAAGACTCCTACGATCAATCTTGGATCTCGAGACTACTACACACTTTAAATTCTAATGATTATGGTGGATGATAATGGTAGAGTGGTAGAATGTGTGAGAGATGATTTGCCAAGAGATAAGTTGGAATGAAGCCAACCACCCCTATTTGTAGCTGGAAACAGTGGCTTCACACGACCCTGTGTCTTCCATCTTCTCTGTCTTCATTTAATGAGCTTGTCAAATCAGATGCTTACACGGCCCCGTGTGTCAACGGAACGGCCCCGTGGCCATTGTATTTGCTGTACTATCCAAGATTCGCAAATCCGGAAGTTGACCACGGCCCGTGTCCACTGGACACGGCCCCGTGTCTCTTGTCTGCTTCTGTTTGTCTTTTCTGTTCTAGAATCTTAAAAGGGCATGACCCCGTGCATTACTTCTGATTCGTTGTTTTTGGTCTTGGGTTAAGCTCGGAGGGTTGGTATAGTGTGTCATCTTCCCGTCTTTTGTACTTATGCTGGTTTTTGTCATTAATTTGTTCCTTTTGTATATTGCTCTTTTAAGCCTGAAAATCAAAAGTATATAAAGAAACATACTTTTTCCAACATTAGTACTAAAAAGGGTTGATTTTATACTGTATTTGATACAATTTATATGTTGCGTTTGGCGCATATCAGTTTGGAACCCTTCCATTGATGATGTTGTAAGGTATTTTCTGGTGTCTTTTATTTATGATAGATCTATTTTGTGTAAAACAAGCATTTGCAACTCCTTCTACCCAAAAGTAAGTGGGCAGTTTGGCATAAGCAAGTATGGTTCTTACTGCTTCAACCAAGGTTCTATTTCTTCTTTCCACAACTCCATTTTCTTGTGGAGTTCTTGGAGTAGAAAAATCATGAGAAATTCTCTGCTTATTAGGAAAGTCTCAAGTTTTGAGTTTTTAAATTTTGTTCCATTATCAGATCTGATCCTTCTGACACTCAGTTTTAACAAATTTTCTGTTTTTCTCATAAAGTTCATGATCGGATCTGCGGTTTCACTTTTCTTTCTCAGAAACTCAACCTATATGTACCTGGAGTATTGATCTACAATGACCAAAATATATTTCTTTCTAGAAAAACTTGTTGTGCTAACAGGTCCACAAAGGTCCATATGCAAGAGTTCTAAATTCTGAGTGATTGAAGATTCAGAAATTGTTTTATGTGAGCCTCTCTTTGATTTTCCCAGCTCACATGCTTCAAATATTTTATCTTTCTTGGATGAAATAAAAGGCAAACCTTTTATCAGATTTTTATTTGCTAATTGGTTTAAAGTTTTTAAATTTAAGTGAGCCAGTCTTTTGTGCCATAACCAACTATTACCTTTGTTTTCTTTTGAAAATAAACATAACTGAGGATGCTCAATTTCTTCTTTAAAATCAAAGTAATAGATGGACTTTCTTATTTTTTCCATTTAAATATATTTTGTTATCTTCTAAACCAATTAATAAACATTTTCTGGTAAAAGAGTTACCTAGAAGCCTTTGTCACAAAATTGCCCACAACTGAGTAGATTGTATTTTAAACCTTCTACGTAGGCTACCTTCTCAATAGTTAGTGATCCATACTAGATAAAACCATAACCCTGTCACACCCCGACCCGCAGCGGAATAAGAGTCGGGGCATAATTGGGTTATCACCAAAGCTCATGATGTTTACTAATATGTTTCATATTTATTAAATTCAAAATTACATCCTCAATATTCCAAACAAGTTCATACAATTACAAAGAAAAGTAACTAAATAAACAATCTAAAGTCTAAACCGATTTATTCTTCTAAGCCATCCTATATGTTTCTTGCTGCAACTGGATCACCTGTATCATGTGTAAAAATGGGGGTTTTTGGGTCAACAAAAGTTGGCGAGTGAACCTTGTTAGAAAACATTTATTGTTGATTTCTTGTTATAATTAATATGGAAAAATTGTGCAATAATCATATGTGAGCAAACGTAAATAATCATACAATAACATACAATAACAAACAATAACATACAGTAACAAACCACCTTGCATGAATATATGACATGAATGATAATGTAAATGTTGGCAACGTCACGTTCGCGCTCATAGGTAATGGGAACGGTTCCGCTCATAGGTAATGGGGAACAGACGGCCTATGATGAATGTATGTGAGATCAAGGCTCAATCAAACGGAGCCGATCGTATGTTGGCAACGCCTCGTTCACGCTCATAGGTAATGGGGAATGGCTCACGCTCATAGGTAATGGGGAGCGGCGGCCTATGATAATGTATGTACTGAAAATGATAAATTTAATCTAAACATTAACCACACAAACAGTTGATACATATTGAATACACATTTGATCATGGATATGATGGATGCACAAGTGTTTAAATGTAGTAAATAATAAGATACATGATACACCCCAAAAACGTGATTAAAACGGGGAATTTGTAGAGATTCACTCACATTGGGTGCGTTCGTTTGACGATGTTGAATGCGCACGAGTTTAGAGGGTTGATCGACGAGGATTTACTAACCTAAATAATAACGAAAAGGTACGGTAAATAAGTGGATTTTATTAATAATTTTAATAGGATTTTTAGATATATTTTTGTGAGTTTAAGGTTATTTTCTAACTTTGAAAACATTATTTTTAAGTATTTTTAATTGATTTTTAAATTAAATAAATAAAAATATAAAAATATAAAAAAAATGTTGACTTTTTGGGTTGACCGTTGACCATTGACCATGACTGTTGACTGTTGACTGTTGACCGGTTCGGTCGTGTGTTTGTTTGCGCTGAGTGAGGTTCGAACTTGCGACCTCCCGTACGCGTGCACGCAGCTCTACCAACTGAGCTACGTGTCTAACCCGAACTATTTCTGTTTTTAATTATATTTATATACTATTTAATTTATTCAAAATTCATTTATTTTAAAAAGGATTTTAATTCTATCGAACCGGTGCGCATAACAGGTCTCGAACCCGGGACCTGTTGTTTAACGTTGCACACAGTCCACCGCTGGACTGTGTGTCTAACCTGGTTATAAACACTTGTTTTTTTTCTCTTATATACTAACTGGAAGTTTCTGTGTTTGGGTTTTATAAAAAGTCTGAATATTGTGACGAATCGGAACAAGGCCAGACTCGAATCCGGGACTCTATGATTCAAATGCACACAGTCCACCGCTGGACTGTGTGTCTAACCCGAGATATAATCCGATTTATATTAAATTTATACACAACCTAACTTCATCTTCTTCACTAAAACAATACAGACAACGATTATTCTACTGTTCTTGTCTAATTCGATTGAGGGACATATAAATGACTAAAATGAAATGGATAGGGAAGGTTTTGGGAATGAACATATCGGAATGATGACTTTTCTCAGAACTCCGGCAAAGTCGTCAGCTCTGTATTATGAACTCCGTCTGAGCGGACCAATTAATAGTTTTGATTAACTAATTGTGAAATTGAATGACTAAACAAGAGTTATCAGAGAGTTTAGATGCTCATACCGATTCACAGCGTGATTTAGAATTTTTCAGAAGTTTTCCGGCGATTGCAGATTATCCGGTATCGTCGTCTGGGACCGATTCTGATTGAAGGGTTTGAGTTAGTAAAAGTCTAATAATAGATAGAAGGTGAAAGAATTGAGAAATTTACCATTTTGATGAGTGTCACGGTTTTCCGACGAAAGTCCGGCGAGTTCAGAAAGCGTTTCCGACGAACAGAAAATAGAGCGAAAGTGAAATTGGAGGTTCTGTGAGTGTTTTTGAGTCGCGAGATGATGATATTGCCGGTGTAAATCAGGAAGTAAATGATTACGGTTATTAAACCCGAAAATCATATGAATTCAAGTTCAATAAAGGCTGAATTGATTGAGATCGTGCGTCGTAATGTTTTCATCGGTTATTATCAGTAATAACGATCACTCAATCGTCAGGAATGTTGAAAGCCGATATCGGTTTCAGTTTTGGCGCAAACAGGTGATTTCACATGTGAACTTATCTTTTATTTGTTTCCTAGATTACACAAAGACAGCAAGTGGCGGAGTGGTTAAGTGCTTGGTGTTAAGGTCTTCCGGCTGACCCGGGTTCGAAACCCGGCAGCCCATTTTTATTTTTAATTGCCTTATTTTTATTTTCTAACAATTTTAATTTCCATATTCTAAAATGTTTATTAGTTATGTATTGTTTAAAATTAAAACAAGCATTAAATGAGCAACAAAAATTTGAAACTGATTATTCGATTAATAAACGAAGCGGGTTTGGAAAACCCGTTTTTCGACGGATGTTACAAACCCAATGTTCCCCCCTTTACCCCAATTCCAAAATTTACTAATTTACCCAAGTTTACTTTAAAATTACTGAGTAAACTCCTATCCCCAATCATGTGCTTAGAGCTTCCTTAATCGCAGTACCAGATCTGCTGCACATGATGGTCCGAAAATGGTAGAGTTAGAGATTTTTGGGTACCCAATGGGTACTTTTTCTGATGAATTTTGCTTAAAGTTTCCTCTTCAGGTGAGTAATTTTCATCAGAACTTTTGCTGAGCCACTAGCAGATTGTTTGTTCTTTGAGAGATGTTATTGAATTAGCTTCAGTATTTCAACAAACATACAATCTATTTTGTCAGAATTTTTTTGACAAATTTGATTGTAATCAACTCTTTCGAATTTTCTAAAAAATATTTGCTTTGTTTCATGCCTTTTTCCTTTTAAACTGTATTTGGATGATAACAATAAGCTGTCAGAACTTATTGATTTGCAAGACTCCGCATCAGATTCAGACGTTATTTTGTCATAATTTTGGTCAAATGCTTTTACAAAGGTAGTGGAATTTATGATATTTGTTTTTACATATCCAAATCCTTCACCTCTATTCTTTGGTGTTGTTTCAATAAAGTTTATAAACTATTTAACCTGTTGAAAACCCTTTACATTGATTTCACTATCATGATTTTTTTGTTTAAATCTTTTCTTTCCTTTTCATAAAATTTAATTTTTGCTTCTTTTGTTAAGTTCTCCTCAATTAGTAATTGGTTTTCAATTATGACTATATTTAACATTCTCTGCAAATCATCAGATTTCTTATTTTCTAAAATTTGTTATTCTTGTAAGATCTCAAAATTTTTCATAAGCTTGTTTAACTTTTGTTCTAGATCAAGATTGTTTGTACTTACCATGTGGTCCGAGGTTTCAGATTCTACGTCAGAAATTTTTGCCATTAGACAAAAATTAGCCATTTCTTCTTGTTCTTCTTCATCAGAAGAATCATCAGTTAGCCAGGTATCTGTTACCACAGTCAGACTGACCTGTTGTTGCCTTTTGGCTTCTTCAAGATTTTTCTCATAATAAGCCACATCTTTCATCTTCTTGTTTTTGTATTCTGATGCATAGTGCCCCTTTTGCTTGCACTTGTAACACACAACTTCAGCTTTCACTTTATCTTTTGATCTTCCTTCCATCATCCCTTTATCACTTTTCTGGTACTTGGTACTTCCTCCTTTTAACCTATTCTCAAATTTCTTGGTGAGCAAAACAATTGCCTCAGCAAATGCAGAAAAATCTGATGAAGTATCTGAATTTTCTATACTTTGACATTGAGAGGTTTGTAGATCAGAATTGAGTGCTCTTTGTGAATTTGAAATGAGAGCAATGGGTCCTCCCCTTTGGTTTGAGTTATCGTATATTTCTTTTTCTCTAGGAACAAGAATACTGTAAAAATCATGTAGACTCGTGTTTTCCAGCTCTAGAGTGGATGCTAAAGTCATGGTTAGACTTCTCCATTCTCTTGGTAGCGCATCTAGAAATTTTACATTTCCCTCATCGTTGGATTTCTCAATACCAAATTTTTAGATCATTTAAAGGTTTGGAAAATCTATTATATGTTTCAAAAATACTCTCATTTGGAAGACTTTTGAATCTCTCGTAAGAGGAGACACAATTTGTGCGTTTGTTTCTTTTCATTCTTTCTCCTACTTTGCAAAGATTTTCCAACTGATCACGTATCTCTTTAGCAGGGGAGCACAAGTATCTACTTGAGAGAATATGTCGGTTGGAAATGCCACAATCAAAAGTGATTTGGCCCTTTCATCGGCTTCCACCTTTTGATTTTCCTTTTTACTCCAATTTCTTTCTTTCTTTGGAGCCCAAGAGGTAGGTATTCCTAGTGTTTGCTCAGTTGCTGGAACAGTTAGTATTTCAACCATGGGTATATGTGGGCCATTCTCAATGGATTGAAACAGAGCTCGATCATGTTCATTTAGGAAATTGATCAACCTAATACTCCATTGTCCTCTCTGACCAAGGTCGGAGGCTTTGACATAGACCCAATATTTAAAGCATTGTTCCATGTTTGAAAGTTTACCACAATTAGTTTAAAAAATATTTAAGAAAAATGAGCAATTGATCGTTTGAAAATAGTTTATTCAATATGTTCTGATACCAATTGTTGATCCCAGATAACAATGCCCTTTAACTTAATATGGCAAGTGATTTCAACAAGTATGAAAATAGTGTGTGGAAATAGAAATCAAACTTTCAAGAAACACAACTATAGAATTTTCTAGTTTATATCACTTTGAAACAAAAAGGTTTACAAGGTGATTGTGAGGTTATTGGCTATTACAAACGAATACTTTAAGAATTCTGTAATGAAAGGGAATAGAGTTTTGTTGTATGTAATGAATGCTTGGCTTAACTCATTCTCCTTCGACGGTGACTTCTCTATTTATAGAAAATCTTCATGTATTTATTCATGCACTTGCTCTATATAAAGTGGCTTTTGGTATATTTATTGAATCCATCATGGTCAGCTTGCTACTTTACAAATGTGGCAGAGCCTTATCTTTTAGACAAGTTGGTCCATCAAAAATTCTAATAAACAACTTATTAGAAAATCTGTTGAACAGATCATCAAATTTTCTGATGATCAGAGTTTATCATGATAATCATCAGATTTATCATCAGACTTATCAGATTGATTCTTTCTGATCGTCCACATTCAATTATGATCAGTTTCTGATAACTGTTGAAGATGGATCTTTCTTTCTTCTTTTGTCATGTTTATCTTGTATCTTCTTTCTGATTGATCTTCTTGAGGATCTTCAGCACATGATTAGATTGATCATATTTTTCTTCAGTACTTATAAAATTTTCCTAACAAGAAGGTTTGAGATATAATGCAAATACTCTTGAACTTTGAATCTTCAATCTTTAAATAATCAGAAGACATTTGATTTGTTTTACTGAAATTAAATAAAGAGAATAAAAGGGAGAGTGAGCCGTGAGTGAGAGAGATACGAGGGATGATGTGTGTTGTGAAATTCTTGTTTGTAAGTTGGTTGTTGCTTTAAATAAGATAAGGAGGCATGTACGTTTTCAAAGAAATTATTAGAAAAACTAATAGTAGATCATACGGAGGAGTGGGCGATGTTTATGGTCACAAGCAAAGAAGAATGGATTTTCTTGTTTGACTTTGTGGTGTAAGTAATTATGATGATTGAAGAATGGTTCCTATTATATTTAAAATAATTTCAACTACAACATATATTTCATGAGCAAATACTAGAAATAAATCACAAGGATTGGCACAGGGAGGGGTTTGTACGTGAAAGGGCTAGGCGGTAGGGTGACTGCTTGGTGATGATGGAATGGTATGGTGATGTTTGTATGCTGAGTTAGTTAAGTTTTGTTAGATAAATACCCACTTAATAATACATACTAGTTACTCATTTTAATAGAACATAAAATAATTGTAATAAAAAACATGAATGTGTGTGTATATATATATACACACACACATACATTTGCATTCGTGTCGCGCTAACCGCATGTCACAAATATAATTTACAATTTATGCGTGGACAACTTCAAATAATAACAAATATATATATTTATAGTATTACACACATGATAATACTATAGAGTGATTTCCCGAGTATTTAGACAATTATAACCAACGTCCAGCATGTCGGGTTAACTAGTGTGTGACCCTGTAATTTCTATAAATTACCAAATGCAAAATGTGACGCGAATACACATGGTTATGCACATGGCAACCGAACTAATAAAAAATAAGTCTAAAATATGTGCGAGTTTCAGGTTTGTACTGATGTTAGCCTGATTTTGTCGGTTGTCACAGGCTATTTGTTATATTGTTATTTTGTCGGTTGTCACAGGCTACTTCGATGTGAACACATCAGACCAATAGGCTACGGCTCTTTGATGTGAAGTAATCTAGTGCTTAAAACTCTTAATCAGAGCCGAACGACGAGCTGTTGCCTTCTCCTATTCGTGGCACAGGAACCAACAACCGAAACCTCTTGTTCACCACATATCACTAACGTTGAACTTTCTTAGGACTCGACTAGCTCAGGTTATTGAAGAGACAAAAGGAATGGCACTTAATTGTCTCTTAAATGTTACTAGTCAATAGTTTTTATGGATAAATTATCATTCTACACTCCATTAATATACCTTAGTGAAAGAAATCAATTTTCCTCAAATTCGGCTGGTATAAGCTATCATTTGCACACCACTCGGTTTCTAGGAGTATTTCACAGAAAATCACACCATCAAGTTCTGTTTACAACTCCCAATTTGGCGTTTTTTATCAAGAACACAAGCCAGGGCTCCAAACTTCAAGTCTCGATGTCTCCCTCATACGAACTCCAATTCATGTGATTCAAAAGCCCAACTTCATTATCTTTACGAGCTCTACAAAACCCCTCTATCAATTTTTAGGATATAGGGCATTATCTGTATGAATTAAAATTGTAGGAAACTAGGGTTCTTAGTTTTCTAAATTTGGGGCCTTTATATTTAGGATGCTAGTTTGATAAAATTGAACACAGGGTATTGTTTAGGATCATGTTATGATAGTTTGTATAAAATTTTAGAATTTTTGGATGTTGTTCGGATTTATTATTGAATTTTTAAGGAATTATATATTAGAGAAATACATAAAATATAAATTGTCAAACCTCATGTTTATGATCATGTCTTCTTAAAAGTTTAGATATAAAATTCAGAATATAGGAATGCTCATGGTTGCCTATTAATCATAAAATCTAAAATATATATCTAATTAGGTAATCTTTTAAATTGTGAAAATGGTGTAAAATGTTAAACAAATTAGTTTCTAGAACTTGACAAATCACTAAGAATAATTTGTTGAAATTAACATATTTGACTATAAAACCATATGTTTAAATTCCATATGCTATAAACTTTAGGATTAGTTTGTAGAAAATATTGATTAGTGTAAATTATGTATGTTACCTTGTAATTGTCAAAGTAATAATTTACGAATGATGTATTGTAAAGTTGGACTTGTCGTATTTAGTTAAAGTAAATTATATAAATCTACACCCTAGATTAATTAGACATCAACATTAATTTGGTGCCTAAAATAAAATACTTAAAATACCAGAGGACATAGAATTGTGTTTTCAGTTTATATATATAGTTAATTTTTTTTTTCGTTGGTTTAGTATTTATTATTATATTTTTCATTGAATAACATCTTCGTTCGTGGAGTTTTCTATCCAACTTTTCCATGCGGTTAAACATAACCCGTGACTATATAAACTCAACCCGTGAGTAATCTCTTCCCATTTTCCCCTTTTAATTTATAAACTTTGGCGTGCATCATGTTATACAAATTTCCGAATATTTTTATCTTTAGCATGCAATGTTCAAAGTGTTAATATGTGAATGTCTTTATGTGTTTTCTTCATTCTATATGATATGTCTTGTCAGTCTATTGCATGTTATTATGTCATGTGGATCCATGACAGACTAGGTTCCTCACGACCATGGGTTGTAGCCTAGTATCGCCACCAGTATTAGACTCGCTCTTCAGGGCTTGAGACTAATGCACATTATTGTCATGAGTCTTCTATTTAGTTTGTTTCGTATTGTTAACTAATTGCGTATTCTTGTTTGGTGTATATGGATAAGTTGACTATGTTAATAACATGAGACCATCATCTTACTAACCTTGAAAGGCATGTTATAACTATTTTTTAAATTAAATATAAAGTTGTTTTTCTCTAAAATGAGGAAATTACTCTCCAACATGTTTGTTGACGCAAAAATATATTTTTCTAACATGATGCAGGTAATCAAGGTTGATGATCAAGTGATTAGGAGACATAGCATGAGCCTTAGGAAAATAAATTGAAAAACTTATGTTATGTTTTGTTTTGAACATTGTATGACCATTTTTTTATTACTATATGTTATATGACAATTTAAATGGATGTGCTTTAAATATTATAACAACGATTAGTTGGCATGAGCTATAGACAATCATCATGCCCCGTACCAATCCATTGCGGGTCCGGGTGTGACAGTGTTGTCTATCTCTCATTGGTTCCTTTTTATTGTGGTGCCATCTTCAACATCAACCATATCCATCATCTTCTTCTCTATCCATCATCTTGTGCAATATCAATATCTCCTGTTGGGAAAATCGAAATTTGCTTGGATAAATCTGAAGTCGTGTAATCACTTTCATATCAAACAATTGGAGTGGCTACCAATCTTTGATCAGATAAAATCAGATTTGATTCTAGATTTCTGTATGGGATTTTGATTGTGAGATTTTGGGGATTAGTTACAAAATCAAAATTCGTCCAGGGTTTTCTCTAAAATTCGGGAGCGCATTTTCAGTTTTTCACAACTGCTCGCAGTTTCAATTTTGTACAAAAACACCTTTAGTCCCTCAAGTTTCAAACTTGCACATTTAGCCCAAAAATGAGTTTCTGATGCATTTTTGATAAAGCACCCCGCCAGGGGCTGCCGCCTTGGACCCCGCCATTGGCTGCCGCCCCTTGGACCCTGCCCCCAGGGGCGCTGCCCCCTTGGATCCCCCGTTAGTCTCGATGACATTCAATAAGCGTGCACTCTTATTTGAACGTCACACGCATCTCAGATTACACAAAAATATCCAACATGCCTCCCCCATTTTAGTGTTAATCAAGGATTACCTAACTTGTTCACAACAATCAAACAAACTAATGCATAAATGAAATGTCGTGACGATTGAATTTCATATTAGTATATTACACATTCCAAATATTCGAATTTAAGGGTGTCTTTAAGGATTGAACCATTAATATCCATACTTAATACATGAAGATAATATACACATTAGTTTACTTACATAGATCTAACTTGACACTATCTTTTACTAGCCTATGTCCCTATCCTTCATAAGCATATCAAAGCCAAGTCCAAGCTTCTTGAAGCAGTTAAACTTCATGCTTATACATGTAGCTCTTTTACTCTTGCACCTGCAAATGCAATTTTTCAAAAGAGCTATTAAGAAGATATACCTCAACCTTACTTAACTTGCAGATCTAAACACATACCTTTGGGATAATTTTAATGTTGTGTTCCAAACTCTAGATGTTAAGCTTTCCACATTGAATTCTGCACCTAACGTCATATTAGGTGTGAATTGGGTATCTTAACATGAGAGTTTTCAGATGGACTTTAACCCTAATCCTACAGCTGATCCTTTCACGAGATCTCTAGTTAACCCTTTGGTTAAGTGATCAGCTAAGTTATGTTGAGTTCTCACATACTCAACCGAAATCGCACCATGCATGATGAGCTAACGAACCATGCTATGTCTCACACCTAAGTGTCTTGACTTGCCATTATACACTTGACTATACGCCTTAGCCATGTAGCTTCACTATCGCACCTTATAGAAATGGGAGCCATTGGTTTTGGCCACAGTGGAATCTCATAAATCAAGTTTCCTAGCCACTCAGCTTCTTTGCCAGCTGCGGCTAACACTACAAACTCAAACTCATTGTTGAATTAGTTATGCAAGTCTGTTTCTTTGAAGCCCAAGAAATGGCACCTCCCCCAAGTAGGAATACCCAACCACTTGTGGAAGAATGATCTTCCTTATTGTTTATCCAACTTGCATCTGAATATCCTTCAATCACTGAAGGAAATCCAATGTAAGTTAGACCATAATCCATGGTTCCTTTCAACTATTTGAATACTCGACCTAGTGCTTGCCAGTGATGAGTACTAGGATTGCTAGTAAACCTACTAAGTTTTCCAACAGCATACGCTATATTTGGTCTGGTGCTGATCATAGCGTACATAAGTGATCCAATCGCTCTTGAGTACTCAAGTGGAGATACTGCAATGCCTTTATTAGGTAATAGCTTCAGACTAGGATCAACAGGAGTACTTGCGGGAGAACAATCCTTGAAATTGAACTTGTTCAAGATCTTCTCAATATAGTGTGATTGAGAGATTGAAATGCCCATGTTCTCACAGTTGATTTTGATACCTAAAATCACCTTAGCCTCCCCCATATCTTTCATAGCAAACATAGATGATAAAAATTCTTTTGTTCTATTAACTTGATCTTGGTTAGTGCCAAAAATCAACATATCATCTACATACAAATAGATCAAGACTCCGTTTCCAAAAGCATCAAACTTGCTATAAACACATTTATCTGCTTGGTTTAAAGCAAAACCATTAGACAATACAATCTCATCAAACTTTTGATGCCACTGTTTGGGTGCTTGCTTCAAACCATAAAGAGATTTACTTAGTTTACACACCTTGTTTTCACTTCCAGGCATAACAAACCCTTCTGGCCGTTTCATGTAAAACTCCTCATCTAATTCACCATTTAGAAATGCAGTTTTCACATCCATTTGGTGAATTACAAGATTATATATAGCAGCAAGTGCTAATAATAATTTAATGGTGGATATCCTTGCTACAGGAGCATATGTGTCAAAGAAGTCAATACCCTCCTTTTGTCTAAACCCTTGGATTACTAATCTGGCTTTGAACTTATCAATAGTGCCATCCACCTTCATCTTCCTCTTGAAGATCCATTTACTTCCCAATGGTTTACAACTAGGAGGTAAATCCACAATTTCCAAGTGTTATTTTGCAAAATATAATCCATTTCATCTTGGATGGCTTCTTTCCAAAATGAACATCCCATGAAGCCATTGCTTCACTATATGTTTTGGATCCTCATCAACATGGAAGCAATATTGATATTGAAAATCAATATCAATCCTAGATCCCTCTACTAAGTAGAGTTGAAAATCGTCACCATAAGACTTGGCCTTTCTTTCTCTTGAACTCCTTCTTGGTTCAGTGCTAGTTGAAGGCATGATTTCTTTTTCACTAGAAATCTTAAGAGAAGGATCCATATCTTTGGCCTAGGTATAGATGTGAATCTTTCTTCATCATATTCTACATTTCCACTTCTTGCCTCAATAACCGTATGTACTGAAATGTGGTCATTTGGTTCTATTACATAGAACATATGAGCAAATGAGTGCTCAGCATATCAAATGAAAATGCGTTCTATACCTCTTTCCCCTAAGTTTCTTATCTTAGGATCATTGAGCCTAACCACGGCTCTACAACCCCAAACTCTTAGTTTTTGCAACTCGGGTGGCCTTTTATACCAAAGCTCAAAAGGGGTTGTTTTGTTCCTTTTATTAGGAACCCGATTTAAAAAATATCAGGCTGTCAACATAGTCTCTCCCCAAAACCCATTATTTAAACCCGAATGGGACAGCATGGTATTAACCATCTCTTTTAGCGTCATATTCTTCCTTTCCGCCACACCATTTTGTTCTGGTGTGTAAGGAGTTGTGGTAAGGTGTATTATTCCAGTAAATATTCCGGATCAAAATACTCACCACCTCTATCCGTATGTAGGGTTTTGATCAATTCACTTCAATGAAGCTCACTTCTTATTTATAGATTTTAAACTTTTCCAGAGCTTCATCTTTTGCATTAATAAGTAAACTAACAGAATCTATAGCATCATCTATAAAGGTTACAACAGTACTTCTTGTTACCTAATAATGGTGTACCATGAAAATCACATAGATCACTATGTATCAAATCTAATAGTTTACTTTCTCTAGCAATATGTTGCATGAATGGTTTTCTAGTTATTTTATTCAACTTGCAAATATGGCATTTTCATTTGTTAAATTAATTGCCAGAATTAAGCTCATTTTAGACATTTCCATAAGTCGTTTATAATGTACATGTCTAGTCTAGCATGCCATAATTCCGATTTAGACGAATTTACTACTAGATGACGAATCAATCATACAAACATAATTATCACTAAACGGCACTTCTAGATTTAACATAATCATACCATTACATAGATAACCAAATCCGATAAAAAACCATGTCTTGACAAGATATACTTGTCACATTCTAACACTTGTTTGTACCCGCAATTATTTAATACGATACCGGATAACAAGTTTTTCGAATGTCGGGTACATACAATACATTACTTAAACTTATAGTTTTTCCCGAAGTAAATACTAGTACTACACTTGCAATTCCGTGGATTGGCTCGGTTACAACATTTCCCATCTTTAAAATAGATCCATCTTCAATTAATGTAAGGTCCTTGAACCATCTTCGATCCTTCATACGTGAACTGTTGCTCCCAAGTCGTACACAAGCAAAAATACCTGCACTAATGCTTCAGAAATTAGTGACACATAATTCACATCGAATTATAATTAAAGTTTAATTTCTGATCTTGTTGCTTTGGATCCTTCGAGGATCCACTAGTACCAGCTTCATTCTTGGCTTTACCAACACGACAATCTCTCTTGAAGGTCCCGATTTACCACACTTCCAACAACCTTGATCCTTGGTCTGTTTTGCATACTTCATAGCCTTGTTCTTCTTGTTAGGCCCACTTTGAAACTTCCTTTTGTTGTTTCCCTTGTTAGAACTTTTAAAACTAGGAGCACTTTCTTCAACCATGTTAACAGAAGACCCACCAACGTGTTTATCTTTGTTAACATTTTCCATGGCCCGACAAGACTCCTCAATTCGAAAACAACTTCCAAGTTCAACCAGATTCATTTCCTCCTTCTTATGTTTTAAAGTATGTTTAAAATCTTTCCATGAAGGAGGAAGTTTATCAATGATAGATGAACAGAAATTGCTTCATCCATCTTCAAACCATGTTGTTCAAATTAACCCAGAATTCTTAGACATTCATTGTATTGTTCCATGATGGGTCTACCATCAACCATTTTATAATTCATAAAATCACTGACTAAGAATTTCTTACTAGATGTGTCTTCAGCCATGTATTTGGCCTCTAGTAATTCCACAGTTCTTTGCAGATTCAACATTTTGATAAATATCGAAAGAGAGTCACACATACCATTCAGAATATGCCCACGACAGATGTAATCAGCATTCAACCATTTCCACGCTTCCTAGTTTGTTCTAGCGGTTCATCCACCACTTCCTCGGGCATCGGGTACTCAGAACGTACACCACTTTCAAAGTCGTCAACAGAAAATGCATATTCTTTTGCCACGACGAAAGTCTTGCCCTTCAAACTTGTCCAATTTCGCAAATTTGTTCGTCATAGCCTTCGAAGATTCACCACCGCTTGTCATCTTCACTGAAATTGTTTGATCTTTGTTGGGAAAATCGAAATTTTCCTTGGATAAATCTGAAGTCGTGTAATCACTTTCAGATCAAACAATTGGAATGGCTACCAATCTTTGATTGGATAAAATCAGATTTGATTCTAGATTTCTGTATTGGATTTTGATTGTGAGATTTTGGAGATTAGTTACATTATCAAAATTCGTCCAGGGTTTTCTCTAAAAATTTGGGAGCGTATTTTCAGTTTTTCACAACTGCTTGCAGTTTCAATTTTAAACAAAAACACCTTTAGTCCCTCAAGTTTCAAAATTGCACGTTTAGCCCAAAAATGAGTTTCTGATGGTCGACCCCAGCCAGGGGCTCTGCCCCTTGGACCCTGCTCCCAGGGGCGCTGCCTCCTTGGATCCCCCGTTAGTCCCGATGACATTCAAATAAACATGCACTCTTATTTGAACGTCAAACGCAGTCTCAAATTATACTAACATATCCAACATCTCCATCATCCTCATCTCTGCATCAATGTTAAACAAATCATACAGACTTGTTTTTTTTTTATCAAAATCGGTTAGTCATATTTCTCCCTCTTTATTTAAATTAAACCTAAAATGCCCTTTTTAAACTTGTAAGAAGAAACATAACCAACGACTAACCAGCGATTGATTCCTTGATTCCAGTTCACCAATTGATTCGATTATAGTTCACAAGTGATTAAGGTGATTAATTGGATTACAGTTCACCGACAATTGATTCAGTTATGGTGGGGAAGACCCGCGTCTAGGTTGGTCTAGATCTAGTGAATCTGACGCCGGCGTTGAAGATGACACCTTTGCCAAAATCCAAGCTTGGTAGCGTCGGTGGGGGTGGTATGGTGTCGCCTAATTTTGGTGGAGGCGACGGAGGGAGGTTGCGGCCGGTTCAGCCATGAACACTGTAGGAGATAAATGAGATGCGTCGTCAGATATAACTTGAGTAATGAGTATTGATTCACAGTAGAGCCTTCAATTTTTGAATTTTTATAGTCATCGGAGAATTGAATTATTTGTTTTGGGGAAGAAACATCATTTGAAAAGCGTTTCAAATTAATTGCTTATACAAACACTCAAAGTAACAAGTCAAAAACCCAAATGAAATAATTATTCATAGACTTATTTTCGATTAATTGCATTATTTTAGTCAAGAAACTAGATGAAACCTTAAGTTATTCTAATTATCGCTCCAGCTATTGATTTCTACTTTCTTTCCAATAACTTTGATTTATATTTTATGTTTTGTTTCCGGTTCACTTTGAAAACTTTCACTCCAATAAATCAAGAGATATTGGATTTAAATAATCTCAACTTTCATTAATTGGCCGATAACACTCTTAACTTTCAATTTTTATAACACCACTCCCAACTTATTGGCAGATAGAACTACCAAACTAAACTAACACTAACCTACTTTGCTGACATCAGCTGTCACGTCACCAAACCAGCGCCACGTCAGCTGCCATGTCATCAAAAAAGCAAAGTCAGATGCCACGTCATTAAAAAGCTAAGTCAGACGCAACGTCATCAAAAAATTCCATATCAGACGCCACATCAGTACACAAGTGCCACATCAGTAAAAAAACTAACTGGGTTAGGATTCAGTTAGTTTGGGGGTGCTATCGACCAATAAGTTGAAAGTCGGGAGTGGTGTGATACAAATAGTTGGGAGTGCTATTGACAGTTGGTGAAAGTTATGGTTATTTAAATCTAATATCTCATTAATCAATAACACAATCAAATTAAAGAGCAAGTATAATAAATCCAAAAAGTGATATCAGAGCTTTGTTCTTGAATTGTTTTATTTATCAAGTGTGCCAACACAACAAACCATGAAGATTGATTTGGTATTAGTTTTTGACATGGAAGAGAAGATTGATACTTTCTCAACATCTTTATAGAATCAATTGATTGATCAAGATGATCTACCAATAAACCACGAAGATTGATTTGGTATTAGTTTTGTATGATGCACTTTCTCAACAATATAACGTCCAGATATAAAATCAATTGGTTGATTTGTTGATCTACTAACAAACCAAAGAGATTGACTTGGCACTAATTTTTGACGTGGAAGAGAAATATGTTGTACTCTCTCAACATCTATAACGTTGATTTATACGGTTTGAATAGATCCTAAATAGCAACTGTTCTCTTTTTTTTCCAAAGTTAATAGGAGTTATTGTGGTGAATGATTCTTTTCAATGCTCGAAGAATGATACGAAAAGTATATCCATAAATAGGATGACCTTAAGAATTATTGTTAAAACTTTGCTAAACGAGACGTATGATATCAAGGTTTGTTCCATTTTAAAACTGGTGACTTGGAAGAATCCTTTTGTGCATACTACTACGACAATATGAAATTGTAAATAATATTAAAACACTTCTCAAAATTCACTACTAAAATATATTTTTTTTCTTTTAGTTTTTTTTGTCAGGACTTTATTTTTAAAGTTCTATTTCGTTTGCTATATTGAATGTAATACTATGATAAAATGAACTGATATTGACCGGATTCTTGCCACTAACGTTACTTTTATCATTACGTCTATGTTTTCATTTAAAATTTATTAAAAACAGACTGCCCTTGCACCAGAGCACGGATATGTAGACTATAAGTTGCACCATAAGAGGTGATTTTTTAAGCCATAAATTATTAACATTTCAACTAGGGGTGTTAAACGAGTCGTGTTCGCGGGTTGGCGGGTTCAACCCGATCAGAACCCGAAAATTTTACACGAACCCGAACTGACCCGAACCGAACCTGACCCGAACCCGAAAATCGTATCATACATATGAACACGAACACGACCCGAACTTTCATGGGTTGACCCGAACACGACCAGTTTAACCCGATTTTTTTTTCTGGAATTAATAGATTAAAATTAAAACTTACTTAAAAAACACAATGTATATAATAATATCATATTTAAATTATAGAATATATGTTAATTTATCCTTTTAAGTTATAATCATGACACAAAATATACGCCCCATTAAATTTATAACATTAAATATATTGTGAAAAAATATAATATAGTATAAATGTGTTAAAAGGGTCAACCCGCTAACCCGACTAGGTTGACCCGAATCCGACCCGTTAACCTAATTGGGTTCGCGGGTTCAATCTAAAGCTGACCCGAACCCATTTAAACTAAACCTAAACCTACAAATTTCGTGTTAGCTTAGTGTCTAGTTTTCGGGTCCTTTCAGAAATTCACACCCTTGATTTCAACCTTTAATAAGGAGGCATCCCAATCTTTCTAAAACCCTTGATCCACTCTGTTCTTCCAATTCTAAAACCCTTTGAATTCAATCACCCAAAATCTTTCAAATGTTTCGCATCATTCACCGCACACGACCATCAATCCGATTCATCCCACAAACCCTCACCCTTCAATCAACCCCATCATCATCATCAAACCCATTCATCAATTCACAATCACGACACAAACACGACGAACCAGACTCCAACGAATCCAATAACCATCCAGACGCCTGTCCAAAATTGTTCGTTGTACAGCCTCGTTTTCGACCCGATTCCCTGTTGAAGATCAAGCTCGATGAAGCTCTAAATCTTGCCAATTCGCTTGAAGAACAGAGAGATGGGGATTATAGTACCCAATTTAACGAGAAAGAATTGCCCCCACACGTTGTTGTGCAAAACCCAGCTTATCGAATTACTCGTGCAGGTCTGATTTTTGTAATTCGTGAAGAAATTAGGGATTTTGACTTTTGGGGTCAAACTTATTTATGTGAATGATGAGTGACATGTGCAATTGTTTGTGTTTGTTGTAAAAGTTGTGATTTAGTTTATGTTGGGTGTTCGTTGTGAATTTTGAAGGTCAAATGTAGCTTGTTTGACTTATGAAGTCAATGGGTTGTTTTATATAGGTCAAAAACATGAACTTGTATTCATATGTATAATTGTAACGACAACAAACATACTAGGTAAAATCCCATCACCAGCGAAGCTAGTGGCATAGGGTCTGTTGTGGAGAGTGGGATGATGATAAACTATATCGTTAGAGGCTGCTTCCCGGGAGACCCGTAGCTTTAAAACACATGGAAAGTATATTAGAAACAAAAGTTCTAATGTAGATCCACGTACGTGTAGAACTTCTAGCGGAATCTAGAATGCACAAAACAAAGACTAAACATGTAGTAGTAGTTGTAGTAGGCTACCACGAGAACATGAAGGAAACATGCAAAGTCCATTAAAAGTATAGGAAAAGCTAAGCTCCTAAGACAAGCTGTGTCATCTCCGTGAAAGTCCTTAACCTTAATCCTACGAATTCATGAAGTCCTATCCTCGACCATGCCCATAGAGAGGTGCAAGTCTAGCAAATCCTGCCTAATAGTTTATCATAAACATTGTTATTTTTATTTGGTACTTGAGTTTATGTTGGTTGTTATTTGTAACTTTTGAAGGTGAAACGTAGATTGTTTGACTTATAAAGTCAAAGAGTTGTTCTGTTCTTAGAAGTTAGAACTGAGGAGTTTGCTTTTGGTGATGCAGATACTTATTTCGGACCAGGGACTGTGGACATTATCAAATGCCATTTAAATGCTCTAGATTCACAAGTAAAGTGTCATATCAACATAAGTTTTGGTTTTAAGCTTCTGTTTTTTAGTTTAGTGTTGGAATTTTAAAATGACCATATTTCTGTGACAGGGTGGAGTAGATGCTGTATTTGTGAACGGGATTCTGACCGGGATTCAACAGAGGAACTTAGAGGTAAGTCATGCGTTTCGTTGTCATCGTAAACCATGAAGTTACATGCTACATTCAAAATAAATGTTATATCACGTCAATATCAGGAATCTTGGTCAAATACTAGGGGATGTGAATTTCTGTCATGACATGAACCTAACACGAAATTTGCTGGTGTGTTCTTAGCTTAAATGGCTTGGGTCAGGTCCGGGTCGAACTCGTGAACATGTTTAGCTAAATGAGTCAAGTCTGGATAGACCTAACGGGATTGCGGGTTAACCCTCTAGCCCGTTTACTTTTATAAATTTTAGATAAAATGTGTTTTATGTCATAATCTAATTGATTAATATTTTATGTAAAAACTCAAAAGATAACCAAGCTACCATGTTTTATAGTTTGAAGGTAATTGTGGTATATTCGTTTGTATTTTTTGTTGTAAATTTGTAAATTCTATTAGTATGCAAAATAAACTAAATTGGGCCAAACATGCCGTGTTCATTCCAACCCGTGAATAAGCATGTCATGTTCGGGTTCGTGTGTTTCGGGGTTGTGTTAGGTACTACCCATTTAACAACCTTATCAATGACCATGCTTGGTTTTAAAATGCGTGATGCGCTCCGATGCGTTTTGATCCCAAAAGCCGATGCGCAAAGCGTGATGCGCGCGCATCACGTATGTGAGGCGTTTGTTATTTAAAAAATATTTATAGATAATATTTTAACTTGTAAACTTTAAACACTAAAAATTTAGAGATTAAAATAAATAAATACAACAAAATAGCTCTAGTACTATTCCAGAAGTTCAATATAACCGAAATAAGCCTTGAACTCTTAAGTGTACAAGTAGTCTATGCATAAGGTACAAGTCATTTATGTAGGAACTCATTTGACAACTTCATCAGCTCATTGTACAAGCTTGTTAAGCACATTCTACAAGCTCATTGTACAATTTTACTCTATAGTGGTCGATTTCAGAAAAATGACCGCATCAAGGCGCATCATGCGAGCGCATCAGGAGCGCATTATGCGATTTAGGGCGCATCATCCTCGCATCATGTAATCTCAGCGCATCGTGCGCATCACGCATTATGCGCGCATCACGCGCACATTTTTAAACCAAGTTACCATGTTAACCTTTTTCTTCAATGAATCAGTTAAATGTGATTTTTGCTGAATTGTTACACTACTGACGACAGCGGGCATGGGGGAAAGCTGTTCTAGATCGCGTAGGTCTAATCATCGAGATATTTCACGCTCACGCTCAAACAAAAGAAGCAAAGCTGCAGGTTTGTGATTCATGATTCATCTCTACATCAGCCATTCTTCTTAAATATTTTTTTGTATTTTAATAATATTATTATTTAATCCTAAAGGCGGAGTTAGCTGCTCTTATGTACAAAAGAACGAGACTGGTTCGTATACGTGGTAGTGGCAGGCGTTTAACGTTTGGTGCCGCTGGTGAAGCTGAAGTTGTTAGCGCCAAAGGGTACGTATAAACGTATAATACTTTTTGAAATAAAAAATATGTGAAATTATTAGTTATTTAAATTGATAATCCTTGAAATAATTTACAGGAGAGGAAGCGGCGGACGAGGGTTCATTAGCGGTGCTGGAGAAACCGAACTTCAACTTCAACGAAGAAGGTTTTATACTTTAATGTTTAGAGGACCGTTCACTACAGAACTAGTCTTAAGTAGAGAACAACGGGAAACCATATAAACACATGTATAGGGCTACATACGAACCGAACTTTCAACGAACACTTCATGAACCGTTTGGTGGGAAGTTCATTTGTGTTTGTTCGTTTAATAAATGAACGAACATGAACAAGATTTTTTTGTTTAGTTAAATAAGCGACCATGAACAGAGGCCATGTTCGTTCATTTATGTTCGTGAACGTTGAATAACGTATTCGTTTGCGTGTGGAGTTTTTAACTTTTATTTATATATGTTCGTTTTGTGGGTGGATCCATTTAATGTCTGTGATGTCGATTTTATTCGAAATTTAATATATGTTCGTTTATGTTCATTAACTTTTGTTTGTGTTCCTTTCTGTTCATGAAGCTTGTTTGTGTTCGGTTGTATACATTTGTGTTCATGAACACTTGTTTGTGCTCGTGTGTGTTCATGAACGTTCGTTTGTGTCCGGTACCTAAAATTAACGAACGAACATAAACGAACACAAACAAGTTCTTTTTTTAATGAACGAACATGAACATAAAATTTTGTTCCATAAGTGTTCATGAGCCGTTCGTGAACACATGTATTTTTTTAACAAGCGAACATGAACAAGGCCTTGTTTGTGTTCGTTCGGTTCATTTGCAGCCCCACACATGTATATATTGCTTTGATTGTGATGCATAAGGTGGTTATGTGACCGCATAACCGCCCATTTTCTCTCTCCCAATAAGTTTGGTATGCACTACGTACAAGTGTGTGCTCGCGGTTCTATACTTAAAAAATTGTGTTGTATTAGATGTGCCTCTTTATGTTTAAACCTTACTATATATTTTTGTTATTATTACGTTTTTTGTTTATTAATGCAATAAACTAATAATGGAAATGTGATTTCAGAATCATAGAACGGAAAAATCAGTTATTGTTGGAAATTAAAGAGGTACGTCGTACCCGAGCTCTTCAACGTGCTTCACGCAAAAGGTATGGAGGCACACATGGTCAGCACATGCCGACTATTGCCGTTGTTGGCTACACTAATGCGGTATGCGTATATTACAAACAAGTTACTATAACTATAGTTTAATTTAATTTTTATTTACCTAGCTTAATGTGATTTTACAAATCTCTTCTAGGGGAAATCTACATTAGTGGGCGCCCTTTCCGACACCTATCTTTTTTGTGACAATCGGTATGACATTTTTTTAATTTCGCTACCTTAATCTTTCTCATATGCATAATTCCGTTTTTGTCGCTCATGTTATGTAACATCAAGTACAGGATGTTTGCAACTGTTGATACAAAAGTACGACATGTTATTCTCCCATCAGGGTAAATATAAATAAGCCCCCTTACCCTTTCTCCATTTATTTTTTATTTTTTAAATAATCAAGATTATGAGTGATTTATATATGTTATAGCAAGAAGGTGCTCCTTAGCGACACTGTAGGATTTATATCAGACTTGCCTGTGCAGGTAACTCATAATTTATATATTTTCATTTTACTAAATAAAGTTATTCATAAATAGTCGTTCTCATTTATCATTAATTTTACTGTTAATATTACAGTTGTTGAAGCGTTTCATGCTACATTAGAGGAAGTTGTTGAAGCTGATCTTCTTGTGGTACGGCCTGTTTTTTATTTCTTTTTTTTTTTAAGCAGTGAAGTTACGGGCCTCACCAATATCCTGCTAACATGTTTTAAAGCCTAAACCGATGAATTAGTTGAATTTTTTAATACTTCATGCAGCATGTACTAGACTCGAGTGCACCTAATCGTGACGAACAACGAGAGTCTGTATTGCAAGTTCTCGAACAAATTGGAGTCTCAAACGAGAAGCTTGAGAACATGATTGAAGTCTGGAACAAGGTGGTAAACCGTAAAAGTCCATTTTACCTTTCCATTCTTCGCTTAACGGCTTAACCTTGTACAATCATATGACATTACTTTTTGTGATTATTTTTGCTTCAGATCGATCTCAACGACAATGAGACTGTAAATGAAGAAAGCGAATGTGAAATGAACGAAGACTTGGATGGTTGGCTTTCTACAGGCGATGACGTGAAATGGGATGATGCAAGTGCATCATTTGTGGGATGGAAGCCGTTTGAGGATCAACCAAAAGACGTTTCTACCCTCTCGGTTGAAGCTAAGAGTGATTTAAAATCTCGACATGAATCTAACCCGAGCCCGCATGTTAAAACATCGGGTATAATTAGAGTTGGTTTACAAGAGTTGTTAGAACTCATTGATGATAAGTTGAAAACTGATAAAGTGGTTGAGGGAGGTGTATTTGATCGCAAATGGCGACCACCACAAAAGCAGGACACAGGCGTTGCAGTTGGATAAGTAATGTTGTCGTTTAATTGTTTTTCGGTATTACTTTTGTAATTGAAGAACATTCATGGCAAATACAACGGAGGCAATGAGGAGACCGATGCTCGTTCATCAGTGTCACCTCGCTGCCAAACAATCACTCCATGATGGTGTTAGGGAGAGAAGGTAATCGATGATGGTTTTGGGTTGTCTTTGGTTAAAATGAGTGATGCGTTGTGTGCTCTTCTCGAATGCAGTTTCTCTGCTGTGAGATGCGTCCTCTCCACGTTGCGTTTCTGAATGCTTTTCTACAATCGTCGATGAAAAATAATATTGGTTATACTATTAATGTTTGCACACGAGTTGTGTTTAGTTTTATTTTTTGTAAAGTAAAGCAACTTATGTTACTCATGGTTTTTTATTTGCACACTAGAGATGAGGTTATTGAAATGTGCTAAAGCTAAAAATCAAAGTCAAGCTCTCATGACGAAAGGGCTTAATAATATGTGCATCAAAGTTGTGTTTGTAATGTTATGCATCAAAATGCATTATGCTTCAGTTCGAAAACCCATCTTTCTATAACACGTGATTGAAGTATAAGCGTTCACTGAACCAGGTGCAACCCCTAAGCCGGTAGAAATCTTTTGACCGCCCATAATTGCTAAAATATGGCTGCAAAGCCACTTCGGTTGCAAAAAGTGTCGCCCATGGTTCACGACAGAATAATATTTAGTGATCTGTTGCTAAGGCTCTTTTAGCTAGCTACCAGTTTTGAAGATTCTTTAGTAATGTAGTATCATTTCAGTGTTGATGAGAAGTTAAAATGCCAAAGTTTTTTTTTCCTTGTTAATTCATTGTAATTGGTAATACCCTTTTTTTACATTTAAAGTTATCATTACTAGTCATCAAAAAATCTACATCAACAGAAAACTAGACAATTGTGACCCAAGGAAATGATGTCAAAATTAATGACCAAAATCATAAAGGTCATAAAATTAGCAATCAATCCAAATCTGATCACAAAATGGTTGCAAATCATCTTCCAACAAAAAACCAAACACTGATCCTGGTACGTAGGATCATCGTCCAACACCGACACAACACCCATGCAAATCAAACAATCAAGATCAAAGTCATTTCATCCAACCCCACAACTCGCTTAAATTCAACCCATACCATCACATTCTGTCTTTCTAGGCCCCACCTAATGCTCTAAATCTCAAGATTTTGCTGTCTAATTAACACCTTATATTAATGATTACACTAAATGCTCTTAATACCATTTGTTACATGTCATCTTTAAAGTTCCACATTATCTTAATCAAGTTGTGCTTTATATTTCTGAATATCAACTCCAAGCTTCATACTTTAAACCATGTTAAGAAGGCCCGGGAATCAAGCAATGCGAGTTACAGGCGATGGCAGTTTATCACCGGGACAGACTCTTCGTCCGAAATCTGGCGCGTCTCCTGGATTATTTGCTGCACTTGTACTACTAGTAAGTGTGTATATATATTGCACAACAAAATGAATCATTCATTTTTTAACCTTAAAAAGGTTTAAAATAAGAGAAAATAATAGAAATGCAACGTTTATTCATCTCTTTTGGGATTAAAGAAAATATATGAACAATTTTCGTTTATGTATATAACATAAGCATGTGAAAGTCATGTGTATGTTACATTATTTGCACATAACCTACACATGTGTAGGTAAATCGTTGAAAGATATAAAACGTAGGAAGAAACTAGTTTGATGGTTTTTTATATAGATAAACATAAGCATATATAAAATTTTAAAAATAGAGTAAACTGCCATTTTGGTCCCTAAGGTTTGGACAGTTTTGCCACTTTAGTCCAAATCTCAAACTTTTTGCATCTGGGTCCCTATGGTTTCAATCTTGTTGCCATTTTGGTCCAAAAGTAAAGTCAGCTCAGATTTCTAAAATAAAAACTGGTTTTTTGTCCTTTTCCGAAGGGCATTTTGGTCATTTTAAGCATTAATATATATATATTATGTATATGAGTTAATTACTGTTTTCTTCCTGTGGTTTGTCAAAAATCACTATTTCAGTCCATTAGTTTAAAAATTGTGATTTCAGTCCCTGTGGTTTCACTTTCGTAACCATTTCAGTCTCTGTACTTACAAAATAAATAGATTGAAGTGGTTACGAAAGTGAAACCACATGGACTGAAGTGATTACGAAAGTGAAACCACATGGACTAAATAGTTACGAAAGTGAAACCACAGGGACCGAAATCACAATTTTTAAACTAATGGACTGAAATAGTGATTTTTGACAAACCATATGGACGAAAACAGTAATTAACTCATGTATATGTGTATATATATATATATATATAAAATAAAAAAACCTCAAAACTCTGCACTCTTCTCAGAAAAGGACAAAAAAACTAGGTTTTTTTTGAAAAATCTGAGCTAACTTTGCTTTTGGACCAAAATGGCAACAAAATTGAAACCACAGGGACCCTAGACGCAAAAAGTTTGAGATTTGGACTAAAGTGGCAAAAATGCCCAAACCTCAGGGACCATGGCAGTTTACTCTTAAAAATATAAACATTTGATAACAAAATAAAACAAATTATCTTTCTTCGTTTTGTTCTGACAAGTGTTTTGTAATGAATCTCACTTTATATGTGTGTACAAGGGAAGATTATGCTAGAAAAAGAAATGACACGGTACGAATCCACCATGACACACCACGTGTTAAAGCAATAAAACACGCTTTAACACGCGCAACATTAGTGGTCACTTTCAGATCTGATTTCGGTTTTTCTTGAAACACAGGGAACCTTCTTTTACATTGGCTACTTTTGTAGTAGCTCAGGTATTAGTAATCTCATTTTCTAACACATTTACATATCATTTTGTAAATGGATATACCGCTGAACACTTGTTCTTAAAATATAGGTATCTTTAAACACGATAAAGAAGTTAGCAAGATTGAAGGTAAATTCGTTTCCTTTCATCTTATATTCCTTGTGCAGGAATAACTTTTTAAGTCATGTTTTCCATTTTATTTCAGGTGACTTTGGTTGCACATTTGATGTACAAAGAGTATTACCCGTTTTAAAGAGAACATACGGTGACAACATGCGTAAAGTATTGCACGTTGGACCTGACACTTGCTCGGTAGTCTCACAACTGATAAAAGAGCCTGAAATCGAAGCGTGGGGAGTGGAACCATATGACATAGAAGAAGCAAATTCGCGTTGCAAAAATCTTGTCCGTAGGGGCCTTGTACGCATAGCAGACGTAAGTTTCCTTTGCCATATAGAGCCAAGTCATTTTCACTTGTAATAGTTTCGGATGCAGCTGATTACCTATCTCCGAAGTATCTCAATAACACCATTCAGGATTTGTCAAGAACAACGGTTCAAAATCTTGTTATATTCACCGGTAAGTTGCTAAAAGTTATTAAAAAACTACACGTAAAAGAGGAAAATTTTGGGATACAAGTCTGTAACGTCATATTTTCTTCACATTTTCAGGTAATCCTATTTATTCGAACGCGCAACAACCGAAATTTAAATTTGGACATCCTGTAAAGGGTCAAATGAGAAGCAAAACCTGGTGGGAAAGGTTCTTTGTTCAGACTAGTCTTGAAGAAAATGATGCTGCAACAATGAAATTCAAGCAGGCTGCTTTTGAGATTTCATACAAACCAAGATGTCAAGTTTTCCACCTTAACTCGTATCATTGATGTTAATGTAACTTATTTTTAGGAAACCCTTGTGATTTAGGGGGCATGCATGGTGAAAGAATATGTTGAATGTTAAAATATGCTCACCAATAATCTCCAAACCAACATTTCTTTCTTTTTCTTTCTTTCTTTCTTTAGTTATACGATGAAACCTGGGAGCGTGTTAGAATCTCCTATACAAACATTAAATTATAAAAAAAGTTAAAATTATAAAAGAATGCATATTTATTGTGTTATTAAATTATATGTATAGTTATTAATCCCGAAACATGGTGACATTCGAATAATCAACAAGGGGTGAAAGGAAACGTGTACAAGTTTTATTAGAATTCTTATTGGTGTGTTTATCCGTAAGTATTTGATTTAGTTTCCATGTTTACTAAGACCATCACCAATGCACAGGCCTTGGTGGTGCACTTGGCATATATGGCAAAGAAACCATAAGTTCTTCATTAGAGTAATTTTTTTGAGATGCAAATGTGGAAGGGCGTTGCATTTGAAGGGAATGGTGGGCCTCCATATTAATTATTGGGGTCCCTTATTTGTTTTTCTCTTTTTGTTTCAAAATGCAGCAAGTCACATGGATCTCGTCACACGAGCCGAGCATATGAAGAAATGTGCGTTACGATTAGGATTAGGGCTAAAAATAAGAAATAGTTAAATTTAGTTGTTGTTTGCGATTTATGAATTATGTAATTTTTTATTTTTAATTTATGCAATTCAGAAAGGAGCGGAGGTACAGCTTGTTGCTCGTCTACCTTCTGTTTTAATGTAAATTGGCAAGTTTCCGCATTCATGTATGTAAACGAAATTAGTATTATTTCATGAGTCTGTTTATTATTATGTGGAATTTATGCAAGATTTTGTTTTAGTTTTTATTTTAAGTCTAAATTTAGTTATGTTTAATTATATTTAATTAATTAATTTATATTATTAAGAATACAAAATGGAAATGGATTAATTATAAAAGAATTTGAGTATTAAAAAATAAAAAATGTTGATGATGTGGAAAATTAAAGTATTAGTAAGGATGTTTGTAGGGTTTGAGAGAAAATGAGTGTTTTTGATGCATTTGTCACAGCTGTTTGGATGCAAAATTAAGTGTATTTAGCACTTTGCTAATTTATAGAAGATAATTTACATAGTCACAAGGAAAATGATCATCTGAGACTAAACTATTGATATATCAGTCGCGAATACTTAATGTATGGGGATTTTTATTTATTTAAGGAAGACGTGCAAGTAATAGTTTTTGTTCATCTTTTGTTCTTGATTTATGAGTGTGGTTTTTATATCTCACCCAACGAATAGTATGAGAGCCACTAAACTCATACTATGGGTTTGATGGTTTGAAATAGCAATCAACAGTAGGTGGCCGTGCATCAATCAAAGGGCCCATCATAGTGGTTTTTGAAAACAAAAGAATATGATAGGTGATCAGGTAGGGATAAGGGCTAATAGCAACACATTTGTTGGGTTTTTTTGGAGTCTTGATTTGGGCGCAGGTTATTAGTTAAGACTTAGAAGACTCGTTATTTGGTTTAATGAAGACTGAAGACATGTGAGGCTTTGGCCGGTCCAATATCTCTTTATTATAGCTCGTTTATATTTTCTTGTTCAACAAGTTATAAACCCTAGACTAGTCTTTATTTATACTCACCGTACTTGTAATATCATCATCACGAGTGAGGCAGAAAGCAATATATAAGTATCTTGGTTGCAGCCCGTGGACGTAGGTCAGCCGATCGAACCACGTTAATCTTGCGTGTCATATTCGTTCCTTATTTTTATAGCAATTTGTTCGTGTTTGTGTGTGTGTTGCAATACCCGAATCCCTAACAGGTGGTATTAGATCTTAGGCTTGTTACACACGTGAACAAATTGTAGAAGAAGGTGGTTTTGGTAGGGTAAGATTGGCAAACAATGATGTTCTTGATGTTAAGGGCATGGATTTAGTTACTTCAGCCGGTTCATGGACTTAGAAGCATGCGAGGCTGATTCCAAGCTTAAAGAAACGGTTGATTTCTATTGGGCAGTTGGATGAACAGGGACATGAGGTTAACTTTGGGAATGAGCAGTGGAAAGTTGCTAGGAGAATCATCTCCACTATTTTTTTCATTTTTTAGAACCTTTCAACTTACTGACCATTTCCATAATTTCCTGAGCTGATGCTTCGTTTCCAAAAGCTGGTAATTTCATCCAGACTATTATGCTTCACCAGACCGCTCTAACCATAACACATGAGGCTGCCAAATGGTTGATTGTCTCTATCCCATAACCGCACAAGTAACATTCCGCGTTGTCTAGCTGCATCCCTCTGTCAAAAAGCGTCGCCTTAACCGGAATGCCTCCCAAAATAAGTTTCCATACAAAGTAAGAGACTTTTTATATACATTTCACTAATGATTCAACTAGGATGATTTGTGTGTATTTCAATAAAAAGAATCTGTTTTGAAAAGTTTAATGTATTTAAGATCTTTGTTGAAAAACAAAGTGAGACTCTTATCGAAATCATTAAGAATAGACATAGGGGAAGAGTTTCCCAACAAGTACTGTGAACAAAATGGCATATGTATGGAACTAATTACTCCCTACACCTCTATAATTTGTTGGGTTTTTAACATGCATTTTTATAAATCTTTTGAAATGAAAATCTCTTAAAAATTTTAGAAAAAAGCCCCAAGCATCCAAACATAAGTCACGTTAATTCATAGATATTGTTTTCCGCATAACAACCTTTGTAGAGAAGTGGTAGCACGTTGATGAAGATGACGAGCAAAGGATCCAAGTGACCTTTTTTTTTTCCAAAACCGACCCACACTAAGCACGTTGAAAGCTGCAAGTTATGCTAGTCAAAACCACCTATAAGATGTCAAGAGTGTTGAGATTAAACCCTTAAAAAGTTAACGCTTCGCATTTTGTACTTTCTTTATATAGAAAGTGTATTCGTAATCTATTTATCGAAACTTGTATCTTGTATCGTGTACGTATTTTAATTTTAACTTTGTAATCCGAGACTTTGATCGTAATGAAATTCGTCTTTTATACACACTTGTTATGCTTACAATTCATTTTTTATACGCAATTGATACTTATTCTATGTACAAACATTCGTACATGCATTCTCGATACTCAGTTTATACTTGCACACGTTTGTCACACTTGAAAACTTGTTAAAATACAAGTTTTATGCATAAAATGATGAAAAATAAGAAGTTGAGGGGTTAAAGTGTAATAAAACGAACTTATCCCGGAAACATGAGGCACCGCGTCGCGCGACGCCCTAACCCCTTAGGGCTACGCGTGACGCAAA
The DNA here is from genome assembly GCA_947069175.1 of Scalesia atractyloides. Lineage (NCBI taxonomy): Eukaryota > Viridiplantae > Streptophyta > Magnoliopsida > Asterales > Asteraceae > Scalesia > Scalesia atractyloides. The sequence goes on from CAMTDV010000016.1 coordinate 44,743,686, forward strand.
GGGCCCCGACCGGTAGAAAGTAGTTTCCCAGCTGCGGGTTGGCCATCTTTCCCACCTCCAAAACTCACCAATCACCTTATAACTCCATTAATACTCAAACCCTACTTCACCACTATAAAACCAAGCCTCCACACACGCATTTTCACTTTCCAAACTCATTACCACTCTCAAAATACTCTCAAGATCTCTGGAAATCAGATTCAAGGCAGATTGTTCTAAGTGCTAAAGTGAGAAATTTACTTCATCTTCTTCATCTTTTCTTCACTTCTTCTTCCTCTACAAAGCTTGGAACACCTCTAGGAGTGTTTTCACAGGTTTTCCATGGAAAACCAAGGTGGAACATCACCATTTTGTGGTCCAAACTTTCTGTTTTGGATGAAGAACTCATAAATGTTTATAAACTTACATTTTTCACATACAAACTTGTGTTCTTATGCCACTAATCAAGTCCATGATTAGTGAGCTTAACCAAGGTTGATTCATACAAATTCGGAGGTGATATTTTCCTCCAAACTTTCTGTTTTATAAGGGTTTTAAACCCACAAGTGTTGAAACCATCCAAGCTTATTTCGTGTGACAAAGACTTGTGTTTTGGTAAGTGTGTGGTTACATGGAAGCCTTGTCTATCCTACTATCAATCCACCACCTCACTTGATGATTTCACCTTGCTATCCTAAGTAGCTTGCTAGACCTAAAGGTAACTTAACCCCGTTTAACCACCGAAACTTAGTTGACTCTTTCCATGTCGGAAGTGGAAACCCGGTTGATGATTACTTGGCTACTTAGTATAGTAAGAAGTTGTATATTTCTTTCTTATTCATGACCATCTGAATCATCCTTGTGATGATTTGTGTATTGGTGAATCATACAAAGAGGTTAAATGGATGTTCATCATCCTACCTCCATGCTTGACTTATATGACATTCATGATATATAAGTTAGACTTACTATGTATTATATTGTATATATAACCTTATACATAACCGAACCCTTGATAATAATCATTATGGTTACTTGTTAAGACAATAGGTTATATCATCTAAGCCTTAAGCATGTCGTTACGATTCTAATGGGTATCTAACCCATGAAACCACATTCACCCATACGGGTTGTCATGGTGTCAAAAATGGGTGTATTAAGAGTAGTACTTTCTCATATACATACTTGCATACTTTAAATTCCGAATCCTCCGTTATCAACCAAATACTCACACACCACATTTCCTCGTGTAGGATAACTCGGTGTTCCATCCTCCAACTATCCAACCTCTCACAGAATTTCCTAAGGAAAGCTTTGCAAAATTGTGAGTATACTCGAACCCATTTTCCGTTTTTACACTTCAGGTGCAACATGTTTAACTATACAATTCACGATCCACATTTAAACTTGTTATAATCACACTCTATCCATTTAAACATGATACTTGTATTATTCTTGTTATCACATGCTATGTATACTTGTGTTCATATGCTCATTAACTTTTCTAGCCTCCCTTGAGGCTCATCAACTTGATCTTCCGGGGGAATCGTATGTCCGAACAGGCCTGGAAAAAGAGGTAAGGTCTCGCTTTCCTTTTCCACTCAAGTGTACGGCATCTGCCGTGCTTAGGCCCCTTCTTCCCTTCCCTAATAAAAGAGTCCACCGCCTGCCTTAGTAGTCTCAAATAAGGCGTGCGGGCCTGCCCCTAATTATAGCGCTATAGGATTAACGAACCCTCCGTATTCTTGTGGTATCGTTAAGTAAACTATTTTACACCTTGTCATTTCGATGACAATGGTAAGCACGATTGGTTAGACTTTAGTTTGACATATTCTTAGCACATGATAGTATGATAGAATGAAAATATGCAAATTGCCATGTTGGATATGAGACCACTTTTTCACTGTTATGCTATGTAATAAAACTTGTATGCTCGCCAATGCTTTTGTGTTGAACTATACTTTTAACATGTTGCCGGTTGATGATGTTGATTATGATGAAATCTAGTAGGGACGACACTAGAAACACATTTAGAAATATTAGATTTTGTTATGTCGTTATGTTAAACTTTATTGTACTTTGATTTTCCAAATGTTGTACTTTATTTCCATGTATTGTATTCAACAATGATATTCTATGATAAAATTTGTTTGAATTAAATATTGTCACAATAGTGTTATGAAAACTCTTGAGCAATCAATTTACGTCCGCCCCGATGATTCCGCCATCGGTTGGGGTGTGACAGATTGGTATCAGAGCCATAACTATAGGTAATTACGTAGAATTGCCATGTTCACCTAGTCTATAGTTTAAGTGTCCAACTCGACCATTCCTGATTCATGCTTAAAATGCTAATTCCTCCTATTTTGCTTCTATCTCTTATTTTTCTCCTAAATGTATAATGTGTCATTCCTAAGACATTTACACAAAACACACTTGAAGACGCTCATGTTACACCAACAAGACGATTTGCACCAAGATAGGCACAATGGCCCACAATTTTTGATGAAATCTCTCATTCTGCATATTTGATTTTACATGAAGTTACGCCATCAAGTTAGGAGTGATATCCACATCTTTATGGAAGACTTCCATTTCATACTCTAGTGGACCTTACTAACGAGTCGGAATTTGCTTCTCGTTTAGTAAGTAACAACCACATTTAGGGTATGATGTTATCAAGTTAGGGGTGAAACCCGCACCTTGTTAACTAGTCCCACTCCTCGATCAGTTAAGGACATATAGTAACTGGAAGGGTAAGTTACCGATAACTGCTCCTCGGTGAGAGTATCTTATGTATTAGGCCAAAACATGTCTCCCTAATTTGAAAGGATCTTCGATTCACTTTGGAATAGTCGATGTTTCTCAACCCGAAACACTCCAATATTTTATCAAGCCTATCTTTTATGTTATCTCAATTTCCATGTGTTCTAATACTTGTTACCTTGTTCATTTCAAAACCGATGCACAATGCACGCCTCGCAATCTCAAACAACAATAATCCTTCGCGAACAAACTAAATTTACAATCCTTATGCCATTACAGTGATTATACAATGTGAATTCTTGTTATGCTTATGTGAACTACATGCTACGTGGCTTATTGCATGTTAAATTACGCAAAAATATCTTTATCAAAAATATTATAATCAAGTCTCATCTTTTCTCATCAACTTTGTAGATGTCTTCCAACCGTTTCTCCAACTCCAAAAGGGTTCCAAGTCGAACTCTAGCAAGAAGATGATTGCGTTTATGGCCAAGCAAATGGCTCAAGTAATCCCCGACATTGTGAGCAAGATTGCCGCTAACACCCCCAACTCGTCGGTCGATTCCAAAGCCACCCAACCTAAGCCAACCTCGTTTAACTACAAACACTTTGCCGCTTGCAACCCTAGGCCATTCACTGGCAATGAAGGTGTCACTGGAATGCTTGAATGGTTCGATAGTATTAAAGGGGACATTCATCAACAGTGAGTGTCCCGAACACCTGAAAAAGCGCAACGGGCGTCTTCCAAGCACGAGCCCTCGACTGGTGGACAAACGAGGGTAATATCCGATCCAATGAAGATGCCTACGCCCTTCCTTGGATCGAGGTTAGGGAAATCATGATCATGGAATTTTGTCCTCCACACGAGCAGGAAAAAACTCGAGGAAGAATTCTGGCACCTCAAATAAGTGGGTGACGATAACCTTGGTTCACCAATCGCTTCAAGAAATTAAGCATCATCGTTCCTCACCTCGTGAACTTGCCCGAACGTGCGATAGGAAATACCTCAACGGTCTTCATCCCGCCATTTACGACGCCATCCAAGCCACAAGACCCGACACCATAGAGGTGGTTTACCGCCTAGCCGCTGGAATCAACGACAACCGTGTGGGGAGACAAGCAATCTTCAACCCCCATCACTACCAAGTTCGTTAACCAAGTCGCCACCGAACCCAAAGAACCCAAGTCTCAACCGCGAAATAACAATGGTAAGAAATGAAAGTTTCAAAAGCAAAGTTGCAACGCAATCACACCTGTTGCCAACTCAAATCCCCCTCAAGAACCCGCTAGGAAGCCATACACTGGGACTTATCCCAAGTGTACCACGTGCCATTACCATCACCCAGCCAACATTGCATGCTGCCATTGCACGAATTGCAATCGGTTTAGGCATATAGCCACCGCATGCCGAGATGGCCCAACGCCACAAGGCAACCAAGCCCAACAACCTCCCTAGAACCAAAACCATCAAGCTCCTGGCAACAATGTTCGAGCCTGCTTCAAATGTGGTGATCCCACTCACCTTCATCCCCAATGCCCGCAAAACAATCAAGAGCAAGAACAACAACAACCACGTGGTCACGCATTCAACATCAACGCGAACTAGGCACAACAAACAATGAAGTCGTGAACGGTACGTTCCTTGTTAATGGCGTATATGCTTCTTTACTATTTGATACTGGTGCAGATAAGAGTTTTGTATTCGTAAAATTCGAACCGGCGTTAAAATGTGCACGCTCTAAGCTCCCAATATCTTTCCCGTCAAAGTTGCCTATGGCAAGTCTATCACTGTTGACTCTGTTCTTCACGATTGTTTTCTCACTCTTAGTAACCATGTGTTTTCTACGACCTTATACCCATGCAATTGGGTAGCTTCGATATCATAGTAAGCATGGATTGGCTTCGCAAGAACCATGCTGAGATCGCTTGTCACAAAAAGTTCGTTCGACTTCCTCGTCCGTCTAGTGACACTTTGCACGTCTATGGCGAAAGACCTTCAAAAGGGCAAGGGAAACGAGTAAGTGATGTCCAAGTGGTGTGTGATTTTCTCGATGTTTTCCCAAAGACCTACATGGTCCTCCTCCTCCTCGTTCAGTTGACTTTCGTATTGACCTCATTCCGGGCGCTACGCCTGTTTCTAAATCCCCTTATCGCCTAGCACCCTCGAAAATGCAAGAGCTATCTAGCCAACTTCAAGAACTTCTTGATAAAGGTTTTATACGCCCTAGTACTTCTCCTTGGGGAGCTTCCGTTTTATTCGTCAAGAAGAAGGATGGATCCTTTCGGATGTGCATTGATTATCGTGAGCTTAACAAACTCACGATCAAAAATCGCTATCCTCTTCCCCGCATCGATGACCTTTTTGATCAACTTCAAGGCGCAACCTGTTTTTCCAAAATCGATCTTCGTTCTGGTTATCACCAACTTTGAGTCTTCGAAGAGGATATTCCTAAAACTGTCTTTCTTACTAGATACGGTCACTATGAATTTGTAGTTATGCCATACAGTTTAACGAATGCACCCTAGTCTTCATGGACTTAATGAATCGGGTGTGTAAGTTATACTTGGATCGCTTTGTGATCGTGTTGATAGACGATATTTTATCTATTCCAAGACACAAGAAGAATATGACTGACACTTGTGTCTTATCCTCGAACTTCTACAATGTGAAAAACTATACGCCAAATTCTCTAAGTGCGAATTTTGGCTAACAGAAGTTCAATTTCTCAGACACGTTGTGAATGAGAGAGGCATCCATGTTGATCCCGTGAAAATCGAAGTTGTAAAGAATTGGATTGATCCTAAGTCTTCGTCCGAAATTCATTTGTTTCTTGGTCTAGCTGGTTATTATCGTCGCTTCATTTTGAACTTTTGAAAAATCGTCGTTCCACTCACGTCTTTGACTCAAAAAGATAAACCTTTTGTTTGGGGTTCCGAACAAGAGGAGTCCTTCCAAACGCTTAAGGACATGCTTTGTAATGCTCCTATTCTCACTCTTCCAGACGGAAACGACGATTTTGTCGTGTATTGTGATACTTCAAACCGAGGTCTTGGTTGCGTTCTTATTGAACGGGACGAGGCTATCGCTTACGCGTCAAGACAACTCAAGATTCATGAGAAAAACTACACTACGCGCGACCTTGAACTTGGTGCAGTTGTTTTTGCATTGAAGATATGGTGACACTACCTTTATGGTACCAAGTGTGTGGTCTTCACTGACCGTAAGAGCCTTCAGCACATCTTCAATCAAAAGGAACTCAACATGCGTCAACATCGTTGGGTGGAATTGTTAAACACTACGACTGCGAGATTCACTATCACCCTGGTAAGGCGAATGTTGTAGCCGACGCTCTAAGCCGTAAATCTCATGCGAATTGCATCCACTGTTTCCAAATCCTAGTAATATTCAGGACCGAAATTCGTAAAGCACAAGACTCGTCCATCAACGAGAACAACTTATACAATGAGATGAAGTGTGGTGCTGAAGAGAAACTCACATCCAAAGCTGGTGGTATGTTATACTATCTCAATCGACTCTCGATCCCGAATCGTGACAACCTTCATGACTCTTGATGAAGGAACTCACAAATCTCGATATTTCATTCATCCTGGTGCTGACAAGATGTACCAAGACTTACGTACATCTTATTGGTGGCCTGGCATGAAGAAAGATATCGCTCTCTATGTCTCAAATTTTCTCACGTGTTCCAAAGTTAAAGCCGAACATCAACGTCCCTCTGGGTTACTCAAACAACCAAAAATTCCCATATGGAAATGGGAGAGTATAACTATGGACTTCATCCCTAACTTCCTCGTACTTCTTCTGGTCACGACAACATCTGGGTCATCATTGACCGTTTGACTAAGTCCGCTCACTTCCTACCCATTCGTGAAGATTACAAAGTCGAGAAGTTGGCTAGTGTCTACACAAAGGAGATCATTTGCCGTCATGGTATCCCCATTGATATCATTTCTGAATGCGACACTCGTTTTACCTCCCGTCTTTGGCAAACATTTCAAACCGCTCTTGGTACTCGCCTCAACCTTAGTACCGTTTTTCACCCCAGTCTGATGGCCAAACCGAGCGTACCATTCAAACTCTGGAAGATATGCTTCGTCTTGCGTATCGATTTTGGTGGCAACTTGGATTCACACTTACCATTGGTAGAATTCTCATACAACAACAGTTATCACGATAGTATTCAAATGGCTCCATTTGAAGCATTGTTTGGTCGTAAGTGCCGTTCGCCTATTTTTTGGCACGAGATCGAAGAAGCTCAAATCACCGGTCCCGAACTTATACAAGAGACGACGGACAAAATCCTACAAAATCATGACAACCTCCTCAAAGCTAAAAGTCGACAAAAGAGCTACGCCGCCAAACGTCGCAAACCGTTGGAATTTAACGTTGGCGATCAAGTACTCCTTAAGGTATCCCCTTGGAAGGGAGTTGCTCGTTTTGGTAAGAAAGGCAAACTCGCTCCTCGCTTTGTAGGTCCTTTCAAGATTCTCGAAAGGATTGGCAAGGTAGTGTATCGACTGGACCTACCTCAAGAACTCAACAATGTTCACCCAAGGTTTCATGTGTCTAATCTCAAGAAGTGTCTCGCTAAAGAAGGACTTCAAGTTCCTCTTGACGATCTCCAAATCAACGAGTCCTTGCATTTTGTGGAAAACCCGCTCAAAATCACGGACCGAAGAACCAAGCAACTTAGGGGCAGTAGAATTCCCATCGTCAAGGTTTGATGGGAAGGCAAACGTGGCGCTGAATTCACTTGGGAACTCGAGAGTGATATGAAGACCAAATACCAGCATCTTTTCGTTAAGTCTTCCTCTTAAATTTCGAGACAAAATTTCCTAAAGTAGGGAACACTGTAAAGCTTCGCATTTTGTACTTTATTTATTTAGAAAGTGTATTCGTAATTCTATTTATGGAAACTTGTATCTTGTATCGTGTACGTTTTTCAATTTCAACTTTGTAATCTGAGACTTTGATCGTAATGAAATTCATCTTTTATACACACTTGTATTCAACTTTTATACGCAACTGATACTTATTATACGTACAAACATTCGTATATGCATTCTCGATACTCAGTTTATACTTTCACACGTTTAGCACACTTGAAAACATGTTAAAATACAAGTTTTATGCATAAAATTTTGAAAAATAAGAAGTTCAGGGGTTAAAGTGTGATAAAACGAACTTATCCCGGAAACATGAGGCGCTGCGTGGCGCAACGCCCTAACCCCATAGGGCTACACGTGACGCTAAGGCCCCCGATCCGCAGAAAGTAGTTTCCCAGCTGCGGGTTGGCCATCTTTCCCACCTCCAAAACTCACCAATCACCTTTATAACTCCATTAATACTCAAACCCTACTTCACCACTATAAAACCAAGCCTCCACACACTCATTTTCACTTTCCAAACTCATTCCCACTCTCAAAATACTCTCAAGATCCCTGGAAATCACATTCAAGGCAGATTGTTCTAAGTGCTAAAGTGAGAAATTTACTTCATCTTCTTCGTCTTTTCTTCACGTCTTCTTCCAATACAAAGATTGGAACACCTCTAGGAGTGTTTCCACAGGTTTTCCATGGAAAACCAAGGTGGAACATCACTATTTTGAGGTCCAAACTTTCTGTTTTGGATGAAGAACTCATATACTTTCATAAACTTACATTTTTCACATACAAACTTGTGTTCTTATGCCACTAATCAAGTCCATGATTAGTGAGCTTAACCAAGGTTGATTCATACAAATTCGGAGGTCATATTTTCCTCCAAACTTTCTGTTTTATAAGGGTTTTAAACCCACAAGTGTTGAAACCATCCAAGCTTGTTTTTTGGTAAATGTGTGATTACATGGAAGCCTTGGCTATCCTATTATCAATCCACCACCTCACTTGATGATTTCACCTTGCTATCTTAAGTAGATTGCTAGACCTAAAGGTAACTTAACCCCGTTTAACCGCCGACACTTAGTTGTCTCTTTCCATGTCGAAAGAGGAAACGCGGGTTTATTATTACTTGGCTACTTAGTATAGTAAGAAGTGTATATTTCTTTCATATTCATGACCATCCGAATCATCCTTGTGATGATTTGTGTATTGGTGAATCATACAAAGAGGTTAAATTGATGTTCATCATCCTACCTCCATGGTTGACTTATATGACATTCATGATATATATGTTAGACTTACTATGTATTATATTCTATATATAACCTTATACCTAACCGAACCCTTGATAATAATCGTTATGGTTACTTGTTAAGACAATAGGTCATACCATCTACGCCTTAAACACGTCGTTACGATTCTAATAGGTATCTAACCCATGAAAGCACATTCACCCATACGGGTTGTCATAGTGTAACAACTCGAAAATTCGTTGTTATCTTTTCATTTGTCTTTCCTATGTATCTATCTTTTGTAATCCCGAGATTCGGTTTATAATAAAGTTTATGTTAATTAATTTTGGTGTTGTACGTTATTATCGCATCTAATCGCTTATTAAGTCGCATCGCTAATCTCATCGCATCGCAAATCGGAGTTAATTATGTGGTTTTATGTTATTTATGTGTTATGTATGTTTGTGGTTATGATTACGCTCGCTATCGCATCGCTCTCCCATACTCAAATCGCTAAATCGCACTATTATAACAATTGTAACGCTTAGTATAACAATCTAATACGAACCGAATCGCCAAACAAACACTTAACGCAAAATCAGCAAACGGAACTTGGTCACCAGGTCAAGTTCGGCCGAACTTGTCTACCACAAGTTCGCTCAAACTTGCCTGAGACACAAGAACTCTTTATTTTCCACAAGTTCGCTCGAACTTGTACAAATATATACAAGTTCGGCCGAACTTGACTGATCTCCCTCAATTACTTAGCAAGTTCGACCGAACTTGACTCCACCAGCTCACAATTTTGCCTTCGCCTATAAATACCTAGCTCCATTCTCTCATTTGGACTTGCTACAACTCCGCTCTGAGCTCCCGAAACCCGAAACCCTCTGTTTTCTCAGTAAGAATCAACTCGATTTCAACTTCAATGATGTTCAACAACGTTTTACAACGATTTTGCACAAGGCTCTGCCTTCGTTTTCATCAAATCTCTTCTGTTTACGAAAATCTTCATCGTTTTCCATCAAAACTTCTGTTTTCACTAAGATCTATACTAGATCTGAGCAAAACCTTTTAAAAACCTTGATTTTTACACCATTTTCAAACTAATGACGAATGTTTCGTTCACTTTTGAGTGGAACGAGGCGTTGTCGAAGCTAGATCTCAGATCCGGAAGCGCAAGGACGAAATCATCACTTTGCACAAGCTGGACTAACCCGTACGAACCTCCAAGTTTGTCCGGATTAGCCCGAATTTCTGTAAAATGGCTAAGTTCACTCCAAAAAGACCTCTCCAGCCTAAGTTTCACTCAGTGGCTTAAGGTTGGAGGGATGAGCACTCTATTTCCTCAGCAAATGACGCAAAAACGCAAGATTTTGGACCCGGAAACGTCAAGTTCCCTCAAGAATCACCAGCACTCCTGTCAAGTTCGACCGAACTTGTACCCATCTGGGTCAAGTTCGACCGAACTTGGGTCATTTTCACCAATTTCCACACAAGTTCGCCCGACTTGTCTAGTTTCTTAAGAAACTATACAAGTTTGCCCGAACTTGTCTTTCCAGTAAGATTATCTCACAAGTTCGCCCGAACTTGACAAGTTTCCTAAGAAACTTACCAAGTTCGACCGAACTTGTCTCAAATCTCACCAAATCCTTACAAGTTCGCTCGAACTTGTATGTTTACATACAAGTTCGGCCGAACTTGCCTACTGCTCAACTCAAACTTAACCGTTTCAGCTTTTCGGAGACTGATGTACTTCCGTTCGCGTATGCAGGATGATCTGACGTTCCTCTTCACCTCTCAGCAGTTGTCTACTCTCTCCTAAACGCACCCACAGTGAGTATACTTGACCCATTTTCGCTTTAATGCACTTTTTGGGTGTTACATACGTTCCTATATCAAAATCACCTCACAAATCAAACTGTTTATCACACACGAATAATCTGATTATATATGCTCCATACGGGATACTAGAAACATGTGACTAGGACTTATTTTCGTTAACTTGCCTCCGCAGCTAGTATGGTACTATAATCTGATCCGATATCCCCTCCTCAGCTAGGGGATATCGGATCAGATTATATGTTTAAGGGATTATTTGGAATTGTAATGGTTGTTTGGAGATTTTATGAGTTTAATAGTATGAGATATTAAATGTTGATTATTGTCTTTAAAATGATTGTTATGGAATCTCTTGATCAATCTGATTCGCCTAGTACCACTACCCGATGATTCCACCATCGGTTGGGGTGTGACAGATTGGTATCAGAGCAGCCCATAACCTTAGGATAATAGGTCGTATTGCCATGATTTGACCTAGTAGCATGTTTAAGTACCCGATTGACCGATCTTTGACTTAAATGTTAAACTACTTGCCATAAATGCTTAATTGTGCCTTTCCTAAGGCTAACACGATATACACACTTGGAAACACTCGTATCACACAAAACGAGTGATCAAGTCGAGATTAGGTGTGAAAACCGAGAACTCTCGATAAGATCATTCACTACGCGCAATCTCTATCACACGAGATACCTTCGTTGAGTTAGGAGTGATATCCAAACCTCGACGAAAATCTCCATTTCTATCTAGTGGAACACCCGATGTGATCGGTGCGCGTAGCCACAACTAGGAACGACGTTGCTAAGTTAGGGGTGAAACCCGCATCTTAGTAACGAATTCCACCATTCGATTTTCAATCTCACCAAAGTCTTTATTATTCCGATGATTTGGAACACGTAGTAACCGGAAGGGTAATGCCGTTAGCCGCTTGCGGTGACAGCATCTATACATTAGGCAAAAACGTGGGTCCAAGTTCAAAAGATAGTCGAACCACTTTGGTAGTCAATGTCTCAAAACCCCGGACACTCCCAATTGATTTAATCCTATATCGTCGATTTACGCATCATCGAGTTTATTATTATTTATGTGTTTGAAAATTTTGAGAATTTTCGCTTTATTCGATTTCTCGCTTTATTTGTTTCTCGCATTACCGATTTCTCGCTTTAATGCTTTACACTCCATAAAACGCATGCACAACTCGCACAACTCTCGTAATCTAAAACTCTAATTAATACACCAACCGAACTAAATCGCTTATCTCTCTTATCTCGCTTATTTCGCTTATATATATCACTTATATATGGCTTATATCTCGCTTATATATCGCATCACATACGCGCTACGCTTTACTTATAAGAAGGTGAATACGTGCAAAGTATATGTTTATGTGAATTATGCTTATGTGCTTATGTGCTTACGTGCTTATGTGCCTATGTGTTTACGTGCCTACGTGTTTATGTGATTTTTGTGCATTGTATGAATAATAATAATAAATATTTTTAGACATAAACTTATTATAATCGAATCTCATCCTATCAAATCCTTCAATATAGATGTCTTCAATGGGATCACATACCAGAATGAACCTCCAGCGCAGCAACGCCGACAAGCATATCGCTACAATGGTAGCATAGGAAATTGCTAAGGTCGTCCCGCAAATTGTCTCAGAAATTCATGTTGTGAGCAATAACTCATCAGTCGACTCGAAAGCTGAAAACCCCAAGTCACGGTTCAGTTTCAAAAATTTCAAGGCTTGTGCACCTCTCGCCTTCACGGGCAACGATGGACCGACTGCTATGTTCCATTGGTTTGACGCCATTGAGGTCACCTTTAGGCAAAGTGGATGCCCCGATGACCTTCGCACGGTGAACGCTACCGGAGTCTTCCAGTCCCGTGCTCTCGACTGGTGGACCGCCGAAAGGAATAGGTGCGGTAACGATGAAGCCTATAGTTTTGTCCCCCGCACGAGATACAAAAGCTCGAGAACGAGTTTTGGGGTATTAAGCAGGATGGTCCAGACAATGCTGGATTCACCGCTCGATTTAAGATTTTGAGCGTCATCAGTCCCAGCCAAGTTGATACTACTGAGAAAGCTATCAACAAGTATATCTGTGGTCTGCCTGAATGTATTGCGAATTTTGTGAAAGTTGCTCGCACTACAACCATCGAGGAAACCTACATGCTCGCCGCTAATATCAATGATCAGCGAGTTCAAGATGGTTATTTCAAGAACCATGCGAAAGTTGCCAATCAAGCCGTTACCGAACCAACTGCTGCTATCGAACCATCTGGTGAACCGAAGGGAAAGGTCAGGGACGCAAAAGAGGAAACCCTAGCAAGAAGTACATCGCTGCTACACCGCTCAACTCTCAGCCTTATCAGGCTCCTGCTCAGGACGCACCCCTAGCTAAACGTACGTACACCGGTCCTCACCCACTGTGCTCTAAGTTCACATATCATCACGTGGTGGGTGGAAACTGCCGTTTTTGCACAAACTGCAATATCTACGGTCACTTTACGGTCAGTTGCCGTACCGGCCCTCATCAGCCAGCTCCTCACCTCAAGCTCCTCAGCGTACTCCCCATAACAACCAGCAACAACAAGCAGCTCCAAAAGCACGTGTGTGTTGCATATGTGGTGATCCGAACCACTTTAAAAATGTCTGCCCAAACCATACTGTCAAGCAAGAGCCGCAGCAACAGCAGCCCCAGCAGCAGCCACCACTGCAGCCTCAGCAGCAACAACAAGCTACGCATGGAAGGGCTTTCAACCTGAACCATCGCCAGGCCCAGAATGACAACAATGTTGTCAATGGTACGTTCCTTGTTAATGGTATTTATGCTTCATGTTTATTTGATATTGGTGCCGATAATTGTTTTGTATCATTAGAATTCGAAAAGGTTTTAAAATGTAAGCGCGCTAAACTCCCAAAGACTTTCGATGTGGAAGTCACCACCGGAAGAACCGTTAATTCCGTCCTACGTGGTTGTAATCTCGATCTCAACAACCATGTCTTCTCGATCAATCTCATACCTATGTAGTTAGGTAGCTTCCATATCATAGTAGGTATGGATTTTCTTCGTGAAAACTATGCTGAAGTTGTATGTTTCGATAAAATGATTCGCTTCCCTCTCTCTAATGGTGATCAACTTCATGTCTATGGTGAAACTCCCTCAAAGAAGTTGATACTTTTGTCATGTACTCGAGCACACAAATGCTTGCAAAGGATGTGTTGCTTTCCTCGCCCACATTGTGTATCCGGAGAAAGAAAAGAAGACTTATAAAGATGTTCCCGTGGTTTGCGAATTTCCCAAAGTCTTTCCCGATGATTTACCCGGTTTACCCCTACTCGAGATGTTAAATTCCGCATCAGTTTAGTTCCCGGTGCTACTCCTGTTGCTAAAGCTCCTTACGTCTCGCACCATTAGAAATTCGCGAGCTATCAAGCCAACTTCAAGAGCTTCTTGATAAAGGCTTCATACGCCCGAGCACTTCGCCTTGGGGCGCACCCATCCTTTTTGTGAAAAAGAAGGATGGATCGTTCCGTATGTGCATCAATTATCGTGAACTTAACAAACTCATGACAAAGAACCGCTATCCTCTTCCTCGTATCGATGACTTATTTGATCAGCTTCAAGGTGCTACTTGCTTTTCTAAGATCGATCTTCATTCCGGCTATCATTAATTGCGCGTAGTGGAAGAAGACATTCCGAAAACCGCCTTCCGTACTCCTATGGCCATTTTGAATTCGTGGTCATGCCTTTTGGTCTTACAAATGCACCCGCGTCTTCATGGATTTGATGAACCGTGTGTGTAAAGCTTTCTTAGATCGTTTCGTCATTGTTTTTATCGATGATATCCTTATCTATTCGAAGTCGAGAGACGAACACGCGCGCCATCTCCGTTTAGTCCTCGAACTTCTTCAAGGAAATTGCCTTTATGCAAAGTTCTCAAAATGTGAATTCTGGCTCGAAGAAGTCTAATTTCTCAGCCACATCGTTAACAGTCAAGGAATTCACGTCGACCCTTCAAAGATCGAAGCCGTCAAGAGTTGGATCACACCGAAGAATGCTTCTGAAATCCGTTCATTTCTTGGATTGGCGGGTTACTACCTTCGATTCATCGCCGATTTCTCGAAAATCGTCGTCCTGCTTACCGCCTTAACCCATAAAGACATACCTTTTGTTTGGGATTCCAAGCAAGAGGAAGGTTTTCAAACTCTTAAGCGTATGCTATGCAACGCTCCTATCCTTGCTTTACCTTACGGAAACGACGATTTCATTGTACTGCGATGCCTCTAATCTTGGTCTTGGTTGTGTCCTTATGCAACGAGACAAGGTTATCGCGTATGCGTCTCGACAACTCAAGATCCACGAGAAGAATTACACAACCCACGATCTTGAACTCGGTGCAGTTGTTTTTGCATTAAAGATATGGCGACACTACCTTTACGGTACAAAGTGTACGGTCTTCACCGATCATAAGAGCTTACAACATATCTTCAACCAAAAGGAACTTAATATGTGCCAACGCAGATGGGTTGAACTTCTCAACGATTACGATTGTGAGATACGCTACCATCCCGGCAAAGCAAACGGCGTCGCCGACGCTCTAAGTCGACGAAGCTATGTGTATAGTGTTCGTGACTCTCAAGCTTTGAATGATCTCGAAATCATGATTCGCTCCGCTCAAGTTGCTTGTTTTAACGAGAATACCTTGGAGGACGAAATGAAATGTGGTGCCGAAACTCAGCTCGTTGTCAAACCTAACGAATTTATTATTATCTCGATCGCATTTGGATTCCCAGCCGTGATAATCTTCGTAATCTGCTAATGACCGAAGCTCATAAATCTCGATATTCCATTCATCTCAGAGCCGACAAGATGTACCAGGACCTTCGTCCTAAGTACTGGTGGCCAGGCATGAAAAAGGACATCGTCGTATACATCTCAAAGTGCTTAACTTGTTTGAAAGTTAAAGTCGAGCATCAAAGGCCCTCTGGCTTACTCGAACAACCCGAAATCCCGATGTGGAAGTGGGAAAGTATAGCTATGGACTTTGTTACCAAACTTCCCCGCACCTCATCTGGTCACGATAGCATTTGGGTTATTGTTGATCGTCTTACAAAATCTGCGCACTTTATTGCTATACGAGAAGACTTTAAGGTCGAACGGTTAGCCCGAATCTATACCGACGAAGTTAATGTCGACACGGGACACCTCGTGACATCATCTCTGACCAAGAAGGTCGCTTTACTTCATGTCTCTGGGAAACTTTTCAATCCGCTCTCGGTACTACTCTCAATCTCAGTACCGCTTTTCACCCTCAAACCGCCGGTCAGACTGAGCGAACGATCCGCACCCTCGAAGTCATGCTTCGTGCGTGTATCATATATTTTGGTGGCAACTGGGATAAACATTTACCTTTAATCGAATTCTCATACAATAATAGTTATCATACCAGCATTCAAATGGCTCCTTTTGAGGCACTGTATGGAAGAAAATGTCGATCGCCTATTGCATGGCACAAGATCGGAGAAGCACAAATCACCGGTTTTGAGCTAATTCAAGAAACAACGGACAAGATCCTCCAAATCAGAGATAATCTCTTGAATGCTCGGAGTCGTTAAAAGAGTTATGCCGATAAACGCCGCAAGCCCCTACAGTTCAAAGTGGGAGATCACGTTCTCCTAAAGGTTGCACCTTGGAAGGGAGTGGTCCGCTTCGGCAAGAAAGGAAAGCTAGCACCTCGATACGTTGGTCCCTTTAAGATTCTGGAAAGGATCGATAAAGTAGCCTATCATCTCGAACTACCGGCAGAACTTAATAACGTTCATCCGACTTTCCACGTGTCTAACCTCAAGAAATGCCTAGCCGAAGAGAATCTCCATGTACCTCTCGAAGATCTGCAAATCAACGAGACTCTCCATTTCGTGGAAAAGGCTGTGGAAATCATGGACCGAAAGACCAAGAAACTCCGACGCTCTCGCATCCCTATCGTGAAGGTCCGATGGGAAGGCAAACGAGGCGTCGAGTTCACTTGGGAATTGGAAAGTGATATGAAGGCCAAGTACCCGCATCTATTTGTTACAGCTACTACTTAAATTTCGGGACGAAATTTCCTAAAGTAGGGGAGACTGTAACAACTCGAAAATTCGTTGTTATCTTTTCATTTGTCTTTCCTATGTATCTATCTTTTGTAATCCCGAGATTCGGTTTATAATAAAGTTTATGTTAATTAATTTTGGTGTTGTACGTTATTATCACATCTAATCGCTTATTAAGTCACATCGCTAATCTCATCTGATCGCAAATCGCGGTTAATTATGTGGTTTTACGTTATTTATGTGTTATGTATGTTTGTGGTTATGATTACGCTCGCTATCGCTCTCGCACACTCAAATCGCTAAATCGCACTATTATAAAAATTGTAACGCTTAGTATAGCAATCTAATACGAACCGAATCGCCAAATGAACACTTAACATGAAATCAGCAAACGGAACTTGGTCACCAGGTCAAGTTCGGCCGAACTTGACTACCACAAGTTCACCCGAACTTACCTGAGATACAAGAACTCTTTATTTTCCACAAGTTCGCTCGAACTTGTACAAATATGTACAAGTTCGGCCGAACATGACTGATCTCCCTCAAGTACTTAGCAAGTTCGCCCGAACTTGCATGAAAACATGAAAGTTCGACCAAACTTGACTCCACCAGCTCCCAATTTTGCCTTCGCCTATAAATACCCAACTCCATTCTCTCATTTGGACTTGCTGCAACTCCGCTCTGAGCTCCCGAAACCCTCTGTTTTCTAAGTAAGAATCAACCCGATTTCAACTACAATGATGTTCAACAACATTTTACAACAGTTTACAACGATTTTGCACAAAGCTCTGCCTTCGTTTTCATCAAATCTCTTATGTTTACGAAAATCTCCATCTTTTTCCATCAAAACTTCTGTTTTCACTCAGATCTATACTAGATCTGAGCAAAACCTTTTAAAAACCTTAATTTTTACACCATTTTCGGAGTAATGACGAATCTTTCGTTCACTTTTGAGTGGAACGAGGCGTTGTCGAAGCTAGATCTCAGATCCGGAAGCACAAGGACGAAATCGTCACTTTACACAAGCTGGACAAACACGTACGAGCCTCCAAGTTTGTCCGGATCGGCCTGAGTTTCTGTAAAAGGCTAAGTTTCTGAAAGCTAGTACTCAGTGTCTTAAGGTTGGAGGGATGAGCACTTGATTTCCTCAGCAAACGACGCGAAAACGCAAGATTTTGGACCCGAAAACATCAAGTTCACTCAAGAATCACCAGCACTCAGGTCAAGTTCGACCGAACTTGTACCCATCTGGGTCAAGTTCGACCGAACATGGGTCTTTTTCACTAATTTCCACACAAGTTCGCCCGAACTTGTCTTTCCAGTAAGATTATCTCACAAGTTCGACCGAACTTGTCTGAAATCTCACCAAATCCTTACAAGTTCGCTCGAACTTGTATGTTTACATACAAGTTCAGACGATCTTACCTACTGCTCAACTCAAACTTAACCGGTTCAGCTTTTCAAGACTGATGCACTTCCGTTCGCGTATGCAGGCTGATCCGGTGCTCCTCTTCACCTCTCAGCAGTCGTCTACTCTCTCCTAAACGCACCCACAGTGAGTATACTTGACCCATTTACTTTAATGCACTTTTTTGGTGGTACATACATTCCTATATCAAAATCACCTCCCAAATCAAACTGTTTATCACACGCGAATAATCTGATTATATATGCTCTATACGTGATACTAGAAACATGTGACTAGGACTTATTTTCGTTAACTTGCCTCCTTAGCTAGTATTGGTACTGTAGTGTGGCTTACACCCGACTGTGACACCTGAGATATTTTAATCATTTTACAGATTCAAAACGAGTTTATTTCAAAAACAAATTTACATATTCAGTCCTTGATTGATTTCAAATTCCTATATAGCTTCTATAAGCGAAACAGTAAACCGGTACGCCAACAAAGGCCGTTTAACACGGCGTATACTCCGAGATAATGACACAAGCTTAACACACCATAAATAACCTTTTCATAACTTAGAAATAAGTTTTGGAGGGTTTGATGTGTCAAAAACAATCTTAGTTGATCACAGGGACTAATTACGACAAACTGTGAAAGTTTGCAGATTCTCGCAGCGACGCACACTCCGGAACAAGAACACAAGCCTAACATACCTTAAATATCCTTCACATAACTTAGAAATAAGTTTTAAGGGCTTTGGTATGGCAAAATCACACTTTTGATAGTTTTTATCTTAAAAATAATAAAATTTTATATGGTAAAGAATTTATAAACACAAACCATTAATTTGGTTTGTATTTTCTTATCCGAAAATATAACAAAAGTTTATTTTCAAGAAATTTTCAAGACAAAATTTACAACACAAATTTTCCCAAGGACAAGAACACGATCTTTAAACAAATGCCAAATCCAAATTTTCAATTTACAATGGTGTTTTAAACTTATAACAATCTTACGGAATCTCCCCTAATTTGTTTTTACTGTAGCTATTTCTGCAGGATGTCTCTGTCACCGTGGCGCTACTTGGTACGCTGAAATGGCAACAATGATCGCCCAGAATTTGGTTGTTGTACTCCCAGACATTGTGTCCCAAGTTAATCAAAACAACAACAACAACAACACAACAATTTTCCTCATGTAACTACAAACAATTTAACTCGGCTGAACCACTCAAGTTTAATGGGTCTGAAGGAGCAATTGGGCTCCTACTACGGTTTGAGAGTATAGAAAGCACATTCCGCCATGTTCAGTGTACTAGTGAGCGCAAAGTAGAGTTTGCCTCGAGTGTTTTCCAAAAGAGAGCACTCACTTGGTGGAACGGAATCATGAGGGACAGAGGTGCAGAAGTAGCTATGGCATAAACATGGGAAGAATTCAGGAATCTTTTGATGAAAGAATCTGCCCACGGCACGAAATAAGGGCACTCGAAAACGAATTTTACTATCTCAAACAAGATAGTGGGGAAAACCGTGCCTACATGACCGGTTTGAACAATTGAGCTTACTCTGCCCCACTATGGTCACACCATTGGATCGGGCCATTGAAAAATACATTGATGGCCTACCTGACCCAATCCAAGATATTGTCACTGGCAACAGACCTGCGGCACTCAGGGAGGCTAAAGAATTAGCTGCCACCCTAACCAACTCCCAGGTCATGAAAGGGAAACTTTTTCGAAACGGAAACAAGAAACGAGCTACGCAAGAAACAACAGGTGAATCTTCCCGAAATTCTAAGAAGCGCAAGACTTCAAGGAATTATGCAATCCCTGCGCCAATCCCACTCAACTCCATACCCGTTAGGGGGTTTTATCATGGGAAACATCCTCGGTGCAATCGTTGCAACTATCACCACCCAGCAAATTCTCCATGCCGACAGTGTACAATCTGTGGTCTTTTTGGGCATCTATCTGTGACCTCTCGCATCCGAAATCAAGCTACCCCTACTCAGACACGACCTCGATATCCAGCTGGAGCATGTTTCAATTGCGGTGATTTAAATCATTTCAAGCGAAACTACCCGAGGCTTGCAATTGCTAACGGACAAATGTACAATGTCAATGAGGTTCAAGCTGACGATCAAGCACTCATGATCATTTGAACCTTTACGTTTTCCTTATGTTATCTAGAAACTATGAACGATATTTCAACTGTGTTTGTAATGACAATATGAATATCAAGAAGTTTCCTTCATTTATTCGCATTCCAGTTACAAATTTCAATATGATTACACTATGTGAAATTTACAACTACATACCCACTTCGAGGATTCTGTTCTTATTTTTAGGAACTAAATCTAGCAAGAATAGCATATTATGATTTGCGCACTAGTGCATTCGTACAATCGCTGCAAAACAAACACTACGAATACTATGTGCCTATTGCTTCTACTTTTGTTTTCATGACGATACATATATGGTTTGGTTACCTATTATGTATAGTACATGAATACGATGTAGCTTATGTTGACTTAGCATACGATTTACAAATACATATTCGTTTAGTATATGATACATACTACCAGTTCGGTTAGTGTGAAACATATATTAATATTTATACTAGAATGAAATACCTGCTACTAATTTTGTGGTATGCATAACAAGTAGTGTCATCATTTCTAGTATGAAACACGCCCAAATTCAATAATTACTATGTTGCGACGATGTATGTTTGATGTCAATATTGTGTTATGACGATAATTATCTGGTTTAGTTATTGTTTCGACCTTATTATCTGTTTCCCTTACTTAACAAGAGGAGCTATGTGGACCATGTGACGAAACGCGTAATTATGGGTGCACACTTAATTACGAGGATCGACACATGAGAATCATAGTAAGCTTTGTTAAGATGGTGGCATAAAATCTAGAGTGATTAGGTAACGGGAAGGCTATGACGCAATAAGACCACGGTGGATACGCCGATGGTACTTCCTATATATAAGTGTTCTTATTGTGTTATTCTTCGGAACGTTACCAGGCCCACTTGAAGGTTTTATGTTATCTTGGACCATTATGTGATTATGTGACTACTTTTTATTTGGTTATTGAATGCAATGGACAATTGACGAGTACATTCGTTAACTCGATTCGAGCCGACCGGGAGTATATTATGGTGGTGACGATCTTGATGCCATAGGTATGTTGACCCGACTCCTATGCATGAGATGCTCATGGTACATGGGATGTACCTCGTGGCACGTTGTAAACCGTGTACGTGTGGCCAGGCTTGAATGTACACCCCTTTTTGTTGCTAGGATTTACACTAAAGACTTAGTATAACATAATGTCGTTTTACACAATCGATGACACCTTAAAGATTCAAAAGTTCTAAAGGTTCCGAATACCTCGAGATATTTTGAATAAATATGATTACGCTTTGGATCCCCCAAACATTCCCAAAACCAAATGATGCTCCGCATCTTTGGAATCTCGAGCCTTGTTATCAGCCAATTGTTTCAATCACACTCCGCGGTCTCCTTCGAATATATTTCGGGACGAAATTTCCTAAAGTAGGTGAGACTGTGACACCTGATACATTTTAATCATTTTATAGACCAAAACGAGTTTATTTCAAAAACAAATTCACATATTCAGTCCTTGATCGATTTCAAATTCCTATACAGCTTCTATAAGCGAAACCGTAAACCGGTACGCCAACGAAGGCCGTTTAACACGACGTTTACTCTGAGACAATGACACAAGCTTAACACACCCTAGATAACCTTTTCATAACTTAGAAATAAGTTTTGGAGGGTTTGATGTGTAAAAAACAAGCTTATTTGATAAAAGGGACTAATTACGACAAACTGCGAAAGTCTGCCGATTCTCGCAGCGACGCACACTTTGGAACAAGAAAACAAGCCTAACATACCTTAAATATCCTTCACATAACTTAGAAATAAGTTTTGAGGGCTTCGGTATGGCAAAATCACACTTTTGTAACTTCAGGGGCTATTTTGCAAATTTTGCGAAACTATGCCTTTATGCGTAAATCGCTATTCGAAACATGTACGGACATCCAAAAAAAATTTTAATCATTGAAATATCATATTTTAGTGATTTGAATGCAAAAATGCCATTCGTTACGCATTTACGGTCATACATGCGTTCGTTACGCTTTTCGTCGTAATTAACTGAAAACCGCAACCGTACGATCAAACAAACTGACCTTTGGAACATTTTGGACATATTTCAAGTTCCCTATACATTAACGTCCTTATGGAGCTTAAAATGGGGTTAACGGGTATCAAAAGTGCCAAAACGCGTCGAAAAAACAAGTTTGTAGGCTGCAGGGGCCATTTCTGCCAATTCTGCCATTTTGGCTTCTGGCGGGGCGCGAGCCCCTTAGCCTAAACGGCTGGCAGCCCACGAGAAGCTATCAGACACAGAAAATTTAAAATAGCAAATAGCTGGCAACAACTATTCAATTGAGGACACTAAGCACACGAATTTTGCCACTTCTCTTCTGCTTTGGACACCTAATTGGACACTAATCAAAGCTCTAACACCTGGCCTAACACATGTCAAGATTTGGTGATGATTTGATCATTATAAATACCAATTTCAAGTCCATTTTTGAAACTTTTAGTCACCTTCATGCTTTGATCAGCCACAAATCCGAATTTATATCATCTTGGAGCTTTCTCTGGTGATCTGTGATCAATCCTTTGTGTTTGTAAGTGTTCCTTCATGTCTTGTTCAATTATTATAGCTTACATGAACTAAAAATCAAACAGTTTGACTTTCTGTTTGACTTTTAGTTTTGATCATGAATTGATCAAGATATAGCTCAATTGAAACTTGCAATATGATGGTAATCAAGGTGGTTATGATCCCTAAAAATCATGCCTATTGATTCCCACCATTTCTTGTTATTTTGACAAGTCAAAGTTTCGGTCAAAATGCGATTTTTGCAGATTTTGCAACGGATCTGTTTTCAGGTATCAAAACAGGTTGTTTTGATGCCAAAATACTTTTATAAACTTATTTAGACATGTCGCAACATGTCAAATTATTCGCCTTTGTTAAAATGCCTATTTAGAGTCAAAAAGCCTAGCGGTTTGACCACCGCTTTGACTTTCAAATCTGACCCATTTGGTCAACTCTAGGATCCGAACAAAACCATTATTATGACCATAATATCATAGGAAATAACTCTCTGAGGTTATACCTTATGGTCATATCATTTGGATAGTCAAATGACAAGTCGACTATGTATTCTTTAAAATGCCGAAAATGCCCTTTTTGCATATAAATTAGTTTTAAACATATCCGAACATTATTTTCACATCTAAACTGATTTCACAACTTAAATAAACTGGTTTTGACATATTAGACTTGTTATAGGACATATTTTACCATCCGAACCCCTATTTACGTTTATGACCCGTTAAAGTGGCGTAAACCACTATTGCGAGCCGTATCAAGCCAAAACCTTTTGAAATGCTTCCAAATCAGAATATAAGGTAATATGAACCATATTCTACAAGATCCAACTCTTGTTTGGTTTATATCCTTCATTCTATCCGATTTCTCGTTTTGAAGTTTCGACACTAACATTATATTTATACGATACACTAGGAACCACTTCAACACTTGAACTCTTGATCCTTTGAGCTTTGTTATATCATTTGAACAAGATCTATACGCTATCCCAGGCGAGTACATTGCTACCCTCTTTTATGTTTTCCAAATTCTTTTGGGGTGATTCATATGTGTAATCAATTTTTCTTAAATGTATGGCATGTATATGTTTACTATGTGCTATTTCTGTGTTATTTCCGATTATGCAACATGACGATTGATGGTACGAGATTTTAAGAGGTCTTTTAGGGCCTATATCCTTGTAAAATCTTTCTATCTTCATAGTTAGATTCTCAAAGGATGTCTGAAGTACGCTCTTAAATCTTTCTATCTTTATAGTAAGATTTCTAAGAAGTACTTTACGAGGAACAATGAACGATGAACGATGAACAATGGACAATGAACGATAAACAATGAACAATGAACTATGAACAATTGGTTTATGTGTAGAATTGTTGGTGATTTAGATAACGAAACTAGAGTAATATAATAAGAACATGGTGGATACGCCGTTGATACTTCCTACATATAAGTGTGCTTAGTGTATTAGCCTTCGTAGCCTTATCCAAATCACCATTAGGATTATGATTTATGATACAAGTTGACAAGACAATGTGACAAGGCTTATTTCCTATTACATCTACCTATCTTTATAGTTAGACATGTGTGGAATGTTTAAGGTACTAATTGGTAGTCCTTGATTGGATTATGTGTACTTTAATGCGTGTATGTGATACAAATTGACAAGACAATGTGACAAGGCTTATTTCCTATTACATCTACCTATCTTTATAGTTAGATATGTGTGGAATGTTTAAGGTACTAATTGGTAGTCCTTGATTGGATTCTCCGTACTTTAATGCGTATATGTGATACAAGTTGACAAGACAAGTGACAAGTGACGATTATGTGTTTATGTGGTTAGTTGTAATTAGGATAACGAAACAAGTGTAATACCATAAGAACATGGTGGATACGCCACTGGTACTTCCTATATATAAGTGTTCTTATTGCATTACTCTTGTAGCGTTATTCGAGTCACTTTAGGATTTTGTGTACGACTGATTTCAATGTTCGATATCCAAATCCTTAAAGAATCCTTTCATGATTTGTATGATAGATTCTTAGAAGGATATTTAGTATTATATTAAATCATTGATTGATTTCAATTAATACTCACACGAGTTATGACTAATATAGTTATCGAAATCCTTGACTGGATTTTAATAACATACTTACAAGTTGATGGACGATTTCAATATGGTCACAAAGAACAAAGTACAATTTTTCAAAGGCATGAAATTATTTAGTAATGATCATAATGTCATATACAAAACTCTTTTGTCACAAGTTTCATAATGAAGTTAATGTATTGCAAAGCTAACTTTTCGCCATTCCTTGGCTAAAACGAGTCGATTTACAATTAGCAATTCTCGTAGTTGTCAAAGAATTGAAATACAAAACCTTTTGCCATTTATTTGGCCAACAAAACTATGTGCTCGCCAACATTGTTTGTTGACGTCTCTTTTTCACATATGTTTCAGGTTGACGATTATTCAAGCATGCTACACATAGGAATGCATCCGGACTTTAGACTTCTTTAAACAGAAAACAATTACATGTATTCTTTGTATTGTAAAACAATGTAATAATAATGAAACAATTTAGTACTAGTTGTGGCTGAGCAATTTGTAACGTGACTCCCTGATATTTCCGTCGCGTCTTGTTGTATTACGCGATTGGGGTGTTACACCGACGGGGTCTAGTTAGTATGGACGCGCAAGCCTTCTCACGGTATTTAGCATGAGAAAAGCCTACGATAATCTGTGTGATGTGTTCCGGTGTATCATGATATGTCGTTAGACTATTTCCCGAACGGTTTCTCTATTATGCTAGTATTACTAAACCTGTATGCTCACCTTTACTTAATTGTATTGACTTGTATTTTAACGTATGTAACATGTTGAGGATCTTTAGCTTGGATGCCTTGGATGCTGCGTGCTTAGATTAGTTTGTTTTGTTTAGTTTGTTTAGAACGGTTTGTAATAAAATCTAGGGGATATCGGATCAGATTATATGTTTAAGGGATTATTTGGAATTGTAATGGTTGTTTGGAGATTTTATGAGTTTAATAGTATGGGATATTAAATGTTGATTATTGTCTTTAAAATGATCGTTATGGAATCTCTTGATCAATCTGATTCGCCTAGTGCCACTACCCCAATGATTCCGCCATCGATTGGGGTGTGACACACAGTGTCAAAAACGGGTGTATTATGACTAGAAGATTACTTTCTCATATACATAGTCGCATATTTTTAAATTCCGAATCCTCCATCATCAACCAAATACTCACACACCTACGTTTCCTCGTGTAGGATAACTCGGTGTTCCATCCTCCAACCAGCCAACCTCTCACAGAATTTCCTAAGGAAAGCTTTGCAAAACTGTGAGTATACTCGAACCCATTTTCCGTTTTTACAGTTTGGTTGCAACATGTTTAACTGTACAATTCACGATCCACATTTAAACTTGTTATAATCACACTCTATCCATTTAAACATGATACTTGTATTATTCTTGTCATCACATGCTATGTATACTTGTATTCATATGCTCATTAACTTTGCTAGCCTCCTTTGATAATTATAGCGCTATAGGATTAACGCACCGCCCGTATTCTTGTGGTATTGTTAAGTAACCGATTTTACACCTTGTCATTTCGATGACAACTGTAGGTCCCCTATCCCGTATGGATTGTCACAAAACTGATAACTAATCAAGGATGCGGAATCGCCTTGATTAACCAACGAACATAGAAACAAGTATAGATGAAGAAAACGAACTCGATTCACAAACTGATCTCTATTGATTAACTATCAAAACGATTACAATCAATGTAGATCTCCAAATTCGTCTAAGCCAATGCTTTTACGAATTCTCTTTCAAACTCTCTAAAACAAATGTCTCTCAAGTGGCTAACCTAAACCCTAAAGCATAAAGCTGTTTGTATACACACAGCTAAACACGAACTGGGCTAGGCCGACATACACAATAACAATTTCGAAGAAGTCTATCTAACTTGGACTTGATTGGCCTTTATAACAAACTCAATTTCCTTAAGTCTTTATGATCCAGTCTCGTTTAATATCCAAAGACCAAACCAAAGCTGTTGTCACATAACATGCACCAACAAACTCCCCCTTGACAATAGCTCCAAAGGTAAACTTTAGTCCTTATAATCTCACAGTCTTTGGTCTTTGGATAGCGTAAGCTTCAACATGAACTCTGTTAGCAACAGACTCCCCCTAAGCTGATGCATCCAATCACCAAAACTTCCAAGTAAGTCTTCACAACATCCATTTTGCATTGTAGAAAGGAGGTTCTACCAAGCAGCAACAAAACTTTTCATCTCTTCAAATCAACTTCTCGTCAACACACTGCTAGAATCTGTATACTAGAAAACAAAACATCTCGAGAAACCATAAGATTTTTTCAACACAGTTAAACATATTCTTATTAAGCAAGAGATGGCAAAACTGTATCACATACTAAACATTTCAACCCACTAGAACCTGCAAGTTTTAAAGGTTAGAACTCATCTTTTAACACCGTCTCCCCCCATTGGTAACAATTCCTCCAAGAACAACCATTTTCCGTACGTTAAGAATTTTAACGAAAAAGAACAATATTTTTGGATTTTTATGTTTTCTCAAAAACAGTAAATAACATAAGTGTAAACACTCTATTTTTGTGAGAATCACCGGGAAGAAGATCATATCAGCAAAATCAAATTGTTTTCACACTATCATATAATTCTTAAAGTAAGGTTGTGAAAATCAGACCAAGACGATTACCAGTATGTTTGTCCACTTAAACAAAACGCATGAATATTTCAAGTTCCATTAACGTGTGATACGGTAAGGTATTATTATACTGATATAGAAGTGTGTCCCATTTCAGGACATACCCCACGATCAAGGTATGCACAAAGATTCATCGTAGTAGGTGAGTATACCGAAATTTATCCTTTAGATTTACAACATTAGATCATTGGTGATCAGGTCAGTACTTTCGTACAGCAAAGAGACCAACATCTGACGAGGGTTAGGGAAAGTACCACATATTTTGGTACGATTTATGCATTTTGCACATTTGAATGACTCTCTAGGAGAGCTTCTTCATATCTGGGTTTTTGGCATTTAGCTCTTTTAAGATATCCTGAATGTGCCTAGGTCACATATATCTGGATGCAGCAGAAGGACAACCCTGATACCCCAGATGAAATAACAGTATAAAGACCCAAACTTCAGATTTTGGCAATCTCTCAACGCAAGATTTATGGTTATAAAACCATAAGCCATTGATATGTTACCCACTCATACACAGTTCGTTAGGTTTATATCACTTTGGTAAGTTGATTATTTCATGCCTTTTGCCTACTGGTACATCACATGATGAAACTGCTATCACACTTGAGCATTTTAATTTCAGTTTCAGTTTGACAGTCTAACTTGCTGATGTACTATCATATCTGCTTTTTCACACAGTGACAAATCATTTTTGATTTTCTATTTTTTTATTGTGATGTTTTTCTATTTTTTTATGTTGATGATTAAAAAAACAGTAAACTATTTACAAAAATTCTTATGAAAAACTGGTTATTCATGATTCCTCATCCCGTTAAGTTCGACAAGATGTTCAAAACGAGCCCTGTCAAACGCTTTTGTGTAAAGATCTGCATGGTTATCTAATGTGTCGACTCTGTGAAGTTCAATCATCGCTCAGCATAATCCCGTATAAAATGATGACGAATGTCAATATATTTTGTTCTACTGTGCTTAACGGGATTGTTTGTGATTGAAACAGTGGCATTATTGTCTATCATAATAGGAGTAGGAGTGAAATTCAAACCGTAATCGCGCATCTGCTGTTGTATCCAGAGAACCTGAGAGCAATAGCTACCTGCCGCAATATATTCAGCTTCACACGTAGAGGTAGACACGCAAGATTGCCTCTTACATTGCCAAGAAACTATCCTGCCTCCTAAGAACTGACAACCACCAGTGGTAGATTTTCTGGTCGATTTACATCCTCCAAAGTTTGAATCAGTGTAAGCAATCGAACTTCAAATCACTATCAGCAGGGTACCACAACCCAAGTTTAGGTTTCCCCTTCAAGTAACGTAGAATACGCTTCACGCTTTCATATGTGACTCTTTTGGATTCGTTTGATATTTGGCATAATGGCACACTGCGAACATAATGTCTGGTTGTGAAGCAGTCAGTACATTAGAGAACCGATCATTGCCCTGTATCGAGTTGGATCAACATCTTCCACACTCTCATGATCTGGACCAAGATTGTGATTCTCACAGATAAGTGTGTTGAAAGTAGTGCAATCCTCCATTTTGAAACGAGCCAAGATATCATACACATACTTTGTCTGATGTATAAACATCTCATCCTTCTTATGTTCAACTTGCAAACCCAGAAAGTAGGACAGCTCACCCATCTCACTCATTTCAAACGTGCTATTCATCACCTCTTCAAATTCATGACACGTGCTCTCATCAGATGACCCGAATATGATGTCATCCACGTATACATGTACCAGCAGAAAATCTTCCTTCTTTCTCTTAATGAATAGTGTACTGTCAATTTGACCTCTTTCAAATCCATTCTTCAACAAATGTTTTGACAGCGTCTCATACCACGCCCTAGGTGCTTGATGTAATCCATACAAAGCCATATTCAGCTTATACACTCGATCTGGATAGTCTGGATCAGTAAAGCCATCTGGTTGTGAGAAATACACCTCTTCTTGGACTTTCCCGTAAAGAAACGCACTCTTCACGTCTAGTTGGTAAACTTTGAAGCCCTTAAATGAAGCGAAGGCTAGTAACAATCGAATCGCTTCCAACCTTGCCACTGGTGCAAACACTTCATTGTAGTCAATTTTTTTTAATTGAATCCCTTCACAACTAATCGAGCCTTGTTCCTTGTAACAATCCCTCGATCATTTTTCTTGGACGTAAACACCCACTTAGTGCCTATTTACTTCTCTCCTTCTAGTAAATCAACTAGCTCCCAAACCTTTAATTTCGTGAACTGAGCTTGATCCTCTTGCATTGCTTCAACCCATTAATTATCTTTTAGAGCCATATGCACATTCTTTGGCTCGATTGGGCAATGAAGCAACTATACACACACTCATTGATAATTCCTGTTTTCTCATCGAAGCAAACAAACAAGAACCTTCAATGACACTTCTTCTCGTCTGAACACCTGCAGCAGCATCACCTATAATGTTCTCAACTGGGTGATCTCTGTTTGCTCGTGTAGTAGCAATGGTATCAACTTCTAAATTTTCACCCAGATTGGATCCAACCTCCCCCTGAATATTCTGAGTCGCAAACGGATTAGTGAAATCCTCCTCCTGAATAAGTTCAGGCTCACTATCACTTGAGTCATCTCCTTCTGCATTTTCATTTTCATTTGAAAGGGAAGATTCTGGGGCATCTGTCATCGAAACACTCGATCTCGGCATGAAGTCATTCTCTTCATCTTCACTGATCGCAGATTGAATCAACTGAGAATTATCTGCACTTGAAAACACAGGAATATTAAATGATTTAAAGACACTCTCATAGCAGGACCACTCGATGATTGTTGAGGCGTTAAACTTGTGATTTCCACATTAAACACGACCTCAATGTTACCCATTTTTAGATTAAAAACCCTTTTATTCAGTGTGCCAGGTACATAACCTAGAAAGTAACCCTTATCAGCTACCTCACCGAATTTTTGTTTATCTTTGTTTTTCACAATCGTGCAGGGTAATCCAAATGGTTCAAAGCCTTTTAAATTTGGTTTTTCGTTAAACATAAGTTCATGCATGTTTTGTTAAAATGTTTAACGGTTAAAACTTTATTTAGGACATAACACACTTTGTTCACTTCCCCATAAAAGAACTGGAAGCTTGGAATCAGACAGCATAGTCCTAGCGGCTTCAATCAACGTCCTGTTCTTCCTCTCAGTGACTCCATTCTGTTGAGGTGTATAAGGAGTAGAGTATTAATGTTCAATTCCCTTTCACAATAGAGATCTAGAATCCGATTCTTGAACTCCCTGCCATTATCACTCCTTATCCTATTGATTCGAGCTTCGTAGACATTCTCTAATTTTGTAAAAAAGATCTATCAGCAACTCAGTTGTCTCATCTTTTGTACCTAAAAAGAAAACCCATGAATAATGCGAATAATCATCAGTGACAACAAGACAATAGTACTTTCCACCTATGCTCCTTACATTCACTGGACCAAAAAGATCCATATGAAGTAATTCAAAGAGGCATCTATGGAATTCACTGTTTTAGACTTGTGAGGTTTGTTATGTTGTGTTCCCTTTTGACATGGAAGACCATTTATCTTCCATGCGAAACCTCTGCATTGGCACCCCTTTCACTAAACCATTTTTAATTATGTAATTCATTTTGCGGTAGTGAATATGGGCCATGCGTCTGTACCACAACATTGACTCAGCCTCAGATGCTTTTGACAGCAAACACGCCACCAAGTGGAAGAATCCTTAGCACCCATGTCCATGACATAAGTGTCATTCTCCTTGGTGCTCTCATCACGATCCCAATCATCCGGTATCACCAAACCCGGTTTCAACACCAAAGCTTCAGACTTTGTAAAATGGACCGAGTGACCCTTGTCGCAGACTTGTGACAGGCTCATTAGATTGTGCTTCAGTTGCTCGACATAGTTCACTTTGTCCAGTGTAATCTTCCCATTTGTCGCTTTTCCTCGACCTGTAATGTGACATCCTTTAGCACCCGCAAAATTCACATATCCACCATCTATATTTTCAAACTCAGTCAACAATCTCGCATCCCCCGTCATGTGCCTGGAGCAGCCACTATCAACATACCACAAGTTGATAATCCTCCTTAGCAGCTCCTGCACAAACCAACATAAATTAGTTAGATTGGGGGACCCAAGCCTGAATGGTCTTGGGTCTACCAAATTCATCAACTATTTTTACATCCATCCAATATCCATCATTCCTAAGTGGAGTCTTGGATCTTGGACCTGTTGATGGAAATGGGGTTTGATTTCCCACTAGGTCTCTGGTCCTGGGGTTTCTTAAGCAAGTTTGGACTTTGTGATCTTTGAAAATTTTGATTTTGAGATTGATGGATTCCAATGAATTTTGATAGGTGTAATTTCTAAAGCCATTGTTATAAAAAGTTCGACCACCATTGTTTTGGTATCGATTTTGATACTGACTGTGACTTCTGAAATTATTTGAGTAACCATTAAAATTATTCATTCTTGGCGAACAGTTTCTAGGTCTCTGATATCTGCCTGATGTGGATTCAAGCTGAAACCTTTGTTGATTTCTTTGAAAACGAGGAACTTGCTGAGTTCCTGTTTCAGCCTTATCTATACCAACAGCAACACCCACTTGTTGCTTAGGTGCAGACACCTTTTTCTCACCATCACCCTCCTTAAGTGGTGATTTCTCTCCCTTGCTCTCACTCACCTGTGCTTCACTCCTTTTGTTAGGACAGCAGCTAGCTACATGTCCCTTTGTGTGACATTTGAAGCACGATCTTTTGCAGAAGACTTCTTAACTGAAGTCTCTGTTTTAGATCCATCAAGTGATGATGATGATGATGATGCCTTAGAAGGATTTGATGTTGTTTGCTCAATTTCAGATTTCTCTTCGTTTTTATTTTTAGCAAACTGCACATTTGATTCATTTTCAAAAACAGTGTTTTCGGTTTTCATGTCACTCCCTTGTACAAAATCAACCTTTTTAACAAAAGTTTGGTTTTTGTTTTTAGGATGTGTACTCTTTCTTTTCAAAATCGTTTTTTTGTTATTATCCTTCTTGGCATTATCTTTTCAGACACCTCCACATTCCCTGATGTGGAGCTACTTGTTGCGGTTGACCAAAGTCTGTTAGCCCTTCTTCATTTGGCAAGAAAGAATAGTCATGACCAAGAGGAGGTGGAACTTCATTAAAGCCCTGGAAGTCCACAGTTTTCTTGTCATTACTTTTCTTCAAGCCATTCATCATGTGTTTCATTACAAAAGATGAATCTCTGAATTGACTCAATTTCTTTTCAAGTTCACAAATTTTAAGTTGTGCATTTGACAACTCTTTGCATTTTTCAGAAATTTCTTTTGTTTTCTCACTCATCGTATCATGAGCTAAGTCAATAACTTGAAGTTTTTCATTCAGTTTACAGGTTAAAATGTTAATTTCAGCTTCATAACCCTTAATTTTCTTCAAGTATAATGACTCATTTATTTTTACGAAAAAGTTTGATTCTTTTACGCTTGAGAGCTCATTTACCAAACTTTGGTTTTGCTTAGACAGCTTGTCAACCTCACCTTGAAGTTCACGACATTTTAAACTTACAGAAGTAACAGGATTAGAACTTACCTCTCCTGTAGATTTGCTCAAATCTACCATGAAAGCAGCAAAATCTGCATCCATCTTCTTATCTGCAGCATCCTTTTCTTCATCAGACTTTAATTCAGCTTCTTCAGCTTCAGCTTCTGTCTGATCAGCATCAACCTTTTCAACTTCAGACCCCTGCTCTGTCTCAGCATCATTCTTTACTTCTGCATCTTCCACTGGGGTTATCTCAACCATGAAAGCCTGTGTGACATAGTCATCACCTTCCAGATGAACACTCCAATCGTAAGAACCTTCTCTTGCAGTAGAAATCAATGCTCTGGAGGTGTTGTTGTTAGATGCATTTCTATTGCTCGAACCATGACCAAGAGTATCTTGATATAAATTACTAGGACGAGACTCAGTTTTTGGTCGTTGACATTCTCTAGCGAAGTGTCCATAACTCTGACAGTTTTAACACCTAACCTTAGACTTGTCAAAACCAACACTCTTTCCCACAAACTTTCTGCCTGTCCTATTCATGAATCTCTTTACTCGTCTAGATATCATGGCCATCTGCCATTGTAAATCCATCTCCTCAAGGTCATCAGGGTCAATCTAATCATAGTCTTCATCAAATGTAGCTGGGTCAGATATCCTCCCCTAAATGTAGTTCTCATATGACGCAACAAATGAAGCAAGCAAGGCAAGATGTTCTTCAGCAGCCTTTACACTCAAAGGCATAGACTTGGTATTGCTGTTACTAGTACTCGACTGTTGTCTCTTGCCTCGAGATGATCCTCCTGAAGCAGCAACAAAGCATACATCTCCATCAGCATTAGTCACAACTTGCTCATTCTCACATGAAAGAAACGCAGTTGCCGAATCACTTGAAGCATTATGAGAAGATGAAGATGAAAGGCCTTTGTAAATTCCCGGATCTTGAACTTGATCATAACCGGTGTCCTTCTTCTGCATATAAAGCTCGTAAGCTCTCAATTGTCCAACAACCTCATCCAGTTCTATAGTCTCATAATTAGCTTCTTTCTTAATCATGAGAGCATAGATATCCCACTTCGTAGGAAGAGCGTCTAGCAACTTATCATTCATCTCAATATCAGTGTATCCCTTTATGTCATAGTTATCCATTTCTGACATTAGATGATAATATCTCGTGATGATATCTTCAAGAGACTCATTTCTCATGCCTTTAAACGCAAATTGCTTCTTTAGCAGGTCTACCTTATTCTTTTTCACATAAGCATTTCCTTCGTATCTCTTCTCTAAAGCATCCCACATTTCCTTTGAGGTAGTGTACCTCTTGAAAGTATGTTTAATGCCATCAGGTAGAGACATTTTTATAGCTGCAAGGGCTCTTTTCTCTGCTTCATACATTTTCTTCTCCTCAGCTTCCATATTTGCATATGTAGTGACACGCTGCCTGCCTTCAAACTCATGAGTTGGGTTCACGTACACATCCTCAATACACATCCACATTCGTGTGTCCTGATATTCAACGAAAGACTGAAATCTGTCTTTCCATGTTAAATAATTTTCCACCTTCATCATCTTAGGCGGTTTGTTGGTTGTGCCAACCTCGTGCTCCATCCTCAAAAGTTCATTCAAGTTCGACATATTCCACATTTTTAACGAACCGGCTCGCTGAAAACGATTAAAAATTGTCCGAAATGTGTGATTACTAGATTATACAAGTAGATTCGTCTCGACACTACGATTCCAATGATGTATAATGTCTAACACCTTTTTCGGGATTCCACCACTATGAATCACACATTATGGAGGGTCGCACATTCAACATTAGATCGTACACTCCCACCTGGTCGCACACTACAATTTTCTGGGCCGTCCAAGTAGCACACTCGATTTGGGCCTGGTCGCACACTCCCAAGTCACACAATTCAAATCGCACAGTTAACCAGATCGCACAGTCAACCCGATCGCACAGTCTCTAGTCGCACAATTCAAGCCAGTCGCACAGTACCTAAATCGCACACTACAAACTAGCACACTTTTCTGGTAGCACACTATCAGTCTTGGTCGCACAATTGACCTATTATACTCAATTCGGTCGTACACTGAGTGTGATCGCATACTTCATCAATTCGCACAGTGACAAACTTCCGAAAATCAGCAATCAAAATCCAATTCCACGAAGGAAACAATTCGAAAATTAAATTCCTTTTGAAATCTTTCCAACAATATCTCCTAAAGTTCCGAAACAATTTCCAATCATCACCAAAACAGATCAAAACACAATTTTTAATCTGTTCTTCGAAAAATTATGTATAAACCACAAAAAAAAACAAATTAAACCGAAGCAAAACTTGATTTCTGTTGATCAGTCTTGAACCTTCACAAGAGCAAACGCTCTGATACCAATTGTAGGTCCCCTATCCCGTATGGATCGTCATAAAACTGATAACTAATAAAGAATGCAGAATCTCCTTGATTAACCAACAAATGTATAGATGAAGAAAACGAACTCGATTCAAAACTGATCTCTATTGATTAACTATCAAAACGATTACAATCAACCTAGATCTCAAAATTTGTCCAAGCCAATGATTTTATGAATTCTCTCTCGAACTCTCTAAAACAAATGTCTCTCAAGTGGCTAACCTAAACCCTAAAGCATAAAGTGTTTATGTACACACAGCTAAACACGAACTAGGCTAGGCCCACATACACAATAACAATTTCGAACAAGTCTATCTAACTTGGACTTAATTGGGCTTCATAAAAAACTTGATTTCCTTAAGTCTTTATGATCCAATCTCGTTTAATATCCAAAGACCAAACTAAAACTGTTGTCACATAACATGCACCAACAACAACGCAAAGCACGATTGCGTTAGACTTTGGTTTAACATATGCTTAGCACATGATAGTATGATAGAATCAAAATATGCAAATTGCCATGTTGGATATGAGACCATTTTTTCACTATTGTGCTATGCAATAAAATTTGTATGCTCGCCAATGCTTTTGTGTTGAACTATACTTTTAACATGTTGTAGGTTGATAATGTTGATTATGACAAAATCTAGTTGGGACGACACTAGAAACGCATTAGAAATATTAGATTTTGTTATGTCGTTATGTTAAACTTTATTGTACTTTGATTTTCCAAATGTTGTACTTTATTTCCATGTATTGTATTCGACAATGATATTCTATGAAATGAAAATTTGTTTGAATTAAATATTGTCACAATAGTGTTATGAAGACTCTTGAGCAATCTATTTACGTCTGCCCCGATGATTCCGCCATCGGTTGGGATGTGACACTAAGGAACAGATGATATAAAGCCAAAACATCTATCAGATGTTTGATCCTAAATAACAGAGTTTCCAAGCTCTGATTGGAACCACTGCCAAGTCTAAAGTCGGTCTTACAAGCTCTGCTGAAGACAAAGCCCTGTTTTGAAGAGAACATCTGCCAAAGGGAACCTCTGATGAAGACTAACAATGTTAAGGATCATCAGTGTTATACTTATTCCAATGTAACAGTGTTTTGTATTAGCAGATGATAGACTTAGCAGTGTTTCTAGTTAGTTATATTTGTTAATGTCACTGTCACCACTGACGTCATCAAAAGATGCTCAGAGGTTAGAATTGTACTATAAATAAACATTGCATTGTACATTTTTATCCATCTGTTGAAAAGATCATTTCACATTATCTTCCAATCATCTTCTTTACATTCTGTACTAACAAACTGTCATTGGGCTGAGGGGGAGTTGTGATTCACATGCAAAACTTATAAGTTTGAAAGTATAATGATCAAATCAATCTTCCAGTAGTTGTGATACAAAGTTTTCTATGTTCCGCTGCATTTACACTCTGTTTTATTCTTCACTCATCAATCATTTATAATATATTCACAACTATTTGAAACTTGGATCCTAACAATTGGTATTAGAGTTTAGTCAATCAAAATTTGATTTAATAATCAATTTGATTTGAAAGATCAGCTCTCCCTGCTAATTTGTTTATTTGTTTTCATTGGAAAACAGAGTTTAGTTACGTTCAAAGCTATTTAAACAAAATCCGTTGGTAAACAATCAAAATGTCACAAAACACATAGAATTCCAACAACACTGCATCCATGTTTAAACCTCCGATGCTTATCAGGAATGAGTATTAAATCTGGCAACGTCGGATGGGTCATATTCTTGCTCAGCAAAACATCGGTTGCTGGAGGTCAGTTGCATTTGGACCACATGCTCCTATGGTTCCAAGTATAGAGGACCCAGCGAAACAAGTGCCTAAAAGTCCTGAAAATTACTACGAGCAGGATTTCCAAAAAAATGAGTTAGATGCTAAGGCTTTTAGCATTGTTGCTTCAGCCTTGCCTAACGAAATCTATGTTGGCCTATTGCACTGCAACAATGCAAAGGAGTTATGGGATGCCTTGAAAGAACAATTCCGTGGGAGTGAGGAAGTAATTGAAAATAACAGAGAAGTCTTAAATCAACCATACGAAACTTTTTGTCATGTCAAAGGAAAGTCTCTAACCCAACAGTTTGAGAGATTTAGTTGTCTCGTAAGTGAACTTAAGCTGGTAAACGTTGAATTTGCTAATT
This sequence comes from Scalesia atractyloides, assembly GCA_947069175.1. Taxonomy (NCBI): domain Eukaryota; kingdom Viridiplantae; phylum Streptophyta; class Magnoliopsida; order Asterales; family Asteraceae; genus Scalesia; species Scalesia atractyloides. The sequence continues at coordinate 44,781,586 of CAMTDV010000016.1, forward strand.
CGACTATAAACAGTCATTTCCTCAGATCGTTACCAGAAAAGTAGGACATAATAGCTGATGACTATGCTTTTGGTAGCACAACACTTTTAGGCCAAGAAGAGGGATCTAGCAGTGGTAAGGATCAGAGTTATGATCATTTCATTGATATAATTTCTGGAGGAAACTTCAACTCTGATTCTTACACACCCAACTATGCATTTGCTGCTAGTGGGGAAAGCCAAAACTCTGACAACTTATCCTTTGAGTTGAATGATCTTCAACACTTTGAACCATCTGATTTAGAAGAAATGGACATTTTGCACCACCTGGCTCTATTAAGTGTTAGAGCTAGTAAGTTTTATAAAAGAACTGGTAAAAAGTTCTTAGGGTTGCATGGGGGGTTAAAAGTTGGGCTGGATAAATTTAAAATTAAGTGCTATAAGTGTAATAGGCTAGGACACTTTGTTAGGGAATGCAGATCTTAAACTTCTGGACCTATTGTGACACACCCTGGCCCTAGACCTCAACACACACAAACACTGCTCATTATTCATAATATACCCCAGCTTCACAAAAGCAAAGTACTGCTCATTTTGCATACCTTGCTACCAATGTTCCTATGCACTCTGTTCAAACCATTGTTCCACAGATTCAATATGTTCAAGCACCACCTCCTCAAATGCATGTGCAAGCTGCACCTCATGTCACTCAAGCTACTCAAACCATGCTCCGGCAGAGGTTAACCAACAGAGCTTATCACACAAGGCTTTGTTGATTGGAGTAGTTTGCCTGAGGAATTATCTGATGAAAACTTTGCTCTAGTAGCCAAAAATGATTTGGAAAACAATTTTTGCTTTATGGCTCTAGATACAATAGTTGAAGGTGATGAATCCGTGGAAGAAGTGTCCAAATCTGATGTGTCTGAAGTTCATGATGAAATAGTTGTTACAAAAGAGAATGTTGATGAAGATGTGAAACCTCTGGAAGAAATGAGCCATGATGGCTGCTGCTAAGGTATCACCTTAGATTCTTAAAGATCTATGTTCAGATAAATGCATAATTACTGTGGCTAACATAAAAAAGGTGAATGAAAAATCTTAGAAACAAATTTTAGATGATGAACTACATTTTGAAAAACTTACAAAAGAGTTGAAAACAAAATTCGTTTACAAAGAATCTGAAATCAATAGTCTAAAACATGAGGCAAGTATAACCAATGATCAACTCCAAACTATGATAAAATAATATCATGTTTGTAAAAAGGAGTTGGAATCTACTCAGATCACTTGTGAGAAGTGAGTAGAATCCTGCACAGGTTATGAGGTAATGCTTGAAAACCAGATCAAAAGTAACATAAAATTTGGCATAGGTTTCAGAAAAAAATGACCAAGTTTCTGAAAATGTTACTGTAATTGAATCTGGTGTGGTTGAAATTGTTCCAACAAACTTGGCTGGGAAGAAATTAAGGTCACTGATAAGAATTGGAAACAAAATTGTTTTAGAAAAACATGAGGGATCCTCAACTTTTGAGAAAGTTGAAAAATATCAATTTAAACCCACATGATCTGATGAATGTGACATTCTTGAAAACTTCAAGCCAATGGACTTCTTAACCATTGATGGTGTCAAAGCACCAAAGTCAAGAGTAATCCCTATCAAGGATCTTCCAGCAGATGTTACAATATCTGCTGAAAAGAAGTCTGAAAAAGGGAAGAAGAAGAAGAAAAGGTCAAAAACTTGTTTTGTGATTTTTGTGAGAAAAGAAACCTGTCACTCAAAATTGTTTTCTTTTGAAAGCTTATGGTATCAACAAAACTTGTATAATTCCAAACTCTTCAAACTGTATCATTGTGGTAAAACAAACCACATAACCCAAGAGTGTGTTTATCTTCAAACCTTTGGCATCAAAGTAAAAGGACTCAAATAAAAACTCTTGAGAATCAAAATTCAAGCTCTGTTAGAAATAAATCTAAACAGACCTTTGAATCTGTTCAAACATTTGTTACAAAAGCTTTAAACAAAATCTCTGTTCCCAGAGAGGTACAAATGACAGATGCACCACCTGCAAACATGTACCCAAGAGGATATGGCCAAGCTGTATACCAAAAGATTCCGCTTAGTTATGAGGGTTACAAAACCAAGCCAAGAGTTAACATGCATCCTCATGGTGTCACAGCCCGGAAACATCAGAGCTGGCGTGACTGGACTGGTATCTTTATTGCACAACGGAAGTATTAAGGGGCTAAGACTTCTATAAAGTTGAACGCCTGCTAAGTACTCGAGTTCCAAATGGGTTCTCCTATTCAACCGTGCCTAAGTTTAACAATATAACCTGAGAAAGAAACATACGAAAAATCAACATAAAGTTGAGCGAGTTCATAGTTTGTTTGTTTTGTTTCAAATGAATCTTAAAACATTTGAGAATCTTGCTTTTGAAAACCGGTTTGTGAGATCATAGTATCTCAAAGTGTTTGAAATGTCATAACTGTATATTGGTATTAAAATGTTTTCCATTATGTTTGTAAACCGATGCATGTACTGTTGTGTTTGTAAACCGGAAATAAAATCATAGCATGTAGAATACCCATGGAATCTAAGGATCAATTCAGTGGGTAGCGAACCCCCTAACATTATGTACCATAAGTAAATAACCAAACCGAGACAACTTTGTTCTCAATTGGGCTCACAAAAGCACCCCACGGTTAACAAACTAGGAGTGAAGTGTGTCTCAAGCTCAGTAGATCTACACCTTTTGCACCTTGGTCACTAAGTGATTAATGGTTACCAATGTCATAATCCTACTTACGTACATAGATCTATTGTCATCTAATTCCATAGCTACATACCAAATGTCATAATCTGTGTCGTTGGGCCTAGCCCATGTTATCTTGTCGTCCGTGTTATTGGGCCTAGCCCATGTTATCTTGCTATCCATGTTGTTGGGCCTAGCCCATGTTATAAACTCAAGTATGTTCGAAAACGCGTATAATCTTGTAAAAACTGATATGTTTGGCGTAAACTTTTCATAAACCATTTGTGTTAACTGAAATACGTTTGTAATATGGTTTAGAAATATATGATTTGCGTTTATCGAAAAATTGTATGCTTTCGCAAAACTTGCATGTCTTTCCACCCCCGAAAACATTTATAAAAATGTAAAATGGCAAAAAGTGGGGGTTATGAACTCACCGTGACATTCCTGTGCAAAACTAGCTAAATGTAATTCCGTGATGTCGCTGCCAGACGTGAATTAGCTAGCGTGCAACTAAAGCCTTCCTAATCAAGGAATAATTATAAGTTTCTAGTTAAACGTAACTAAACCTATGCGTCTGAGCTCTACCGAATCGTTAACCGTACGATTCTAAGGAAGTGTCATAGTTTTGATTTTTAAATAACCAACCTAAGGTTATTTGATCCCATTTAATCGGGATAGAAACTAAGTCTGGAAATCGACTTAGTTTCCAAGTGTTTAGGGTGTATAGATATTTATATATATAAAATATAAATATAAATATACTAATACGATGTTGTGTTAGTTGTCATAATTAGAAATACGTAGATGAATAATGGTGTGACTCGTCGTAGTCTTCGTAGACGTAAACGAATATATATTTATATATATGTAGGCGTGGATGTATATGTACATGAATGTCGCGTAGCCGACTTAATAACCTTGCGTTTCGTTTATAATTAATAAAATAATTATATAATCGTATACTTGTTATATTCTTACGGTAAAGTAACATACTTGGTGTGGACGTTTGTAATAAATATAAATATTTATATTTATTTTATAAAATATTCGGATCGTAGAAGTTTGAAATAAATATAACCATTATATTTATTTAAATAAAATAATACGACGCTTGAAATAAGTCTTCGGATTTTCAATGTTTGACATAAACCAATATATTTATTTTGTATAGTTTTCGAATTACCGATGTATTTTCGTTGGTTTTGAGATAACAAGTATAAAATATAGATTTATAGTTTAACGAAAATCGGGTAGAGTCTCCCCTGTTTTTAGGATAACCCGACAACCCAAGTTGTCGTTATTTTGTCCAAAACACAACATTTCAACAAGAACATTATAGCAAACAACATTGAATGTCGATACTCGAACAATGACGCCACAATTTACGTTTTAAACAAGTATATTATATATGCACAATAAACAACTTCGCGTAATCGTTAGATTGATGAAACATTCAATGTAATTATCTATATATATATATATATATATAAGTGTTAGTTGGTCGGGTCGAGCTCGGCTTCGCGTTTAAAATGATATTTATAAGAAGAATACTATAAATTTCGTGTCGTAAATAATTTACCAATTCTTGTATTCACTAGTTGACCCGACAGTGACTGGGTTTGACTAGCTTTGACTGTGTTGACTCGTGTTGACCGAGTTGACCGGGTCGAGTCGTGTTGACTAACTTTTACCAAACAATAACTAAACCGGGACTAATATTGATCAGCTTTGACCGTTGACGACCGGGGTTTGACCCGAACACCAAGTCTGACCGAGTTGACTCGGTTGACTGGGCTTGACCCGGTGTTGACCGGAACCAAAATCTGAACCAGTACTGAACCATAACCTGAACTCGCCCAAACTCGAAACCTAAACCAAATCTGGACAACCATAAACACCACTCCTGCCATCGGTACCACCCCCACTGCCGCCGGCGGTTCTCCACCGTGAGGCCATCACAAAAGCCACCACTCCATCGCCACCTGAAACACCACAAACTGGCCGGAAAGTTGCGGATCTAACTGGATCTAAAAAGAAAACAAAGAAGGGAGGTCTAGGGTCTACCGGGGAACGCCGGCGGCTGCCGGACTGTCATCCACGTCGCACCTCGCCGGAAAACGGTGACGGCGTCGCCGCTAAGCCGCCGCCGCAGCCTAGTTCTCTCTCTCTCTTTCCGTCATCTCTCTCTCTGTCCCACTCTCTCTCTCTCTACAGCTTCTCTCTCTCTACGCCACAGTACGCCACCACCGGAAGGGTGGTGGTCGGCCTTTTTCTTCACAGATATGCGGGGTGGGGGGTGTGTGAGTGTAAGGGAAAAGGGAGGAGGGTGCTTGCCGGAAAGAAACGGCCGGATGCCGGCCGGAATCATCGTCGGAGTTTGCCGGAATCCGGCTTCCTGTCGCCGGAATGAGAGAGGGTGCGGCTGGTTTGTGGGGTGAGAACTGAGGGGACTAGGGTTTGGGATCCTTAAATACTTAGGGTTTTGCTGAGTTGGGCCCAAGGCCCGTTAGTTTGTTCTTTGGGTTTTGAGCGGCCCATTCCTACTTCTGAAGCCTGTTATCGTGCCCGAACGTCGTATAATGCCACACATACTGTTTTAGGGTCAAAATTACGTAGAAATGATGTCGGTGGTCGGTGTTTGATGCGTATTTTGTCGGTTGCGTTAAAATCACGAAAAATGCCCTGTTCATCGTTTCTAGTCCGTTTTTCGATCTGTTTTCAACTATACGTACTAAAATTCAAAAACGACACTAAATATATCGTAATATATGAATATCTAGGCATAGCTTAAGTTCGGTGCTTCCGTTTCGTTGCCGGTGCATTCTGGTAGTTGCGTTTTTCGTTTCCATATACACTTTGTGTCGTTAGAAGGCACTATAAATTCGCAGAACTAAATTCATATGAATAAATTACACGTATAAAATTCGTATTTGTTGGCGTTGCCAGTATTTTGGACGATATCAGTTCGTTGTCGCTTATCGTTCAGCAGGTTTTCTTGAAATTCACCATACGCGCACTTTAAGGGTAGATAAGCGTTCCTAGGCATTTCAAATGTCTAATTAAGTTAATAGGTGTCTTAAAAACTATTTATTATCGCCTTAAACGTGTGTTAATCGCATAATTAAAAGCCGAAAAGTACCAGTTGTCACACATGGTTACCAACATCTGACAGGAAATTGTTCACAACAGTGGTTACAAAAATCTAATCCAACCACTGCCCATCTTCCGAAGTTGAGATTGGACAATCTGTGACCCCATCCAAAGCCATTTTGGCTTTGGAGACGCACCTAAACTAATTGTTTACTAAATGTGCAGGGAGCTTCTACTTGCCTTGACAGTTTATGGTATGTAGATAGTGGAGGCTCCAGGCACATGACAGGATGTAGGGCCCTTCTCAAAGACTTCATGGCACATGAAAGAGGTGATATATCCTTTATTTAAAATTCAAAGGGGAAGGTGTTGGGGTCAGGGATTGTTCAGGCTGGGAAACTCAAATTTGAACATGTTAATCTCATTGATAATCTAAAATTCAACTTGTTGAGTGTCTCACAAATGAGTGACAAAGGATATGAATCCTTCTTCACAAAGAAAACATGTCAAATTGTAGGACCAAAAGTTGTTAAAAAGATTGATCAAATCATTGCTGAGAGTAAAGCACAACTTGTTGCTCATAGGAGTGGCAATGTGTATGTGGTTGATATGTTGAAGGATAATCCAATGTCCAATGCATGCCTGTTCTCAGTTGCTTCAAGCAAAGAGACAGAGTTATGGCACAGAAGACTTGTACACACAAATCTGAAAATTATCACCACACTCTCAAAACAAAATATTGTCAGAGGTTTACCCTCAAAACAATTTACTTGTGAAGAACATTGTGTTTCCTGTTTAAAAGGTAAACAACATAAAAGTTCTTATAAGTCAACTGAAGAGTCCAAAACAAGCCAGTGTTTGCAAATGCTGCACATGGATTTGTTTGGCCCTGTAAAAATCATGAGTCTCAAAAAGAAAAGATATTGTCTTGTCATTGTAGATGATTTTCAAGGTTCACATGGACATTTTTCATGCACTCTAAAGATGAAACTGCTGGCATTTTGCAAAATTTTGTTAAACAAGTTGAAAAGTAATTTGACCTCCCAGTAAAAGTTTTTAGAAGTGAAAATGGGACAGAGTTTAGGAATAAGGAGTTGGATGCATTCTCTAAGTCAAAAGGGATAGTTAGACAGTATAGCATCCCAAGGAGTCTAGAACAAAATGAGGTGGTTGAAAGGAAAAACAGGACTTTAATTGAATCTGCAAGAACATGCTTGCAGACTCAGGTTTACCCTTGTCTTTTTGGGCAGAGGCTGTAAACACTGCTTGCTATGTGCAGAACAGAGTTTTGATCAATCACATGCATTAAAAGACTGCCTATGAAATTCTTTATAAAATCAAACCTGATCTCATATTTCAAAGCCTTTGGCTGCCCATGCTTCATTTTAAACTTACAAGATTCTATTTTAAAGTTTGCAGCCAAAGTAGATTGTGGTTATTTTTTGGGATACTCAACCACTGCTAAAGCCTACAGAGTTTTTAACTCTAGGACCAAGTGTGTTGAAGAAACCTTGAATGTAAAGTTCAATTAACTTTCTTCATTGAAAATCCGAGCAAATCCTGTTGAACTTTTTGACCTAGACAAATTCACATTTGAAGATGTGTCTATCAAGACTAACCATGCAGGTACATCACAATCTTCTCATCAAGACCTTGGATATGATAATGTGCTTCCACAATTCAAACTCAATCCATCCATCAAAGGAGCAGATGTTAACAACAACTGTGAAAACTCTGCCACTGCTGGCTCAACAGTTGTTGATCCACAAACCTCTGCCAGCTCACAAAATCAAATCACTGTTGATAAAAGTCCATTTTTTGTCACCAAAATCAACCATCATTTACACCTCTTCCACCTATACCTCCAACTCCACCTCCATTTCAAACAGATGTTGGCACTTCAAAATTGCCAACAGATGTTAGCTAAGATGATTCCCATCTGCAGCCTTCACCTCAAAATGCCATCATTCCATATAGGGGAGATCTAATCTACCTCAAAAGTCATCCTTCAGATCAAATCATTGGTAACATCAATGAGGGGGTGCTCACAAGAAGCCAATCCCAAAACATTTGTCTTTTTGCTGGCTTTCTATCACTCACACAACCTCTCAAGTACCAAGAGGCACTGAAAGACAACAGTTGGGTAGAGGCTATACAAGAAGACCTCCTTCAATTCAGAAGACAACAAGTATGGGAACTTGTACCACTGCCTAAGGATGTATGTCCAATTGGCACAAAGTGGGTCTTCAAGAACAAAACTGACGAAAGGGGTATTATTGTCAAGAATAAAGCAAGACTTGTGGTTCAAGGTTATAGACAAGAAGAAGGCATTGACTATGATGAAACCTTTGCTCCTGTAGCAAGATTACAAGCCATCAGATTGTTCTTAGCCTTTCCTACCAACCACAACATCAAGGTGTTTCAAATGGATATCAAAAATGTTTTCTTGTATGGTAAGATCAAAGAAGGGGTATATGTTTGTCAACCTCCTGGATTTGAAGATGTGTTTTATCCTAATCATGTCTACAAGCTTAATAAAGCTTTGTATGGCCTAAAGCAAGCACCAAGAGCCTGGTATGAAACTCTTTCCACTTTTCTCTTATCCATTGGTTTTACAAGAGGTAAAATTGATAAAGCCTTATTTTTGAAATGGAAAGGAAAAGACTTGATGCTTGTCGAAATTTATGTGGATGACATCATTTTTGGATCCACATGCACTGCCATGTGTGAAGAGTTTAGGCAACTAATGGCAGTAAAGTTTGAAATGAGTTTAATGGGTGAGCTTCAATGTTTTCTTGGTCTCCAAGTAAAACAATTGCACAATGGTACATTCATTCATCAAAATAAGTATGTCAAAGAACTACTCACCAAATTTGATATGAATGATTGTAAACCATGTAGCATACCCATGGCAACCTCAAAGCTTGTCACTGTTGATGACAAAGATGACTTGGTTGATCAAACTCTTTACAGAAGCATGATTGGGTCTTTATTGTACCTAACTGCTTCCAGGCCAGACATCATGTTTGCAACATGTGTTTGTGCTAGATCCTAGTCAGCACCTAGAAAGTCTAATCTTATTACTGTGAAGAGGATATTTAGATACATAAAAGGTGCTCCCACACTTGGTATCTGGTATCCTGCTAATGGAAACATAGAGCTTTCAGGTTACTCAGACAGTGATTTTGTTGGTTTCCATACCAGAAAGAAGTCTACATAAGGGGGAGTTCAGTTCCTAGGTGATTGCCTAGTGTCCTGGCAAAGCAAAAAGCAAGTTGCAGTATCCACATCCACTGTTGAGGCTGAATACATTGTTGCTGCAAGTTGCACTGCTCAACTCCTGTGGCTTCAAAATCAATTGCTGGATTTTGGTGTAACTGCTTTAAAGACTCCTCTCAAGTTAGATAGTTAAGCAGCTAAAAATATCATTAAAAATCCAGTGTCTCATTCCACAACAAAGCACATTGACATCAAACATCACTTTGTGAGAGATTGCTATGAAAAAGGTTTGATTTCTCTGCTACATGTAACTAAAGATCAACTGGCAGATGTTCTAACAAAAGCATCAGATACATCAACCTTTGAAAGTCTGATCTCTAGGATTGGCATGCTAAACATGGAGTAAAAACAAAATTTTGTGTTCCATGTGTAAATAGCATTAAAAATGATTTCAGAAAATCCAAAATCCAACCTAAAAATAGTTTAAAATTGATGTTTTCAATAAATCTCAAAAGTCTGTTCATAGCCACTGTTCTCTTAAACCTCTGATTGGCTTGGAAAATCTATCCACTGCTAAAAGTGTATCCTCTGGTCCATTTGTCAATTCACTGTTGGTCAAATACTGCATTGACCCTATCCACTGATCAATATCCACTGATAGTGTTAAAATTAACATTGTTCCCATCCTCTGTTGATACACAACGTGGTTCTCCATAACACATGTCTTCCATTATCTATCAGGGGATACACATGGCCAGATGTTAGTGTCACACTCCAACCGATGGCGGAAATATCGGGGTAGTGGCACTAGGCGACCAGATTGTCTCATGAGAATTCCATAACAATTATCTATCAACATCATTTAACATTCAACGTCCCATACCATTAAACACAGTATTTCAAAATAATCATTACAGAAACATGTTTTCCCACAAAACTAATCAGGTTCGATATCCCCTAGATTTTATTACAAACTATTCTAAACAAAAGCAAACTAAACTAAACTCGGCTATCCAAAGCATTCGATAAGCTAAATCATCAACATGTTACATACGTTAAAATACAAGTCAATACAATTAAGTAAAGGTGAGCATACAGGTTTGAGTACTACTAGCATAATAGAGAAAGCGTTCGCGAACTAATCTAATTACATATCATGATACACCAAAACACATCACACAACATAGGCTCATTTCTCATGCTAACTACCGTGAGAAGGCTTGCGCGTCCATCCTAACTAGACCCCGTCGGGTGTAAGCCACACTATAAGACCATACTAGCTAAGGAGGCAAGTTAACGAAAATAAGTCCTAGTCACATGTTTCTAGTATCACGTATTAAGCATACACAATCAGATTATTCACGTGTGATAAACAGTTTGATTTGTGAAGTGATTTTGATAGAGGAACGTATGTAACACCCAAAAAGTGCATTAAAGCGAAAATGGGTCAAGTATGTAACATCCGTCGAAAAACGGGTTTTCAAAACCCGCTTCGTTTATTAATCGAATAGTCAGTTTTAAATTTTCGTTGCTTATTTATGACTTACTTTAATTTTACATGATACATAATTAATAAACAATTTAGAATTTATAAACTATAATTGTTAAAAAGTAAAATAAAATAACTAAAAAGAAAAACAGGCTGCCGGGATTCAAACCCGGGTCAGCCGGATGAAGCCTAGTAACTTAACTCACACACATCCAACCACTCCGCCACTTGTGTTATTTGATGATATATGGAAACAATTAATTCATATAACAAAACTCGAAATCAAATTCAGTCAACAACGCGCCCATTTCGCAGTCGCCGGAAATCCCGACGACTTCGCCAATTATTGTCGGTTTCTATTGACTTAACGGAAGTATTAATCTCAACGTCGGTTATAACCGATGTCTAATCCCGCGACATCAGTCATAACCGCCGGAGGAAAGCTGACCAACGAATCAAGACAGAAATCGGACCCAATTCATCGATATTCTTTCCTATAAATACACACCCAAGCCTCTGGTAGTCTTTTCGCTCAAAATCGCACCATTTCTCAAAGCAATTTCATTCGCCGGAAATATTCTGCCATCACCGACTTTCACCGGAAAACCGAGACTCACATCAACGCGGTAAATACCTCGACTCTTTCTGTTTCAATCCATTGTTAGACCATTACTAACATCAATCCATCACCCAGAATCAATCCCAGACGACGTTGCCGGATATTCTGTACTCGCCGGAAAATCGCTGGAATTTTCGAAATCACGCTGTTAATCGATATGATCATCTAAACCTCCTATTAATCATGGTTTAGTAACTCAATTTCACGTCTAATCAATCAAAACTGTTAATTGATCCGAACAGACAGAGCTCACAAAACAGAGCCGACGAATCCTTGCCGGAGTTCTGAGAAAGATATTTGTTTCGGTACATTCTTTCCCCAAACCCTCTCTGTCCATTACATTTCAACCGCTTATAAATTTCGTTAATCGAATTAAACAAGAACAGTTGATTAATCGTTGTCTGTGTTCTTGAGCGAAGAAGACGAAGTCGACTATGTTTATAAGATTAATTAAAATCAGTATAATAAACGGGTTAGACACACAATCCAGCGGTGGACTGTGTGCAAACAATGTACACACGTCTCGAGTTCGATCCCTGACCCAACCTCACTCTCTTAAATAAAAATGCCCTTTTTAAAACCGAACCGGGATAACTCACTGAATGATGTTAAGTATAATAAAAACCAGAATATTAACCAGGTTAGACACACAGTCCAGCGGTGGACTGTGTGCAACACTAAATCACAGGTCCCGGGTTCGAGAACTCTTGACGGCACCGGTTCGATACAATTAAAATCTTTTTAAAAATAAATGAATTCTGATTAACTTACATAGTGTATAAATATAATTAAAAACAGAAATATTTCGGGTTAGACACGTAGCTCAGTTGGTAGAGCTGCGTGCACGCGTACGGGAGGTCACGGGTTCGAGTCTCACGCAGTGCAAATATATACACGACCGAACCGGTCAACGGTCAACAGTCATCGTCAACGGTCAAAGTCAAAAAGTCAACATTTTTTATATTTTATTAATTTATTTAATTTAAAAATCAATTAAAAATACTTAAAAATAATGTTTTTAAAGTTAGAAAATAGCTTTAAACTCACAAAAATATATCCAAAAATCCTATTAAAATTGTTAATAAAATCCACTTATTTACCGTACCTTTTCGTTATTAATTAGGTTAGTTATTCCTCGTCGATCAATCCTCTAAACTCGTGCGCATTCAACATCTTCAAACGAACGCACCCAATGTGAGTGAATCTCTACCAATTCCCCGTTTTAATCACATTTTGGGGTGCATCATGTGTCGCTTATTATTTATTACATTTAAACACTTGTGCATCCATCATATCCATGATCAAATGTGTATCCAACATGTATCAATTGTTTGTGTAGTAAATGTTTAGATTTAATTTATCATTTTTAGTACATACATCATCATAGGCCGGCGCTCCCCATTACCTATGAGCGTGAGCCGTTCCCCATTACCTATGAGCGAAAACGAGGCGTTGCCAACATACGATCGGCTCCGTTTGATTGAGCCTTGATCGCACATACATCATCATAGGCCGTCCGTTCCTCATTACCTATGAGCGTGAACGTGACGTTGCCAACATATACATTATCATTCATGTTATTGTTTGTTATTGTTTGTAATGTATGCTTATTTACATTTGCTCACATATGATTATTGCACAGTTTTTCCATATCAAATACAACAAGAAATATATAATAAATGTTTTCTAACAAGGTTCACTCGCCAACTTTTGTTGACCCAAAATCCCCCATTTTTACACATGATACAGGTGATCAAGTTGAAGCAAGAAATATGTAGGACGGCCTAGAAGAATAAACCAGTTTAGAATTTGGATTGTTTTAGTTGATTTTTCCTTTCCTTGTATTGTATGAATTTGACTTGAACATTTGAGATGTAATTTGAATTTAATAAATATGAAACATATTAGTAAACATCATGAGCTTTGGTGATAACCCAATTATGCCCCGACTCTTATTCCGCTGCGGGTCGGGGTGTGACAGATTGGTATCAGAGCATGACTATAGGGATATAGGATAGGTTATTAGACCCTTAGAGCCTATACTATAGTTGATTAAAATTTTTGAATTATTTGTGTGTTACATGCAAAATTCATGATGTTTATATGCTTTATGTTTATTATTACATTCAATGTTATGCAAGCATGTTCATAAGTACATATTATTATACAATACTCATCATGAATCATATCCTCATAACATACCATATCCATGAGAGCACACACCTCACAATTCATATGATTTTTACAACGACTTTTGTATTTTCAAATCACATCAAAGTGAGTTCTCATGACGGGCATGTAGTAACTGGAAGGTACGAGTACCGGTAGTCGGAACGTCCTGTCTAGGCTTGGCATTCGTATAAATCCAAAATAAAGGACCAGTTTGCCTACCTGGGGACTAACGATGAGAGTATGAAGGACCTATTAGGCCAAAGCATGCTATACCGAACGTCGTGTGAACTAACCCCACTTTGAGTTGTCATTGTGTCTATACCTGGACACCCTCCGACCATACATCTCGCAAACATATTTCATGGTTTTCATTCGGGTGATGCGAGTGTTAAACCGCCAATACCAATGTGAATCCTACTAAGCCAATAGTCATGGGGGCCCACATGACTATACGGGCGATGGTATGGGGGACATTGGAGGCCCAAACATGAGCAAACCCAAGACATCCTATGGATGTAGTTGCATTATTGATGATTATGTTATTTTATTATTTTAAACGACACATGACACCTAAATACTCCTTAAAATCACCATCTTCCTAGTATGTTCCTGTAGATGTCGGCTAGGCAGCTACGTGGAGGTCGAAAGTCAGGAAGGTCAAACGAACGCTTGGCCACTCAAATTCAAAACAAATGGCCGCGGTGCTTCCTGATATTGTAATTCAAGTCCAACAAGCTCTCACCGCGAATCCTATCAACCCTCCCAATCAAGAGGATCAAAACGTCGACAACCCTCTCTCCAAGAAGTGCTCCTACAAACACTTCAAATCTTGCGATCCCCCAAAGTATGAAGGGACCGAAGGTGTCACCGCTCTCCTCCGCTGGTTTGAGGAAATGGAAAACACCTTCCTAAATTGCGATTGTCCCGAGGATCGCAACCGGGAGACTATTTGGGGTAGCCCTGACCTGGTGGAACACCGAGAAGGGTAAAAGGGGAGTTGAAGATGCTATGGCCTTAACGTGGGAAGAGTTAAGGGAAATAATGACAAAACGCTTCGGTCCAAGAAGCGAGATCAAAAAGTTAGAGGATGAATTTCATTCGTTGAAGCAAAAGGAGGGAGATCATACTTCCTATAACAAGAGGTTTTTAGAGTTGAACCAAATGGTCCCTAACTTGTTCACCCCAGTTTACCGCTTAGTCGAACACTATATTCGAGGCCTCCCCTCGAAAATTCAAGACTCAGTTCTCAGCACTTCGCCTGCAACTCTCGAAGCTGCTATGGAATTAGCTACCGAACTTACCGAGAACCGCATCCGAAACGGTAAATTCAAGGAGGAGAAAAAGAAAGCCCCCATTGAGGCTCAAACTTCAACCCATTCTGGATCCTCTTCGAAGTTTACTGGTAAAAGGAAGCGAAACACCAGAAACTTTGCTGTCACCCAAACAAACCCTCCTATCACTGCTGCACCCATCAACCAAGTTGCCCCCTCATCTACACCATACAAAAGGCCATACTCCGGTCCTTACCCGAAATGCACCCGTTGCCAATACCATCACTCTCCTGAACACCCCTGTCAATATTGCACCAGCTGTGGCCGTGCAGGTCACACCATCCAAACCTGTCGCACTCTCCAACGAATGAACTGCAACCAACCCACAACCCAAACCCACCATCAGATAATGGGTCAAGCCCAACAACCCTTACTACTACCACCTACACAACATACGGCCCAAACCTATACCAACCCAACTACCCCATGATGCAACCCATGCGGGCTTGTTACAACTGTGGAGACCCAAACCACTTTAGAAACACTTGTCCACGCTTGGTGAACATCATACATGCTCAAGCTCAAGCAAATCCGGTGAACCAAGCTAACCAAGCTCCTCCACCTGCTAGAGGAAGAGCTTTCAACATCAACGCCAATCAAGCTAGGGCCGACAACAACGTGGTTAACGGTACGTTTCTCATCAATGGTAGTTATGCATCCATGTTATTTGATACTGGCGCGGATAAGAGTTTTGTGTCCTTAGAATTTGAACCCATCCTCAACAAAACCCGTGATAAACTCATGGAATCCATAACGGTGGAAGTTGCTGACGGAAAACCAGTCTCATTAAACTCTATTATACGAAATTGTACCCTTACTCTAAAGATCATGATTTTCCAGTTGACCTCATTCCTATGAAGTTGGGAAGTTTCGACATTATAATCGGTATGGACTGGCTCAGCCAACATCAGGCTGAAGTGGTATGCCGCGAAAAGTTCATTCGCATTCCTCTCGCAGACGGTCAAACCCTTCGAATCTTTGGAGAAACCCCCTCGAAAGGACTCAAATTGATGTCCTGCCTTCAAGCCCGAAAGTATCTCCGCAAGAACTATGTCGCATTTTAACTCACGTTGTCAAGAAGGAAAACAAGGAGAAGAAACTCGAAGATATACCTGTAGTGAAAGAATTCCCACAAGTCTTTCCCGACGACATCTCAGGACTTCCTCCCATGAGAGAAGTCGAATTCCGCATTGATCTTGTACCTGGCGCTACACCCGTCGCAAAATCTCCTTATAGGTTAGCCCCATCCGAAATGCAAGAGCTGGCCAGTCAACTGCAAGAACTGACTGACAAAGGATTCATACGTCCTAGCTCATCGCCTTGGGGTGCACCTGTCCTGTTTGTGAAGAAGAAGGATGGAATGTTTCGCTTGTGTATCGACTAAAGAGAACTCAACAAGTTAACGGTCAAGAACCGCTATCCCTTACCTCGCATCGATGATCTACTAGACCAACTCCAGGGTGCCACCTGTTTTTCAAAGATCGACCTTCGTTCTGGCTATCATCAACTCAGAGTACATGAAGAAGACGTCCCAAAGACCGCCTTCCGAACTCGTTATGGTCATTATGAATTCATGGTCATGCCATTTGGTCTAACCAACGCTCTAGCTGTCTTCATGGATCTAATGAACAGAGTCTGCAAACCCTATCTCGATCGCTTTGTTATAGTCTTCATCGACGACATTCTCATTTACTCAAAGTCTAAGTCTGATCATGAACGACACCTTCGACTCATCCTCACACTTTTAGGGAATGAAAAGATCTATGCCAAATTCTCCAAATGCGAATTCTGGTTAAAAGAGGTACAATTCCTTGGACATGTCGTCAATGACAAGGGAATACATGTTGACCCCTCAAAGATCAAAGCAGTACAAGAATGGCAAGCGCCACGTACACCAACCGAAGTAAGATCATTCCTTGGTTTGGCTGGTTATTATCGCCGTTTCATTGCAAATTTCTCCCGTATTGCTGTACCACTCACGACTTTGACTCATAAAGGAAAACCCTTCATATGGCGACCTAAACAAGAAGAAGCCTTCCAAACCCTAGCAAAAGCTTTGTGACGCACCTATCCTCACACTCCCCGAAGGTTGCGATGACTTTGTAGTATATTGCGACGCATCAGGGCAAGGACTAGGCTGTGTATTAATGCAAAGGGGAAAAGTGATAGCCTACGCTTCTAGACAACTCAAAGTTCATGAGAAGAACTGCACTACCCACGACCTGGAACTTGGAGCCGTTGTATTCGCTCTCAAGATATGGAGACATTATCTCTATGGTACCAAGTGTGTAATATACACTGACCACAAGAGCCTCCAACGTATCTTTAACCAAAAGGAGTTGAATATGAGGCAACGAAGATGGGTCGAACTTCTTAATGACTACGACTGTGAAATTCGGTATCATCCTGGCAAGGCAAATGTGGTGGCCGATGCACTCAGTCGAAAGGGTTATGCGAACTCCATTCGTCTTCAATGTTCGCAAATCATAACCGACATCAAAGATCAAATCCGAGAAGCTCAACATGTTTCTATAATAGAAAACGACATACGCAATGAGCTATCTTGTGGAGCAGAACTTAAACTCAAAACAAAATCCGACGGTATTCTGTATTATCTAGATCGCATATAGATTCCCGATCACAATAACCTTCGCGATTTCCTTATGAAAGAGGCGCACAAAACACGATACTCTGTACACCCAGGAGCCGACAAGATGTATCAAGACCTTCGATACACCTACTGGTGGCCTGGCATGAAAAAGGATATTGCTGTTTTTGTTTCCAAGTGCCTTACCTGTTCTAAAGTAAAAGCTGAACATCAAAGACCCTCAGGACTTCTAGTCCAACCTGAAATACCTGTATGGAAGTGGGAAAACATAACCATGGACTTCATTACCGGGTTACCTCGCACTTCTGGTGGGTATGACACTATATGGGTAATCATTGATCGTCTTACAAAATCAGCTCACTTCATTCCGATTCGCGAGGACTTCAAGAATGGGAAATTAGCTCGTATCTACATCAGCGAAATCGTAAGCCGTCATGGTGTATCGTTAAGCATTATTTCAGATCGTGATGGTCGTTTCACTTCACGAACATGGCAAGCCGTACAAGCCGCTTTGGGTACACGATTAGACCTCAGTACCGCTTATCATCTCAAACTGATGGACAATCTGAACGCACCATCCAAACTCTTGAAGACATGCTTCGAGCATGTGTCATAGACTTCAAAGGGAATTGGGATGCTCATCTACCATTAGTTGAATTTTCGTACAACAACAGCTATCATTCAAGTATCGGCAGGCACCTTTCGAAGCTTTATATGGTCGTAAGTGCCGATCTCCAGTATGTTGGCATGAAATTGGAGAAGCTCAAATCACCGGTCCAGAATTAATACAAGAAACAACAGACAAGATTCATCAAATTCGAAACAACCTTCTAGCGGCTCAAAGTCGTCAAAAGAGTTATGCAGACAAACGACGAAAGCCCTTGGAGTTTAACATTGGTGACAGAGTACTTTTAAAAGTATCACCGTGGAAGGAAGTGGTTCGTTTTGGCCAAAAAGGCAAGCTAGCACCACGCTACATAGGACCTTTCAAGATACTCGAAAGAGTAGGACCTGTAGCATACAAGCTTGACCTACCAGAAGAACTCAACAGAATTCATCCCATATTCCGCGTATCGAACTTGAAGAAGTACCTCGCCGATGAAAATCTCCATATTCCTCTAGAAGACATTCAAGTCGATGAATCTATGCATTTCATTGAAAGACCAGTAGAAATTATGGACTTCGGAGAGAAACGTTTAAGACGAAGCCGTATTCCAATCGTCAGGGTACGCTGGGAGTCAAAACGAGGACCTGAGTTTACTTGGGAACGTGAAGACTCAATGCGTGAGAAATACCCACATCTTTTTCTGGTTACCACTACTACCTAAATTTCGGGACGAAATTTCTAAAAGTAACATCCGTCGAAAAACGGGTTTTCAAAACCCGCTTCGTTTATTAATCGAATAGTCAGTTTTAAATTTTCGTTGCTTATTTATGACTTATTTAATTTTAAACGATACATAATTAATAAACAATTTAGAATTTATAAACTATAATTGTTAAAAAGTAAAAATAAAATAATTAAAAAGAAAAACAGGCTGCCGAGATTCGAACCCGGGTCAGCCGGATGAAGCCTAGTAACTTAACTCACACACATCCAGCCACTCCGCCACTTGTGTTATTTGATGATATATCGAAACAATTAATTCATATAACAAAACTCGAAATCAAATTCAGTCAACAACGCGCCCATTTCGCAGTCGCCGGAAATCCCGACGACTTCGCCAATTATTGTCGGTTTCTATTGACTTAACGGAAGTATTAATCTCAACGTCGGTTATAACCGATGTCTAATCCCGCGACATCAGTCATAACCGCCGGAGGAAAGCTGACCACGAATCAAGACAGAAATCGGACCCAATTCATCGATATTCTTTCCTATAAATACACACCCAAGCCTCTGGTAGTCTTTTCGCTCAAAATCGCACCATTTCTCAAAGCAATTTCATTCGCCGGAAATATTCTGCCATCACCGACTTTCCCGGAAAACCGAGACTCACATCAACGCGGTAAATACCTCGACTCTTTCTGTTTCAATCCATTGTTAGACCATTACTAACATCAATCCATCACCCAGAATCAATCCCAGACGATGTTGCCGGATATTCTGTACTCGCCGGAAAATCGCTGGAATTTCCGAAATCACGCTGTTAATCGGTATGATCATCTAAACCTCCTATTAATCATGGTTTAGTAACTCAATTTCACATCTAATCAATCAAAACTGTTAATTGATCCGAACAGACGGAGCTCACAAAAAAAGAGCCGACGAATCCTTGCCGGAGTTCTGAGAAAGACATCTGTTTCGGTACATTCTTTCCCCAAACCCTCTCTGTCCATTACATTTCAATCGCTTATAAATTTCGTTAATCGAATTAAACAAGAACAGTTGATTAATCGTTGTCTGTGTTCTTGAGCGAAGAAGACGAAGTCGACTATGTTTATAAGATTAATTAAAATCAGTATAATAAACGGGTTAGACACACAGTCCAGCGGTGGACTGTGTGCAAACAATGTACACACGTCTCGAGTTCGATCCCTGACCCAACCTCACTCTCTTAAATAAAAATGCCCTTTTTAAAACCGAACCGGGATAACTCACTGAATGATGTTAAGTATAATAAAAACCAGAATATTAACCAGGTTAGACAACAGTCCAGCGGGGACTGTGTGCAACACTAAACACAGGTCCCGGGTTCGAGACCTCTTGACGGCACCGGTTCGTTACAATTAAAATCTTTTTAAAAATAAATGAATTCTGATTAACTTAAATAGTGTATAAATATAATTAAAAACAGAAAATTTCGGGTTAGACACGTAGCTCAGTTGGTAGAGCTGCGTGCACGCGTACGGGAGGTCACGGGTTCGAGTCCACGCAGTGCATATATTACCGACCGAACCGGTCAACGGTCAACAGTAATGGTCAACGGTCAAAGTCAAAAAGTCAACATTTTTTTTATATTTTATTTATTTATTTAATTTAAAAATCAATTAAAAATACTTAAAAATAATGTTTTTAAAGTTAGAAAATAGCCTTAAACTCACAAAAATATATCCAAAAATCCTATTAAAATTGTTAATAAAATCCACTTATTTACCGTACCTTTTCGTTATTAATTAGGTTAGTTATTCCTCGTCGATCAATCCTCTAAACTCGTGCGCATTCAACATCTTCAAACGAACGCACCCAATGTGAGTGAATCTCTACCAATTCCCCGTTTTAATCACATTTTGGGGTGTATCATGTGTCGCTTATTATTTATTACATTTAAACACTTGTGCATCCATCATATCCATGATCAAATGTGTATCCAACATGTATCAATTGTTTGTGTAGTAAATGTTTAGATTTAATTTATCATTTTTAGTACATACATCATCATAGGCCGCCGCTCCCCATTACCTATGAGCGTGAGCCGTTCCCCATTACCTATGAGCGAGAACGAGGCGTTGCCAACATACGATCGGCTCCGTTTGATTGAGCCTTGATCGCACATACATCATCATAGGCCGTCCGTTCCCCATTACCTATGAGCGTGAACGTGACGTTGCCAACATATACATTATCATTCATGTTATTGTTTGTAATGTATGCTTATTTACATTTGCTCACATATGATTATTGCACAGTTTTTCCATATCAAATACAACAAGAAATCTATAATAAATGTTTTCTAACAAGGTTCACTCGCCAACTTTTGTTGACCCAAAATCCCCCATTTTTACACATGATACAGGTGATCAAGTTGAAGCAAGAAACATGTAGGACGGCCTAGAAGAATAAACCAGTTTAGAATTTGGATTGTTTTAGTTAATTTTTCCTTTCCTTGTATTGTATGAATTTGACTTGAACATTTGAGATGTAATTTGAATTTAATAAATATGAAACATATTAGTAAACATCATGAGCTTTGGTGATAACCCAATTATGCCCCGACTCTTATTCCGCTCGGGTCGGGGTGTGACAAAGTATACTCACAGTGGGTGCGTTTAGGTAAGATGAGTGATTCTGAGGAGAGTCGGGAAGAGCGCCGGATCAGCGTGTAAACGAACAGAAGTGCATCAGTCTTCTAATTTGCTGAAACGGTTAAGTTGTGGTTGAGCAGTAGACAAGTTCGGCCGAACTTGTATGTAAACATACAAGTTCGAGCGAACTTACAAGGTTCTGAGTGATTTAGAGTCAAGTTCAGTTGAACTTGGCAAGTTTCTTTAGGAAATTTGACAAGTTCGAGCGAACTTGTGAGAAAACCTTACTGGAAAGACAAGTTCGGGCGAACTTGTATAGTTTCCTAAGAAACTAGACAAGTTCAGGCGAAATTACAAGGGATTTGATGAAATAGACTCAAGTTCGGTCGAACTTGACCATTTGGGTACAAGTTCGGTCGAACTTGACCTGGGTGATGGTGATTCTTGAGCGAACTTGAGGTTTTCAGGTCCAAAATCTTGCATTTTCGCGTCATTTGCTGAGGAAATCGAGTGCTCATCCCTCCAACTTTAAGCCACTGAGTAAAACTTAGGCTCGAGAGGACTTTTTAGAGCGAACTTAGCCATTTTACAGAAACTCGGGCTAATCCGGACGAACTTGGAGGTTCGTACGGGTTAGTCCAGCTTGTGTAAAGTGACGGTTTCGTCCTGGTGCTTCCGGATCTGAGATTTAGCTTCAACAACGCCTCGTACCACTCAAAAGTGAACGAAACATATGACATTAGTCCGAAAATAGTGTGAAAATCAAGCTTCAAAAGGTTTTGCTCAGATCTAGTATATATCTGAGTGAAACTGAAGTTTTTATGGAAAAAGATGGAGATTTTCGTAAACAGAAGAGATTTCATGAAAACGAAAGCAATGCCTTGTGCAAAATCGTTGTAAAACGTTGTAAAATGTTGATAAACATTGTTATAGTTGAAATCGGGTTGATTCTTACTTTGAAAACAGAGGGTTTCGGGTTTCGGGAGCTCAGAGAGAAGTTGCAGCAAGTTCAAATGAGAGAATGGGGCTAAGTATTTATAGGTGAAGACAAAAAGTGGGGCTGGTGGAGGCAAGTTTGGCCGAACTTGCATGAATTTCATGCAAGTTCACGCGAACTTGTGAAATATGGGGAGAAAAGAGTCAAGTTCGACCGAACTTGACCTTCTTGAGGTTAAGTTCGAGCGGACTTGAGGCAGAGGAGAGTTTAGGTTGGCCAGTCAAGTTCGGCTGAACTTGGGGTCACCAAGTTCGAGCGAACTCGACCCAGATTGTTGGGTTTTCTTCGTTTTTCGTCCGTTTATCGGTTGTTTAGCGATGTAATCGAGTTATAAGGTAGCGTTAAGCGATTTAGCGATGATTTAAGCATTTTAATAGCGGGTCAACGCGTGAGAGCGAGTTGCATGAGTTTGCGAGCGATTAAACCACGATAATTCCAATCCACATATAACACATAAACATGTATAACACACAAACACGTAAACTAATATTACCACATAATTCCAATATACCAAATTAAGTAATTGTGTTGCGATTGCGATGGGATAACGATGAGATATGCGAAGCGTTGCGTTAAATAAGCGTTTAAATAGCGTTTCGTTGTGATGTAATAATGCGATATAATGGCAAAATATATTTAATTTAATACAAACATTTCTATTAACGAATCTCGGAGTACAAATCTGGAAAATTAAAATAAATACACGAAAAATAGGAACAACTGAAAATACGGGTTGTTACAGTTAGCCATCAGACCTTTGCAACAGTTGCCACGTCATCACTCACTTTTTCACCTTATAATCCAAACAGAGTTTTTCACTTTGCCGTATCGAATTCAAAATTCTCAAAGTGGTTTCTCATCAAATCTTCTTCTTCTTCGCAAACTTCTACACTTCAATCTTTCACTATGACGCTCATAATCAAGACACCTTACAATTACACTCCTATTCTTGAGGAAACTGACTTAAATCTTGCTTACCATTCAATGATCAAAATTTTAAAAGAGTCAAAGTACAAAAACATCATGCAAATCAAAGCCCCAATCTATCTTGATACTTTACGACAATTCTGGGCAAATGTTAAGGTTCATTCAACAAAGAAGAAACCGTATGCTATCGTTTCCACAGTGGGCAAAACTCTATTTCAAATAAGCACATCTTCTCTTTCAGAGGTCTTTGGTTTAAATGACCTATATCATCCTACCTCTTTTTCACATACTGACTTGCATGTTGAATTCATTGAAAGAAGTTATGAAGGTCAACTGACAGGTAAAACCATATATAAACCCAAGTTTCCTGCTGAAATGAAATTCTTTTTTCATATATTGTTAACATGTTTGTCTGCCAAGACAACTGCTTTTAATGAAATACCTTTGAACATGCAAAACTTGGGATATGCAAATTTAACTATATCTGATTTCAACTTTTCCCAAGTATTGTTCAATGATTTGGTGACAAACATCTACCATATTAAAAAGAAGAAGCTTTTCTAATGCACCCAAGGTTTTTAAGTATTTACATACAAAAAAAGTTGGTGATGCAGATGCTAAACAAGGTGTTGTGGTCTCTCATGGCAGCCTTACACATGAAACTTTTACACGCATCACCAACCAATCAAAAGTTTTGAAAACACAAAGAGATGGGGCTGAGCAAAATTTTGATGCACAAACATCACAAGCTCAACCACTGCTACTGAGCCCACTGCTCCTGGTGATCAAAGCACTACAACCAGTGCTTTGAAACCCACACCAGCAATCACCAAAAAGAAACATACAAAATCCAAAAAGTCCACCAAATCTAAACCCAAAAAAGGGTCCACTGGAAGATGAGATCCCAGAGGTTAACCCAGTGACAGCACAAAAGTCACTTGAAACCACTGCTGCTACTTCCTCACAGTAGATGGTAGAAAGATCTCAACCCATTAGCCTACCTCCTCTTGTATCCTCACAAAGGATCAAGTTGTAAGCATAGGGACACCAACTTATGAAGCTCTAGATCCACTTGGTTCTATCTTCAACAACCCCTCTCCCAGGGCAATGTCGCTTTCTACTCCACAACCCTCACCAACAAACATTCCACCTACCATTTTACCTCTGTTGAATGCAATAGACATGGATCAAACACATATCAGTTCCTCTCACTCACACATTATTGAGAGTTTTCCTCTACATGTGACTGAGTCTAATACTCATGTCTTTGATATCCTGTCAATAGCTGAGGAGGCTATATCCATTGGGTTACATGTACCCCTTGGTGATTTTTCAAGTGAAGCAACCACTACAATTGCAGAACTTCCCGTTTCTTAATTGGATAGTGGTTTCATCAATAAGACTTTCTTGAAGGCAACAACTGTTGAGGCTACCAATGTAACCTCTGTTCTAG
This sequence comes from Scalesia atractyloides, assembly GCA_947069175.1. Classification (NCBI taxonomy): domain Eukaryota; kingdom Viridiplantae; phylum Streptophyta; class Magnoliopsida; order Asterales; family Asteraceae; genus Scalesia; species Scalesia atractyloides. Next base: position 44,806,191 of record CAMTDV010000016.1, read on the forward strand.
TAGGAAGTCCTCAGAACCAAGACAAAGGGGCATATGGTTTTGAAGACATGGGATTTATTTCCATAGAGAATCCAGATACAACCACCACTGATGGGAGTTCAGATGATCCTATTAAGTTAGGTGATAAGCTAAAATACTAAGAATTTATGGAGGGAATGAGCCACATGGAATCATCAGTTGATGAAGTCAAATCTATGGTACAGCAGATGTTACAATTATATCAGTCTCAAACTCCTACTCCAACCACTGCTAATGAATTATGGAAAATAAATAATCTTGGCTCAAAGGCAGTTGGCAGAAATTCAACACACTACTCAAATGAAACTTATCAGAGAGATGGTTGATGCAAGGTACAAAGATACGCACGCTGAGATCAAGGCAATCAAGGAACATTTGTTGAAAACTACTGGCTCTTACCCTACTCCTATCTTTCCAGAAAACATAGTAGATGATGCCAAAAAGGGGGAGAAACATTCTATGAGAAAACGAAAGCCTGATTTTCATCAAAGCCAAAAGAGCCTGAAACCACTGTTGCAGCATCAAGCAAAGAGATTGATGACTCTCTTAACAAAGAAACAGACAAGTTGATTGCTGGCAAGCAGAAAAAACTGAGGAATCTTAGGGCAGAGAGCAAAAGTCTGGTGAAGCAAAAACTAGAACAGCAAAAGGAAAAAGAAGACATTAGTACTTCATCAAAGAAGAGTTCAGCTAAAAAGACAGACAAACCAATATTTACACCTTCTAAAACCACTGCTAGTGCAACCCCTGCTGTATCCTCTGCCCCAATCATTCAAAGTTCAAATCCTCATAACAGCACATCAAAAACCATTCCAACAGATGTGGTTACACCTGTTGTGTCAACAGTTGTTGACACATCAGTGGTTACAAAAGACTCATCACAAACCACTGCTATGATTACTTTTCCTATTTTAACACAACCAATGACTACATCACCAAGAATTCCTCAACCACCATCTTCTCCAAAAGTCAAATTCATGCACAAAAGAAAAACTTTTGTGGTTGGAGATGATGAAGAAGAAGATATACCATCACCCATACCCATATCTTCACAACCACTGCCCCCATCAAAACCAACACCCATTTGACTGCCGCCAACACCATCTTTATTACCACCTCAATCCATAGATCTTTAATATCCTCATCTTTCAACTTCAAAATTTCCACTAGTTGCTATATACCCTCTTGAGCTTCATGATGTAAAAGGAGAGTTAGAGTCATTCTAAAGGATAGATGATCAAGCTAAAAGGGAATTTCCCTCTCTTTGTGGGTATCGAAAACCAAGAAATCCAGATAAATATCTGTAGTTAAAGGTTAGACTAGCAGAGAGAATAGCAAAGAAGGAAAATGCAGGCAAAGATGATAGAACTCTTCAGTTGTTATGCAACTACAACTTGAAAAAGTCAGGCATATTGAAGACTATGCAAAGGATCCCTGCAAAACAGAATTTGAGAAAGTCACAAAAGTTTGACCCTGATCTGAGACAAGACCTTCTAGAGCACATCAAGACTCATAGACCATACAAAGCAACAAGGGCCCAATTCAAGAACTTGTTAGCAGAGGATCTACAAGAGGAAATTGAAAGAATACAAATAATGCTCAAAAATCCTGCAATGAAAGCAACTCCACCAAATTGGAAAAGAGCAAAATTTGCGGATCAAGATCAAGTCTTGAAAATCAAGAGAATGAAAGAAGAATTAGTTCTTGCTCAGTATGGAATAACTATGGTCAGAATCAAAGGTCTTGGATACCTACAAGAGTTTGGAAAAACTGAGATTGAAGGATCCGAGTGTGCCAAGAAAACCATGTTACCCTGTCACAACCACTACTCTTCCAACCACTGCTTCCAAACAGACCCATGTCTCAAAAAGGCCAACTTCATCCACTACTCTATCCACAATTGCCTTGAACCATCCAAAAAGGCAAAGGGAAATGGAAGAAGATGATCAAAAGAGATATGAATAGAACAAGAAGGAAGCTTTGAAATGTCAACTACTTTATCACACGAATACAATGCTGCAAGCAACCAACTCAGAGAAACCTGTTCAGCATACCACATCACCCCACTCATCTTCAATAACACTTCGCCCAAGAAAGCCAACAGACCTTAAAATTCAAAAATGGAGTGCTGACAAAAAATGAATTGACCTTGGTCAGATCTGATGGAAAAGTTCGACAAATTAAAATGGAGGCAACATATGGTCTGTGTGCTGAATACCTTCAAGATCTTTTCAACCTCGAACTTGAAAGGGACTTTGAAGACCTAGTTGCCCTAAACTTTGAATTCCAATTCAAAGGACAAATTAGGGAACTAATGATGAGGAATAAAGATCAAGAATAATTAGAGTTTGGCATCATCTGTTCCAGGGGAATTGTTGGGATTGAACCCTTACAAAGGGACAGATAATATAAAGCCAAAACATCTATCAGATGTTTGATCCTGAATAACAGAGTTTCCAAGCTCTGATTGGAACCACTGCCAAGTCTAAGTCTGTCTTACAAGCTCTGCTGAATACAAAGCCCTGCTTTAAAGAGAACATCTGCCAAAGGGAACATCTGATGAAGACTAACAGTGTTTAGGATCATCAGTGTTTTACTTATTCAATGTGACAGTATTTTGTATTAGCAGATGATAGGCTTAGTGGTGTTTCTAGTTAGTTATATTTGTTAAATGTCACTATCACCTCTGACGTCATCAAAAGATGTTCAAGGTTAGAATTTTACTATAAATAGACAGTGCATTGTACTGTTCTATCCATCTATTGAAAATATCATTTCGCATTATCTTCCAATAATCTTCTTTACATTCTGTACTAACAATTATCATTGGGATGAGGGGGAGTTGTGATTCATATGCAAAACTTAAAAATTTGAAAGCATGATGATCAAAGCAATCTTCCAGTAGTTGTGATACAAAGTTTTTCTATATTCCGCTGCATTTACACTTTGTTTTATCTGTACTCATCAATCATTTATAAAACATTCACAACTATTTGAAACTCAGATCCTAATAAAGAGTCATGTGTGTAGAACACCATTTAGAAGTCCAAACAAACCACCTTATGAGTTCAGATGATTGTAGATCTTCTTTTGTGATAATACACACTCAATGCCGGTTTTTTACTTTACTTCTTACATAGCTCACAGTTTTGCTTATGTTTCTCTCTATAGAAAAAAGAAATTTTCAAGTGTATTTAAAAAAAAATTGATTAAAAATTTAAATGTTTGTAAACTTTAGATATTAACATTTTATCTCTAAAATCTAAATATTAACTCCTTAAATAACTTTAAACGGGTTATTATGTCAACCCACTTATTAAACATATCGTGTTTGGGCTAGCCCATTTATTAAATGGGTTGTGTTTAGTTTAATAAACGGGTCGTCTCAGCCAACTGAAATCCTTTTTTTCATGTCGTGTTTGAATCATATGAGAAATTGTTACCTCTCATACATACATATATTTAGAAGATTCAAGAAGGAACAAGGTGTTTGGTTTCAATCAAGCTCCTTTTATTGACATTGGTGGTCCGTGGCTAGAAACTTGTAGGCTCGGTTGCTAGTGTGTGCATGCCCTTTGAGAGAGATACCGGATTCCTTCATCCATTACACCAATGAGTCTCGTACTTTCATAAGGTTCGATTCCATATACCCTCTATGGTTGTTCTTGTTTTCTTTGTACTCGCAAATAAAACCTGATGAAGGTTTACAACGTTGGTGAAGATTTATAACATTGTTTTATTATAAGTCGTTTATTATGTCTTTTAAATTTCCCTAAAAAAATATTTTTTAAAACGGATATATATTTAGAGTTAAGTTCCGGTGAAAATAAAATTAACGTACTAAATGTACAAAATGAAGGAAAAGTCAAAAAAACGCGGTGACATTTTTCATAAATATATGGTCGTAGGGTAATTATCAAAATTACTCTACAGGATCATTTGTAGAGTGATTTTGGTCTTGTAGAGTAATTTTGTAAAATGTTCATGTAGAGTAATTTTGATAAAAAAAGACCTAACCCTCCCCCCACCCCAAAAACAAACCTCCCAAAAAAAAAACAAAAAACAAAACTAAAAGCTAAAAACTAAACCATAAAGCTAAACCCCATAACTAAATGCTAACAAAATTACTCTATAGGATCATTTTACAAAATTACTCTGCAAGAACATTTTACAGAATTACTATACAAAAGATCAAAATTACTCTACAAGAACATTTTACAAAATTACTCTATAAGACCAAAATCACTCTACAAATGATCTTGTAGAGTAATTTTGAAGACCATATATTTACGAAAATGCCACCGCCTTTTTTGGCTTTTCCTTCAGTTTTTACGTTTTGTATGTTGATTTTATTTGTATTTGATCAATAGTCTTATATATTTAAATTCTGAAATTAAGGGATAACTGTTATGGATCTGCATATATAATATTATTATTTCTTTCTAAAGCCCATTTTCCTGATTTTGATTAAAGCCCAACAGATATAAAACCTCACTCCATGTTACATTTTTATTACTAATCTGTAATCTGTAATAGATAATAAATTATAATATACACCAGCTGGTTAAGCTCGCGTGTTTAGGAGGTAAAAATAGCATGACGCAACAATATATTTTTTTAACGGTCAACGAATCTTTCAAATAAGCTATTGGTGAAATTCACATATCGGGATACACTCGCCTCCGAACTGGGGAAACCCCTCATCAAGGGCCGAAACCGGTGAACACTCGCCCGAAGGCACGACAGTGCGGTGAGGTAAAACTCGTTCAGTTCAAGGATCGAACTAGCGATCTCCGCCTACTCGCCTAGTTTCCCATCATCACCTGGTGCCGAAGAAAATAACAAGGAGGGCAGGAATTGAACTTGAGTCCTTTAGAAAACCAAGTCTCTTCCTTACCACTCCGACACTCAACCACTGCCTCATGACGCAAAAGTAATAAAGTAAAGAATATATATTTGAACAATTGTTTTATGTTGTTTTTTATGGGTCAAAAGATGTTCACATCTGAAGGATTTAAAATGGATGGACTGGATTAATTTTGAAGTAGCAAATAGATGTAGTTAATTGGGTGTGTTTTTTGGTGATGTACTGTAACTAGGTGGAGTGTGGGCTAACAAGTTATTAGTACTCTTGTTTAATAAATATGCTTTGTTGGGCTTTCAAAAAAAAAAACCAAGATAGTCCTGGACTGTAAAATTAAAAAAAAACAAAAAAAAAACAAAGATTGCTTTGTATTTTTAGATATTATACTATACATATAGATTATAGATAGAATTTATGATAATAAATAAATAATTGTTTTCTAAATAGTTTCTCTTAATGTAAAAAACATAAATTATTATATGGTTATAATGTTGCACTTTATAAATATATATTAGTTTAAATTCCCGTGTGTTACAAGGATGACCTTACAATAAAATATATTATTTAACTTTTTTTAATGAAACAAATTTTTAATTACTAACGTAAATATTAAACTACTTGAATTGAAAGATTTGACTCTATCTCTGGTTTTTACTTTTGATAAAGTGACGTACAATGACCCTGAGTGAAAACAAGTTGTCTCAAGTAAAAACCAACCCTAGACAGTGATTATCCTTGGCTTTTGTTGATTGTCATCGTGAAACATATAGCTAATGGAAATTGCCTCATTTGAAATACGAAAGCAATCTTTTGATCTGAAGGTATTAAATTAAATCTAGGTAGCACAACTATAAACACAATTTGATTCTAAAAATTTAACACACAATAACTTTGATTTCATAATTCAAAAATAGTTCCGATGAATAACGAATAACTTGTAAAAATTGACCTAACCACCTTAGTTGTAAGCATTTTTGTACTCTTGATTACATGAGGTTTACTCTTTTACAAAAAGATCAATATTCAAGTCACCTTTAATTATGTTTTCCCTGCATTCACCAAAAGAATACTTTTTTAGCATAAATATATTACATACATGAACAAATGCAAAAGTACTTGGCATTAAAAACTCGGCAAAACTCAATTTTTCTTGGTCTGGCACAACATACGCCAATATTCGGTATCGAACAAAAACATAGTAGTTGGTCAACGTATGATAGAAACGATGCGGCGTATATGAGCTACAATGTAGGTTATGCTTGGCGTGCCTTATGTTCAAGTCTTCCCCGTTTGCCAAAAGACATTACATATAAGCAATTACATGTTAACCAGCATACTAACTTCATAAACGATTTCGAAACAAATTGTTTGTGCAATTACTTTTGTGTAAATGATGTTTCCTTTATATCTTGTGAAGCCATATGGATAATAATCAATTTATCTATCAAACATAAAATAAAAATGTAGTCAAATAAGCAAAATACCAAACTCTTAAGGAGCACCATATTTATTAAAAAAGCAGTACTCTTGGTTAGCCACAAATGAACAATCAATCATAGAAATGTCAGTATAAATTTTCGTCAAACCTAATTGCTTAATGGTTTGTTAATCGTAAAGTTGTGGTATACAATCTATCCGAAAGACATGTATGAACAAACATCATTTTTTATAAGAAGCAATATATAGCTAATGCTGTAAATCCTGGAGCATGAATGTGAGCTTCTTTTCTTCTTTCTTGTCTTTATTATCCTCTTTTAGCTCAAAAGGAAAACTCTTCATCACAAAACCAATAACATCTACAAATAAAACAATATTAAATTAGAAAAAAATGAACATTATATAAATTAGATGGTAAAAATATCTTCAAAATACAGTTAGCAAACGCTAATAGGACTTTTAAAAGACTTATTGTCCTTGTTCTGGTAATCGTCAACGGAATCAAAAGGAGAAAAATCGAAACCCCACTCAGAACCAACAGCTTCATCGCAGGGAGAAACTATTGCGTCGTCGTTTAGATTAATATTCATTAGACTCTAAACATACTTGACTTTATGTCGATTCTCAGCTAACGATGGATTTTGAATTACCAGACACTGCTTCTCGTTCAACAGATGTTCATATGGATTTTGAATTACCAGACACTGCTTCTCGTTTCAACAGATGTTCATATTCTGTTGATGTTTTGGCTACCACAAAGACCTGCATCTTGGTTCCCTATAATACAAAAATAACATTACATACTTTAATTTACAAACAGATGTTCATATTCCGTTATTGTATGAAGTATCAATAAAAATAAATACATGTATACTTACTTGTTGGTCCATCAAAATCATATCATAACAATACACCTTTCGTGTGTTTTTTAATGCAGGTCTGGTCCATAGTCTAACAATGCAGATTTTGATGGTGTACTCGTCTTGGTTGAGATTCAAATTGTTCAGCAAGGTGACGGCTGGTTGTTACATTCTACATAACATGTGAAAAAGAAAAAGTTAGTAGCATATTATAATACGATAAACAAAAAGAATAACATAATACTCAATCAGAATCAAGTAATGTATTTTGACTAAAAGTATAGATTAGCACGTGTACACATACATTCGTGTGTGTGAACAATGATGATGTTTAGGGAGGAATGAGTGAGAGTTGTAAATACAATGCGATAACAAAGTGGTATTTATTCTAGTATACGTAAAATATATTTGATCATTATATTTGCCAAAATTTTGATTATAATGAGATATGTAATATAGATTGACACTGTAAAATGGTATTTTCCAAATATATGTGTACACTTAACGAAACAAAATATTTATTTGGTCAAAAAGTTTAAATAGTCATTCTATCACCATACTTGAAATACGAATTAGATAAAAAAAATCAAATTAAATCAAATTTAATTTTAAAAAATCTTTCTAAAATATATAATCAACTCAAATCATTTAAACCTATAATTGTCATTTATAATCCAAATCATACTTAAATTAAATAACAATGCATTTTAGTTAACAATAGACACATATGCAAAATAAGAAAAGTCATTAAAATGAAGAAGATAATTAAAGCTAAATATTTTCCCTCCTAAACCAAAGAAATGTGTAGTAAGGGATTTCCATATGGCAATAATAGACTTTATCTTATGCCATGTGGCATAAGATTGTTTTGATTTATTATAATTTATATATTTTTAATTTTTTATATTTTCAAATCAGATTTATAAGTTTTTATGAATTTTGCTAATGGCAATAAGGTAACTTTTATACTTCAGCTGTTAGACCACTGTCATTCGTTTCACAAGCACTTATAGGACCTATAGCCAAAAGTACTTCAATTATAATATTTTTACCAATACCTTTAATTATACTGTAAAACCTCTAAAAATTAAGAATGTTAGGACAAGAAATTTTATTAATTTAGTGAAGTATAATTATATTAAATAAATCTATTACTTTAAAATGATACTTATTACTTTTAAATTTCCAAATCCAATGTACATTCACAAATTAATTGAATTTTTTAAATTCTTATTTTTTCGTACAAAAACTTAGTTTGTGGTACCAAAAAACAAATTATAAAAAAACAAGTTTCAATGCATATTTCTTAGAATTTAGAATCCTTTAGTAATTATGAATTTATAGTTCTGTTTGGACTAATATATATACACTGGAATTTCAAAAAAAGTTATTATCTTATTATTTTATCGATTGGGGTTCAGTTTTATACTGGTCCCACGTTGGAATCGGACAAAATATTAATTTTATCGGGGGTACTAATTTATTAAGTATTGATTTTTAGAGGTTTTAGTGTAGTCTTTTTATAATGTGATACATAAAACATCTTAAATATTTGTAGTATGATGAATGATTTAATTTCTTTCATCATCAGAAGGAAATTATTATTATTTTTATTAGGTTAGAATCAATGGTAATACACAATCTAAATCAGTAAACGTGATTTTGTTTTTGTAAATTTAACTATGTGAGTAAAAAGAAGATAGAGGAAATGAGAATCACAACTTTTTAGTACATAATTAAAAAAAATAAGCACAAAATAGCGGTGGATTTATAATATATTACAAAAAATGGTATCTAAATACAGAACAAGAGATGTATAAATGTAATATTGAAAAGGAAATCAAGTAAATTTGAAATAGATAACAATTCATATGTAAATTAAATGGGTATACGGTTTGCAGAAAAGAAAAAATAAAGATACCTATAGTTATGCCCCTAAGATTTTTTTTATCAAGTGTAGGGATAGAGATTATATAAATCAAATAAAGTTGAATGCATTTGTGATAAAGCTGATAATAGTAACTAGGTTTTTTTTTACGTCGCGCGTTGCGGCGAAACGGAACAAATGAGAATGTAAAACAAATGTTATTTGAAAATGTAGCTTTTGTTTAGAAAGCCTAACCGTTAGAATAGGTTCAGATGATATCATCATACCATATTATGATACCAAATAAATACTTGATATTGAATATAAATTTGTTTTTAATAAAAATTATACTGATCTGAGGTAAAATTTAAATACAACTACGTACTTAAACTTTTAAAAGAAAAAAAATAACAAACATAAGTTATTAAAGAAATATCTAAATAATTGAGAAAGCAAAGATGAATTAAAAAAAGAAAAAATATTAAAAAATAAATGATAAAGGAAATATGGTTTTAGAAAAGGAAAAAATTGAAAATATATTAAAAGTAATTATTAGAAATAATATATTGATATAATAAAATATTAAAAAGCTATACATTATTTTAAATTTAAAATTACTATTTATGTAGCTCGTAAACAATATATATAAAATGGTGATTTTAGATTTAAAACAATTTGAGATTTATGTGAATTTAATATATCGTAATATTATAATATGTAATTTATTTGATACTAAGTGGTTTGGAGAAAATTTATTTTTTAAGGGCGGTGTTTTAACTTTTTAAAACTATGAACCTAAATAACAGTGGTGTTTCTGAGAATTCATGTACCATGTTCGGGTTTGAAAAACGTGCCCTTTTGCCTTAACGATTTGTAAATGAGCCTTCCTTGAAATTGGTATGTGTTTACTATTTTAGAAAAATTAACACATATATATCGGATTTTTAAAAAAAAAAAACATATGCCCCGCGAAATTATGGACCCTGTGCGGAAGTCCACCCTGCACACCATCTAAGCCTCCCCTGCTTAAAAATAATATAATAATAATAATAATAATAATAATAATAATAATAATAATAATAATTATAAAATATATTGTTTAAATTTTAAAACCATATATTTTTTTAAATGTTAGTATTTTAATTGTAGCTTTTAATAATAAATCAACCAAATATATTAAACCGACGTAGATCGCTCATATTGAAAGGTTTTTAATAAAATTTGGATCAAACCCATATCGTAGGATAAAGATTATAATAATAGGTAGGTATCTAACAAAGTAAATTAAATTAGTCAAATACAATTTAAAATAACATTTCATTTTTTGTGGCTTAAAATGCTTGCATACAAATAACACATATTGCAACGCGCTAACGAGAAAAAAAACTATAATATTTAACATAACTAGAGGATTGGACGGCTTTACACGACACTTTATATTATTGTTTGCTACATTACTGAATATTAAGGTTCCTATTCAATCATCTATTTTAAAATCAACTTTTAACTTCAATTTCAATTATTTATATACACTTAAAAACCTTTATTTATACACTTTGAAACACAATCATTTAATCAGAAATCATATAATACGTACTACTAAATAACTTATTTCAAGGATTATTTACAATATTTACCCAAAATTATCTTCTTAACGTCAAACTCAGAACAACCAAAATCGGCTCTCGTAGTTACTTCTTCTCTTGAGCTCGTATTTAAGTAGAATTTTGTTTACTGCCATTGTGAATTTATCTTGTATGTACAATATTGAAATATGATATTTGTTTCAAAAATAAAAACAAAATAGAAAAGAGTTATGTGTTTGTTCATACAAGATAAATTCACAATTGTAGTAAAAAAATTTATTTGTTTGGGTCATTATGTGTTTGTTCATTTGGACCAAATACACATACACATACGCTGTAATATACAAAAAAAAAAACAATTGGAGGCCCCCATTTTTTAGTGGTACTAGGCCCTCGCCTAGTTTGCTAAGCCTATCGGTCCGACCTGCCAAATTCCACACAAGGGTGACATGTTTCCATACTCATAGCCTCTACCAACAAGGCAACAATAAATTTAGTGTCAAATTTGGAAGCTGGAAACATGTAGTAAGATATAACTACTATATAAGATGATTGTTTTAACGAGACACAAACTTCAAAATTACCCCCTCGACATAATATAATTGTTGGCCCATAATATTAGCTGTCCAATGGGTTACTTTGGGCCCATTTTACAGTCAATCCAATACATACAATTGCAGAATTGAAACATCAAAACGTGACTAGAAGTCTAGATCGGTCCTAGTTTATTTTAATGACTCAACATGCTTGAATGCATAAAAAGATTCAAAGGACTAAAAAACCTTTGGATGATATATTTACATCATGTTTCATAACACTATACTATTATGGTTTTATAATAGATTTAACTGTAATCCTTGTGATAGATATTCAGCTATTCATAGTAAAAGAAATATCAGTAGTGTTTGTTTATATGTAAAGATGAAGTTGTAGTGAAAGTACCCCCACACACAACATAGTAGGTCAATGGCGAACCTACTTGAAGTGGATCTTTTGTACAAATTATAGACAAAGAAAAATCAAGGGACCTATGGTGATGATGGAGAGGAAACAAATGGTCAAGATCATGTCCTCTAGAAGAAGGGAAGGCTAACATGGAGAGTCTTGTGCATGCCAACATAGCCATACTATTTTGGTTTCTTGCGGTTTAAGGAAATGGTCCCTTGGATATGGTCTTCGTCGATATTTACGTATGTTATGTGTCAAATACGTGTTTATATATACCTGTAAAAGAACAATTTTTATTTAAAACACATACGTTATCTTTTTTAAGAGAAGATATGAATACACATGTAAAATAAAAACAAAGAAGATATAAAAAGGAATGAACATGCCTACATATAAAAACTTGAATATAGTTTTCAACTTTTCATACCCATAAATATAAAACCTTCATAATAAATTATAAATACCTAGAGGTTATTATGTTAATTAAAAAACCAATCCATTGTCCGGATAATCTAAGCATTTCTGACTGGAATAAAACATGTAAACATTACTACTGGTTGTTAAATAAATAAAAAAGGATAATATTTGAGAATACTTTTATTTTTCTGTAGTTCTTAAACTCCAGGGTGAAAATCAATTTATGAGATATTCCACATGTTATGAAATCCGTTGTATATTTTTTTAATAGACAAAAACATACAAGAATGAGATCATGTTGCATCCCATACAGCATTAAATGTCTGTTAGAAAAGAATTAAATGTTACATTTAACATTGTTGCATTCAGACGACAAAACAAAAATATATCTGATATAGCTATTGTAATTTAAATAAAAAATTAAATACAAGTAGAATTTATCATATATATTATGAGTGAGTATAATATACTTTTTTTTCAGCAATATACACAAACTTGGACATATCATGATGGAACGGGCCATGGGGCAGTGCTCTAGCTAGACTAAATGTCAAAATGTCAGTCATGAGATAGGAGTTTTATCACAGTGAAGTCTCGTTCATAACAAAATATTATGCGCGAGACAGGAGTTTTATCATAGTGTGCTTACGGGCGGTGAGTTTCACCAGCTGTCTGTGATCATGAGCATGGATTGCCTTTTGCTAGCGGGTGTAATCGGCTGATCGAGTTTTGTTAGACTTAAAAAAAAAATCATGACGAATTGGACGGACCATTGTAGTGGTGAAATAATACTTGTGTAAATAAAATTTATACAATAACAAATCATATCTAAAAAGGTGAATGTATCGTTATAATCACACGTTGCGTCAAAACTCGTTATGAGATAAAAAATCAAAGTTGGAACGTTGGATGCACGTAATGAGTTAGTCGGTAATTAATTGTACATTATTATAGAGTTAAGATCTCATACAAACTTTATCTTATATAAAAATAGCGAGAACAAATATTAAGCGTTGATTAACTGACTTAAGGGCTAAGATTGATTACACATTATTATTAACAATAACTATATTATTTAATGAGATTCAAAGGTGTTTTAGTCATTTTTCTCATTTTTCATTAACTACTAATCTACACCGTTTTTAAAACTAAAATAACTTTTATATACTTTAGTCGTTTATTAAAAAAAATTATAGCATAAAATTACGCATTTTTTAATCTTTAATATGAGTATAATATTGTTAATTTTTTTAACTTACAAAATAGTGTTTTATAACTATGCTGATAATCATATGTGGGCTGAAGAAACCGTAGAGGAGGAAGAAGCGGTTACGAGTGCATGTGGTGCCTTGATACAAGCCATGGGACACGTTGTGCGTTCTCCTCCACGGCCCATATTGAGGGTATATCTTGAGAGACCGGGAAGCGGCAAACGAGCGTTTGATGAAAGACTACTTTGACCTCACACCGGTTCACGGATCCAAAGTTTTTAGACGTCGGTTTAGGATGAGCCAAAGGTTATTTTTGCGCATTAACGAAGATTTGGAAGCAAAGTATGACTACTTTAAGCAAAGAATAGACGCTAGAGGATATCTAAGGTTCACCTCACTTCAAAAGGTAACTTCCGATTTACGCATACTAGCCTACGGGAACACGTACGACATAAACGACAAGTACTTGAAGATGTGAGAGAAAACAACACGAGATAGCGTGGAGCAATTCTGCTTAGGTAATTTTATATACCTATTTTTATTTAATAGTTCGTCACTGTATATTAAATTGTAGTAAAATCTTTATATTAAATTATATATGTTAATTTATTTTTTAGGTATGCCAATTATATGGAAAACTTATTTAAGAAATCCATCTTGGAACGACCTTCAACAAATATACGAGGTGCATTTAGAAAAGCATAGAATACCTGGCACGATTGGAAACTTGATTATCGTCATTGGCGTTGGTATAATTGTCCAACCGCTTGACAAGGTCAACATACACGCGGTGACCAGAAAGGACCAACTTTGGTTCTACAAGTGGTGGCATCGCACGACCTATGGGTTTGGTCAACTTTTTTTGGTCTAGCCGGGTGTATGAACAACATTAATACCTTTGAGTGTTCACCTTTGTTAGAGAGCTACATTTCTGGAACGATACCAAAGGCCGGTTTTCATGCAAACGGGAACGACTACGAACATGGCTACTATTTGGGCGATGGTATATACCCGGAGTATTCTAATATCGTTAAGACGTTTTCTGAGACGCTCGATGTGAAAAGACAATACTTTAAAAAACTACAAGAGTCTGCGTGAAAGGACATCGAGAGGTGTTTTGGGGTTCTTCAACAACGATGACATAATATAAGAAATCTATGTCGTATGTGGCATAAAGATAGAATTTGAATGGTCATGTATGCTTGCATCATTTTGCATAATATGATCATAGAGGATGACGGGAAAGCGATATGCCAAAACTATTTTCTGGAAGAGGAAGTTGAAGCAACCCAAGCAACAATGGAAGAGAGGTTGGTAAATGCTCAACTATTGCGATCTAGGGAAATACATAACACATTAAAGGCGGATTTGGTTGAGCATGATTGGGCGATTCGTCCAATTCGAGGCACTGGTGGCGGCGAAGAAGATTCCGAGGAAGAAGAAGTTGAGGAATTCGAAGACGGGTACCATGTAGACGGGGGTTTTGATGATTGAGAAAACGAAGAGGAAGAAGGAGAGAACGACGACACAAGCGAAGAATAAATGTTTTTATTTTTTTAGTGTAATTGTTTTTTTTTTATTTTTAGTGTAATGCCAATTATTTTTATTTTTAGTGTAATTTTTTATTTTAATGAAAAATTTGTTTTTGTTTTTATATAGTTAGAAATTAATATTAAATAATGGAAAATAATAATAGAGTAATGATGAAGTATGGGCGTTATAACTACGGCATCTAATGTCATAACCCCTCATAACGCCCCTTGCTGACGTAGCATGCCACATGTCAGAAAACGCCCCTTAACGGATGTTATAACTACACATGACCTCAAACCCCATTTTCCCCGCATATTAGGGATTACATTGTGGTGGATATGGGAACCAATGATGTACATATACCGACAACATGAGGATATGGAAACCATCAATGCACATGAAATAAGTCTCTGTAATGTGACGTAGTACACAAATATTTTTATATTTTTTTAAGGTCTAGAAATGTCATTCACCAAAACATTTTGTAGTTATTTATAGTTAATACCTAATGTGACTTTGTGTAAAAAAAAACAATTCACTAATACATGGCAAGGCTCAATACAATTTATTAGTGGACTAATCACCATACATATTTCTTTCACACCGAGCTAAATTGTTATGTCCTAATGTGACTTGGGTAACCTCAAATAATTCACTAACATATGGCAAAGTCTATTAGTGTATTTATTAATATACACATGTCTTTAACATTAAAGTTACTTGTTATGATTTAATGTGAGTTTATGTAACCTAAAACAATTCACTAACTTATGGCAAGACCCAATGAGGCTCATTAGTGTACTTATCAACATGCATATGTCTTTAACAATTCCATGACTTAGTATGAGCTAATTTAACTTTGTGTTAACCTAATTAAAACAATTCACAAACACATGATAAGGCCGACTTATTAATGTCATTAGCATACTAATCACTATACACATTTCTTAAATACCAAAATAATTTACTATAAATTATTGTGACTATGTGTAACTTCAAACATCTTACTAACACATGACAAGCCCCATTAGTTAACTGGATTATCTATTCATATGTCTATAGCATTGAAACGACTTGTTATACCATAATGTGACTTCGTATAACCAAAAACTACTCTTTAACATATGAAAAGTCTATTGATGCACTAATCATTATACACGTGTCTTTAACACCTAAATGGCTTGTGTGATTTAATATAACTTTGTGTAAGTCAGCAAAATTCACTATGACATGAAAAGGCTTACACCTTGTTCTCTGATATGTTATCACTAATGGATTACCAACAACGTCCACTTTCAGTGAGGGGCTTTCGACGTATATAGTTGTCATTGAAAGCCCTTTGTTTTGTATTGGATGCGTCAATATTTCGTTCAAACTGTTAACACAACGCCAATATCATTTGCATGGTTAGTGCAATGTTGTAAATGGTTTTGTGTATAAACTTATAACGCTGCAAAAAACATGCACAAAAGTGCATCCAAACTGTTATGGTTTTGACCAAAGTTTATTGCACCCGGGCAAAAAATGTACCGACTACTTATTAATTTGGATTAATAGGAATTAATTGAGATTAGTCGGATTGGGGTGTTTATATGTAATTTTTTGTTTTACATACACACACACATTTTTATAAGTAGGTTTTTTTAAGTAGATCTGGATGGAATTTATAAGGTTTGGTTAAATTTGGCAGGACCCTGACCATAACTTGGCTGGAATAGGACCACTGATGAAACACTAGTTAACACGAGTTAACACAGCTAGATGTCTCAGGATGATGGGTTCAATCTCTCTTCCAACTCTCCAATGGCCAAAATCATACAAAACAGAACACCGGTGACTCGCCACAAGGAGGGGAATAGGGGGGGGGGGGTTCTCCTTGTGACCACCCTCCGGTGTGAGAATAAGTATTATTCTGAGGAGAATAAGTGTGTGTCAAAGGTGGGAGAATGAGTTAGTATCGATGCTTGAACCTGAACATGGAGTCCTCTATTTATAGCCGAAAGGTGATGAAGGGAGGGAGGACCTACCAGCTGTAATTCGAGCCCTAGCTGGATCATGGGAGGAATATGCTTCTTGTCCCCTCTGTTACCGTCAGGGTAGTGGATGACGTGGCGTACCCTATTTCGTCTAGCTAGGGGTCGCTTTCCAGCCAATGTCGGTTTGTCCTCCTCGTACCTGCCTTGTCCAGCTAGCGTCCATTTTCTGGTGCCACGTACTGTCCTTTATGTCTAGGGGAGCATATTCCTAGTCTCCACTAATTCTTTCTAGAAGCTTCTAGGACCTTCTATGGAGATTCAGGTGTTCTTGCCTACGTGTACTGTTACGCTGGAAAAGCATGGTATGGGCCCTGCCACGTGTGCGTGACTTTGGGACCATACCTCTTCAAGTCCCCCAGTCTAGTGTCTCTTCTGAGTGAATTGATCATGTAAGGAGAGATTCTGGACTAATAAAAGTGTTGGTATGGTTTTGCCTTTGATTTCTGGGTGTTATGTTGACCGGCACTTGGTGTAGACCTTTGCGTACAAAGCTGAGCCAGATGGTTGCACGGCGTATGGCGTGTGACCCTTGCGTGCAAAAGTGAGCCAAATGGTTGCACGGCGCATGGCGTGTGACCCTTGTGTGCAAAAGTGGGCCAAATGGTTGCACGTCGATGGTTGCACGACGCATGGCGTGTGAACCTTGCGTGCGAAAGTGAGCCAAATGGTTGCACGGCGCATGGCGTGTGACCTTGTGTGCAAAAGTGGGCCAAGTGGTTGCACGGCGCATGGCGTGTGAACCTTGCGTGCGAAAGTGAGCCAAATGGTTGCACGGCGCATGGCGTGTGACCCTTGTGTGCAAAAGTGGGCCAAATGGTTGCACGGTGCATGGCGTGTGTTGGTTCCTTCTAAGAGAAGCTTTCGTGCTTGAGGTGTGTTGAGATTGAACCTTTGAAAAGGAACAGATGATACAAAGTCAAAATACACAATCCGAGCTTTGGTCCAACCATCAGATGTTCTATCCACCAATGGGCATTTACTGCATTCAATAAACACATCGTTCTCTATCCTCTGACAGAAGAAATTCTCAACCGCTGATAGAAGATTACAAGGACAGAGGATTGCCAGCAGTGTTTAGTCTAGTATTGGTTTAATTAATGTAACAGTGCTATGCACTGATAGTTTAGTCTAGCAGTGTTTGTAGTTAGTTACATTTGTTAGCTGTCACTATCAACCATGACGTCACTGTTAGACGATCAGTGGTTAGATAGTTAGTATAAATAGGCGCTCAATGTAACAGTTTTTACTTGTCTTCTTAAAAAGATCAATTTCGCATATCTTCTTCATTCTTACTATCAAACGATCGTTATTGGGCTAAGGGGGAGTTTGTGAATCACATGCAATAGTTTAATTACTTGAAAGCATGATGGTGATGAAAACAAATGACCGGTTGATTGTTGTAAAAGTTTTCCATTAACCCGCTGCACTTATTCTCTGTTTTTCAATCATTTTCCATTATTTGAAACAAAAACAACAATCAATTCAAACTTAGATCCTGACAATTGGTATCAAAGCTTGGTCAGTCAAATTTGATCTAATCATCAATTTGACATAAGATGATCAGCTCGATCTCATTGATATTGTGCTATTCTTAATTGTTGATAACAGAGTCGAAATTGTGTAGAAATTCATGATTCAGTTGGTTCTATTGTTTGTGTTCGAGTCTATGTTGATTTCGGGGTTATTTGATGAAGAGGATCCATATCAGTCTCATATGAGTGTCAGAGATGAACTTTTAAATCATAAATTCTTCAAAAGAACTGCTGGAAGTCTATTCAGATCTAATTGATTCACATATCACGAAATTTTCTACGAGTTTTATAGTAGAAATTTCATGTTTATATCAGATCTTGTATTGCTCTTCTGAATTTTTGTTGAAGATAATACACCTTGTGTTTTGCTTATTTTATAGACAAAACTTAAGTACCTGCCTGAAGTAGAACCCTATTTTTAGAAAGGGAAGATACTTCCTCTGATAGTGAATCAAGAGGACTCTGGATGATAACCAGTTCAAATCAGATTCAAGTGTCCTTGAAAACCTGTCCCTACAGACAAAATAGTTGTACCATCTGAGATATTCAACCTCTGCCAAAGCCTGCAAAGTGTTTGTACACAAGGACGAGCATGTAAATGAAGCTTTGACTGAAAAAGGTTAAAATCTTATGTCATTGAAAATTCTCAGAAAGACATTTGAAATGGTCTGTCAAAACTAACCTTGCAAATTATCAAAATTTTTATCAAACACATTGACACCAGACATCACTTTGTGAGGGATTGCTATGAAAAAAGGTCTGAATTCTTTACAACATGTCCATACCAAGGATCAACTAACAGATGTGTTGACAAAAGCACTTGATGCTTCCACATTTGACAGCTTGATTTCTAGGTTGTGATCCATGTGTAAACAGCAATAAAATGTTTTTGGAAAATCAGAAATTCATCCTTAAAAATAGTTAAAATTGAATTTTTCAATAAATCCTTAAAGTCTGTTCAAAGCTCTGGTAGCACAAAACACTGTTGTTTAGAAAAATCTATCCACTGATGCAAACCTCTGATAGTGTTTAAATTGGCCACAACCACTGGTTGTTTTGCTCTAACAGTGGTTATCCAAACAACTGTTTTCCATTGTCAAACAGAGGTTACACGTGGACAGATGTTATTCGACAGATGTTGCATCAGACGCCACGTCAAGTGCACTTTTTGAAAAACCCTATAAAACCTGTTCTATCCCCAAATAGAGGTTTCACTTTTCTTGTGCGATTGAAAATTTTTCAAAGCCCTTCTATAAAAAATCTTCCAAAATCATGGCTCCTAAAACCAGATCGAAGAAGAAATCGACACAAGAACCACCCCCATTTATCCTAATCATCAAAACACCACACAATTACACCGCAATTCTTGAAGAAACCGACGCAAACACTCGCTATCATCCAATGATTAGGATTATGAAAGAATCAAAATTTAAACACATGTTGGAAGTAAAAGCCTCAGTTTACCTCGACTCTTTAAGAGAATTCTGGGCAGAGGCTAAAGTAAATTCATCCGCTGATGGTGTGCCCTATTCCATCACTTCCAAAGTTGGTGGCACACAACTGCAAATAAGCCCACAATCTATCTCCCAAGTCTTCATGTTAAATGATATGCAACATCCGGTATCATTTCCTTTGAGGGAGATGCAACATGAATTCGTTGAAAGAGGTTACACCGGGCAGTTGAAAGGTATGACAATCTTCAAACCCAACTTTCCTGCAGAAATGAAATTCTTTTTCCACACATTACTTACATGTGTCTCTGCCAAAACAACTGCTTTCTACGAGATTCCATTGAACATGCAGTATCTGGGATTTGCAATTTTAACTGATTCTGATTTTAACTTCTCCCAGGTGTTGTTCAATGATCTTGTAATTAATTTTAAAAATATTTCAAAAAGAAAAGCTTCCTTGATACATCCAAGATTCATGAGTGTTTACTTGCAAGATCAGATCAAATCAAATGCAAGTAAACAAGGCGCAGTTACAAACACTGGCAACCTAAACCATGAAACGTTTACACGAATAACAAATCAAGACAAAGTTTCCAAAACAGAAGATGAGGAGGCTGAGCACATTTTACAAGAGCAAAATGTTCAAGCTCAACCTCCGGCTGCTGAGCCTACTGCTCTAGGTGATCAGGGCATCACAACCGCTGCTCTAAAACCCACACCTAAAATCTCCAAAAAGAAACCATCCAGAGCATCCCGCAAACCCACCAAACCCAAAAAGGGTCCTCTGGAAGATGAGGATCCCAGAGGTTAACCCAGTGACACCACCAAAGTCACCAACCACCGCTGCTACTTCTTCACAGCAGATGGTAGAAAGATCTCAAACCGGCTTTCAAACTCCTCCTACATCCTCACAAAAGGATCAGGTTGTAGGCATAGGGACACCAAATTATGAAGCTCTAGGATCACTTGGTTCTATCTTCCACAGCCCCTCTCCCAGGGCAATGTCACTTTCTACACAGCCACTCTCACCAATGCCATCACTACCACCTACCATGCTACCCTTGCTGAATGCAATAGATATTGAGCAGACATTATCCAGCACTTCTCAACAACTCATCCATGAGAATATACTTCAATCTGAAGCTGGGTCTGACTTATTTCTAATTGCTAGCCCATCAGCAAATGAAGAGGCTACATCCCTTGGGTTACATGTAACCCTTGGTGATAGTTCAACAATGGCAGCCACTACAATTGCTGAACTCCCAAGTTCTCAATTGGACAGTGGTTACATAGCTAAGACCTTGTTGAAGGCAACCACTACTGAGGCTACTACGGTAACCTCTGCTCCAGTGGGAAGTCCTCAGAACCAAGACAAAGGGGCATCTAAGATTGAAGCTAGTGGCAAACCACTTGTTCATGATATCTTAGATAAAACTACCACATCTGGTAGGAGTTCAGATGATCCTATTAAGTTAGGTGATGAGCTAAAATACTAAGAATTGACGAAGAGGGTTACCAATGTTGAAACCGTTGTTGATGAAATCAAAGATCTTTTGAAACAGTTGATCACTATTCAGAGTCAACCCCCTGTTCCAACCACTACTGAGCTTAAATCTGCAATAAATCCAATCTTTCAACAAGAAAAACATTTCCTGGAGCAAAAACATAGGCATCAGATGATGAAACTCAGGAATATGGTTGATGCAAGATACAATGATACTGCTGCAGATATCAAAGCAATCAAAGCCCACTTGCTCACCACCACTGGTAAATCTCCTCCTACTGTCATTTTTGTGAGTCCAGATGAAGCCAAAAAGGGGGAGAAACCTTTGGGAAACAAAAAGTTGAAAATGGATGATGCTAAGGCAAGGCCTACAGTAAATATCCCTAAGCCAGATGGCTCAAAGAAACCTTATTTAACTGAAGATATCTGACAAGGGCAAAGAAGTCTCATAAGAAGACTGTGTTTGATGAAGGCAAGGTGTTGGTTGAGAAAAAGATTGATCAGCAGTTAGAAAAAGGGAGAGACTGGTACCTCAACAAAGAGGAGAGCATCTACAAAAGCAAGAAAACCATAATCCACACCTCTCAAAACTAAAGTTGCTACCAATGCAACCACAAGAACCTCTGTCATCACAAAATCAACCACATATTCTCCCACAATTCCCATATTCACACCAACAGATGTTGCAGCAACTGTTGTATCAACAACTGTTGACACAGCAGAGGTTGTAGCAGATGTTATCACAACCACTGCCATCATTACCTTTCCCACTTCCACACAATAATTACCAACACCACCCAGAATTCCAAGCCATCCATCATCACTATCAATCAGTTTTAAGAGGAGGAAGGTAACAAAGGTTATAAATGAAGAAAAGATCCCTGCTCCTACGCCTCTTGCATCTGCACCAATGTTAAATCTAACCTCTGCTTCCCCAAGAACAACATCTGTTCCTTCAAAAGAAGTGGTTCCTACAGGTATAAAGTTTCCTCTTGATTTGCCTGCAGTTAAGAAAGAAATCATACTTTCTATGCTGAAGAAGATCCAGACAAAAGACACTTCCCATCTCTTCAAGGTTAGCCAAAGCTTGCAAATGTTTATCAGTATCTGGAATTCAAAGAAAAACAGGCAGCAGATATTGCTAGGAAGTTGTCTAAAGGCAAAAGTGATAGAGAAGTGCAGAATCAACTTCAGTTTCAATTAAGAAAAGTCCAATCACTGAAAGATTTTCAAAGAACTTATCAAATAAGATTTCTGAAGCAGATGATAAATTCTTGAAAGATAAGTACATTTCTTACATCATGGAATACAAGAAATATGCTGCAGCTAGGGCACATTTTAAAGATTAGTCTGTGAGTGAGCTTCAAGAAGAGATTGCAAGAATAGAAGAACAACTAAAAGATCCTCACAACAAACCTACATGCCCAGATTGGAACAAATATAAAATGAATGTACCTGAAAAGACCCTGAAGCTCAGAAGAATGAAAGAAGAGCTAATTCAGAATCATTATGGGTTAAAGAACCAGGTAATGAGATGGGGGGAGATAAGAGTGTTGGATACATACAAGATGCTGGAAGCAAGAAAGAAAAAAGATCCATCAATGCCTCCTAAACCTGATTATACCAAAGAAGATGCTGCTCTTAAAGCCCAACTTTCTAAAAAGCCCAGCTCAACATCTGCCCTATCCATAGTTGCCGTGCTAAAGCGAAAAAGGCAAGAGGAGATGTCAGAGAAGGTTGACAGAGAGTTTGAGGAAGTGTTCATCAAGGAAGGTATCAAAAATATGATGGAATATCCAACAGATGATAAAAGTACCAAGTTGGCAGAAGACCTAACAAGAATAGTCCTTTTCTAGCCTCAGGAATAAAGGCTCCTTCAAGAAAGCCTTCAGACCCAAAAATTCTAAAGTTGAAGGTCGACAAAGACACCCCCGAATTGACTCTGCTCAAGGCTGATGGTAAAGCCACTAAACTATCCATGGAAGCTGCTTATGGGCTTACAATAGAAGACTTCCACGAACTATTAAGTTTAGAGCTTGAGAAGGATGCTGATGACTTAGAATCTCTTAACTTTGAACAACAATTCAAGGGTCAAATAAGAGAATTTTTCTGAGGAATAAAGATCAAGAATAAGGTGTTTTTGGCATCATCTGTTCCAGGGGGAGATCTATTGGTGCATAATGTCGATGTCTTAGTCTTATATCGAGTCTGTATAGTATAGAGCTGAATAGGTATAGGAAGTATTTATGTTTGTTTTAGCCAAGTTCGCCCATGATGTTCATGTAAATGCATGTTCGGCCGAACTTGCTTAGGAAAGTTCCGGCGAACTTGTGTCCTAGGGGCGAACTTGCAACTCTATAAATACCTAGATAGCCTCATTCATTTGTAACTTTGGCATTTTGGAGGTGAAGCTCTGTCAGTTTGTAACCAGAACGTTTGATCAATAAAACTGACGATTAACTGATTAATTCTTGTCTATTTGTAAACACGACGTATTATTTCTGCTATTATGGACGTTAGATATCAATTTAGGTTCTTTATCATCGAGGATCGGTCCTACAAGTGGTATCAGAGCTAGAACAGCCTGATTTGATAGTATCAAGACAAGAATACTTCTATTTCTACTCCATTCTTCTATTTTTCTTAACTTTGAACATAAAATGAAGAATTTACGGTCAAAATCTTTTCAAATTTGAGTTTATTATGTAAATACAACAAAGATAAACCCTTGAAAGATTGGAGACCAAATTCAACCGAATTCATGTCAAAATTTTGAAAAAAACATGTTTTGGAAAACCCCCAACTTCGAACTTGTTAGCCAAGTTCGGCCGAACTTGGTCTAAAAAGTCACTTTTCAAGTGAAGTTTTAGCAAGTTCGCTCGAACTTGTGTAATTTTAGAAGAAATCTTGATTAAGTTCGCTCGAAGTTACTGATTTTCCATTGATTTTATAGCAAGTTCGACCGAACTTGTGTAATATCAAGGAATCTTAAGTAAGTTCGCCCGAACTTACTAGCATTTCATCAAAGTCCTATTAGCAAGTTCGCTCGAAGTTTCTGTTTGGTTTGTGTTGTAAGTTCGACCGAAGATCAAGCATAATTTTTCAAAACATAAATCACAAGTTCGATCAAACTTGTGATAAATTCAAGAATTCTTCATTCAAAACTACAAGTTCGACCGAACTTGTAGTATATCTAACATTTTCAAAAGTTTTTGAATATTTTCAGTGTACACGTCTCGTTATTCACAATGGATGATATGCAAAGAGCTTTTATGTCCGGAGCTAGTTCGTCGAATGCCAACGGATTCATCAAGTCAATCTTGATAACGAGATGGGGACGACTGTTAAACCGCTCAAGCTGATGAGCATGGACGATTATGAAGCATGGAAGGAGAAATTTACCTATTGGGTGCAAGCATGCACTTCGCTGGCTGGGTGTCGATTGAGAGGCTACACTGTTCCGGTAGATGAACATCAGCAAGTCCTTGAGAAGTAAAATTACTCGACAGTACAGAGAGACGAATACATTGCTGAGAAGAAGATGATCAGTCTCATCCAACAGTCTGTTAAAGAAGATATCCTGATTTTGCTACCAGAGTATACTACTACAAGAGATCTTTGGTTGTCATTACAGAAGAAGTATCAAGGCAGTGCCGAAATGATCAAAAGTAAAAAGGCGCTTATTCTGAAAGAGTTCGATATCTTCACCATGTTAAAGAATGAGACCATGAAGCAAATGATCGAATGCTTCTGTCATCTTAAAGTTCAAATGCGAGACACGGTCTCGAGAAGACAGAACAAGAATACATCGACAAGCTTGCTGACGCACTACCAAATGGTGAATGGACTACTTATTTGATGGTTCTGAAGAATAGTGATAAGTGGGATTTCTTCAAGCTGTCAACATTTATCGATAAACTCGAAGGCCATGAAATGGAACTCTTGAAGATTGCAAAGTCAAAGAACGCTAATGTAGTTCAAGACGTTGGGTTGTACTACAAAAGTGGAATGCAAGACAACATTTCAAGTCCGAAAATTGGGACAGCTCTTTGGTGCGAACATGAATGCTTCTCCACAGAACCAGAGTTAATCACAACCTCATTATGATCAGAGTCCACAGAGTTAGTACTCAAGCACTAGTTCAAATTCATCTTATCAAAGTCAAGCAAATCCAAATCAACAATCAAATTCTGATTGAATGTATACAAATGCAACATCGCAGTAAATTTGAACAACGTTGTTTCGGAACAAGTCGCTAAACAACATATGTCTCTTCTCGCCACTGTTCTGGAGTCATACGAAAGTCTTGTAGCCGGTAAAATTGGAAATCCCGAAATGAAGGCAGAAGATTATGACCAAGTGGATGAAGAATAACTCGAGTTGATGGATATCAAGTGGTGTTTAGCATCTATTATCCGAAGAGTCACAAAGTTTGTTGCACTCACTGGCCGAGATATCGGAAATTCAAGCAACAAGTTGGGCTTCGACAAATCAAAAGTGATGTGCTTCAAATGTCACCAAAAGGGACATTTCAAGAGAGAGTGCAAGAATACTGAAGCAATAGGAAATCAGAGTCCTTTCAGAGGAGGCAACGAGTATTAAAAGAAGTCACTTCAATATAAGCCATTTCCAAAGAAGACTCAGGTTGAAATTCAAGAGAAACCAAATAGCAGCAGGAATGAGAAAGCTATGGTAGAATCAAATGAAGATGATGGTTTCGACTGGAATTCCTACATCGGTAAGAAGACCGGAGTTGCGTTGATGGCTGAGATAGTTGAAGATACTTTTGCAGAGGAATCAGTGGCAGAAGCAGCGGCTGTAGAACAGATTCTGCTGGAACAATACTTGCATCAACAACGAGAAGAAGAAGAGTATATCCACATGCAGAAACAAGGAATTTTATCTCCTAACTCATGTGATAGTTTTGCAGGTCATTTTGATGGAAGCTCTAAAGAACAAGTGGTTGAGGAGAAAACAATTGATGAAGAGATCATCAATGTTACACAAGAAGTGAATGCTGAAAACCTCAAGGACATGGCAGATAAAGCTTTAATGGCAAATCTAACCAAGGTAGGTCCAGAGGTAAAAGAAGTTGTCAAAGTACAAATTGTAGAGGTTGAAAAACCTTGTACAAAATGTACCGAACCATGTTCTTAGTGTGCCGAAAAATAAAAAATCATCGCTGAAAACAATGTGCATAATGAACTTTTGAAATACGATTATCGCACAATGAAGGAAGCATATGATAAAATGAAAAATGATTATGGTAGGCTTGATAGAAATAACATCGAACAACATGATACCATAAGAATGTTAAAAGGAACAGTAATGGATAAGCAAAAAGCGATTAATATCTATATTAACACCATTGCTGAAACTAAGCAACAACTCCAGGACATGACAATTGAAACATAACGTGTTCAACAACTTTTGAGAAGTTACACATGTAATGCATATGTCATTGATCACATCCTTTCGACAATTCCATCGGAAGAGAAACCTAAAAAAAATTGGTAAAGAATACAGTAATGTTCCTCCACCCCTTTGCGAGAAGTATTGTTGCGAATCCGCTGATGGGATGGATAAGGCACTCAACATTGAGTTGTTATCTGAAAAGAAACTGAGTTGCCAGAGAACATTGATGTGATCTATACTAAAACAGATGATGACAATGCTGTGGTTAAAAAGGTTGTTGAAAATGTTTTGAACGATTCTGATGAAGGCAGCTTTAAAAGCGCCGACTCGAGCTCAAAGAATTCAGATTCACAGTCCGAAGATGACGATACATCATTGGAGAATGATCTATGTGATGATCCTAATATTGTCATGTACAAGATTAAGGAATCTGATAGATTATACTTTGATGACAGTTTTCCGATTCAGAATTTGAAGGAAGAATTATTAGACGAATTCTTTAAACTCGTGGAAGTCACATTAAATGATCTGGAGATTAATGAAAAGAAATTCTATTCCAAACCTAAAAGAAACAACTACCGAAGGAATGGTGGTGATCATCCGGAAAACCGTAGATCTGGGTAGGGATTAGAAGAATCAGATGAACCTAAAAAGAAAACGTCACCATTTCATGAATACAAGAATAAAAACATGAATTTTGTATATGGGACGAACACGGTTCATGAGGAAAGTTTGATCGGGAAACAATCAAACGATGAGTTTAAGAAACAAAAAGAACTTCGAGATAAAGCCAAAATTGCAAGTGGTGCCAAAACAAGTGGTGTAAAACCCACAAAAGGACATCCACATGATTCTCGGACTTGTTTCAAGTGCAATGAAATTGGTCATATTGCACGTTACTGTCCGAAATCAAAGCCGACTTATCTTCGAAGGAAAGAAAGTTCAAATGTTGTGAAACCAAAGAAACCAGTGTTTGTAAAACCTGTAAAGATTTTGAAAAGAAATGAATCAAAAGCTGAAGTCAAACCTAAGTTTGAAAATTCAATTTTCAAAAAAGGTGAAACTTCAAAGGCTAATGAAAACAATTTTTACATCAAGAAGGCTAACATAAAATCTCAAGCTTGGATTGCAAAGAAACGGCCAACAACATCTGAGATCACTAAGTCTGAGCTTGTTAAGACTAGTAATAGCAAGAAAGAATCAAAATCTGAAATCATAATTGAAACTACATCTGAAACTGTCAAAACCACAAGTGGTAACAATTCAAAAGATAAAAAGACGGTAAAGTTTTCAAAATAAACATCATAGAAAATTCATATGAAGAATGGGAAGTTGATTCTGTTGATGAGTGTGGATTCGATTATGCTGATACATGTGAATTTGATTTTGATGATGGTTATCCAATTCAACCCTAGACCAAAAAGGCTTGGGTCTCGTTTTTTAAATAGATTGTTGAATTGTGCAGGGGCTCCAGAGATCCGTACTTTCTAAGTGGATTTTGGATAGTGGAGCGTCCAAGGCATATGACGGGAATGAAAGCGTTGCTATTCGACGTTAAAGCTATCAATGGTGGATATGTTGGATTTGCGGTTAACTAGGGTGGAAGGATAGTCGCCGAGGGAAAACTCTCAAACGGCGTCGTTTCATTCGATCGCGTGAACTATATTGCAGAGTTGGAAAACAATCTTCTGAGCATATCGCAGATTTGTGACAAGAAGTTCACGGTGCATTTCAACAACAAAGAGTGTATTATCTTAAAGCCGGGATTCAAAATACCAGATGAGTGGATTCTGATGCGAGCACCTCGGGAGAATGATCTATATGTTCTTGATATGGGTGTCGCTACCACTTCATCAAAATCAGCACAATGTTTTGTGTCAAAGGCTACTGAAATGGATTCTATTCTTTGGCATCGCAAGATGGGGCATATTCATTTAAGAAAAATGAATTTCTTGGTTCATAATGATCTTGTAGAAGGTGTAAATCTTCAGAGTTTTCAGATGTCTGATCATTGCTTAGAATGCAAAAAGGGAAAGCAGATCTAGAAATCTCATCCGAAGAAAATTCTGAACTCAATCAAGTTGCCATTAGAACGTCTCCACATGGATTTATTTGGTCCTGTAAATGTTCGAAGCATCTCAGGAGACTTACACTGCTTGGTCGTGAAAGATGACTATTCGAGATATTCGTGGGTATTCTTTCAAGAATCAAAAGACGAAACGTTCGAGAACTTGGTTATTCTATTCAAGAAACTCGAGAACCTTTATCATCTGCCGGTCAGACGCATTAGAAGTGATAACGGCACAGAGTTTAAGAATAACAAAATGAAGGAATTCTGCAACGCAAAAGGGATTCTGCACGAGTTTAGTGCTCCCTATACTCCACAGCAAAACAGAGTAGCTGAACGGAAAAACAGAACTTTGATTGAAACTGCGAGAACCATGCTTGCAGATTCTAAACTTTCAACCAGCTTCTGGAGTGAAGCGGTTGCTGCGGCTTGCTACATGCTAAACAGAGTTCTCACTGTCAAACTAACAAAGAAAACATGTTTTGAGATGATAAACCGACGGAAGCCTAATTTGAAGTTCTTAGAGCCATTTGGTGCACCATGTACCGTAATAGACCAAGATGGCAAATTCAGAGCTAAATCTCTTGAAGGTTTCTTTATCGGATATGCGAGTCCGTTGAGAAGGGTATATGTTCCTTCGTTGAGAAAGGTTATTGAAGCACATCATGTGGATTGTTTTAACTATACGGATCCTATTCGAAGGAAAGGTGATACGTGGCTGTTTAACTATCAAGACCTTTGGAAGTCATTTTACTTGCCCGAAGAACCGTCTGACGAAGAAGTTGCAGCGTTATATTATCTTCACCAGTCAGCGAATCACGAATAAATTGTTCGACCAATTGTGGTTAATCAACCCACGTTGGATCCATCTTCTTCTGGCACAAGTTCAAGCAATAGTGGTGTTCCGGCTGAAAATGTTTCTGAAACATTAACAACACCTGCTACTCCTCCAACAAATGCCTCTACTGAACCAGTGAATACAACAATTGAGCCCAGTATGCCTCAGAATCAGAATTCTGACTCAGATGAAGCACCAACATTTGATGCTGATGGGGAATCATCTTCTTCAGATGAAGAAGTGGAGCAGATAACAAGTCTTCTTAATCAATCTGCAGGCCCGAGCAACAGAAATGAAGCTTCATCAAGCTCTCCAAACATTGAATTGGTCATTGATCTCAGCATCACGAATCAGCATAACTCAGTAGATATCATCGTCAACAAATATTATCGGAGAACTTCAAACTGGTGTTAGAACTCGAGGTCAAATTAACAAAGCACTCAGTTGTTTCTACACTCGCGTTGCTCCAACCGAGAACTATTGCTTCTATTCATGTTTCATCTCTCAGATTGAGCCAAGGACAGTTAATGAAGCTTTAGCCGATGAAAACTGGGTACAAGCAATGCAAGAAGAACTATTCAGTTTGAGAAGTTGGGAGTGTGGAAGCTTGAAGACCTACCAGAGAATCAGAAAGCAATTGATACAAAATGGGTCTTTAAGTGTAAACGTGATGATAGAGGGGTTATATTTTGTAAAATGCTAGGCTTGTTGTCAAGGGATTTCAGCAGCAGGAAGGGATAGATTACACGGAAGTTTACGCACCAATAGCTCGCTTGGAATCTATTCGAATTTTTCTAGCTTTCGCATCATGGAAAGGATTCAAGGTCTATCAATTGGATGTCAAATCGGCTTTTCTGTACGGAAAATTATGCGAGAAGGTGTACGTTGGACAACCACCAGGGTTTGTCGATCCACTCAACAAGAAGAAAGCATACCTACTGGATAAAGCTCTTTATGGTCTACACCAAGCCCCGAGAGCTTGGTACGAGACGTTATCGCAACATCTCGTCTGCAACGACTTTATCAGAAGAACTGTGGATAGTACTCTTTTCACCAGAGAAGTTGATGGTAATCTGATTATAGTTCAAATCTACGTCGACGATATCATCTTTGGGTCTACAAACGATAGTCTCTGCAAGGAGTTTGAGGGAATCATGAAAAAGAAATTCGAAATGTCCTCGATGGGCGAAATGAAGTTCTTTCTTGGTTTGCAAGTAGATCAACTTCCGGATAGTATTTTCATTCATCAGACTAAGTATGTTCACGACATCTTGAAGAAGTTTGGAATGGAAAGCTTGAAGCCTCTATCTACGCCTCTTTCTCTAAATCACGGGATTTGCGTTGACGAGACGGGAGCCAAAGTTGACCAGACGTTATACAGATTGATGATTGGATCGCTGATGTATCTGACGGCATCGCGCCCAGATATTATGTATCCAACCTGCCTCTGCGCCAGATATCAGTCAAGCCCGAGGATCTTACACATGCAGATTGTGAAGCGAATCTTCAGATACCTGAAAGGATGCCCAAGCACCGGCTTGTGGTACCCGAAGAACGACAATTTTGACCTCACAGGCTATGCTGATTCTGATTTTGGTGTAGATAAGTTGAATTCAAAATCAACTACAGCGGGATGCCAGTTCTTCGGAACAAGAATGGTAACTGGCAGTGTAAGAAACAGACTACGGTCGCTCTCTCTACATGTGAAGCTGAGTATATCTCGGCCTCCAACTGTTGTTCACAGATTTTGTGGATTCAACAGCAGATGAGAGACTATGGTCTGCAATTTCTAGACACTCTGATGTATGTTGATAACAAGGCAGCTATAGATATAACTAAAATTCCGGTTCATCACTCACGCACAAAACACATTGAAATTCGTTATCATTTCATTCGTGATTGCTACGAAAAGAAATTGGTGCGAATAGAAAAAATCCACACCGACGAACAAAGGCTGATTTTTATACCAAACCATTTTCTTTGTCACGGTTTAAATACTTGTTGTGAATTAATGGTATGAAAAATTTGCTGACAGGTGCGGACGCTGAGGTTGAATACGGATCGGACGACGAGTTCGCGTGATCCACATTGGTTTGTAAATATCTTTCTAGTTTAGAATTTTGTTAAAAACTAAAATCCAAAAAGATGTTTTTGATTTTAGGGGGAGAAATGTTAGAGAAAATACAAAAACATTCGAAAAATTTTAAAATCCAAAAACATATGAAAAATTTCAAAATGTACAAAAACATTGAAAAAGACAAAAAGAATTCAGTGTCATAAAAGGAAATGATAGTACATCAGTGGACTATCACAGTACGCTAAAGAAGTGTAAAGTTTAAGAAGTGATAAACAAGTCTTACAGGGATGTGTTGATAGGCTTAACACATCCAGTAAACTGTTTTCGAGATATAAACTAAATTTTACAACTGCTTAATCTTGTGGATTAACATATCTTGGATATATGGACTTAGTACTCCGAAATTTCGTTTGAAAGATTGCCTGATTCTGAGATACGAGGTCTTTATAGATAGTTGATATCTGGGGTATTATACAAGTTCTTCTGATTTTGCGAAAGCAATA
Source organism: Scalesia atractyloides (assembly GCA_947069175.1). Taxonomy (NCBI): domain Eukaryota; kingdom Viridiplantae; phylum Streptophyta; class Magnoliopsida; order Asterales; family Asteraceae; genus Scalesia; species Scalesia atractyloides. The sequence continues at coordinate 44,838,356 of CAMTDV010000016.1, forward strand.
GCCTAGAACTTTTATAAGGCTTTCGCTATAAACCCCAAACTGCATGCAAAACTTGAAAAGTATCGAAAGATATAATCATTTGCAGTGCTGAAAAGATTCCTTAAGTGGAACACACCTTAAAGACGAGCCTTCATCTCTTTGCATGTGGGGTAATACTAACCTGAGCTCTCAAGGTCTCGCCCCAGATACAGATATCAATTATGCTATATTCACCTGTAAGATGAAATCTAGGGAATCTGGATACGGGAGTATATTCAAGAAGTGGGAACTACACATAAGTCAAGTTTCATGAATCTTACCTTAAACATATCTTGAAACAGTTGAGAAATGTGGTACAGTTTAAGTGGACAAACATATCGACAATCTAGGTAAATGAGTTTAAAACTTAAAGTCAGTTAAAGGTTAACGGTACTGGTGATATGTCTCAATCAACTGATATGATCGTTAGACACGAATTCACAAAAATATGTCTATAAATATGTTTGTAAATAGTTTACATTGTTATGTACATAGTTTATCAGCTTTACAGATTAAAAACAAAAAGATTTTCGGTGTCTTTTAGCATAAACTTGCAAAAAAACAAAAAGATTTTATTTCTACATTGTTTTCAGCAAACCAATATTGGAGAACGGATCTTCGAAGTCTGGTAAGATGCTAGAACTGGTGGGAATCTCTTTGACAACGGGCTGGGAGCTTATCTGTAAAATCTGAAAAGACAAAATGATAAAAAATTCATTAATTTGAAACTTTGTTTTTGAAAATATCAACAGTTTGTTCGTAACAGGTCAAACCAGGGTCATTAACTTGGACTCGGCAGACAAATCGGTTAACCAAGGTCATTAGCTTGGACTTGGTCAACTGAGTGGATTTTCATAACTGGTAAAAAGTTGGAAAGTTCAGGGTTAAAATGAAAAGTTTGAAAAATTTGAAGATTGTGTTTGGCAAGTTCGGCCGAACTTGCTAAACAATATCAAGTATTAACAAACAGCAAGTTCGACCGAACTTGCAGATGGCTGTGTTGATTAAAGGCTAAGTCCGCTCGAACTTAGTTGGGCTTAACAAGTTCGCCCGAACTTGACTTGGTATAAATACCAATCAAGTTCGGTCGAACTCATTCAAATGCAATTCAAACCAACTGAAGCGAACTTGAACTTGAGAGAGGTCTGAGCGATTTTGGCATTTTAGCGTCATTATTCTGCCCGATTTTAGTCCGTTTTTGGTGATTTACACACCAATTACCATGGCTGAGGTGAGATTTGGAGATTGATCCATGTTTGAACCGTAAACAATTGAAACGAGATCTGAAATTGTTAATAGTGGTAGATTTAGGTGTTTCTGGACAAAATTAAACCTAAAATCAGAACTAACACTTAAAATCGACCGCATAATTCTTTTTGATTGGTCTGAAACGATTGTTGGCATGTTGAACAAGACTAGTTGGAGAAGATGAGAAGTTCGGCCGAACTTGTAATCAAGTTTGACCTGACTTGCATCAAAATCATGATGAAATAATCTAATGCATCTTCGATCGAACTTATTAAAAAATCTGAATTGATTACAGTGTATGTTCGCCCGACCTTACTCTTGGACTTTGAACATGTTATGTGCATGTTCGGGCGAACTTGAACATAACACAAAGTATTAAGACATATCAAGTTCGCCGAACTTGATATAAGTGTTAGAAAAGTCTTGTGATTTTTCTCTCGATAAGTGTGCTAATTGTTTTGTGTCATTTTTCAGGTTCAAGAACCAGAGCGCATAATTTCTGTTGAGTTTTCAAAGACGCATAACACCTGTATTACGCTCGACAAATCGATCTGTCCATCGCTTAAAGAATATGACAGTATCTTGAAGTTTCTGGAGGAAAGTCCTATTCACCGTGCTATCACAGAGCGCACAATATCATACAGATCTCACATTTTTCATTTCTAGATGAATGCGAGTTTAAGTGAAGATGAGAAGACAATTACTTCTATTGTGCAAGTTGGTAATGAAGTTAAGCCGATTACTGTGACTGAAGATGATATTCGACGGATTCTGCAATTCAACGACAACCAAGACGATCCAATTTATCTTGACGAGAAGATGGTCTGTGGTTGTTTCTTTCGTATGGGATATAAGGGGAGCGTGAATAAGCCGACGCTGAAGAAAGGGGAAGTGCCAAACCCCTACAAGCTTCTAATGCATGCGATCATTCATACCTTTAGTCACCAAAAGGCGGGCCTAGACGATGTTCAGGATTATTTAGCCTGTATGGCAACGACGCATATTCTGAAAAAGCCGTTCAACTTCTCGAAGTTAGTTTTCACACACATGACAAAGAACATGGAAGATTCAAGGCTATGCTTATATCCGAGATTTGTTCAAATGTTGATTGACGAGAAGTACACGAATATAGCACGAGATCCGAATGATGTGCTTTATCTAGTCCATCTTGATGAGACCTGTCACACCCCGACCCACAGCGGAATAAGAGTAGGGGCATAATTGGGTTATCACCAAAGCTCATGATGTTTACTAAAATGTTTCATATTTATTAAATTCAAATTACACTTAAATAGTCAAATTAAATCCATACGGTTACAAGGAAAAATGAAACTAAGTAATACAATCCCAAAGCTTAAACTAAGTTATTCTTCTAAGCCTTCCTATGTGTTTCTTGCCTCAACTGGATCACCTGTATCATGTGTAAAATGGGGGAAATTTTGGGTCAACAAAAGTTGGCGAGTGAACCTTGTTTAAAAACATTGTTATTGATTTCTTGTTGTATTTAATATTGAAAAGTTGTGCAATATTCATATGTGAGCAAACATATATAAACAAACAATCACAAACCACCTTGAATAAGTATATGACATGAATGATAATGTATTGTGAGATCAAGGCTCAATCAAACGGAGCCGATCGTATGAAATGTATGATGATGTATGTGAGATCAAGGCTCAATCAAACGGAGCCGATCGAATGAGGCGCCTGTACTTAACCCGTCTCCCACGGGGAGCTGATGGGCCTAATGAAATGCTTGCACTGAAAATGATAATTCCAAACTAAACATAATTCAAACAACAATTTGTACACCTTTGATACACATTAGATCACAACTATGATGTATGCACAAGTGTTTATATTTATATAATAGTAGATTTGTACGACACATGATACACCCCAAAATGTTATTAAAACGGGGAATTTGGTAGAGATTCACTCACATTGGATGCGTTCTTTTGATAACTTGGATGCGCACGAGTTTTAGGATTTGATCGACGAGGAAGACTAACCTAAAATAATAACGAACTGGTTCGGTAAATAAATGGATTTTTATTTCATAATCTTAATAGGGTTTTAGATTAATTTTTGTGTGTCTAAGGACGTTTTCTAACTTTAAAAATATTATTTTTAAGTATTTTTAAATAATTTTTCAATTAAAAGAAATAAGTAAAATAATATAAAAAGGTTGGTTGACTTGTCAGGTCTGACCGGGTCTGACCGGTCAGACAGTGATTATTCAGACGCTAAGCGGAATCGAACTCGGGACCTTTCGTTTGTGTGCACGCAGCCCGGCCAACTGGGCTGCGTGTCTAACCCGTTAGAATTCCTGATTTAAATTATACTTATGCTCTTGTTAGCTTTATTCAGAAATAAATAAACTTAAAATAAAGTTTTTAGACTAAACAACCCGCCGCGCCTACTGAGGCTCGAACCCGCAATCGCTATGCTATTCTGCACCCAGCCCAACCAACTGGGCTGGGTGTCTAACCCATTATATAATGAAATTACTTTATATTTATATACTTTTTGAGAACTGGTTTAGTTTGGTTCTAAAAAAAAACATTCTGATTAGAAAACCGGCGATGAGTAGGGATTCGAACTCGGGTCGTGCATGTTGTTTACGCACACATTCCACCATTGGACTGTGTGTCTAACTCAGTTAAGATCCGATTATTATTTCTTTTAAATTACTAAACGAGAACCCATCTTCTTCAATGGTTTCAACACTGAACGAGAATTCGATAATCAAATGATTTACCCTGATGTTATAAATACTTAGCATGAATTGAAACATATTACACAGAATAAAATTAAGACGCATACCAAACGGAAGTCGAAGTTCACTGTTCTGGTGACCAACTCCGGCGATTGCAGACAGTGATTCCGACGAACAGAAGTTAGAGTGAAAAATTGAGGGTTTTGCGAGTGTTTCCGAGATGTGAGGCGATGGTGTTATTAGTGTAAATTGGAAGTAATTTCATTTCGGTTTTCACTCTCGACAATCATATGAATCGAGTCACTGAAGATGGAATTGATTAAGAACGTGGGTTGTAACTGACATTGTATCATCGGTTACACTCAGAAACTCGCGACCACACCAAAGGTCTCTGGTTATTTGAAAGCCGTTGGGCGGTTTCAGTCCTTGACGCAAACAAATGATTCACATGTGGAACTTAAGTTTTATTTCATTCATCGATTACACAAACGAGTCAAGTGGCAGAGGGGTATGTTGTTTGTTTAATGAACCGGCTGACCCGGGTTCGAAACCCGGCAGCGGTATTTATTTTATTTGTTCACTATTTATTTGTTTTTATTGATTATGTTCTAAAATTTTAACAATGTTTATTAGTTATGTATCGTTTAAAATTAATATGAACATTAAATACGCAACGAAAATTATAACTGAAATATTTGATTAATAAACGAAGCGGGTTTTGAGAACCCGTTTTTCGACGGATGTTACAGTATCCCCTACTTTTAGAAATTTCGTCCCGAAATTTAAGTAGTAGTGGTAACAGGAAAAAGATGTGGGTATTTCTCGCGCATTGAGTATTCACGTTCCCAAGTAAACTCAGGTCCTCGTTTCGACTCCCAACGTACCCTGACAATTGGAATACGACTTCGTCTTAAACGCTTCTCTCCAAAGTCCATGATTTCTACTGGTCTTTCAATGAAGTGCATAGATTCATCGATCTAAATATCTTCTAGGGGAATATGGAGGTTTTCATCGGCGAGGCACTTCTTTAAGTTTGATACGTTGAATGTGGGATGAACTCTGTTGAGTTCTTCTGGTAGGTCAAGCTTGTATGCTACAGGTCCTACTCTTTCGAGTATCTTGAAAGGTCCTACGTAGCGTGGTGCTTGCTTGCCCTTCTGGCCAAAACGAACTACTCCCTTCCACGGTTACACTTTTAAAAACACTTGATCACCAATGTTAAACTCCAAGGGCTTTCGTCGTTTGTCTGCATAGCTCTTTTGACGACTTTGTGCCGCTAGAAGATTGTTTCGAATTTGATGGATCTTGTCTGTTGTTTCTTGAATTAATTATGGACCGGTGATTTGTGCTTCCCCAATTTCGTGCCAACATACTGGAGATCGGCACTTACGTCCATATAAAGCTTCGAAAGGAGCCATGCCGATACTCGAATGATAGCTATTGTTGTACGAAAATTCAACCAATGGTAGATGAGTGTCCCAATTCCCTTTGAAGTCTATGACACATGCTCGAAGCATGTCTTCAAGAGTTTGGATGGTGCGTTCCGATTGACCATCAGTTTGAGGATGAAAAGCGGTACTAAGGTCTAATCGTGTACCCAAGGCGGCTTGTACGGCTTGCCATGTTCGTGAAGTGAAACGACCATCACGGTCTGAAATGATGCTTAAAGGTACACCATGACGGCTTACGATCACGCTGATGTAGATACGAGCTAACTTCTCGTTCTTGAAGTCCTCGCGAATCGGAATGAAGTGAGCTGATTTTGTAAGACGATCAATGATTACCCATATAGTGTCATACCCACTGGAGGTGCGAGGTAACCCGGTAATGAAGTCCATGGTTATGTTTTCCCACTTCCATACAGGTATTTCAGGTTGGGTTAGAAGTCCTGAAGGTCTTTGATGTTCAGCTTTTACTTTGGAACAAGTAAGGCACTTGGAAACAAAAACAGCAATATCCTTTTTCATGCCAGGCCACCAGTAGGTGTATCGAAGGTCTTGATACATCTTGTTGGCTCCTGGGTGTACAGAGTACCGTGTTTTGTGCGCCTCATTCATAAGGAAATCTCGAAGGTTGTTGCGATCAGGAATCCATATGCGATTTAGATAATATAGAATAACGTCGGATTTAGTTTCGATTTTAAGTTATGCTCCACATGACAGTTCATCGCGTACATCGTTTTCTGTTATTGAAACATGTTGAGCTTCTCGGATTCGATCTTTGATGTCGGTTATGATTTGCGAACATAGAAGACGAATGGAGTTCGCATAACCTTTTCGACTGAGTGCATCAGCCACCACATTTGCCTTTCCAGGATGATACCGTATTTCACAGTCGTAGTCGTTAAGAAGTTCGACCCATCTTCGTTGCCTCATATTCAACTCCTTTTGGTTGAAGATATGTTGGAGGCTCTTGTGGTCAGTGTATATTTCACACTTGGTACCGTAGAGGTAATGTCTCCATATCTTGAGTGCGAACACAACGGCTCCAAGTTCTAGGTCGTGGGTGGTGTAGTTCTTCTCGTGAACTTTGAGTTGCCTAGAAGCATAGGCTATCACTTTTCCTCTTTGCATCAGTACACGGCTTAGTCCTTGCCCTGACGCGTCGCAATATACTACAAAGTCATCGCAACCTTCAGGAAGTGTGAGGATAGGTGCGTCACAAAGTTTTTGCTTAAGGGTTTGGAAGGATTCTTCTTGTTTAGGTCCCCATATGAAGGGTTTTCCTTTATGAGTCAAAGCCGTGAGTGGTACAGCAATACGGGAGAAATTGGCAATGAAGTGGCGATAGTAACCAGCCAAACCAAGAAATGATCTTACTTCGGTAGGGGTACGTGGCGCTTGCCATTCCTGTACTGCCTTGATTTTTGGGGGATCAACATGAATTCCCTTGTCATTGACGACGTGTCCAAGGAATTGTACTTCCCTTAACCAGAATTCACATTTCGAGAACTTAGCGTACAACTTTTCTGTCCTAAAGAGTGTAAGGATGAGTCGAAGGTGTCGTTCATGATCAGACTTAGACTTTGAGTAGATGAGGATGTCGTCGATGAAGACTATGACAAAGCGGTCGAGGTAGGGTTTGCATACCCTATTCATTAAACCCATAAATACTGCTGGGGCGTTGGTTAAACCAAATGGCATGACCATGAATTCGTAATGACCATATCGAGTTCGGAAGGCGGTCTTTGGGACGTCTTCTTCATGTACTCTGAGTTGATGATATCCAGAACGAAGGTCGATTTTTGAAAAACAGGTGGCGTCTTGAAGTTGGTCTAGAAGGTCATCGATGCGAGGTAATGGGTAGCGGTTCTTGACCGTTAACTTGTTGAGTTCTCTGTAGTCGATACACATGCGAAACGTTCCATCTTTCTTCTTCACAAAAAGAACAGGTGCACCCCAAGGCGATGAGCTAGGACGTATGAATCCTTTGTCAGTCAGCTCTTGCAGTTGACTGGCCAGCTCTTGCATTTCGGATGGGGCTAACCTATAAGGAGATTTTGCAACTGGTGTAGCTCCAGGTATAAGATCAATGCGGAATTCGACTTCTCTCACGGGAGGAAGTCCTGAAATGTCGTCAGGAAAAACTTGCGGAAAATCTTTTACTACTGGGATGTCTTCGAGTTTCTTCTCCTTGGTTCCCTTTTTTGACGACGTGAGTTAGGAATGTGACATAATTCTTGCGGAGATATTTTCGGGCTTGAAGACAGGACATTAATTTGAGTCCTTTCGAAGGGGTTTCTCCAAAGATTCGTAGGGTTTGACCGTCTGCAAGAGGAATGCGAATGAACTTTTCGCGGCATACTACTTCAGCATGATGTTGGCTGAGCCAGTCCATACCGATTATAATGTCGAAACTTCCCAACTTCATAGGAATGAGGTCAACTGGAAAATCGTGATCGTTTAGAGTGGGGTACAATTTCGTATAATAGAGTTTAATGAGACCGGTTTTCCATCAGCAACTTCCACCGTTATGGATTCCATGAGATTATCACGAGTTTGGTTGAGGATGGGTTCAAATTCCAAGGACACAAAACTCTTATCCACGCCAGTATCAAATAACATGGATGCATAACTACCATTGATGAGAAACGTACCGTTAACCACATTGTTGTCAGCCCTAGCTTGATTGGCGTTGATGTTGAAAGCTCTTCCTCTAGCAGGTGGAGGAACTTGGTTAGCTTGGTTCACCAGATTTGCTTGAGCTTGGGCATGAATGATGTTCACCAAGCGGGACATGTGTTCCTGAAGTGGTTTGGGTCTCCACAGTTGTAACAAGCTCGCATAGGTTGCATCATGGGGTAGTTGGGTTGGTAGTAGGATTGGGCTATATGTTGGGCAGGTGGTAGGAGTAAAGGTTGTTGGGCTTGACCCACTATCTGATGGTGGGTTTGGGTTGTGGGTTGATTGCGTTTCATCCGCTGAAGTGTGCGACAGGTTTGGGTGGTGTGACCCGCACGGCCACAGCTGGTGCATTGCTGGCAGGGATGTTCAGGGAGGTGATGGTATTGACAATGGTTGCATTTTGGATATGGGCTGGAGTATGGCTTTTTATATGGTGCAGCTGAGGGAGCAACTTGGGTGATTGGTGCGGCAGTGAGTGGAGGGTTTGTTTGTGTGACAGCAAAATTTCTGTTGTTTCGTTTCCTCTTACCAACAAACTTTGAGGAGGAGATGGAATGGTTTGAAGTTTGGGCCTCAATCGGGGCTTTCTTTTTCTCATCCTTAAATTTGCCGTTTCGGATGCGATTCTCGGTAAGCTCGGTAGCTAGTTCCATAGCGGCTTCAAGTGTTGCAGGCGAAGTGCTTAGAACCGAGTCTTGAATTTTCGAGGGGAGGCCTCGAATATAGTGTTCAACTAAGCGGTACACTGGGGTGAACAAGTTGGGGATCATTTGGTTCAACTCTAGAAACCTTTTGTTGTAGGAAGTATGATCTCCTTCCTTTTGTTTTAACGAGTGGAATTCATCTTCTAACTTTTTGATCTCGCTTCTTGGACAGAAGCGTCTCGTCATGATTTCCCTTAACTCCTCCCATGTTAAGGCCATTGCATCTTCGATTCCTCTCTTACCCTTCTCTGTATTCCACCAGATAAGAGCTACCCCAAACAGTCTCCCAGTTACATAACGTACCTTGCGATCCTCGGGACAATCGCAATTGAGGAAAGTGTTTTCCATTTCCTCAAACCAGTGGAGGAGAGCAGTGACACCTTCGGTCCCTTCATATTTCGGGGGATCGTAAGACTTGAAGTGTTTGTAGGAGCACTTTTTGGAGGGAGGGTTGCCGACGTTCTGGTCTTCTTGATTGGGAGGGTTGATGGGATTTGCGGTGAGAGCTTGTTGGACTTGAATTACGATGTCAGGAAGCACCGCGGCCATTTGTTTTGCAATTTGGGTGGCCAAGCATTCGTTTGACCTTCCTGACTTTCTACCTCCACGTAGCTGCCTAGCCGACATCTACAGGAACATACATAGGAAAATTGTGAGTTTAAGGAGTCTTTTTAGGTGTCATGTGTCGTTAAGAAAATAAAAAGAAATATCATAATCATCAATAATGCAACTACATCCATAGGATGTCTTGGGTTTGCTCATGTTTGGGCCTCCAACGTCCCCCATACCATCGCCTGTATAGTCATGTGGGCCCCCATGACTATTGGCTTAGTAGGATTCACATTGGTGTTGGCGGTGTAACACTCGCATCACCCGAATGAAAACCATGAAATATGATTGCGAGATGTATGGTAGGAGGGTGTCCAGGTATAGACACAATGACAACTCAAAGTGGGGTTAGCTCACACGACGTTTGGTATAGCATGCTTTGGCCCAATAGGTCCTTCGTACTCTCATCGTTAGTCCCCAGGTAGGCAAACTGGTCCTTTATTTTGGATTTATACGAATGCCAAGCCTAGACAGGACGTTCCGACTACCGGTACTTGTACCCTTCCAGTTACTACATGCCCGTCATGAGAACTCACTTTGATGTGATTTGAAAAACACAAAAATCGTTGCAAAATCATGAGAATTGTGTGGTGTGTGCTCTCATGGATATGGTATGTTATGAGGATATGATTCATGATGAGCATTGTATAATAATATGTACTTATGAACATGCTTTCATAACATTGAATGTAACAATAAACATAAAGCATATAAACATCATGAATTTTGTATGTAACACATAAACAATTTTAAAATTCTAATCAACTATAGTATAGGCTCTAAGGGTCTAATAACCTATCCTATATCCCTATAGTCATGGCTTTGATACCAATCTGTCACACCCCGACCCGCAGCGGAATAAGAGTCGGGGCATAATTGGGTTATCACCAAAGCTCATGATGTTTACTAAAATGTTTCATATTTATTAAATTCAAATTACACTTAAATAGTCAAATTAAATCCATATGGTTACAAGGAAAAATGAAACTAAGTAATACAATCCCAAAGCTTAAACTGAGTTATTCTTCTAAGCCTTCCTATGTGTTTCTTGCCCAACTGGATCACCTGTATCATGTGTAAAATGGGGGAAATTTTGGGTCAACAAAAGTTGGCTAGTGAACCTTGTTTAAAAACATTGTTATTGATTTCTTGTTGTATTTAATATTGAAAAGATGTGCAATATTCATATGTGAGCAAACATATATAAACAAACAATCACAAACCACCTTGAATAAGTATATGACATGAATGATAATGTATTGTGAGATCAAGGCTCAATCAAACGGAGCCGATCGTATGAAATGTATGATGATGTATGTGAGATCAAGGCTCAATCAAACGGAGCCGATCGAATGAGGCGCCTGTACTTAACCCGTCTCCCACGGGGAGCTGATGGGCCTAATGAAATGCTTGCACTGAAAATGATAAATCCAAACTAAACATAATTCACACAACAATTTGTACACCTTTGATACACATTAGATCACAATTATGATGTATGCACAAGTGTTTATATTTATATAATAGTAGATTTGTACGACACATGATACACCCTAAAATGTGATTAAAACGGGGAATTTGGTAGAAATTCACTCACATTAGATGCGTTCTTTGGATAACTTGGATGCGCACGAGTTTTGGGATTTGATCGACGAGGAAGACTAACCTAAAATAATAACGAAATGGTTCGGTAAATAAATGGATTTTTATTTCATAATCTTAATAGGGTTTTTAGATTAATTTTTGTGTGTCTAAGGACGTTTTCTAACTTTAAAAATATTATTTTTAAGTATTTTTAAATAATTTTTCAACTAAAAGAAATAAGTAAAATAATATAAAAAGGTTGGTTGACTTGTCAGGTCTGACCGGGTCTGACCGGTCAGACAGTGATTATTCAGACGCTAAGCGGAATCGAACTCGGGACCTTTTGTTTGTGTGCACGCAGCCCGGCCAACTGGGCTGCGTGTCTAACCCGTTAGAATTCCTGATTTAAATTATACTTATGCTCTTGTTAGCTTTATTCAGAAATAAATAAACTTAAAATAAAGTTTTTAGACTAAACAACCCGCCGCGCCTACTGAGGCTCGAACCCGCAATCGCTATGCTATTCTGCACCAAGCCCAACCAACTGGGCTGGGTGTCTAACCCATTATATAATGAAATTACTTTATATTTATATACTTTTTGAGAACTGGTTTAGTTTGGTTCTAAAAAAAACATTCTGATTAGAAAACCGGCGATGAGTAGGGATTCGAACTCGGGTCGTGCATGTTGTTTACGCACACATTTCCACCATTGGACTGTGTGTCTAACTCAGTTAAGATCCGATTGTTATTTCTTTTAAATTACTAAACGAGAACCCATCTTCTTCAATGGTTTCAACACTGAACCAGAATTCGATAATCAAATGATTTAAACTACCCTGATGTTATAAATACTTAGCATGAATTGAAACATATTACACAGAATAAAATTAAGATGCATACCAAACGGAAGTCGAAGTTCGCTGTTCTGGTGACCAACTCCGGCGATTGTAGACAGTGATTCCGACGAACAGAAGTTAGAGTGAAAAATTGAGGGTTTTGCGAGTGTTTCCGAGATGTGAGGCGATGGTGTTATTAGTGTAAATTGGAAGTAATTTCATTTCGGTTTTCACTCTCGACAATCATATGAATCGAGTCATTGAAGATGGAATTGATTAAGAACGTGGGTTGTAACTGACATTGTATCATCGGTTACACTCAGAAACTCGCGACCACACCAAAGGTCTCTGGTTATTTGAAAGCCGTTGGGTGGTTTCAGTCCTTGACGCAAACAGATGATTCACAGGTGGAACTTAAGTTTTATTTGATTCATTGATTACACAAACGAGTTAAGTGGCGGAGTGGTATGTTGTTTGTTTAATGAACCGGCTGACCCGGGTTCGGAACCCGGCAGCGGTATTTATTTTATTTATTCACTATTTCTTTGTTTTTATTGATTATGTTTTAAAATTTTAACAATGTTTATTAGTTATGTATCGTTTAAAATTAATATGAACATTAAATACGCAACGAAAATTATAACTGAAATATTTGATTAATAAACGAAGCGGGTTTTGAGAACCCGTTTTTTTACGGATGTTACAAGACCACAGTGAAGGAGCTCATAATGTTTCAAAAGCAAGCTTCAGCTCCTATTGCAAAACCTGTATTCGGAGCGATCAAAGATTCTAATTACATTGCGCCGCCAGACAACAAATGGAGAAAAAATGGTAGCGACGATGAGAAAGAGCTTAATACTGAAAAGGAGTGGTTTAAAGATTTCAAACCAAAGGCAAGGAGCGAATGGTTCTTAAAGGCAGAAGCTGATAAGCCTAAAAAGAAACGTGCTGCGAAGAAAGTCGAAACTATGCTTGTCGACGAAGATGAAACAGAGAATGTTGAAGCAGTTGCTGGATCAAGTGCTGCAGTTGTTATTGAAAGTCAAGAGAATGTGAAATTGACTCAAGACGATGTTATATCTGCTACTTCTGAAAACGAAGATGATTCTGATAAAGAAATTCCGGTGAAAGAGCCAGAAAAGACTGAGGCTGAGATTAGAGCCGAGAAAGAAAGAGAGGTGGATGCTGATTTCGATCCGAATCAGGAAAAAGAGTCCGATGAGGATAGGCCTAAGAAAAAGGCAAAAAGTGTAAAGTCTGCCACTATTTCATCAACAAAGACCACCAGATCTCCTCAAGCGAAAGGCAAGAAAAGAAAAGCAGCAAGCAGAAAGTATATTGGAAAGACGAAAAGCACAGAAGCCCCACAAGAACCTTCTGGTGCACAGGAGACAGGAGCCACACAAAAACTCCTACACAAGAACCTCTTGTTAGTATTCATGCTGAGACTGAAAGTCAAGGAGTTACACAAGAACCTCCTGTGACTGGTTTTCTTGAAGTTCCTATTACTCAGTCTCCAATTGCTGCAACGACTTCTGTTCTTAAAAGTTCTACTCCAAGGAAGTCAACACCAAAAGTTGCAACATCAAAGTCAACACCAAAGACTCCAAGAGGGCCTAATATTTTTGGTGATATGCATAGCGATCCGATAAGTCTGCAGGATCTAAACGATTTCTTTCCAGATACTAACGTTGAACTTCTGGAAAAGTGTGTCAAAGCACTAGAAGACAAAGTGGCACAGAATGAAGTTGAGAAAGCAGAGCTTATTCAGAAGATGAATCAAAGTGCGGTTGAGAAAGAGATTTTGGATGATAAGGTTAAGGTGTTAGAGAATGAGCATGAATATCTTAAAGCATTGATCGAAAGTCTGCAAGATGCAAATGAGAAGATGCAGACAAAAATTTCATAGTTAAAGTCAATTCAAGCCCTAAATGATCGAAGATTCTCCAGGATGCAGAAAGTGTTATCTAATGCACTGGGTATCGACTTCATCAAAGAATATAATCGTCTAGATCAACAGGAAGCCAAAGAACGATCTGAGAAAGAATTGGCTGAGAGTGGCAAAGGTAAAGGACTTGAAGGTGAAGCTCCTAAGTCTTCTGATGCTACAGAGAAACCAGTTGAAGATGTTTCGAAAGCTTCTGAGTTTGATATTCCAAAGATTGATGAATCAGTCAAGCCTTCTGATCCTATCACTGCTTCTGAAGAAAAAGCCGATGAAGAAGCTGAGAAAGATGATAAAGTGGATGAAGAGGAAGTTGGTTACGAGGATTGGAATGTTGGTGATGATGATGATAATTACGATCAAGGTGGTGATGATTTTGATCAGGGTGGTACAGGTATAAAGATCACTGAAGCGAAAGTCTCTGAAGATTTTGACTTTACTTCACTTATGGATGCGAGTCAAATAAAATAGAAGATAAAAGTAAGGGGGAGTCAGGGAAGACAGGGCCTTCAGATGATATTGATGGGACAGATGTTGATCGATCTGCTAAGCCTATTACTGCAGTACCCACGAAGCCATTAATGTTGATATTAGAACATAATGTGGAAGAAGGGGAGTACGTGCATAACTATTCGAAATAAGATCTTGCGAGATTAGTTGAAGTTGAAGCTGAAAGCTTAGAGTTTGATTTCGAGGAAGTTTTAAATGTTAACACGTTTGAACCAAATAATTATCAGTATCAAAGACGATTTGAAGCTGACGAATACAATCGAGTAATTGTGGAAGATTGGTCTTCAGATGATGAAACAGATCAGAAAGCAAAGGACATTGGTTTTAATTCAGAAAGTTTTCCTACGTTTGGAGAAATGTACAAGCAGCTTGATGAAGACATGCTGAAAGAAAAAAATTGCTGAATCAGTTCGAGAGGGTAATGTTCCTAAGCCCATGACCAAAGAAGAAATAGCTCAAGCGAGAAAGTCTTGGTTCAAAGAGATGCCACGTGAACGAAAGTTTAGACGTCCATTAGCATTCTTTACCAGAGACAAATATGTTTCTTTGGGGGATATATTGAGTTGGGGATGGTTCAAAGAGCTGAACGTATATGCAACAAGAGGGAGTTTGGAGTGCAATACTTCAAATACCTTGCTGATTTCAAGACATTACCGTATTGGGATGTGGAAGAGTTGGTTCAAACTTTGAACGTTACATACCACATGAAGGTGGCTGATCAGTTATTATGGAAAATGATCAAGTATGAAGTGGTGAAAGGATTCAATTACTGGAAGCCTTTTATTCCTAGCCGCAGAATCAAGATAAATAAGAAAACAGGAGAAAAAGACATAACGTTAGTCATGAAATGCCCAAGAGCTATGAGGAATATGCCGCTAATGCCGATTGAACAAAACTTCTATTCTTTGTTCAAGTGGTGGCAAATAGATCCAGCTACTTGTGAAGCAGTTATTGTTCTGAAGTTTGAAGAACATTTGGATATTACCAAGGAACGGGTTGAAGTGATGGGTTATCAGGGCATGAGGGGTTTATGGAGGACGATAAGGATTCTAGATCCTATGTGGCTTGTGAACTGCTCGAGAGAAGATATCAAAACCTTGTTCTACAACAAGATTGTTTTTGAAGAATGTGAAAAGGTACAAGCTATGCAGTTTCAGAAATTTGTGAATGTTTGCTATGCGCGCGAAGTCAATTATGGAAAAATGTGGCAAACGAAGTGGAGAGAGTTAGAAAGAGTTGAGTTTTTAAAGGAGGAAAAAAGAAATGAGGCGATTAAAGAAAGAATGGAAAAAGCGGTAAGGCAAAGTTCTCTAAGAATGGCTAATTTTAAAAGACCACCGCCAACTGATCAAACGTCTGATCCGAAGCAAGAACGACGAAGGAAGCCTTACAAAAACTTCTTCGGTCGTGTGCGTTAATGTTTATATGAAGACAGAGTTTTTGAAGACTGATAAAAGATGAAGACGATATCCTAGGGGGAGTCTGTTGGTGCATAATGTCTATGTCTTAGTCTTATATCGAGTCTGTATAGTATAGAGCTGAATAGGCTAGGTATAGGAAGTATTTATGTTTGTTTTAGCCAAGTTCGCCCATGATGTTCATGTAAATGCATGTTCGGCAGAACTTGCTTAGGCAAGTTCGGGCGAACTTGTGTCCCTAGGGGCGAACTTGCAACTCTATATATACCTAGCTAGCCTCATTTATTGTAACTTTGGCATTTTGGAGGCGAAGCTCTGTCAGTTTGTAACAAGAACGGTTGATCAATAAAACTGACGATTAACTGATTAATTATTGTCTATTGGTAAACACGACGTAATATTTCCGCTATTATGAACGTTAGATACAAATTTAGGTTCCTTAGCATCGAGGATCGGTCCTACAAGATTGTTGGATTGAACCTTTGAAAACGAACAGATGATACAAAGTCAAAATACACCATCCGAGCTTTGGTCCAACCATTAGACGTTCTATCCACTGATGGGCATTTACTGCATTCAATAAACACATCGTTCTCTATCCTCTGACAGAAGAAATTCTCCACCGTTGATAGAAGATTACAAGGACAGAGGATAGCCAGCAGTGTTTAGTCTAGTATTGGTTTAATTAATGTAACATTGCTATGCACTGATAGTTTAGTCTAGTAGTATTTGTAGTTAGTTACGTTTGTTAGCTGTCACTATCAACCATGACGTCACTGTTAGATGATCAGTGGTTAGATAGTTAGTATAAATAGACGCTCAATCTAACAGTTTTTACTTGTCTTCTTAAAAAGATCAATTTTGCATATCTTCTTCATTTCTTACTATCAAATGATCGTTATTGGGCTAAGGGGGAGTTTGTGAATCACATGCAATAGTTTAATTACTTGAAAGCATGATGGTGATGAAAACAAACGACCGATTTATTGTTGTAAAAGTTTTCCATTAATCCGCTACACTTATTCTCTATTTTTCAATCATTTTCCATTATTTGAAACAAAAACAGCAATCAATTCAAACTTAGATCCTGACAAGGTGATAAGACGTTTTGACTTTTGACTTGCTCATCTCTGACACCTATCTTTATCGGAGAGGGTGCCCAGTTGCTTTTTTCAGATTTCGGTTGTACTTTTTACCTTTTTGTCAGGAGCGTGTCGATCACGCACCCTGAACTGTCACTGCTCCTATTTCTCTCTCCTGACGTGTCGTTAATTTACTAGGAGACCCTCTATCTTCTGACCCATCGCATTAAATGCGATGGGTGTTCCTCCCTTCTATTGCTACTTCTTCCTTCCTAAAGAAATTTTTCTCTCATCTCAACTTCATATCTTTTCCTTCCATCATTTTTCTGAGAAAATGTCTACCTCATCTAAACTTCCCGGTGCTAAAAAACGTCAAGCAAGAACATGGCAGCCTCCTGTGCCTAACCAGGAGGGAAGAAGAGCTAAACAACCTTATTCAAGATCTGCAGTTTGCTTCCGATTGGGGCACCCAGTTTCCTACCGCCAACTGCACTATCCTCGATGCTCCGCCTGGGTACATAACCCTATATGCTGCTTTCTTCCGTGAAGGAAATTTCGGTTACCCATGTCTAAGTTTATTGGAGAGGTGTTAACGAACTATGGGCTTCATATCTCTCAGATAAACGCTCTGGGCTTGCCACGCATGACGCACTTCGAGTTCATTTGTTGTTAGTTACGTTTGTTGCTGTCGGGATGAGTTTATTATGGGCACCAAGGAATCTACGGGCATTTCCTCTTTATATTCACAAAGGGAAAAGTACGTCGTTCCAACTCTGTGCTCTTTTATATTCGTTACACTTTCTGCTTTTCTCATATTTTTTTATCTGTCCAGAAGGTTACAGCATGATGAATGTGTTTGATCCTAAAGTCACAGGGGAGGTTGGTACTGGTTTGTTGCCAGTTGGTTCCTTACCATGGACGGAGAGAATTCAAAACAACTTTTTAAATCCTACCGCCAAGAGTCTCGCTAACTTTGCCAATGTCTCTTTAGGTGCTTCTGTAGCAAATACTGACGTAGAGGTTGATCTTGCTTGTAAGGAGACTATTTTTAAAGTGAGGAATCTACTCGTTCCTCTCATGGTTGATCCATCGTTCCTCTGGTGCAGGTCCGCAGCAACGACCTAAACGAGCTCCTGTTGGTGATGACGCTCCTGTTGACGTAGATCTGACTGCTGACGTCGGAGGTTCTAGTGTAAAGGAAGGTAATCTTAGCGAATCTGCGGCCCAGGAGGTGCGCACTAAGAAAGCTGTTGATAAACCTGCTGTTCTTTCTTCTCGTAAGCGTTCTTCCGCTGTTCCTTACTTGGATTATGTTGTTGTTTCTGACACCATATTGGGTTTAGACGCAGGAGTCAAAAGCCCTGCTGGTGATCCTGGAGATGCTGAGACTTTGACTCAGATGATGTTAAAGAAACAAAAAACACTTTTGGAGAAGAAAAAAGAACTTGACGATCAAGCCTCTCTCCTTCTTTCAGAGAGAAAAATGAAAGCTATGGGTGTTCCCATTCCTTCTTCTGAATCAGACGTTGATCTTAACATTTTTTCTCCCTAGTCTGGGAATCTGCTTGAGAAGATTTACGAAGCATCATTTGCTCCGCGATGTATGGTCTCATGTTCCTATTCTCTTATTTGTCTTTTTAACTTCTCATTTTACGTTATGCATTACTGAACACAATATATTCTATTTTCGTAGCGTCTTCTAAATCCGCCAAGGCTTCTTCTAAGGGTGTCAAGATTACTTCCCCTCACGTTAGTGACATTACTCCTCCTGCCTCTCCACCCCCTGTGCTTGTTGGTCAAACTCCTCCCCTTCCTGCTACGAAGAGCAAGGGAGTCGAAGATATTGTTGGTGGAGCTGGTGGAAAAAATCCCACTACCAGTGTGGTAATTCAAGATGAGGAGCATCCTCAAGAGGGTGGTGAAAATGACTGGGAATCCAACGAAGCTACTGCTACTCGGGGTACTCGGTATACTCGTCGGGTTCCTACTGGCGACCAAGGCGCCTCTGGTGCCCGATCAGACCCCGAGATTACGAAGTCTGGGCCTGGTGGTTCCTGGATGTTCCACAATCCTGCATGTGATGACTTACCTCACGTTCCCCGATGGACTCTTACTCAAGGTTTCAGGATGGACAACATAGAGAACTGCCACGCCTTTTACTCTTTATCCCTCCCTCCCGTAGAGAGGTTATTTCAGAAGAACCGTGGCCGGTATGACTTGTTGGAGGACCATATCCATTCTGGCACAAACTTCTTTTCCACTACGCAAGAGATCATTCGGGAGTGGCAATCTATGGGGGAGGATGTGATGGATTTTCAGGCTGCTAAGAAGGCGTTTGCTGAAGAGAAACATCTTTTCAATTCTGAAAAGAAAGGGTTGCTGTGGCGTGTGTCTGATGCGGAAGAAAAACTAAACCGAGAAAAACAACTTCATGCTACTCGGCAAAAAGAGTGGGAGAATGCATGTGATCGTTCTAACCATGAGCTGAAGGCTGCTCGTGATGAGGTGGTGCGTGTGAAGGATGAACGTAACAAGGCGCACAATGATTATGATCAACTCTCTGCTGCTTACAAGAAGAAAGAAGTTGAAAACTCAGCTTTGCGTACTGAAAAAGATGAAGCTCTTGCTCACATTACGGAGCTCGAGAAGGTCTTGGCTAAGCAAGAAGCGCAAAAAAAGCTGCTGAATTGCTTTCTCAAGAATTAGGAGATGATTGTAAATGGTTGTTGACTCGCGACGTCCCATTGGTACACTTTTCATTCTATTTTGACCTTCTTTTTTACTCTATGTGTCCTGACATTTCTGTTGTACAGATTGCTGATCGGTTAGAAAGATCGGAAGAGCTTGCCAAGTATATGTTCGAGCTTGGTACTGCTGCATATAACAGTGGTCAGAAGGATGGGTATGCTGAGGGCAAGGCTGCCGCTGTTGTGAATGCCAAAGATGACAAGTTTGAACTTTACAAAATCGACTGCACGGAGAACTATGCTCAAAAATGCCGTGAATTTCAATTTATCGAGTTTGGGATTGTAAAGGCGTCAAGAAGCTAGCGGCTGTGGAGTCGCTGTAGAAGTTTTGAAAAAGGCTCTTGGAGATGCTCCCTCAGATGTTGGGAAGACTGGTGGTGTCGGTCCCAGTTCTCATGATTGACTCTCTATTTTACCGGCCTGTGTGCTGACGTGTGGTCTTCGGACTTTGTAACTCAGGCAATATACTTCTATTTTGGGTTGTAAATATTAATTACCTTACGACACTTTGAGGGCCGCTACTTATTGTGTTTCATTTCTTGTTCGCACTTTAATTTACATGTGAATTTTGTCGTTAAAATATGTGCATGTGCTAATTTCTTTGAGTAGGTGTCATGAATGAATTATGACGTAACAGCGTATTGTTTTTTATTGACTTTAGCTGTGCATTCATCTGTGCCGAGCTTAACAAGTCTGCAATGTTTTTAACTGTTTTTGTGCCATGTTTCCTTTTTTTGTGCTTACGGTTATACGAATTGCTCATATACAGGTTAATCCGTTATTTCAACGTGGATGTCCACCTGGTTGTGGCTAACCTTGCATCTGTAACGTCGATGAGACAAGGTTTCATGTGTTTGATGGTTCGCACGGTACCTGCTGACTGACACGTGTCCATGGGTGGTTGACTCGGTCGTGCGTTTAGTTGCGTCGGCCTTTGGAGTTGACCCTTGGGTGTCGTTACGTCAACTTTTCGTGCCTGTGTTGGTTTATGAAGTATATTGTTGTTTGACACGTGTCCAAGTGTGGTTAACTCGGCTGTGCACTTAATTATGACAAGCCTTGGGAGTATACCATTGGGTGTCGTTACGTCAACAATGTTTTCATGTGCATCCAAAGTAATACATGCATTTGTAACTAAAATTCACAGAACATTGTAGGTTAATCAACACTTCTTGCATATAAGATGTTTGTATCGGGCTTGTAGCCTTACATAAAAACGTAAACATTAGCCACTACATGTAACACTTCCTTAGCTATTGTGCGTTCCAAGTCCTCGGGACTTCTTTACCATCTAGGGTGCGCAACTGATATGCCCCTTTGCCTAGGACCTTATAGATGATATAAGGTCCTTCCCACTTTGGTGCTAACTTCCCTGGCTTCTCTATGTTTGACGCTTCATTGTCTCTGAAGACGTAATCTCCTGGGTTAAAAGTGTAAATTTTGACTTTGCTATTATAATATTTCTCTTGATTTGACTTATACTTTGCTTCATTTATTAGTGCCATGTCTCTCCTTTATTCCAGGAGGTCGAGGTCCAACCTGCTTTCTTCCTCGTTGTTTACATTGTTTCTTGCGAGCATTCTTGGGGACGGTAAGCCGATCTCTGCTGGAATTACCACTTCGGACCCATACACCAAACTGAATGGTGTTTCTCCATTGCTTGTCTTAGGCATTGTTCTATGGGCCCACAGAATGCTTGGTAGTTCATCAACCCAACCTATTCGTTGCGTTCGCAATCTTGACTTTATCACCTCGACCATGCTCTTGTTTACAGCCTCTACTTGCCCATTTCCTTGCGGATGCGCGACCGAGGGGAATGTATGCTCTATATTCAGTTCTGTAAACCATTTCTGCAGATCTTCTGCCGTGAAGTTCGTGCCATTGTCAGTGATGATAAGCAAAGGTAAACCAAATCTGCAGATTATTTGCTCCCAGGAACTTCCGTACTACCATCGCCATCGTGGATGCTAGTGCCTTCGTCTCTACCCATTTGGTAAAGTAATCGAATGCTACTATTATAAACTTTATCGCGCCTGGGGTGTCAGGAAATGGACCTACCATGTCTATCCCCCACTGCTGAAATTGCCATGCCGTTGTGACTGGAACGAGTTCGTTTTTAGGGCGCAACATTTTTGGTGCATGTCTTTGGCATCCATCACACTTCCTCCATATTCTTGCTGCATCTAGGTGCATTCCTGGCCAGTAGTATCCTGCGTTCATCACTTTCGCTACTACCATTCTTGGACCTGCGTGAATCCCACATATTCCCTCGTGTATTTAGCGAATTAGGTAGTCTGCATCCTCATGGTCTACGCAGCGGAGTAAAGGTCCAATGTAAAATCGTCGATATAGGATATCGTCGATATAGGATACCATCTGACATCTGGTAGTGCAAAGCCTTATGTTGTATTTTTCTTGCTTCAACTTTGTTCTCTGGTAAGATCCCTGATTGGAGGTACATTATGATTGGAGACATCCAGGATGAGGATCCCATCTGGATAACGCTTACTTGTCGCAGTGGGACAGACGGGTTTCTTAGTACCTCGATCCGTACGTCTTTTGCTAGATGTTGAAAACTTGTTGAAGCGAGTTACTTAGTGCATTCGCTGGTTTGTTTTCGCTCCGGTTGATATGTGTAATTTTGAAGGAATTAAACTCTGTAGGAGATATTTGGCCTGTTCGAGGTATAGTGCTATTATCTCACCTTTGGCATCGTACTGGCCGTTGATTTGGCCTACCACCAGCAACGAGTCTACATGTGCTTCCAAGTTTTTTACTCCCATCTTGATTGCTAACCGTAGCCCTTCTAGAAAAGCCTCATACTCTGATTCATTGTTTGTACTTTTGAACTCTAGGCGGATAGCATACGTAAACTCGTGTTTCTCTGGGCTTACCAATCGTAATCCTACACCAGCTCCATCCTCATTGGATGCACCGTCTGCATATAACAGCCATGGTTCGTCAGTTGATCGTGCTTCGCCCTTTTCCATTACCTGCATTCTTCTTCTTTTCTTCCTTCTGGCACTTCGATCAGGAAATCTGCCAATATTTGCCCCTTGATTGTTGGTCGGGGTTTAAAAACGACATTGTGTCCACCAAGCTCGATAGCCCACTTTGCTAGTCTTCCAGAGATTTCTGGTCTAGCTTGGATGTGACCAATGTTATAGTTTGTCAGGACCTGTATGAGGTGCCCTCCAAAATATCTGCGCAACCTTCGTGATGCTGGGATTAATGCTAACACTAACTTTTCCGTCATTGAATACCTTGTTTCTGGGTCATTCAGGGTTCGGCTGACATAATACACTGGTGTTTGCACCCTTTGCCGCTCAACTAGCAACACTGCTCCTATTGCTTTTTCTAATGCTGATAAGTACATCACAAAAGGTTCATCTTTATTCGGAGCTGTCAATGTAGGGAGGCGCATCAAGCACTCTTTCATTTCTTTGAATGCGGCCTCTGCTTCTGTTGTCCAAGAGAACTTGCTTTTCTTCACACAATTCCTGAGAGTTGTAATGAATGGGTTAGATTTCGCAACGTGATTGGCTAAGAAACGGTTTAGCGCAGCTAAACGTCTTGCCAGGACTTGCATCTCTTTTACTGTCGTTGGTGAGGGCATCCTTTCTATTGCTTCCACCTTCTCAGGATTGACTTTGAACCCGTCTTTTGTTACTATGAACCCCAGAAATTTGCCTTCTTCCATTCCAAAAGAACATTTTGTTGGGTTTAACTTGATGTTCACGCTTCGCAGCGTGTCGGAAGTCTTTTGGATATTCTGGAGCATCATATTCTCTTCTTTGCTCATAATAACTAGGTCGTCCATATATACTTCAACGTGCTTGCCGATATCTTCTTCGAATGTTTCATTCATCAACCTCTGATATATGGCCCCAGCGTTCCGTAAACCAAAAGGTATTTTTGTATAACAATACATTCCCATTGGCATGCAAAATGCTGTCTTATCTTCGTTTTGTACAGCCATTTGAACTTGGTGGTATCCCTTGTAACAATCTAGGAAACACTTCCATCTGAAGGATGCCAGGGAATCGATTTTCTCATCTATTTCTGGTAAGGGTAGCAATCTCTTGGGCATGCTTTATTCAGGTCCTTGAAGTCTACGCACATTCTCCAACCGCCATTTCCTTTGGGTACCATCACTGGGTTAGATACCCATGTTTGATAACCTACCTCTCTGATGATTCCCGCGTTTAGCAATTCTATCACTTGTTGCTTCATGGCTTCATGTTTTTCTGGCCCCAAGTTTCGTTTAGTCTGGATGACTGGTTTGGCATTCATTGAAACATTCAATCTGTGTTCTGTAATGTGCCGTGGAACCCCTACCATGTCGTTTGGTGTCCAGGCGAAGATATCTACATTCTCAAACAGTAGCCTTTTGAGGTTAGCGCGTGTGGGCTCGGACAGTGCTGGTCCTAACGTTATCGTCTATTCTGGGTATTTACTGTTCAATACCCATTTCTATGCGTCTATGTGTGGTGCTGATTTGCGTGCTTTCGATGGCCTTGCTTCTTCTATCATAAGTACTTCTTTGCTTACGAAAACGATTGCTACTCCCGTCTCTCTTGGAAAACCTACTACCGCATGAGGAAATGAACAGATCATGCTGAAATTACCCTGTGATTCTCATCACAACAAAATGTCATGTCTTAAGTTTGCTAGTAAGACCATGAACCTAACCTCTTTCGTTCTGGAGTTCCTCCCGTCCGAGTGTAGCACTGGGAAAGATATCTGTCCGAGGGAAACAACGGCCTCGATAATCCACTGGTTCTAGGCGCACTTTGTCCTCCTCGTCCAATTGATTGAAACATTGCTCATAAATGATATCCACAGAGCTCCCTGGATCAATGAACGTGTAGTCTGTTTGATAATGACCGAACACGTATGTAATTACGATAGGTCTGTTTTCCCTCGGCCCACCCCTAATAATAGGGAAAATGACTTGCCTCTCGCGCCATGTATCATCTTTTGAGCGCTTGTGGTAGTTCTTTTTTGGCTTTCTCAGACCCCCTTGTATCATGTGTGTCTCGAGTTTTTGGAGTGTTTGTTATCCGGGCCCTCTTCTCTTCTTTGTATTTGGCGCGTGTCTCTTTTTCCACCTTTGACTAAGTGAGTGAGTTTGTCTTTTTTAAAGCGCGTTCTATTTCTTGTCGCAATCTGAAACAATCATCTGTTAAATGGCCCGTATCCTTGTGATATCCGCAGAAGAGATTTGGATCTTGTCCTCTCTTGTTGCGCATCTGTAATGGATCTTTGAGCTGATAATTTTCTGTTGTCAAAACCTCCGAAGGAGTTTTGGTGAGGGGAGTCCATTGTTTTTCTTTGTTTTCCTTTTTGATCTCTTTTCGGTACCCAATCCGGTTAATGGTTGCGCGCGCATCCTCGACTGGTGGACTTTTATCCCTGTAGGCAGATGCCTTCCAGGGTTGGTTCTTTCCTTTCTTGCTATGTTTGTCATTGGGGTGCAGGTCATATCTGTTGTGTCGCCCCTCACCGCTGGTTAACTATTTATCTGTCTGGGCGATGATTTTTGCTGCTTCAATGAAAGTCTCCCAATCCTTTGGACCTCCATCTCTGCCCTTTAGTCGTCGAATTAAATCATCACATTTGACGGCGCGCATGATGAAATCTTTGATACTTTCGTGGTCCTTGTGCCAGATGTTGAGTACATCTGCAGGATCCCTTGTGTATCTTCTTTGCTGGCTAAAGTGAGATAAGAATTTTTCCTGGAAATCCATCCAAGACTTGATTTTTCCAGCTGGCAATGTATCAAACCAGGCGCGCTTGGCACCTACGAAGGTTTGCACGAATAAGTGACACCAGACTGGAAGAGACCAACCTCCTAGAACTCCCGCGCTTGTGAATACTTGCAAGTGGTCATCCGGGTCTGTGAGACCATTGTACTTCCCCACATTATGTGGCAATTTTGTTTTTTTCCAAAGGGGCCATAGCAATCTCTTTGGTAAACTTGGATTTCTCGGCTACGCCCTCGGGACGGTAGCTTAAAATGAAGTCATGTTCTGCAGCTTGATTGTATCCCGTGCGCGCACGCGACCTATAAGACTCGTGGGTGGGACGCAACCTGCTGAAGACAGACGTTTCTTCCTGCTTGTAAATGGAATCTTCTTCACTATTGTACTGTTCCCATTCTTTGTTAATGTTTCGTGGCCCGATCCTGCTATGCAATGGAGGTTTCTTTTGTTTCTAAGTGTGCTTCTCGTAGTTGCTTTCTGTTTCTCCATATGTGTCGCGCGTATCATGTGTGGTTTGTCTTTTTGTTGTATGTGATTTTTCATGTTCCTGGCTCTTACCACAGCGTGTGCCGCGAAGCTGTGTGTTGAGAATGTTGCTGCGGCGGTGTTACGTGTGGTGTTTACAGAGCTTGTGCTTTGATTAATGCCTTTTGCGCATTCAGCTATGCATAAATTACGTTCAGTGACGCTTATTGTTTAGCATATCACGACGCGAGCGTTTCTCCGTCTGGTAATCCCAACAGTGCGGAAAGGTTGAGTTCCACCAGTTCCGATGGTCCTGGCGGACTGGTACCATGGTTCCCAATCTGAACTCCTGGAGTGATTTGGTTGATTACCCTTGTAGCACTTCCGATGAAGTCTGGAATACGAGTGCTCGGTGCTCCCTCCTTAATGATCTCGTCCGTTTGCTTTCTCGGGTTGCGTACGTCACCCGTGGTTAGCTCAAACGGAGAGTTGTCGTCGTCATTTTGAATGGAGGAAACTCTTTCAGCCATGGAAGTGTTTTTGTGAAGAGATGATGAAAGTGGTTAAAGTTTATAAAAACCGGTGGGCGCCAATGATGAAACACTAGTTAACACAGCTGGATGTCTCAGGATGATGGGTTCAATCTCTCTTCCAACTCTCCAATGGCCAAAATCCTGCAAACCAGAACACCAGTGACTCGCCACAAGGAGGGGAATAGGGGGGTTCTCCTTGTGACCACCCTTTGGCGTGAGAATAAGTATTGTTCTAAGGAGAATAAGTGTGTGTTAAAGGTGAGAATGAGTGAGTATCGATGCTTGAACCTGAACATGGAGTCCTCTATTTATAGCCAAAAGGTGATGAATTGGAGAGAGGACCTGCCAGCTGTAATTCGAGCCCTAGCTGGATCATGGGGGAATATTCTTCTTGTCCCCTCTGTTACCGTCAGGGTAGTAGATGACGTGGCGCACCCTCTTTCGTCCAGCTTGGGGTCGCTTTCCAGCCAATGTCGGTCTGTCCTCATCGTACCTGCCTTGTCCAGTTGGCGTCCATTTCCTGGTGCAACGTACTGTCCTTTATGTCTAGGGGAGCATATTCCTTGTCTCCACTAATTCTTTCTAGAAGCTTCTAGGACCTTCTATGGAGATTCGGGTGTTCTTGCCTACGTATATTGTTACGCTGGAAAAGCACGGTGTGGGCCCTGCCACGTGTGCATGACTTTGGGACCACACCTCTTCAACCGCCTTTGACCGCCTAACGATTAATCGGCCATTACTCGGTGAACCTCCGAGTATATTTGCTGGGGAATTTTAATTCTAACAAATTATATTGTCAAACTTAGTAGGTTTGAAGCCTGTTATAATTCATTTGATATATATATTATATATTATATTTGAAATATTATATATTATTATAGCAATATATAATTATTACATATATATATATAATATATAATATATATATAATAGAGGGATAATCAAATTTTTTTTACCAAAAATACTAAAAAATAAACTTTTCCAAAAATTAAAAAAATAAAAACAAGGCTTGTTTTTTTTTTCATTTACGGAAATCGTAAATGCTGTAAAAAATATGTTATGCTTATATCATCACCATTTTACTGCTACTGTAAGGGGCCGAAAAACATCACTTCGAAATTCTTTTTTTTTTAATTTTTTTACGACAGTGTTTTCTAACATTTTAATTTAGGGGTGTGAAAAAAAGAGGACAAAACTCGCACGAGAAGGTCGAGTTCTCTAAGTTCTCACAACTCGGAGGGGTTTTCCCTTGATCTTGATCATATATATATATATATATATAGGGGATGGATCATGAGAAAACTATTTTAAATGAGAAAAACAAAAAAAAAACTAACTAAAAAAGCCACAAAAACATATAAATTTTTTTTATTTTTTTATAAAAAAGAGCTATATATATATTATATAAAAAACTTTTTTAAAAAAATAAAAAAAGCATATAATGCACATGTGTAGTACAAGTTTTTTTTTTGAAAAAAAAAAGTTTTTTTATACATAAAAAGCAGCGATTTTTTATAAAAAAATTGTAAAAAAATTGTATGTTTTTTTTGTTTTTTTTGGCTTTTTTAGTTAGTTTTCTAGTTTTCTCACATTTAAGTAGTTTTCTAATGATCCTCTCCCTATATTATATATATATATATATATATATATATATAAGGAGGTAGGTTAACGTACAATATTCCTTAACGTACAGGCGTACGATATGAAATTACGCACGCTATAAAACCCAAAACTTTAATCACGCATGTTGAAAAAACATAATCACGCATATTGAAAAATCATAATCGCGCATGGTTATGATTTTCCAAATACTTGTTTATTATTTTTCAACATGCGTGATTATGGTTTTTCAACATGCGTGATTAGGTTTTGAGTTTTATAACATGTGTAATTTCATATCGTACGCTCGTATGTTAAGGATTATGGTATTTTACACTTTCACTATATATATAGGGAAAAGTTCCACTAAAGAGTGGGTTTTGCCTGAGTAGCCTAAGAAAGATTGTAAAGATGATATATTACACTCATTATAAGTTGAACAAAAGGGCATTTGGTCCTAAAACACAAAACCTCACCCTTTTATTTTCTCAAAAAACAACATAAAAAATCTAGAAAAAAAAAATCCAGTACAAAAAATCTTGCATAAAAAAATTATTACAAATATTGCAGCAAAAAGAATGTAGTACAAAATTTTAGTTCAAAAAATCCAGCACAAAAAAGTTATAAAACATAGAAATACAACACAATTTTTTCGGTTTTTTTTAAGTTATCATATTTTATTTAGCAGTACGGTACTCAAATTAGGAGATAAAAAATACTCAATTTCTTATACGAAAAAGTAAAAGAGGAGGTGTATGTCGGCCAACCACCAGGGTTCGTCGATCCAATGCACAAAGACAAAGTCTACCATCAAACCAAAACAATGGCTTTCAATCATTTGCTACAGTTAATCATCACACGTCTCAAAGCCCACAGTCGTCACACGGATCAAGCACTCCTCAAATCAACCAGAACAGTCAGTCAAATCCTACTCAAAGGGTTCTTCAGTGCAATATCGTAGCGGTGCAATTTCAAAAACAAATGTTGTATAAAAAGTTATGAATATTTAAAAAATTGGAGGAAATATGTATATGTCTTACATGTGGAGAGAGAAAGCTAACAAATAGATTTTCCAATAAATATAAAAAGTTAATTTTGCCTAAGTAAGATAAGAAAAGATTTTAACCTTTTATTTTTCAAATTAATCGTTAAGATGGAAATGTGGATAGACAGAGAAGTGCAAAGGCATTCTTATAAACGTCTATTTTTTGACATTTTTTTTCTATATGTAAGAGACATGTATATTACCTCTATTTTTAAATATTGATAACTTTTTTTATACGATATGGGATAATTGATGGCCTCCTCGAATGATAGATTAATCAGACTAATCAACAATTCCATTTAAGGAGGTCGTCAGTTTCCCCATTTTGTTTTACATACTTTTATGTGCTTGATACGGTCTAATAAAATGTTGAGCTCTCGGTATTCATTCCGTCAAAAAGATCATATTAAGTATACGGAATATTTTTCTGACTATTTTGCTATTAATAAACTAGAAGTGATCATTTGAGGTCAAACATGTTGGTTAAGAAAAGTATCTCTAATTAACTAATGTTGAGCTTTATAGATCCTATTTGATTAATTAATTACAGAATCTTTCTTGATTACAATTAATTATTGGTTTATCATATATTATATAATAATAATAATAATTATATATGTTTAGTTTAACCACCAAACTTTGGATTCAAAATCAGTTGGCAAATACTAATGGCGGAATGATTCTTTCCGTTATATATCTTATTTTCCATTTATTATTAACTCCTACTTCTTTAAGTTATATATCTATTTCTCCATTTATTATTTTTTAAACGGCAAGAAACGACGTGTCAACTACCGTGACACCGGGTGCTGTGGCTAAGGTCAACTACTCGATCCGCCTGCCCCTTGGCTCTCCTCAGATGAGCGGAAACCTGACATCCACCCGCCCGAAGGCACGACAATGGAATAATCGGTAAAAACTCGTCTTCCATCCAAGTCGAACCGGCTCCACCCGTATTCACTTTTCACCTGGATGTCACAGAAGATAACAAGGAGAGTGAGAATCGAAATTGGGTCACAAGAAACAATAATTCTTCCCCAACCACTCCACCACTATCTTCCGCTTCTTTAAAAAATTAAAAAAATCAATCACTTTTATTACGAGATTCTGTCACTTTATATTTACGCGTTTCGTACCAAAAAAATCTGCTGAAAAGCAAAAACGATCAATGTTTCAAATTAAGAAGTGGTTAGGGTTTGACAAAATGGTGAAACATCAAATTACAATTTCACTACTTCTGTTTCTACTTTAACTTTTTTTGTTTATGGTCAACTAATCAATTTACAGGTTGACTTTAAACTTCAAACCAGGTGGCCGACATTAAGTAGAGAAATGGGCCATGAAAGGGAACCATTTCACGATGAAGGGTCCTAGCCTGCATGCCTTTTAACCTCTTTGCTCCATTTCCTTTGAGATTTCTTGTCGGTAATGGTTTTTAAGAAAGAAAACACTTATTTTATGTGTAGTTTTTCATGTCTTTAGAAAATATAAATGACTGTATAAAATGAAATAAATTTGTTATAAGATACCAAAAGATTTATATATATTGTTGGGTTAATACAATAAAAAGTAACCTACTTTTTCATCTTCTACGAAAAATTTACTCTAACATAATTCTGCCATATTAAAGTGCTCAAACATGAAAAAAAATCTATGAAAGCAATTTGCTTTTAAAGTTTGTACACTAGTTTAAAATACACTTACATGTTAAACAATTTTTAGAATAATAATTGGTTTACCAATTGAATTTGTCAAAACTATAATGAAATGGCATTCAATTTTTTGACGAATTTAAAGTGTACTTTGAAATATTTTTTTTTTCACAAGAACATGTGTTTTAAATACGTATAGAGACTTTGATATAACAATATTGGGTTAGAAGGATTTTTCGTGCTCTTTCTTTTTTAATGATTAGAGACTTTAATATGTTAAGATTAGGGGCTGAGAGATTTTTTTTTGTAAAATTAATATGATAGATTCTACTTTTTTTAATAATTCTTAATATTATTCTAGCTTTTTCATAGAAGTGAATCCATTATCCTCTCTTGTCATATCATAGTATCGGGCCCTGCTTTCAATCATCTTCTTTGGTCACACTCATTTAATCGTTTTCTCTACCCAAAATTAGTTGCTCCCAAATTGGGTATAGAAATATGGATTGAGTTATAATACAAATGGATTTAAAATAAGAACCGAAAGAAGTTATCATAAAAGACAAATGTTCATAGAAGAATTAAGTGAAAAAAGTAATTTTGTCTACAAGAGAAAAAGAGTATACATATGCAAAAACCTAAAAACCTAAACCCCTACCCGCATCACCACTAAAAAACCTAACCCAAAAAAAAAAAAAACTATATCACCAAAAAACCTCTAAAATAACCTGACCCCCCACCCCTCAAAACCTAAAAAAATCCTTACCTCCCCTCCCACCCCCAAAATTTAAAAAAACCAACCCTCACACCCCTCGCACCCCCGAAAACCTAACCCCCACCCAAGCTAAATGCTAAAAACTAAATCCCAAAAAAAAAAAAATCCTAAAACAATCTAAAAAACACACAAATCTATCTTTTTTAAACATTTTTTATAAAAAAAATCGCTACTTTTTCGTCATAATTTTTTTTGATGACGAAAATTAGCGATTTTTTTAGTTACGATTTGAGTTCAATTTTGTTATAATTTGAGTTAATTTTGTGTTTGTGAGTTTGTTTCTGCATGTTTATGTGTTTAAGTTGTGTTTGAGAGTTTGTATTTTTGTATGTGTTACAAGAAAATAATGTGAAATTAGTTGTTTTCGGGACACACTTTTATTTAATCAGGCGGCAGTTATTTATATTAATGTTACTTCTTGATTTCAACTTTATAGCAACATTTTGTAGCTTGTGAGGATAATCAACGAATTCGGCATTTCTTTCTGTGTCTGCCGTGTGGCCCTTACTTTTGTTTGACGTCATATTTGGGTAAAACAATATAGGTAACGATTGCGACCTATCAAATACTATTTTGTAAAGCAAAAATTTTAACATTAAAGTGAAATGGATAGAAAATAATAATAACAAAGTATAAATTAGCAACAAAATAATAATAACAGAGTCAGTTATTAACAAAGTATAAATTAGCAACATATGTATGCATACAGGTATGTAAATCATGCTTTGGGAGGTTTTCAAAAAGAATTTTAATGTTTCACTTTTGACTCAAAACTATTTGTTTTTCTACTTTTAACATCAAAAGTTTTCATCTCTTGCAATTTTACCTCACGACTTTTGTACCTTCAACTTTGGTCCCCACACTTTTCATATTTCGCAATTTTTTTTATTTTGCGAGTTAACACGGCGTAACATGTGTGGGGTTCAACGTTTTAACATTTTGTTTTAACACTTCGTACTAGATTTTGCGAGTTAACACGGCTCAACGTGCACTTGTGGAACAACGTTTTTACGTCGTCTATCTTTTCCCCGTTTGACAGGTTCGTTACAACGCGTGTGGTCCTAAATCGACTTAATTATTATTTTCTATGTTTTATGTTCCAGTTTAATTTCTTCCCTTTAACACACCGTAACTTCAGTATTAGTTGTCACTGGCGTTGGTGTGGCAATGATGTTATTCGGCAAGATTTTACGCCTCGCTGCATTGCGGCATGTGGTAAATCTAGTTGATAATAACAGGCAAAAAAATCATTGATTTTCATTCCACTATTCAAACGTATATATAGAGATTACATTGACCTATTCTAAATATAACAATAATATTTACAATAAATGTGTGAATATATTTACTAAAATATCGTAGGTCTAATACACCGTCACAGTCGAAACAAGAGGATCACGAATGTTGAGACTAGAAAGAAGTCATCGAATAGGATCCGTGGTAGGTCTTTTGTAAAGATGTCCATAATGGAACATGAAGCACCCGAATCTTTCCTTTAGCCACTTTTGCTTGAACAAAATGTATGTCCATTCCGATGTGCTTGGTCCGTTAATGTTGGATGTGGTACTCAGTTAGATAGATTAGACTAACATTGTCACAGAACAAAAGAGTACCACATGGTAGGTCTTTTGTAAAGATGTCCATAATGGAACATGAAGCACCCGAATCTTTCCTTTAGCCACTTTTGCTCGAACAAAATGTATGTCCATTCCGATGTGCTTGGTCCGTTGATGTTGGACGGGGTACCCAGTTAGATAGATTGGACTAACATTGTCACAGAACAAAAGAGTACAACATGTAGGAGGAGTGTGTAATTCAAGAAGTAAATTTCAAAGCCAACACCCTTCAGAAACGACATTGGCTACTCCTTTATACTCCACCTCGGCACTAGACCGAGATAGCGTAGGCTTCCTTTTAAACGACCATGAAAGCATATTTTCACCCATGTAGACGCAATATCCGGAGGTTGAACGACGCGTATCGGGGCAATTTCCCCGGTCAGCGTCTGTGTAAGAAACCAAGGACGTGGTGGATGATGCTGATATAGATAAACCAAACAAAATCGTACCTTTTATGTAATAAAAGATCCGCTTGAGGGCGTGCATGTGGACGGTAGTGGAAGGATGCATGTGGATACAAACTTGCTGAACGACATATACGATATCCGGTCTCGTAAAGGTTAGGTATTGCAATGCTCTCGCGAGACGACGATATCCGGTAGAGTCCTCTAATAACGAGCCCGACTTTGTCTTCAGTGTCTGTTGAAATAGCGATTGGAGTGGCAGAAGGATTAAAATCGGCCAGTCCCCCTTGTTCGAGAATCTCCATTGCATACTTGTCTTGCGATAAGAAGAGTGACTTGGAATAATGCTTCACATAAATACCAAGAAAATAACTTATGGGTCCCAAATCCTTCATAGCAAATTCATTTGTCAAAAGAGCCAAGAAGCGATTTCGCAAGTTGTCATTGGAAGTCAACAAAAGTATATCGTCCACATACAATAAAATGAATGCCATTTGGTTACCTTCTTTGAAGATAAAAAGTGAATGATCACATTAACTGTGTTGAAATACCATAGTAGAACATATAATCCGTGAAGCGTTGGTACCAGGCATGTGGTGCTTGTTTATGGCCATACAGGGTTACGATTCGGGAAACGAGGATACCGAAAACCCATTGGTTGGTGCATTAAAATGGTTTCATGAAGGTTACCATGTGGAAATGCATTTTTAACGTCGAGTTGGTGAATCGGCCATGAGCGAGAAACCGCAAGGCTTAAGACTATTCGAATGGTGGCTGTTTTAACTACCGGACTAAAGGTCTCGCGACAATCAACCTATTTGTTGGGAATGACCATCACAAACGAACCTTGCTATATATCTTTCAAGAGACCCATTCGTATGCTTTTTGTTTCTAAAGATCCACATACTCCGAACAATATTCTATCCACCACCACCACATGTTTCCACTACCTCTATGCACCAACTATTTCCACTACTTTAATAAACAACTGCTTATCCATGTCACACCCCAACCGATGGCGGAATCATCGGGGCGCGACACTAAGCGAATCAGATTGTTCGAGAGAATCCATAATGACTATTATAAACAACAATATTTAAAACGCCAATTTCCCATACAATTAACATATAATCATTCCATAATCATTACAAATCCAAACATTCTCAACAATTCAAAATTCGACAACTAGATTATTACAAGTTTCTAAAGCATAATCCTAAGTCCGATTTGCAGCGATAACATCCTCAACCTGTTACATACGTTAAAATACAAGTCAATACAATAATGTAAAGGTGAGTACACAGGTTTAATAGCATAATAATAGTGATAAAGCGTTTATGCATAACCAACATGTACACGTAGAGGAAGTGAATCTAAGTAAGCTAACAAAAATGATACAAGCTAACCAACACGACTGCGAGGTAGAGTATGTGCGTTACGTGTTCACAGCAGCGAACACGCGCGTAAAGTTAATATGCGAGCCTTAACAACCCCCGAACCGATCAGGTGCTGAGTCCAAACTATAGTACTATCGTTGCTAAGGGTGGTCTACAAGTCCTCATTATTCACACATAGCAAACAAACATTCAGCGATTCACGCATAACATGCAAGAGCGGTTAGCGTTAAAAGAGTTTAGCATTGTGTGTAGCGTGTTTTGATATAGAGAACGTATGTAACACCCAAAAGTGTGTTTAAACGAAAAAGGGTTCAAGTATACTCACAGTCGGTGCTCAACGAAGAAACACGAACAGTTGTGGATTGAAGGGAGCGCCAAGATCAGCCTGTAAGCGAGAACAGAAGTGCATCAGTCTTCCGAAGTGCTGAAACGGTCAAAGTGCGAAGGGATAGTAGACAACTTCGGGCGAAGTTGTAACAAAATTTAGGGGTCAGCCAACTTCGGGCGAACTTGTACTCTAACTTAGGTCAAATCACAAGTTCGGGCGAACTTGTACTTCTCCCTTGGGTTAGGTACAAGTTCGGCCGAATTTATACCTAATTAGGTGACAACTTCGAGCGAACTTGCCCTATTTGGGGCGAACTTGACTGTTTTTGGTCCAAAATCGTGTGTTTTCGCGTCATTTGCTGAGGAAATCGAGTGTCCATCCCTCCAACCTTGAGCTACTGAGCAAACCATAGGTTGGAGAGGTCTTTAAGAGCGAGTTTTAGCCATTTTACAGGAACTTGGGCTAATGCGTGTGAACTTGTCAGCTCATACGAGTTAGTCCAGTTCGTGCAAGTGACTGTATCGTCCTTGTGCTTCTGGATCTGAGTTTTCCGCTTGAAACAGACGTAGATTCGAATCTATTTCAAGTATATTGTTGACAATGCCTCGTTCCACTACTTAGTGAACGAATCACACGTCGGTTGGTCCGTATTTTGTGTAAAAATCGATGCTTTAAACAGTTTTCTCAGATCTAACACTTGGTGAGTCGAAATCATCAAGATTTCTAGCTTGGAGAGCCAAGGCTAAGTCCAATATACCCATTTAGGGGTAGATCTAAGCTAAAACAAGAAGTTTTATGGAAAAAGATGAAGGTTTTTCATAAACAGAGAAGTTTTGATGAAAACGAAGGTAATCCTTGTGTAAAATCGTAGTAAAAACGTTGTGGTTTGCATAAAACGAGTGGTTTCTTACTTGGAAAAACAAGAAATTCGGTTTGGGAGCTCCGGAGCGAAGTTAGCAGCAAGGAATGAGTGTGGAGAGGTGCTGGGTATCTATAGGTGAAGAGAAATGAGGGGGTAGAGATCAAGTTCGGGCGAACTTGTCACAATTTAAGCGAACTTGGCACAAGTTCGGGCGAACTTGGCCAGTTCTACTTGAATTGTGCAAGTTCGAGTGAACTTGCTGCAATCCTGGTGGCCTCGCCAACTTCGGGTAAAGTTGGAGGTGTCCAACTTCGGGCGACGTTGTCCCTTGGCTATGTCTTGTTTCC
Source organism: Scalesia atractyloides (assembly GCA_947069175.1). Classification (NCBI taxonomy): domain Eukaryota; kingdom Viridiplantae; phylum Streptophyta; class Magnoliopsida; order Asterales; family Asteraceae; genus Scalesia; species Scalesia atractyloides. The sequence continues at coordinate 44,874,693 of CAMTDV010000016.1, forward strand.
CATTTGTTCGTTGACTGTTCGTTCGGTGATTTATTTGTATTAGTTAGTTACGTTAAGCGTTTTGGTGAGATGTTAAGCGTGTGATAATAAAATAATGCGATTGAGCGATTTGTGTAAGCGAGAGCGTTGCGATAGCGAGTACAACCATAAATCATAAAGCACACATAACACATAAGTAACATAATGTAATATAATTAACCGCAATTTTGAGTTTGCGTTGAGAGTTGCGAGTATTAAGTGATTTAAATGCGATAAATAAGCGATATAATATGTGTTTCAAAATAGTTTAACCATTATAATGAATCTCAGAGTACAAACAGGTTTTGAAACAGAAATAAACGGAAATAACGAAATTCGGATAATAATCCGAAAGATCGGGTTGTTACAATCCAATGTTTAGGCACATAACTGGTTTTTCCTTCTAGATTCCTGCAGTTTCAACCAAGTTTACAACAATAAATTAAAGATAAAAGTGTTCAGTTTTTAGTTTCGACTAGGTTAATTGAACTGAAAAAACTTCAATTTCTATTTGTTTATAGCTAGTGACTTCGCTGATAAACTATTAATTAGAATATCAAACGATATAAAAGATAAACTTTACATTTTTAGGCATCTATCGATACTAACCCATTATTAAAACTCAGCCCACTTCATTTAACTAGAAATATTATTTTTAGCCTACAATGATTACCTCTATATCACAAACATAAGCCTTGTGTTGAAGTTGTGACGGATGAAACTTCTCCAACATCTGAGATCCCAAAATCCGTGTCTGCTCAAAATTGAGATCCCAAACTGATTTGGCTATAACCATGTGTCATTCTGTCTGATGTTCCCACACCTATTAAGAACCCTAATTTTGATTTGGAGAAGGAAATTGGGGAAGATGGAGGATAGATAACGGAAGGAGATGAAGACCTAGATGAACTAGACCCATTCAAATGTCGTGGTGGCGTTTACAGATCTAGAGTTTCTCACGACGTGGTAGCATCCAGTGAGAGAATGGAGATGAAGTTGATTTGTCAGATGGTGGAGGCGGCGCCGTGGGAGTGGTGGTGGTGGTGGGTGGTTGCAATTATGGTGGTAGGGTTCAGATGGTGGTGATGGTAGTGGCTGAGAATGAGAGTGTGGTGTGAAGAAATTGAGAGAGGTGTGAGAAAAAAAGAGATTTTTTGTTTTATTTTAAATATTTTATATAAATGAGTAAAAGACCAAGCTACCCTTATGTAACTTGTCAATTTTTAAAGCCAATAGACACCCCTAAAACTGGGCATAAACATAAAGGAAAAATCTTTTAATTTACCCTAAATACAAATACATACATACACACATATATACATATACACACACAAACACACCATACACACATACACACACACATATATACATATACATACATACATGCACACACACATAGATACATACTTACATACATACATACATACATACTATACATACATACATACATACATACATACATACATACATACATACATACATACATACATACATACATACATACATACATACATACATACATAATACATACATACTACATACATACAACATACTACCATAATACATACATACATACATACATACTACATACATACATACATACATACATACAACATCATAATACATATACATACATGCATAAACACCCAATGATTTGCGTACACATATACATACACACACACCCATAGATTTACATACATACATACATACACACACACACACAAACACACCCGTACACACATAGATATACATACAAACGCAAACCCACACACACACACATATATATAGATACGTATACCCAATCACACTGATACATACATGCACACATACATACACACATACATACATACCTTTTTCATACATACATACATACATACATACATACATACATACATACATACATACATACGTACATACGTACATACATACACACATACATACATACACACATACATACACACACATACACACATACACACATCCATACAGACACACATCCATACACGCATACATACATACACGCATACATACATACACGCATACATACATACATACATATATACATACATACATCCATACATGCATACATACATACACGCATACATACATACACGCATACATACATACATACATACACGCATACATACATACATACATACATACATACATACACATACATACATACATACATACATACATACATACATACATACATACATACATACATACATACATACATACATACATACATACACACATACATACATACATACACGTCGACACGACCCCGTGTCTAGGAAGCACAGTCCTGTGTCGCATGCAACAAGTCAGAGAATGTTGTCCGTTAGTGAAACACATGCCATGTCAAGGGAGACACGGCCCCTTGTTTACCTAACACGCCGTCATGCTTAGAAAATAGGTGGGGTACGACCCCATGTTTTTAGGGTATTATGAAGTTTTGTTGAAGTTTTTAAGGAACCATGTTTTATCGGGAGGTTCCTTACTGGTTGGGATAACACCAAATGACGAATGTACCTTAGGCTTTAGCGAGCGATACGAAAACGCAAGAGGTTGTCGGAAAGGGAGAAACCTACGCTAAAAGTAAGAGGGCGAAACCATCCTTAATTTACCTTTTCCGGGCTCTTGTTAAAGAAGGCGTGAGTCGACTCGTTCTGGTCTAAACCGTTGGTGTGAACTTTACAAGTCGTTAAGGAGTCCTTCACTGCGAGGCTGATACAGGGACGACTATCGCTTTCATTTTAGCGAGGGGTTAAGGTACAATTGTTGGCTTTGGTATTGTCTATTTCAAAATGTGGCTCCATCAAATCTCCTTCGTTTTTTATCCTTGATTAGTATCGTGCCTTCATCATGGATTCTATTTCTATGAGTTTTTGGAGAATCCTCTCCTCTATTTGACATAATTCTTCTGAGCTTATGTTTTTTATAGACCTCAAGAGATGATAGTTAGTGTTTTTACTCCCGCCCATCTTAAGGTGATCGTCACAGTAAAAAGATGGGTCTATTAGGTAGGTAATGGGGATTAAGATTTAGAATGGGACACTCTAAATCTTTATGACTTCCTCTACATAATTGAAACCATTCACCGTAAGAGTGGCGGGGGTAAAATAATCATTAACATCCATATTTGTCTGACAAGTTTTTAACCGCTGGGATCAAACGGTATTGTTTTCTAGAAACTGTTTTCAGAGACGACCCCGTGTGATTGTCACACGACCCAATGCTGAAGCTTCCATTTGGCATAAAACAGTTTTAGGTTACTGGGGAACGGACACGACCCTGAGTTGATCAAACACGGCCCTGTGTTGTTCCTGCAGAAAGTAGAAAAAATGAAGAAAAAGAAGAAAAACCTAAAAAGAAAAATTAGAAAAGCATAAAACTGATTAGGCCGCCGATTTTAAACTTACTTAACAACCCTGTGTCCCCGGCAATGGCGCCAAAGACTTGACCTGAGCGAAGTGTGTACCGATCGTTTGCGTAGTATAGTGATGGTTGGCATAGTATAGTGATGGTAAGATATCGATACAACACGCTAGTAACTTTATATAGTGATTGTATAGTGATGGCGTAGTATATTCAAGCTTTAAATTTATAGAACACGATTTAACACTATCACTCTCTACAACACGCTAGAGCAAGTGCACTGATCGTTGGCGTAGTATAATGATGGTAAGATACTGAGGTCGTCCAAGGACACAAGAGCTTTTAATACCGGAATATCGTCAACGTCTAATCAAATCAAATTTTAAGAAAAGTTTTTAATAAGTAAGATAAGGAAACAAAAAAAAGTAACAAATAGACAAGATAGAATCACTTGGTTTTGACTTGTCATTTATATATCCTTTGATGATTTCGGCACTTTTTTAAGATATTATCTTAGTTAAAGCGGCATGTCTCTCTTAAGGAGGAAACGCTACCCTCAGCCATATTGGTTTGAGTCAGCAGGGATGCAGTCCCTCAAGACCGGAATATTGAAAAAAAATTAAGTAAGTTATTAATGAAAAATGTGGCATGTCCCTCTTTTGGAGGCAATGCTACCCTCTGCCATATTGGTCTGAGCCAGCAGGGATACAATCCCGCAAGGCCGGTTTAAAGTTTAAATAGTAGTTTATTTATAAGGGATTCAAGCCATTCGTACTTCGTCCTATTTGATGCTATCTGCCTCAAAGGAAGTCCTAATAAGCTTGAATCAAGTCCTCCCAGGATCTATACACTGAACGAGGCAAGAACTTTACCCATACCGCCCTTCTAACCCCCTTCCAGGCAGTTAACGCGCTTTATATAGACCGTAATGACATGAATGAGTGAATTAACAAAACATGAAGAGATGATAGAAGAAAGTTCACTTTTAACATAGCGAACTAGATATTAAAGTCATTAATACAAACCCAATTAAAAAATGAACCAAAGCTTGGAAATCAACAGTAATACATAATTAACTTGTCTTCACCAAATGATGTAAGAGATTAATCAATCATGACCTTTGTTTGACAAAAACTCATACGATTAGTCTTGTATCCCAAGACTACTACACACACTCTAAATATGGATGATGGATGAGTGTGGTGGATGACGGTGGTATTGTGGTGGTGGAATGGTGGCAGGTGTGAGAGAAGTGGTTTGCCAAAGGACGAGTTATAATTGAACCAAGCACCCCTATTGATAGCTGGAAACAAACTCTTTACACGGTCCCGTGCCCGGTGGGCACGACCCAATGTCATCCTTCTTTTTTGTCTTCATTAAATGAGCTTGTCAGCCCAGATGCTTGCACGACCTTGTATGTCAACGGTACGACCCCGTGGCCATTGTACTTGTTGTACTATCCAAGATTTGCATATTTGGAAGTTGACCACGGCCCCATGTCTCTTGTCTGCTTCTGTTTTTCTTTTTGGAAGTTGAGTGGCGCACGACCCCATGCCTAGCAGGCACGACCCGTGTTTATCTTCTGATTCGTTGTTTTTGGTGTTGGGGTGAAGCTCGGAGGTTGGCATGGTGTATTATCTTTACTTTTTTTGTATTCATGTTGGTTTTTGCCATTAATTTGTTCCTTTTATACGTTTAAGCTCTTTTAATCCTGGAAATCAAAAGTATACAACGAAACACACTTTTTCCAACATTAGCACTAAAGTTGATTTTATACCTTAAATTTGATATAATTTATATGTGCATGTGTGCATATGAATACATACTTACATACACACATACATATACATAAACATACATACACAATCACACCCAATACGTACCATAAAAACACCATACATATGCATAAACACATCTATACACACTTACATATATTCACCCAAAGATGGACACTCTTCTTTAAAAATCAACAATCACCTTATCCAATTTATCATTTTTAAAATTTTGTAACTATATAAAATCTAATACAGTATTAAAAATAAACTACAAATCAATGGCTTGAACTCATGGAATCTAACCAAATCCACCGATGCCGTATAATGAAACAAGAAATTGGGGTTAGATATACATTGTAGTGGGGGTAGGAGGATGAGAAGATGAATTATAGAAGAGATATGGTGGTGGAAAATGCTTGAATGGTGGCCAGAGGTGCAAATAACAGTGTAGATCGTGGGTTGTACAATGGTGTAGGTGGTGGCTCATGGTGGTAGGGACGATTGTGGCTTGCTCCGGTCGGAATTGAGATTTTGTGAGATCCAGAAAAGAGGCAAGAACACTGGCGAGGGGAGGGAAGACTTGGTGCTTATAACTTTTTAAGGTCATTAGTGGCGACATGTCGCTGTTAATGACCTTAGTACGATAAAACACACGCTGTTAGATTTATCACCATCTTAACCAATCAGATTACATCCTGGGACACGTGATCCGGATCCACTTTATTAGTTGCGACATTAGCGATGTCGCCGCTAGCGCGACTGTTTCTTGTTGTTATAGAAAATAACAATATACAATAACCCAACTAACAGTTTAAGTAATTTTAAATTTTAAAAGGAAACAAAACCCTAAAGCCTTAAAGCGGTTTATTATGTTCAAGAATCGATAATAGTATAAAAATCCAAGAAATTGCTAAACAAACAACTTAATTTAACAAACCAAATCTTTAATAAAATACATTTTTAGAGCTTTGAAGGTAGGAGGTTGTAAGCCTATATTTTTGTACCGGTAAAACAATCTCACGATCACCTTTCACATAATTTTAAGCGAATAACGATACTTGGTTGTGAGAACCCATATAACAAAACTTGGCTCGAAAATTATGTGATGAAAACTGCTAATAAGTAGACCTATAAACAAAATGAACGTTTAGCGAAAAATTCGTGATTGTTCGGCAGGGAGTTTGTTTATGTCCGTTTGTCTAACAAATGAACGAACATGAACAAGAAATTTTGTTCGTTAAGTTGTACAAACGAACATGAACAGAGGTTGTGTTCGTTCGTTTATGTTCATGAATGTTCGGTAATATGTTCATTTTTTCGCTTGTTTATATTCATTTGTGTTCGTTCATTTAAAATAATTTATCCAGAGATGAATATATGTTCATGTGTATTCATAAATATTGTTAGTGTTCATTTATGTTCATGAACATTTATTTGAGTTCATTTGCGTTCGTGAAAAGTTCATGAATACGTTCATTTCCTTAATGAACAAACATAAACAAGAAATCTCGTTCGATAAGCGTTTGTGAACAGTTCAAGAGCATACGCATTTGTTAAGGAACGAACACGAACAACATCTTATTCGTGTTCGTTCGATTTGTTTACTAACTCTACTAAATAAGTTAGATACTAGGTAATAGGCTAATAAATTACACTTATATGTTAATAGGTTAATAGATTATATTATTATTAGCTTACAAAATCAGATTTATTTAATTAAAAAAAATTTATAATTGGCCTCATAAAATTTCAGTTGGTCAACATTAAAGGTGAGTCATTATTATGACATAGAACATGTTATAATGTTGTAATACAAAATACAAAATACAAAATATTTATATTACCTTAGCCCCATATATTATTGCATGGGCCCTATCTCCTCTCGATAATATACTCCTATAAATCCTATTATTATATATAGGTTGGTAATTTGGATTTCAAATTACAGAATGCTTGCCTAAAAATGATTTAACTGATGCTTTTACACACAAAAAAAAAAAAAAGAAAAACGATTGATTAATAACACACCTAAACAGTATATATATTCAATTAAATATTCATGTGTCAATCATACTATAAAGGGGGACGGGGCGCCCCCGTTGTCATCATCCACCACGCGTGGTAACACGTGAAACACCACTCTGACCTGATTCTATAACGCGTGATGGTTAAATCCCGTTGTAGCCATAACGAGTTGTAAGCATACCGTAAAGAGTGGAGCATGATGGAGAGTGATAGACACCCCCACTAAATTCCATCACTAGTGATGGAATTTGACTCGATAACGTGGTGAAACTTGATTGGAAGTTGTGAGTGACGAGCGGATGGTGAGTGATGGGCGCCCCTACCCCTTAGAAGATATATGTAAATAAAAGAGCAATTTTTTTCTTTATTTTTTAATATGCTAATAATCCGATGGTGAATACATAACTTTGCACATTTTTATTAGAAGTTAGACAAACTCAAAATAATTACACCCCTTCCCCTTAGTTTTGTTGTACATATCCCGGAAGAAGAGGATCCGACTTGGCATTCTCTTTACAGCTTGTATCCTTCATCAACCTCCCCCCTCTATATATATTCCTTCTATACACACCAACATAATCACTCACTCTTCATTTCCTCCAAATAACTTCTAATATCCAACAAATCGTCTCCAACTTTCTTCTCCTTTTATAGAAACTTCTGCATCTTACTAAAAAATAGGCAAGAAATTATGTTGTCGTCAAAGGTAACAAGCAACTCCCATGGACAGGATTCTTCGTACTTCCTGGGATGGGAAGAGTATGAGAAGAATCCGTATGACGAGGTTAAGAACCCTAACGGGATCATCCAAATGGGCCTCGCCGAAAATCAACTCTCTTTCGACCTTCTTGAATCATGGCTCAAGAATAACCCACAACCAGCAGCTTTCAAGAACCATAATAATCAATCTATTTTCAAAGAACTTGCTCTCTTTCAAGATTATCATGGTCTTCCTGCCTTCAAAAATGTAAGCAATCATTTTAATATATGTTTGTTTATATACAAACAAATAAAAAATAAACGTGTACCTAGTAATATCTCACTCATAATAATATCTCACTCATAAATAGGGCGTGGATTTTTTTTTCTATAGTTTTGCGCATGTGTAATTAACAAAGATATGTTTTTACAGGCTCTAGTCAAGTTTATGTCCGAGATAAGAGGAAACACCGTGAGCTTCGACGCGAACAACCTTGTACTCACCGCTGGTGCAACCTCTGCCAACGAAACGTTAATGTTTTGTCTCGCTAATCCCGGAGACGCGTTTCTTATTCCAACACCATATTACCCGGGGTATGTAGACATTTCTGTATAAATCAATCATTCATTTTTATAATATTAATCTAACAAGTTAAACTTTCAATAAGTGTAGGTTTGATAGAGATCTCAAGTGGAGAACTGGAGCTGAAATAGTACCAATTCATTGTTCAAGCTATAATGGTTTCAGAATTACCAAATCTGCCCTTGAAGAAGCTTACAAACAAACTGAAAAACAAAACCTTAAAGTCAAGGGGGTCTTGGTCACAAACCCTTCTAACCCATTAGGCACGTCACTAAGCTTGCATGAACTCGACCTCCTCGTCAACTTTATCTCCACGAAAAACATTCACCTTATTAGCGACGAGATTTATTCAGGTACTGTCTTTAGCTCTCCAAGCTACACTAGTATCATGGAGGTTCTAAAAAACAGAAACCTCATGAACACGGAAATCGCAAAAAGAGTCCACATTGTGTATAGCCTCTCAAAGGATCTTGGTCTCCCAGGTTTCCGCATTGGAGCTATTTACTCCACTGACGAGCTTGTTGTGTCTGCTGCGACGAAAATGTCCAGTTTTGGATTAATTTCGTCGCAAACACAACACCTCTTGTCAGAAATCCTCTCTGACAAGAAGTTTACCACATCGTATCTTTCCGAGAACCGTAGAAGGTTGAAGAAAAGACATGAAATGTTGGTAAAAGGGCTTCAAAAGACTGGAATTCGATGTCTTCAAAGCAACGCTGGTTTATTTTGTTGGGTCGATATGCGACACCTTTTGAGCTCAAACACTTTCGAAGGCGAAATGGAGTTGTGGAAGAAGATTGTTTATGAAGTCGGGTTGAACATTTCACCTGGTTCATCGTGCCATTGCAGTGAACCGGGTTGGTTTAGGGTTTGTTTCGCGAACATGTCGGAAGAAACCCTAAATGTTGCCATGCAACGTGTGCAATCTTTTGCGGATTGCATGGCTAAGAAAAACATCCAGAGTCGTCACCAACAGTTATTGCAAAGAAATTCAAGAAGATCAAAGTCTCTACCCAAATGGGTTTTTGAACTATCGTTTCATCAACGGGAAATTACCACAGATGAACGTTAGTGGAGTGACATTGATCAACCGATCAGCATATATTATATACTTTTGTTATATATTTTTTTCCAGTATACTTCATGTATATTGAAGCTTTTTTCATATTTTTTTATGATTTCGTGGCATTTTTATTCTTGAAGAGAGTGCACTCAATCCTTGTGGATTAGAAGTGGCATATGTTAATTTCTCCCTTTTTGTAAAGTCATTGAGTAAATTTAATGTAACTTAATTTCTTGATTGTTCTTAAGAATAATTTTGTTCTTTCTCTGGGTTCCTTACCATGATGATTTGTTTAAAATTCTGTGGAAATCGTTACATATTATTCTAATAATACTTTTCGGTTAGAGATCATTATTTAATAACAAAACTCAATCAACTACTATAACGTTCTGAATAATATCGAAATAATAATGCTACGTTTAACAACACATCAGTTGACTTGACTAAAAATATTATCTTTAATTAAAAACTATCGGTGCTAGACATGGTTTGCAACTGCAATATTGTAATTACATCTTTCTTTATTAGTAATTATATCTTTCTTTATTATCTTTTATATTTTTTATTATATGCCATTGGATAAAATCATGTATTTTAGTGTCTAAAACTCTCATTGTTTTTCTCTTAGTGTTTTATAATATGAATCTTTTTGCGATATAAAATTTTACAAACAACAAAATATCACTAGAATTAAAACATCCCATAACCCTGCAGTTAGGGCCAACTTTTGGGATGGTCAGCTCGTGTCGTCGTTTGAGACCTAAATTTTCAAAAGGCCCGGGGTTTTTATAAGCTTATATATATATATATATATATATATATATATGTAACATGCAATTTTGCTTAACATAGACTAGTTTCAACATGTGGATTTTTTATTAACATGCGTCTTTTTTTGCTTAACATGCGATTCTTTATTTTCCCCACATGGTTTTTTTTTTTATTTTTAACATGCGGACTATCTTTTTCTTATATACACATACAAATTTACCTCCACAATACAAATCCGGATGTTGTAAACCTAATACCACATGTTAAGCCAATGACCTCTAGCTTAACTATTTGAATTCTTCTATGAAAACTCAAGTTCGATTCCCACTTGGTGCAAAAAAAGAGTGAGGCACTGGTGGGCAATAATAGGAGACCCAGGGTAATCTGGGTTGATCCTTGAGCCAAACGCGTTTTACCGATAATTTCACCGCCGTGCCTACGGGCAGGTGGGTTACCGGGTTTTCCCTGGAGGTGGTGGTGGACGACTCGGGTACTCTCCAAGTACTCCGTTTGTCCAGTGGATGCCCCGAAAGTACTCGTGATTGATTTATTGGCCGTTAAAAAAATACCACATGTTATATCTGCAGAGCGTACGTTAAGCAAAAGTTACAACACACTTTATACAGTTAAATGCCATTTTAGTCCTTGTGGTTTGGGCCATTTTGCCAGTTTAGTCCAAATGTTTGAAACGTTGCCACTTTAGTCCAAATAGTTTCAAACGTTGCCATTTTAGTCCACTGGGTTAACTTCGTCCATTTTTTCTGTTAACTAGAAGGGTAATTCGGTCATTTTTTATGTAATTATGTTAACTAGAAGGGCAATTCGGCCATATAAAATGACCGAATTGCCCCTCTCGTTAACAGAAAAAATGGATAAAGTTAACCCAGTGGACTAATATGGCAACGTTTGAAACTATTTAGACTAAAATGGCAACGTTTCAAACCTTTAGACTAAACTGGCAAAATCGACCAAACCACATAGACTAAAATGACATTTAACTCCACTTTATATATACAAATGCGTTGTGAGTAATCAAATATGAATGTTGAGAATAAATCCATCATATATTTAGGAATTTACATGTTGCGATAATCATTCACTCAAGGGTTTGCCATATCATCTAACACTACATTAACAACAATAATATTTTCCCAACCGTTATATCACATCTTTTTAACTTTTTTCACTCCACCGTATTTTATTACTAAATTATTTTCCCAAAAACTACAATATTGGGTGAAATTCTTTTTTTCACCCAGTCCTAGTTTTTATTATAAGTTTTCAGGGACGACAGTAATGCACTGAAATTAACGTGCATAGCCTTATATATATATATATATATATATATATATATATATTGGAGAAGAATTCGTTAGGAACCACACTTTATTGCGAGAACCGCGAGAACCAATGTGAATACAACTAAAAATACCTAAAAAATCTAAAAACAATACAATTTTTAATATATTTTTTTTAAAAATTGCTATATTTCGTCACTAAAAATTCAAGTAACAATTATCGATGCACATGTGCATTTCCGTAATACATAACCAATATTAGAAAATTACACTTTCATTTACACAACTATTCGTAATACACTACTTCTTAATTTACAAACATTAGAAATGCACATGTGCATCTATATCTATGAACATGATATAACGTTTTTTGGTACACTACTTTGAATACACTTTTCCCTTTATCTGTTATACCATCCATAATACACTACCATTACCTCCTACCATCCATAATACAATAATATTACCTTCCACCATCCATAATACAATACCATTACCAATATTTATAATATTTTCACTTTATGCACATGTATATCAACACCCTTCATACCATCCAAACAACATATTATATCATAAAATAACAAATATAACCAGACCGTCAACCACTAGATTTAACTAACCAAAAACATGTATATGGGCCTACTTAATCATTCAAAATCACAAACGTTTTGTACCTAAACACGTTATTGTTTTGGTCAAAAATTACCAAAGCAATTAAGTGATCAAACTTAGTATTTGAGGTAGCGGGCTATTGTGATTTGCAAAAAGTATGTTGAGTTGATTGGCTATGAAAACAGTTTCAGGATATAGTCCCATGATACTGAACTATATCAAAATAATAAACAAGTGTGAGAAAAGTAAAAGTTGACACCGTATGTTCGAGTAAAACCCTTGATCAATCTAGACCGCCGACACAAAACCTCAGGAGCTGACAATCGTCAGCTGTCTTGTTCTTCTTATTGCTTGAAATAACCAGGATACAATGGCAGGATAATGCTCGGATCGATTCTAAGTGTTACAATGGTTGTAAGTAGTGAGTGCTAGGGTGTTATTACTGCAAGAGAAGAGAGTGTACGAGTATGAGAGCTCGAAAATGTGTGTGTTCCTACGATCCGGTATTCCCTATTTATAGTTACAAGAAAAAACAAACTATCCTACAATTCCAGGATACTCTTGAATATTCCTTCATGACCGTTGCTGACCTATTCTCCTGGCTTCAACGTCTTTTTCCGAGAGCGAGTCTTCAGGAGAACTAGACCTTGTGAACGTTACTATCCTGCAGCCACAACCTACAAGCAAACCATTAGTTATGATCAAGATATTCCCGTAGGATGTTACTAATATCCTGGTTCAGTATCTTGATCATCAATAAAAGATAAAAGTAAGATATGTAGTCAGGATATAGGCTCAGAATTTCACCTATAACAATTATCCCCAAAAATGTTGTCGTTGTAGATCCCTGGACTAACGGTTAATTTTTTAATACCCGCAAATCCTTAATGAGGTAGGAGTGACTGATGTGACTTGGTGCAACTTCCCATGCTATAATCACTCATTGATATCTATATCTTCCCCATCTTTCTCGATAATAATCACATAACCTCAGAACTTTCAGGTAGTTCCTTCTCTCTTCCTTCATCTCTTTATCTTATCATCTTCTTCTTTTTCGATCGATTATGGAGAAGGGAACACGATCTTCTACCAGCGACTCTGCTCCGACATTCGTGGCGTAGAACCTGCTCTAGTGTCCGGAGCAGGATGTGTGCTCGTTTGATAATGCTCACTTATCTGATCTCCGTTCTTCCGGTATCTTACCAGAGGGAACAATTTTCCGACTGTTTGATCGGGACCTCCGATTAGACGCGTCGTCAACTGAATGGCTCTATTTTCTTGCCTTCCCCTTTACCTTGGGCCTCCGGTTCCAGTTTTCTGATTTCATCATGGATTTCTTTCGTACCACTGGCCTTAGCTTTAGCCAAACCATGCCCATGCTCTGGAGGGTTTTAGTGGTTCTTGATCGCATCAAGAGAAATCACATACCCGATCTTTGTGTTAACGATCTCCCTATGGTATACCAGATCCCACGGCTTTAGCAGGTTTTGTTTTATTCCACCACTAACAACCCTCTCATTCTTCGGGCTACCAGGAACGAAGACGAATGGAAAACAAAATTCTTTTTTGTGAAAAGGAGTTCTTTTCCTGGTGGAGAGGATTTTCCGGTGAAATGGTTGATAAAGGGTAGGAGTTAGGGTTTTAGGATTATCCCAAAAAAATATCCTGTTTAATATCTTGTACTGAAATCTTCATATTCTTTTCCGTAGTGGATTTCAGAAAGTTAGCACCTCCCCTCACTAACTCAGTAAAGAGGATTGAAGCCGTTTACAAGTTACCAGAAACCGAGAGAAACTTTGTGCCAAATCAATCACCTTCAAAGCATCACTCCAGCTCTAACATGTCTGGTAAGGGCTTTTTGTTTAAAATTCCTGCTTAAGTTTCGTTATTCAAGATATTGATTGACTAGGTTTAAGATTACTCCCTTGTTTGTGCAGAGCCAAGAAAGATTCCCGAAGTCTTTGATCTTGACGAGTTAGACAGCTATTCCGGACCTGCTCCGGTGAAGAAAGAGACACCAGCCACCACTAGTTCCAAAGCATCCGCTGCTCCCAAATGTACTCCACAGCCTAAGGCCCGACCCTAAGGGTCCAAGAAAAGAAAAGGTTCCGAAAACGCCGTTGCTGCTTCCGAAAGTTTCTCCTATGAGAAACTCAGCTTCACCGAGTCCCTTGAGCCCACAACTTCTTTCCTCCACAAGGTAAATATCCTGACCCTGTATCTTGTATACACATACTGAATCGATATCCTGGTCAGTTGGTACTAAGTGATACTTGTATTTTGCTTTGTAGGGACTACAACATCTGCTGGACCTTTATACCGAATCTTGTGAGGCGGTAAAGGTCCTGGAGGCAAGGATAAAGAAGGACGAGATCACTATCTTGGACTAGGGGAAGAACGCCGACGCCCAGACCCAGTACTATGAAGATAAGCTGAAGAAGGTCTCCCAGGATGCTGAAATCAAACTGCCCGCTGCCCAAGTTGACTATGATCAGCATGACTATCTTCCGAGATGGTCTCAAGAATTCAGCCGTTATCTCCCTCTTCCAAGCCAGGATTAAGATGGCATATGAGGCCAAAGAAGCAGGCTTCGAATGCCCAACTTGACCAGTTGATTCTTAGGTGGCTAAGCTAAAGGATCTTGGTGGAAATCCTGTGCCATATCCTGCCAAGTCTGGATCTGGTGAGCCTTCGAAGGTGGCTGAGGTGGCGGTTGAAGCAGGTGGCGAGGCTGGCGAGGATCCTAGGGCTGATGCTGGAGTGAATGCTGGCGGTGATGGTGAAGCCGTGGTTGGTGATACCGCATGAAAGCGGCGAAGTGGGCAATGATGGATATTGATGCCTAGGTCGGAGCCCACTTTTTTCAATTTGATGGTATGTAATCGTTGAACTATTTACTTTCCTACACTTAGATATTAGTATAATATGATCGCTGGAGGTGGAGGGATCTTGAGTTTCAGGATGAAGCCTTCGGCCATCAATGTTAATATGCTTTTGAAACTTTTACATTCTTGGTGGATGGGTCTCGGGTTGAGATGAAGCCAAGAATGTAATATTTTGAATCGTTAATAAACTAATCCTTTGACCTTATCTCTGTATTGTTTATATTGTGTTATGTTTGTAAGCATTTTCATCAAGTATCCTGATCAGGATATTAACAATATTAAAAACACTATCTTTTTGTATCTTGCAAAAGATTTCATACAATACAAACTTTCAAAGTCATCAAATTCCATTTACTTAGATAAGGCTCTAGAATTTAAAATTAAATAAGAATCCATACCAGAGCACCTTAGGACCATTTGTATTGTTCCTAGTGGGATTTAGTATCAGCATACACCAACTTCCAGCATACTTGTTCCCTGTGTAAGATATCGTTTCAGCATATAGCCAGCTTAATGTATCTCTTCACTTAGCCTTAGAACTTTGTATTCTTCCATCAACAAAGAAGTACGTACGAACACAATTGTGGTTCAACTTATGCGAAATCATGTGTTTTACTAGGGATAAACCCTTAATTTACTGAGGATAAACCCATAATGCACTATAGGCAAGAGAGTATAAACTAAAAGACTTAGAAAGATGAAAACCTTTAAACCTTATAGAGTATGAAAATACCCTTTCGTGAGAGAAGGTGATCAATCCTCATATACCTTAAGGATACATGATATAGCCAATAATAATGAAATTGTCAGCCACTGTTACATGATCTGGTCCCGCCATCTTGAACTATACCTGGATAACTTGCACTCCAGGCGGGGTGTTTAAACCCAATTCGAGAGAAAGATGAATACCTTTACACCTTTGAAGGGATCTGAATCCCTTAAATGTGATAGAGGGGGCCAATCCTCTAGTCTTTCGATTTATCTTGAGCAAATTATCCTGGAGTATCATCCTGAAACGTATCCTTACTAAATACCTTTAAACTAGGGTGATGTTAGCTTGGCTAATACCCCTCCGATGCTTAAGTCAGTATAGGGTTTCAAAAAATAATAAATTAAATCAAACATAATTTAATGAGGTAGAAGTCATACCATCCTGAATCAGAATTCAGATTCTAAACTCACTTGTAATAAGCCTTAAGGTGTATGGCGTTCCAGGATCTTGGTACTGCATCTCCTCCATGGTCTTGAGCCGGTATGCTCCATTTCCTGATTCTGATTCAATTTCATATGATCCTTCCTATTTTGGAGCTAATTTCCCATCATCACGATTGGTCGTATTCTGAAACGCTTTTCTCAATACCCAATCTCTAATTTGAAATCTCATTGTTCTTAAATTTTTGTGGTATGACTTGGCTATCCTCTGCTGGTATGCTGTGATCCTTAGCTTTGCTGCATCCCTTGTTTCATCACAGTATCTAAATATTGATATAATACTTCAGGATTTGATTCAGGATCCCGTAGGCTTGATCTAGCTGTTGGTATCACCATTTCTGTTGGAATCACCACTTCTGCTCCAAATACCAATGAGAAGGGGGTTTGCCCAATAGCATTCTTCACAGTTGTTCTGTATTCCCATAAGATAAATGGTAGTTCCTCTATGCATTTTCCTTTTTTGGCACCTAACCTCTTCTTCAGGTTATTGACAATTATCTTGTTTGAGGATTCTGCTTTTCCATTAGCTTGAGGATGCACCGGCGTTGACGTAATCATTTTGATCCCCAAACTTTTACAAAAAATCTGTAGTCCTTTTGTTGATGAATTGGGAGCCATTGTCGTAGATTATCTCAGCCGGTATCCCGAATCTTGTCAGGATATTCCTCTTTAAGAATGACCCCACTTCTTGATCCCTAACTTGGACAAAGGTTTCTGCTTCAACCCACTTGGAGAAATAATCCGTCATTGCTAACATGAAAACCTTTCCTCCTGGAGCCTTTGGGAGTTTTCCTACTATATCCATTCCTCACTTCATAAACGGCCAAAGGGATATGATGGGACATAATGGTTCTGCAGGCTGATGCAGTATGTTGCTGTGTCTCTGGCATGCATCACACTTCTGAGCGTATTCCATAGCATCCTTTCTCATGGTTGGCCAGTCATATCCTGTTCTCAATGCCTTTGAAAACAAAGCTCTGCCCCGAGTATGGTTGCCACAGTCTCCCTCGTGTATATCTTGAAGTACCTCCTTAGTTTCGGGATCTTCCAAGCATCTTAGGTATAGACCTGTAAGAGATTTCCTGTACAAGATATTATTTGTTATTGTAAAGCGAACTTCATCCTGAAAGTCCTAAGATTTTCATCCTTTGGAATATCTCCTTCTCGTAGATACTTCATGATCGGAGCTATCCAGGATTCAGGATCCTTATCAGGATATCCATCACCAGGATCCTAGATACTTGCTACTTCTTTATCTTGGGATTTAGGATGTTCCATCACAGGATACACGATATGTAGTATTGTATCCGAGTTCCTTCCGATATCCTGACAGTAGATCCTAAGTTTGCTAGAGCATCTGCTTCAGCATTCTCTTCCCTTGGTACTTGTTCAAGTGTAAATACATTGAAATATCCTGCCAATTTTTTTAACAATTTCAAGATATTCAGCCAACTTTTCACCTTTTACTGCATAAGATCCATTGAAATGGTTAGCAATCAACAGGGAATCAACATATACTTCTAGACATCTAATATTCATACTTCTAGCTAGTTCTAATCCTGCTATTAGAGCTTCATACTCGGTTTCATTATTCGTAGCAGGAAATTCACATCTAATAGCCTGGGGTAATATGTCCCCTTGTGGTGATTTTAGTCAATTCCTAACCTATACCTCTTACATTGGACGCATCGTCAGTATATAATATCCAAATATCTGAGCTTTCACCTAGTTGCTGGACTTCTAGATCAACTTCTTCTTGTATATCACTACTAAAATCAGCCATAAAGTCTGCTAAACCCTGATACTTTATAGCATTTCTAGGTTCATATACAAAATCATAAGCACTTAGTTTAACAAACCACTTAACCATCCTACTAGAACTTTTGGGTTTCCTAAGCACATTTTTAACAGGATAGTTGGTTTTAACATGCATCCTATGTGTTTCAAAGTAATGTCTAAGCATGATTGAGGCCATAAGTAAAGCTAATATTAATTTTCTAGATGAGAGTATCTAGTTTCAACATTTAATAAACTTTTACTAACATAATAGACAGGATACTGCTGACCTTCATGATCCTTTACCAAGACAGCACCTACTGCATTCCCTGATACTGCAAGATATAGGGACAAAGGTTCACCATCTTCAGGCTTCATTAGTAGAGGTGCACTTGAAAGATATTGCTTCAATTCTTGTAGAGCGGCTTCATGTCTTTCTCCCCATTCGAACTTTTTGTTCTTTTTTAGGATATCATAAAATTCTTTGCACTTTTATGAGGATCTTGATATGAATCTGTTCAATGCCGCTACTCTTCCAGTTAACCTCTAAACATCCTTCATATTACATGGTAATTTGATGTCTAAGATAACCCTGATCTGCTCGGGGCTTGCTTCTATCCCTCTCTTGGTTACCATATATCCCAAGAATTTTCCTACCCCTACTCCAAGATGACACTTGGCAGGATTCAGCTTCATATTATACTGGTCCAGGATATTGAAGGCACATTCTAGATCCTGGAGGTGATTCTCCGCTTTCTTGGATTCACCACCATATCATCGATATATACTTCCATACTGTCCCCCAGTTTATCCTTAAACATCATGTTGAACAGTCTCTGATACGTTGGTGTCATGAATGCTGTATTCTCCTGGTTGGATGGTTCCATTTGAATTTGTTGAAATCCTGAGGATGCATCCATGAAAGTCAGCATTTCATGTCCAACAGTTGCATCTACCATGGAATCTATATGAGGCAATGGAAATGGGTCCTTCGGACATGCTTTGTTAAGGTCTGTGTAGGCAACACAGACTCTCCATTTTCCATTCTTTTTCTGGACCACCACCATGTTTGCTAGCCACTTAGGGAACTTGACTTCCCTAATCATCTTGGACTTTAACCGTCTTTCTACCTCTTCTTGTATGATTGCATTTTTTTCAGGAGCAAATTTTCTTCTTTTTTATTGAACATGCCTGAAAGACTTGTCAATTCTAAGTTTATGAGTTATGATATCTTTTGATATAATTTTCATATCCTCATGCTTCCATGAAAACGTGGACATCCTACACTTCAAAAAGTTAGTAAGTTGTTTTTCAATATCCTGAGGGATATTGACCCCTACAAGCACCGAGATATCTGAATTGTTTTCATTGAGGACAACTTTCTTGACATCCTGCTCTGAAGCTTCCATGATATCCTGTGCTTGTATCCTTAATTGCTATCCTGCTCGGGACTTCTTTGAGGCCTTCATCGGAAAGGAGTAGCATTTTGTGGCCTCTTTCTGGTCACTTTCGACTACCCCCCAAGGAGTAGGAATCTTGACACATTGGTGATAAGTGGAAGGTACAACTTTCATATCATAAATTCATGGCCTTCCTAATATAATGTTATAGCAGGATAAAGAATCCATGACATAAAACCGCTGCATCGAGTTTACTCCTTCAACATACACAAGTAGCTTTATTTCTCTGACAGTCTTTGCTTCTCCACTGAACCCTACGAGCACCATGGACTTCGTGGTAATCTCAGCTTCCGGGATATTCATTCATTTTAAGGTTTCCATTTGAATGATGTTGATTGAGCTACCATTGTCTACCGATATCCTACGTACAAAATGGTTAGCAATAGACAAAGTAATTACCAGACCATCGTGATGAGGATCCTGGATGTTATCCCGGTCGTCGCTGTCAAATGTTATCACTTTATCACTTGTAAGCATTGTCATCCTCGTTGGGTTGTCTCCTCTTTCTCCCTTGGCTTCCTTGGCGTGCCTTTTAGCTGCAGAATAAGAAGTCCTGCGTATGTTGGATCCTCCGGTTATAAAGTTGATTATCTTGGCATCTGGTGGTGGGGATGCTGCTCTTTCAGGATTCTTGCCAGTATCCTGGCCCCTATTCTTCTTCTTGCCAAGAAGTTCTTTCAAGTAGCCTTTGCTCAGCAAATAACTTATCTCCCTTTTTAAGGCTATACTGTCCTCTATCATGTTCCCAAAGTCCTCGTGGAAGGCACACCTTTTTTACTTATCCTTCCAATCATCCTTTTGTTGATTCTTTCTTGCCCATCTTACCTTGTCTCCTAAACCATGCATGGCATACATTAGTTCATGAATATTAACCAAAAACAATATTCTGCTAATTCAGGATATTCTTCTCCATCCTCATCTTCTACAGCATTCACTCTTTTGTTTTCATTTTTGGCATACGATTTAGAGTGGTATGGTTTATACGAGGATTCTGACTTCCTATTTATTGATTCATATGTTGAGAATATATTCATCCTCTCTTGCATTGTCCTTAAGCGTTATCTATCTTAAGGCCTTATTCCGAGCTTCGTCCAAGTTCCTGCAAGGATTCATCACAAGATCCTGATAAAACTGGAAATCCTTCTATAATCCCATCTTGAATGCTTGTATTGCCGTAGCAACATCAAGATTCGGAATATCCAGGGATTCCATACTGAACTTGTTAAGGTAATCCCTTAGGGATTCTTGTGGTCCCTGTGTTATCCTATAAAGGTCACTTGTTAGTTTTTCAAAGCTCCTGCTACAAGAAAATTGACTATTAAACAAATTAACTAAATGAGCAAAGGATGTAATTGAATGAGGTGGAACATTTAAAGGCCATCTCAAGGCTGATCCTGTTAAGGTGGAACCGAAGCCTTTGAATAGGCATGCTTCTTTAAGATTCGACGGGATAGGATTTATTTCCATCCTTTCCCTATATTGGGCAACATGTTCTTTAGGATCTGTCGCCCTATCATAAAGCTTCATGATGGGAGTTTGGAATCTCTTTGGGATCTCAACATCACATATGAGATAGGCGAATCGAGATACCCTATGACTATCATGGGATATTTCCGGTATAGATTGCACTACCCCAGGCACACTTGATATCATATCCTTTAATTTCTGGACAATGCCGATGTTACACCTGTATCCTTCGAAGATTCAAAGTTATTAGTAGTAGGAATATTAGTGTTAATGGACAAGTTACCGGCTTGGCGATTTTGGCCATATCCTGGATCTCTCACACCCGATATCGTGGCCGTGGAGGGTATCTCCGGATTATTGCTCTGGGAACGACTCGATATGATATTCCCTGATTATGCTCAGTATACACTGCTGAACTGAAGTTCAACACCCTGGGCTGAAAGGGGTGACAGTATCCTCAGCAGGTTTCTTGGAGTTGGACTTCAAGGGTTGTATTTCCTTCATCATGAGCTGGTTGGTTTCCTGTTGTTTTCTCATTTGATCCTGTACGTTGCCAAACAAAGACAAAATCTCATCATTAGAAGCAAAAACAGGAATTCTCCCTGAAACCCCGGATCTTGAAGCATTTGAGCAGCAATAGTGTCTCGAGATGTTTGGCTTGCATTCCTACTTTGGGAAGTCTGGACTTGTGGAGGTGGAGGACGCAATGAACCAGTTGCAGCTGAGGTTGATATAGGCATCGAGGAAGAGCTCAAACCTGACTGAGAAACCGTTGAAAATAGTTTTGTAAAAATCCTTGACAACAAAAAACCGATTAGTGATTTTAGCAAAGTTTTGATTAAAAATAGCACCACTTGCCTCACGGCGGGTGCCAAATTGTTTTGGTCAAAAATTACCGAAGCAATTAAGTGACCAAACTTAGTATGTGGGGTAGCATGCTATTGTGATTTGCAAAAATATGTTGAGTTGATTGGCTATGAAAAACAGTTTCAGGATATAGTCCCGGGCTAATGAACTATATCAAAATAATAAACAAGTGCGAGAAAAGTAAAAGTTGACACATGATGTACGAGGAAAGCCCTTGATCAATCTAGATCGCCGGCACAAAACCTCGGGAGCTAACAATCATTAGCTGCCTTGTTCTTCTCATTACTTGAAATAACCAGGATGCAATGGTAGGATAATGCTCAGATCGATTCTAAGTGTTACAATGGTTGTAAGTAGTGAGTGCTAGGGTGTTATTGCTGCAAGAGAAGAGAGTGTACGAGTATGAGCGCTCGAAAATGCGTGTGTTCCTACGATCCGACATTCCCTATTTATAGTTACAAGAATAAACAAACTATCCTATAATTCCGGGATACTCTTGAATATTCCTTCATGATCGTTGCTGTCCTATTATCCCACTTCAACGTCTTTGTCCCAACAGTATTGAGCGAGTCTTCAAGAGAACTAGTCCTTTTGAACGTTACTATCCTGCAGCGACAACCTACAAGCAAACCATTAGTTATGATCAAGATATTCCCGCAGGATATTTCCAATATCCTGGTTCAGCATCTTGATAATCAATAAAAGATAAAAGTCAAGATATGTAGTCAGGATATGGGCTCAAAATTTTACCTATAACAGTTATAACATAGTTATACATAATGATACACATGTGCATTTTTAATATTGGAAATGTAAAAAGTAGGGTATTACGGATGATAGTGTAAATGAAAGTGCAAATTGTCTACTATTAGTAATGAATTGCGGAATTTTTCAAAGAAATGATACATATGCACATGTGCATCGATAATTATTACTCAAATTTTTTATAGTGATGAAACATAACGAATTTTCTAAAAAAATAGATATTTGAACAGTGAACAAAGAAAATAAAAAAAGGAGGATTTAGCCGGAAAGAAAAACGCATAAAGCTTATATACGATCCCTTTCTTTAGAACAGTGAACACCATCCCTTTCTTCAACTTTATCCAACATCTCCAATCATCACGAGTGACTCACCAAGTAACATTCAAAGGGTTTTAGCCACGAATGTTTGATTGCCTTAAAAAGTTTATGGTTATTTAAGTAACAATTTTTCTTTTCCTCCGCCGTGCAACGCCTCCGTGTCTCCGTTCCTTTTCACATTCATCCGTTGATCCGCCTCACCTACTCCGGCCCACTTTTGCCACCTCTGGTCTGATAGTTTCTCATCTATGCATTGATAATTACAGAACGCCATTATTGGTCGTCCAAATGTTGGGAAATCTTGTCACACCCCGACCCGCAGCGGAAAAGGTGATCGGGGCATGATTGGGTTATCATCAAAGCTCATGACATTTATTATGCGTTTCATATTCATTAAATACAATTTAATGGAAATTTACAATAAATATTACAACGTGTTCTAACTATCAATCTAAGCTTCTTTGTTCTCTTCTAAGGCATTTCCTATGTTTTCCTTGCTTCAACCTGTTCACCTGTATCATGTGTAAAAGGGTTTTTGGATCAGCATAAAGTT
Source organism: Scalesia atractyloides (assembly GCA_947069175.1). Classification (NCBI taxonomy): domain Eukaryota; kingdom Viridiplantae; phylum Streptophyta; class Magnoliopsida; order Asterales; family Asteraceae; genus Scalesia; species Scalesia atractyloides. The sequence goes on from CAMTDV010000016.1 coordinate 44,898,221, forward strand.
GGCGAGTGAATCCTATGGAAAACATTTGAACAAGTTTATTTAATTGATTATGAAATGAGTGCACAACCACACATGAGTAAAAATAGATGTAAACTTATTCAACAATCATTAGATATTAAATAAAGCACACATGAACAATAATGGAACATTTAGAGGCACGCGTTGCTCAACTCGTCTCTCACGAGGAACTGATGGGCCTAATCAATAAATTGCATAAACATGATAATATGAAAGACATAATTACAATCAATATAAACTCAATGATACACACATGAACAATAATGGATTGGTTTTGAGGCACGCGTTGTTCAACTCGTCTCCCACGAGGAACTGATGGGCTTAATGAATGAATTTCATATAATTTGACAAAATGAAATAAGTAATCACAACAATATAAACAATCTAAGTTTAGATCACGACATGGTATGGCACAAGTTTAAATAAACGAGTTAATTATTTTGTGACACATGACACACCCCAAAACGTGTAATTAAAAGGGGGAGTTGTAAGATTCACTCATAGTGGGTGCGTTCGGTTGATGATGTTGAATGCACGCGAAGTGGTTTTGACCACGAGTGAAATTAACCTAGATAAATATCATTATGGTTCGGTAAGTAAACGGATTTTATTTAATCTATTTTAGTAGGATTGTTGGGTGTATTTTTGTGAGTTTAAGGCTATTTTCTAACCTTAAAAATGTTATTTTTAAGTATTTTTAATTGATTTTTAATTAAAATAAATAAATAAAAATAATAAAAAAATTTTGATTTTTTTGCTACAGTTGACCTTTGACTTTGACCGTTGACCGTTGACTTTGACCGGTTCGAATCGTGTAATTGTGCGCTGAGTGAGGCTCGAACCCGAGACCTCCCGTACGCGTGCACGCAGCTCTACCAACTGAGCTACGTGTCTAACCCGTCATATATCTGTTTTTAATTATATTTATATATTAATTAAGTTAAACAGAAAATCCTTTTATTTCAAAAACGATTTAATTGAATACTCGGTGCGCTCCACAGGTCTCGAACCCGGGACCTGTGGTTTAGATTAACACACAGTCCACCGCTGGACTGTGTGTTTAACATGTTAAATAAACCGATTTTTATTATACTTAAATACAAACTAAGTATTTTTATTTCTGACTTATTTAAAAAGGTGCGGTTTTGAGCGAAAATGTTTGCAGAGGTTCGAGGTGGTTTTTATAGGGCAAGTCGTCGATGTATTTGGTCCGATTTCCAACTTGATTCGTTGGTTTGAATTTCTCCGGCGGTTATAACTTTGGTCGCGGACTCAGACATCGGTTATAACCGATGTCCTAGTAATAGTTTACGTTATAACTGAAGATGTCGTTAAAAACTCGCAAGATTGCCGGGATTTCCGACGACTGCAACTTTTGGGCGCCGGTTTTGAATTCGGAAAGTCATGATATGAATTAAATGATCCTAACATTTAACAAGGAACATCAGTGGCACAGTGGTTTAGTGCGCGTGTGTTAAGTTGCTGAACCGGCTGACTCGGCGACTGACCCGGGTTCGAAACCCAGCAGGAACAAAACATTTTTATTTTCTTATTTTTAACAGTTTTTCAAAAACTAATTATATATTCCCATAAATAATTGATTATGTATCGTTTAAAATTATTTTGGGCGTTTAATTCGCAACGAAATTTTTAACTGATTGTTCGGTTAATAAACGGAGCGGGTTTGGTAAATCCGTTTTTTGACGGATGTTACAGTATCCCCTGCTTTTTAGAAATTTCGTCCCGAAATTTAAATAGAGATATATTTGACTAAAAGAATGATGGTGTTGACAGTTACATGCTTAGAAAAGTAAGGGTTTTAGTTTTTTGTTCGAGGCGGTAACGTTCCTTGTAAGGGTTAAGTACCCTATTACAGGAATCGCTTTTTGTTGCCTACTGTAAGAGAATTGATAAGCAGAATTTATTCGTTAACTAAGATATCATGCATAAGAGTTTGGATATGTTTGGAAGGGTATGGTTATATCCTAAGGCAAAACTTCTAATACTACAACCTACATGGAACATAAATAAACACAACAGCTAATATTTGAACATAAATAAACACAACAGCTAATATTTGAACATAAATAAACACAACAGCTAATATTTGAACATAAATAAACACAACAGCTAATATTTGAATCCACATTCTGATAGCATATATGTTTGAATGGTGGAAGTTCCTCTCTCGTTTGTTATGATGGAGAGGTTAGTTTATGTAGAAATGGAACACAATCCAATCTCATTAAATAGCAAGATGATATAAATGTAATACAAATTTCAACCAAGGCAATACTAAATCCTACATGGAACTTCTCATAACCACCTGATAATGCCTCTGATCCTTTGGCAAGAATACTTATATATAGGAAGTACCAGCGGCGTATCCACCATATTCTTGCCAATTTTCATTGGTTTTATCCACAAGTTATGATTTGTTACCAAGAAACTAATAAATCCTACATAGAACTTCTCATAACCGTCTGACAATGCCTCTGATCCTTTGACAAGAATACTTATACATAGGAAGTACCAGCGGCGTATCCACCATATTCTTGTCAAATTTTCATTGGTTTTATCAGTGAATTATGATTAGTCCTATATGACTCTACAACCAATACAACAAACATAAAATACTGATATGAAAAATGTCTGTGCGATCAAGGCTCAATCAAACGGAGCCGATCGTATTGCATGTACTGAAAATGAAATTGTCTGTGCGCTCAAGGCTCAATCAAACGGAGCCGAGCGTATTGCATGTACTGAGAATGAATAACTTAATCTAAACAACAATCACACAAACAGCCTATGCATGGAACCTCTCATAACCGCCTGATAATGCCTCCGATCATTTGACAAGAATACTTATATATAGGAAGTACCAGCCGCGTATCCACCATATTCTTGTCAAATTCTCATTGACTTTATCCGCAAGTTATGATTAGTTCTATGCGACTCTACAACAAACACCACAACCACAAGATACTGATAATGAAAATGTCTGTGCGATCAAGGCTCAATCAAACGGAGCCGATCGTATTGCATGTACTGAAAATGAAATTGTCTGTGCGCTCAAGGCCCAATCAAACGGAGCCGAGCGTATTGCATGTACTGAAAATGAAAATGTCTGTGCGCTCAAGGCTCAATCAAACGGAGCTGAATGTATTGCATGTACTGTAAATGAATAACTTAATCTAAACAACAATCACACAAACAGCCTATGCATGGAACCTCTCATAACCGCCTGATAATACCTCCGATCATTTGACAAGAATACTTATATATAGGAAGTACCAGCGGCGTATCCACCATATTCTTGTCAAATTCTCATTGACTTTATCCGCAAGTTATGATTAGTTCTATGCGACTCTACAACAAACACCACAACCACAAGATACTGATAATGAAAATGTCTGTGCGATCAAGGCTCAATCAAACGGAGCCGATCGTATTGCATGTACTGAAAATGTAAAATGAACTGTGCGATCAAGGCTCAATCAAACGGAGCCGATCGTAAGCGGGCACGCCAGGTTCAACCGCATAATAAAATGGGGAACAAGCTCAAACCTCATAATTGGGGAGCGGCGGCCTCGGCAATTGCATATACTGAAAATAATAGACAATAATTACTCTAACAGTCTACACATGGAACCTCTCATAACCGCCAGATAATGCTTCTGATCCTTTGACAAGAATACTTATATATAGGAAGTACCAGCGGCGTATCCACCGTATTCTCGTCAAAGTTTCATTGGCTTTATCCTTAAGTTATGTTTGGTTCTATGTGATAAAGAAAAACATAAAACTAAACGATAGGAGTTGAATCTGGATCTTCGGCGAAGAGGACTAGTTGGGTATCTTCGTTTGGGCCGTCATTATCTTCGACAGGATTGGCGTTGATATTGAAGACTCTTCCTCTTGCTGGTGGCCTAGTGGTTGGGTTTTCTTGGTTTACTTGGTTAACTGGGTTTGATTGGGCTTGAGTGTTGATGACGTTAACCAATTGAGGGCATGTGTTTCTAAAGTGGGTAGGGTCGCCACAATTGAAACAAGCTCGAGCATATGGGAACACGGGGTAATGGGGTTGTTGATAGGTTTGGGCCATGTTTTGAGTAGGGGAAGAGGTTTGGTTTTGAAAGGTGCGGCAAACCTTGCTCAAATGACCATAGCGTCCACAAGTTGCACATAGTCGACAAGGTAAGGTAAGGGGCTGGTGATAAAAACAGTTGTTGCATCGAGGGTGAGGTCCAAGATATGGTTTCTTATTTGGGTAAGTTGAGTTGGGTGCCACTTGAGTGATTGGGATAGCTTGGATTGGTATGGCTTGTAAAACTGGTTTATTACGTTGGGTAGCAGCGAAAAGTTGCCCGTCTCTTTTACTCTTAGAAGTGGGTTGAGAAGGGGATTCGGTTTGGGTGGAGTCGGAGGTTTCAGTCGATTCTTTATCCTTCTTCTTCTCCTCCTTGAAGTCTTTGTTCCGGATTCGGTTCTCGGTGAGCTCTGTTGCTAGCTCCATTGCTGCTTCCAAAGGTGCAGGCGCGGTACTTATTACAGGGTCTTGAATCTTTGACGGAAGACCACGAATGTAGTGCTCGATCAAACGGTAGAGGGGAGTGAACATGTTGGGAACCATTTGATGTAATTCGAGGAATCTTTTGTTGTATGTGGTGTGGTCTCCTTCCTTTTGCTTCAACGAATAAAATTCATCTTCTAATTTTCTTGATTTCACTCCTTGGGCAAAATCGTCTGGTCATGATTTCCTTCAACTCGTTCCAAGTTAAGGTCATAGCATCTTCCACACCTCGTTTGGCCTTCTCTGTATTCCACCAAGTAAGTGCTATCCCATATAATCGACCGATAGCATATCGCACTTTGCGATCGTCAGGGCAATCGCAATTTAGAAAGGTGTTCTCCATTTCTTCAAACCAATGGAGGAGAGCGGTGACGCCTTCAGTCCCTTTGTATTTTGGAGGGTCGCATGATTTGAAAAGCTTGTAGGTGCATTTAGTGGTATTTGAGGGAGAGTTGATAATGTTTTGGTTTTCTTGATTGACAGGATTAGCGGTAAGTGCTTGTTGTACTTGGATTACAATGTTGGGTATTACGGCAGTCATTTGTTGAGCGATTTGGGATCATGGGTCGCATTAGGAATGAACATTCATAAAATAATTATAGAAAATAAATCTACTACATCCATAGGATGTCTTGGGCTTTGCTCGCCATTAGGCCCTACATGCCGCCATACTTTACCTGTGTAATCATGTGGGCCCCTATGAATACCGGTTTTTCATATGGTTCGCACGGGTTTGCCAGGTTGCGTACACTAAAACCCGGAGAAAATCGAGAAATATGTATACAACGTGTGATATTCGGAATGTGTCCAGGTGTAGACACGGTGACACCTCAAAGTAGGTTAGTTCGAACGACGTTTGGTGTGGGATGCTTTGGCCTAATAGGTCCTTCGTACTCTCATCGTTGTTCCCCAGGTAGGCAAACTGGGCCGTTATATTGGATTTATACGAATGCCAACCTAGACAGGACGTTCTGACTACCGGTACTTGTACCCTTCCAGTTACTACATGCCCGTCGCAGAACTTACTTTGATGAGATTTGAAAATTGCAACAAAATCTTTGAATAATGAGAGTATGAAAATAAATTGAATACATGAACATCGATATATGTATAATGAATATGTATATAAGTATGTATGTTCGACTGTAAATATAAACAAATATGAAACAAATAAATATCACAAGTTTGTATGTAACCACCTAATCAATTAAAATTTAGGCAGACTATAGTATAGGCTCTAAGGGTCTAATAACCTATCCTATATCCCTATAGTCATGGCTCTGATACCAATCTGTCACACCCGACCCGCAGCGGAAAAGGTGATCGGGGCATGATTGGGTTATCATCAAAGCTCATGATATTTATTATGCGTTTCATATTCATTAAATACAATTTAATGGAAATTTACAATAAATATTCCAACATGTTCTAACTATCAATCTAAGCTTCTTTGTTCTCTTCTAAGGCATTTCCTATGTTTTCCTTGCTTCAACCTGTTCACCTGTATCATGTGTAAAAGGGTTTTTGGATCAACATAAAGTTGGCGAGTGAATCCTATGGAAAACATTTGAACAAGTTTATTTAATTGATTATGAAATGAGTGCACAACCACACATGAGTAAAAATAGATGTAAACTTATTCAACAATCATTAGATATTAAATAAAGCACACATGAACAATAATGGAACATTTAGAGGCACGCGTTGCTCAACTCGTCTCTCACGAGGAACTGATGGGCCTAATGAGTAAATTGCATAAACATGATAATATGAAAGACATAATTACAATCAATATAAACTCAATGATACACACATGAACAATAATGGATTGGTTTTGAGGCACGCGTTGTTCAACTCGTCTCCCACGAGGAACTGATGGGCTTAATGAATGAATTTCATATAATTTGACAAAATGAAATAAGTAATCACAACAATATAAACAATCTAAGTTTAGATCACGACATGGTATGGCACAAGTTTAAATAAACGAGTTAATTATTTTGTGACACATGACACACCCCAAAACGTGTAATTAAAAGGGGGAGTTGTAAGATTCACTCACAGTGGGTGCGTTCGGTTGATGATGTTGAATGCACGCGAAGTGGTTTTGACCACGAGTGAAATTAACCTAGATAAATATCATTATGGTTCGGTAAGTAAACGGATTTTATTAATCTATTTTAGTAGGATTGTTGGGTGTATTTTTGTGAGTTTAAGGCTATTTTCTAACCTTAAAAATGTTATTTTTAAATATTTTTAATTGATTTTTAATTAAAATAAATAAATAAAAATAATAAAAAAAAATTGATTCTTTTGCTACAGTTGACCGTTGATTGACCGTTGACTTTGACCGGTTCGAATCGTGTAATTGTGCGCTGGTGAGGCTCGAACCCGAGACCTCCCGTAGGCGTGCACGCAGCTCTACCAACTGAGCTACGTGTCTAACCCGTCATATATCTGTTTTTAATTATATTTATATATTAATTAAGTTAAACAGAAAATCCTTTTATTTCAAAAACGATTTAATTGAATACTCGGTGCGCTCCACAGGTCTCGAACCCGGGACCTGTGGTTTAGATTAACACACAGTCCACCGCTGGACTGTGTGTTTAACATGTTATATAAACCGATTTTTATTATACTTAAATACAAACTAAGTATTTTTATTTCTGACTTATTTAAAAAGGTAATAATTGTCCGGGTCGATGCAGAAAGACCGGACTCGAACTCGTGTGCTTTGATTAAACATACACACAGTCCACCACTGGACTGTGTGTCTAACTTGGTTATTATTCCGGTTATTAATATACTTAACATATAACAGTGATGACCGGTTTGGTTAACAGAAAAAAAAACATTTTTATTAAGGCAGCGTGTGTGGAACAAGATTCGAACTCGAGACCTTTGTGTGTTTAATGTGCACACAGTCCACCGCTGGACTGTGTGTCTAACCTGAGTAATAACTTGATTTTAATTATACTTATATGTTTACCGAACTTCATCTTCTTCGTTGAGTTTTATCCAGAAATGATGACGGACTGGTTCGAAGTTTTATTCAGGTTTCTTTAGCGTTTTATGATTAATCATAGGTGAGATATAAAAAAAAGAAAGGAAATTAGGCGTGAAATATACCGACTGGCTTTCCTCTGTTTTCCGGCAGAACTCCGGCGACAGCAATCACTTCCGGCGACGTGTGTCTTGCAGTAGAGAGTCTTCAGAAAACTTACAAAGGATGTGGGTGACTTCGGTATAAGCTCAGAGGGTTTAGTAAGGCTTAGAAGTGGAAGGTTTGGTTTTCCGGCGACGAACAGAATATTTCCGACGAGTGAGTTTTCGCCGAGAAAGGGTGCGGTTTTGAGCGAAAATGTTTGCAGAGGTTCGAGGTGGTTTTTATAGGGCAAGTCGTCGATGTATTGGTCCGATTTCCAACTTGATTCGTTGGTTTGAATTTCTCTGGCGGTTATAACTTTGGTCGCGGACTCAGACATCGGTTATAACCGATGTCCTAGTAATAGTTTACGTTATAACTGAAGATGTCATTAAAAACTCGCGAGATTGCCGGGATTTCCGACGACTGCAACTTTTGGGCGCCGGTTTTGAATTCGGAAAGTCACGATATGAATTAAATGATCCTAACATTTAACAAGGAACATCAGTGGCACAGTGGTTTAGTGCGCGTGTGTTAAGTTGCTGAACCGGCTGACTCGGCGACTGACCCGGGTTCGAAACCCGGCAGGAACAAAACATTTTTATTTTCTTATTTTTAACAGTTTTTCAAAAACTAATTATATATTCCCATATAATAATTGATTATGTATCGTTTAAAATTATTTTGGGCATTTAATTTGCAACGAAATTTTTAACTGATTGTTCGGTTAATAAACGGAGCGGGTTTGGTAAATCCGTTTTTTGACGGATGTTACAAATCTAGTCTGCTGAACTCATGGAGTAAGCTTGCAGAGTGAAAGAGCAATAGTTACAGACATTGCTGGAACAACACGGGATGTCGTGTAAGCCAATGTGACGGTTCAAGGTATCCCGGTCACACTACTCGAACAGCTGGCATCAGAGAAACAGATGATATTGTAGAGAAGATAGTACGAGTGTTCTTTTGTGAAAGAAAAGTCGACCCACCAGGTGTTTGATCAAATGCCTCAATGAAGTGAAGGTTTTAAAAAACTTGTTTCTTTAGCACTCTTGTGATGTGGGAATTGGTTAAGGCATTTGATCTTGTAGTTCAGATTCGATTGTGATAATCTTTAACTATCCGCCATGGGGTAAGGGGTTATGTGGGGTACCATTTAGAGGGTGGGCAACCCACGGTTGCTGCCCTCCTTCGTCTTGTATAGAATTTTACTGGTTTTCTACCCCCAACAACTCATCTCGAGTTTGATGTAACCGTTAGTGTGTTTTTTCTTTGGTGGCAATTAACATACGCGCATGGCTCCTACGAAAGGGGGTCGGAACGTTAAGTCAGTGGGCCCTGTGCAGGGCTCTGCTAGTGGTTTAAGGACCTGCCCTTTCAAATTTTTCCACGAATGTAAAGATGGCAAACTGGGGTCTTTGGGTTTTTTCGCCTACTTGAACACATGCAAAGCACACACCTCAAGACAGAAAACCGAAAGCTATCTTTGAAGGAGGCTATCTCCAAGGACTTGGACCTTTTTTTGGATGTTGCGGAAGTTCTTAGGGAAGGGGATAAATGGTTATGTGGAAAGTGCATGGTGATGCATGCACTCAGTAGGGGATGCAAGCATGATAATGAGGTCGTGTCGTTTGCCATGATCTCGGGGGATGTTGAAGATTTCATTGTTGGGATCCGGAAACCATGTCAAGTGGTGGTTGACACAAACCCACGTCACCCAGCAGGGCTCGGGGGTGATGTTAACCTACTCGAGCGTGTTTTCTCTCTCCCTATTCAGACTGTTAAAAGCATTCCCCCCAGTTGCCGGCTATTGTTTGCTCAGGTTCTAACAGGTGCTTTGCGCAAAGTGGTAGCGTCGCCAGGATCGGTTGACAATTGGGTCCAATTGTTTTTACTATTGCGTTGCACCTTGCGGGTGGTTAGACAATTCTCCAGACAAGAGCGAAGGTCAGGGAACAGGAAATCTCTACAGTGTAGTAACATCTTACACGCGCTTACAATTTGGAAAGATGGGTCTGGGTTTGATGATTTTGTCTCTTCCCTATTGGATAGCGTGGGGGAGACGGGGGCTTCAAAGGGAGAATGCAGGAGAGAGGAAGACAAAGAAAGGAACCCTAATAATAAGCAATGTCTTCGGAAAGTCAGGGATGGACATTTCACAGCTGCGGTTAAGGTCCTATGCTCTAGTGGAGTTGCCCCTCTAGGTGATTCGACATTGAAAGCTCTTATTGATAAACACCCAGTGGTGCCGCCCCCGTCCTTGCCTTCCAACCCTTTGGCCCAACCCACTCTTGTTGTTGATGGGGAGTGTGTACTCAAATGTATTCGATCCTTTCCTAAAGGGACGTCATGTGGCAGAGACGGGATACGGGCCCAACACCTGCTAGATGCTATTGGTGGCGAGGGCGCGGTGACTTCCTCAGGTTTGCTTACGAGCATTACTGAAGTTGTTAACTTATGGCTTGGGGGATCCTGCCCTAAGGTGCTTGCTGAGTTTGTTGCCTCAGCCCCCCTCACCCCCTTATTGAAGCCTGATAAAGGAATTCGACCTATTGTTGTGGGGGGTATTTGGCGAAGGTTGGTTTCAAAGGTGGCGATGAAGAAGGTCGGGAAAGAAATGACCCAGTACTTGGGTGACTATCAATTTGGGGTGGGGGTGCCAAATGGGGCAAAGGCGGTGCTTCACAGTGCAAACAGGTTTCTCAACTCATTTCATGCAGATGGTTCCTTAGCCTTGCTTACTGTAGATTTCTCCAATGCTTTCAGCACGGTCGATCGCACAGCTTTTCTGCACGAGGTTCATCAGCGTTGCCCGTCAATCTATCGGTGGGTCCAATTTATTTACGCCCAGCCTGCTAGGTTGTATGTTTGTAACGAGTGTATTGGGGCTACTACCGGAGTTCAACAAGGAGATCCCTTGGGGCCCCTTCTCTTTTCCCTTGCCTTAGATCCCCTTATTCTCCGGGTTCAGGACCGCTGTAAACTCCCGTTTCATGCTTGGTACTTGGATGATGGGACGATTATCAGCAACGCCTCTGAGGTTGCTAAGGCCTTAGACATCATCAACGAGGAGGGGCCATCTCTAGGGCTTTATCTCAACATTAAGAAAACAGGGGTGTTTTGGCCGACATGCGACGGCCGGAAAGTTCAAGATGGGCTTTTCCCGAGAGGGACCGGTAGACCAGAGAAGGGGATTAAGCTCCTTGGTGGAGCTGTTAGTCGGGATCCTAGCTTTATTGAGGAGTTGGCAGGGCGGCGAGCCTCGGGGGCGGTTGACCTCATGAAACTCTTACCCTGCCTGAGAGATCCCTAATGTGAACTCCTTCTGCTAAGGTCGTGCATGGGGGTCGCTAAGTTACTTTTTAGGTTGCGGACTTGTCAACCGCATTTTATGGAGGATGCGGTATCTCGGTTTGATGATGGCCTTAGAGAGGCTATAGAAGACATAGTAGTGGGTGGCGGCCCCTTCTTTGGTGACCTCTAGTGGCGTCTGGCATCTTTGCCAATGCGTCTAGGTGGTTTGGGCCTCTTCTCAGCTCGAGATGTTGGGGCTTATGCCTTTGTGGCGTCTAGAACTTAGTCTTGAGAACTACAGGATCATATCCTTCGAAACTGTGAGGTCGTCGGGCTTGACCCGGACTATCAGCAGGCGCTTGAACGCTTAAATGTCTCTCTCCCAGACTTGGATATTGGCGGTTTTTCTAATAAGGACACCGCCCCCTCGAAACCACAAAAAACTTTGGCGAATGCTCTGTTTAGCAAAATCGCTCAAAGCCTGGGAGAAGCTTTTAATTTGTCATCCCGTCAGAAGGCGGTGTTTGAGTGCCTGAAAGTTCCCCATGCTCAGGAATTTTTGACCGTTATACCAATTGAGGGGTTGGGACAATGTATGTCTGCAGTAGAGTATAGAGCCATTCTCAAATACCGGTTGATGATCCCTATGTACCCGGAAGATGAAACTTGTCCGATATGTCGTAAAGCTTGTATGGATAAATACGGGGAGCATGCAGTTCACTGTAAAGAGCTCCCTGGGTTCAAATATCGGCACGACTGGGTGCGTGATGCTTTGTGGGACATCTTAAGAAGAGCTGGGATTTCGGCTAAGAAAGAGGCCCCTGTGAATTTCCTCACGGACCCTATGGAAGGGAGATCTACTCTGCGACCAGGATCTGCTCGTCTTTGGCTGGGCTGGAGGAAACATGCTTGTGTAGACCTCACGGGGTTTCCCCTTTGGTTGGTTTAAGGGAAAACGGGTTTGTAGCTGGACAAGCGGCAAGAAAGGCAGAATCAAAGAAAGTGGATAAGCACGCTAAAGCTTGCGCAAAGAACCAGCATGTCTTTGTCCCTTTTGCCTTTGATACTTTTGGCTCCCTAGCGCCAGAAGCTATCCACTTCTTGACGAGGTTTAACGGGTCGTCTACTGCAATTGTTCAACCCCAAGGGGCAAGGGTTTGTATTTGGAAGGTTAGGGTTTGCAATTCAGAAAGGATTGGCGGCGCAGCTTGTTGCCCGGCTACCTTCTGTTTGATGTAACTTGGCAAGTTTCAGAATTTAAAATAATATTATTGTAAAAAAAAATTTAGGCTACCACAAAAAAAATTGAAGTAAAAAAAAAATTAATATTTTTTTGTGTTTTTTAGATTTTTAGGTATTTCTTTGTGTTCACATTGGTTCTCGCGGTTCTCGCATGAACCCTACCATATATATATATATATAGGAGAATGATCCGTTAGGAACAACCCTTTATTGCGAGAACCGCGAGAAGCAATGTGAACACAACCAAAAATACCTAAAAAACACAGAATTTTTTAAATGTTTTTATAATAAAATCACTACTTTTCGTCATTAAAAAAATATTTGTGTGTGTGTGTTTTTTATTATTTTGTTTTGGGTGGGCTTAGGTTTTTAGGTGATGATGGGTGGGTATTTAGGTTTTGGGTGCTGGTGTATTGGGTTTATTTTGTTGTGTATTGGTTCTCGCGGTTCTCGCAATAAAGATAGTTCTCGTATGAACCCTATCATATATATATAGAGGATGTTCATTGGGGAACACTAAAAAAGTAGGGAACAGTGGGGAACCGATTCAAACGAACTCCGATTGGACTCATTCCAGCGGCGTTGAAACCGGCTCGTCGAACACTAACTAGGATCTCTTAACCCTAGTCCTAAATCCTAACCCCTAAACCCTAAAGCTAAAAAATAAGGCTAAAACCTAAGCTAAATCGTAAAATCTAAGCTATAAACCCTAAAAGCTAAACCCTAAAGGCTAAACCCAAAAGCTAAACCCTAAAGCTAAATCCTAAAACCCTAAACCCTAAAGCTAAACCCAAATACTAATGATTAACCCTAAAACTAAACCTAAAGCTAAACCCTAAGACTAAGACCCTAAATCCAAACCCTAATATATTCAGGGTTTAGGGTTAGGATTTAAGGTTTAGGGTTAATAGATCCTAGTTAGGGTTCGACGAGCCGGTTCCAACGCCGCTGGAATGAGTCCAATCGGAGTTCGTTTGAGTTGGTTCCCTACTGTTCCCTACTTTTTTAGTGTTCCCCAATAAACCTCATACTATAATAATAAAATATATATATATATATATATAATATATATACACACACCCCGCGCGCCTTGGGTAATCAAATATGAATGTTGAGAATGAAGGACACAACATGTTGAGAATGAAGGACCCAACAAATCGATCATATATTTAGGAATTTACATGTTGCTGTTATCATTCACTCAAGAATTTGCCATATCATCTAACACTACCTTAACAAAAACATTATCTTTCACTAAATATTTTCCCAACCATTATATTACACCTTTTTAAGTTTTTCACACCATCACCATATTTTATAACTAAATTATTTATCTTAATAACCTAGTTGTTTTTCTTGAACACTGTTATAAACTAATAAGGTGATTTTATAAAAGTTAAAATATAAATTTAAACATAACTTTTAAAATTTATAAATTATTAAACATACCTTAAATTCTGTTGTTGATGTAATAAATTTATTTTTATAAAAGTTTAATAAATTTGTACATTTATAATAATATGCAACGTTTACTTAACGATTATTTTTAAAAAAAGATAATTTCCTATACCTTGTTCTTGCGTTCGTTCCTCAGCACGAATAACAACTCGTCATTCAGCCACATATTCACCTACACAATATGTATCGCCTGCAACTTTCTTTTCCCATCTTGTGACATATGTGGATGCTCCATTCTAGACACTTTTATTTCTTAATTAATTTTTAATTTCTCAACTTTGGTCTTCCTAATTTCCTAACTTCTAATACTATATTTTATACGTTTTGTATATGGGTTCATACTATTTTCTTTATATTTGTAAAAAAATTAATCAAATTAGAAAGAACAAAAAAAACATAAAATTGTAATATGTGTGTGAGAGAGAGAGTGAATTATGTAGGCAAATAAATAATTGAATTAACAACATTTACACGTCGGATACTTCATCTCCATCTATATTATTCAACTACAAAACACATTTTCTTCTATATTTTCTTTATTTTTCAAAAACTTTTCACATTCAACTCTCTATCTCTATCATACTCACAAACACTTATTTTGTTAGTTTCTTTTTCTCTTTTTTACACACTCTCAATAAATATATAGAGAGTTGATATAAGCCTCTAAACATAGAGGTTATACTTAGCTTTCTATAAATCATTCTCTATTATACAGATTCTAATATATAGTGGTGTTTTTGTTTTTTTTTCCTATTTTTTACTCTATATTATATAGAATATATGAATAAAGAGTCTAAAATGTGAATGCTCTAACAAGTATTAATTTTTTAAATTATTAATGATTACTTCTTTTGTTATTTGATAAATTTTTAGCTAACATGATATAATATCATGATACGGTCTGGGTAAAATGAATATCTATACGAGTTGTGATAACTTAGAGAACTCGGCCTTACGAAAGGTTTTTTCAATTTTTGTTTGCCAAAAATCCTAAAAAATCAACTTTTCTAAAAAAAACTTGTTTTTTTTTTCATTTACGGCAGCCGTAAATGCTGTAAAAAGTGATGTCATGCTTATGTTATCACCATTTTACAGCTACTGTAAGAGGCCTAAAAACACTACTTCGAAATTTTTTATTTTCTTACGGCATTGTTTTCTAACATTTTAATCTAGAGGTGTGAAAAAAATGGGGCAAAACTCGTACGGAAAGGTCGAGTTCTCTAAGTTCTCGCAACTCGAACGGGTTTTCCATTGAACGTGATCCTATGATGGTAATGATATAATTTATAAAGTAAAATATTTAATTCAAAGCTTATTTTCTTTCCCTACAAGAGAAAAGAATTTGGTCAAAAGGCAATAATATATGTTGTATCTATATTGCAATGCAGTATTTCTGTGGGACATGATTTCTTTATAGCCGGATCTTCTAAGGATGGCAGCGCCGATATCTGCGGCTATAGTTTCTGAGAAGTGTGGTGCCTACGTCGGCGGCCAGTCTTTTTATTTTATTTTATTAAAATCGATCTAATAATGATAACACAAAATGTTTGTCAAACCGACTTCTGTGTTCTTTTGTTTCTTCCGATGGAGGCAAACCGTGTATACCGGTGCTTTAGTCATATAGTTATATTAAACGTGGTACAATATGTTGACGGGGTTTGGTGCATGGATTGAGATTATAAGCTATCATACTGATTATTTGTTATGTCACAAATGTTTTTCTTCTACTGATTTAGAATATTAATATTTATTTTCCTTCAATTAATGTTGAGAAAACTACTTAAGAATGCCTAGTAAACAAGCAACATGTTGCGTCGCAACCCCCTTTATTAACGTCCTTGCTAAGTTGTTATGTATATCTATTATTGACCGAAATCATTTGCCACAAAAAGTTCGGCATCTATATTGTAGTCTAATTTGCGATCAACTAGCTTGGGACCGATACATTTTTGCAATTGGTATGTGACCAATATGGATTTGCAACTGACCACGATTAGACCATCCGCATCAAGGCCATCGTGACAGTCATCTGAATGCAACTAATCTTGAGCTGGCGGACTTTGTTGATGTGTGTATCGTCCTAAGAAGTTGTTCGGATGTGAGGCCCATTTAAGCGAACTGTTGGTGTGGGCTATCGTAAACGGCTGAATCATCTAAAAAAAATCAAATGAACCTTTCAAAATGTTAGCTTAATTTTTTTCTAAAATTGTAAACACAATAATTAACACCTCGATATACTTCAATCATCACTCTCTCAACCAACACTATCTTAAAACTGGATGATCAAACTCCATTTCAAGAAATATTAAACGATGCCACAAATTCGACCCAAACCCACCAGTACGAACATCACCCCCGTTTATCTACCATTCTAGAACCCCAACTTCTTGTTAATGATCCCACAAATTTAAACCAAACAGAATCCAAACATGATAGGAACTCCAACTAACATGTTTTGTGAGTTTTTCAATCGCAACCGTGCTTGCACGAGAAGCAGTCAATCAACTTGACTACCAAATGATGATACTTTCTAAAACAGAATACTTGGAAGATCAAAAACATCCTTCTAAGTATGAGCACGCTTAGAATATTGACAAAAAATGAGCCAAAATGGCACGAATCGATCCCTTTCCACCTTCGAACGACCATAACACATCCGCTTCTAGCGCACACACAGCCTACGTCGACCTTAGTGATAACGACACTTCAGCCTCGGTTAAGTATTTTGGGATCAATCTCGAGGACGAATTTCTAGATTTGCCTTGTCCAACTAGCCAAAAAAGTTGCAGGCAAATACAAAGGCAAAATCGAAGTCTGTAACGATTCGTATTTCTCAGATTCTTTTTCATTTATTTGTAATTTGTATTTTCATTTCAATCCTTTGTAATTTGAGACTTGATCATAATGGAAATCATATTCGGTATTATTCTTGTTTAAAAAAACTTGCGCAATACATAAACAATCACGAAATACACATTTTAATACAAAATCGAGGCATACTTTGAGGTTATATTTTCCTCGGAATGTTATTCATACATGTTGTTATCATTCACATCCTTGTACACACCTGAAATACCTAAAAAATTCTTAACTATGAGTTTTCAACATAAAATAAAGAACGAAACAACTTCAGGGACCAAAACTACACAACCCTGAAATGGCCCCCTCCCGCGCAAAGAGGATGAGTACCTGCTCACTCCTGTGACGCGCGAGGATGCTCAGTTTAACCTGTTGACTTTAAACACTCCGCGCCATGCGGAGGAACCCTTGTTCCTCTCCGTGACGCACGGGAGAGACACTTTTGAGCATAATCTGCCTAACTATAGGTTTTAATGTTTTCTTCCAACCACCAACTTCCAACCACTTTTTACATTTAACTTGACCTAATCCGGATTTTCCATTATGGATACAACCTCCCTAACACTGCATTTCACTTGACACACTCCTAAATCTCTTCCAAAACACTCTCAGATCTCCAAACATTCTCAACTTTGGGCATAAAATATTAAGTTCAAAACACTGAGTTTTGAGCTTCTTCTTGCATTTTCTTGTTTTATTCTTTCTTCTTTCCCTCGATACCCTCTAGTAGTATTGCCACATGTTTACTAAGGAGAAAAAGATGGTATATCACCAATTTGAGGTCCAAGTTAGGAATTTTTATCAAACTTTATGAACTTACTTTTCTTTAGCTTTGTTCTTAGAACTCTTACCAACTAAACCAAGCCACCAACTAACTTCAATGTTGAATGGCTTGTGTTAAAGTTTTACTCCAAAAACATGAGGTTCATATGGCTCTCTTTTATGTTCTAGTACACCCTAAGTATGTCACACCCCGACCCGCAGCGGAAAAGGTGATCGGGGCATAATTGGGTTTTCATCAAAGCTCATGACATTTATTATAACGTTTCATATTTATTATTACAATTTAAAGGAAATCATACAATCATAATTACAACATGTTCTACACGTCTTTCTAGACTTCATTATTTTCTTCTAAGGCATTTCCTATGTTTTCCTTGCTTCATCCTGTTCACCTGTATCATGTGTAAAAATGGTTTTTGGATCAACAAAAAGTTGGCGAGTGAATCCTATGAAAAATGTCACACCCTGACCCGCAGCGGAAAAGGTGATCGGGGCATGATTGGGTTATCATCAAAGCTCATGACATTTATTATACGTTTCATATTCACTAATACACTTTAATGGAGATATTCATTAATACACTTTAATGGAGAATTACAATCAATATTACAACATGTCCTAAATATCAATCTAGGCTTCATTGTTTTCTTCTAAGGCATTTCCTATGTTTTCCTTGCTTCAACCTGTTCACCTGTATCATGTGTAAAAGGGTTTTTGGATCAACAAAAAGTTGGCGAGTGAATCCTATGGAAAAGCATTTGAACAAGTTTATTTACTTGATTATAAAATGAGTGCACAACCACACATGAGTAAAAATAGATGTAAACTTATTCAACAATCATTAGATATTAAATAAAGCACACATGAACAATAATGGAACGTTTAGAGGCACGCGTTGCTCAACTCGCCTCTCACGAGGAACTGATGGGCCTAATGAATGAATTGCATAACCATGATAACATGAAAGACATAACTACCAACAATATAAACTCAACAATACACACATGAACAATAATGGATTGGTTTTGAGGCACGCGTTGCTCACTCGTCTCCCACGAGGAACTGATGGGCTTAATGAATGAATTTCATACAAGTTGACAAAATGAAATACATAATCACAACAATATAAACAATCTAAGTTTAGATCACGATATGATATGGCACAAGTTTAAATAAACGAGTTAATTATTTTGTGACACATGACACACCCCAAAACGTGTAATTAAAAAGGGGGAATTGTAAGATTCACTCACAGTGGGTGCGTTCGGTTGATGATGTTGAATGCACGCGAAGTGGTTTTAACCACGAGTGAAATTAACCTAGATAAATAGCATTATGGTTCGGTAAGTAAACGGGTTTTATTAATCCATTTTAGTAGGATTGTTGGGTGTATTTTTGTGAGTTCAAGGCTATTTTCTAACCTTAAAAATGTTATTTTTTAAGTATTTTTAATTGATTTTTAATTAAAATAAATAAATAAAAATAATAAAAAATGTTGACTTTTTTTGACCGTTGACCGTTGACCATTGACCGTTGACTGTTGACTTTGACCGGTTCGTATGCGAGTTTATGTGCGCTGAGTGAGGCTCGAACCCGAGACCTCCCGTACGCGTGCACGCAGCTCTACCAACTGAGCTACGTGTCTAACCCGAAATATTTCTGTTTTTAATGATATTTATATATTAATTAGATTAATCCGAAAATCAATTTATTTCTAAAAAGGTTTTACTGAATCGGACCGGTGCGCTCCACAGGTCTCGAACCCGGGACCTGTGGGTTGAGTTAACACACAGTCCACCGCTGGACTGTGTGTTTAACATGTTATATAAACCGATTTTTATTATACTTAAATACAAACTAAGTGTTTTCATTTCTGACTTATTTAAAAGGTAGATAATTGTCCGGATCGATGCAGTAGACCGGACTCGAACTCGTGTCCTGTGATTAAACATACACACAGTCCACCACTGGACTGTGTGTCTAACTTGGTTATTATTTCGGTTATTAATAAACTTAACATATACAGCGTGACTCCGGTTCGGTTAACAAAAAAAGACATTTTTATTAAGGCAGCGTGTGTGGGACAAGATTCGAACTCGAGACGTTAGTGTGTTTATTGTGCACACAGTCCACCGCTGGACTGTGTGTCTAACCCGAGTTATAACTTGATTTTAATTATACTTATATGTTACCGCAACTTCGTCTTCTTCGTTAGATTTTAACCAGAATCGGAAATCCGACTGGTTCGATGTTTAATCGTGTTTTTTAGTGTTTTGAGGTTAATTACAGATGAGATTAAATAAAAAGAATGAAGGATTTAAGCGTGAGGTATACCGACTGGATTCCTCTGTTTCTCCGGCGAAACTCCGGCGACAGCAAACACTTCCGGCGACGTGTGTCTTGCAGCAGAGAGTCTACAGAAAGCTTGAAAAGGATGTGGGTGACTTCGTTATAAGCTCAGGGGGTTTAGTAAGGCTTAGAAGTGAAGAACCCGGTTTTCCGGCGATTTGCAGGAGATTTCCGGCGAGTGAGTTTTCGCCGAGAAAGGGTGCGGTTTTGAGCGAAAAAGCTTGCAGAGGTTCGAGGGGGTATTTATAAGGCAAGTCGTCGATGAATTTGGTCCGATTTCCGACTTGAATCGTCGGTTAGAATTTCTCTGGCGGTTATAACTTGTGTCGCGGACTCAGACATCGGTTATAACCGATGTAGTGTTTAAGGTTTACGTTATAACTGAAGTAACCGTCGATTCTTGGCGAGTTAGTCGGGATTTCCGACGACTCAATTTGGGCGCCGGTTTTGAATTCGGAAAAACATGTTATGAATTAAATGATTCTAATAATTAACAAAGAATACAAGTGGCGCAGTGGTTTAAGTGTTGAGTGTTAAGTCTGTTGTTTGACCCGAAGACTGACCCGGGTTCGAAACCCGGCAGAGCCAAATTGTTTTTATTTTCTTATTTTTTACAGTTTTTCAAAAACAAACTATATATTCCCATATAATAATTAATTATGTATCGTTTAAAATTATTTTGGGCATTAAATTCGCAACGAAATTTTTAACTGATTGTTCGGTTAATAAACGGAGCGGGTTTGGTAAATCCGTTTTTTGACGGATGTTACAAAAAACATTTGAACATGTTTATTGAATCGATTATAAAATAAGTGCATAACCACATATGAGTAGATATAGACGTAAACTTATTCACAAAACACTTAATTATTAAATAATGCACACACATACAATAATAGATTGTTTTGAGGCACACGTTGCTCAACCCGTCTCCCACGAGGAACTGATGGGCCTAATGAATGAGTTTTGAGGCACGCGTTGTTCTACGAACTGATGGGCCTAATGAATGATTTGCATACAACTAGACAATATGTAATACATAACTACAAACAATATTTACATTCTAAGTTTAAATCATAATATGGTATAGCACGAGTTTGAATAAACAAATTAGTTTAAGTGACACATGATACACCCCAAAACGTGTAATTAAAAAGGGGAGTTGTAAGATTCACTCACATTGGGTGCGTTCGGTTGATGATGTTGAATGCGCACGAAGTTGGATTTAACCACGAGTGAAACTAACCTAGATAATAACATAATGGTTCGGTAAATAAGCGGATTTTATTAATCAATTTTAGTAGGATTATTGGATATATTTTTGTGAGTTTAAGGCTATTTTCTAACTTTAAAAATGTTATTTTTAAGTATTTTTAATTTAAATAAATAAATAAAAGTAATAAAAAAAATGTTGATTTTTGACTGTTGACCATTGACTTGTTGACCGTTGACCGTTGACTTGTTGACCGGTTCGGTCGGTTATATGTGTGCGCTGGGTGAGACTCGAACCCGTGACCTCTCGTACGCGTGCACGCAGCTCTACCAACTGAGCTACGTGTCTAACCCGAAATATTTCTGTTTTTAATTATATACTAATTAAATTAATCCGAAAATCATTTATTCTAAAAAGGATTTAATGTATCGACTCGGTGCTCGCCACAGGTCTCGAACCCGGGACCTGTGGTTTAGTTTGGCACACAGTCCACCGCTGGACTGTGTGTCTAACTTGGTAAATAATCTGGTTTTTATTATACTTATATACAAACTAGATAAATTCATTTCTGTCCTTATATAAAAAGTTTGATAATTGCCAGAACCGGTGCGGTAGCCTGGACTCGAACCCACGACGTATGATTTAAACTCGCACACAGTCCACCACTGGACTGTGTGTCTATCTTGGTTATTATTCCGGTTTTCATTAAACTTAACATCTATTTGCGCGTGGATCCGGTTCAGTTTAAAAAAAGGAACATTTTTATTAAGGAGAGTGTGCGTGTGTCAAGGATCGAATTCGGGACGTATGCGTGTTTATTTGCACACAGTCCACCGTTGGACTGTATGTCTAACCCGAGATATAACTTGATTTAAATTAAATATATATATAACCGAAAACTTCATCTTCTTCGTTAAACTTAACCCAGAACCAATGTCCGACTGTTTCGACAAATTAATCAATTTCTTTAGTAAGTTGTGATTAACTACATATGAGATTAATAAAAAATGAGAGAGATTAGGTATAAGATATACCGACAGAGATCCCCTGTTTCGCCGGCGAGATTCCGATGACAGCAGGTTATTCCGGCGACGTGTATCTTGCGGCAGAGGGTCTTCAGGAAGCTTGAGGTGAGTGTGGGTGGCTTCGGTATGAGCTCTAGATGTTCTGTTTTTAGAGTAAGGCACAGTGATGAAATGGGTTCGGTTTTCCGGCGAGTTTCAGAAAGTTTCCGGCGAGTTGTTTCTTGCCGATTAAGGACTTGTAGAGGGGTTTACGAGTGTATTGTGGGCTGATTGAGTGAATAGCGATTTGGTTCTCTGACTGCAAGTACTCATAGACTTCCAAAACCACGACTTGCTTAAAATTAAACGGAAATTTTGTAACAGTGATAACGGTTTGCGAGTTAAGTGTTTGATTGCGATTTCAGTTAAGAATTGATTGCCATAATCGTTCTTTAAAACGTAAACGTTTGAAGCAGAGCGGTTACTTACTGAAATCTCGCAATTGACTCGCATGGCACGAATATTTATATTTATTGATTTCAATTATTTCCCAAAGAGTGCAGGTAGCCTAGTGGTGCAGTGTGTGTTTGTTTGAGCGGGAGACCCGGGTTCGAAAACCGGCGTCTCTATTTAATTTTTATCTCCTTATTTATTATTGATTATTAATTATAGTTTTTAAATTATAATATATTGATTAATTGTGTATCGTTTAAAATTAAT
This sequence comes from Scalesia atractyloides, assembly GCA_947069175.1. Lineage (NCBI taxonomy): Eukaryota > Viridiplantae > Streptophyta > Magnoliopsida > Asterales > Asteraceae > Scalesia > Scalesia atractyloides. Next base: position 44,920,879 of record CAMTDV010000016.1, read on the forward strand.
TTGAGCATTAAATACGCAACGAAATTTTTAACTGGTTGTTCGGTTAATAAACGAAGCGGGTTTGGTAAATCCGGTTTTTGACGGATGTTACCGTGTCCCCTACTTTTAGAAATTTCGTCCCGAAATTTAAGTAATGGCATGTTTGTCTCAAAAGGATGGTGTTTTAATTGACCATTAAATACTTAGAAGGGAATAAGGGTTTAAATTTTGTTTGAGGCGGTAACGTTCCTTGTAAGGGTTGAGTACCCTGCTACAGAAATCGCTTTTTTGTTGCCTACGGTAAAAATATTGATAAGCAGGGTTGATTCACTAAGTATGATTTCATGCGCAAGAGTTTTGATATGTTTGGAAAGATAAAGTTATATCCTAAAACAAAACTTCTAATACTACAACCTATATGGAACTTCTCATAACCGCCTGACAATGCCTCTGATCCTTTGGCAAGAATACTTATATATAGGAAGTACCAGCGGCGTATCCACCATATTCTTGTCAAATTTTCATTGGTTTTATCAGTAAGTTATGATTGGTTCTATGATGTGACTCTAGAACATAAATAAACACAACAACCAATGTCTGAGTCCTAATTCTGATAACATGTTTGAATGGTGACACAATCCAATTTCTTTAGATGATGAGATGACATGAATGCTAAATCAGTGAGTAATAAACAAACTTCAACCAAGACATTACTAAATCCTACATGGAACTTCTCATAACGCCTGATAATGCCTCTGATCCTTTGACAAGAATACTTATATATAGGAAGTACCAGCGGCGTATCCACCATATTCTCGTCAAATTTTCATTGGTTTTATCAGTAAGTTATGATAAGTCCTATGTGACTCTAAAACATAAGCAAACACAACAACCAAAGCTTGAGTCTTAATTCTGACAGTATACATGTTTGAATGATGACAGCACCTCTCTCGTTTGTTATGATGGAGAGGTTAGTCTATGTAGAAAATGGAACACAATCCAATTTCTTTAAATAATGAGATGATATGAATGCTAAATCAGTGAGTATAACACAAACTTCAACCAAGACAATACTAAATCCTACATGGAACTTCTCGTAACCGCCTGATAATGCCTCTGATCCTTTGACAAGAATTCTTATATATAGGAAGTACCAGTGGCGTATCCACCATATTCTCGTCAAATTTTCATTGGTTTTATCAGTAAGTTATGATTAGTTCTATGTGACTCTAAAACATAAACAAACGCAACAACCAAAGCTTGAGTCTTAATTCTGATAGTATACATGTTTGAATGATGACAGTACCTCTCTCGTTTGTTATGATGGAGAGGTTAGTCTATGTAGAAATGGAACACAATCCAATTTCTTTAAATGATGAGATGATATGAATGTTAAATCAGTGAGTATAAAACAAATTTCAACCAAGATATTACCAAATCCTACATGTAACTTCTCATAACCGCCTGATAATGCCTCTGATCCTTTGGCAAGAATACTTATATATAGGAAGTACCAGCGGCGTATCCACCATATTCTTGTCAAATTTTCATTGGCTTTATCCGTAAGTTATGATTAGTTCTATGTGACTCTAAAACATAAACAAACACAATAACCAAAGCTTGAGTCTTAATTCTGATAGTATACATGTTTGAATGGTGACAGTACCTCTCTCGTTTGTTATGATGGAGAGGTTAGTCTATGTAGAAATGGAACACAATCCAATTTCTTTAAATGATGAGATGCTATAAATGCTAAATCAGTGAGTACAAAACAAACTTCAATCAAGACAATACTAAATCCTACATGGAACTTCTCATAACCGCCTGATAATGCCTCTAATCCTTTGACAAGAATACTTATATATAGGAAGTACCAGCGGCGTATCCACCATATTCTCGTCAAATTTTCATTGGTTTTATCAGTAAGTTATGATTAGTCCTATGTGACTCTAAAACATAAACAAACACCACAACCAAAGCTTGAGCCTTAATTCTGATAATATACATGTTTGAATGGTGACAGTACCTCTCTATTTGTTATGATGGAGAAGTTAGTCTATGTAGAAATGAGACATACCAACTTCTTTAAATGTTGAGATTGAAATACGTTGAGATGTATGATGATATGAATGTTAAATCAATGAGTATAAAAAAACAAAACTGAAATAGTAATTCGCATTAAGATTCTTGGGTAAATTTCCAATTTATAATTGAGATACGTGAAAGTTGAGATAACATAAAGAAAACATAAAAACTAAACGGTTGGAGTTGAATCTTTATTTTTGGTGAAGGGACTAGTTGGGTGGTTTCGTTTGGGCCGTCATTATCTTCAACAGATTGGCGTTGATGTTGAAAACTCTTCCTCTTGCTGGTGGCTAGTGATTAGGTTTCCTTGATTTGCTTGGTTAACTGGGTTTGCTTAAGCTTGGGCGTTTATGATGTTAACCAATCGAGGGCACGTGTTTCTAAAGTGGGTAGGGTCGCCACAATTGAAACAAGCTCGAACATATGGGAACATGGGGTATTGGGGTTGTTGATATGTTTGGATCATGTTTTGAGTAGGGGGTGAGGTTTGGTTTTGAGGGGTGCGGCAAACCTTGCTCAAATGACCATAGCGTCCACAATTAGCACATAGTCGACAAGGTAAGGTAGATGGATGGTGATAAAAACAGGTGTTACATTGAGGGTGAGGTCCAAGGTAAGGTTTCTTATTTGGGTAAGTTAAGCTGGGTGCTACTTGAGTGATTGGGATAGCTTGGAGGGGTACGGCTTGTGAGGCTAGTTGGTTGCGTTGGGTGGCAGCGAAAAGTTGCCCATCTCGTTTTCTCTTAGAAGTGGGTTGAGAAGGGGATTCGGTTTGGGTGGAGTTGGAGGTTTCAGTCGATGCTTTATCCTTCTTCTTCTCCTCCTTGAAGTCTTTGTTCCGGATTCGGTTCTCGGTGAGCTCTGTAGCTAACTCCATTGCTGCTTCCAAGGTTACAGGTGTGGTACTTATTACAGAGTCTTGAATCTTTGAAGGAAGACCTCGAATGTAGTGCTCGATCAAATGGTAGAGGGGAGTGAACAAGTTGGGAACCATTTGATTTAACTCAAGGAATCTCTTGTTGTATGTGGTGTGGTCGCCTTCCTTTTGTTTCAACGAATAGAACTCATCCTCTAATTTCTTGATTTCGCTCCTTGGGCAAAACCGTCTTGTCATGATTTCCTTCAACTCTTCCCAAGTCAAAGTCATAGCATCTTCAACACCTCGTTTGGCCTTCTCTGTATTCCACCAAGTAAGTGCTATTCCAAATAAACGACCAGTAGCATATCACACTTTGTGATCATCGGGGCAATCGCAATTTAGAAAAGTGTTCTCCATTTCTTCAAACCAATGGAGGAGAGCGGTGACACCTTCAGTCCCTTCGTATTTTGGAGGATCGCAGGATTTGAAATGCTTGTAGGTGCATTTGGTGGTAATTGGGGAAGGATTGACAATGTTTTGATCTTCTTGATTGACGGGATTAGCGGTAAGGGCTTGTTGGACTTGAACTACAATGTTGGGTATTACGACAGCCATTTGTTGAGCGATTAGGGCAGCCATGCGCTCGCGGGCTTTTCCTGCTCTCATCTTCCTACGAGCGAGGCTAGAAGACATCTACAAGGAATACATATCAAGAGTATGAGTTGGATGTTTTTGGGATCATGGGTCGTATTTAGGAATGAACATTCATAAAATAAATATAACATAATAAATCTACTACATCCATAGGATGTCTTGGGCTTTGCTCGTAATTGGGCATTGCATGCCGCCATACTTCACCTTCGTAATCATGTGGGCCCCATGAATACCGGGTTTTTCATATGGTTCGCATGTGTTAGCCTGGTTACGTACACTAAAACCCAGAGAAAATCGAGAAATAAGTATGTAACGTATAATATTCGGAATGTATCCAGTTGTGGACACGGTGACACCTCAAAGTGGGGTTAGTTCGAACGACGTTTGGTGTGGCATGCTTTGGCCTAATAGGTCCTTTGTACTCTCATCGTTAGTCCCCAGGTAGGCAAACTGGTCCGTTATATTGGATTTATACGAATGCCAACCTAGACAAGACGTTCCGACTACCGGTACTTGTACCCTTACAGTTACTACATGCCCGTCGTAGAACTCACTTTGATGAGATTTGAAAAATGAAAAAATGAAACAAAATCTTGAATAACGGAAGTATGAAGATGATTTGAATATGTGAGCATTGAAATATGTATGATGAATGTGTATGTAATCATGTATGTCTGACTGTAAGTATAATTCACTATGTATCACAAAATGTAGTATCGGAAGTATTTGCATGCATTTGTGTATGTAATAAATATGAAAGAAATAAACATCATGAGTTTGCATATAACCACATAAACAATTAAAAATCTAATCAACTATAGTATAGGCTCTAAGGGTCTAATAACCTATCCTATATCCCTATAGTCATGGCTCTGATACCAATCTGTCACACCCCGACCCGCACCGGAAAAGGTGATCGGGGCATGATTGGGTTTTCATCAAAGCTCATGACATTTATTATAACGTTTCATATTTATTATTACAATTTAAAGGAAATCATACAATCATAATTACAACATGTTCTACACGTCTTTCTAGACTTCATTATTTTCTTCTAAGGCATTTCCTATGTTTTCCTTGCTTCATCCTGTTCACCTGTATCATGTGTAAAAATGGTTTTTGGATCAACAAAAAGTTGGCGAGTGAATCCTATGAAAAATGTCACACCCTGACCGGTTCGGTCGGCTATATGTGTGCGCTGGGTGAGACTCGAACCCGTGACCTCTCGTACGCGTGCACGCAGCTCTACCAACTGAGCTACGTGTCTAACCCGAAATATTTCTGTTTTTAATTATATTTATATACTAATTAAATTAATCCGAAAATCATTTATTCTAAAAAGGATTTAATGTATCGACTCGGTGCTCGCCACAGGTCTCGAACCCGGGACCTGTGGTTTAGTTTGGCACACAGTCCACCGCTGGACTGTGTGTCTAACTTGCTAAATAATCTGGTTTTTATTATACTTATATACAAACTAGATAAATTCATTTCTGTCCTTATATAAAAAGTTTGATAATTGCCAGAACCGGTGCGGTAGCCTGGACTCGAACCCGCGACGTATGATTTAAACTCGCACACAGTCCACCACTAGACTGTGTGTCTATCTTGGTTATTATTCCGGTTTTCATTAAACTTAACATCTATTTGCGCGTGGATCCGGTTCAGTTTAAAAAAAAGAACATTTTTATTAAGGCGAGTGTGCGTGTGTCAAGGATCGAACTCGGGACGTATGCGTGTTTATTTGCACATAGTCCACCGCTGGACTGTGTATTGAGGGCTGATTCGAGTGAATAGCGATTTGCTTCTCTAACTGCAAGTACTCATAGACTTCCAAAACCAAGACTTGCTTAAAATTAAACGGAAATTTTGTAACAGTGATAACGGTTTGCGAGTTAAGTGTTTGATTGCGATTTCGGTTAAGAATTGATTGCCATAATCGTTCTTTAAAACGTAAACGTTTGAAGCAGAGCGGTTACTTACTGAAATCTCGCAATTGACTCGCATGGCACGAATATTTATATTTATTGATTTCAATTATTTCCCAAAGAGTGCAGGTAGCCTAGTGGTGCAATGTGTGTTTGTTTGAGCGGGAGACCCGGGTTCGAAACCCGGCGTCTCTATTTAATTTTTATCTCCTAATTTATTATTGATTATTAATTATAGTTTTTAAATTATAATATATTGATTAATTGTGTATCGTTTAAAATTAATTTGAGCATTAAATACGCAACGAAATTTTTAACTGGTTGTTCGGTTAATAAACGAAGCGGTTTGGTAAATCCCGTTTTTTACGGATGTTACAAAGTAATCTTCAAGTCACAAAGTGAGCAAAACTACACAAAGTCTCCAACCATACAATGTTGGAAGCACTCGTCTAGTTATCCTCACTTGGTTAACTAGTGAACTAAATAGTTTATTTTATGTCTTCATACATGTATTCATGACCATCCAAATCTTCCATGTGATGATTTGTGTATTGGAGAATTCTTGAGGTTAATGGATTTATCCTACCTCTAATGTTTGACATACTTGACAATATGAAAGTTCTGGATCGGGCGGGTCTAAACGGAAGTTTGGACAGGATACAACTAATTCGGTAGAAAGTTATTAAGAATGAAGTAGAAGCAGAATAATTCATTCGCACCGAAAGAGTATACATCTTTACAAGCTGGTGAAACATAATTTCTCAGCATTTCCTCTCTGGGATCTCCAAAACTTATCAAAATATGATCACACGACACTATATAGACATGGGTTTGGTGCGAAGGATGTAACATCCGTCAAAAATGGATTTTACCAAACCCGCTCCGTTTATTAACCGAACAATCAGTTTAAAATTTCGTGGCGTATTTAATGCCCAAATTAATTTTAAACGATACATAATTAATTATTATATTGGAATATATAGTTTGTTTTTGAAAAACTGTCAAAAATAAGAAAATAAAAATAATTTGGCACTGCCGGGTTTCGAACCCGGGTCAGTCAGCCGGTTCAGCAACTTAACACACGCACACTCAACCACTGCGCCACTAGTGTTTCTTGTTAATTATTAGAATCAATTAATTCATAACATGTTTTTCCGAATTCAAAACCGGCGCCCAAATTTCAGTCGTCGGAAATCCCGGCGATCTCGCGAGATTGAACGGTTTCTTTTGCTCTTAACGTAAACATTTACTAGGACATCGGTTACAACCGACGCCTGTGTCCGCGACACAAACTATAACCGCCGGAAAACGTAATGACTTTGAATCAAGTCGGAAATTGGACCAAATTCATCGATAACCTGCCTTATAAATACCCCCTCGAACCTCTGCAAGCTTTTTCGCTCAAAACCACACCTTTACCCGACGTAATTCCATTCGCCGAAAACTTCTGCACATCGCCGGAAAACCGAACCCTTCACTTCTGAGCCTTACTGAACCCCCTGAGCTTATACCGAAGTCATCCACATCCTTTTCAAGCTTTCTGAAGACTCGCTACTGCAAGACACACGACGCCGGAACCTGTTGCTGTCGCCGGAGTTCTGCCGGAGAAACAGAGGAGTCCAGTCGGTATACCTTACGCCTAATTTCTCTTTCTTTTTATTTATATCTCACCTGTAATTAACTGAAAAACGCTAACGAACATGATTAAAAACTTCGAACCAGTCAGTCATCGTTTCTGGTTAAAATCAACGAAGAAGACGAAGTTTCTGTAGTGTTTAAGTATAATTAAAATCAAGTTATAACTCGGGTTAGACACACAGTCCTCGTGAGAGACGAGTTGAGCAACGCGTGCCTCTAAACGATCCTTTATTGTTCATATGTGTATTGTTTAATATTAAATTGATTTATGAATAAGTTTACATCAATTTTTACTCATGTGTGGTTGTGCACTTTATTTCATAATCAATTAAATAAACTTGTTCAAATGTTTTCCATAGGATTCACTCGCCAACTTTTTGTTGATCCAAAAACCCTTTTACACATGATACAGGTGAACAGGATGAAGCAAGGAAAACATAGGAAATGCCTTAGAAGAAAACAAAGAAGCTTAGATTGATGTTAGGTCATGATGTAATTATGATTGTAAATTTCCTATTAAATTGTATTAATGAATATGAAACGTATAATAAATGTCATGAGCTTTGATGATAACCCAATCATGCCTCGGTCACCTTTTTCCGCTGCGGGTCGGGGTGTGACAAAGGAGACATTCATGCGGACTTGTTTACCTCCATACGATGGTAATTACCCTCGTACGAAGGTGTTACCTTCGTACGAAGGTGATCTCATCCTCACCATCGTGTCATGTATTCGTTTTTCTCACTATACAATATTCAACACACGCTCTATCTAGCCTATTCGCACAGTGGCGGACATACATAATATGGTATTAGTACCGTAATTTCTTTTGATTAATTGCCAAACTTCTGAGATACTAGGTCGTTATGTTTGCTAAATCTCTGGGGTATTGTACTTGTCTTCTGATTTTGCGTAAGCAATGGACTAGACCTCGTATAATGCTTTGCTAAGCGCTTCATTTGTGCTCAAACCTCTTGGTGGATTTCTTTTCTGCCCCAACAATCATCACCGGATGATCTGTTTAAAATTGTCATCACCGGATGTACACATTACATTTCTATGCTACCACTGGGTACAGTGGCGGACATACATTTCTATGCTACCGCTGTCTCTGCGGTAGCACTAACCTGAGCTCTCAAGGCATCGCATTTAGCCGGATATAGAGATTTTTCAGATATTCTCACCTGTAAGATGCAATGTTTGGCAGTTTTGATACGAGAGTATATTCTGAGGTGGGTAAACATAGTTACAATCAGTAATTAATACACTTAATCGCATATCTCGAAAACAATGTTCGAAAGCTTGATAAAACTTAAGTGGACCACAATACCGTTGAACGTCTTGAATTGCTAATACTATTCTAAGTGCTTAATTTGAATCCTATGATCTTGTTGGATATTGACAGAAAAACTGACATGATCTCCTTGCTTTGACTTCACAAAAATATAGATAGTGTAAATATACTCTTAGTATTAGTTTCTTCCATCTAGTCAAAAAATGAAAAACATCAAAAAGATTTTTAATTTTTGTTTCTATGTGTGAGTTTATCATCCAAAATACTCTGTGCGGTTGTGAATATTCTTTTAATAAGATGTTAAGCATTAGGTAAGGTAATCATATTATAAGTCTTTTTCTCTACAAATCGGTCGTGTAAGATGTATCTAAGTGTGAGGGTATTTTCGTCAATTGATGATGTTTGGTAAAATGATGAAGAGTTGTGAATCACACAATATATGGTGATAAAAGTGAAAATTAATCTAAGTTAAGGAATTTTGTGCTCCCGGTTTTAAGTTATTTTAATTTTCTCTGGGTTCCTAGTGGTGACTGAAGCCTGCTCCGGATTTATCATCGGTAATCAAAATCCGGGTTTGGGTAACAATTATCTCCGGTCTTAAAGATAAATTGGTTCCGAGTTTGGGTGCTAATTAACTTCTTCGGGACTTCCTACTCTGTTCAGGATATTCGAAGTATTTCGGATTTTGTGTTTGACCTGCTCAGGAGTTATCTTGAGGTTTGGGAGTTTCCGGGTTTGGTTGCTTCCAGTATATTTTTCCGGACTTATACTCCTGGTCCAAGATTGAATATGTACGGCCTTGCCTAGGGCTTAGTCTGGATTTCTGGTTGTATAAAAGGTTCCCAACTGTTAATTCATTAGTCTCATATCTTCATTCTCTCTCTTTCATAAACCCACATAACAATACCCCTTTGTTCTTGAAAATTTTCTATGTGAAGTTCAAGTATTAGTTCATCCTAGCATTTTTTACATCAAAGGTATGTGTATAATGTTATAAACTTCTTCATCTTCAACAAGATTGGTATGTTCTTGATTTTCTAGGGAATATGTGTTTACATACTTGGAACTCAGTGTTCATGATTGTGTAAATGTCTTAGAAAGTTCCTTGTCTGAATGATGGTGATAGCTTGAATGATTATTGTTGATTGTGTTTGTTTTATTTTAGGGTTTTAGGTTTAAAATTTGGGGGTTTTGCTTCAACTTCAAGAACTTGATGTTCTTTATAATGGGGGTTTTGATTCTTGAAGGGTTTGATTGATTTTGAGATGTTTTTGGGTTGTTTGCTTATTTTATGTTGATAACAGGTACTTTTGGCTTGATTATATGTTTGCTTGATCATCTTTTAAAGTGGGTTTTGTTGGTGTTCTTGGCGGGAGTTTTAGATGATATCTTCTTGAGGAAGACAAAGAAATATTTTGAAAAGTTACTTTTTAATTCATTATACTGGCTAATCTTAACTGTTTGTGGTTGAAAACTCGGAGAGTCCAGGTTTCCCTTCCGTATGTTAGAAGGGTTCTAAACTTGGGATTGATGAAGAGTTTCAAACTGAGATTCGGATTTTGAGTTGATACTCCACTTTAAATTCTGTAAATCCGGATTTTGTGTTAAACAATATTTTGTCTGGGATACAAAAACCTTTTTCCGGGTTTATGTGTTAAACAATGTTTGTCCGGCATTCAATTCCAAACCACTTTGCGGGTTTACAGTTTCAACTTTAAACTAGTTCTCTGAATTTTATAGGTAAAAATGTGTCCGGGGTTTCGTTAGAGTTAAAAATTTTCCGGATTTACCTTAGGTTTCTAGATTTGTTTAAGTGGTAGTATGTTTGTCACCAGTTAAAGTAGAGGTTTCCTTTGTTACTAATTAAACTCTTAACAATTTTGATGCACTTGTTTTTGGTATGCTTTTTACATCACAGATATGGCAGACAACCAGTTGAACAGCAAGGTGGACAACAGGGAGCACAGCCTGTAGATGCAGTAGCTCCGCCTGGTCTAGTAAGGGATCTCTTTGGAAAAAAAACAATCAGATTGCATTACTTAATGAAAATGTTCGTGGTGCTGCTGATTACACTCGGATTATACGTTTTCTACGAGGTTCGAGAATTGCTTTCACGATTTCCGCAATAAATGTGTTTTTTAGATTTTTAGGTATTTCTTTGTGTTCTCGCGGTTCTCGCATGAACCCTACCCTATATATATATATATATATATATATATATATATATATATATATATATATATATATATATATATTAGGAGAATGATCCGTTAGGAACAACCCTTTATTGCGAGAACCGCGAGAAGCAATGTGAACACAACCAAAAATACCTAAAAAACACACAATTTTTTAAATGTTTTTATAATAAAATCACTACTTTTCGTCTTAAAAAAATATTTGTGTGTGTGTGTTTTTTATTATTTTGTTTTGGGTGGGGCTTAGGTTTTTAGGTGATGATGGGTGGGTATTTAGGTTTTGGGTGCTGGTGTATTGGGTTTATTTTGTTGTGTATTGGTTCTCGCGGTTCTCGCAATAAAGATAGTTCTCGTATGAACCCTATCATATATATATAGGGGATGTTCATTGGAGAACACTAAAAAAGTAGGGAACAGTGGGGAACCGATTCAAACGAACTCCAATTGGACTCATTCCAGCGGCGTTGAAACCGGCTCGTCGAACACTAACTAGGATCTCTTAACCTTAGTCCTAAATCCTAACCCTAATAGCTAAAAAATAAGGTTTAAAACCTAAGCAAATCGTAAAATCTAAGCTATAAACCCTAAGCTAAACTAAAGCTAAACCCTAAAGCTAAATCCTAAAACCCTAAACCCTAAAGCTAAACCCAAATAATAATGATTAACCCTAAAACTAAACCTAAAGCTAAACCCTAAGACTAAGACCCTAAATCCAAACCCTAATATATTTAGGGTTTAGGGTTAGGATTTAAGGTTTAGGGTTAATAGATCCTAGTTAGGGTTCGACGAGCCGGTTCCAACGCCGCTGGAATGAGTCCAATCGGAGTTCGTTTGAGTCGGTTCCCTACTGTTCCCCACTTTTTTAGTGTTCCCCAATAAACCTCACACTATATATATATATATATATACACACACACCGCGCGCGCCTTGGGTAATCAAATATGAATGTTGAGAATGAAGGACACAACATGTTGAGAATGAAGGACCCAACAAATCGATCATATATTTAGGAATTACATGTATTCACTCAAGAATTTGCCATATCATCTAACACTACCTTAACAAAAACATTATCTTTCACTAAATATTTTCCCAACCATTATATTACACCTTTTTAAGTTTTTCACACCATCACCATATTTTATAACTAAATTATTTATCTTAATAACCTAGTTAGTTTTTCTTGAACACTGTTATAAACTAATAAGGTGATTTTATAAAAGTTAAAATATAAATTTAAACATAACTTTTAAAATTTATAAATTATTAAACCTTAAATTCTGTTGTTGATGTAATAAATTTATTTTTATAAAAGTTTAATAAATTTGTACATTTATAATAATATGCAACGTTTACTTAACGATTATTTTTAAAAAAGATAATTTCCTATACCTTGTTCTTGCGTTCGTTCCTCAGCACGAATAACAACTCGTCATTCAGCCACATATTCACCTACACAATATGTATCGCCTGCAACTTTCTTTTCCCATCTTGTGACATATGTGGATGCTCCATTCTAGACACTTTTATTTCTTAATTAATTTTTAATTTATCAACTTTGGTCTTCCTAATTTCCTAACTTCTAATACTATATTTTATACGTTTTGTATATGCATACTCGTTCATACTATTTTCTTTATATTTGTAAAAAAATTAATCAAATTAGAAAGAACAAAAAAAACATAAATTGAAATATGTGTGTTAGAGAGAGAGTGAATTATGTAGGCAAATAAATAATTGAATTAACAACATTTACATGTTAGATACTTCATCTCCATCTATATTATTCAACTACAAAACACATTTTCTTTATATTTTCTTTATTTTTCAAAAACTTTTCGCATTCAACTCTCTATCATACTCACAAACACTAATTTTGTTAGTTTCTTTTTCTCTTTTTTACACTCTTAATAAATATATAGAGGGTTGATATAAGCCTCTAAACATAGAGGTTATACTTAGCTTTCTATAAATCATTCTCTATTATACAGATTCTAATATATAGTGGTGTTTTTGTTTTTTTTTCCTTTACTCTATATTATATAGAATATATGAATAAAGAGTCTAAAATGTGAATGCTCTAACAAGTATTAATTTTTTAAATTATTAATGATTACTTCTTTTGTTATTTGATAAATTTTTAGCTAACATGATATAATTATCATGATACGGTCTGGGTAAAATGAATATCTATACGAGTTGTGATAACTTAGAGAACTCGGACTTACGAAAGGTTTTTTCAATTTTTGTTTGCCAAAAATCCTAAAAAATCAACTTTTCTAAAAAAAACTTGTTTTTTTTTCATTTACGGCAGCCGTAAATGCTGTAAAAAGTGATGTCATGCTTATGTTATCACCATTTTACAGCTACTGTAAGAGGCCTAAAAACACTACTTCGAAATTTTTTATTTTCTTACGGCATTGTTTTCTAACATTTTAATCTAGAGGTGTGAAAAAAATGGGGCAAAACTCGCACGGAAAGGTCGAGTTCTCTAAGTTCTCGCAGCTCGAACGGGTTTTCCGTTGAACGTGATCCTATGATGGTAATGATATAATTTATAAAGTAAAATATTTAATTCAAAGCTTATTTTCTTTCCCTACAAGAGAAAAGAATTTGGTCAAAAGGCAATAATATATGTTGTATCTATATTGCAATGCAGTATTTCTGTGGGACATGATTTCTTTATAGCCGGATCTTCTAAGGATGGCAGCGCCGATATCTGCGGCTATAGTTTCTGAGAAGTGTGGTGCCTACGTCGGCGGCCAGTCTTTTTATTTTATTTTATTAAAATCGATCTAATAATGATAACACAAAATGTTTGTCAAACCGACTTCTGTGTTCTTTTGTTTCTTCCGATGGAGGCAAACCGTGTATACCGGTGCTTTAGTCATATAGTTATATTAAACGTGGTACAATATGTTGACGGGGTTTGGTGCATGGATTGAGATTATAAGCTATCATACTGATTATTTGTTATGTCACAAATGTTTTTCTTCTACTGATTTAGAATATTAATATTTATTTTCCTTCAATTAATGTTGAGAAAACTACTTAAGAATGCCTAGTAAACAAGCAACATGTTGCGTCGCAACCCCCTTTATTAACGTCCTTGCTAAGTTGTTATGTATATCTATTATTGACCGAAATCATTTGCCACAAAAAGTTCGGCATCTATATTGTAGTCTAATTTGCGATCAACTAGCTTGGGACCGATACATTTTTGCAATTGGTATGTGACCAATATGGATTTGCTACTGACCACGATTAGACCATCCGCATCAAGGCCATCGTGACAGTCATCTGAATGCAACTAATCTTGAGCTGGCGGACTTTGTTGATGTGTGTATCGTCCTAAGAAGTTGTTCGGATGTGAGGCCCATTTAAGCGAACTGTTGGTGTGGGCTATCGTAAACGGCTGAATCATCTAAAAAAATCAAATGAACCTTTCAAAAGGTTAGCTTAATTTTTCTCTAAAATTGTAAACACAATAATTAACACCTCCATATACTTCAATCATCACTCTCTCAACCAACACTATCTTAAAACTGGATGATCAAACTCCATTTCAAGAAATATTAAACGATGCCACAAATTCGACCCAAACCCACCAGTACGAACATCACCCCCGTTTATCTACCATTCTAGAACCCCAACTTCTTGTTAATGATCCCACAAATTTAAACCAAACAGAATCCAAACATGATAGGAACTCCAACTAACATGTTTTGTGAGTTTTTCAATCGCAACCGTGCTTGCACGAGAAGCATTCAGTCAACTTGACTACCAAATGATGATACTTTCTAAAACAGAATACTTGGAAGATCAAAAACATCCTTTTAAGTATGAGCACGCTTAGAATATTGACAAAAAATGAGCCAAAATGGCACGAATCGATCCCTTTCCACCTTCGAACGACCATAACACATCCGCTTCTAGCGCACACACAGCCTACGTCGACCTTAGTGATAACGACACTTCAGCCTCGGTTAGGGATTTTGGGATCAATCTCGAGGACGAATTTCTAGATTTGCCTTGTCCAACTAGCCAAAAAAGTTGCAAGCAAATACAAAGGCAAAATCGAAGTCTGTAATGATTCGTATTTCTCAGATTCTTTTTCATTTATTTGTAATTTGTATTTTCATTTCAATCCTTTGTAATTTGAGACTTGATCATAATGGAAATCATATTCGGTATTATTCTTGTTTAAAAAAACTTGCGCAATACATAAACAATCACGAAATACACATTTTAATACAAAATCGAGGCATACTTTGAGGTTATATTTTCCTCGGAATGTTATTCATACATGTTGTTATCATTCACATCCTTGTACACACCTGAAATACCTAAAAAATTCTTAACTATGAGTTTTCAACATAAAATAAAGAACGAAACAACTTCAGGGACCAAAACTGCACAACCCTGAAATGGCCCCCTCCCGCACAAAGAGGATGAGTGCCTGCTCACTCCTGTGACGCGCGAGGATGCTTAGTTTAACCTGTTGACTTTAAACACTCCGCGCCATGCGGAGGAACCCTTGTTCCTCTCCGTGACGCGCGGGAGAGACACTTTTGCAGCATAATCTGCCTAACTATAAGTTTTAATGTTTTCTTCCAACCACCAACTTCCAACCACTTTTTACATTTAACTTGACCTCCGGATTTTCCATTATGGATACAACCTCCCTAACACTGCATTTCACTTGACACACTCCTAAATCTCTTCCAAAACACTCTCAGATCTCCAAACATTCTCAACTTTGGGCATAAAATATTAAGTTCAAAACACTGAGTTTTGAGCTTCTTCTTGCATTTTTCTTGTTTTATTCTTTCTTCTTTCCCTCGATACCCTCTAGTAGTATTGCCACATGTTTACTAAGGAGAAAAAGATGGTATATCACCAATTTGAGGTCCAAGTTAGGAACTTTTGTCAAACTTTATGAACTTACTTTTCTTTAGCTTTGTTCTTAGAACTCTTACCAACTAAACCAAGCCACCAACTAACTTCAATGTTGAATGGCTTGTGTTAAAGTTTTACTCCAAAAACATGAGGTTCATATGGCTCTCTTTTATGTTCTAGTACACCTCTAAGTAATCTTCAAGTCACAAAGTGAGCAAAACTACACAAAGTCTCCAACCATACAATGTTGGAAGCACTCGTCTAGTTATCCTCACTTGGTTAATTAGAGAACTAGATAGTTTATTTTATGTCTTCATACATGTATTCATGACCATCCAAATCTTCCATGTGATGATTTGTGTATTGGAGAATTCTTGAGGTTAATGGATTTATCCTACCTCTAATGTTTGACATACTTGACAATATGAAAGTTCTGGATCGGGCGGGTCTAGACGGAAGTTTGGACAGGATACAACTAATTCAGTAGAATGTTATTAAGAATGAAGTAGAAGCAGAATAATTCATTCGCACCGAAAGAGTATACATCTTTACAAGCTGGTGAAACATAATTTCTCAGCATTTCCTCTATGGGATCTCAAAACTTATCAAACTATGATCACACGACACTATATAGACATGGGTTTGGTGCGAAGGAGACATTCATGCGGACTTGTTTACCTCCGTACGATGGTAATTACCCTCGTACAAAGGTGTTACCTTCGTACGAAGGTGATCTCATCCTCACCATCGTGTCATGTATTCGTTTTTCTCACTATACAATATTCAACACACGTTCTATCTAGCCTATTCGCACAGTGGCGGACATACATAATATGGTATTAGTACCGTAATTTCTTTTGATTAATTGGCAAACTTCTGAGATATTAGGTCGTTATGTTTGCTAAATCTCTGGGGTATTGTACTTGTCTTCTGATTTTGCGTAAGCAATGGACTAGACCTCGTATAATGCTTTGCTAAGCGCTTCATTTGTGCTCAAACCTCTTGGTGGATTTCTTTTCTGCCCCAACAATCATCACCGGATGATCTGTTTAAAATTGTCATCACCGGATGTACACATTACATTTCTATGCTACCACTGGGTACAGTGGCGGACATACATTTCTATGCTACCATTGTCTCTGCGGTGGCACTAACTTGAGCTCTCAAGGCATCGCATTTAGCCGGATATAGAGATTTTTCAGATATTCTCACCTGTAAGATGCAATGTTTGGCAGTTTTGATACGAGAGTATATTCTGAGGTGGGTAAACATAGTTACAATCAGTAATTAATACACTTAATCGCATATCTCGAAAACAATGTTCGAAAGCTTGATAAAGCTTAAGTGGACCACAATACCGTTGAACGTCTTGAATTGCTAATACTATTCTAAGTGCTTAATCTGAATCCTATGATCTTGTTGGATATTGACAGAAAAACTGACATGATCTCCTTGCTCTAACTTCACAAACATATAGATAGTGTAAATATACTCTTAGTATTAGTTTCTTCCATCTAGTCAAAAAATGAAAAACATCAAAAAGATTTTTCATTTTTGTTTCTATGTGTGAGTTTATCATCCAAAATACTCTGTGGGGTTGTGAATATTCTTTTAATAAGATGTTAAGCATTAGGTAAGGTAATCATATTATAAGTCTTTTTCTCTACAAATCGGTCGTGTAAGATGTATCTAAGTGTGAGGGTATTTTCGTCAACTGATGATGTTTGGTAAAATGATGAAGAGTTGTGAATCACACAATATATGGTGATAAAAGTGAAAATTAATCTAAGTTAAGGAATTTTGTGCTCCCGGTTTTAAGTTATTTTAATTTTCTCTGGGTTCCTAGTGGTGACTGAAGCCTGCTCCGGATTTATCATCGGTAATCAAAATCCGGGTTTGGGTTACAATTATCTCCGGTCTTAAAGATAAATTGGTTCCGAGTTTAGGTGCTAATTAACTTCTTCGGGACTTCCTACTCTATTTAGGATATTCGAAGTATTTCGGATTTTGTGTTTGACCTGCTCAGGAGTTATCTTGAGGTTTGGGAGTTTCCGGTTTTGGTTGCTTCCAGTATATTTTTCCGGACTTATACTCCTGGTCCAAGATTGAATATGTACGGCCTTGCCTAGGGCTTAGTCTGGATTTCTGGTTGTATAAAAGGTTCCCAACCGTTAATTCATTAGTCTCATATCTTTCATTCTCTCTCTTTCATAAACCCACATAACAATACCCTTTGTTCTTGAAAATTTTCTATGTGAAGTTCAAGTATTAGTTCATCCTAGCATTTTTTACATCACAGGTATGTGTATAATGTTATAAACTTCTTCATCTTCAACAAGATTGGTATGTTCTTGATTTTCTAGGGAATATGTGTTTACATACTTGGAACTCAGTGTTCATGATTGTGTAAATGTCTTAGAAAGTTCCTTGTCTGAATGATGGTGATAGCTTGAATGATTATTGTTGATTGTGTTTGTTTTATTTTAGGGTTTTAGGTTTAAAATTTGGGGGTTTTGCTTCAACTTCAAGAACTTGATGTTCTTTATAATGGGGGTTTTGATTCTTGAAGGGTTTGATTGATTTTGAGATGTTTTTGGGTTGTTTGCTTATTTTATGTTGATAACAGGTATTTTTGGCTTGATTATATGTTTGCTTGATCATCTTTTAAAGTGGGTTTTGTTGGTGTTCTTGGCGGGAGTTTTAGATGATATCTTCTTGAGGAAGACAAAGAAATATTTTGAAAAGTTACTTTTTAATTCATTATACTGGCTAATCTTAACTGTTTGTGGTTGAAAACTCGGAGTGTCCAGGTTTCCCTTCCGTATGTTAGAAGGGTTCTAAACTTGGGATTGATGAAGAGTTTCAAACTGAGATTCGGATTTTGAGTTGATACTCCACTTTAAATTCTGTAAATCCGGATTTTGTGTTAAACAATATTTTGTCTGGGATACAAAAACCTTTTTCCGGGTTTATGTGTTAAACAATGTTTGTCCGGCATTCAATTCCAAACCACTTTGCGGGTTTACAGTTTCAACTTTAAACTAGTTCTCTGAATTTTATAGGTAAAAATGTGTCCGGGGTTTCGTTAGAGTTAAAAATTTTCCGGATTTACCTTAGGTTTCTAGATTTGTTTAAGTGGTAGTATGTTTGTCACCAGTTAAAGTAGAGGTTTCCTTTGTTACTAATTAAACTCTTAACAATTTTGATGCACTTGTTTTTGGTATGCTTTTTACATCACAGATATGGCAGACCAACCAGTTGAACAGCAAGGTGGACAACAGGGAGCACAGCCTGTAGATGCAGTAGCTCCGCCTGGTCTAGTAAGGGATCTCTTTGGAAAAAAACAATCAGATTGCATTACTTAATGAAAATGTTCGTGGTGCTGCTGATTACACTCGGATTATACGTTTTCTACGACGTTCGAGAATTGCTTTCACGATTTCCGCAATAAATGTGTTTTTTAGATTTTTAGGTATTTCTTTGTGTTCTCGCGGTTCTCGCATGAACCCTACCCTATATATATATATATATATATATATATATATATATATATATATATATAGGAGAATGATCCGTTAGGAACAACCCTTTATTGCGAGAACCGCGAGAAGCAATGTGAACACAACCAAAAATACCTAAAAAACACACAATTTTTTAAATGTTTTTATAATAAAATCACTACTTTTCGTCGTTAAAAAAATATTTGTGTGTGTGTGTTTTTTATTATTTTGTTTTGGGTGGGGCTTAGGTTTTTAGGTGATGATGGGTGGGTATTTAGGTTTTGGGTGCTGGTGTATTGGGTTTATTTTGTTGTGTATTGGTTCTCGCGGTTCTCGCAATAAAGATAGTTCTCGTATGAACCCTATCATATATATATAGGGGATGTTCATTGGAGAACACTAAAAAAGTAGGGAACAGTGGGGAACCGATTCAAACGAACTCCAATTGGACTCATTCCAGCGGCGTTGAAACCGGCTCGTCGAACACTAACTAGGATCTCTTAACCTAGTCCTAAATCCTAACCCCTAAACCCTAAAGCTAAAAAATAAGGTTAAAACCTAAGCTAAATCGTAAAATCTAAGCTATAAACCCTAAAAGCTAAACCCTAAAAGCTAAACCCTAAAGCTAAATCCTAAAACCCTAAACCCTAAAGCTAAACCCAAATAATAATGATTAACCCTAAAACTAAACCTAAAGCTAAACCCTAAGACTAAGACCCTAAATCCAAACCCTAATATATTTAGGGTTTAGGGTTAGGATTTAAGGTTTAGGGTTAATAGATCCTAGTTAGGGTTCGACGAGCCGGTTCCAACGCCGCTGGAATGAGTCCAATCGGAGTTCGTTTGAGTCGGTTCCCTACTGTTCCCCACTTTTTTAGTGTTCCCCAATAAACCTCACACTATATATATATATATATATATATATATATATATATATAATATATATATATATATACACACACACCCGCGCGCTATATATATATATATACACACACACCCGCGCGCCTTGGGTAATCAAATATGAATGTTGAGAATGAAGGACACAACATGTTGAGAATGAAGGACCCAACAAATCGATCATATATTTAGGAATTTACATGTATTCACTCAAGAATTTGCCATATCATCTAACACTACCTTAACAAAAACATTATCTTTCACTAAATATTTTCCCAACCATTATATTACACCTTTTTAAGTTTTTCACACCATCACCATATTTTATAACTAAATTATTTATCTTAATAACCTAGTTAGTTTTTCTTGAACACTGTTATAAACTAATAAGGTGATTTTATAAAAGTTAAAATATAAATTTAAACATAACTTTTAAAATTTATAAATTATTAAACATACCTTAAATTCTGTTGTTGATGTAATAAATTTATTTTTATAAAAGTTTAATAAATTTGTACATTTATAATAATATGCAACGTTTACTTAACGATTATTTTTAAAAAAAGTTAATTTCCTATACCTTGTTCTTGCGTTCGTTCCTCAGCACGAATAACAACTCGTCATTCAGCCACATATTCACCTACACAATATGTATCGCCTGCAACTTTCTTTTCCCATCTTGTGACATATGTGGATGCTCCATTCTAGACACTTTTATTTCTTAATTAATTTTTAATTTATCAACTTTGGTCTTCCTAATTTCCTAACTTCTAATACTATATTTTATACGTTTTGTATATGCATACTCGTTCATACTATTTTCTTTATATTTGTAAAAAAATTAATCAAATTAGAAAGAACAAAAAAAACATAAAATTGTAATATGTGTGTTAGAGAGAGAGTGAATTATGTAGGCAAATAAATAATTGAATTAACAACATTTACACGTTAGATACTTCATCTCTATCTATATTATTCAACTACAAAACACATTTTCTTCTATATTTTCTTTATTTTTCAAAAACTTTTCACATTCAACTCTCTATCTCTATCATACTCACAAACACTAATTTTGTTAGTTTCTTTTTCTCTTTTTTACACACTCTCAATAAATATATAGAGGGTTGATATAAGCCTCTAAACATAGAGGTTATACTTAGCTTTCTATAAATCATTCTCTATTATACAGATTCTAATATATAGTGGTGTTTTTGTTTTTTTTTTTCTAATTTTTACTCTATATTATATAGAATATATGAATAAAGAGTCTAAAATGTGAATGCTCTAACAAGTATTAATTTTTTAAATTATTAATGATTACTTCTTTTGTTATTTGATAAATTTTTAGCTAACATGATATAATATCATGATACGGTATGGGTAAAATGAAAATCTATACGAGTTGTGATAACTTAGAGAACTCGGCCTTACGAAAGGTTTTTTCAATTTTTGTCTGCCAAAAATCCTAAAAAATCATCTTTTCTAAAAAATTTTTTTTTTTTTCATTTACGACAGCCGTAAATGCTGTAAGAAGTGATGTCATGCTTATGTTATCACCATTTTACAGCTACTGTAAGAGGCCTAAAAACACTACTTCGAAATTTTTTATTTTCTTACGGCATTGTTTTCTAACATTTTAATCTAGGGTGTGAAAAAAATGGGGCAAAACACGCACGGAAATGTCGAGTTCTCTAAGTTCTCACAACTCAGTCGGGTTTTCCGTTGAACATGATCCTATGATGGTAATGATATAATTTATAAAGTAAAATATTTAATTCAAAGCTTATTTTCTTTCCCTACAAGAGAAAAGAATTTGGTCAAAAGGCAATAATATATGTTGTATCTATATTGCAATGCAGTATTTCTGTGGGACATGATTTCTTTATAGCCGGATCTTCTAAGGATGGCAGCGCCGATATCTGCGGCTATAGTTTCTGAGAAGTGTGGTGCCTACGTCGGCGGCCAGTCTTTTTTTTATTTTATTAAAATCGATCTAATAATGATAACACAAAATGTTTGTCAAACCGACTTCTGTGTTCTTTTGTTTCTTCCGATGGAGGCAAACCGTGTATACCGGTGCTTTAGTCATATAGTTATATTAAACGTGGTACAATATGTTGACGGGGTTTGGTGCATGATTGAGATTATAAGCTATCATACTGATTATTTGTTATGTCACAAATGGTTTTTCTTCTACTGATTTAGAATATTAATATTTATTTTCCTTCAATTAATGTTGAGAAAACTACTTAAGAATACCTAGTAAACAAGCAACATGTTGCGTCGCAACCCCCTTTATTAACGTCCTTGCTAAGTCGTTATGTATATCTATTATTGACCGAAATCATTTGCCACCAAAAGTTCGGCATCTATATTGTAGTCTCATTTGCGATCAACTGGCTTGGGACCGATACATTTTTGCAATTGGTATGTGACCAATATGGATTTGCTACTGACCACGATTAGACCATCCGCATCAAGGCCATCGTGACAGTCATCTGAATGCAACTAATCTTGAGCTGGCGGACTTTGTTGATGTGTGTATCGTCCTAAGAAGTTGTTCGGATGTGAGGCCCATTTAAGCGAACTGTTGGTGTGGGCTATCGTAAACGGCTGAATCATCTAAAAAAATCAAATGAACCTTTCAAAAGGTTAGCTTAATTTTTTCTAAAATTGTAAACACAATAATTAACACCTCCATATACTTCAATCATCACTCTCTCAACCAACATTATCTTAAAACTGGATGATCAAACTCCATTTCAAGAAATATTAAACGATGCCACAAATTCGACCCAAACCCACCAGTACGAACATCACCCCCGTTTATCTACCATTCTAGAACCCCAACTTCTTGTTAATGATCCCACAAATTTAAACCAAACAGATTCCAAACATGATAGGAACTCCAACTAACATGTTTTGTGAGTTTTTCAATCGCAACCGTGCTTGCACGAGAAGCATTCAGTCAACTTGACTACCAAATGATGATACTTTCTAAAACAGAATACTTGGAAGATCAAAAACATCCTTTTAAGTATGAGCACGCTTAGAATATTGACAAAAAATGAGCCAAAATGGCAATTCCCTTTCCACCTTCGAACGACCATAACACATCCGCTTCTAGCGCACACATAGCCTACGTCGACCTTAGTGATAACGACACTTCAGCCTCGGTTAGGATTTTGGGATCAATCTCGAGGACGAATTTCTAGATTTGCCTTGTCCAACTAGCCAAAAAAGTTGCAGGCAAATACAAAGGCAAAATCGAAGTCTGTAAGATTCGTATTTCTCAGATTCTTTTTCATTTATTTGTAATTTGTATTTTCATTTCAATCCTTTGTAATTTGAGACTTGATCATAATGGAAATCATATTCGGTATTATTCTTGTTTAAAAAAACTTGCGCAATACATAAACAATCACGAAATACACATTTTAATACAAAATCGAGGCATACTTTGAGTTATATTTTCCTCGGAATGTTATTCATACATGTTGTTATCATTCACATCCTTGTACACACCTGAAATACCTAAAAAATTCTTAACTATGAGTTTTCAACATAAAATAAAGAACGAAACAACTTCAGGGACCAAAACTGCACAACCCTGAAATGGCCCCCTCCCGCGCAAAGAGGATGAGTGCCTGCTCACTCCTGTGATGCGCGAGGATGCTTAGTTTAACCTGTTGACTTTAAACACTCCGCGCCATGCGGAGGAACCCTTGTTCCTCTCCGTGACGCGCGGGAGAGACACTTTTGCAGCATAATCTGCCTAACTATAGTTTTAATGTTTTCTTCCAACCACCAACTTCCAACCACTTTTTACATTTAACTTGACCTAATCCGGATTTTCCATTATGGATACAACCTCCCTAACACTGCATTTCACTTGACACACTCCTAAATCTCTTCCAAAACACTCTCAGATCTCCAAACATTCTCAACTTTGGGCATAAAATATTAAGTTCAAAACACTGAGTTTTGAGCTTCTTCTTGCATTTTTCTTGTTTTATTCTTTCTTCTTTCCCTCGATACCCTCTAGTAGTATTGCCACATGTTTACTAAGGAGAAAAAGATGGTATATCACCAATTTGAGGTCCAAGTTAGGAACTTTTGTCAAACTTTATGAACTTACTTTTCTTTAGCTTTGTTCTTAGAACTCTTACCAACTAAACCAAGCCACCAACTAACTTCAATGTTGAATGGCTTGTGTTAAAGTTTTACTCCAAAAACATTAGGTTCATATGGCTCTCTTTTATGTTCTAGTACACCTCTAAGTAATCTTCAAGTCACAAAGTGAGCAAAACTACACAAAGTCTCCAACCATACAATGTTGGAAGCACTCGTCTAGTTATCCTCACTATGTTAATTAAAGAACTAGATAGTTTATTTTATGTCTCATACATGTATTCATGACCATCCAAATCTTCCATGTGATGATTTGTGTATTGGAGAATTCTTGAGGTTAATGGATTTATCCTACCTCTAATGTTTGACATACTTGACAATATGAAAGTTCTGGATCGGGCGGGTCTAGACGGAAGTTTGGACAGGATACAACTAATTCGGTAGAATGTTATTAAGAATGAAGTAGAAGCTGAATAATTCATTCGCACCGAAAGAGTATACATCTTTACAAGCTGGTGAAACATAATTTCTCAGCATTTCCTCTCTGGGATCTCAAAACTTATCAAATTTATGATCACACGACACTATATAGACATGGGTTTGGTGCGAAGGAGACATTCATGCGGACTTGTTTACCTCCGTACGATGGTAATTACCCTCGTACAAAGGTGTTACCTTCGTACGAAGGTGATCTCATCCTCACCATCGTGTCATGTATTCGTTTTTCTCACTATACAATATTCAACACACGCTCTATCTAGCCTATTCGCACAGTGGCGGACATACATAATATGGTATTAGTACGTAATTTCTTTTGATTAATTGGCAAACTTCTGAGATATTAGGTCGTTATATTTGCTAAATCTCTGGGGTATTGTACTTGTCTTCTGATTTTGCGTAAGCAATGGACTAGACCTCGTATAATGCTTTGCTAAGCGCTTCATTTGTGCTCAAACCTCTTGGTGGATTTCTTTTCTGCCCCAACAATCATCACCGGATGATCTGTTTAAAATTGTCATCACCGGATGTACACATTACATTTCTATGCTACCACTGGGTACAGTGGCGGACATACATTTCTATGCTACCACTGTCTCTCGGTGGCACTAACCTGAGCTCTCAAGGCATCGCATTTAGCCGGATATAGAGATTTTTCAGATATTCTCACCTGTAAGATGCAATGTTTGGCAGTTTTGATACGAGAGTATATTCTGAGGTGGGTAAACATAGTTACAATCAGTAATTAATACACTTAATCGCATATCTCGAAAACAATGTTCGAAAGCTTGATAAAGCTTAAATGGACCACAATACCGTTGAACGTCTTGAATTGCTAATACTATTCTAAGTGCTTAATCTGAATCCTATGATCTTGTTGGATATTGACAGAAAAACTGACATGATCTCCTTGCTCTAACTTCACAAAAATATAGATAGTGTAAATATACTCTTAGTATTAGTTTCTTCCATCTAGTCAAAAAATGAAAAACATCAAAAAGATTTTTCATTTTTGTTTCTATGTGTGAGTTTATCATCCAAAATACTCTGTGGGGTTGTGAATATTCTTTTAATAAGATGTTAAGCATTAGGTAAGGTAATCATATTATAAGTCTTTTTCTCTACAAATCGGTCGTGTAAGATGTATCTAAGTGTAAGGGTATTTTCGTCAACTGATGATGTTTGGTAAAATGATGAAGAGTTGTGAATCACAAATATATGGTGATAAAAGTGAAAATTAATCTAAGTTAAGGAATTTTGTGCTCCCGGTTTTAAGTTATTTTAATTTTCTCTGGGTTCCTAGTGGTGACTGAAGCCTGCTCCGGATTTATCATCGGTAATCAAAATCCGGGTTTGGGTAACAATTATCTCCGGTCTTAAAGATAAATTGGTTCCGAGTTTAGGTGCTAATTAACTTCTTCGGGACTTCCTACTCTGTTCAGGATATTCGAAGTATTTCGATTTTGTGTTTAACCTGCTTGTCACACCCCGACCCGCACCGGAAAAGGTGATCGGGGCATGATTGGGTTATCATCAAAGCTCTGACATTTATTTTAACGTTTCATATTCATTAATACACTTTAATGGGAAATTACAATCAATATTACATCATGACCTAAACATCAATCTAGGCTTCATTGTTTTCTTCTAAGGCATTTCCTATGTTTTCCTTGCTTCATCCTGTTCACCTGTATCATGTGTAAAAATGGTTTTTGGATCAACAAAAAGTTGGCGAGTGAATCCTATGGAAAACATTTGAACAAGTTTATTTAATTGATTATAAAATAAAGTGCACAACCACACATGAGTAAAAATAGATTAAACTTATTAAACCAATCAATTAATATTAAATAATGCACACATGAACAATAATGGATCGTTTTGAGGCACGCGTTGCTCAACTCGTCTCTCACGAGGAACTGATGGGCCTAATGAATGATTTGCATAAACTTAACAATATAAAATATATAACTACAAACAACATAAATAAATAATACACACACGAACAATAATGGATTTGTTTTGAGGCACGCGTTGCTCAACTCGTCTCCCACGAGGAACTGATGGGCTTAATGAATGAATTTATATAAGTTGACAAAATGAAATACATAACCACAAACAATATAAACAATCTAAGTTTAGATCACAATATGGTATGGCACAAGTTTAAATAAACGAGTTAATTTTTGGTGAACATGACACACCCCAAAACGTGTAATTAAAAAGGGGAGTTGTAAGATTCACTCACATTGGGTGCGTTCGGTTGATGATGTTGAGTACGCACGAAGTTGGATTTAACCACGAGTGAAACTAACCTAGATAATGGCATAATGGTTCGGTAAGTAACGGATTTTATTAATCAATTTTAGTAGAATTGTTGGATGTATTTTTGTGAGTTTAAGGCTATTTTCTAACCCTAAAAATGTTATTTGTAAGTATTTTTAATTGATTTTTAAATAAAATAAATAAATAAAAATAATAAAAAATGTTGACTTTTTGACCGTTGACCGTTGACCATTGACCATTGACTTTGACTGTTGACCGGTTCGCATGTGTGTATGTGTGCGCTGGGTGAGGCTCGAACCCGAGACCTCCCGTACGCGTGCACGCAGCTCTACCAACTGAGCTACGTGTCTAACCCGAAATATTTCTGTTTTTAATTATATTTATATACTAATTAGATTAAACAGAAAATCATTTATTTTTAAAAACGATTTTAATCTAACGAGTCGGTGCCCTCCACAGGTCTCGAACTCGGGACCTGTGGTTTAGGTTAACACACAGTCCACCGCTGGACTGTGTGTCTAACTTATCAAATAAACTGATTTTTATTATACTTATATACAAACTAAATATTTTCATTTCTGTCTTAAATAAAAAGTTTGATAATTGTCCGGACCGGTGCGGTAGTCCGGACTCGAACTCGTGACCTGTGTTTTAAACGCGCACACAGTCCACCACTGGACTGTGTGTCTATCTTGGTTATTATTCCGGTTTTTATTAAACTTAACATCTTACGCAGTGACTCCGGTTCGGTTAAAAAAAGAACATTTTTATTAAGGCGAGTATGCGTGGGACATGTATCGAACTCGGGACGTGAGCGTGTTTAATGTGCACACAGTCCACCGCTGGACTGTGTGTCTAACCCGAGTTATATCTTGATTTAAATTAAACTTATACACAACTGAAACTTCGTCTCCTTCGTTGAATTTAACCAGAATCGGAAGTCCGACTGGTTCGAAGATTAAGTCATGTTCGTTAGTGTTTTGAGGTTAATTACAGGTGAGATAAATAAAAAGAATGAAAAATTAGGCGTAAGGTATACCGAACTGGACTCCTCTGTTTCTCTGGCGAAACTCCGGTAACAGCAGAAACTTCCGGCGACGTGTGTTTTGCGGCAGAGACTCTTCAAAGAGCTTGAGATGGATGTGAGTGGCTTCAGTATAAGTTCTGGGTGTTCAGTAAGGCTCAGAAGTGAAGGGCTCGGTTTTTCGGCGATTTGCAGGTATTTTCCGCGAGTGAGTTTTCGTCGAGAAAGGGTGCGGTTTTGAGCAAAAAGGCTACCAGTGGATTGTGGGTGAATTTATAGGGAGGAATCGAGATGTATAGAGTCGGATTTCAGGCTTGATTCAAAGTCATTACGTTTTTCGGCGGTTATAGCTTGTGTCGCGGGTTCAGGCGTCGGTTATAACCGATGTCATAGTTAAAGTTTACGTTAACAACCAAAGAAACCGTCCAATCTCGCGAGATAGCCGGGATTTCCGACGACTGCAATTGGGCGCGTCGTTATTTGAATTCGATATTTATGATATGAATTAATTGTTTCCTTAATTAACAAGAAACACTAGTGGCGCAGTGGTTGGATTGTTAGAAGATAAGTTGTTTGCTGAAACGCTGGCTGACCCGGGTTCGAAACCCGGCAGCTGCTTTTTATTTTTATTTCATTATTTTTAACAGTTTTTCAAAAACAATTACATATTCCAATAGACTTATTAATTATGTATCGTTTAAAAATAATTTGGGCATTAAATATGCAACGAAATTTTTAACTGATTGTTCGGTTAATAAACGGAGCGGGTTTGGTAAAATCCGGTTTTTGACGGATGTTACACTACTCAGGAGTTATCATGAGGTTTCGGAGTTTCCGGGTTTGGTTGCTTCCAGTATATTTTTCCGGACTTATACTCCTGGTCCAAGATTGAATATGTACGGCCTTGCCTAGGGCTTAGTCTGGATTTCTGGTTGTATAAAAGGTTCCCAACCGTTAATTCATTAGTCACATATCTTCATTCTCTCTCTTTCATAAACCCACATAACAATACCCTTTGTTCTTGAAAATTTTCTATGTGAAGTTCAAGTATTAGTTCATCCTAGCATTTTTTACATCACATTTATGTGTATAATGTTATAAACTTCTTCATCTTCAACAAGATTGGTATGTTCTTGATTTTCTAGGGAATATGTGTTTACATACTTGGAACTCAGTGTTCATGATTGTGTAAATGTCTTAGAAAGTTCCTTGTCTGAATGATGGTGATAGCTTGAATGATTATTGTTGATTGTGTTTGTTTTATTTTAGGGTTTTAGGTTTAAAATTTGGGGGTTTTGCTTCAACTTCAAGAACTTGATGTTCTTTATAATGGGGGTTTTGATTCTTGAAGGGTTTGATTGATTTTGAGATGTTTTTGGGTTGTTTGCTTATTTTATGTTGATAACAGGTATTTTTGGCTTGATTATATGTTTGCTTGATCATCTTTTAAAGTGGGTTTTGTTGGTGTTCTTGGCGGGAGTTTTAGATGATATCTTCTTGAGGAATACAAAGAAATATTTTGAAAAGTTACTTTTTAATTCATTATACTGGCTAATCTTAACTGTTTGTGGTTGAAAACTCGGAGAGTCCAGGTTTCCCTTCCGTATGTTAGAAGGGTTCTAAACTTGGGATTGATGAAGAGTTTCAAACTGAGATTCGGATTTTGAGTTGATACTCCACTTTAAATTCTGTAAATCCGGATTTTGTGTTAAACAATATTTTGTCTGGGATACAAAAACCTTTTTCCGGGTTTATGTGTTAAACAATGTTTGTCCGGCATTCAATTCCAAACCACTTTGCGGGTTTACAGTTTCAACTTTAAACTAGTTCTCTGAATTTTATAGGTAAAAATGTGTCCGGGGTTTCGTTAGAGTTAAAAATTTTCCGGATTTACCTTAGGTTTCTAGATTTGTTTAAGTGGTAGTATGTTTGTCACCAGTTAAAGTAGAGGTTTCCTTTGTTACTAATTAAACTCTTAACAATTTTGATGCACTTGTTTTGGGTATGCTTTTTACATCACAGATATGGCAGACCAACCAGTTGAACAGCAAGGTGGACAACAGGGAGCACAGCCTATAGATGCAGTAGATCCGCCTGGTCTAGTAAGGGATCTCTTTGGAAAAAACAATCAGATTGCATTACTTAATGAAAATGTTCGTGGTGCTGCTGATTAAACTCAGATTATACGTTTTCTACGAGGTTCGAGAATTGCTTTCTCGATTTCCGAAGATGTGCATCAAGTGAGATTGTATATTCAAGATTTTTGGCGTACGAGACGAACAGTAGGAACTACAATTGAAGCTGCTATAAATGGAATCCAAATTGTTATCACAAAAGTCGTTATTCGTGCATCTTTACGTTTGGTGACTTGGATCATGGTGAAACTTGTTTGCTAAGCATATTCGTGAAAGAGGTGCTCGAGCTTTTGAATATGTAGGTTCTTTTCGGTCCAAACAGATATTCAAGGGTATGATTATTGGGCAATGGAGGTACTCCTATCATTTGTTGATGCAGTGCAAGGCTCCTCGAAAATCTGGCATAGATGGAATGGGACAAGAACTTCAATCAGCTATGATCGGTTTAACTTTCAATCAACCATACAATTTCTCCCTTATGATTTTTAAGGCATTTCAATCTCATCTCGCACTATGAGCCAATGACAAACGGTCAATAATTCTTTCTCCGAGATTTCTTACGCTGATCTTTCGTCTCCTTATTTCGAACTTACTGCTTGAGATTCAGTTACCCGCTTATGCTCAGACCCCCATGCATCCACATATCTTTAAAGATTGTGAAAGCGCAAAAGTTACCAAGCATGCAAATGTTCTTCCTGTTCCACATCCCCTGCTTGGTTCAATTGCTCAACAAGATAACTACAATCCCGATAATGATCAAACGTGCATTGATATCCGTAATGGGGTTGAAGAAATTTTTGGAGCTGGGGATGATGGTGGTGCTCCTCCAGAAGATCAGGATCCAGTGGTTGTTCAACCTCAGGTTGATCTTCAACAACCATTGGTCGATGAACCTGTGCCAGAACCCATAGCTAAACCAGTTATTGAAGAACCGATTGATGAAAATATTGATATTGGTGAACAAATTAAAAATGTCATGGGAAAAGAGAACATTGTACATGTTGAGCAGCCCGTTGTTACTACCTCGGCTCCTAGTGTTGCTGTAGAGACTGATCCACTAATTTTAGAGCTTGACGCAGCTCTAGTAGCTGGACCATTGTCTCGCATTTTTAGATAAAGGAAAAAGGATTATAGATGACTCAAATAATGATACGTTGACGAAAAGAAGTATATTCGGTTGGTGCAAAAGGATTTTGAAAATAGAATCTCGCCTGATGAGAAAGAGCAGCTTGATTTATTCCGAGCAAAAGTTACCTCCTTCGGTCCCTCTTGTGAATGGAGTCTACGTTTAGCAAGATGGAATAACAAATTAGATGATTTAAATTCTATTACTTTTGACTCTTCTTCGGATGATGATAATGATGATGACCGTCGTCCTCCTGTTTCAGGGGCAGTTCGAATCTCACCGCCAATCAGGACGTATAAACGGTGACGGATAGTTGAGAGTTCAGATGTTCAAGGTTTGAGTGTTGAAGCTGTTCTAGCAGATGTTTCTTTGTGTGCACTCATTACTTCGGTTACTAGCGGTCTTACTATTTTGGGAAAATCAGTTTCTCTTCTGTCGGTTACCGCTCCGCTACAGTTACTCCTTTTGTGGAGTTCATCAGTGTTTCTACTTCTATGGGAACTTCTACTCCAATGATGTCTTCTGCTATTCCTACCACTTCACTGTTTGGATCACTTACTTCTCTGATGAGTTCTGGAAATTTGTTTGCCACTTCGGAAAGTACTGTGGTGCCTCCTGTTTTTATAGGTATGCCGCCGAGTGGAACTCAAAGTTTTGTACGACCAAGTTCTCTGGCTGTTTAAAGGTCTTCAGTATCTAAAAGACCTAAGAGGATATTTGCAAAGACTAGGGCACTACGACTCGAAATGTTCGTCCAAAGGTGGCATTCGGTTCTGATCCTCTGTCTCAAAAGAAGCAAAGTCTGCCTAGACCGCCTGTTCCTCAATCGTCTAGTCCTAGACCTTCTGGTTCTAGACCTAATGCATCTGCTTCAGTACCGAGACCTCCAGGCACAGTGAGTGTCATGAAGGGCAAAACTTTCTTGGTTTCGTTGGAACTCAGTTTCTAGATGTTGCCAAAGTTTTGAGAAAACATCAGGGGCAAATTCAGCATCCGCGAAGGTAGATCGAATATTAGAAGAAAAAGGATGCGAGGAGGGATCAACAGATAACTCACTTGTTTAATTTGCAAAGCATCAGGGTGTTCATTTGGCGACCTCATTAAAAAGGATGCTTCTTCTAATTCTCGACAAGAGACTCTACTCAAGGCAACTGATCAGGTACATCAGATCATTACGGATCTTGTGAAGCTCTTTGCTGCTCAGGGGGAAATACAACTTTACAATTGCAAGGTCAATGCAAAATCGATGAACGCAAGAAAATTCGTGATGATCTTGATAAAGATAAGGATCCTGAAGCCGCTGTGCAGGGGGAGCAGCCAAGGAGCGCACTTGCTTCTGAAACTGCAACCACTACTCAGGCTAAGGGGGAGTCTGGTTTGGGAGTTGGTGCTGGGGGAGACAAGGGTCCCACTGATGCTGATCCGGGTGTTTTTCTGATTCTGATATTGATGACCCTGCTACTAAATTGGTTTTAGATGATGGCGACGTGGTGGCAGGGTTAGTAGAAGAATGGAAGTCAGATGATGAGCTTGTTAGCAAGTTTGATTTTATTAAAACGGGTAAAGGGAAAAGTATTGAGTACGAGTTCTTGAATGTAAAAATGGATGATCTCCAAAACTATGTATTTGGGGATGTTCTGCCTGACGAAATCGCGAATCCTATTCGAGTCCCTGAAGATGGTTCAAAGCTCTTCCCGATGAGACTCAAAAGAAGAGATATATTAACACAAAAGGGGATTATTCAGGCCAGATTAGGAGTTGGGATTTTGATGAACAACATAGCATGGTCCTGATCAAACGTACGGATGGAGTTCAAACTTTAGGCCATGGACTAAATATTTACAAACTTCACGTGCTCGTGATCTCCATCATATTGCTTAGTTGAATCTCAACAATCACCCAACGTGGCTAGCATTAGAGGATTAATTCTCATCTGGTTGCTGAGAGTCATGAAAGCAAGTGGAGAACATTCAAACCTGCGGTTGGACGAGCTGTTAAATCCAAAGATAATTTCATGGGGAAACAGGTGTTGAAGATGGTGTATCCACCAGCTAGATGTCTTCATAAAATTCCTATGTGCAGATTTGATCTTGATAAGATTAAGGATATTGGATGTTGGTATCTTGATGGAAAAACTGGGGAAGCAGTTATTACATAAAAGAAAGTGTCCGAAGATATTCTACAGATTTTAGATACAATCTGGCTTGTTAACTTGAAGATGGAACATTTGAAAAAGCTTCGTCGTCTGCCTATGCGTTGTCACACCCTGACCCACAGCGGAATAAGAGTCGGGGCATAATTGGGTTATCACCAAAGCTCATGATGTTTACTAATATGTTTCATATTTATTAAATTCAAAATTACAACTTCAATATTCCAAACAAGTTCATACAATTACAAGGAAAAAGTAACTAAATAAACATCCAAAGCCTAAACCGATTTATTCTTCTAAGCCGTCCTATATGTTTCTTGCTGCAACTGGATCACCTGTATCATGTGTAAAAATGGGGGTTTTTGGGTCAACAAAAGTTGGCGAGTGAACCTTGTTAGAAAACATTTATAATTGATTTCTTGTTGTATTTAATATGGAAAAATTGTGCAATAATCATATGTGAGAAAACGTAAATAATCATACAATAACATACAATAACAAACTACCTTGCATGAATATATGACATGAATGATAATGTAAATGTTGGCAACGTCACGTTCCGCTCATAGGTAATGGGGAACGGACGGCCTATGATGATGTATGTGCGATCAAGGCTCAATCAAACGGATCCGATCGTATGTTGGCAACGCCTCGTTCACGCTCATAGGTAATGGGGAACGGTTCACGCTCATAGGTAATGGGGAACGGCGGCCTATGATGTATGTACTGAAAATGATAAATTTAATCTAAACGTTAACCACACAAACAGTTGATACATATTGAATACACATTTGATCATGGATATGATGGATGCACAAGTGTTTAAATGTAATAAATAATAAGACACATGATACACCCCAAAATGTGATTAAAACGGGAATTTGTAGAGATTCACTCACATTGGGTGCGTTCGTTTGATGATGTTGAATGCGCACGAGTTTAGAGGGTTGATCGACGAGGAATAACTAACCTAAATAATAACGAAAAGGTACGGTAAATAAGTGGATTTTATTAACAATTTTAATAGGATTTTTAGATATATTTTTGTTGTGAGTTTAAGGTCATTTTCTAACTTTAAAAATATTATTTTTAAGTATTTTTAATTGATTTTTAAATTAAATAAATAAATAAAAATATAAAAAATGTTGACTTTTTTTTGGGTTGACCGTTGACCGTTGACCATTGACTGTTGACCGGTTCGGTCTTGTATTTGTTTGCACTGAGTGAGGTTCGAACTTGTGACCTCTCGTATACGTGCACGCAGCTCTACCAACTGAGCTACGTGTCTAACCCGAAATATTTCTGTTTTTAATTATATTTATATACTATTTAATTTATTCAAAATTCATTTATTTTAAAAAGGATTTTAATTATATCGAACCGGTGTGCATAACAGGTCTCGAACCCGGGACCTGTTGTTTAACGTTGCACACAGTCCACCGCTGGACTGTGTGTCTAACATGGTTAAAATACTTGTTTTTATTTCACTTATATACTAACTGGAAGTTTCCGTATTTAGGTTTTATAAAAAATCTGAATATTGTGACGAATCGGAACAAGGACAGACTCGAACCCGGTATCTCTATGATTCAAATGCACACAGTCCACCGCTGGACTGTGTGTCTAACCCGAGATATAATCCGATTTATATTAAATTTATACACAAACTAAACTTCATCTTCTTCGTTAAAACAACCCAGAACAACAATTATTCGACTGTTCTTGTTTAATTCGATTAACGGACATATAAATGATTAAAATGAAATGGATAAAGAAGGTTTTGGAAACGAATGTACCAGAAAGAGGTTTTTCTCAGAATTCCGGCAAAGGTCGTCGGCTCTGTTTATGAATTCCGTCTGAGCGGACCAATTAACAGTTTTGATTAACTAATTGTGAAATTAAGTGACTAAACAAGGATTATCAAAGAGTTTAGATGCTCGTACCGATTCACAGCGTGATTTCAGAATTTTCAGAAAATTTCCGGCGGTTGCAGGTTATCCGGTATCGTCGTCTGGGACCGATTCTGGTAGAAGGGTTTGAGTTAGTAAGAGTCTAACAATAGATAGAAGATGAAAGAATTGAGAAATTTACCGTTTTGATGAATGACACGGTTTTTCGGGAAAGTCCGGTGATATCAGATAGCGATTCCGACGATCAGAAATTAGAGCAAAAGTGAAATTGAGAGTTCTGTGGGTGTTTCTGAGTTGTGAGACAATGATAATACCTGTGTAAATTTGGAGTTGAATGATTTCGGTTATCAAACTCGAACATCATATGAATCGGGTCCAATAAAGGCTGAATTGATTAAGAACGTCGGTCGTAATGATTTCATCGGTTATAACCAGTAACTCACGATCACTCAATCGTCTGGATGGTTGAAAGCCGATTATCGGTTTCAGTTTTTGGCGCAAACAGGTAGATTCACGGGTGATCTTAAGGTTTTATTTGTTTCTTGATTACACAAAAACAACAAGTGGCAGAGTGGTTAAGTGTTTGATAATTGAGTCTTCCGGCTGACCCGGGTTCGAAACCCGGCAG
The DNA here is from genome assembly GCA_947069175.1 of Scalesia atractyloides. Taxonomy (NCBI): domain Eukaryota; kingdom Viridiplantae; phylum Streptophyta; class Magnoliopsida; order Asterales; family Asteraceae; genus Scalesia; species Scalesia atractyloides. Next base: position 44,956,697 of record CAMTDV010000016.1, read on the forward strand.
CCCCTTTTTATTTTTAATTGCTTTATTTTTATTTTCTAACAATTTTAATTTCCATATTCTAAAATGTTTATTAGTTATGTATTGTTTAAAATTAAAATAGGCATTAAATGATCAACGAAAATTTGAAACTGATTATTCGATTAATAAACGAAGCGGGTTTTGAAAACCCGTTTTTCGACGGATGTTACAGTATCCCCTACTTTTAGAAATTTCGTCCCGAAATTTAAGTAGTAGTGGTTACAGGAAAAAGATGCGGGTATTTTTCGCGCATTGAGTCTTCACGTTCCCAAGTAAACTCAGGTCCTCGTTTCGACTCCCAGCGTACCCTAACAATTGGAATACGACTCCGTCTTAAAAGTTTTTCTCCAAAGTCCATGATCTCTACTGGTCTTTCAATGAAATGCATAGATTCATCGATCTGAATATCTTCCAGGGGAATATGGAGGTTTTCATCGGCGAGACACTTCTTTAAGTTTGATACGTGGAATGTGGGGTGAATTCTGTTGAGTTCTTCTGGTAGGTCAAGCTTGTATGCTACAGGTCCTACTCTTTCGAGTATCTTGATAGGTCCTACGTAGCGTGGTGCTAGCTTGCCCTTCTGGCCAAAACGAACTACTCCCTTCCACAGTGATACTTTTAAAAGTACATGATCACCAATGTTAAACTCCAAAGGCTTTCGTCGTTTGTCTGCATAACTCTTTTGACGACTTTGTGCCGCTAGAAGATTGTTTCGAATTTGATGGATCTTGTCTGTGGTTTCTTGAATCAATTCTGGACCGGTGATTTGAGCTTCTCCAATTTCGTGCCAACATACTGGAGATCGGCACTTACGACCATATAAAGCTTCGAAAGGTGCCATGCCGATACTTGAATGATAGCTGTTGTTGTACGAAAATTCAACTAATGGTAGATGAGCGTCCCAATTTCCCTTGAAGTCTATGACACATGCTCGGGAGCATATCTTCAAGAGTTTGGATGGTGCGTTCAGATTGTCCATCAGTTTTAGGATGGTAAGCGGTACTGAGGTCTAATCGTGTACTCAAAGCGGCTTGTACGGCTTGCCATGTTCGTGAAGTGAAACGACCATCACGATCTGAAATAATGCTTAACGGTACACCATGACGGCTTACGATCTCGCTGATGTAGATACGAGCTAACTTCTCATTCTTGAAGTCCTCGCGAATCGGAATGAAGAGGGCTGATTTTGTAAGACGATCAATGATTACCCATATAGTGTCATACCCACCGGAGGTGCGAGGTAACCCGGTAATGAAGTCCATGGTTATGTTTTCCCACTTCCATACAAGTATTTCAGGTTGGACTAGAAGTCCTGAGGGTCTTTGATGTTCAGGTTTTACTTTGGAACATGTAAGGCACTTGGAAACAAAAACAGCAATATCCTTGTTCATTCCTGGCCACCAGTAGGTGTATCGAAGGTCTTGATACATCTTGTCGGCTCCTGGGTGTATAGAGTATCGTGTTTTGTGCGCCTCATTCATAAGGAAATCACGAAGGTTATTGTGATCGGGAATCCATATGCGATCTAGATTAATAAACGAAGCGGGTTTTGAAAACCCGTTTTTCGACGGATGTTACATGCGTTACCTTGAAGAAGATCGTCTGTTGGCTAATCAATTCATCAAGGTATTGCAGTTCTGTGTGAAAAATCAAGTCTGGGCAGACATTGAGTACTCAAAGCATGAATGAAGATTACTTGTTCAACAAATAAGATCCTTGAATGATCAAGGGGGAGTTTGTTAATGCACTCTGGGTGATAAGTGCAGGCTCTCTTTAGTTCAGGGGTCTTTATGCATATCTTGTAATATCTATAGTTTAGTCCGAACTTGTTTAGATAGTTCCGAGTTTATTGGTGTCCGGGTTAGGGATCAATACCTAATCCGAGTTTTGTTGTTTCCAAGTTTACAATGTTGACTTGTATGTTTCCGGACTTTGGGTATGTAGTTCCCAAGTTCGGGTTTCTATTTATGTTGTTTGAGTCCGGACTTTGCATATGTTAGTGTTAGGATCTAAGTTTGAATTAGTTGTGATTTTCATTTCAAAAATGGAAATGAATGTTGAAATCAAAGTGATATGCAGTGGAAATATATGGAAAACTTTTATCACATCTAATGGTCGTTTATTTTGATCATCATGCTTTTAAAACTTGTAGTTTATGCATGTGAATTACAAACCCCCCTTAGCCCAATAGGAACAATTGATAGTACAGAAATCTAGAGAAGAAGATAAGCGAATGATCTTTTAGACAGATAGAAATTCAGTACAATGAAGACACGTATTTATACTACACTTCTAACCTCTGAGCATCTTTGATGACGTCAGGGTTGATAGTGAATTTAACAAACTAAACTAACACTAAACACTGCTAGCCTATCCTCTGATCAGTGCCAAGCACTATTACATTGAATATAAAACTAATATAAGCTAAACACTGATCTCTATCCACTGCTTGAGTCTTCTGGCAGACCTTTTTCATTTGTTGTTTAGTGAGAGCAGATGATAGAAGGCAAAGCTTAGGTATAGCAGAGAATATACAAAGAGTTTGTAAACTCTGATCTTGGGATCAAACATCTGATGTGTATTTGGCTTTATATCATTTGTTCCTTTTTGCAGGGTTCAATCCCAACAATCTCCCCTTGGAACTAATCTGCCCTTTGCATTGTAATTCAAAGTTGAGAGACTCCACATCATCTTCATCATTTTCAAGCACCAGATTCAAAAGATCTTGAAGGTCTTCTTCACTTAGCTCATATGCATCCTCTATTCTAATCTTGGTGGCATCACCATTTGACTTGAGCAGTGTCAATTCATGGGAGTTTTTGTCAACTTTCAATTTTAGAATTTTTGGGTCAGATGGTTTTCTAGGATGGCTACTTATTGTTGAGGTTGGTGGTAAACTCTGATGAGCAATATTTGACATGTGTTCTCTCAGTTTGTCAGTTGCTTCATCAGTGAGAAAGTTGATCATGTATTTGATGCCTTCCTTTATGAAGTTGTGTTCATACCTTTTCAGTTCTTCTTCAGACATCTCCCTTTGCCTTTTTCTTTGATTCAAAGCAAGTGTGGATGGAACAAATGTTGAGACAAACCTTTGAGAAGGTTGAGCTTTATGAACAACAACCTCTGATGAATAAGTAGGCCTCTTTGGCAATGTTGGATCAGTTTTTCTTCTTTCTTCAAGCCTCTTATATGTGTCTATCACTTTAACCTCTGACCACCTTGTGATTTGGTTCTTTGACCCATAATGTGCAGCTATTAGTTCTTCTTTCATTCTCCTGAGCTTCACAGCTTTGTCAGGCACATTTTTCTTATATTTGTTCCAATCTGGAGGAGTGGGCTTTTTGAGAGGATCCTTTAACATTTCTTGCATTCTTTCCACCTCTTCTTTAATTCACACACAGTCCATTCTTTAAACTGTGCCCTTGTTTCCTTGTATTGTTTATTATCCATGATGTGATCAATGTAATCACTCTTCAGGCTCTCATCAGACAGCTCTTTTGCATAAGTCTCTTGAGAAGTCTTCTAACCTTCTGATTTTGCTTAGCTGGAACTGCATATAGTTTTTCACTTCTCTGTCAGTTCTTCCATGTGTATCCGTCTTGGTGATATCCTCTGCTTGTTTAGCCTTTAACATCAAATATTCTTCTAGATTCCTTGGCTTGGGATATCCTTCCACATATAAAACTTTCCCTTTTGTCTGGATCTTCTTCTGAAAAGAAAGACTTGATCTCTTCTCTGACAACTTGCAGATCAAATGGGAATTGAGTAGTGAGAGGCAATAAGGTCATCTTTGTAATTTGAGAATAAGGAAGTGTAACAGGTGCTGTGGTGGTCAGTGGTGATGACAATGATAATGGCAAAGGGATGATCTTGTCATCAAGTACAACATTTGTGGTTCTCCTTCTTTTAAAAACTGAGTTTGGGTGATTGTGGTTGTGGAATTCTTGTTGGTGTGGAAATTGGTTGAGTAGTGGTTGAGAAAATGATCATGGTAGTGGTTGGGTTAACATCTGCTATAACCACTGATGTATCAACAGATGTTGACACAGCAACAGTTGTAACATCTGTTGTGGTTGTGGGTGGTGTTTGAGATTTTGTGGGAGCAGATACTATGGTTGGATTTTCAACATTGGTTTTAGAAGGTGTCGATGTTGGTTGTCTAGTTTTTCTAATAGCCCTTTTCTTTTGAGAAGTACCAACCTCTTCTTTTTCCCTTTGTTGAGTAATCTTTTGTTCAACAAAAGTTCTGCTCTCATCTCTAACCCTCTGCTTGTTTCTCTCCTTTTCCCTATCCAGAGCATTTTGAGTTTCATCAGGTTTCTTGCTACCATCTGGTCTAGGGATAACCACTTTTGGTCTTGATGATGGGTCAGTTTTGAGCTTCAACACTTCTTTTTCATTCTCCCCCTTTTGGCATCCTCTGGATTGACTAGAATGACAGTGGGAGGAGAAGTGCAAGTGATTTGGAGAAGATGAGCTTTGATATCCTTGATGTCTGCACTTGTGTTGTTGTACCTTGCATCAACCAAATTTCTGAAATTCTCCATGTAATGTGCATGTTGAATGTCAGCATGTTCTCTTTGTTGTTGAAGCAGAGGATACATTAATTTCCATAGCTCAACAGTGGTTGTTGTGGCCGGAACAGTGGATTGACTTTTGGATTGTTCTAACATCTGCTTCATCAGAATTTTGATTTCTTCCACGGAATTTTCTATCTTCAAAACTCTCTCTGTCAAATCCATGTATTTTAGCTCATCACCTAACTTAATAGGATCATCTGAACCCCTACCACTTGTGGTAGTTTTATCTGTGTTATCATGACCAGAGGTTTCAAAACTTGCTTCAAACACAGACCCCCCTTTGTCTTGGTACTGGGGACTTCCAACCACATCAGAGGATACCTTAGTAGCCTTAGCAGTTGTTGCCTTCAACAGAGTCTTATAGATGTAACCACTGTTCCAATTGAAAACTTGGGAGTTTTGCAATTGTAGTGGTTGCTCTTGTTGAATTATCACCAAGGGTTACATGTAACCCAAGGGATGTAGCCTCTTCAGTTGTTGATGGGTTAGCAAAGATTGAAGGATCAGACCCAGTCACATTCAGGAGTAAATTCTCATTTATAGGTTGGTTAATGTCTATTCCAAATCAATTGCATTCAACAGGGGTAATATGGTTGGTCGGAGTTTCTTTATTGGTGAAGGTTGTGGAGATGAAAGAGACATTGCTCTGGGAGAGGGGTTGTGGAAGATAGAACCAAGTGGATCTAGAGCTTCATAATTTGGTGTCCCTGTGATTACAACCTTATCCTATTGTGAGGACGAAGGAGGAGTTTGGTATTCAGGTTGAGATTCTAACATCTGCTGTAAAGAAGTAGTAGCAGTGTTTTCTTGTGACTTTTGTGTTGTCACTGGGTTATCTTCTCGGATCTGATCTTCCAGAGTCCCTTTTTATTCTTTGTTTGGTGGGATTTTTGGATTTTCTCTTGGTTTTCTTTTTGGAAATTTTTGGTGTGGGTTTCAAGACACTGGTTGTAGTTTCCTGATCACCAAGAGCAGTGGGCTCAGTAGCAGGAGGTTGAGATTGAACATTTTGTTCATTTAAAACAGGCGCAGCCTCCTCTACTTGTGTTTTCTTATCTTGATTTGTGATTCTGGTAAAAGTTTCATGATTAAGGCTGCCAGTAGAGACAACGACGCCAAGTTTAGTATCATCACTAGTTACCTGGGTTTGGATGTAAACACTCAAAAATCTTGTGTGCATCAGAAAAGCCTTTCTAAGTTTTATATTTTTATAATTTGCCACTAAATCATTGAACAAAAATTGGGAGTAATTAAAATCTGAGTTTGTTAAAATAACATAACCTAAGTATTGTATGTTCAATGGAATTTCATTGAAAGCAGTGGTCTTTGCAGATAAACATGTGAGAAGAGTATGAAAGAAAAATCCCATCTCAGCAGGAAAATTAGGGTTGAAAATTGTCTTACCTGTAAGTTGACCAGTGTAACATCTTTCCACAAACTCAGCATGCATCTCATTTATTGAGAATGATACTGGATGTTCAAGTTCATTTAACTTGAAGACTTCTGAAATTGTCTTAGGGCTGATTTGCATGAATGTTTTGCCCACTTTAGAAACGATAGCATAAGGAACATCTTGTGTAGAATAAACCTCAGCATTAGCCCAAAAATGTCGAAGAGTATCAAGAAAGATAGGGGCTTTAACTACCAACACATCTTTAAATTTCGAATCATTCAAGATTTTGATCATGGCATGATATCTAGTGTTTGATTCAGTTGTTTCGAGTATGGTTGTGTGGTTGTGTGGAGTTTTGATGATCAGAGTCATCGATACTGATTTGGGTGCGGAATTGGATTTTGATTTAGGTTTGGAAGAAGATTTGGATTTTGAAGAAGTCATGATGATTAACCGCTTTGAAGAATTTTTGAATTCGATACGGCAAAACTCTGTTTATGGATAGAACAGGGTTTTATAAAGTGAAAAAGTGATGATGACGTGGCAAGATATGACGGCTATCATCTGTCCACATGTATCCTCTGATGAGTATGGAAGATAATTGTTATGAGAACCACTGTTGTGTATTAACAGTGGATGGGAACAGTGTTTTGAGTTTACACTATCAATGGATAAGGTCAGCGTAGTGGTTTGACCAAGCAGAGGATACACTTTGTCCAGTGGAATAGATTTTCGAAGCTTATCAGTGTTTTGAAAGAACAGTGGTTTGAAAAAACTTTAGAGATTTGTTGAAAAACTTCAATTTGACTATTTTTAAGGATGGATTTTTGATTTTCTGAAAACATTTTACTGATATATACACATGGGACACAAAAATTTATTTTTACTCCATGTTTAGCATTCCAATTCTAGAGATCAGACTTTCAAAAGTATATGTATATAATGCTTTGGTTAGAACATCTGCTAGTTGATCTTTAGTATGGACTTGCAAAGAAATCAAACCTTTTTCATAGCAATCTCTCACAAAGTGGTGTATGATGTCAATGTGCTTTGTTGTGGAGTGTGAGACAGGATTTTTGATGATATTTTCAGCTGCTTGACTGTCTATCTTGAGAGGAGTCTTTAAAGCAGTTATACCAAAATCCAACAGTTGGTTCTGAAGCCACAAAAGTTGAGCAGTGCAACTTGCAGCAACAATGTATTCTGCCTCAGCAGTGGATGTAGAGACTGCAACTTGCTTTTTCTTTGCCAGGACACTAGGCAATCACCTAGGGATTGAACTCCTCCTGATGTGGACTTCCTTGTGGTGTGGCAATAAGCAAAATCACTATCTGAGTAACCTGAAAGCTCAATGTTTCCACTAGCAGGATACCAGATACCAAGTGTAGGAGCACCTTTTATGTATCTGAATATCCTCTTCACAGCAATTAAGTTTGACTTTCTAGGTGCTGACTGTGATCTGGCACAACCAATGTTGCAAACATGATGTATGGCCTAGAAGCAATTAGGTACAATAAAGACCCAATCATACTTCTATAAAGAGTTTGATCAACCAAGTCATCTTTGTCCTCAACAGTGACAAGCTTTGAGGTTGCCGTGGGTGTGCTACAAGGTTTACAGTCATATATCAAATTTGTTACGCAGTTCTTTGACATTCTTATTTTGATGAATGAAAGTACCATTGTGCTTTTGTTTAACTTGAAGACCAAGAAAACATTGTAGCTCACCCATTGCACACATTTCAAACTCTGCTGCCATGAGTTTTCTGAACTCTTCACACATGGCAATGCATGTGGATCCAAATATGATGTCATCCATATAAATTTGACAAGCATCAAATCTTTTCTTCTCCATTTCAAAGATAATGTTTTATCAATTTTACCTCATGAGAATCCAATGGATAAGAGAAAAGTGGATAGAATTTCATACTAGGCTCTCGGTGCTTGTTTTAGACCATACAATGCTTTGTTTAACTTGTACACTTGATCAGGATAAAATGCTTCTTCAAATCCAGGAGGTTGACACACATACACTTCTTCCTTGATCTTTCCATACAAGAATGCACTTTTGATGTCCATTTGATACACTTTGATGTTGCGGTTGGCAGCAAAAGCTAAGATCAGTCTGATGGATTCTAATCTTGCTACTAGAGCAAAGGTTTCATCATAGTCAATGCCTTCTTCTTGTTTGTAGCCTTAAACCATGAGCCTTGCCTTGTTCTTGACAACAATACCCCTTTCATTAGTCTTGTTCCTAGAACATACATCCTTAGGAAGTGGTACAAGTTCCCAAATTTATTATCTCTTGAATTGAAGGAGCTCCTCTTACATAGCTTCTACCCAACTATTGTCTCTTAGTGCCTCTTGATACTTGACAGGTTGTGTGAGTGATAGAAAGCCAACAAAAAGACAAATGTTTTGGGATTGGCTTCTTATGAGCACTCCCGCATTGATGTTTCCAATAACTTGATCCAATGGATGGCTTTTGAGGAAGATCAAATCACCTTGATATGGGATAATTGCATTTTGAGGTGAAGGTTGCAAATGTGTATCATCTGACCTAACCTCTGCTGGTGAATTTGAGGGTCCCGCCTCTGATTAGAATGGTGGTGGAGGTATGGGAGGTATAGAAGTGAGATTGTGTTGATTTTTTTCCATATTGTGTGGACTTTTGTCAACAGTGGTTTGGTTTTGAGAACTAGCAGAGGTTTATGGATCAACAACTATTGAGCCAACAGAGCTTTCACCATTGTAACTAACATCTGGTAGCATGACGGACTTTGAAGTTTGGAAGGACACAATCATATCCTAGATCTAGATGTGTTGATTGTGATGGACTTGCATGGTTAGTCTTGACAGACACATCTTCAAATGTAAATTTTTCTAAACAACTCAGCAGGATTTGCTGGGATTTTCAATGAAGAAAGTTCATTGAACTTTACATTCAAAGTTTCTTCAACACACTTTGCCTGGAGTTAAAAACTCTGTAGGCTTTGGCAGTGGTTGAGTATCCCAGAAAATAACCACAATCAACTTTGGCGACAACCAAAAACTTTGAAATATGAGATCAAAGGTTTGATTTTGTAAAGAGTTTCATAGGCAGTCTTTTGATGCCTGGGGTTAATCAAAACTCTGTTTTGAACATAGCAAGCAGTGTTTATAGCCTCTGCCCAAAAAGACAATGGTAAACCTTAGTTTGCAAGCATAGTTCTTGCTGATTCAATTAAAGTTCTGTTTTTCCTTTCAACCACCCCATTTTGTTCTACAGTTCTTAGGATGTTGTATTGCCTAAGAATCCCTTTTGACTCACAGAAAGCATCCAACTCCCTGTTCTTAAACTCTGTCCCATTGTCACTTCTAAAAATTTTTACTGGTAGGTCAAATTGCTTTTCAACTTGTTTTACAAAATTTTGCAAAATGCCTGCAGTTTCAACTTTAGAATGCATGAAGAGAGTCCATATAAACCTTGAAAAATCATCAACAATGACCAAACAATACCTTCTCTTTGTGAGACTCGTGATTTTTACAGGGCCAAACAAATCTATGTGCAACAATTGTAAGCACTGGGTTGTTTTGGACTCTTCAATGGATTTGTAAGAGCTTTTATGTTGTTTACATTTTAGACAGGAAACGCAATGCTCTTCACATGAAAATGTTTTGTGAGGTAAACATCTGACAAGACTTTGTTTTGAGATAGTGGAGATAGTTTTTAGATTTGTGTGCCCAAGTCTTCTATGCCATAAATCTGTCTCTTTGTTTGATGCAACTGAGAACAAGCATGCATTAGAGATTGGGTTATCATTGAACATATCAACCACATACACATTGCCACCCTCCTGTGAGCAACAAGTTGTTCTTTACTCTCAGCAATGATTTGATCAATCTTTTTTACAACCTTTGGTCCTACAATTTGACATGTTTTCTTTGTAAAGAAGGATCCATATCCTTTGTCACTCATTTGTGAAACACTCAGAAGATTGAATTTTAGATTGTCAATGAGGTTAACATTTTTATATTTGAGTTTCCCAGCTTAAACACACCCAGACCCTAACACCTTCCCTTTTGAATTATTACCAAAGGATATATCACCCCCTCCATGAGCCATGAAATCTTTGAGCAAGGCTTTACATCCTGTCATGTGCCTAGAGCCTCCACTATCTACATACCATAGACTATCAAGGCAAGTAGAAGCTCCCTGCATACACAAGTGTAATTAGTTCAGGTGGGTTTCCAAAGCCAAAATGGCTTTGGATGGGGTCACAGATGGTTCAATCTCAAATTCAGGAGAATGGTCAGTGGTTTGAGTTTGTCTTTGTAACCACTGCTGTGAACCACTTCCTATCATATGTTGGTAACCATAAGGATGCCTATTGACTCTTGGCTTTGAGGGTTTTTTTGTAACTCTCATAACTAAGAGGAACTTTTTGATAAATAGGTTGGCCATATCCTCTTGGAAACCTGTTGGCAGGTGGTGCATCTGTCACTTGTACCTCTCCGGGAACAGAGGTGTTGGTCAGTGCTTTTGTAACAGATGTTTCAACTGGTTCAAAGGTCTGCTTAGATTTATTTCTAGCAGAACTTGAACCTTGATTCTCAAGAGCTTTTGTTTTGATCTCTTTAACCTTTTCATCATAGGTTTTAAGATAAACACACTCTTGAGTTTGGTGATTTGTTTTCTCACAGATGATACATTTTGAGGAATTCGGGATCACACACAAGTTTTGTTAATGTCATAAGCTCTCAAAAGAAAACACTTTTCAGATACATGATTTCTTTTCTCACAAAAGTTCAAAAACAAGTTTTTGACCTTTTCCTTCTTCCTTTTATCAGACTTCTTTTCAACGGATGTTGTAACATATGCTGGAAGATCCTTAATAGGAATGACTCTTGCTTTTGGTGCCTTAACACCATTAGTGGTTGTGAAGTCCATTGGCTTAAAATTTTCCAAAATGTGACACTCATCTGACCAAGTTGGTTTGAACTAATATTTGTCAATCTCTTTAAAAGTTGAGGAACCCTCAAGTTTTTCCAAAATTATCTTGTTTCCATTTTTATCAGAGACTTTTATCTCCTCACCAGCCAAATTTTGGGGACAACTTCAACCAACCCAGATTCAATTTTAGCATCATTTTTATAAATTTGATCGTTGTTTTTAAAACCAATACCAAACTTTATGTTGCTCTTGATTTGTTTATCCAACATAATCTCATAACCTTTGCAAGACTCAACCCATTTTTCACATGTGATTTGTGTGGATTCTAACTCCTTTTTGCAAACTTGGTATTTATCTACCATAGTTTGGAGTTGGTCTTTGGTTATGCTTGCCTCATGCTTCAGACTGATGATTTCAGAAAATTTGTTAACTAATTTTGTTTTCAACTCTTTTCTAATTTTTTCAAAATTTAGTTCATCTTCTAAAATTTTGTTTCTAAGGTTTTCATTTACCATTTTTATGTTTGCAAAAGCTATGATGCATTTTTTAGAACAAAGATCTTTGAGGATCTGTGGAGATACCTTAGAAGCAACCATGAGAGCACAGTCACAATCATCTTCACACACATCTGAATCCCATGGATCAGATAGAGATTTCTTTTCTTGATCAATCGTATTATTTGAAACCACTGCTTCATCACAACTTTGACATTCATCAGACTTAGACACTTGTTCCACAGACTCATCACCTTTAAAAATTGTCGCTAAGGCCATTAAACACATATTTTCATTCTCAAAATCATTTTTGGCCATTAGAGCAACGTTTTCATCAGATAATTCCTCTGGCAAACTACTCCAATCAACAAAGCCTTGAGTGAAAAAGCTTTGATGGTTAACCTCTGCTGGAGCAGTGGTTTGAGTAGTTTGAGTGACATGTGGTGCTTGTTGCACATGCACTTGAGGTGGTGGTGCTTAGACATACTGAATTTGTGGAATAGTGGCTTGAACGTAGTGCACAGGAATAGTGGTTGCTGAGTGTGCAAAATGGGTAGTGTTTTGAACTTGATGAGCAGGGGTATATTGGGAATAGTGGGCAGTGCTTTGTGTGTGCTGAGGTCTAGGGCCAGGATGTATTACAATTGGTCCAGAATTTTGAGATCTGCATTCTCTGGAAAAGTGTCCTAACCTATTGCACTTATAGCACTTGATTTTAGACTTATCTAACCCAATCTTCAAACCCCCCTTCCCCATGCAACCCAGGGAATTTCTACCTGTTCTCTTGTAAAATTTACTAGCTCTAACACTTAATAGAGACAGTTGGTGCAAAATGTCCATCTCTTCCAAATCAGATGGTTCAAAGTGTTGTAAATCATTTAGCTCAAAAGAGAGATTGTCAGAGGTTTGGCTTTCCCCACTTGCAGTAAATGCATAGTTGGGTGAGTAGGGATCAGGGTTAAAGTTTCCACTAGAGGTTATATAAATAAAATGATCATAACCCTGATCCTTTCCACTGCCAGAACCCTCTTCTTGGCCAAATAATGCTGTGTTACCCAAGGTGTAATCATCAATTATTTTACCAGACTCTTGTAGCTTCTTTTTCTGGTTTAACTCTCTCTCATAAGTGAGGAGTATGCCATGAAGCTGTGTGAGTGACATCTCTTTAAAACCAACAGAAGTTCGTGTAACGTAAGCTACATTGCCCCATTTCTCTGGTAACGATCGAAGGAAACGATTATTGACAGTCGAATTTGAGAATACAACGCTCACCAATTTGAGTTCAATGATTAAACAACTAAAATGTTCGAACTGCTGTGTTAACGACTCACCTTTGACGTGACAAAAGGTTTCATACTGTTGATTCAGAATTCTCTATTATTTTCAATGACCTCTTCAGTACCACTGAATTGCTCTTTTAGTGTGTCCCACAACTCTTTTGCACTATTGCAGTGGAGCAGCCTAGCATAGATTTCATTGGGTAAGGCAGAAGCAACAATGCTACACGCCTTAGCATCCAATTACATTTTCTGGTAATCCTGCTCAGATTAGTTATCAGGAATTTTTGGCACTTGAGTATTGGGATCCTCTGTACTTAGAACCATTAGGATGTGAGGTCCAAATACAACGGATCACCAACAACCGGTATTCTGTTGGACTAAAATATGTCCCATCGTACGCTACCAGATGAAATATTCATTTCTCTTCAGCATAGGTAGTTTAAACATTGATCCAATGTTGGAATCCGGTGTGTTTTGAGACATTTCTGATCGTTTTCAACAGAATTGTATTTTAAAAGCTTTTATATGCAATAAAACTCTGTTTTCCACAAACTATCAAACGAATTAGTAGGGAGAGCTGATCTTTCAAATCAATTGATAGTTAAATCAAATTTTGATTGACCAGGCTCTGATGCCAATTGTTAGAATCTAAGTTTGAATTAGTTGTGATTTTCGTTTCAAAAATGGAAATGAATGTTGAAATCAAAGTGATATGCATCGGAAATATATGGAAAACTTTTATCACAACTAATGGTCGCTTGTTTTGATCATCATGCTTTCAAAACTTATAGTTTATGCATGTGAATTACAAACTCCCCCTTAGCCCAATAGGAATGATTGATAGTACAGAAATCTAGAGAAGATGATAAGCGAATGATCTTTTAGATGGATATAAATTCAGTACAATGAAGACACGTATTTATACTACACTTCTAACCTCTGAGCATCTTTGATGACGTCAGGGTTGATAGTGACATTTAACAAACTAAACTAACACTAAACACTGCTAGCCTATCCTCTGATCAGTGCCAAGCACTATTACATTGAATATAAAACTAATATAAGCTAAACACTGATCTCTATTCACTGCTCGATTCTTCTGGCAGACCTTTTTCATTTGTTGTTTAGTGAGAGCAGATGATAGAAGGCAAAGCTTAGGTATAGCAGAGAATATACAACAGAGTTTGTAAACTCTGATCTTGGGATCAAACATCTGATGTGTATTTGGCTTTATATCATCTGTTCCTTTTTGCAGGGTTCAATCCCAACAGTTAGCTAGTCCGAGTTTATTGTATTTTTGGGCCTTGGGCCTTGTAATGTCTATCCGGACAAGTATGTTCGGATATATCTTGTATATAACCCTTTAGTGGGAATGACAAGATGGCAGTTCTTTTGTGGAAAGCTGGTGCAGCAAGAAAACCCTAATCATTAGTGTGTGTTTTGTCCGGCAGCTACTGTGTGTGAGTGACGTCATTCATCTTCTACATATAAGAATACTCTGTGTATTCTTAGATTTCTCTAATTCTTCTTGTTCTTGATACAATATTCTACAGTGGTGATTGCTAGGTGGATTCCGCACACCTATTGATTGTGTTCTTTAGTGAGATCCTAGGATCAGGTGACCTTACATACCTGGACATTCAGTAGTTTCCACAACAATACTTTCACCAATAGTTGTTTGAACGTGATCTTCTTCACCGGAGATATGTTCAAGTACCATGATACAAAAAATTTGCATGTTCATCACAATCATTCGCCATTAAAGCAAAATTACCATTAGTTAAGTTTTCTAGCAAGCTACTCTAATCAACATAGCCTTGAGTAAAAAAACTATGTTGATTAGGCTCTGCATGTGAAGAAATAGGAGCAACTTGTGGTGCTTGAACATGTGCAACAAGAATCTGAACATACTGAACCTAAGGAACTAGAGTTGCTTGAACATAATGCACTCGCACATGGTCATGCTTTCTGCAAAATGGGTTGTGTTTTGTACACTTGGTCCGGGGGTATTTTGGGTATCTTAACAAACCTATTGTTGTGTATTAGATTGAGGTCTTTGATTAGGATATGTGATCATTGTGTAGTGCTGTTAGTTTGATTTCTGCACTCTCTTGCAAATTGACATAACCTATTACACTTTATACATTTGATTTTAGATTTATCCAACCCTACCTTTGACCTTCCATTTAACCCTGGACATGTCCTACCAGTCCTTTTGTAAAAAAATATTTGCTCTTAGACTTAGTAGTGCCACTTGATGCAATATGTCCATATCCATAAGGTCAAGTGGGTCGATATGCTTCAGGTCAACAAGGACAAACGACAAACTATCAGGACCAAGACTATCATCATTTGTTGTAAATACATAATTTGAGAAATGTTGATCACAGTTGATTCCAGTTGATATATCAATAAATTGATCAAAACTCTGATCATTTATCATCCCTAAAGATGATCCTTCCTGACTCAGAAGTACCGTGTTTCCGAAAACATAATTGTCGAATACTTTTCTAGTTTCCTGGAGCTTCTTTTTCTGCACAAGTTCCCTTTCAAATGGTAGGAGCTTTCCATGAAGCTGAGTCAGGGTCATGTCCTTGAAGTCTGGGGATGTTCTCATCACTATAGCAATAGTCTCCCACTTCTCAAGAAGTGATCTTAAAAATCGATTACTTAAAGTTAACTTAGAAAGTTCTTTGTTAACCAACTTTAATTTACTGATTAGACATGAAAAACGTTCAAATTGTTGTGTCAAGGTTCTCCCTAGATGTGAGTGAAAGTCTCGTATTGTTGGTTAAGGATTTCTTAACTGTTCACGATAACATACTCCGTTCCACCAAACTGCTCTTTCAGTGCATCCCGTAACTTTTTGGCACTGTTACAATGTAATAAGACGATAACGTACTCCATTCCACCAAATTGCTCTTTCAGTGCATCCTTAACTCTTAGGCACAATTCACTGATTATACATGAAAAAGGTTCAAATTGTTGTGTCAAGGTTTCTCCCTTGATGTGAATGAAAGTCTCGTATTGTTGGTAAAGGATTTATTGACTGTTCACGATAACGTACTCCGTTCCACCAAACTCTCTTTCAGTGCATCCCATAACTCTTTGGAACTATTACAATGTAACAAGCATGCATAGATATTATTCGGCATAATCGTAGCCATAATTCTAAAGGTGGCATCTAGCTCGAATTTTTGATAATCCCGCTCTAGGTAATTTTCCGGCTTCTATGGCTCTTTTGCGCACTTAGGTTTTCAACTAGGTACCACTGGAATGTGAGGTCCGAATACAACGCCATGTGTTTTGCTGATCAAGTATATAACCCATCCTACGTTTCCAGATATTGAATTCGGATCTGACAAGTGCAGGGGGTTTATTACTTAAGCCGGTGTTATGGGGATCATTTTGTGCCATTTTCTTTTGTTCTTTAGAGAATTACATAGTATGTGATAGACACTATTGAGTTCTACACTTTACTACTCTGAGCTACGAACAGATTGGATCTTTGTGAGCTGATCTTTGTATGTTAAACTAATTGTAAAAGCAATTTTAAAAGTGACAAAGCTCAGATACCAATGTTAGGTCTGACTATACAAGAATTGTGAATAATGACATATAAGTACAAACAATTTTGTATTGTATAAGTAAAGATAAACAATCACAAGTGAAGAATCATCATCAACATTTTTTTTTCAATTAGAATAAAAAAACGATTACAAAACGTTCTATAGAAAACTGAATCTATAAACTCCCTCTCAGCCTGATTGTAACATCCGTCAAAAACCGGATTTACCAAACCCGCTCCGGTTATTAACGAACAATCAGTTAAAAATTTCGTGGCGTATTTAATGCCCAAATTATTTTTAAACGATACATAATTAATAAGTATATTGGATTATAAAAGTTTTATTTGAAAAAGTATTAAAATTAATGAAATAAAAAAAAATTAATGCTGCCGGGTTTCGAACCCGGGTCAGCTGGTAAACAACAAAGCATTAACACACACGCGCTCAACCACTCCGCCACTTTGGGTTTTTGTTAAGATACCGAAACAATTAATTCAAATAATGAAAATAGAAATCAAATCCAGTCAACTGACGCGCCCAAATCCGTTGACGCCGGAAAATCCGACGATTTCGTCAAACGGCGTCGGTCATCAATGACTTAACGTAAACATTAACTACTGCATCGGTTATAACCGATGTCCAGTCCGCGACACAAGTTATAACCGCCGGAAAATCTTTAACCGACGAATCAAGACGGAAATCGGACTAAATTCGTCAATGTTCTGCCCTATAAATACCCCCTCAAACCTCTGCTAGCTTTTTCGCTCACAATCACACTTTTCCCGACATAATTTCCCTCGCCGGAGAACTTCTGCAACTCGCCGGAAAACCGAGCCTTTCACCTCTGAGCCTTACTGAACACCCAGAACTCATACCGAAGCCACCCACATTCATCTCAAGCTCGTTGAAGACCCTCTGCCGCAAGACACACGTCGCCGGAATAACCTGCTGACATCGGAGTTCCGCCGGAGAAACAGAGGAGTCCAGTTCGGTATACCTTACCCTTAATCTCTCGTTCTTTTTATTTATCGCACATGTAATTAATCACAGCGCACCAAAAGAACTTGAATTAAATCGATGAACAAGTCAGACTCCGATTCTGGTTAAGTCTGACGAAGAAGACGAAGTTCAGTATTATATAAGTATAATTAAAATCAAGATATATCTCGGGTTAGACACACAGTCCAGCGGTGGACTGTGTGCAAATAAAACACGCTTACGTCCCGAGTTCGATTCTTGTCCCACGCACACTCGCCTTAATAAAAATGTTTTTTTTAACCGAACCGGATTCACTGCGGTAGATGTTAAGTTTAATAAAAACCGGAATAATAACCAAGAAAGACACACAGTCCAGTGGTGGACTGTGTGAACGTTTAAATCACATGTCACGAGTTTGAGTCCAGACTACCGCACCGGTCCGGACAATTATCAAACTTTTTATTTAAAGCAGAAACGAAATTACTTAGTTTGTATATAAGTATAATAAAAATCAGATTATTTAACAAGTTAGACACACAGTCCAGCGGTGGACTGTGTGTTAACCTAAACCACAGGTCCCGGGTTCGAGACCTGTGGAGAGCACCGAGCGAGTCATTTAAAATCGTTTTTGAAATAAATGATTTTCGGATTAATTCAATTAGTATATAAATATAATTAAAAACAGAAATATTTCGGGTTAGACACGTAGCTCAGTTGGTAGAGCTGCGTGCACGCGTACGGGAGGTCTCGGGTTCGAGCCTCACCCATCGCATACATACACACATACGAACCGGTCAACAGTCAACAGTCAAAGTCAATGGTCAACAAGTCAACGGTCAAAAAAAGTCAACATTTTTTTATTATTTTTATTTATTTATTTTATTTAAAAATCAATTTAAAATATTTAAAAAATAACATTTTTAAAGTTAGAAAATAGCTTTAAACTCACAAAAATATATCCAATAATCCTACTAAAATTGATTAATAAAATCCGCTTACTTACCGAACCATTATGCCATTATCTAGGTTAGTTTCACTCGTGGTTAAAACCAACTTCGTGCGCATTCAACATCATCAACCGAACGCACCCACTGTGAGTGAATCTTACAACTCCCCTTTTTAATTACACGTTTTGGGGTGTGTCATGTGTCACCAAAAATTAACTCGTTTATTTAACTTGTGCCATACCATATTGTGATCTAAACTTAGATTGTATATATTGTTTGTAGTTATGTATTTCATATTGTTAAATTAAATGCAATTCATTCATTAGGCCCATCAGTTCCTCGTGGGAGACGAGTTGAGCAACGAGTGCCTCAAAACAAATCCATTATTGTTCGTGCGTGTATTATTTAGTTTATATTGTTTGTAGTTATGTATTTCATATTGTCAAGTTTATGCAAATCATTCATTAGGCCCATCAGTTCCTCGTGGGAGACAAGTTGAGCAACGCGTGCCTCAAAACGATCCATTATTGTTCATGTGTGCATTATTTAATATTAAATGATTAGTGAATAAGTTTACATCTATTTTTACTCATGTGTGGTTGTGCACTTTATTTTATAATCAATTAAATAAACTTGTTCAAATGTTTTTCATAGGATTCACTCGCCAACTTTTTGTTGATCCAAAAACCATTTTTACACATGATACAGGTGAACAGGATGAAGCAAGGAAAACATAGGAAATGCCTTAGAAGAAAACAATGAAGTCTAGAATGTTGTTTAGGACATGATGTAATTATGATTGTAAATTTCCCATTAAATTGTATTAATGAATATGAAACGTTATAATAAATGTCATGAGCTTTGATGATAACCCAATCATGCCCCGATCACCTTTTCCGCTGCGGGTCGGGGTGTGACAGATTGGTATCAGAGTCATGACTATAGGGATATAGGATAGGTTATTAGACCCTTAGAGCCTATACTATAGTTTCCTAAATTTTAATTGTTTAGGTGGTTACATACAAACTTATGATATTTATTTGTTTCATATTTGTTTATACTTACAGTCAAACATACATACTTACATACACATTCATCATACATATTTCAATGTTCATATATTCAAATCATTTTCATACTCTCGTTATTCAAAGATTTTGTCGCAATTTTCAAATCCCATCAAAGTGAGTTCTGCGACAGGCATGTAGTAACTGGAAGGGTACAAGTACCGGTAGTCGGAACGTCCTGTCTAGGTTGGCATTCGTATAAATCCAATATAACGGACCAGTTTGCCTACCTGGGGACTAACGATGAGAGTACGAAGGACCTATTAGGCTAAAGCATGCCACACCAAACGTCGTTCGAACTAACCCACTTTGAGGTGTCATCGTGTCTATACATGGACACATTCCGAATATCATACGTTATATACATATTTCTCGATTTCCTCCGGGTTTTAGTGTACGTAACCAGGCTAACAAATGCGAACCATATGAAAAACCCGGTATTCATGGGGGCCCACATGATTACGAAGGTGAAGTATGGCGGCATGCAAGGCCCAATGACGAGCAAAGCCCAAGACATCCTATGGATGTAGTAGATTTATTTTTCTATATTTATTTTATGAATGTTCATCCCTAAGTACGACCCATGATCCCAAAAACATCCAACTCATACTCTTGATATGTATTCCTTGTAGATGTCTTCTAATCTCGCCCGTAGGAAGATGAGAGCCGGAAAAGCTCGCGAGCGCATGGCTGCCCTAATCGCTCAACAAATGGCTGCCGTAATACCCAACATTGTAATCCAAGTCCAACAAGCACTTACCGCTAATCCTATCAACCAAGAAGATCAAAACGTTATCAACCCTCCCCCAAATCCACTAAATGCACCTACAAGCATTTCAAATCCTGCGACCCTCCAAAATACGAAGGGACTGAAGGTGTCACCGCTCTCCTCCATTGGTTTGAAGAAATGGAGAACACTTTTCTAAATTGCGATTGCCCCGATGATCGCAAAGTGCGATATGCTACTGGTCGTTTATATGGAATAGCACTTACTTGGTGGAATACAGAGAAGGCCAAACGAGGCGTTGACGATGCTATGACTTTGACTTGGGAAGAGTTGAAGGAAATCATGACAAGACGGTTTTACCCAAGGAGCGAAATCAAGAAATTAGAAGAAGAGTTCTATTCGTTGAAGCAAAAGGAAGGCGACCACACCACATACAACAAAAGATTCCTCGAGTTAAATCAAATGGTTCCCAACTTGTTCACTCCCCTCTACCGTTTGATCGAGCACTACATTTGAGGTCTTCTGTCAAAAATTCAAGACTCTGTAATAAGTACCACGCCTGCAACTTTGGAAGCAGCTATGGAGTTAGCTACAGAGCTCACCGAAAACCGAATCCGGAACAAAGACTTCAAGGAGGAGAAGAAGAAGGATAAGGCATCGACTGAAACTTCAAACTCCACCCAAACCGAATCCCCTTCTCAACCCACTTTTAAGAGAAAAAGAGACGGGCAACTTTTCGCTACTACCCAACGTAATCAACCAGTTTTACAAGCCATACCAATCCAAGCTATCCCAATCACGCAAATAGCACCCAACTCAACTTACCCAAATAAGAAACCATACCTTGGACCTCACCCTCGATGTAACACCTGTTTTTATCACCATCCATCTACCTTACCTTGTCGACTATGTGCGAATTGTGGACGCTATGGTCATTTGAGCAAGGTTTGTCGCACCCCTCAAAACCAAATCTCACCCCCTCCTCAAAACATGATCCAAACCTATCAACAACCCCAATACCCCATGTTCCCATATGTTCGAGCTTGTTTCAATTGTGGCGACCCTACCCACTTTAGAAACACGTGCCCTCGATTGGTTAACATCATAAACGCTCAAGCTCAATCAAACCCAGTTAGCCAAGTAAATCAAGAAAACCCAATCACTAGGCCACCAGCAAGAGGAAGAGTTTTCAACATCAACGCCAATCCTGTCGAAGATAATGACGGCCCATACGAAACCACCCAACTAGTCCTCTTCACCGAAAATCAAGATTCAACTCCAATCGTTTAGTTTTATGTTTTTCTTTATGTTTTAGAATCACATAGAACCAATCATAACTTAAGGATAAAGCCAATGAGAATTTGACAAGAATATGGTGGATACGCCGCTGGTACTTCCTATATATAAGTATTCTTGCCAAAGGATCAGAGGCATTATCTGGTGGTTATGAGAGGTTCCATGTATAAAATGTTTGAGTGATTATTGTTTAGATTAAATTTATTATTTTCAGTACATGCAATACGATCGGCTCCGTTTGATTGAGCCTTGATTGCACAGACATTTTTCATTTTCAGTACATGCAATACGATCGGCTCCGTTTGATTGAGCCTTGATCGCACAGACATTTTTCATTTTCAGTACATGCAATACGATCTTGTGGTTGTTGTGTTTGTTGTAGAGTCACATAGAACTAATCATAACTTGCGGATAAAGTCAATGAAAATTTGACGAGAATATGGTGGATACGCCGCTGGTACTTCCTATATATAAGTATTCTTGCCAAAGGATCAGAGGCATTATCTGGCGGTTATGAGAGGTTCCATGTATAAACTGTTTGAGTGATTATTGTTTAGATTAAATTTATTATTTTCAGTACATGCAATACGATCGGCTCCGTTTGATTGAGCCTTGATCGCACAGACATTTTTCATTTTCAGTACATGCAATACGATCGGCTCCGTTTGATTGAGCCTTGATCGCACAGACATTTTTCATTTTCAGTACATGCAATACGATCTTGTGGTTGTTGTGTTTGTTGTAGAGTCACATAGAACTAATCATAACTTGCGGATAAAGTCAATGAAAATTTGACGAGAATATGGTGGATACACCGCTGGTACTTCCTATATATAAGTATTCTTGTCAAAGGATCGGAGGCATTATCAGGCGGTTATGAGAGGTTCCATGTAGGATTTAGTATGTTTCGGTCGAAGTTTGTTCATCATACATTTCAGTGTAATCAATTTCATCATTTAAAGAAGTTGAGCTATGTCTTATTTCCACAATGACTAACCTCTCCATCACAACAAACGAGAGAGGTATTGTCATCATTCAAACATGGATACTGTCAAAATTAAGACTCAAGTTGTGGTTGTTGTGTTTGTTGTAGAGTCACATAGAACTAATCATAACTTGTGGATAAAGTCAATGAAAATTTGACAAGAATATGGTGGATACGCCGCTGGTACTTCCTATATATAAGTATTCTTGTCAAAGGATCGGAGGCATTATCAGGCGGTTATGAGAGGTTCCATGTAGGATTTAGTATTGTCTTGGTTGAAATTTGTGTTACATTCATATCATATCATCATCTAAAGAAATTGGATTGTGTTCCATTTCTACATAGACTAACCTCTCCAACAAACGAGAGAGGAACTGTCACCATTCAAACATGTATGCTATCAGAATTTGGACTCAGATATTGGTTGTTGTGTTTATTTATGTTCTAGAGTTGCATCATAGGACCAATCATAACTTACTGATAAAACTAATGAAAATTTGACAAGAATATGGTGGATACGCCGCTGGTACTTCCTATATATAAGTATTCTTGTCAAAGGATCAGAGGCATTGTCAGGCGGTTATGAGAAGTTCTATGTAGGATTTAGTAATTTCTTGGTACATTGGTTGTGGCGTTTATTTATGTTCTAGAGTCACATCATAGAACCAATCATAACTTACTGATAAAACCAATGAAAATTTGACAAGAATATGGTGGATACGCCGCTGGTACTTCCTATATATAAGTATTCTTGTCAAAGGATCAGAGGCATTGTTAGACGGTTATGAGAAGTTCCATGTAGGTTGTAGTATTAGAAGTTTTGCTTTAGGATATAACCATATCTTCCCAAACATATCAAAACTCTTACGCATGATATCATACTTAGTGAATCAACACTGCTTATCAATATTTTTATCGTAGGCAACAAAAAGCGATTCCTGTAACAGGGTACTTAACCCTTACAAGGGACGTTACTGCCTCAAACAAAAAAACTTAAACTCTTACTCTTTTTCTAAGCATGTAACTGTCAAACTAAACACCATCCTTTTTAGACAAAGATGTCACTACTTAAATTTCGGGACGAAATTTCTAAAAAGCAGGGGATACTGTAACATCCGTCAAAAACCGGATTTACCAAACCCGCTCCGGTTATTAACCGAACAATTAGTTAAAAATTTCGTGGCGTATTTAATGCCCAAATTATTTTTAAACGATACATAATTAATAAGTATATTGGATTATAAAAGTTTTATTTGAAAAAGTATTAAAATTAATGAAATAAAAATAAATTAATGCTGCCGGGTTTCGAACCCGGGTCAGCTGGTAAACAACAAAGCATTAACACACACGCGCTCAACCACTCCGCCATTTTGGGTTTTTGTTAAGATACCGAAACAATTAATTCAAATAATGAAAACAGAAATCAAATCCAGTCAACTGACGCGCCCAAATCCGTTGATGCCGGAAAATCCGACGATTTCGTCAAACGGCGTCGGTCATCAATGACTTAACGTAAACATTAACTACTGCATCGGTTATAACCGATGTCCAGTCCGCGACACAAGTTATAACCGCCGGAAAATCTTTAACCGACGAATCAAGACGGAAATCAGACTAAATTCGTCAATGTTCTGCCCTATAAATACCCCCTCAAACCTCTGCTAGCTTTTTCAGGCGGTTATGAGAAGTTCTATGTAGGATTTAGTAATTTCTTGGTACATTGGTTGTGGCGTTTATTTATGTTCTAGAGTCACATCATAGAACCAATCATAACTTACTGATAAAACCAATGAAAATTTGACGAGAATATGGTGGATACGCCGCTGGTACTTCCTATATATAAGTATTCTTGCCAAAGGATCAGAGGCATTATCTGGCGGTTATGAGAGGTTCCATGTATAAACTGTTTGAGTGATTATTGTTTAGATTAAATTTATTATTTTCAGTACATGCAATACGATCGGCTCCGTTTGATTGAGCCTTGATCGCACAGACATTTTTCATTTTCAGTACATGCAATACGATCGGCTCCGTTTGATTGAGCCTTGATCGCACAGACATTTTTCATTTTCAGTACATGCAATACGATCTTGTGGTTGTTGTGTTTGTTGTAGAGTCACATAGAACTAATCATAACTTGCGGATAAAGTCAATGAAAATTTGACGAGAATATGGTGGATACGCCGCTGGTACTTCCTATATATAAGTATTCTTGCCAAAGGATCAGAGGCATTATCTGGCGGTTATGAGAGGTTCCATGTATAAACTGTTTGAGTGAGAGTATTCTACCTATTAGGCCAAAGCATGATTCCCGAACTCAAAGGAAGTTTCACTATTTGGATTAGTCTTAGTTCCGTTTTGGAACATTCCAAATTTTAATGAACCTCTTTTATGCTTTTATCTAATTCATGTATTTTATGCTTCAATCTTTCTCCTCGCCGACTTTGAAGTTACCACGTTATGCTACTCTCGCAATATAAAACAATAATAATTTAGATCCAACTAAAGTTTAAGATTCTTTCATTGTTACTTATAAGTAATTCAAGACTTTGAAGATTACCGCCACCGCAAGCCCTAACATTTCGATAGACTCCAAAAACAATAGTTCTAAACCCACCTCCTTTACCTATAAGCAATTCAAGTCGTGTGGCCCCGAACCCTTCACGATTGACGACGGTGCCTCCAAAATGCCTGAATGGTTCGATAGCATCGAGCTCACCTTTATCAATAGCAAGTGTCCCGATCACCTTCGCACTCATAGTTCCACTGGCATTTTCAAGTCGATGGCACTCGAATAGTGGAAAAGTGAAATGAACGTTCGTGGAAACAAAGTCGTCTTGCCTTACTTTGGGACGAGGTGATACAACTCATGCTAGCGAAATTTTGCCCCATCACATGAGGTATAACAGTTTGAGAAAGAATTTTGAAGCCTCAAACAAGTGGTTGGCGACAACCTCGCCTATACCACCTTCTTCAATAACTTAGCATCTTAGCCCCTCACCTCGTTATCACCACCGAGTGAGCCATTTCTAAGTACATCAAAGGCCTTCCACTGGTCATCAGAGACCACGTTATCGCGGCTGAACTAACAACCTAGAGAGAGCTATCCATCTAGCCGCTATTCACTCCGACTACCATGTGAAAAACAGATCTTTGATCCTCAAAGGTGTCACCAAGACCGTTAATCACGCTATAAGTGAACTCCTCAATGAACCCAATGATACCAAAGCCACACCCAAAAACAACAACCACAACGGTAAGAAACACAAGTTTCAACCGCAACTACGCCATGGTAACCCCACCAATCAAACCCTCGTTAATCCAAACCAAGACCTCAATAAGAAGGGCTACACCGGGTCTTTCCCCAAGTGTAACACATGCCACTACCACCACAAATCGACATTGCACCACTTACAACCATTATGGCCACATAACCTCCGCATGCCGAAGGGTCCTAGACCACAAGGCAACCAAACTCAACCCCAAACCCTACACCAACGACCTCCCGCCAATACAAATGGTCGTGCTTGCTACAAGTGTGATGATCCCAATCACCTTATCCCCCAATGCCCTCAAAAAACCAAGGCGCCTGCAAATGCCTCGTGGTTGCGCCTTCAACATCAATATAGCTCAAGCTCAAAACGACAATGATGTCGTAAATGGTACGATTCTCATAAACGTAATTTATACCTCTTTACTTTTTGATACTGGTGTGGATAAAAGTTTTATTTCCGTAGAATTTGAACCTTTTCTTAAATGTACATGCTCAAAGTTACCGAAATCTTCCCCAACGAAAATTCAATCACTGTGGATTTCGTACTCCGTGATTGTGTCCTTAACCTTAACGAACACGAATTTCCAATCGAACTCATACCCATGCAATTAGGTAACTTTGAAATCATATTAGGGATGGATTGGCTTGCTAAAGTCCAAGTCGAAGTCGTTTGTTTTGAAAAGTTTATCCACATTCAGCTACCATCCGGTGACATCTTGCAAATCTATAGCGAGAACCCTCCGAAGGACTCAACCTCATGGGTTGCACACAAGCACGAAGGCACTTATGAGAAGAGTACTTTGCCTTTCTAGCCTACGTTTTGGTGGAGAAGGGTAAAGGACGAAGTGTGAAAGACATTTCAATCATTCGTGGTTTCCCCAAAGTCTATCCCAAAGACTTACCTAGTCTTCCACCCACTCATAAGTTGACTTTTAAAATTACCTCATATGTAATACCCCGCCGCGTATAAAACAACCCGCGATGGAAACATCAGGGGGTCACGTTAAAGATTGTTTCACAGCACATGGTACTTAAAGTTTCATTGTTATTGATTAATTAAATTACATAGTCTTTTGGAACATAAACAAACACAAACAATTGTCTTTAGATTTTAAGGTAAACTAAGGCCTGAGTCCAACCTACGTGTAGCATGTTTTCCTAATCATCACACATTTTCACCTGAAATATATGTGAACAAGACGGTCGACAATAATTGTTGGTGAGTAACATAGGTTTTGTAGTCAGATTCATGACTTTGAATTTGTATTGCAATACCTCATCCGACTAGGAGAGTCGATGAAGGAAAACCTTTTAACCAAACTTATAATACTTGTGCAATAAGTTTAACCAAGTATAATAGTTGATATAAGTAGAAAACCATGTAGCCATGAATCTTCCCAATTTTGTTTCTTTTATAAAACCATGTGTGTTCACCCGACTAACAAACCACCAAATGGTTAAATTGTGTTTCACAGTTTCTATCGTTTCCCAAACCTCCCCACAAACCCCGATAAATTCGGAAACGGGATTGTTAGTCTTATGGTATCATAAAATACTACCGCTCGGCTTGGACAAAGTTAATGAAGGTACTCGTCCTACGGATAATGCACCACCAAGTTTCACACATTATTGCAAAGCATATAGTTTTATATATAAACCATAATGTTTCGGAAACTTTGGGAAAAGTACTAGTAGGCACATATGAATCACCCCAAAACATTTGAAAACATAAAAGAGGAGACTATGTACTCATGGGTTGCGTAGATGTCTCATCCAATTGTATATGCAAAGCTCAAGTGTTTCCTAATGTATCAGATTGTTATAAGATTAGTGTACATTGTGGCTTAAACAGAAGAACTGATAGAATGAGGTTTCAAAGCAAACGAGTGAAGGATCTCATGTAGTATGATTTATTAGCCTTACATTTTGATTTGGAGAGTGTCTACAGGTGTTTTGATCCGTTACAACTTGTCAAAATGGTTTACGCCATTTTAACGGGTCGTATGCGTAATTACGGGTCTAGATGGTCAAATGAGTCCTATGAAGGTTCGATACGTCAAAACATGTTTACAAATGTTGTATTATCACTTTCAATGTCAAAACTATTGCTCATGTAGGTTTAAAACTTATTTTACACAAAAGGGTATTTTTGAAAATTTTAAAAGTATCTAAAGTTGACTCGTCACTTAACCCATTAAACAACATGGCCATAAGGTATAACCTTGGAGGGTTATTTCCTATATTACTATGGTCATATAAATGGGCTTGGTCGGATCCTAAGGTTGACCGAACGGGTCAGATTCGACAGTCAAAGTAGAAGTCAAACCGCTTGAAATTCGACTAAGGAATAAGAACTAAACTCGAAATGATGAGCTAGACATGTTAAAACATGCCTAATAATGTTATAAAACAGATTTGGTATTAAAACTTCAAGTTTTAATACATAGAAACCCATTCGTCGTAAAATGCATTTTTGACTTTTATTTCGTAAAAGTTTGACTCGTCATTTCTCTTACTAAACGTGATGACTAGAGAGTGATATCGCTAGGGATTAACACCTTCATTATTATGATCATGTAGCAAAGTTCATTTTGAACTTTGACTTACGGTTAGAACCAAAGTCAAAGAAAAAGTCAATTTTCTTGACTTTTGTCACATAACTATCAAAACAAATGAAAAAGACTAGGAGAAACACCTACTTATGTTTGGAAGAAGGATTAAAACTATGGAATGGAGGCCTCAAAGTAGAAGCAAACTCCAAGAAGATAAGAAAGAAGAACTTCACACTTTGATTTTGACGTGGTGTAAAGAAAATGGTTGAGCTGGTTGGTTGGGAGTAGCCTGATTGGTCTGAGCAACAACAACAAAATTCCTTGAAGCCTTACACTTCTTAGAATTTTAAGAGGGTTTGACTTTTTTTTTCTTTTGGTTTCTCCTGGGTGGTCTTGGCAAATTGTTTCTTGTCACCTTTATGAAAAACTTTTCCTTTCTTTTCTTGAGAATCAGTTAGGGTTACGGCTAGTTCAATAACCTCCCTAGCGGTAGTTAGCCTGCTACCAGTGACTATGTATTGAACTGGATCAGGCAGGCCATCGATATATTTCTAAGTGGCTTGATCTAAGGGTGTGACGAAAGTGGGACAGAGTAGGCTCAACTCTTCGTAACGGTTGGTATATGAACGATTTTCTTTATTATCTTGCTTGAGATCGTGGAATTCGTTCTCGGGTGCCCTCATCTCATTGCCTGGGCAGAACTCTTTCATCATAAGGGCTCTAAGTTCCTCCCAAGTTAATACCATAGCTATATCCGCACCTCGATCTCTCATTATTATCACATGTTTGCCATTTTTAACCCTTCTAACACATTTTTTATGTTATCTTAAGAGTATAAAGGCATATGTAACTTGGATTTTGTTCCGGAATTATCGTCAATATCGATTTACTCGTTCGTATTATCACATATTTTGTAAATAAAATATACAATGTTATTTAAACACAATAATGATCGAAAATGTACAATGGTTGAAATTTTGCAAATGTTAAAGTCTCCCTTACTTTGGGGAGGAGACTTTGGAGAAGAGTTGTGGATATTTCGCTTTCATTTGATCCTTTCATTCCTAACTAAACTTGGGCCACGTTTGGATTCCCAGCGAACTTTAACAATTGGTATTAGACTACGCTTGAGTTTCTTGACTTCACGGTCCATGATTTTCGCTGGTTTCTCGATAAAATGCATCTTGTCAGTGACATGAATTTCATCTTGAGCGGCTAAACACTTTTTCAAGTTAGACACGTGGAAGGTTGGATGAATGTTTCCAAGTTTAGGAGGTAGTTCGAGTTTGTAGGCTACCTTTCCAATCTTTTTAATGATCTTAAAAGGTCCCACATATCAAGAGCTAGTTTACCTTTCTTTCCAAATCTAACCACACCCTTCCAAGGGGATACCTTTAGCAGAACATGGTCACCAATTTGGAATTCCAAAGGTTTGTTTCGTATGTCAACATAACTCTTCTGATGACTTCTAGCTTTCAAAAAGTTATTGTGGATTTTCATGATCTTGTTTATTGTTTCTTGAATGAGTTCAGGTCCGGTGATTTACGCTTCACCAACTTCATTCCAACAGACAGGTGAACGACATTTTCGACCATAAAGGGCTTCAAAAGGAGCCATGTTAATACTGGAGTGATAACTGTAGTTGTAGGAAAATTCGATCAAAGGCAGATGCGAATCCCAACTACCACCAAAGTCAATCACACAAGCTCTAAGCATATCCTCAAGTGTTTGGATTATCCTTTCGGTTTGTCCATCGGTTTGAGGATGATATGCGGGACTTAAATTCAATTTGGTTCTCATGGAAGATTGCATGGTCTTCCAAAAACGAGATGAGAAACGTGTGTCACAATCTGATATGATGTGCAAAGGAACACCATGTCGAAATACAATCTCATCAATATTGATCTTAGAAAGTTTGTCAATAGATAAATCCTAGCGAATCGGTAAAAAGTGCATTAACTTAGTCAGCTAGGCGGTCAATGATTACCGAAATGGCATCATGACCTCTAGAAGTGTGTGGTAATTTAGTGATGAGATTCATAGTGATGTTCTCCCACTTCCATACCGGAACTTCTAGTTATTCAAGCAAACCGGAGGGACGTTGATGTTCTGCCTTAACTTTAAGACAAGTAAGGCATTTGGATACATCAAAGATATGTCCTTATTCATACCAGGCCACCAATACTGGATATGAAGATCCATGTACATTTTGTCTGTACCAGGATGGATAGAATAACGTGACTCATGGGCTTCATTTCATCAATAAGGCACAAAGATAGTCTTGGTTTGGAACCCACAAACGAACCAAGAAATAAAGTAACCCAGCATCTTTAGTTTCAAGCTGAAGCTCAAGATTATGTGGCAAGTTCATTACACATCATGCCTTGGGTTACACAAGTACGGTGAGCTTGGAAAACACGTGTTTAGATATCTGATTGGACTCAAACATAGTAAAGTTTGACTACGTTCTTTGCGGCTAAATATGTTGGCTACCACATTCGCCTTACCAGGATGGTAGCGAATCTCGCAGTCATAATAGTTAAGAAGTTCTACCCAACGTCGTCGCCTCATGTTCATTTGCTTCTGATTGAATATATGTTGGAGACTTTTGTGGTCTGTGAAAACCACACATTTCGTACGATAGACATAGTGTCTCCAAATTTTGAGAGCGAAAACAACTACACCTAACTCAAGTTCATGAATTGTGTAGTTCTTTTTCAGTGTCTTGAAGCATAGACTATGACTTTGTCTCTTTGCATGAGAATACAACCAATGCCTAGATTTGAGGAATCATAATATACGACAAAGTCATTGTTGCCATCAGGTAGAATCGAATAGGAGCATCACATTGCTTTTGTTTCAAAGTTTGGAAAGCTTCTTCTTGTTTGGATCCCCATTCAAAAGGTTTATTCTTTTGAGTTAAAGAAGTGAGGGGAACTGCAATTTTGGAGAAGTTTAGGATGAAATGATGGTAATAACCGACGATACCAAGAAAAGAACGAGCTTTAGTAGGAGTAGTAGGTGTACTCCAATCCTTGATCGTTGTGATTTTGGCGGGACGAACAGGTATACCTTGTTCGTTGATAATGTGACCCAATAATTGCACTTCTTTAAGCAGAAATTCACATTTAGAACTTGGCATAAAGTTGTTCCTTCTTTAGAAGTTCCATCATTAGACAAAGGTGTTGTGCGTGATCAGCTTAAGTTTTTTAATAAATCAAGATGTCATCGATAAATACAATGATGAACTTGTGTAAATAAGATTTACAAACCCTATTCATTAAGTCCATGAACATGGCAAAAGGATATGTCAATTCAAAAGGTATGATAGTGAACTCGTGATGGTCGTATTGAGTGCGAAAAACGGTATTGGGAATATCTTCGTCGAGTTCACGAAGTTTATTATACCCAGAACGGAGGTCGATCTTTGAAAAACAAGTAGCACCTTGTAGTTGGTTGAAAAAGATCATGAATACGAGGTAGGGATATTGATTATTAATCGTGAGTTTGCTGAGCTCATGATAGTCGATGCATATGTGAAAGGATCCTTCTTTCTTCTTCACAAATAACATAGGAGCGCCCCAAGGTGAGTAACTTGGATGGATAAATCTTTTATCCGAAAGCTCTTGAAGTTGTTTCGACAACTCTTGCATTTCAGAAGGTGCAAGACGGTATGGTGATTTGGCAATTGGGTTCCATCAGGTACAAGGTCTATGCGATATTCCATTTGGCATATCGGAGGTAAGCCGGTAGTTCTTTAAGAAATACCTAGGGAAAATCCCAAACAACGGAGATATCTTGGATAGTCTTACTCTTGCTTTCTCGTCTACGATATGCGCCAAGTAGGCTACATATTTCTTTCGTAGGTATCTCTGGGCTTGGGTAGAAGTCATAAGTTTGAGTCCTATAGAAGGTTTCTCTCCATGGACTTCTAAGACTTCGCCAGATGGAAGAGGTACACGAAAAATCTTATTGAGACAGATAACTTCAGCATGATATTTGGTTAACGAGTCCATGCCTACTATGACGTCGAAACTCCCAAGCTGCATTGGCGTGAGCTTGATGGGAAATAGATGGTCATTGAGGTTTAGTTGACAATTACTAACGACAGAATTGCGTACAAGAGGTTCACCATTAGCTATTTCTACCGTTAATGGTTTTCCTAGCTTAGTTCGATGCATTGAAAGAAAAGGTTCAAAAGCTAAGGATACAAAACTGCTATTGGCACCTGAATAAAAAAGAATAGAAGCATGCTTAGTATTAACAAAGAACGTACCTCGTTAGCATTTATGTTAAATGCACGTCCAGGGGTTGGATTAGCATTAACAAGCTTTGGGCAGTTGTACTTGAAGTAGCTATTTCACTACAATTGTAACAAGACCCAGGTGGAAAGTGAGGTCGAGTAGGATTTGCTTGGGGTGGAATAGGATTTGGGATAGCTTGATTTGGAACAGATCGACAACCATTGGCCAAATGACCGAGTAGCCCCACATGAGGTACATTGATGAGAGGGTAATTGATTTTGATGGTGACCGTTGCATTGATTGCACAAAGGTGTAGTACCAGCATAAGGTTTCCTAGAAAGAGGTTGAGCTGGTTGGTTGGGAGTAGCCTGATTGGTTTGAGCAACAACAACAAAATTCCTTGAAGCCTTACACTTCTTGGAATTTTTAGAGGGTTTGACTTTTTTTTTCTTTTGGTTTCTCCTGGGAGGTCTTCGCAAATTGTTTCTTGTCACCTTTACAAAAACTTTCCCTTTCTTTACTTGAGAATCAGTTAGGGTTGCGGCTAGTTCAATAACCTCCATAGCGGTAGTTGGCCTGCTACCAGTGACTATGTCTTGAACTGGATCAGGCAGGCCATCAATATATTCTTAGTGGCTCGATCTAAGGGTGTGACGAAAGTGGGATATAGTAGGCTCAACTCTTCGTAACGGTCGGTATACGAACGGTTTTCTTTACTATCTTGCTTGAGATCGTGGAATTCGTTCTCGAGTGCCCTCAACTCATTGCCTGGGCAGAACTCTTTCATCATAAGGGCTCTAAGTTCCTCCCAAGTTAATACCATAGCTATATCCACACCTCGATCTCTCATTATTCCATTTCACCACGTGAGTGCTCTCTTTTGGAAAACATTTAGTGAAAACTCTACCTTGAGCTCATTAGAACACTGACAATGGCGGGAAGTGCTCTCAATGCTTTCAAACCGTTATAGGAGCCCAATAGCTCCCTCAGGCCACCAAATTGAACTGTTTGAAATTACATGGTGTGGGTACATTGTTGTTGTTATTGTTGGCTTGATTGAGTTGGGTCACAAGGTTCGGAAGTATCGCAGCCATTTGCTAAGCGATATTAGCTGCCATTTCGGCATTTTGGGTTGTGTCGCAACGAGGAGGCATTCTAAAAGAGAAAGGAATCATGAGGGAAACGAGTGAGATTGATACAGGATAGTCAGAAAGAAATGTTAAAATATCGATGAAGCATAAGGAGTGTAATCATTTATTCATTACTTAAAACAAAAAAACGACATGGTGACTAATCAAAGTAAATAGGTCTTTATAATGTATCGGGAAGACATGCTTTAGCCTATAAGTGGACACTCCAGGAGTTCCCAGGTAAGAGTGACTGGTCCGATTAAGTGGATTTGTATAAACACTCCATCCTTAGACAGAAAACTTAGGGTACAGACATCCACCCTTCCAGATTTCACGTGTTCACATTATTAAAACCCAAGTTTTGACAAGATTTTTAAAAATTGTACGGCTAAAATCCTAAAAATAAATCATCTAAGGATAGATGATGATTTCTTGTAAAAGTTTTGGAAAATTTGACTTTTAAGATTGAATTATGACTTTGTATTGTTTTGGTAATCTAGACGCGATTACCTCACGTTGGGTCCTTGGAAGGTAATAGTCTAGGTCAAAAGCATTTCTAATAATCTAATTTCCTATAACCATGACTCTGATACCAATCTGTAATACCCCGACCGCGTACAAAACAACCCACGGCCGAAACGTCAGGGAGCCACATTACAAATTGTTTCACAACACATGGTGCTTAAAGTTTAATTGTTATTGGTTAATTAAATTACATAGTCTTTTGGAACATAAAAAAAACACAAACATAAACAATAGTCTTAAGATATTCAGGTAAACTAAGGCCCGAGTCCATCCTACGTGTCGCATGCTTTCATAATCATCACACATTTACCTGAAACATATGTTAAAAAGACGGTCAACAATAAATGTTGGTGAGTAACATAGGTTTTCTAGTCAGATTCATGGCTTTGAATTTGTATTGAAATATCTCGTCCGACTAAGAGAGTCAATGAGTGAAAACCGTGCAATCAAACTTGTACTTATTTTGTTTGGTATTGCAATAAGTTTAACCAAGTATAAAAGTTAGTATAAGTAGAAAACCTTGTAACCATGAATCTTGATAAAAAGTGTTTATTTTGTAATACTGTGTGCTTAATCAATCGATTTAAAAAAAACTTTGTATGGTTTATATATCTTTAATTGAAAATCGCTTGTGACTTTGTCTAAACCAATTGTCCTTGTTTTGTATGAACCAATCGTCCTTGTTTTGTATAAACCAATCGTCCTTATTTTGAATAAACCAGTCGACTTTGTTTTAATCGTCTTTGTATAAACAAATGTGGTCGTGTGGTGAATACATTCAAGCCTGTGTTGACTCGACTAACAAATCACCAAAGGGTTTGTCAAATTGTGTTTCACAGTTTCTGTCGTTCCCCAAACTTCCCCATAAACCCCGGGAAATATGGAAACTGGATTGTCAGTCCTATGGTACTATAACATACTACCGGTCGGCTTGGCCAAAATTAATGAACGTACTCGTGTTATGGATAACATACCACCAAGTTTCACACATTATTGAAAGCATATAGTTTTATATATAAACATGATGTTTTGAAAACTTTGGGAAAAGTACTAGTAGACACATATGAATCATCCCAAACATTTGAAAACGTAAAAGAGGGGAATATGTACTCATGGGTTGAAAGTTCCGGATCAGGATATAGCTAATTTGGTAGAAAGTTAGTAAGAAGAAGTAGAAGTGGAAGAATTCCATTTCATATCGAAAGGGCATACATCATTTACAAGTTGCAGACAAAATTTCTCCAACATTTCCCCTCTTGGATCTCCAAAAACTTATCAAACTATGGACACACAACACTATATACAGACATGCTGTTTGGGAAGGATGAGCATGTTCGTGCGGACCAGACTCGTCCGTACGGATGAGCTACATTCGTCAGATGTGATCCCATCCCTTCCAACATGTTATATGTTCATTTTTTCTCACTAAAATGTACAATATTCAACACAAGCTCTATCTAGCCTATTCGCACAATGGAAGACACACAGAATATGCACTAACACGGGTTGCGTAGATGTCTCGTCCAATTGTATATGCAAAGCTCAAGTGTTTCCTAATGTATCAGATTATTATAAGATTAGTGTACATTGTGGCTTAAACAAAAGAACGGATAGAATGAGGTTTAAAATCAAACGTGTGAAGGATCTCATGTAGTATAATTTATTAACCTTACATTTTGATTTGGAGAGTGTCTATAGGGGTTTTGACCCGTTCCGACTTTTTAAAATGGTTTACTCCACTTTAACAGGTCGTATGTGTAATTACGGGTCCAAATGGTCAAATGAGTCCTATGACAAGTTTGATATGTCAAAACATGTTTGCAAATGTTATATGATCAGTTTATATGTCAAAACTATTACTCATGTAGGTTTAAAACTTATTTTACGCAAAAGGGTATTTTTGACCATTTTAAAAATATCTAAAGTTGACACATCACATAACCCATCAAACAACATGACCATAAGGTATAACCTTAGAGGGAGATTCCCTATATTACTATGGCCATTTAAATGGGCTTGGTCGGATCCTAAGGTTGACCAAACGGGTCAGATTCGATAGTCAAAACAGAAGTCAAACCGCTCGACTTTCGACTAAGGAATAAGCAGTAAACTAGAAATGACGAGCTAGACATGTTAAAACATGTCTAATAATGTTATAAAATTGATTTGGCAGAAAAGTTTAAGTTTTAATACTTAGAAACTCATTCTTCGTAAAATGCATTTTTATGCATTTTTTACTTTTATTTCATAAAAGTTTGACTCGTTATTTCGGCTACTAAACGTGATGACCAGAGGGTGTTATTGTGAGAGATTAATACCTTCATTATTATGATCATGTAGAAAAATTCAGTTGAACTTTAACTTAACCGAAACGGTCATAACCAAAAGTCAAAGCAAAAGTAAATTTGCTTGACTTTTGGTTCATAACTAGCCAAGTAAATGAAATAGATTAGAGAAACACTTGCTTGTGTTTGGAAGAAGGATTAGAATATGGAATGGAGGCCTCAAAGCAGAAGCAAGCTCCACGAAGATAAGAAAGAAGAACTTCACACTTTGATGGTGTGAAGAAAATGGATGAATCAAAGGTGTATTTATAGTGTTTTAGGGTGAATGAGGTATTGCCAAGTGTCTTAAGATGTTGCATAGTGTACTAAGATGTTGCATACTTGGAGAACAAGGCTACTGCTAGCTGAATTCTGCATACTGGGCACCCCTTACGGATGGTAACCAATAGCTTACAGTCCGTAAGGCACTCCGATGCCAAAATTTTGCATTTTTAATAGCTTTGGCCTCTTGACTTGTATTATCACTTGTTTGTCATTATTAACCATTCTAATACATTGTTTAGGTTATGTAAATGGTATGTAACTTGGATTTTGTTCCGGAATTGTCATGAATTTCATTTTGCTCGATCGTATAATCGTTTATTTCGTAAATAAAATATATATTTTTATTAAACACGGAAACGATCGAAAGTGTACAAAGGTTGAAATTTTGCAAATGTTACATCATACCTGGTGCTACACCCGCCTTAAGAACTCTTTGTAATCTCACACCTTCAGAAATGCAAGAGTTAGCTAGCCAACTTCAAGAGTTACTTGATAAAAGCTTCATACCCCCTAGAAAATCCCCTTGGGCTGTTCAAGTCCTCTTCGTTAAGAAGAAGGATGGTTCGTTTTGCAGGTAAATCGATTATCGTGAGCTCAATAAACTAACCGTCAAAAACTATTATAACCTTCCTTGTATCGACGACCTCTTCGATCAAATCTAAGAAGTGACTTGTTTCTCAAAAGCCTTCGTTCCGGTTATCATCAACTTCTTGTTCACGAAGAAGATATCCCAGAAACCGCCTTTCGCAGTCACTATGAATTCATGGTTATGCCTTTTGGTTTAACCAATGCACCCACAGTTTCATGGATTAGATGAACTGTGTGTGTAAACTATACCTCGATCGTTTTGTAATTGTGTTTATCAACGATATCTTAATCTATTCCAAATCCAAGACCGAAGACGAGTGACACTTGTGGTTAATCTTGGAACTCCTTCGAGCCTAACGATTTTACACTAAATTATCTAAATGTGAGTTTTTGATACAAGAAGTTAAATTCCTTGGTCACATAATAAACGAGAAGGGTCCACGTTGATCCAGCCAAAATAGAAGCCGTCAAAAATTGGGTTGCTCCAAAGTCCCCCACCGGAGTCCATTCATTCCTTCGATTGGTGGGTTACTACCATCGGTTCATGTCCAACTTTTCAAAAATCATCATACTCTCAACTTCTTGATCGAAAAAGAGAAACCATTTGTTTGAGGTCGCAAACAAGAGGAATTTTTTCCAAACTCTCAAGCATATGCTTTGCGATGCTCCTATCCTAGCCCTTCTCGACGGAAATGACGATTTCGCCTTTTATTGTGATGCTTCCAATCAAGGTCTCAGCTGTGTTCTTATGCAACGAGGCAAGGTCATCACCTATGAATCAAGGCAACTCAAGATCCACCAAAAGAACTATACCACCCATAATCTTGAACCCTGTGTGGTTATTTTGCTCTAAAGATTTGGAGACACTACTTTTACGATACCAAATGTGTGGTCTTCACCGACCATAAGACCTCCAACATATCTTTAACCAAAAGGAACTCAACATACACCAAAGACGTTGGGTCGAGTTGTCAAACGACTACGATTGCGAGATTCGCTACCATCCCGGTAAAGAGAATGTCATGGCCGATGCTCTTAGTCGAAAGACTCACGGCAAGGCCCATAGTATTCGTGTAACCACTGTCTTTCTTGTTTAAAAATCCAAACTGTCATTCAATCTCGTATTCGTGAAGCACAATACTCATTCGTTAATGAAAAAAATTGCATGACGAGATACAATGTTGTGCAGAAAGTCAACTCGAGTCTAAACCTAATAGTATCCTCCATTATCTCGAGCGTATTTGGGTTCCAACCTGTGATAACCTTCGTGATCTTTTGATAAAAGAAGTGCATAAATCATGGTATTCTATTCATCCCGGTGCAGATAAAATGTACCAAGAGCTTCGTCGTACCTATTGGTGGTCGGGCACAAAGAAGGATATTGACCTCTATGTGGCAAGTGCCTCACTTGTTCCAAGGTAAAAGCCAAACACCAATGTTCTTCAGGTTTACTCGTGCAACCCGAAATCTCGATGTGGAAGTGGAAGAGCATTGCTATGGATTTCATTACCAAGCTCCCATGAACATCTTCCAGGTATGATAGTATTTTTGTAATCATCGATTGGTTGACAAATTCGGCTCATTTTCTCTCATCCAAGAAGATTTTTGAGTTGAGAAATTATCTCGTATCCATACCGTGGAAATCATCAGTCGTCACGGTACTCCTCTCGACATCATCTCTGATCAAGATGGTCGTTTCACATCCCGCATTTAGGAATCATTTCAAGCAACGTTAGGCACTCAGCTAAATATAAGTACGACTTTCCATCCTCAATCAGACAGACGTACGGAACTTACTCTCCAAACTCTCAAGGATAGGCTTCGCTCTTGTGTCAATGGAGATGTACATTTACCGTTGGTTGAATTCTCGTACAACAACAGTTATCACTCGATTATCAAAATGGCTCCGTTTGAAGCACTTTATGGTCTAAAATGTCGTTCGCCCATTTGTTGGCACGAGATTGGTGAGGCACAAATCACCGGTAACGAGCTTATACAAGAGACGATGGATAAAAATCGTGCAAATCCATGACAACTTACTTAAAGCAAGAAGTCGTCAAAAGAGTTATACCGACAAACGGCGCAAGCCCATGGAATTCATCGTCATTGATCTCCTACTCCTGAATGAGTCTATGCACTTCATCTTGAAACCAGTAGAAATCATGGATCAGGAATTCAAACAACTCCGGCGTAGTCGTACGCCTATAGTCAAGGTACGTTGGGAAGGAAAGTGTCGTTCCGAATTTACTTGGGTATGCGAAGACGTAATAAAGACCAAGTACCCACATCTTTTCCCAACATCTGCCATTTGAATAAATTTTGGGATGAATTTCCTAAAGTATGAGAGACTGTAACATTCCATATTTCTCCAATTCTTTTTCATTTATTTGTACTTCGTATTTTCATTTCAATCCTTTGTAATTCGAGACTTGATCATAATGGAAATCATATAAGGTATTATTCTTGTTTAAACAAACTTGCACAATACGGAAACAATCATGAAATACGCATTTTAATATAAAACCGAGACATACTTTGAGGTTATATTTTCCTTGGAATGTTATTCACAGATGTTATTATCATTCACGTGCTTGTACACACCTTAAATACCTAAAAACAACTTAACTATGAATTTTCGGTATAAAATGACGAACGAAACAACTTCAAGGATCAAAACGGCACAACCTTGAAACAGCCCCTCCCGCAACGCACGGGGATGCTCAGTTTGACCGGTTGACTTTGGACACTCCGCGCCACGCGGATTAACCTTGTTCCTCTCCGCGACGCGCGTGAAAGACACTTTTGCTAAACTGTATGAACATAATTTTCTTTAGCTTTGTTCTTGGAACTTTTGTAAACTAAACCAAGCCACCAGCTAACTTCTATGTTGAATTGCTTGTGCTAAAGTTTTGTTCCAGAAACATGAGGTTCTTATGCCTCTCTTTTATGTTCTTATACACCTCTAAGTAATCTTCAAGTCACAAAGTGAGAAAAACTACACAAAGTCTCCAACTATACAATGTTGGATGCACTCGTGTAGTTATCCTCACTTGGTTACTTAGTGAACTAAATGGTTTATTTTATGTCATCATACTTGTATTCATGACCATCCGAGTCATCCATGTGATGATTTGTGCATTGATGAATTTTTTAGGTTAATAGATTTATCCTACCTCTAATGCTTAACAATCCTTGACACTATATCTAATAATATATACATATATAATACATACTCCAAAAACCCAACTATGATATCAACCAAACCATGGTTGAATATTATGTTAAGGTGGAGAATATCCAAAGTCTTGGATTACTTAGTTCAGATTTCTAATGAGTAATAGGACACATGAAAAACAAAAACGAATAATAGTGTCAAGATAAGTGTCAAAGACGGGATCTGTATTATGTAATTTGATACTTGAAACTTCGTTTACATTCCAATCTCCAAATCCAAAATACTCACACACCTTTTTTTATGTTTTTAGGGTAACTTCAGTGTTCCATACTTCAAAACCACTCCCTCACTTTTCGTGGAGTATCTTCGCAAACCCTGAGTTCATACTTGACCAATTTTATGCTTTAAACACTATTTGGGTTGCACCATATATCCGTATTAAATTCACAATCACACATACAATCAATCTTATGCAAATACTCAATCCTTAAACATGCTTACTTGTTACGATACTTATTTATACATACTAGGACAATCTTATGCATGCCATCTATCATTAACTTTTAAAAGTCTACCTTAACATGTATAGCGCTATAGGAGTAGCACACCGCCCCGTCTGTTAGGTCATTGTTAAGTATTCAATCTATATGATCTTATTCATTTCGTTGATAAGGTACACTAGTGGAAACTTTGTGTTGATCTTTAGCCATTGCATGCTAGGATGATTACATGATTAGTATAACTTTAAACATGTAGATTTGAGACATTATTCATATTATGCTATGTAGACAAACTAGTATTCTAACTCACATAATTTTTGTTAATGGATATTTTATATATGTTGCAAGAAATATTTGATGATAATACTACAAGAAATCTACTTAGGGTGCATTAGAAACTCATCAAAACTTTATTTATGTATTTTGTTTTAGTGTGAATTTCTCACTTGTTGTACTTCTTTTCTTTGAACAATGTAACAACGTGTTATTCGATTAAATGAAAGGAAATTTTGAATTTTAATATGTTGTCGCAATCTAGTGTTATGATGATTTTGAACAATCTATTATGTCCCGCCTTGATGTTTTCGCTGTCGGTTGGGGTGTGACAAAATCGACATTACAACCTATGGACAAACTCACTGAGCGAATGGAAAAATATACGTAACGAAGAAAGGTAACAATGTATGTGTTTAAATGACAAACAAAACAATAAACATTTTCTAGATAATCAAGACGTTAACATACTATTGTTGGACCAATCAAACATGAGTCTAGAGAGATTAGAGACGCACTTTGAGTTATGCGAAGAAATTCAGAAACAACATGATATCTCTTAGTTTTTATTTTTAGTTAACGTAAGTTTTTATGTGTAAATGATGTATGCTTTTTAATTTTATGTACGTTATAATTATTTTTTTTAACGTTTACTTTGAATTTCTTGCTTTTAATTTAATTTTAAATAAAATTTATAGATAATTTTTAAAAATATGTTATTATAAAATGAATATGATTTATGGGAAATTGATTGTAAAAGTAGGTGTTGATGGGGTGTGTAAGATGGAGGTTTGTTGATGTAAAAAATTGGTGTTTTTGAAGGAAGTTTGGATATGATGTGAAACAGAGGTGAAAGTTTGTTAATATAGATACTTTTAGTAAATTATTTCTGATTGCTTTGTAATCAATTTAATATAATAAAAGATAGTTGTTTTCTTGAATTTGATTTTTTTTTCAGTTTTCGCCATGTACAATATAATCAGTTTTTTTAAACAAAACAATTATATAAATTTATTAAATTGCAAAAATACACGACATATCCAAATTATTTAAACATAAAACAATAAATATTCTAGTTATCCAAAAAATAATCAATATCCATATAAAATCGAAGCAATGATAATACAACAAATGACTCGAGTTAAGTAATTTGGAGACATATTTGGTAATATATATATATATATATGTCTCCAAATTACTTAACTCGAGCTATTTTTGCACCATCATTTTTTTTATTTTTCATGCATAGTATCGTTTTCCCTTTCTTTCTTCATCTTTTCTATATCTTTACTCGTTGCAGCCCTCATATTCTTCCATGCAACCATCTTTTATATATATATATATATATATATATAAATATGTACTTAAATTCACACTTAAACATACATTAGTGTGTTAACCTTTAAATATATAAGTATGTATATAAACATCTCTAAGTGATTACCAAAATATAACATAACCCATTGTTTGCCACCACACCCATATAAAACCTACTAGACACATTATAGAATATCAAATGAAAATACAACTTAACATAAGTCACATCATCCAATTATGACTCATTTATGCCGATTAAAAGAAAAAGAAAATAACCATTAAGAAACAGTATGACTCTTTAGAAGCCATTACACCCAAATATAACCCCTTAAGACGCTTCCATGCCATTTATAACACATTACAAACCCAATATAACTCAAAAAAGTACTTCTACCCCAAATCTAACCTATTTGTACGATGTTTGAACAATTACAACCATATATGACTCATTAAGACTCATTATAACCCTTTTATATTTGTTATAGCACATTACAAGCAAACACAACTCAATACAAACCCTAAAACCAAATATGGCAAGTCTCTTTATAACTAAATATGACCTATTATGACTAATTATAACCAAATATGACACATGTTCCACGCTTTACAACCAAATATAACACAATATAAGTCACTGCAGCAAAATATCATACATTAAGACTTTTTATAGTAAACATAATATTAATAACTCAATATAAGATAGTTCATTGAAACTTAGATCCACTTTGACCCATTACTTGCAAAATTGACCAATAAGAACTGTTAACTCGTTGTATTACGATACAACGCAAAATTGACCAATAAGAACTATTAACTCGTTGTACTACATTACAACCATATATAACTTAGTATATGACACACCACCAAAATATAATCCCTTCATGCATGCCAAGACTAGTTGTATAAAAATATGAGTCATCTCAAGACCTCATGGGCCACTATATATTATGAATATAGATGGACTTTTTAATCAAGAGAGAATAATAATACCTCACAGTCATGTCTTCCCTAGTATAAAAACTACCATTAATTGATGTTGAAGTTGTGCTTGTAACCACGACATGCAAATTCATAACATCGCTTAACCCAAACATTCTCTTTTTGTTCTATTCTCTTGTAGCTCAAGACCACAAGTCGGTGTTAGTGTCTTCTCCATAACTATCCATACAATATCACTAATATGCTCTTTATGATGTATAAGTAAAACTAAATAAAATTTTTATTACTTTAACAATTAGTATATAGTAGTAAGAACCTACATCTAGAGAGATTAGAAACCTACAAAAGATTCTTTTCCATTCAGGTAAACTCAATCCATCTTTTGTTGTTGCAAGGCCTGTTATAAACAAACAACCCTCCTAAATCGTCTCCTAACAACCCGCCATGCCCCAACGATATATCTAGGGGTTTATTTCATTCTTCTTCTGTGTTCCAATCGACTTTTAATGTTGCATGAAACCTCAATTACTTGACCTACAAGGTCGTATTTGGAATTTAAGAATTTTATAGTATTAACATTGACATAATATATGTTTTAAAAGAGGTATAACTAACATCTCTCACATAGTCTTGCAAATGACATAGCTTTATAAGTCTAGAGTATGTATTATGTGAGTTAATTTCCATTTATTTTTACTATTTGTAGATGACCTAGCTCTCCACGAGTCAATATTCAAATCCTAAGTCTTGGATGTCTCATCTATTTCTTAATTGAAGGGGATAATGTTAGATAAATCATTACTAACTTCAATACCCACTCTAGATGCAACAAATCGCCATACTTGTTCTCATTGAAACTGTCCAACAAGGTCAAACCACGGAAATCCACTATCCATTAATAAATTTTCATGTGGTTTATTATGTGCAAACTTGAAAAACGCTCAAACACCCGCTTACGGTTCTTATTAGGAGCATCTTTTCATTGTCGCTAAGAATTATGCCACATGGGCTGTAAAATAACTCAGATAGTCTCGGTAAGTATATATTAATTATTAAATTAAAAAAATTGTTTCATATAATGTGTATTAATATATATATATATAAAACTTTTTAAGGTTCAAATAAATGCATAAGTTTATTATAGAAGGCATTTAAATTTCAATAAATGACCACTTGGGTAGCCATGCCTCGAATTCCTTGGTTCACAACATTGAAGAACAACAATTTCCCTATTCTTTAATTATTTTAGCTATACTTCAAGTACATTAAATTCTTATTCTTAATTTAGTGCGCAAAATAAGTCATTAGTGATGACATGTTTTTGACTTACTATGTATCTTTTTTTTTGTAAACTTGAAGTTGAAGCTTCACAAGGAGATTTTGATCTCATTTTTTTTTAGCCAAAGAAGATCAAGAAACACACAAACACAATTTCGTAAAGTGTTTTTATATATTCTAGTTGTTACATACTCTTTTAGTTTAAAATATAAATCACTAAATGTAGTAATAATATTTTAAGTAACTGGATCTTCA
Source organism: Scalesia atractyloides (assembly GCA_947069175.1). Lineage (NCBI taxonomy): Eukaryota > Viridiplantae > Streptophyta > Magnoliopsida > Asterales > Asteraceae > Scalesia > Scalesia atractyloides. The sequence continues at coordinate 45,001,622 of CAMTDV010000016.1, forward strand.
TTATAACTCCTTCGGTTGTAAGGCTAGCACCACTTAAACTCATTTTCCTGGCGTGGTGGATACTATAGATGAAAACCCCCGATTTATTCGTAAAATACGTCAACCTGTCTAGAGCTAGCACACATTAAATATTATAATTATGGACACTATATACTTGTCGTGGAAGATTGTTATGCCGGACATACGGAAATTTCACCATTTCCATGTTGTATAACATGGTAAAATATCATTTATAAATATGAATTTCTTTAGCTAACACTTTAAAATCTATAACATGAAATTTTGATGCCATAAACCATCCGACCATGCTAGGGGCACCCTCTTTTCAACAATTGCTTCGTTAGAATAAATAAACTCTAAAACAATCGCATTTCATGGTATTCAATACTAATACTAAGACATACATCGCTAGTAGTAATTAGTCTATACATCCATCCTTAATTGGTAGCTACTCTATGATAAATAATGTCAATGCCAACCCTAAAGTATAAAGTCATCTCTAATAGGTTAAACATATACTAGCTAACAACAAACATATGTAATTTAATGTACATATATACATATATAAACATAGCACACAGATAGATATGAACATACATACATAAATATAGGGTGACTACGCATTTCAAATGTAAATTCTAGGATATAAGAGTATTCTATTCATCCTTTAAATTTTGCTTAAATATAAAAATAATGGGTTAGTTTTTACATATAAACACACACATACATTTTTACACATACATGCACTAAGATACATCTACAAATATACACAAAAAAACACATACAAACATACATGCACAATTATACGGGTAGACACACATGCACATGCATACACCAACACATACATACATACATAAGAAATTTTAGTTCAATAATACATTGTGTGATTCATAAGAATTTCAATAGTAAAATATAAGATTTGATAGAGTTGTATACCTTTGACTTGCGTAATGGAAGGTCATGCATGGTTGAATGGTCGAGGATTGTATTGAAAATGGAGGAGGGCGGTGAGATAGATTGAATGAGATGGTTGATGGGAAACATAAAGTTTAAACTACTTTTTTGCAACCAACATTGGGTTTACAATTTGGTGCAAACAATGGTCACTAGTAAACACCGCCTCTAACTAGTAGCAAGTGCAAATTTGTCAAAACAGTTTCGGTCGCAAGTGCGAACCAACCATGATTATTATCGCAATTGGCTAATGATCACAAAGTGAAGGCTCATCGTTTACCATGTATGAGTAACTTTCTATCTATAATTTACCATGTTATAAATAACATTGGCCGAGTTAATAGTTTTTACCATGAGTGACCATGATTGAACATGTTTCACCAGTGATAACCTACTAGAACATATTTTGACATACATGTTTATAAATATTATAATGAGTTTTCTTTCATGTTTAACCATGATTTATTGTGCTTGTCTATAAATTACCACGTTTGATTGACATTGACCTTTTTAACTGTGGTTAACTATGTTTAGTCATGATTTTCCAAGATTAAATATGTTTTATCATAATTGACAATGTTTGGATATATGTGACCAAGACTGACCATATTTGCCATGACTAGCCAAGATTGGCCTAAACATCCACTATTTCTATGTGGTTCCTGTACATCGCCTTAAAATATATATTTGGGAGGTTTTTTGTAAAATTGCTTTTGAAAACAACTTATTTTAAGTGTGTATGGACCGGCCATAGTAATACTATAAAATGAAAATTTAAAACCCTAATATTCATTTTTCTTGCAGATGTAATCATCTTTTTCATCCTGATGATCGACCATCTTCATTAAACATCCTCATTTAATGGGTGGGTGGCGGTCATGGTCGTGGCACTTCCGGTGACTGTACCGTTGGTGGGTGATGGTGGTGATTAGGGGTGTTCAAGATCAGATTATTTGGTTTCGGATATCCGAAAACTTACGATAGTGAATATTGATATTCAAATTTTATACAAAAAAATTGTTTTGTATATAGCTTAAAACCATACTTATATTCGATTTTCCAAATTTCCAACATTGAAAACTAAAAACATTCATAAATCACATCCGAATCCGATTATTTACTATTTTTTTACTATATTTCAAACAAATAGAATGCTCATATATAAAAAAAATAGTTTTTGGATATCGGATAATCGGATTATCCGAAATTTTTTAAATTCGTATCTGATTATCTGGTTTCGGATATACAAATTTTTAGGTATCCAAAATTTCAGATATGGATTTTCGGATATTTCGGTTTCTGATCCGGATTTTTTTGAACACCCCTAGTAGTGATGATGGGTGAAAAAAGGGAATGGGATAGAAAAAACGCGGGGGGGGGGGGGGGGGGGGAAGGGGGTGGTTGAAATTAATTTAGAATGTTTAGACGGAATGAGATTAATTGTGTAATTGGTCATTGGTGTGTCCATTCCATTGACGAAACACTTTTCTTTATTTCCCTCACAATTATTGTGTAATTGGTTGTTGGTGTGTCCATTCCATTGACAAAACACTTTTCTTTATTTCCCTCACAATGACCAATTCCATTCCGTCTCCCATTCATCCATATCAAACACTACCTAGTTGTTACACAAACCAAGCATATTACTCGGTTATTTTTGTTTCACTCGAAATTATTTTGTAATACAGTGTATTTTATTTTTTTGCAAGTGGCATTTTCATATGTACGATTTCTTATCAATATGTGACCAAGGTTTGTTTGATTAAGATGTGGTCAATTGGAGATCATAGGAGGTTCGACAACAGTGGGGGTGTAGTTGATGACGAGCTAAGGCACTGGTTAGGTTGTTAACTCTCGGTGGAAGGTGAGACAAGGGTTGGTAAAATGATTTAAGATTTGGTGTTTTTCGGTTGTTTATGATGGTGGTTCACAACTATGGTGGGTGTTCACATTGGTTGTGGGTGAGTTGTGGTTATAGTCTGGCTGTGGTGATGAGGAAATGAGATTTCATGCTAAATGTTGGTATGGCAGAGGTGTCGGTGGGACCTAATGGGTATTGAACTATTTATTGACCATAATGATGGAATACTACATTAGAAATACTTCTAGAAAGGGGGATTTTCCTACCAAAGTTTCTAACAAATATTGCCACAGGAAACGAACTAGTTTTTTTAGTAGTGAATATATATAACGTCATAAGAACTTGTTTAATTAATTACAAGTCAAAACTACACTTTTAAATAAAAAAAATTGTTCGATCGTTATCAGTATTACAATATATAGGTTTTCTTCACTTGTCCTTAAATACAATGTCCTCTTCAACGTTAATCAGTAATCACTTTACTGACGTATTAGTTTTATAGTAATCTTACTTAATTTTAATCTCAGTTTTTATTTATTTGCCGGGATTTATCCCAACTAAGAAAACGTTTAAAGGCAGTCTAACTTTGAATACATTTTTTTTTCCAACGATCAAATACTAACTAGCATGGCATGCTAGATAAGCATTCCAAATCATTAAAAACAAAGTTTTTTTTATTAAAAAGTTAAAGTTTTACCATATAAACATACTAAATCAGTATTAAGAAACTAAATGGATTAACTTTCAGCCAGTATGGAGGAAAATACGTTCTTAGTTAGGACTATCTTTATACATTTCCTTAGTTGAGATTAATCCCGAACAACAAATAAATGTTAGAATTATTAAAATCCAATAACCTCTTGTAGTGTAAGTGTACTGGAATGTCGTTGCATGATGAGAATTCGAAGTATACTTGTATACCAATAAAAAAACTATTTATTTGAATTAAAAAGTGTAACGCAAATTGAATTAAAAACTGGATAAAGATTACATAAAACAAACATGTTTCATTTCGAAGACAAATAGTAAAAAAGGTTTGGTATCGTTTTTTACATCTTTACTATCTTTTTGTACTTATGCTTTTGTTAAATCGTGGAATTATTTAGAGGGTCCAAGAAACAAAATCTAAAATAATGATCATATATTTTTTCTGCATGTGATGTTTCATTTATTTAAAATATTTTATTTCAATTATTTCTAGCCCCATAATGCCTACGTTTTGACCCTCTATTTTTATATGTAATTTAGAATTTTAAATAATAATTACGAAATGATTCTTGATTTGTTTCAATCATATTAAATGAATTTTTAATGTTGCATTTTCTGCGTGAGAATCTTTTCGCTTTGTGATACACATAATCGCTATTATGTAAAAAATGATCTGTATGATTCAGGTTATAACCCACATTCACTAGTTTTAAACTCACCATTAGAATGTACTGAACAAATAATTATAAGGAACAATTTGTTCATGCGTTAAACCTTAGAATGTTAGCCACGCTATTGTAATAGTAAGATCCATTATTATTTATGGGCGAGAAGATGTATTTAGACGCACATCTATAATCAACAATGCATTAAATTAAAAAATTATCGTTTTTAGTAAGAATGTGACAATACCATACATAAATTAAAAACAACAGAATTCATAGTTTTATTGTATAATGTATTTAAAAATAACAAGTTATATAAAGGATATTTAAGATTAAAAATTTGAGTTAGATTTAAACTGAAAGATCAATAATGATAAATGAGTTTTTTTTTTTTGCTCTTTTGCCATATTTACCTTCTATAAGTTAATACGATCTTGTCACCGTCTTAATATTGGTCATAATCACTTAATATTTACGAATCATTAATATTTACTATGTCAATACACTATAATTTGCAATGATTAAACATAAAATATAATCACGGTAAATACTTGTATTTAGGGCTTGTTTGGCTAAGCTTATTTAACTCAAAAAGAACTTTTAGCAAAAAGGACTTATTGAGTTATAACTTTTTGAAAAGGAGTTTTTAAAAAAGTGTTTGAATTAGCTTATAGGGTAAGAAAAGCCAATAAGCTAATAAGTTGTTTTATAAAAAGTGTTTGGCTAGCTTTTACTTGTAAATTACTAAAAAGCTCTAAAAAGCCACAAAATTCTATCTTTCAAAACTGATTTTTTTCTCCTATTGAAAAGTTGTTTTGAAAAGTCCTTTTCAATTACCCAAATAAAATTTAACTTATTTACTTTTAAAAAAAACCAATAAGTCAATAAGTTGGTTCAAAAAGCTTAGCCAAACATACCCTTATAAGTAGAAAAAATGATACCTACTTTTTCTTTGGTTTATTTAGAAAATGTATCTCTAAGTATCATTTTTTTATTTAACTAGTAAGTTGCCCCACGCGTTGCCACGGTGCTCCTTAATTTTTACGTCAAAACTGTAACATCTCCAAAATTTTTATTTATAAAAATTGAAAATAGAGTATATAGAAACTTATATTATTAAATGGGTAGATTACGGGTAAGTTGACTGTTAGAAATAGGAGCTATTGAGACGAACCTAGGAACCGTTTAATAAAAATATATTATATTTAACCTTACTCTGTTTTAATGAAACTTAGTTCAAAATATAGATAAAAATATTCTCATTCTAATGGCATATTCATTGTTTTACAAAACGTCATATTTTGGAAGTTATAAACTATAAATGAGTTGAGCTGCTTAATTAGTTATAATATATAATAATAAAATATTAATAACTAAACATTGAATGGATATGAGGACGTATGCATATTGAATTTATTGTATGTTGTGTACGTGTATGGTCAAGAACAAAATCGTGGCCTCCAAGTTACATCAATTGTAACTATAAATACAGCACATCACTAACATTCCTTCCCTGCTCATCTCACTCTCGCTCTCCCTCACATATACATATATCATTTTCTTTTACTATTTCATCAATCAATAATAATAATAATAAAGCCCAGCCCCGTTTTAAGTGTTTTAACCCCTAATCACTAATTCGTTACCCTACCCAAGTTAGAACCCGCCAACGCATGTTAAGGCTCTGCCCGACTAAGTACGTTGTGGTTCTATCTTGTGCTGTATGGACACCCTGCCCGATTGATTTAGGACCCACCAATGCATGTCAAGGCTCTGTATGACTCAGTCGTTGGGGTTCTGTCTCGGGTTGTATGTGACATGGGTTATTATACTTAACACGAGTGCATTATATATTTTATTAAGAGCTTAGGAGCTATGCCCAAGATTATACCAGGAGGCCTGTAGTTAGACCCTAAAATTACCAGGCGAGTAAATTCTCTTTTTGTAAATGTTTTTGTGAGTCATTCTCTCTTTTTACCAAATTACTTTACAAAACCTCAAATGTTTTTCAGTTATATTTACAGGGATTAAGTCTGTGTAATCTATAATTGTTTTCAGTAGTTAGGGTTTTGTAAATTACTAGTCCACAGTCACCAAGGGTGTGACAGGAACCGTTATTTGTTGGGAGACAGGTCCCACAGTAATATGACCATAAGCACATGGGAGTGTCCCCAGTCGCCTAGTGTGTTGAATAATTGATAGAAAACTTACACTGTAATCGCCCTTAGTACCGTAAAGTATAACAATGAGTTATTTATATAATATGGAATGAAATCGCCAGTATTTCTTGCTGATAAAATGTTTTTAAACGCGTTTCAAGTAACTTAATGTGAAGCTAATAGAAGCCAGCTGGAGAGCACTGAAGGCTTAGAAAAGTGACTATAAAAGTTACCTAATAAAAAGGAGTTTATGTTTTTCATAAATGAAGGGTTACCCTTCTACGAATGTATTGTAATGGAAACATGGGTTTTATCCTATTTGTTATTTATAAAAGTTGGTGTTTTGAAACTCTGATATTTATTTCCTAACTACGATCCTGATATTTTAATTCCGCTGCCAAATTAATAAACACCGGTACCACTTGACTGATTCATGGCTCCCGCTCCTAGGGTGGGGTCGGGGGTTGTGACAAAAACGCACACCAACTGAAAATGTACATAAAAATAAGCACAAAACCTGTTATATTTTACTCGACTCATTTCCGGAAAAAATTTACGTTAAAACGTAACTCGACTTGAATTTTTACCCGCACACATATAAAAATAAACACGTAAAACTCGATTACAACGTCTTTAAAAAAGTTTTATGAGTTGTAAGTGTTAATGTCAAAGTTTGAGGAGTAAAAATATGAAAAAAAAAAAAAAAACACAAAAAGTTTACAAACTTAGCTAATTGTATATCCTAACAATAAGTAAATGATATACAATGAAAGTTGATGAAAGTTCTTAATGCAGAAAAGAAGGAAGCAATGTAAATTTAAGAGTATGTAAGATAAAAGTTAGACCAAAAACTTGGTACTCATTAGCAATGTTACAAATAAAAAAAAGAAAAAGACAAAAGGAAAATCATTTATCACCGACATAGGATTATATATTGTAATTGACTATAGAATTACAGAAAAAAAAGTTTAGTTATTATTAGCTAACGTATTCTGAGGAACTTGACAATCTGATCTTGTGGAAAGTACTATTCGATAGGTACACTTTCTTCATCTGTGTAATTCAGAACCATTTAGGGAGAAAATAACGAAACAAAAATGATAGGAAATCAAAACATGAGGATTATCTCTAATGTTAAACCATTGAATGGCGGTACACCTAGCTCTAGAATACCAAATGTTGTAGCACACAACTTTGAATTAAACCAAATGCGATCTAGATCGTGCAATACATTTCGATGGTAAAACATATATCATGTATTTCTTTGAGATTTATAATGCTTTAAGATTAATTGTGTCCCTCATTATGTTATTAATTAAACTTCACTATTTCCTTTATTGGAGAATATAAAACCAAAATTTGGTTCAATAGTTGAAAACATTGAATGGCCCTCCAAAGATGTTTAGTATACTTGAGCCGAGAAAGCGTTTAAGGTACTTGAAGTATTCTTAAATGATACTAGTGCTTCAACCAATTCAACCCCAAGGACAAGATCACCTCGGGATTTGCAACAAGCCGGTACTACCTTTGGGTCAGTCCCCCTTCCTAATAACTCTCACAGACGGGAAGCATTCAACAACCAAAGATGTAAACTTCATGGTCCTGCCTACGCACTCCCGCCATGACATCCTGTTAAGCCGAGAGTGCGCAGGAGATTTCAACATGGTGACGTCCACGCCCCACTCTGCAATATTCCCAACGGAAACGGGGTGGCAATCATCTACGCGAAGAAATAAGTTTTAGTTACTGAGGAAATGCGCCCGACCAAGGTAACTAAGTCCGCGCCCTGGACAGAGCTAGAATCGTGGATCCTCAAACGCAAGTACCCTGAGCAAACAATTACTCTTGGCCCTGCCATATAAGAAAAAATCCGCGCCCACCTGAAATAACTCTTGTTCAGGAATATGGATATTTTTGCATGGACTCAAGCAGACATGAATGTGACTCTGAGAGATGAAATTGGTTCACTCACATATGTTACTAGACAAAGCAAAGTAAAGTAATTGTTCTGTCGTCCAAATCAAAAGAAGGTTCCCGTATGCAATGAGCAGGGCACTCCAACTACGTGGTCAATCCATCTTGCAAAGAATATTAACCAAATATGTGAACTTAAGGATCGGGAGAAAAAAGAATGATGACATCTCAATGTCAATGGATTTCTGCAAAAATGTATGCAAGGGTCTGCCTCAACACGTTGCGCCTCACGCGAGGCCCGCATACTCGGGCTTGATGTTAGTAAAGATTGTGAGGTTGGGGTATTACCGCTGGTAGGTGGAGAAGGAACTCGCTTCCGACGAACCCAACTCCCAAGAGGTATGTGTTAATGTTGGGTTCGTCCTAAACACGGACTGAGAAAACTCTCCATACCCGATAGTGCCATCAGTAGGCTCAAGCTAGTGTCTTCTCCGGCTCTATGGTGTAGGATGAGGTGCAGATGATTATGATGCGAGAAGATCCTCTAGAGGCTCCATTTCAACGCCCCCAGACAGGAGTAGATGCTTGATTTTGGCAATCCCACGGAGGTCGCCACTTGGGATGTTGATCCAAAGAGATTGATGTGTTCCTCGTCAATATAGAAGGATGCAGATGACGTCGTATGTTTGGTTTCTATCACATGTAAATCCATACAAACGATACGAACACCATAACAACGCATAATAAATGCTCAATTTAACACCTATGATTGATTGGACTCGTGTTTGGATAAACTACGGTTCATGTGAACAAAACTAATAAAAAACATTAAAATCGATGGGTGCTTACTCACATCCTCAAATCTTCACTAGATAACGAATCCTTGTTGCTAGAAACATTCATGACCATACTCGAATTGAACCAAATACGAATGGAGGTCAAAACCATATCAAACGGACTCCGATTAAGGTGATTCATGTGGCCACGCGTCCATATTGCCATGCTCTACCATCACCACTACTTGCTGCCACTGGCCACCATCTCCACCTTCGCCGGAAGGCCCAATAGTAGCCGGAAAAAACATTTTTAAGCTGCATTAATCTGGGTAGTAAAAATCCCACTTCCAGATTCTAAATTTAAAAACCCGCCATTGGATTTTATCGTCTCTGTCCCTCAAAGCTTTAATCAAAATTTGAGAATGATCCAACGGTTAACTCTTTGCAAATCATCATTTTTCTGCAACTAGGTTAATCAAAAACGAAAAACAGGATCTGGAGGCTAGGGTTTTGTGAAAATGAATGGAAAGGAAGAAAGATAGGTTTAAATACTTAGGGTTTGGGGTGTGGGCTTTCTTAGAGGGTTTTGGTAATCCATTAACTCTTATTATTTTAATTAAACCATGCTAACCATGTGGACTAGTTATTGATTTATTTAGCCCATGTTTTTAAATAAATAAAACCTACTACTTATTTTTATGAGAACCATCTTATAAAAGAATACTAGCATATAGTTACGCATAAATGAACTCGTTTTCACGAAATACCTACGATGCTAAAACATCTAACAATAACATCACACCGCATGTACTTTCATGATATTTATATTGAATTTAAATCTTTGGAATATTATTTGATAGTTCACCAACGTTCGAGGACAGGTGTAACATTCCGCAGTTTTTGTATTATTTGTTTCAATGTTTACCGTATTCAACCATTGTGATCATAATGGAATTTATTTTATTTTATTTTTTATTATTTTTTCTCAGTTCAATCAAACATAGTTGTTTCTCATATAATCATTAAGACATGTTTAAATCATTTTATTTTATTTTTTTATTAGTTTTTCTCTCTCAATAATTGTTCAATCAAACATAGGTGTTATTCATACAATCATCATGACACGTTTAAATCATTCAAAAACCAACTTATGTTGTGTAAATTCGATATTCGAGACCCAATCAATCAACCATTGTGTCATACTATGTTTATAAATTATGTTGGAAACTCAAGTTTGTACAAATAACAAAAGAGAAATGCATAAAACAAACAAGCCCATGACATTAGGCCAAAAAAACAAAAAAAAAAATATTAATGTGTCAATTTTAGCTTTCCATACTTTTCACCACCTAAACCCTAATCTCTTCCCTATAAACACCTACTTCATCCATCATTTTTCTTTTGTCATTTCTCAAAGAATTCTTCCGTTTTGAAAGTGAGTTCCATCTCCTTTCACCTTCTTCTCTTCTTCTTGTTTTTCTTTGTGTTTCCATACTTCTACATCATGGAGAAATCCTTATGGAATGTCACCAAATGTTTGCCATAGTAAACAAAGATGATGCATTACCAAAATAAGGACCAATCTTCGGTTTTCTTTTACATGTTTTTTAACCTTTAATTATGTCATTTCTATCTTATATTACTAACTATGATCGATTATTATAATGCCTAACTATTTATTATATGTCTATCATTACTAACCATGCTAACTTCTTTAACCATGCTAATAATAACTAACATTGTATTCATGCTAATAACCACTAACCCCTTTAATTTTGTTTCTAACTCATTTAATCTTGCAATTTTATTTGGTAAATTCATTCATTTATTCTTGCAATTAATTATTATTATTATTATTATTACCAAAATCATTATAGACTAAAGATATATATAAATATAAATATTAAACCTAGCAATGATACCAACCAATTTATGGTGGAAAGTTATGTGCAAAGGTAAACATTTATTTTAGACTAAATTCTTCACACTTGAACTATTAGTGTGTGAAATAGTACCCCACGAAATACGCATAAATTAATGGTGTCCAAAGTGAGGGTTTAGTCAAGATAATATCTTTATGTATTTTCATATTATTATTATTACTATTATTATTATTATTACTATTATTATTTATTTATTTCTTATTCAAATCTCATCTACATTCTAACTTCTAAATCCTTCTACTTGCACACCTTGTTCATCCTTCTTAGGATAAATTTGTGCTTCAACCTCTCAAGACGACCATCTCATGTTTGTGAAAACACTTGCAAACAGTGAGTATATTTGAACCATTTTTCCTTTAAACACACTTTGGGTTGCAATATATGAAATTATAAGAACTCACATACACACAATCAATCACATTATTCAAACACTCAATCTATAAATACATGCTATTTGTCATACATACATGCTAGAAGTCAATCTTGTGTACTCAATCACCTATCTTAACGATTATAGCACTATAGGAGTAGCACACGCCCTTATGCGGTATTGTTAAGTATTCAATCTTACACGGCATGTTCCTTTATGTGGAAACGATATGCTAGTGGACACTTGGTTTTATTGATAGTGTTAGTGCATATTATATATGTTTGCCACTGTGCGAATAGGCTAGATAGAGCATGTGTTGAATATTATATAGTTGAGACACAAACACATGACTTTGGAGAGGACGAGAGAGGTTCGTATGGATGTAACACATACGTACGGATGTAACACATACGTACGGACGTAGCTCATCTGCACGGAAGTACTCGTCCGTCCCAAACCTCATGTATAAATAGTGTCGTGTGTTCATAGTTTGATAAGTTTTGGAGATAGTGTCGTATGTTCATATTTTGATAAGTTTTGGAGATCCCAGAGAGGAGCTTGTAAATGACGTATGCTTTTTCGGTATGAATGGAATCATTCTGCTTCTACCCTGTTCTTAATAATATTATACCGAATCAGCTCTATCCCGTCCAAACCTCCGTCTAAACCGCCCGATCCAGAAATTTCATTTGGTATCAGAGCTACAGTACGATTCAATTGATCTAACAGTTTATTGAATCACCTAAGCTGATGAATTATGGAATTTTATAAGTTTTAGACGTAAATCATCAAATTGAAGGGCATTTCATGGACAAAAAGTAAAATTGAAACAATAGGATTGATTTAAAATGAATTTTGAACTAGTCTGTAAAAGAATCATCTTGAAATTTGAAGAAATAAAGATTTTAGACCGAAAAGGTTAGAAGAGTATGTTTCAAACGGGCGAGAGATTTTCGTGCACAGGAGTGTCACATCCGTACGAAGGTACTGCGTTCGGACAGACCTCTTTCGTCTGCTTAGAAGTAACCCTTATCCGCACGAACTAGACCTTCATCCGCGCGAATCAACCTACATCCGCACGGAATACATTCATCCGCACGAAGGAGATCTCATCCGCACGAACTAGCCTAATTCGTTCTACAACCAGTTCATTCGCACGAATGAGACATTCACATGAAAGAAGATTTTACATCCGCGTGAATGTGTCCAAAATGCCTAAAGAACGGCATTTTTTGGTCGTGGTGAAAAGACAAGTTGTCTAGAAAAAATTTGGTGATTGACAATTTTTTCGAGATTTTAAAGTCAAATACGTGTTGTTCCGGGAAACCCTCGAAGACTTCGGAGAATAGATATGGTGATGAGTTCACAGAGGGTTGATATGGAGTAGTCATGGATACATATGCAGAATGTTTAGCATTTGGATTAGTGACTATTAATGGGCCGTAACAGAAATATTCGCATCGATGAAAAACTGACTTTTGTGGAACAAAATGTCATATTAGAGTTTTTCAAAGAAAAGTTATGACTGAATTTGCTCAGTTGAGGGGGAATTCAGTGAAGAGTTTAGAGATGTCAGAATTTGCCAAAAATGAGGGGTAACAAATAATTTTCTAATATTAGACATTTTTGGAAATTTAGACGTGCACAGTATTCAGGTGGTTTCGACTTCAGATTATGCGGGAATGCATAGGATCTGGATTCGTTAGTCTGTGATCATAGGAAATTCAGAGTTTTCAGATTGATGACTAAGGGTTTGAGTCCCGAGTGTTTGTCAAGCCGGTTAGCATGATTAGCGTTAGAGGATGCACTAGTATTATGGAAACTCAAAAGATATCAGAGGGCTTTCAAACTGACATTTCTATGATAGTCTAAAGTATCAGAATGAATAATCTTCGAGTGAAGAAATTGTTTTTTGGACTAACCGTCAGGGAATGACGATGTTTGTCGATTAAGTTGCTACGGGGACTAACGGAGAAAACTATACATCTGTTATCGTGACTAAAGAGGAAGAATGTGAATCTAATCGTGGAAGATTAATTCTTAGATCTGAATGTGTTACTAGATGATTTGTTATCTGATGAAGATTTGCTGATTGTGGAGATTTTCGCAGGTGTTCATTCAGTTGAAATTTCTTAGTGAGGTGTACGAAGTTTCTATCAATTGCCGGTTTGGCTTTTGATGATTAAGAGATTGAGCTGAAGTGGTAGATCAAAAACTAAACACGTATATGATCAACATTGAAACGGAGAAGCTACACAGTACGATTCAAGTCGGTGAGTGTTCTTAAAGATTGTAGTTTAACAAATCAGAGGAGGTCGGGAACCGTGCAACCGAAGATCTGAAGTGTTATTCCAAGGGGAATCACTTAAGGGAGAATATGCGACTACAAAATGCAAACCCGAATCATCAATCAAGGAGGAATTATCTGAAGATATCAAATGCTTGATTGAAGATGCAATATACACGACTCTCATATTTGATGATCAAGATTCGAAAGTGACGACCAAGTGGGAATTTGTTAGTGCATATTATGTATGTCCACCACTGTGCGAATAGGCTAGATAAAGCGTGTGTTGAATATGTTATGGATGAGATACGAACACATGACTTTGGAGAGGACGAGAGAGGTTCATACGGATGTAGCTCATCCACACGGATGTAGCTCATCCTCACGAAAGTATTCGTCCGTCCCAAACGAATGTCTATATATAGTGTCATGTGTTCATAGTTTGATAAGTTTTGTAGATCCCATAGGGGAAATGCTAAAGAAATTTTGTCTCCAGCTTGTGAATGACGTATGCTCTTTCGGTAGGAATGGAATCATTCTTCTTCTACTCCGTTCTTAATAATATTCTACCGAATTAGCTCTATCCCGTCCAATCTTCCGTCTAAACCCGCCCGATCTGGAACTTTCAGAAAGTTTACACATGCTAGTAGTATACAAATTGCCATGTTAGACTAAGACCTTTTTATTCTATATTATGTAGACCAAACTTGTATCCTCAACAACTATTTTGTTGACCTTTTTGTTCATATATTGCTGGGAATTGATGATAATGTTCAAGAAATCTACTAGGTGGATTTAGAAACGCACGAATAAATTACTTTTCTTTTGTTTGAATATTTGAATTGATGTAATTCCTTTTCTTTTGAAAATGTACGAATTTGAGTTTATGAAATAAAAATGGTTTATTTAGATATTGTCATTTTCAATTGTTATGATGCTTTGAGCAATCATCCATTCGCTCTTGCCTCCGATCATTCTACCATCGGTTGGGGTGTGACAACAGACTCATGTGTGATCTGGTAATTCTTTGAATTACCGTTAGATGAGTGTTTGTGTAATAACTGACACACTTAATCATTCATAATTTAGTGAAATGCATGAATGAATAATTAAGATAAAGAAATTTGTGTTAATGGTGTTAACCTGAAATTGCCGATTGTCACACATAGTAGGGGTCCCACAAGACATCGCAGAGTATTGTCTAAATACTTTCTCTTCTATCAAATTGTAACACCTCGTAAAAACCCGTCCTATAAAATTCCGACACGTGTCCTGCTGATCCTCGTATGCCACATGTTAAACGAGAGGGACCAAAAGCGTCGTTTGTTATTTTATAACCTCTGAACGACAATTTATTAATTAAGGGACTAAAAGTGTCAACATGCTCAAACTAAGCCTCTGAGTGACCTTTTAACGAACCGAGAGTCCTATAATGTTAATCATACTTTTATGTGTGCCTATTATTGGCCAAAGATAGCTTTATGCGCTAATTATAACTTTTTACGCATGTTTGAAAGTTCTGGGACTATTCCGGACAAACTGCGAAAGTTGCCGATTCTCATATTTTGAATATAGGCTCCGTATATAAATCTGAATATGTATACTCAATAAAATCTTGCGTTTTATTGATAAGAATGCAAGGATGTCCATAGTTGCGAAATTTCGATCGTTTTTGTGTTCGTTTAAGCATTTTACGCATTTCTGCGAAACACGCGACCGTACAACCGAACGAACCGACATACGGGATATTTCCAGACATAATCCAAGTCAGATATACCTTAACGCCCTTATATAGCTTATTAATTAGGTTAAAAGGGGTTACGGGTGACAAAACGCGACGAACAAAGTCCAGGGGCCAAAGCATGTCAACAAATGAAAGTTGGTTGCTGAGTTGGGTCCTTACGGACCGTATACATGGACCCTTACGGTCCGTAAGCTTACCTAGCAGACCTAAAATGCTTGTTCATCAAGCATAACCTCCTTGCTTGACACCTAGCTCAGTTTTGCCACACTTCACCTGGTCTTGACACTTCATTAACACTTGTAATCATCTCCTAAGCCCTCTAAACACATGGGATGATCTCCTTGATCTTCCATTACTATAAATAGGTGATGAACTTCATGTTCAAACTTGCACCTTTTCTTCATCTTCTCCTCTATACTCATAATTGTAGGTTCCTGATTATTTAGGAGCTTCCTTTGAGTTTTCTTCAGTCATTAGGACCACAAGTAAGTGTTCCTTTCATGGCTTGTTCTTTTATTTAGGATTTTAAAGCCAAAAGTCAAGCGTTTTCGACAAACGCTTTGACTTTTGGTTTAGACCATTATGGTCAAGCCAATGCTCGGTCCGAGCATGCCTATGT
Source organism: Scalesia atractyloides (assembly GCA_947069175.1). Lineage (NCBI taxonomy): Eukaryota > Viridiplantae > Streptophyta > Magnoliopsida > Asterales > Asteraceae > Scalesia > Scalesia atractyloides. Next base: position 45,017,622 of record CAMTDV010000016.1, read on the forward strand.
GATCGTAATTAGGTAGGTGTTAATCCCTTAAGAGGGCACCTCCTGATTACCAAATTTGCTTAGTCAATTGACGGGTCAACATATTATTGTTTAATAAGTCAACGGGTCAGATTTTGAAATATTCATAATCGGATTTTATACATATTCTAAAATATGTTTTAACACTTAAACAACTTGGTAATAATTATTAGAACATGTGTAAGCATGTTCGGCTCGTCAATTCCAGTTTTAGGGTCGGTTCACAACCGAATGTCGCGAACTTTGACTTCTGCGTTGACTTTTGATTATGAACCGAATTAGATTAGTATGCTACTGATTTAAGGTCCCATTATGATCATGTTATGATGTAGCATAACCCTCTGAGGTTATATCACACGACCATAATAGTAATCCGAGTTTTATGCAAGTTTCCGTAAATATGCCATACTTCAACTATTTTGCCATTTTATTTAATAATGAGGTTTTAAACACCAATGGACTTGCAAATGAATTGGGTACTGATATGTTAACATGTTTAACATATTTTAATGTTATAAATCTGACCATAAACCGAGTTTTCATATAATATCGTAAAATACACTTTAAAGTTACCGAAAAGCCCTTTTGGTGCATAGAACGGGTTTAAACATAATCTTTCATACCAAACTCATTACCTACTGATATATATCATGATTAAGATATATTGGGATATCATTTCAGTTTATAGACTGAGTTGATGCACAAGATTTTGTATTACGCTCTTAAATGACGATAACACCCTTACGGCACTTAAAATGATTTTTAATCATGATTTTCATACAAAACCTTTTTACATACTGATGTGTTATATTAAATAATTATTTTAACTATTTAAACCTGTTCAAAACATCTGTTTTCACAAAACATCGCAAATATCGTCATTTAACGGCATTAACGCCTTTTCGGCACATAGTATGTTTTTAAACCATATTTACCAACCAAGACTTGTTACCCACTGATTTTATAACTCATTTAATGTATATTTACAGCAGGTACGTGTTATAAACTCAAAATCCCAAATACGCTTTCGAACCTATTTGTGAAATTACCAAAATGCCACTACAGTGCATAGTTTAGTCTTAAGTATAAGACACACATATGTTTGATATCCTATTGATATTATATCATAAATAAAATCTTTTAACATAATGGTTATGGTCGTAACATCAGATTATATGCAAGTTCCTTCTATACGTCGCTAAATGACCAAAACGCCCTTATGAGGCATAGTTTGATTTTAAAACCATAACGGGAATACAAGTTGATATCCTACTGATATTATAACTTGTTTAAAGTATATTGGCATATGGAACTTGTTCATGACTCATCCAGTTACCCGATATCGCTTATATGCGCATGGTTAAGCTTATGTAACTAGTTTACGTAATTTAACCGAAACGGGTTTAACCTTATCATTTTTATCTCAAATTCCAAAATGTTAATAGTTTACCCATATTATACAAGTCTCTGTACTTGTTGGGTTTAAACTACATTCTATTCCGGTCATCGCTTAATCAAGCGCATCGTTCCGTTTTTAATACTTTAAGCTAGCCGCTTTAAGACAGTGACTTAAATAAGATCCGTTAGCATTCTAATTGGTTTTTTATACCACCATTCCAGACTAGAGCCTTCTGGTTAATTTTCCTACGTTTACTTAATTGAATACGACTGAGTTATTATAAATCTGCATTATAAGACGAGTGCTAGCTCAGGTAAATACTCTTAACCTATTTTCCCTATACGGGCTTGGGATACGGAAAAATATTTACCGCATGGTCGGGTATGGGATTCGAAGACCAATGTGTCGGGAAATTCAAATAACCCGTTTTAAATCGTATTGCTTGTCTTAAACATTTGTGGTTAATTCGTCCGTGTCCTGGATATCCTTGACTCATTTAATTGTAAGTGGCCATGACCTAAGCGCGGGGTGTAGGCATACACCTGACAGATGTGAAATGGTTTAAAATAAATAATTTTATAACTCAATATGGGTTTACCCAATATGGGTGTTCCCAATAAGGGAATAAATTACAATTTTATAACCCAGTATGGGTTTTCCCAATAAGGGAATAAGTGGTGTGTCGGTTAATCATGAATGGCATAGATTCCGGTCCCGATATGTATTGTCAAGTTATGTAAAACTGATAACATGAGATATAGTCTATCCCAAGTATAAAAAGATTTCTCGTGCCTTGTGCACCTAAATAAATTTTGAAAAGGTTTTCAAAATGTGTCGGTTGATTGTATTTACCAGTGTAAACTGACGTATAAACTACAGGTACAAATACGTAAATAGGCTGGAAGCTGCTCAGTAGCAACATAAGAGGATCTTGCAAGTCCTTAGATGTGCCCAAAGTCTGTTGAACATCTTTTCAAACTCGTCTGTAATTATTGTTTTAGCATTTTCAAACAATTGAGTTGTAATAATATTTTATATTCCAAGACTTCCGTTGTGCTATTATGTGTTGTTTGGTTATGATGATATCAACATACATCACAATATTCCCCACTGGGCCCACTGGGTTATACGTGGAAATCGGGGTGTGACACAAACCGATCGTGCACAGAAAAAGTAGCCTCAGCATGGAAGAGACCTGAACATTGAACGAACATGTCAATGACGTCCTAGAAGCGGGCATTATTCATGAGGTCAAATATCCAACATGGGTCGCCAATCCAGTCATGGTCCCCAACTCAAACGGCAGCTGTCACGTGTGTTGATTACAAGGACCTAAACAAGGCACGCCCTAAAAATTGCTATTCTCTTTCGGAGATTGACAAGAAGGTAAATTCTCTCGCACCATTCAGATGGAAATGTTTCCTCGATTGTTACAAGGGGTATCACCATGTGTAAATGGCCCTGGCAGATGAAGACAGGACTGCCTTCGACACCGAGATGGGTATTTTCTGTTACGCCAAGATGCCTTTCGGCTTGCGGAATACAGGAATAACTTAACAGCGCTTAATGGACAAGACATCAGAGATGACATCGACAAGTATGTAGAAATTTACATCGATGATCTTGTTATTATGAGCTTGCAAGAAGATCTGATGCTCAAGGATATTGAAAAAACTTTCAAAATCTTGGGCAACACCAACAAGAAGCTCAATCCGGGCAAGTGTTTATCCAGAATGGAAGAGGGAAAATTTTGGGCTTTATCGTCACAAAGGAGGATACCAGGTCAACCTGGAAAAAGTCCAAGCTATCGAGCACATGCGCTCCCCTTCCACGATCAAAGAAATGCAGATTCTGGCAGGACGCCTAGCTGTGCTAAATAGGTTTCTAGCAAACCAGGCAGCAAAATCGTTCCCATTTAACAACACCCTCCATAACTACCTAAAGAACAACTAGTTTCAATGAACACTACCAGCGGATGTGCATTCAATGAAATAAAACAACGTACAATCAAGCTCCCATCCCTTACTACCCCGCATGAGAAGGAGCCATTGACTCTTTTCCTATCTGCCTTTGACAGAGCAGTAGACGCGGTTCTCCTTGTAGATGTGGAAGGGGTTCAAACACCAATCTACTACGTTAGCGGAATGCTCACCGATCCTGAGACCTGGTACTCAATCATGGAATGTGTTAGCACTTTTGCATGCGTCCAAGCGCTTACGTAGATACTTCACAGGTCATGTCATCAACATTCTCACAAACTACAAGATTGCCACATCTTGTCCAGGCCGGAGATGTCAGAACACCTAGCAAAATGGGCTATAGAATTAGGGGGTCATAACATGGTTTATAAGTCAAGGCTTGCTATCAAAGGTCAAGTGCTCGCATATTTCGTTGTTGAAGTACCCAAAGACAAGGTGTAAAAACGCAAAGCTGAGCAAGAGTCAACGTCTGCTGCGCCAGCTACCGATGTTTGGGCCTTATAGACTGACGTGGCCTCAAACGAAGATGGCCAGGTGCAGCTTTTCGACTGGTCAACCCAGAAAAGCAAAAATTCATGTACGCAATCCGTATGGATTTTAAAAGTACTAACAACGAGGTGGAATACAAAGCTTTTCTCGTTGGGTTTCGCTTAGCAATGAAAATGGGGGTACATCATCTAAAAGCTCATGTTGATTTGCTGATGGTGGCGGATCACATAAATGATTTATATGATGCCTAGGGGAAACAATGGCTTTGTACCCCGAGCAAGAAAAAGAGCTCATCGAATGGTTTCAATCATTCAAAGTCATACACATTAATCGGTGTGAGAACAAGTCGGTAGATGCCCTGAGCAAGCTACATCTCCAACTTTCCAGCACTTGGCAAAAGACATGCGGATAGAGGTCCTAAAAACCCATATGTTCCATTGCGCCAAGTGTGCATAATCAAAACGGGGTCACCATCTTAGATTACGCCCATCATAGCATATTTGCAATCTGGTACCTTCCGGCAAGACAATGCTGAAGCGAGAAAGATCCAACGTAAAGCTTTAAAGTATCAAATGTCTGATGGGATCTTGTATTATAGATCTTTTATGGGTCCACTCCTGCGCTATGTAGACACCCAAGATGCCAAATTACCTGATTCGAGAAATGCATAAAGGTATCTGCGGCATTCACATCAGATCACGTATGGGGGTGGCAAAAGTAATGAATGTAGAATACTAATGGCTGGGAATGAACTTTGTTGTCGTTAATGAGCTGCATAAATGCGACTATTGCTTGAGGTATTTGACTGAAACTCTCCGTTCCAAAATAATTCGGTCCCGGTTATCACAGCTTGGCCTTTCCAACAATTGGCCATTGATCTAGCGAGTCCATTCCCAGAAGCATCAGTCATAGTGAAATTAATCATCGTTGTCGTCGACTACATTAATAAATGGGTCGAGGAAAAGTCACTTGCATCCATAAGAGTCATTGTGGTGAAAAATTAATATGGGAAAAAATCATTTTCCATTTCGGTTTTCCGATGAGCATCATCACAGATAATGGAACCAACTTCACTCATGAGGACTTTAAGAAGTGGTTGGAAGACCTACATATCGAGCACATCTTTACGTCTGTGGCGCACTCACAAGGGAACAACCTAGTGGAGTGCGTCAACCGTAATGTTGTGATGGAATCAGGGCAAGTCTTGGATTAAATGACGAGGGTGGGTTGATGTGTTACCAAGTATCCTTTGGGCGCATCGAACCCTACACAAAACCAGTAATGGCAAAACACCCTTCATCCAAACTTACAAGCCCAAAGCGGTTATCGCCGCTGCCCATCGCCGCACATGCTCACAATGAGTTCCATCGACAATGAATATGAATGGAAAGTCATTTAGACTTGGACTTACTGGATGAACAACGTGAAAACGTGACAGTTAATGAAGCGAAGTATATGTCCAAGCTAGAAAAGTACTACAAATCGCGGGTACACATATGTACGTTCAACCCAGAAGATTACGTCTTCCGCAATAATGAAGCCTCTAATGAAGAAAGCCTAGGCAAACTTGCCACAAAATAGGAAGCACCTTATGTCGTACATGAGGTGCTAGGTAAAGGCGTGTACAAACTTTGCAAGTTAGACGACAGAATCGTTCCACGCATGTGGAACACCACTCAGTTATGAAAACGTTACATGCAAGACACAATCAATTGTAACCGAGGCATATTGCCAAAAGTATCTTTTTTAATACAAGAAATGTCCTTTACATTATTTTCATGCTTACATTCATAGAAATTGTACCACAAATGAGCGTACCACTTTGGGTAAATGTAAAAACATATTGGCTAAACTACAACTTTAAATACACTTTGTGGAATGCATTGCGTATGAAGTATCATGGAAGCACAGAGATGAGGAAAAGTAAAAAAGCGTTACTGCGAAAGGAGTTTGATATATTCGGTCTCATGAAAGGAGAATCAATGAAACATTTGATTGAACACTATTGTCACTTGGTGTTTCAGATGAAGAGACATGGAATTCTCAAAACCGATGAAGAACTGGTTGACAAACTGGCAGACACTTTTCCAGAGGGTGAATGGTCTACGTATCTGATGGTGTTGAAAAATGGGATCGAATACAGTGGGTACAATTTACCAACATTCATTGAAAAACTTGAAGGTCATGAGATGGAACTTCAGAAGATAGAAAGGTCTCAGAGTGCACAAGTGGTACAAGATGTCGGTCTGTACTACAAAACTGGGTCTACTGAAAATCAAAGCCCGAAAATACAAACTACATTTAATACCAACACTTCGGGAAGCTCAGTTTCAAGTCAATCAAGTTTCCAATCATTTCCTAGTTTCGATCCGAATACACCACAAACGCCTTAGAATTCAAATCCTTTCCAAAGTCAATCAAATCAATCCAATCATGCAAGTTCAAACCCAAATGTTATACAATGCAACATTGCTGTTAATCTGAAAAATGCTCAAAATTTCAATGAGCAAACAGCAAAACAACATATGGCATTACTTGCTACTGTCTTAGAGTCCTATGAAAGTTTGGTCGCTGGAAGAATTGGAAATCCAGAAATGACTACAGAAGATTATGATCAAATCGACCAAGAGGAACTGGAATTGATGGACATAAGATGGTGTATGGCTTCCATTATTTGAAGAGCAACCAGATTCATGGAATTAAATAGGAGAGATATCGGAGATGGAAAGAGTAAATTAGGGTTTGATAAAACAAAGGTTACCTGCTTCAAATGCAAAGAGAAAGGTCACTTTAAGCGAGAATGCCAAATCATGAGGTAAGCAGTAATCAAAATCCATTTGGGAACAGCAATGATTACTATTAAAGGGCTATTTACCATCGACCTTCTCCGCAAACAAGAGTCGTTCAAATCGAGGACGGACCGTCACCATCGAAAGAAAAGGCTTTGGTAGTAGCACAAGAAGATGAGGGCTTTATCTGGAACAAATATCTTTCCAAGAATGAAAGCTTCGCTTTATTGGCTGAAATCATCGAAGAGCCAGAACCTGAAATTGAAGATTCAAGTGCCGTTTTTGATGAAGATGAATCTCTAGAAGATGCATTATTAGGGGAATATCTTCAACGCACAGAAGAGGAAAATATTTTACACAATGCATTTAAAAATATTATTCCACCTAATTTGATGTCTTCTTTTGCAGGATTCTTTAGTACTGGATGTCATCGACAGGCGGTGGAGACAGTGAAGCCGGAAATTGAAGAAGTGATTAATGTGGAAAAGGTGATGAAAGCTGAAAATTTGACTGAAATTGCTAACAAAGCAATGATGGCACATTTGAAAGAGGTAGAGTTTGATTCGGAAGATAAAAAGGTTAAGAATGAGAAATCAGAAGAAAAAGAAGTCGTAAAAGTGCAAATTGTCGAGGTTGAGAAACCGTGTGCAAAATGCTTTAAACCATGTGAAAAATGTTTTGACAAGAATGAAATAATCAAAGATCTTAACAAACATAATGAAAATTTCAGATATGATTATAGAACAATGAAAGAAGCTTATGATAAAATGAAAAGAACATATAAAATGGTCGAGCAAGCAAATCTTGGACAGGAAAAACGATGGACATGTTAAAAGCCACTTTAATAGAAAAACAAACGGCATTCATATAAACAAGATTGTTGAACTTAAAATGGAACTTGAAACAACAAAAATTGAAACTGAAAGAGTAAATAAACTCTTGGTCAGTTATTCGAAAAGTTCATATGTCATTGATCATATTCTTCCTACTGTAAAGATAGGAGAGGATGGTCAAGTTGATAAGAAGAGTGTGGATTATAGATGTGTTCCTCCACCTATATGAAAAAGTTATGTTAAAAAGAAACCCAAGGGGGTGGAGGAGGCGCTCAATGTGAAACTTAAAACTGAAACGACAGATGAGCTGCCTGAGAACATTGATATAACCTACACTAAAACAGAAAATGACACTGAAACTGAAATTGTGAAAAATGTGGTTGAAAAGGTTTTAGAAAATGATTCCGATGATTCAAATTTTGAAAGTGCTGAGTCAAGCTTAAACAGTTCAGAATTTGATTCACAATCGGGAAATGAAGATAATTTTTACTAGAAAGTTTCTTCAGAAGATAGTTTAAGTGATGATCCCAAAGTTGTTTTATACAAAGTTAAGGATTCTGATAAACTGTTCTTTTCAAACTTGTAGAAGTAAAATCCAAAAAGATTTTCAACAATTATCGTCTATCGAAGGAAAGGTGGGGGTTTTCCTGAAATAAAAAGAGAAGGTTTGGGTTTTGAAACAAAGAAAAATGACAAAAAGATTTCAAATCAATATTATAACAAAAAGAAAATGGAATTTGTTTCTGGAAGTAACACGGTTGTTGAAAAAGAAATAATTGGTAAACAATCAAATGATGAATTTAAGAAAGAGAAAGAACTCCGTGAAAAGAAGTTGGATTCATCTGCTAGATCAGATAGCAGAAGATGTTTTAAATGTAACGAAGTTGGGCATATTGCACGATGTTGTTTGCAAAAGAATCCAAGATCCGCTTATGGTGAAAGGAAATTCACACGAGGTTGTAAAAAAGAAATCATCAGATTTTGCACCAACAGGAATTTTGGAAAGGGAAACTGAATCTGAGAAACCAGTAAATGATTTTGTACCAAAAATGATACTATTGATTTGTCAGTTAAAGTTGAAAAGAAAGAATCAACATTTTATCCTAAAAAGTAAAATTTGAATCAACAAAGATGGGTGACTAGGGCAAAATCATCTTCTATGAAATCTAAACAAGCTGATTCAACCAAAGGAAAGGAAAATGTTGAACACGCAAGTACAAATGAAAGTGTAAAACCCGAGGAAGTTGAAAAACCGGTAAAAATTGACAATGCAAAAGATTTCCCCAAACTTACAAAGGTAAAAAAGAAAGTCAATTTTTCCAAAAGGATTATTGATGAGTATTTTGATGGTGAAGATGAATATGAATTTGAGAGTGATTACGATGATGTTTATCCAACCCCCAAGACCAAAAAGGCTTGGGTTTATATCTTTAACTAGATTCCCTATTGTGTGTGTAGGGGCTTCCATGGTCGATTCTTTCTAAATGGATCATGGACAGTGGACCTTCCAGACACATGATCGGCATGCTAGCTTTGCTTTACGATGTCAAATCTATCAGAGGTGGTTATATGGGTTTCGCAAGGCGGTCGGATTATTGGTGAAGGAAAGTTGTCGAATGAAGTGGTATTTTTTGACAGAGTGAACTATATTGCAGAGTTAGAAAACAACTTGCTGAGTATCTCCCAGATATGTGATAAGAAGTTCAGCACACATTTTAATGACACAGAGTGCATGATCTTGAACCCAGGATTTAAGATTCCAGAGGAATAGATTTTGATGAGAGCTCCAAGAGAGAATGATTTTTACGTGCTTGATATGGGAGTTGCTACTACAACATCAAAGTCGGCATAGTGTTTTGTTACTAAAGCTACATAAAAGGAATAACTGTTATGGCACAGAAAGATGGGTCACATACATTTAAGAAAGATGAATTTTCTGGTTCACAACTTAGTTGATGGGGAAAATCTGAAAAGTTTTCATCTAAATGATGATTGTGTAAGCTGCAAGAAAGGAAAGTAGCACAAGAAATCTCATCCAAGAAAGCTGTTAAATTCAATCAAACTACCTCTAGAACGGTTACACATGGATCTCTTCGGACCAGTTAATGTGAAAAGCATTTCAGGAGATCTATACTGCATGGTGGTTATGGATGATTATTCAAGATTCTCGTGGGTATTCTTTCAAGAGAGCAAGGATGAAACATTTCAAAATCTGATGATTCTCTTCCGAAAGCTTGAGAATTTATCATTTACCCATTCGAAGAATCAGAAGTGATAACGGAATGGAATTCAAGAATAACCGAATGCTCGAGTTTTGCAACGATAAAGGCATTCTTCACGAATTCAGTGCCCCCTATACTCCTCAACAAAATGGAGTAGCTGAACATAAGAATCGCACGCTTATTGAGACTACATGAACGATGCTGGCTGATTCGAAATTGCCTGTGAGTTTTTGGAGTGAGGCTGTTGCTTCGGCATGTTATACCTTGAACAAAATGCTAACTGTCAATAGGGATGAGCTCGGTACCAACCGGTACCGAAAGTACTAGTACCGAAAATCCCCAAAAGTGGGTATATTTAAGGGTAAAAAACGGTAAATACCGGTACCGGGCCGGTACCGAACCAGTACCGAAAATGTCAAAAGTCAGTACCGAATCAGTACCGAAAATGTACCCGGTTCGGTAAATTTGGTACCGGTTTCGGGTATGATTTGCTCATCCCTACTGTTAAACCATTTAAGAAGACATGCTTTGAACTTCTAAATCAACGAAAACGTAACTTGGAGTTTCTTGAACCTTTCGGATCTCCTTGTACGGTAATTGATCCTGATGGCAATTTTGGAGCAAAGTCGCTAGAAGGTTTCTTTGTTGGTTATGCAAGTCCACCACGGCGGGTATATTTGCCAAGTTTGAATCAAGTGGTTCTGGCACAACATGTTGATTGTAGAAGATACACATTGCCAACACAGAAAGCTGGATATTCTTGGATGTTTAATTACGACAACCTGTGGAATTCTTTTGAACAACCAGAAGAACCAAGTGAAAGGAACTTGCATTGTTATATCAAATGCAACAAGTAGCTAATCAAGAACATGTTTCACGACTAATAGTGGTAACTCAACCACCTATTGGTACTTCAAGTTTGAAAATGTTCAAACAAATGTTCCAGAAGAACCAGTTGCTGCAACATCTGATCTCATTCTTTCTCCAACAAATGATTCTGATTCTGATGCTGCACCAACTTATGATCAAGATGGTGAATTAAGTTCTGATGAGGAATCTGAGCATATCACAAGTTTATTAAATCAATCTGCTGGTCCTAGTTCAAGAAATGAAGCATCTACTAGTGGTACTGTTGCTGATTCTGTGGCTGAACAAAATATTACTAATCTGGAGAACGAAGTGGTTGTTTCTGACGAAGTGGTTCCTAGAAATCTATCGTATCATCCTTTAGACAACATAATTGGTGAACTGCGTGCAGGAGTAAAAACGCGAAATCGAATTAACAAAGCTCTTAGTTGTTTCTATACTAAAGTAGCTCCTGTTCAGGAATATTGTTCTTTTCGATGTTTTATATCGCAGATTTAACCAAAGCATTGGAAGGAAGCAATTGCTGATGAAAGCTGGGTTAACGCCATGTAGGAAGAACTGCAACAATTCGAGAAGTTAGGTGTTTGGAAGCTTGTGGATCCTCTAGCAAATCATAAAGCCATTGATACTAATTGGGTCTTTAAGTGAAAGCGTGATGATCGAGGAGTTATAGTGCGCAACAATGCTCGGCTCATTGTTAAAGGTTTTCATCAACAAGAAGGAATAGAGTACACATAAGTATATGCTCCGGTTGCGAGACTGGAAGCAATCCCAATTTTTCTAGCATTTGCGTCGTGGAAGAGCTTCAAGGTATATTAGCTAGATGTCAAATCAGCTTTTCTCTATGGAAAGGTGAAGGAGCTTGTGTTTGTCGGACAACCACCGATGTTTGTCGATCCACTGAACTAAGACAAGGTATATCTTCTTGATAAAGCACTTTATGGGTTGCATCACGCCCCGAGATCTTGGTACGAGACTTTGTCTCAGCACCTGTTAAACAACGGCTTTACAAGAGGTGGATAGCACACTCTTCATCAGAGAAGTTGGTGGTCATTTGTTGATAGTACATATTTATGTGGACGACATAATCTTTGGTTCTACGAACGATGATTTATGCAAAAAATTCAAAGACATTATGAAGAAAAAGTTCGAGATGAGTTCGATGGGAGAAGTGAAAGTTCTTACTAGGATTACAGATTGATCAACTACCCGATGGTATTTTCATTCATCAAACTAAATATTTTCATGATATTTTGCAGAAGTGTGAGATGGCAAGTTCTAAACCGCTCTCAACACCATTGGCGATCAATCATGGTCTTTGCCCAGATGAAAAAGGAACCAAAGTGGATTAAACGTTGTATTGGTCGATGATAGGGTCACTAATGTATCTGACAACTTCGCGTCGAGACATTATGTATCCTACTGCATGTGTGCCCGTTATCAGTCCAGCCCAAAAGTATCACACTTAATGGTCGTGAAGAGAATATTCCGATGGTATCCAAAGAACGTCAACTTTGATCTCACGGGATATGCTGATTCTGATTTCGGATGTGATAAACTTAACGCTAAATCTACTACAGTTGGTTGCCAGTTCTTTGGAACTCATATTATAACTTGGCAGTGCAAGAAACAAACCACATTTGCTCTCTCGACTTGTGAGGCTGAGTACATTTCAGCTTCCAGTTGTTGTTCACAACTCTTGTTGATATAACAACAGATGAGAGACTTTGGATTGCAATTTCTTGACACACCGCTGTATGTAGATAATAAGGCAGCAATCGACATAACAAAAAATCATGTTAAACACGCTAAAACGAAACATATTGAAATTCGATATCACTTTATCCGTGATTGTCACTAGAAAAAGTTGATTCGAATTAAAAAATCCACACTGATGAACAAAAGGCAGATTTTTATACCAAAGCTTTTACACGAACAAGATTCAAATATCTTATGAGATTAAACGGTATGAAAAATCTTTCGTCAGATGAGGATGATGTTGAATATGGGTCTGACGATGAGTTCTCGTAATCCTCATTGGTTAGTCACTTTATTTTAGTTAGATTTTATTTCTGTCTTAAAATCAAAAAATCAAAAATATGTTTTTGATTTTAGGGGGAGAAATTTAGAGAAAATACAAAAACATATAAAATTCAAAAAGTACAAAAACATGAAAAAAAGCAAAAAGAGTTTTGTGAAAAACGAGGAAATTATAGTACATCAGTGGACTATCACAGTATGCTAAAGAATTGTAGTATTTAAAATGTTGAGAAAACAAATCTCACTGTGGATGTGCCAGTAGGCTTTGCACGTTCAGTAGATTGTTTCTAGGATATAAACAAAAATATTCAACTTCTTATTTTGTGGGTCAACATCTCTCGGATATACGGACTTGGTACTCCGAAATTTCGTTTGAGATTGCCTGATTCTGAGATACTAGGTCTTTATAGATAATTGATATCTGGGGTATTATACAAGTTCTTCTGATTTTGCGTAAGCAATGGCCTAGAACTTATATAATACTTTTGCTTAAAAACACCTAAACTGCAGCAAATTGTAAGTATCGAAAGATCCAACAATTGCAGTCAAAAGATTCCATATTGGAACATCACTTTAAAGACGAGCCTTCATCTCTTTGTCGTTACGGTGATACTAACCTGAAATCTCAAGGTCTCGCACAACCCAGATACAGATATCAGTTAAGCTATACTCACCTGTAAGATGAAATCTAGGGAATCTTGATACGGGAGTATATTCTGAGGTGGGAAACATAGTTAAGTCAAGTTTCTTAATTCTACTTAACATATCTCGGAACAATTAAGAAATGTGTTGAAGTTTAAAAGGACAAACATACTAACAATCTAGGTGAATTGGTTTTTGAAACTTAAAGTCTTATAAAGGTCAACGGTACTGACAATTTTTCTCAAAAACTGATATGATCCTCAAACACTAACTCACAAGAATGTCTGTAAATATGTTTGTACATAGTGCTTTACACTTCATTTTCATAAGATCCAAAAAGATTTTCGGTGTGTTTTAGCATAATCTTTGGAAAATCAAAAAGATTTTATTTCTATCTTAGTTTCGACTACCAATGATGGAAAGCGGATATTCAAAGTCCAAAGAAGGTGTGTGCTGATGAAAATCTTGACACAACGGGTTGGGAGATAATGAAGAATGATAGAAAGTTTTGAATGATTAAAAAGTTCATTAATTTGAAACTTTACATTGCCGAAAACTTTAGTTTGTTCATAATAAGGTCAAACCAAGGTCATTAAGTTGGACTTGGCAGACAAATTAGTTAACCAAGGTCATTAACTTAGGCTTGGTCAACTGAGTGGATTAACAAAACTGAGAAAATTACATGTTTAAATCTGAAAAATTGAAAAATTGAAAAATCTTTAAAAAAAGAACCATCTAATTCGTACGAATTACAAGGTGAAGATTCTAATTCGTACGAACTATGATTGAAGAAGTATATAAGGTTGAACTCGTACGAATTAGTCATTATCATCACTATTGAACATCAGAGCGATCTTGTACGAATTAGAGAGAAATTGCATTTTTAGTGTCCAAACTCTGCCCAAATTTCGTTGATAAGGTTGATTTGCACACCTTATTCAATGGTGAAGGTATAGTTCTATGTTTGAACCGTTGATTTTGAAGTTTGAGATTGTCGGACCCTTAATCTTAGATCTAGGAGAATTTAACGGATAAAAACTGAAATTGAAATTAGATCTAGGTTAATCGATATATATACCACATAAATGAACAATCAATTTGATGGATTGGACTTGTTTTGATCATAGCAGGTTTTGTGAGGAAGAAGGGTAGTTCGTACGAAGTACAACTTATCATTGGTCAACCTATTAGTTCGTACGAACTAGGATAATGTTTATAGATTTGATTGAATTCGTACGAAGTAAAAGTGTTGTGGTTGTGTTTTTGTAGAATCAATTTGTACGAACTTGAACTGTTAGATGTCTTGGTTTGAATAACATAATTCGTACGAATTACAAGGTTGTAATGTCAAAATTTTGAAAATTATTCTAAGTATTTGTTATTTGTGACGCGCAGGAAAAGAAGTCAAACTTTTCGAAGTTCCATAACACGTGTTGTGTTCTTGATGTAGAAAAGTTTTCTGGATTAGCACCGTTTTTCGAGTTGTTAGACTTCATGGGGCGAATAATGATTACAAAGGCACTTACGCATCATCATACAGCGTACAGGTCTCACGTTGAACGCTTTTGGAGTTCAATTAGATACAAAGAATCTGAAAAGGCATTATATTATTTTGTGAAAATAAACAATGAAGAATAGGAAGTGAAGATTACAGAGGAGGATATTCGACGAGTGTTAGACTTCAATGATAAATCCGATGATCCTACAGATTTTCCAGAGCGAATGGTCAAAGGCTATTTTTATCGAATGGGATACAGAGGGTATGTGAACGCTCCAAATTGGAAAAGAGGAAGTCTTGGACGACGATACAAATTCTTTATACATTTTTTAGTACATGCTTTGAGCCATCGCAAAGGAGGATTCAATGATATGTTTGATTATCAAATGATTATGGCTACATCATGGTTTTAAATCTTCCGTTAAACTTCTCATGAATTGTATTTGAACACATGGTGAAGAACACAGGACCAGAGAAGTTTTTGCAGTATCCGAGGTTTGTACAAATGTTACTTGATGATAAATTTGACAACCTTGAGAAAAAAGATAGCGATGTTTTATATTTGCATCAAGACGTATACAATACTTGAATTCTCGGTGTAATGGATGACGAAACGCTTACAAAGTTGAACAAATATTTGAGTCAAGCAACAGAGCCTGTTCCGAAGCCTGTATTTGTTTTATTTCGAATAAAAATTATGTCAGACCAGCTGAAGGCAAATGGAGGAACGATGGTAGTGGTGATGATGCAGATGAAGTTGAAAGTCTGAAAGATTATGTTGAGAAAAGAAGTCACTGGTACAAGAAGAATGAACCTGAAAAAGGAAAGAAGCATAAACAATCTGTAAGGAAAGTTGAAACGTTATTGGTCAATGAACTAGAGGATGAGCCTGAGGCTAGTGCTATTGTTAATGTTGAATCGGAAAATGTTGAAGATCAGAACATTGGAACAGAGGATATAGAAGCAGAAGATCATGATGTTATTTCTGCTACATCAGATAAAGAAGATTATGAGGATCCTATTGATGTTCGAGAAAAACAGATAAGGGAGGAGATGGAGCAAGAGAAGTTAAAGAAACAAGGTGATGATTTGTATGAGCTTTCTGAACAAGAATCTGAAGAAGAAAGGCCTAAAAAGTCTACAGGATCGCCTTTGTTGTTGCAAGGCGTAAGTACTTGAGGAAATCAAAGCCTGTGTCGGAAACAACATCTATTGCACCACCAACTTCACCAATTCACATAACCACATCTCCCACTCATATTCAAACACCACCAACTACTACTCAACCAATTCCTCCAAAACAACAGTCAACTCCAAAACAAGCAACAACAAGATCAGTTCCAAAGCAGAAAATAACTCAAAGTCAAAATTCTGATTGTGAACGTGAACGTGATTTCCATGATGCTTTTGGAGATATTCCTCTTCCTCCACAAAATTTTACTCAAAGTATGAGCGCAGATGAATTTGCAGATATGTTCAATGAATCCAAGCTTGTTGAGTTGGAGAATAGGATCAAAGAGTTGGAAAAATAGATGAAAGCAAAAGATGCAGAGAAAGAAGTGTTAGAATGAAGAATGAAGTTCATGGAAAATGATCATGAATATATGAAAGTTGTGATCGAAAGTTTGAGCTCTGATAATGAAAGACTGATAAAAGTTGTAAATGATTTAGAGAATGAACGAGCAGTGAGCAATAAGAGGTTTGATATGCTTCAGAAAGTCTTAGCAAATAACCTCGGAATAGATTTTGCCACTGAGTACGACCGATTGGAAGTACAAGAAGCGAAACAAAGGGTTGCTGAACGTGAACGAAAAGCTGCTGCTGAATCAGAAGCTCAGGCTAAGGGTAAAGGTGTTACTGAAGGAATTTCTGAACCTACTGTTGAAGAGGTTGCTGAAAGAGGATTAGTAGCAGTGGGTCAGGCCGTTGATATTATTGATAATCCTATTCTTCAGAGAATTGCTGAAGTCAGACGACAGAGAACTGAAAGAGTTGTCGCTGAAGAGTAAATGGATGAAGATGAAGACGAAAACGATGATGATTCTAAGAAACATGATGATAATAAGGACGATTCTGAAAGAAATATGACAATGATGATGATGATGATGATGATCAGGGTAATGTTGGTATTACTGTTGAATCTGCAAAAATCCATGATGAGTTTGATTATGATTCGATTATGAATGATGAGGTGAATGCTGAAGATGTTCAAGCTCAAGGGGAGCAAACAGGGCCAACAACAACTGAAGCATCAGGAATCTTCACAGCTAATCCTGTAACAACTGTTCCTGATTGCTACAAGCCTATGATGCATATGTTGGAGCATAATGTTGAAGAAGGTGAATACGTTCACAAGTATTCGAAAGAAGAACTTGCAAAGTTGTTAGAGATTGATGAAGGATCAATTGATTTTGATTTCGAAGAAGAGTTGGTGAATATAAGCACTTTGAACCAAATAGCTATGTCTACAAACAAGTGCCAGAAATGCTCATGTGATTATTGAAGATGCTTCAGATGATGAAGTTGAAAAGTATTCTGGAGCAGACACTGGCAGTTTTCCAACGTTTGAAGAAATTATGAAACAGGTTTATCAAGAGTTATTAAAACGGAAGATTGATGAAGTTGTCAAAGACGGCAGTTTTCCAAAACAATGACAAAAGAAGAAATAGATGAAGTGAAGAAATCTTGGTTTAAAGAGATTCCAAAAGAAAGAAAGTTTAAAACGTCCGTTGGCATTCTTTACTCGAGATAAAGACAAGTCACTTGGAGATATTCTAAGTTGGGGATGGCTCAAAGAACCTAATGTTTATGCTATAAAAAGGGAGTTTGGTGTTCAATAATTCCGATATCTGAATGTTTGAAGAGTTTACCATTCTGGGATATAGAAGAGCTGGTGCAGACAAGAAATATTAACTTTCAGATGTAATTTAATGATCAACGTATGTGGAAAGTTATCAAGTTTGAAGCGATGCATGGTTTCAATTACTGGAAACCATTTATCCCTAAACGCTGAGTGAAGATTAACAAAGTAACGAAAGAGAAGGATATTACATTGGTAATGAAAAGACCAAAAGCAATGAAGAATATGCTGTTAGTGTACATTGAACAAGATTTCACACTTGTTTTCAATGGTGGCAAGTAGATCCCGAGACATGTGAAGCTGTAATTGTTCTACGAGTTGAAGAAAACTGGATGTCACTAAAGAGTTAACTCTGGAACTAATTGAACAAAGGAGAATTTGGGGTTTATGGAGGATGATAAGAATACTAGACCCGATGTGGCTAGTTAACTGTTCGAAAGAAGATGTGAAATGCTTGTTCTTTAATAAGATATGTTATGATAAACGTGAAGAGACTTAAGCTAAGCAATACCAAGGTGTAATCAATGTATGTTATGCACATGGTATTAATTCTGGTCATATGTGGGAGTCTAAGTGGTGTGAGCTTGAAAGATAAGAGTTCTTGAAAGAAGAAAAACACTTGGAAGAGATACACGAAAAAGGAAGAGAGGCACGTCTAAAAAGATTTTAATTCATGAAGTGGGCACCTCCTACGGATCAAACGCCCATTCCATCACAAGAAAGATGCAAGAAGCCGTACAAGAATTTCTTTGGGCGAGTATGAAGATTTTGAGGACTGATCAAGACGACAACATTCAAGGGGGGTCTGTTGGTACATGATGTATATTGTCTATGTCTTGGATCGAGTCTAAGTGTTTAGGTTATTAATGTAAAATGTTAAGTTTATGTTTGGTGTAGTTGTACTTCGTATAAATTAGGTCTTTGGTGCGAACTAGAACTTCTATAAATAGGCTAGCTTGGTTTCTCATTATAACAGTTTTGCGAGCTAGACGGCGGAGCTCTGTCAGTTTGGGGACTTGAATGTAAACTTTGAACAATCAATAACCTGACGTTTAAACTGAATATCTTGTGTTAATTGTCACTAATTCACGTAAATTCCGCATACATGGATTAGATACAAATCTAGGCACCTTTGCTAAGGAATTCAATGGTCCTACAGCGTAGACCTCAATAAAATCTATCCCCTCCTACTGACAGAATCCTTGAACAACAAGTCGAGCCTAGTTTCGCACTATCACGCCACAATCGTCATTTTTGCACTTAAAGACCCATTTCGTATTAATCTCTTTGTGGTCTTTAGGCTAGTCTACTAGCTTCCATACTCCGAACTTCTCAAATTATGACAAGTCTTCTTACATGGCATTAACCCAGCTCTCCTCCGTTAATGCTTCCTTATAAGTCTTTGGTTCTATCTGCGAAATAAAACATTTAAATGAAAACCTATTTTTTAAAGGTGACACTTGGGAATATAAGCAACTAAACCCTAATTGACTCGGTTTCGGGTTTTAACGCCGCTTTGCAATTCTCCAATTATGAACTCTGGTAGATGATAGGGTAGCATTATTGGAATTACTTCATTGGAAATGCTGACTTTTTGTTATAAATTCGTGAGATTCTGTTCAACATCTTGGTTAGCAGTAGGAATGATATGCTGAGCAGGGGTTCCTTATTCTGATCATCAAACTAAATTCCACCGTCATAAGTAGATCCATCTTCATTGTATGTCGGTTCAACATCATATTCGGAGTCGTCGGAACTACCAAAACAAGCATTTCATTATAACTTATTCTAACACGGGATCACTTGTTCATGCCCTTTGTGGTTTAGAATGTTGGGTACTTGGATCTGCTTCAGCATCGTGTTTACCAACGTGTGTCTGTGTCACAATGATTGGTCTTGGAACTTGATCTTGCGAAAAAGATTGTTGATACTAATAAAGCATATCAAGTTCCTCTTCCGATCGTTCGGCTGGCAGGCTGAACAAATTTGTAAACAAACAGCCAAGGATCTCCCAGTTTTTGTATAGGAGATGCATATCTTTGACAATCCATATGCTGAGCTTGAATCACCCGGCTTATGCTCGGTAAATATACTCGCTTCAACGGACTAGCATACCCCACGAAATAACCCTCTAAAGACTTAGCACAAATTTGCCATCGGGATCAATGACTGTACACAACGACCCAAATGGTTCGAACCATTTAAGATTGGGTTTTCGTCGGTTGATCAACTCAAAACATGTATTCTTATGTGCCTTAACCATAAGAACCTGATTTAAGGTATAGCATGTTGACGCCACTTCTTCACTCTAGAAATTGAAAGGTAATTTGGAGTCGGCAAGCATTGTGCGTGTGGTCTCGATCAACATTCTATTCTTTCTCTCAGCTACACTGTTCTGCTATGGAGTGTACGATGCATTAAACTCGTGTAGGATTCCTTTATCGTTACAATACTCCAACATCTTACTATTCTAGAACTCAGTTCCGTTATCGCTTCTGATACGTTTGATCGGAAACTAGTATAGATTTTCTATTTTCTTAAACAAAACCACAGAGAATCATAAGTCTTGTCTTTGCTCTCCAGGAACATCACCCATGAGAATCTTGAATAGTCGTCTGTCACAACCAGACAATATAGATTTCCCGATACACTTCTAACATTTACCGGCCCATAAAGATCCATATAAAGATGTTCTAGTGGAAGCTTGATTGAATTGAGAAGCTTTTTGGATGCGATTTCTTTATCTGCTTTCCCTTTTTACAGCTGATGCGGTCATCGCTCAGATGAAAGTTCTTCACATTTACCCCATCCACTAGCTGGTTGTGAACTAGCAAATGCATTTTTATGAGATGAATGTGCCCCATTTTCCCATGCCAAAGGAATGACTCTTTATCTGTTGCTTTCGAGACAAAAATTGTGTAGTTTTTGTTGTTGTAGTAACGACGCTCATATCTACTACGTAGAGATCATTTTCTCGAGGAACCCGCATTAGGATCCATTTTTTAGGTATGATGAACCCTGGCTTCAGAATTAAACATTCTTTATATGTGAAGCGTTTAGTGAACTTCTTGTCGCAAATCTGGGAAATGCTCAGCAAGTGGTTTTCCAACTCTGCAATGTAATTCAAATAGTCAAACGACACCATCTCATTTGTCAGAATACCTTCTCCCACTATGCGTCCTCCGTGATTGCCCGTGAACCCGACGTAGCCTCCTCTAATTGGTTTAACATCGTAGAGACGAGCTAACATCCCCGTCATGTGTCTCGAGGCACCATTATCCATAATACACTTTGATATGATGGATCTAGGTAGCCCCTGCACATGCAAACATTCGATTACTTAAAGGGTGTGACCCAAGCCTTTTCGGTCTTGGGTGGGTTGGCAATCTCTTTCTCAATACTCACACATCACCTTTTTGTTCAACTTTTACAACCTTTTCAGTTGAAATAGTTTCTTTCGCAGCTTGAAAAGATTCTTTCTTTTTAACTACCCATGTTTGATTTTTCGAAATAGTTTTCTTAGCATAGAATTTAGAATCTTTTTGTTCAGTAGAGTTTGTAGTTTCTCCAATTTATCATTTGAAACATTAACATTTACTGGTTTAACTTCTTGTGTAGACTCATTGTTTCTTTTGAAAATATCCTGTTCGTTCAACCATAGGCTTTTTTTGTTTAAGATCTTCTGAGGCTTTCTCAGCGATGTGAACTGGCTTAGGACCTTTTTGTGGACAATTGAAAGAAATGTCTCCAACTTGGTTACATCTGAAACAAGTTTTACTATAAGTGATGATAGCAGGTCCTTCAACCTGTTCACACTTTGATTTTTTTCATAGCATTCAAGGTTTGATTGATTTCTAAACTGACTTTCCTTCTCGCTTTCAGAACTCGTTTCTGAAACGAAAGTCATCTTTTTCACAAACTTTTTTTCCAAACTTACCATTTCATTGATTTCCATACCCTGACCATTTCTCCCATAGTGATTATTTCTCTGTTGTTGTTTAGTGTAGTTTCTTGTTAGAGTAGTAACCATTTCTTTTTAAGCTTGAAAAACTTTTACGACTCGACACTATGTCAATTTTTGACAACTCAACCTCAACCAGTTTGAACACTTTTTTCAACTTTGTTCATGTTAACATTCTGAAGCGGAAATTCCG
This sequence comes from Scalesia atractyloides, assembly GCA_947069175.1. Classification (NCBI taxonomy): domain Eukaryota; kingdom Viridiplantae; phylum Streptophyta; class Magnoliopsida; order Asterales; family Asteraceae; genus Scalesia; species Scalesia atractyloides. The sequence goes on from CAMTDV010000016.1 coordinate 45,039,412, forward strand.
AATCAGAATCTCACTTGTCTGATCCAATCATTTTGTACATAGTCACGTTAGGATCACACAAGTTATTTCCCGATTTTGGATTATAATGCTTCTGAAAACTTTCATCGCTGTCAGAATATGAACTGAACTTGAACTTCTTTTACCAAACTTTGTGTTTACAGTTTCAAACTCGGTTTTATCACTTTCATTTTCAAAAAAAAATTCAACAACATCCTTTACCACATCTGATTCACAGTCTGATTCATATTTCGTGTAGGTGACATCGAGATTTTCAATCAATTGATCTTTTTGTTCAGTTTTCAATCTAATGTTCAATGCCTTTTCCACCTCGTCTGGATTTTTTCTAGCATAACCACTTTACATTGGGGGTGGAAATCGATGGTACCCAACACCCTGGTTATGGTACCCATAGACGTCTTCTCCCGATTCATCCTTACCTGTAGGCTTGGGAAGAATATGGTCTACGACATATGATGCTGTGGAATAGCTTATCAATTTCTTATCGACACGCTCGGTTTCAATCCTAGCTGTTTCTAGCAGCTGTTTTAATTTTGCGATTAAGTCAATATGATTATTAATCGTGATTAGCTTGTCTACAACAGTTTGATTTTTGAAATTTTATCAAAACCTTATTTCACACTTTTAAGATCATACAACATATTGTCTGTATGTTTTCTCAAAATTTTATAGTTTTCAATGCATGTCTTGCAAGGTTCAGTACATGTCTTGTGCTAAAAGGAAGTTACGTTTTCGATCTTTGTGACAACATTTTTACCATCTTCAGAGGATTTCACTACCTCTTTTCAATTGAGCTATCATGGCCTTCATAACAATTTCAGTGAATGTTTCAAAATTCATCTCTTTTGACACGTCAATGATTTCTTCTACAGGTTCTTTCTCATCTTCATTGAAGTGTAAATCAGTGTAGTTACCTACCTCACAAAAGAAACCTGCAAAAGATTTAATCACATCAGGATGTATAATATATTTGAATGCATTATTAATAACCTTTTTTATGGTACTTGGAAAATGTCACACCCCGATCCGCAACGCATTGGTACAGGGTAGACTGATTGCTCATAGCTCTTGACAAATAATCATTGTCATGATATTTAAAGTATGTCCATTCAAAATTGTTAATACATTGTTCAAAAACAAACATACCATAAGATTTCAATTTAATTTCCTAAGGCCCATGATACGTGTCCTCATCACTTGTTTATCAACCTTGAAAACCCGCACCACGTTAGAAAAATATATTTTTGGGTCAACAAATATGTTGATGAGCAATTTCCTCATTTTATTAAAAACAGCTTTATATTTATTTAAGAAAAATACTTTTAACATGCACCTCAAGGTTAGTATGAAAATGGTCTATATCAATAACATAGTCAACATATCCATATATCCAAATATACCAAACCAAAATACACAATCAATTAACCACACAAAACAACCAAATATAGTGTGCATTAGTCCCAATCCCCAAAGAGCGAGCCTAATACTGTTGGCGATACTAGGCTACAACCCATCGCCGTGGGGAACCTAGTCAGCTGTGGATCCACATGACACAATAGCAGCAATAGACTTGACATCAGATAACATATAGAATAATAGAATACAAATAAGACGTTCACATAGTAACACTTGATCATAGCATGTTAAGTAAATAAAAATGCATAACATGATGCACCCCAAAATTTGTAAAATTAAAAAGGGTAAAATGAAAGAGATTACTCACAGGTTACAAAGAAACGTTCCACGAGTATCACCGCACGAATATGAATAGGTGGAATCTGAAAAGGATATATCGTGACTTGAAGTTTGGAGCCCTAGAATGTTCCTCGATCAAATCCGTGATATGTAGCTGATGAAATGATAAAATTTCAGTGAAGTTTTGCTCGGTTTGATTGAGAATTCTTATGTTTAACTAACTAATGAATTTTAAAATTAGTGATTGAGAATTCTTATGTTTATTCAATTGAAGAAGGTCCGGTTTAAAATATGGGTCAGATTTCGTGGTGGATGTTACAGTTTTCCCAACTTCTGGGAATTTCGTCTCGAAATTAGGAGGAAAGTGCTCATGTAAGATTAAGTGTAGGGTCTTCCATAGGCGTAAAGATATCGGTTCGATTTGTACTAGTATTAAAATTCGAATCTTAGGATCAGGTTGCTCCTAATGAATCACAGGTCACAGTGCTAAACACAAGTCCTAACGTTGCTGATGTTACCCTTAAACTAAGATATATCGAAAGATGCAGACTTAGTGAGGCGGTAGCATTCATGATAAGGGTTGTGTGCCCAAGTAAAGGAATTGCTTTGAAATGCCAAGGGTGTAAAAACGAAGAGCTTTAATGATGATGTACAAAATAGTTGGTCATAGGGCATACAATCATTATAATCGTGAAGCCCATAAATGACACATCGAGGGCATACGATCATTATAATCGTGAAGCCCATAAATGACACATCGAGTATTGGCTGCGACTTAAGAGGAAATCATGTCTCAAAGATGACTTGTAACACGAGAGAGTTTGCAACTGAGTCATAAAGTACACTCATGATTGTAACACCCTGATCGCGTAATACAATAAACCGCGGCGGAAACATCGGGGAGTTACGTTATAGGAAATTGTTTCACAACACATGGTATTTAAAGTTTTGTTCTATTGAATTAATATATTACATTGTTTTGTAACAAACAAACAAATACAAATAATTATCTTTCTAGTTTTAAGGTAAGCTAAGGCCCGCATTCATCCTATGTGAAGCATGCATTCCTAATCATCAAACATTAGCTCCTGAAACATATATGAAAACAGAGACAACATAAAAATGTCGGCAGGTACATAGGTTTTATGTGTCAAATTCATGGCTTTGTATTCATATTGCAATACCTCGTCCGATTTCGAGAGTCGACGAGTATGAACCTTGAAATCAAAACGTGTTTAAAATTGCAATATATTTAACCAACTTAGCAAGTTGATATAAGTAAAAGAAAACCTTGTAGCCATGAATCTTGACTGAAAACATTTCTTTTGTAAAACCGAGTAATAAATCGATTTAAAAGAAAACATTGTATGGTTTATATCTTTAAGTGAAAATCGTTGCATGACATCGTTTGAAAACATTTCCAAGTGATTTGGGTAACGCCACGATATTTAATATGATAAAAATCACTTATATATAGGAAGTACCAGCGGCGTAACCACCACGGTTTTATCATATTATACCCATCTCGTTATCTTAAATCACTAACCATAAACCAATCGTCTGTGTTATAAATCATTTGTCCGTGTTATAAACCATTCGTCTATGCTATAAACCATTCTTCTGTGTTATAAACCAATCGTCCGTGTTATAAATCATTCGTCCTTGTTATAAACCAATCGTCCATGTCATAAACAAATCGTCCTGTGTTTTAATTGTGAAAATTGTGGTCGTTCTTTAATGAATACATTCAAACCTGTGATGACTCGTCTAGACCACCAAAGGGTTTGTTAAAAATACGGTTTCTGTCGTTTCCCAAACTTTCCCACAAACACCGGGAATTTTGGTAATGGGATTGTGTGTCCTATGGTACCATAACATACTACTGGTCGGCTCGACCAAAGCTAATGAATGTCATTCGTGTTAAGGATAAGCGCACCAACAAGTTGTTCACATTATTGAAATCGTGTTGTATATATAAATCATAGACTTTGGTTTTGAAAATTTGAAAATGATTTAGCGCATATGAGTCACCCTAAAACATAAAAGAGGGGAGCTATGTACCCACGTGGGATTGCGTATGTATTCTTGATCAATGGAATAAACAAAGTTCAAGTGTGTCCTAATGTGTCGGATAACTATGTTAATGTGCTAGGACTTAATCGGAGGATTCGGGTAGAATGACGGCTTATAAACCAAATGAGTGTTGGAACTCATGTGATATGGTTTAATAAACTTAACATTCTAGTTTGGAAAGGATCCTAAGTGCTTTTGACCCTTTATGACTCGTTAAAGTAGTTTATGCTACTTTAACGGTCATTAGCGTAATTATAAGTTTGGATGGTCAAATATGTCATATGATGAGTCTTACATGCCAAATCAAGTTTGGTTATGTTTAGCATCAGTTTAGATGTCAAAAATTTGGTTGCATATGCTTAAATCAATTTATGCGCAAAAAGGGTATTTTGGTCAATTTAAGAGATCATAAAAGCAACTCATCATATAACTAATCAAACCACAACACCATAAGGTATAACCTCAGAGGGTTATTCACTATACAACTATGGTCCTAAAAATATGTTTGGTCGAATCCTAAGATTGACCAAACGGGTCAGATTCAAAAGTTAAATCGGTAGTCAAACCGTTTGACTTACGACCCAAATAAAGCACTAAACTAGAAGTGATGAGTTAGACATGTTAAAACATGTCTAACAAAGTTATAAAACTCATTTGGTATCAAAAGTTGGAGTTTTGATACCCGAAAATAGTTTCGTCGTAAAATGCGCTTATGTGGCAAAATGAGTGCTAGGTGTCAAAAATTGGAGATAGGTGGCAAACTTGGTGAAGAAGCAAATTCTTTATTATTTTTTTGACATTTTTTGCCCTAGGACTTGTATTTTCACATTTTTAACCCCTTTAGCCTAATATTTAGGAAATATAAAGGTGTTAAGACATGTGTAACTTGGATTTTGTTCGGAAATGTCGTGGATGTCAGTTCATTCGGTTGTATGATTACACGTTTTACAAATAATGCACAATACTTTATCGAACACGAAAATGAATGAAATTTCGCATCGATTGACATTTTTGCATACTAATAAAATACAAGATTTTATTGAGTACAAAAATATTCAGATTTGTACACATGGTTCGTATCTTGAATAGTCCCTGGGCTTGTATAAGTGTGTTTTTGTCATACCTAACCCTTCAAAACTTATGTCTAAGTTATATAAAGGGTATTTAGGGTATGTGTAGCTTATGTCCTTCTTTCGGAGTGTACGCCGCGTTAAACTGATTACGTTTGAGTAACAGTTTACGTATTACTTTCGGAAAAGTTTTTAAGAGTTTGAAATCGTTCAAGGATTGTAAATGTGCAAATGTCACAGTCTCCCCTACTTTAGGAAATTTCGTCCCTAAATTTATATAGAGGAAACTTGTGAGAATAGATGTTGATATTTCACTTTTATTCGATCCTCTCATTCCTAAGTAAATTTTGGGGCACGTTTGAATTCCTAGCGAACATTAACCATCGGTATTCGTTTACGTTTGAGTTTCTTGACTTCACAGTCCAATATTTTCTACAGGTTTTTCGACAAAATGCATTGTGCTCTCAACGCGAATTTCATCAAGAGGGATGTGGAGGTTTGTATCGGCTAAACACTTTTTCAGGTTGGACACATGGAATGTTGGGTGAATATTCCCAAGTTCCGGAGGTTGCTCAAGTCGGTAGGCCACCTTTCTGATTCTCTTAACGATCTTGAATGGTCCAACATATCGTGGTGCGAGTTTTCCTTTCTTTCCAAATCTAACCACACCTTTCCAAGGGGATACCTTGAGTAGGACGTGATCACCAACTTGGAATTCCAAGGGTTTGCGTCGCTTCTCCGCGTAACTCTTTTCACGGCTTCTAGCTGTTAAAAGATTATCGCTACTTTTCTTGACTTGGTCTGTTGTTTCCAAAATGAGTTCAGGTCCAGTGAGCTGAGCTTCACCGACCTTATCCAGAAGACAGGTGAACGACATTTCGACCATTTAGTGCTTTGAAATGAGCCATGTAAATGTCAGAGTGGTAACTCTTGTCGTAGTAGAATTCGATCAAAGGCATATACGAATGCCAAGTATCACCCAAGTCAATCACATAAGCTCTAAGTATATCCTCAAGCATTGGTATTGTTCTTTCGGTTTGTTTATCCGTTCGAGGATTATAAGCAGTGCTTAGATTTAGTTTGGTTCCCATGGCGGATTGTATGGGTTTTCCATAAATGAGATGAGAAATGAGTGTCACGATTTGTTATGATGTTCAAAGGAAGACCATGACGTGAAGAAATCTCATTGGCATAAATCTTAGCAAGCTTGCTAGTAGAGGGAATCCTCATGAATCGACAAAATTGTGCTGACTTAGTCAGACGGTCAATGATTACCAAAATGGCATCACGACTTCTTAGAAGTGTGTGGTAATTTAGTGGTGAGGTCCATAGGAATGTTCACTCACTTTCATACTGGTGCTTCTAGTTATTTAAGTAAACCGAAGGAAAGTTGATGTTTTGCCTTTAGAGCTTATGAATTCGAAAAGGGTGTGAACTTGAAAAGGGAATTGGAGTTTCAGATAACGGATAAAAGAATGTTTATAGAGGTTTCCTATGAAGACTATTATAGGAAACTGGTGTGTGTGTTCGAAGTTAGAGTTGGAAAGTGTAAGAGAAAATTTGATTGGAAAGTGAAGGTCATGGATGTATTGTTTAAATGTATCATTATAGGTCCTATGAAATCACACATGACAAAACTTACTATGGTTTCTATGCACCGAATTTTATAATTATGTGTGCACCCATAAATTGTTTGTTTTGATTTTGAGGTTTGATTCCGTTTAAGCTAGTCAGTTTGATTTCTGGGGTCCAACGTGATTGTGAGTCGGGCTTATTTGGAGATTATGAGTTTTCAATATGGTATAAGAAAGATTTATTGTCTGTCCGGATTGATTTGGGTAAAACTTGTTTAGACCCATACCAGACAAATAAGAGGACCTAATGGCCTTTTATATTTTATTAAGAAACAGAACTTGAAAGACAACTTTGTGTTAGAAAGATTGGTATGATATGAAGTTTCACTAGCTGAAAGTTATCAACACTTTGACTTATATACATTTCTTATAGCTAATCGTGCTGCTAATTTCTATACATTTCTTCTAACGGCAATCGCCACCCATACTTCTCACATCGTCGCTGCCCGTACTTCCTATCAAGTACCTCTGTTTCCGCCCATACTATGATCGTCGCCGTTTGCAGGGTGTAAAACGTTTTGTTGTTACAAAGAAAAGGGTGTGAAAAGAAAGGGTAAAAATGTAATTCGCATCACAACTAACAGAATTGTGATGTCATTTAACAGGAGGGTCCAAAATTGATGTAATCAAGAAATGTCGAGGTGTAAAGCAGCAAAATTAGGGAGTAAGAGTGTCATCGCTCCTAAACCTGAAGGGATAAAACTGTTGTTTACTCAAGATAATTTAGAAATTAAATTATTAAAATTTCGACTAGCGACCTAACAATTAACTGACTTGAAAGATAAAAAGATCTTATTCTAATTAAGTTTAATTATTGATATAAATAAAATACGCTTCTAAATTTCGAATTTGCATTTTACTAACGGGAACAAGTGTTGTCACACCCGACCAACAGCGGAATGGTACGGGGCATGATGATTGTCCAAAGTTTATGGCACTATTACAATTTCATAATTAAACATTTCATGATTAAATGCCACACTTTTTATATACGACCTAACAATTAACTGACTTGAAAGATAAAAAGATCTTATTCTAATTAAGTTTAATTATTGATATAAATAAAATACGCTTCTAAATTTCAAATTTGCATTTTAGTAACGGGAACAAGTGTTGTCACACCCGACCTACAGCGAAATGGTACGTGACATGATGATTGTCCAAAGCTTATGGCGCTATTACAATTTCATAATTAAACATTTCATGATTAAATGCCACACTTTTTATATAAGTTCAAATATTCAAATAAAGACATAAAACTTGTCTTTTTAATTATTAAGGCAAGGCTCATACGTGACCCTATTCTAGTCCAGTTATCAATTCTCTACACTTGTATCTAGTGTAAAAAAATATATATTTGGATCAAGTACAAGAGTTGTTGAGTAAACCTTGGTTAAGTAAAATAGGTTTACCATTTTAAAATTTAGAAATCAAATTAATATGCCCTACGAAACTCGGTTCTCCTATTTAGGGACTTAGAATGCATAATTAAATACTTAGAAAAATACCCTAAATCAGTATTTCTATTTCTAAATAACGAGATTTGTAAAAAAATTATAATAATAACAGTTTCAACATAATATTTATCCAATAATTATCAAAATCATTCTAAAATAATAGAAACTAGTTTAATGAGATTAAAATTCTGATTATATGCTCAACATGTATTTTTATACACATCAAATAAACTTATCAAAAGGCTTTAATTAATACATAATTTTATAAAACCATTTAATTGCCAATAATTACAAATAATTATAGGAAAAAGTTATAAAAAATTCTTGAATATATATATATATATATATATTCTGAAATGTCAGTAAAATATTTAAAATAATTTAATCAATTTATTTGTATTTTTAATTGATTTAAACATGATTTAATCTTTAAATATTCATTATAAATCCAAATAAATTCTAAAAGTTCCCAAAAATTTCACATAACATTCTAATATGATATATAAAAGTAGCATCTCAAAAGCCGCAAATTCTAATCCTAAGAACCCTACTTTATCAAAAATTCAATTCAGATTGAAGATACCCTCTATCACAAAAATTTACAGAGGGGTTTTTTAAAGCTCGAAAAACAAAGCACAATGGCTTTGGAATTACCTTCAAGGTGGAGAATTGAAATAGAAATCGTTAGTTGATGTTTCAAGCCCTAGAAAGTTCATGAATCAAATTCATGAGGCTCGGTTGATGAAATGATGTAATTCCAATGAGTTTCGTTAGATATTTTTAGAGGCTTGCAATGGTATAAGGTTTGTATTTTAATTTGACGAAAAAGTTAAAACCCAGTTTAAGGTTCAAAAAGCTTTCATGGTGTAAATATCTATAACTCAATCAATCGGTTTTTGGAGATCATTGGAATGATTTCACAATGTGAATCATCACTTGCCATTAGTGCGTGTTTATTATCATTAAATCATGATATAATTGCTCTTATAATCACTAAAATGAAAAAGGTTGGAAGTTTTGGTTAACACATCAAGTTTCAGCTTGTGTTTTGTGAAAGAGAAAGTTGCATGGTCGATCTCAAGATTTGTTTTATATTGACCGATGTCAAGTTTTAACGTCAATCAAACCACAGCCCGCTGGTCTTAATTTTTCTTGTTGTTCGCTGAAATGTGTTGAACAGCTGGAGGTCGCAAGTTCGAGTCTCGGCTCCAACGTTTCCTTTTTTATTAGTAGTTCAGGTTGGCTAGATGTTAAATACAAGGCCTATTGGGTTTAGTTCACGTTATTGCAACAGTCCAGTTGGTGTTATTGTGTTTTGTTAAGTCAAACCCGGGTAAGGGCGCGGTGTGAGTCTCGGCCTGCCCCTTTTTCCTTTAATTCATTTTTAAGTTTTAGGAAATGCTATTTTGGCACTTGAGCTTTATTAACTAAACTAACTGAGATAATAACTAATAAACTAACTTAGATCGTTGTATTAACTTATAATTCATCTTTTTAACCCTTTTTCTAACAAGGTTAACTTAGTTTAATTAAATAAGCTAACTTAGTTAGTGGTTTTAAATTATAAAATAGTTTCCAGTGACTGCATAATTAACCCCTTGACTTATAAATAACACATATAACGTCGTTAAAGCCTCCTTTTTATAATTTTAACCAACTACCCAATATTCTTTATACGATTAACCATTTTTATTCCGGTTTTTACCCATGGTGATACATAACAATTTAAAATAATATACATAACCAAAATCTCCACTTTTATTTATTTTTCAATGGATCCGATTTTGCGATTCGGTCGGGTTTCAGAGGTCCATTTTTTACGGATGTTACAAGTGTGTTGAACTGTTTTTTATACATGTACCTTGTAGGATTTGAACATTCACTTTATGGTTGAGGGGGAGCATCTTAACCCAACACCATGTCCCTTAGTCGTGTGTTAAACTATTGATGGTTATTTATTGGTTGTTGTTAGGGGTTAAGTTCTATAAAGTCTGGATCACTTATCCTGAGACCTAGTCTGGATCATTTATCCTTAGCGGATGGTGCAGGAAGAGTGAGGATCAAGGATCCTTATTTTAACTTATGTTATCTAACAATTGTTCTCTATATTTCTAATGTTTGTACGCAGGTAATGGACGACATGGACCAAGTCATAGCTAGAATCTCGGTCAATATTCGTTTAAGATGCTGCACGTGATGATTTCCACTAACGTTCATGAGCTTGGACGTGGTCTACCATGAAATCGGACTTAGTTGTTAGCCTATTTGAAAAGGGGTTGATCAAGTTTTATAAGGAGTAGTACACACACCCTCGGACACACACATACTCGCATACATCGTGTTTTGTTCAAAAATAACAATAAGGATAATGTAACCAAATCTGATTTTGTGAGGTTGAGTACTTGAATGATGAACAATGAGAAACTGAATTGCTTGATGAATGTGAAGATTAAGACAACGATTTTTTACGGGGAAAAGCCCTTGATCGCTAGCAGATTGCCGGCATAAAAACCTCGGATAGTGAAAACTATCACTATCGACTATATTGAATAATAAAGATTACAACTTTCGAAGATGATGAAGCTCAATACAAGTTTTCGCTAGTGTGTTACAGAGGGAATTCGAGAGAAAAAGTGTATCAGTTGTGTGTTCTAAATGAGCTTCTTCGAAAAATGTGCTAGTCCCCCCCCATGTTCTTCATAACGGCTATTCCTCATCAAGCACGTGCTATATGAAGCATATTCGATGAGATTCTAGCAAAGACTAAGTCCACGTCGTCCATTACCTGCATATAAGCATTAAAATGTGGATAATTGTTAGAAACATAAGTAATGTTAAGGATCCTTGACCTTCCGAGTCCCTGCACCATCTGCTAAGGATAAGCGATCCAAGCAACGCTTCAGGATACAGGATCCATAGTTATGAAAATCTATTCCCTAACAATTGCCCCCAATATGGCAGTTGTGATATGGATTCACTGCTGTCATATTGCCGTTACAAAGCGAACTAGCCATTTGCTGCATGTAACTAGCCGGTACACTGCCTGACGTCACTTATAAGACCTGCTATAATCATCATTGCGAAATATAGGGTTAGAGATAACTCCTTTTTCTGTAAGGATCAGACAATCCTTCTATTTTTGGAAGATGAAACCTTTTAGACCCTTCGCTCTTAACCTTCCTGCACTTAAAACAATTAGTAACACCCTGTATCAACCCGAGTGAATGGGCCACGGATTGCTGGCGAAGCTCGGGTTGAGCATATTAGTAACCTTACAGGGTTTAAAATATAATCTTTTGACTAGATGTTGTGTTGTTCATTTGTTTGGTAAAGTTTACTTGATATGCTTGTGTTTCAAGATTAAAAAAGATTATTTGTAAAAATCATAAGTTTGACCTTATAAGAATTTAGAAAAATTCATGTTGTTAAAAATTTGCCAATTCTTGTATATAATAATCATAGATAAAATTAGATTAGATACATGTAAAAAAGTCATATACCCTTAATTGCAAGGCTCAAGGTGAAGTCAATAAGATAAACAGGTATGAGAATAAAGCATACCAGAAAATCCAAGTTAGGAGTTTGTATCCTTAGGAACTACCTTTGTACAAACAAACAAGTCACCGTCAGATAAACTTTAAGGATCTAGGATCCTTTTTGAATCAACTTGTGAATCTTCGAGGCTCCAAAACCTGTTGAAATCAACTTGGGACTAAGCCAAACAAATTGGGGACTAGCCCAAACAACTGGGGACAAGCCCAACAAACTGGGGACTAGCCCAAATAAACTGGGGACAAGCCTAACAAACCAGGAACAAGCCAATGATAAATGGGGACAAGCCCAATAAACTGGGGACAAGCCCAAAGCTTAAGCTAACGTGAAAACGTTAGAAACCTTAGGATACTGGTGTATGGCCAAAACTGGCGACTAGCCCATCGTAAGTGACATGAAAATGCCAAAACCTTAGCTAACGTGAAAACGTTAGAAACCTTAGGAACGGATGTATGGTACGTCTACCATTATACTTGAGATCCTACATATAGCCAACAGCAATGAAATTGTCAGCCCCTAAAGCGGGTACTGGTCCGGGTACTGGTTCCCATTGTCTCGAACTATATTTGGATAGCGTGCGCTACTGGCGGGGTGTCAAAACCCAATTCGTGTGAAAGGTGAAAACCTTTAAACCTTAGAAGGTATTGGATACCTTAAACTGGGGACAAGCCCAAAAACTGGGGATAAACCCAAAACTTTGGAGGGTTGGCCTTAAACCTTTGTATAAGTTCTGCAAAACTTAAAACTTAATAAAGTTTAATGTTGAAAATTCAACATCCTTACTTTATAATAAATGATAAGAAGTATAATAAGAAATAAAGCATTAGTAAAATGTTACCGAATCAAGGATCATATATCCTTTGAGGATCCTTCAATCTGAACTGAACATTGGGATACTTAAGGGTCCCTGATCCTTTATATAAAATACTTCTTTAGGTGGATAACATTCCAAGCTCTTGGTAGAAGGTCAACATCCATAGTAAGCAAATGATATGCCCCCTTTCCAGCTTCAGCTTCGATAAGATATTGGTCTTCCCATTTTGGTGCCAACTTGCCATCAGAAGGATTCGTGGTATTCTGGAATGCTTTCCTCAATACCAATGTCACAACTTGAAATCTTCTTACTCTGACATTCTTGTTATAAGAACCAGCATCCTTTGTTGATAACTTGCCATCTGTCACAAAAGTTAGTAGTTCTACTCCCAATAAATTGGGATCCATTATCACAAATAATTTCAGAAAGAATTTCAAATCTAGTAATAATGTTTCGCTTAATGAAGGATATAACTTTCTTTTCTCAGATTTGAGTAAAAGCTTCTGCTTCTATCTATTTAGAGAAATTGTCTGTCATGGCTAGCATGAACACCTTTCCTCCTGGTGCCTTGGGAAGCTTGCCTATTATATCCATTCCCCATGAGATCTCATGAATGGCCAAGATGAGGATATAGGATGCAGAGGTTCAGCTGGTTGATGAAGAATGTTACTATGTCTTTAGCAAGTATCACATTTCCTTGCGTATTCCACAACATTCTTCTTCATTGTAGGCCAGTAATATCCTGCTCTGAGGATCCTTGAAAATAGTGCTCTGCCCCCGGTGTGATTTCTACAATCTCCTTTTTGAAAATCCTTCAAGACTTCTTGAACCTCTGGATCCTTAATGCACCGCAAATAGGACCTGCAAGAGATATCTTATATAACATGTTATTTAATATGGCGAATTGGGATACCTTAATCTTGAAGGCTTTAGGTTTTTCCCCTGTGGGAATTTTCCTTTCAGGATATAAAATTGGAAGGATCTAGGATCCTGAATTTGACTGCACATCATTACTAGGTACAATTGCAGCGTCCTCCGCTATATCCATTGCTCCATTTTCATCAATTGCAGGAGACAAAACATGGATGATAGGTATATTGACATCCTCTGGCATCTTTAGGGCTGATCCAAGGTTAGCTAAAGCGTCTGCTTCTGCACTCTCTTCTTTAGGTACCTGTGTCAAACTGAAAAAAATAATAGACTATGGACAAGCCCAAATAAACTGGGGACAAGCCCAAATAGACTGGGGACAAGCCCAAATAGACTGGGGACAAGCCCAAATATACTAGGGACAAGCCATAGATGGAGACAAGCCCAAAAGAATCTACCAGTTTCCTGACTATCTCTAAAGATTTGATTAGCTTTTCTCCTTTGACAGTATATGAACCATTATAATAATTAGTTATTAATAATGAATCCACATATACTTGAAGATACCTGATCATTTGCTTAGCTAAATACACTTGAAGATACCTGATTCATTATTGGCAGTTTGGAATTCAGATGCAATGGATTGGGGTATAATTTCCCCCTGTGGTGATTTTAGTTGTAAGCCTAGTCCAGTTCCCTTGACATTTGAAGCTCCATCTGTGAAGAGTGTCTAAGGATCCTTGGTCTCTTCAATTGTTGAAGTTCTAATTCATCTTCCCTTTGTAGTTCACTACCGAAATCAGCCACAAAATCTGCCAAAGCCTGAGATTTGATGACAGTCCTAGGTTCATACTTAATGTCATATGAACTAAGCTTAACTGCCTACTTTGCCATCCTACCTGACATTTCTGGTTTCCTGAGGACATTCTTAATAGGAAAGTTAGTCTTAACAACAATAGTATGAGTTTCAAAATAATGTCTTAGTTTAGTAGAAGCCATGATTAAAGCAAGAATGAGTTTCTCTAAATGAGAATACATGGCCTCAGCATCAAGTAAACTTTTACTTACATAGTATACCGGATGTTGTTGGCCTTCATGATCCTTAAAAAGGACTGCACTTACTCCTTTACCTGAGACAACTAGGTATAAGGATAATGGTTCTCCATTTTCTGGTTTCATTAGAGCTGGAGCAGAGGATAAGTAATTCTTTAGGGTTTTGAGTGCAGCTTCATGCTTCCAAGCGAAGGTAGACCTTCTTCCCTTTAGAAGGATACCAGATCCTGCTCTATGCTATCTAGGATCCCGGTCCTATAAAAACTTTAGATTTAGGATCCTTAGGGTTTAGTAGTATATCCTTGACACCTTGCTCCCTTGCCTCCATGACATCCCTTGGAGGATACTTTAATTGCTATGCTTCCCTCGGTTTCCAAGCTGGCTTCATAGAAGATGTGTAACACTTCTTTGCCTCCTGTTGATCACTTTCTATTTTCACCACTCCCCATGGGGTTGGTAGCTTTATACCTTGATGGTATGTCTAGGGGACTTCCTTCATGTCGTGTATCCAAGATCTGCCAAGAATAACATTGCAACATAATAAGTAATCAATAACACATAATTTCCGAATAGAGTTTACTCCCTCTATGTAGATCATGAGTTTGATGTCCCTCAATGTATTTTTTGTTTCTCCACTGAATCCTACGAGCACCGACGATCTTCAGACAATTTCGGATTCAGGAATATTCATTCTTTTGAGGACATCCAACTGGATTATGTTCACCGAGCTTCCCTTGTCAATAAGGATCCTGCGAACGAAATGGTTAGAAATAAACAACGCAATGAGTAAACCATCATGATGAGGATCCTGTATGTCAACGCGGTCATCCTCATTAAAGGATATCACTTTCTGCTGGGTTATACGGGTCGTTCGAAGAGATCTCTCTCTAGTCTCCATCTTTGTCTCCTTGGCGTGCCTTTTAGCTGCAGAAAATGAGGTTCCACAAATATCATAGCCTCTAGAGATGAAGTTATGATCTTTGCATCTGCTGGCGGTGGAGGAGCTCTTTCAGGAACTTTTTCAGGATCCTGGATCCTTGACTTCTTCCTTTCTAGCAGGTCATTCAGGAAACCTTTGCTCAAAGGATAGCCTATTTCCTTCCTTAGTGCTATACATTCATCAGAGAGGTGACCGAAATCCTTATGATAAGCATACCATATCGACTTATCTTTCCTCGGCCATCTAGCCTTATCACCTAAATTCTGCAAAGCAAGGATTAGTTCATTGTTATCAGCAGAAAAAACAATATTCAGAAATATGAGGATAATCTTCATCGTCTTCCTCTTGTCAATCCGCATGAACATTCTGATTGTCATGCTTGGAGTATTGCGTGGATCGATTATTCTTGTGAAAGGATCATTGATTCTCCTGTTTTGAGGATCCTAACAACCTATCCTGGATCCTCTTGTCATCCTCTAATCGGATGAATCTCAAGGCCCTGTTCCTTACTTCGTCTAAATTCCTGCAAGGTGTCATAACAAGATCATCGTAGAATGAAGAATCTTTTAGTAATCCCATTTTAAAGGCTTCTACAGCAGTGGAAATATCTAAACTAGGGATTTCCAAGGATTCTCTACTAAATCTAGTGATATAATCTCTTAGTGATTCATCACGTCCCTGGGTAATCCTATATAAGTCACTAGTTAACCTTTCAAAAGATCTACTACAAGAAAATTGATTATTGAACAAGTTAACTAAATGTGAAAATGAAGTTATAGAGTAAGGAGGAAGACTTAGCAGCCATTTGAGTGTTGATCCAGTGAGTGTGGATCCGGAGCCCTTATACAGACAGGCTTCCTTTAACTTTCAGGGATAGGGTTGGTCTCCATCCTTTCTCTGTACTGGGCCACATGCTCCTCCAGATCAGTTGTACCATCGTATAGCTTCATGTTGGGGGTTTGAAAGTGCTTAGGTATCTTAGCAGTGCATATTGGAGGTGCAAAACAAGACGCCTTATGACTTCCATCCGGAATCTCAGGAATGGGTTTAACCACTCGTGGGACACTGGATATCATATCCTTAAGCTTCTGGAGCTCCCTTGCCATAGCCTGGTTGATACCTGTATCCTGCATGAAACCATAGTTAGTACCAAAAGATGTATTGACATGGTTACCTCCTGATTGGTTTGGAACCGGTATCGCAGAAGTGTATCCAAAAGAAGACACTTCAGGTACAACAGTTGGACCAGATGAAGCAATAGTCTGCATAGGAATGAAGTCTCCTACATGACTTCAGAGTTCCTGGACGGTTGGCTTCCTAAGGATCCTTGATCCTGAAACAAGTTGGATCCTTGAACTTGAGATGAGGATCCTTGATATGGTGCATAGAATCCTCTGGACTGGTACATTCCTTGCGGTCCTGCTGGTTCATAGAAGGATTCTTGAGGATCTGTGACTCCTAGTGATCCTCGTTGAAGGATGGATGATCCTTGAGGTTGGAAGTAGGATCCATGGACTTGACGAGAGGATCCTTGAGCCTGGGTCATCGCCAGTGATCGCTGCTGATAGTTGGAGGATCCTTGCACTTGTATGGCGGATCCTTGAGAGTATTGGATCGTTGATGCTGGAGAAGCGAAATCCAGCGACCTGGGTATCAGTGGAGAGTGATCCTTCGCTGATCTCTTCTGCTTCTTCATTTCATCAATCTCCCTGAGGATCCTCTGGTTGGTTTTGTCCTGTTGTTCCAAGTATCCTTTCATCTGCAAAATCAAAGTAGAGCGATCACTGTTAGTGGGAGTGGATGAGGAAACAACAGAGGTTTTCGATCCTGTATAAATAGGTGTAGTTTTCTTCTGGAGATTCTCAGACTCTTCTGGTGTGCAGGAGGAATGGGTGGCAATGATGCACTAGGTTGAGATGTGGTAACCGCCGGTATGGCACTCGAACTGGATTTTCCTTGAGAAGCCATGTGATTGATGGAAATGAATAGAAATGAATGAAATGAATGAGTTTTTAGAATTGAAGCACCGATTGCCCCACGGTGGGCGCCAAACTGTTTTGGTCAAAACTCACAATAAGGATAATGTAACCAAATCTGATTTTGTGAGGTTGAGTGCGGGAATGATGAACAATGGAAAAATGAATTGCTTGATGAATGTGAAGATGAACACAACAATTTTTTACGGGGAAAGGCCCTTGATCGCTAGCAGATCGCCGGCATAAAAACCTCGGATAGTGAAAACTATCACTATTGACTATATTGAATAATAAAGATTACAACTTTCGAAGATGATGAAGCTCAATACAAGTTTTCGCTAGTGTGTTACTGTTTTGGTCAAAAATCACATTAAGGATAATGTAACCAAATTTTGAATTTGAGGTTTGATGCTTGATTATATGAACAAGTAAGTGAACAAAAAATCAGAATTAAATGATAATGAACACAATGATTTGTACGAGGAAAAATCCCTTGATCAAGAGATGATCTCCGGCACAAAAAACCTCGGGTGATGGCAAATACCGATCACCAGTTGGTATTAAGCAAAAACAATTACAACTTCGGAAATTTTGAGCTTGTTACAATGTTGCTAGTGTGCGTATCAGAGAGCAGTGTAGGTCGCAGATGTGTGTGTTTGAATTCCTATCTTATTCAAGCTCAATATCCCTTTTATTTAGCTAAAAACTATCCTTAACTAACTAACCGAAAATCGTGACAATATCCCACGTTCACCAACAACGGTCACGAACTCCTGGCACATGCTGGAATAATGGCATATTCCCCTTGATTCTCGGTTGGTAGGTCATCTTCGAAAAGCTCCTGCAAAACCATGCCATAATACATTGGAAACAATTGTTAGCTAATTAGAACAATAATGAGGATCAATGATCCTTAGCCTTCCTGCACCGTGCCTTGAGGATCCATGATCCAGGCATATAGAAGGATATATGATCCATAAACATTAAAATTCTATCCCTAACAATCGCCCCAAACATGACTAATTAAATGCCCTAACAATTAGTCATGTTTCCATAAGAAAGAAACTAGCAGTTGCACTTGCATATAGCTGTTGCTCAGTGTGACGTCACTTGATTTAACCTGCAACAAACATCATTATTTATAACATACGGATAGAGATCAAATCTCTTATTTAAATCTGATCTCTATCTTTTTATACGCATATCCAGAGCATCAAATAGGTATCCTCTTTCTCTCCCTATTCAATCCTCTTTTTTCCCTTGTTTTAATCCATGGGAAAAATGGCAACTCGATCCTCCCCTCTCAAAGATCAACCATAAGATCACACTCCCAAGAGCCAAAATCTTCTGAAAAGTCCTTCGGAGGAACTTTTTCGTTTTACCGATTCCGAAATTGATCACATACGCCCCTGTTTCCCGAAGGGAACAATTTTCAGACCCTTTGATTCATCACTGAGAAGTGATTGTGAATCAGATTTCTAGATCTGTTTCCCTGCCGCTCCATTCTTGATCGGCTACACATATCCTTTCCTGGTGTTTACTCAAACCTTCTTTTCCCACACCGGCATATGCTACAACCAGGCCATGCCTATGCTGTGGAGGGTGTTGTATACTCTGGAACAATTGATCAAGAATGAGGGTCTAAGCTTTGGTATCACTGAACTCCCCCACCTGTATAGTCTTGTGACTCATGGGTCCTATCGATATCTTTTCAATCCAAGTCCAAAACTCACACCCCACTGCTCAAAATCACCAAGAATGACACCAACTGGAAAAACCAGTTCTTCTTTGTGAGAAGAGACTCCATTCCTCAGGGATAGTATCTTCCCAAAAAGTGGAACTTGAAGGGTAGGATTTAGGATATGTTACTTTTTGTTATACTGAGGATAATGATCCTGTTTCTTGTGCATGCAGTGACCAGTTACGCTGCCTTGAGAGATTTACCTGCCACGCCAATAAGGATTGCTGCCTTTTGGGCACTTGATTCATCTGTGAGGACTTTTTCCCCAAGATCAAGGATTTAGAAGAAGATACCTCTAACTCTGTCATAATGTCAAGAAGTATTTGTATACAAGTATATGAAAATATTCAACAAAATAGATAGCTTATAAATACTTATTTGAGTTTGATCTGCATAGGTGCTGCCAAGTCTACATCCAAATCTGCCACCAAGTTTGATCTCGGGGAACTTCAAAGTATCATCTCCCCCCGCTCCATCAAGGTTGAACTGGCCTCGGGCCAAAGTAAGCCAGGAACAAGGATCATGCCTTCCAGATCCAAATCCGGGAGCAAAAGGAAGAAACCAAGCGAGCCAACCGAGGACTCCTCCAAGATCAAGCAGCAAATCTCTGCCTTCATTGTTGAGGTAAGGATCACTTATTCTTGAATTCCAGTTGAACTTTGAGGATCACTGATCCTGAAAATTTTGTCTTATGCAGAAAATAGCCCAACTCGAAGCCCTCCAAGGAAAACTCCTAGCTGAAGCTGAATAGCAGCTTGACGAGCTTCGCGCAATTGCTGCTGCTAAGGACAAAAGGATCTCCAACTTGGAAAAGGAGGTCAAGCGCTTGGAGAAGGAGATCTTGGTGGATCAGATCTGGGCTAACAAAGAGAGGTTGGAGGCTGCTGACGAGGCGAAGATTTCTTCCGTTAGGTCTATCCTCAAAGATAGGATTAAAATGGTTAAAGAGGCCATGAATCCTTCTTTTGACAGGGCTGAGTGGGATGTGGCTGCTTGGAAGCAGAGGTTGATCAAGCTGGGTGACGAAGAAAATCCTGAGTAGGTACCCATCCCGGAGGCGGAGCCAAGCAGCGCGATGGATCTGGCAGAGGCAGCGGTTTGTGGCAAGGGAGAAGGAGGTGAAGGTGGTGAAGCAGCCGTGGAGTAGGTTGCACTAATGGGCGATGATGGATAATTCTAGACGTGGCCGGAGCCCATTTTTTTAGGATTGTTGGTTTTTGTTTGATGGTATTTTGATTTCAAACAATGATGGTCTGTAACTAAACAATAGTATTTAGGGTTAAGGATCATTGATCTTTTGAACAATAGGGGGTAGCAAAGGTGGATGGGTCCTTTTGTTTGTGGAGGATGAAGCTCTTGATGCCCCGCGCCTTTTATTTCCTGCACTTTTAATGTAACACCTTGGTTTTTTACGTCCAATATTTTTCCGACCCATGTCCCGGTAATCCGTATGTATATTTTACGCTAAAACGGGAGGGACCAAGTTTGTCAAATCGCTCATATAATTCTCGTTGTGCCTTGGAGTGAATTAGAGGGGCCAAAAGTGCAATAAACGGAAGTATAATTGAGTTGGGAACCAGCCAAATTTTCAGCAAGTTTGGGGGTCGCCGCGTAGCTCGACGCCCCAAGGGCTCCCCTGTCGCGTAGTGCGACGGGCCTGTCTGGGCAGAAAAATTATTTTGGCTGCCAACTTGCTCTTTTGACACTTATCTCGCGACTTTGCCACCTTGTGCTCCATGTTTGACACCTTTTAACATTTATGGACACATGGAGACTCTCCCCAACACCTGTGCTTACCTCCTATCATCCTCAACATGCATTTAAGGAGCTTTTTCGAAGTGTTTCAACAAGTTCTTCACACTTGAAGCTTTGTCAACACACCTTGGAAGAGTTCCTGACGAATTTGGAGTATACTACTCTGTTCTTAGCATCATTTGGACCATATGTAAGTGTTCAATCTCGTGCTAAGTCGATTCTTCATAGTTCTTAGCCTAGAACAAAGTCTCGTCGTAATTACGCCTAGACTTTGCTATAAATCCGTGTATACTCCACCATTATGTGTAACGAAAGTTCCTACGTGCACATAATGATGGAGGTAAATAAACCTTCAAGGGGCATCTTCAGATTTTCACGGATTAATGGCCAATTGACGAGTCAACCGAAAAGTTAAATAAAGTCAAACTAGTCAGATTTGTAAAAATGCATAACTAATGATCCAAATGTTATAAAATATGTTTTGAAGCATTAATAACCTTAAAATAAGTATTAGAACTTGTGACAACAGGTTCGGTTCGTCAATTTTTAGTCTAGGCTCGGTTCATAACCAAAAGTCTTTAACAATTGACTTTCTGTTGACTTTCAGTTCTGACCTGTTTTGAGCCATTCTTGATACTAAGTTTTGGTCATTTTATGACCATGATTATGTCTATAATATAGTCCTAAAGTTTCGTGACTCGATTCCTAAGAAATCCGAGTTATTACATAAGTTCCGTAAAAATCCTTAAAACTTTGCAAATAGGTGCTTTTTGCACAAAATGAGAATTTTAGCGCATATGAGCATATGGATGATATACTTACTGATATGTTATGATAAGTAGGACCATTTGGGATGTTGTTCGGTTTATGACTTGAATGCATGATTAAGAATCGCTAATCGCCGCTAAAGGCTAAACTACCCTTTTTACAGAAAAATAGCGAAAATCAAACTTTTTATAATCAAAACATTAACTTACTGATGTTATAAGTTAAATGACGTATTTTTGGCCATTTAAAACAGGTCCCAACTTCAGTTTATATTAAATACCGATTTAACAACAATATAGCGTCTTTTACGCCTTTTCGGCGCGTAAGTATGATTTAATATCATAACCATGAGCCGAGACTTGTTACCTACTGATTTATGAACTTATCTTTAATATAAAACAGTAAGTACAAGTCCCGAACTCAGAATCCCAAATTTGGCTTCAAAGCTATGTGTGAAATTACTAAAATGCCCCTACGGGACATAGTATGTTTCAAAATCATCAAACACACATATGTTTGATATCCTACTGTTATAACATGATAAAATATATGTTTTTACATAATATCTAAGGTCATAACATCATATTCACTTTAAACATCTTTTGCAAACCTAAAAATGACTAAAATACCCTTAAGGCATAAATCGGTTTTAAACATAACTCGGGCCTATCCTTGCAAATGTTACTGATTTTATAACATATTTTAAAAACACCTCATTATGGAACTTATATACGACTCTTAAGGTTACCCGGTTTCGCTTATACGCGTTCGGTTAGGCATACGTAGCTAACTTACGTAATTTAACCAAAACGGGTTTAACTTTGTCCATTCCTATTCAAAATCCAGAATGATATTGGTCTTCCCATATTATACAAGTCTATGTACTTGTTGGGTCCAATTGACATTCTATTCCGGTCACCGCTTAATCTGGCGTATCGTACCATATCATATTTTTAGCGTAAGGCTAACCGGTTCAAGTCTAAGACTTAATTTAGAACCCGTTAGCATTCTAATATTGGTTATTAATTACCATCACTCCAGACTGACCGCCTCCCGGTAGATTGCTTCTGTACTTGCTTCAGAATACGGTTGAATTTGGATTACTTGCGAACTTCAATTCAGGTAAATACTCTTAACTTATTTTCTCTATACGGGCTTGGGATACGGTAGACTACTACCGCTTGGTCGGGTATGGGATAATGTTTTATCCAGTTGTGATAATTAACTGAAATCTTACATCACCCGGGTTTGATCTGTTTTGGCTGAAACTAAAACATTGGGGGTGTCTTGACCGTGTCTGGGATATCCTTGGCTCACTAAATTGGTAGTGGCCACGACCATACAGCATGGCGTGTAGGCATACACTGGGAAATTGCTATCCTGCTTTCTTTGTGAAAGTTCAGAGTGGTGTGTCAGTCGATCATGTCTCGGTTTTTGTACCAGGCCTCATATGTAAAAGCCAGCATGTAAATCTGTATACAAGGTCTTTTGTACTATCCCAAGTTATTTATGAAAATGTGCCTTGTGCACCTAAAACCATTTTCAAAAAAAAAAGTTTTCAAAATGAGTCGGTTGAGCGTATTTACTAGTGTAAACTGACGTATTTTCAAAAGCTTAAGTTACAGGTTTCAAGTACGGAATAGGCCGGGAGCTGCGGGGCGAATAACCAAGGAGTTGCGACCTTAGGGAATTGCATGTTAATAGTCTGTTATCATTTTTGTACGTTTTTGCGATCCGCCTGTGGATCTAGTTACAATCATGTCTGTATATATTTATTTTGGACACTAGACATTATCGGTTGTAATAGTTTAATTATTCCAAGCCTTCCGCTGTGTTATGCTTATTTGGTAATGATGATATCAACTGTACGTCACGATACTCCCCACCGGGCCCACCGGTAGACACGTGGATGTCGGGGTGTGACAGGTTGGTATCAGAGCCAACGTTTGAGGGAATTCGACACTTGCTATTAGTGTTTGATATCAAACGATATAAGAAAACACATTCCTTAGACTCTAGAGTCTAGGCTTTGACCTAGGATTATTCGTTTCCCTATTTTGCTATTTTGCTTGCTTTGGTTTTTAAATTTGCTTTGTGACAGGAATTGACGAAGATGCCTCCAAAATTTTCTAGAGGAGCGAAAAGAAAAGGCCTCATGAGAGGTGGAGCTACGGGTCAAGGACCTTCGAACCCGCATAACTACAACACGTACGAGGATTCAGGAGACTCCTCATCACCATGGGAACCGTACCCTCATCGTCACTCTATATCCCATGAGTATTCTCCACCACCCGATTCGTTGCCACCACAACCTACCCAATCTCACCACTCACACTCCCATTCTTCCCATGGAAATTAAAACCTCGATATTCAATTCCACTCACCTTCTGTAACTCCACCGGAAGATTCCCCGGAACCCATGGAAGAAGACTCCGACCCAGAAATGCCGGCAACAGGATCAATGGGTCATCCCGTTTACTTATCCAGCGGATCCAACTCGTACGCTGGAATGCCACAACACTATCCTGATGAATTTCAGGAAACGTTTTCACAATATATTTTCTACGACACCCCTTCTTACCACAACACACCATCCCACCACACTCCATCCTACCATACACCTATACACCATACCCCTCCACCTGAAGGACAACAGATGGAACAACCACAACTACCACCTCGTCCACCTAGGAAGAGGAACGCATGTATGTCCGTGCGAATGGGACCCAGAGTTGGGTCACTATCTCCCCAGCCTTCATCCTACCCCACTATCGCAGAAGATCCACAAATGGGTGGACCTTCTTATGCCTCGCCTTTCAACGAACAACCGCCATCTACTGTTGAGCCTGAGCCTCAACCACCTCTACCATTTGGCAAACCTTTTCAACCACCTCCGCCACCGGGTTTTGATAACCCCATACCTACCTACCAACAATTGCCAAAATATAATCCTTTAAATCCTTCTACCTGGCCAGAGCATAGCCATAGCCATCACAAATCTCATCCTGACCCTTACCTAGAAATGGCCATGAATGCACATTACCCATATCCCTACCAACCAGGCGGATTCCCTACTATGAGTACCAACATCCGATTGCACCGCCTCAACCCCAAACTCAACCGCAGCCACAGCAGCCGCCACCAACTATTAACGTTCTGAACGAAGCAATAGAACGAGTAAAAGAGCTACAAGAGAAATCGGCCAAGGACGCTAAGAAGAACCAAAAACTATTAAAAAGGCTGATGAAAAAGCTAACGGGGAAAAAGGACTGAGTTCCTTACTATCTTTATTTATTATGTCTAATTTAAATTAAGTCCTTGCATGGACAAGTATTTAATTTTAACACCCCTGTGAGCGTATGTTTCTTATTTTAGTCCCTGCGAGGACAATCTATCTTATTTCTTTGTAAAAGACCCGTTTAGGGCAGTTGTAATTTGAATTTTAATATTAATATTAATGAAATTCCTTTTGGATTAATGATTGTATATACTATTATTATATCCGTTGTTCAAGCCAACGTCTCGATATTAATTCAAAATTTGTGATCTGCGAAACATTTCCAAGAAATCTCCTTAATGGTTTACACCTGCCAAGTGACTAGGTCACATATATTGGCAAAATGGTAGTTAATATGGTGTTCTACCATGATAGTTAAGGTTGAGAAATCCTATAAGGATCCTTCTATCCAGAAGTGGTGAACTACGTTCTAAACTTCACTAGTCCGCCTGATCTGGACTAGCTACTTAAACCATTTCAAGGAATTGCTATTCTAAAAGGTTAATATATTCAAGGTATTAGTCTCCTGGCAGTGTGACCTGAGGAACCACACAAGCCGTCAAGGAAAGGACTACGTCCAAGCCTATATAATCTATTTTGATCTTGATCAAAAGTCATCAGTGTGATGATTACTTTAATTAAACACCCATTAGTGGTGTAGTGCCTACGGCCATATTAATACATCCATCAATGATGTAATA
This sequence comes from Scalesia atractyloides, assembly GCA_947069175.1. Taxonomy (NCBI): domain Eukaryota; kingdom Viridiplantae; phylum Streptophyta; class Magnoliopsida; order Asterales; family Asteraceae; genus Scalesia; species Scalesia atractyloides. Next base: position 45,064,806 of record CAMTDV010000016.1, read on the forward strand.
CACTCGGGCTATGTTATGTCCATTAGTGACAATGACAGTTGCAATCTAAGACTCTCTGTCTCGAGGTAGTAAAACTACGTTCGAACCTCGAAGCTTTGTGATCCATTTTTTATCTTGATTTTATAATTCAAGCCCTTAGTGCTGCTTTAAATTGTCCTTGTGGCATGCTAATTGTGCCACGTTCTAACACCCCCCTTATTAAGGACGTTTGTGCCATTATCAATCAATCAAACAAGTGTAGCTAATTAAATTCTACATGATTGCTTCAGCGTCAAAGTACAAGGATGGATAATTCGGATGAAGCGGATAGCCATCGAGGGGATGGAGATGCCAACGAGCAAATTATAACTACTAGAGGTGAACTGCAGGCATTAATTGCCACTGAAGTAGAGAAAGCAATTAAAAACCGTGATGAGAAGAACGGTGAGTCTAGTGCTTCACATTCCAAGCACATATCCAGGCATACATCTTCACACCATTCTAAGCACTCGTCACAAAAGAAATCTGAACATCCTTCTCACAAGAAAGACGACTCTGAGCATTCATCGAATATCGAAAAGAAAAGGAAAAAATATCATAAGAAAACCCAATTTACTAAGGAAGGGTGCTCTTACAAGTATTTCGTATCATGTAAACCACGCGATTTCACTGGTGAAAAGGGAGCGGTGGAAACGCTCCGATGGTTGGACGAAATCGAAACTATTGTGGAAATCAGTGGGTGCGCTGAGAAAGACGTAGTACAGTATGTAGCGCAATCATTCAAGGGCGATGCCCTCACATGGTGGAAGTCGATGATCCAGTCTTCTGGGAAGGTTCATCTGTATAACCTAAGCTGGGAGAAGTTTGTTGAGATGGTAAAGGATGCCTATTGTCCACCTCATGAGATGGAAAGGATCGAAACAAAATTGATTGGGCTAACCATGAAAAACCTCGACTGTGGGAAGTATGTATCGGAGTTTAACTTTATGTCGAGATTAGTGCCATATTTGATCACTCTCGAATCCAAACGCATCTCACATTTTATTGGCGGATTAGAGCCGGAGATTAAGGGTGATGTCTGGGCATCTAGGCCCGTGACGTTTAGGTCTGCTGGGGACCTTTCCATGGTCTTAACCCGGGATTTAAAGAGACAGAGGTCTCTTAGGTCTGAAGGTGGCGAGAAAAGAAAGGGAGATGATGACAGGTTTCAACGCTTCAACAAGAACAGGAAATTCGGGTCAAACACGAACCATCAAAGGTCTGATAATAGGCCTAAATGCAGAAAGTGCAACAAGTGACACTTTGGTGCGTGTCGGGACGGACTTGAGTCTAAGCCTTGTGGAATTTGTAAGAGGCATGGGCACAAGACCCTAGAATGTAAGGATTTGAAGGAGGCCACCTGTTTTAATTGTGGCGAGAAAGGACATATCAAACCCAACTGTCCTAAGTACAAGAAGGATGACACTCTTAAGGACGATGGGGCAAAGAAAGGAAAAGCTCGTGCTTTCCAGATGAAAACCAAGGAGGCTGTGAATGATGATAATGTGATAACAAGTACGTTCCTTATTAATGATGTTTATGCTAGAGTTCTTTTCGATTCAGTGGCTGATAAATCATTTGTGGATCATAAGTTTAGTGCCTTATTAAACTTGCCCATGAGAACTTTAGACATAACCTATGATGTAGAACTTGCTGATGGAACGATAGAAACCGCTTCTACTATTCTTGATGGATGTTTCATTTCCATTAAGGATCACTCTATTCCTGTTTGGCTATTGCCAATGAAGTTGGCAGGTTTCGAAGTAGTTCTTGGTATGGACTGGTTGTCTAGTAACCATACCTATATAGCCTGTAACAAGAAGCTCATCGAAATCAAAACTTCGACCGGTGAATTACTGCCTATCCAAGGTGATGTACGTTATGGTTTGTCCGAAAAGGATGTGTTACTTAAAACTTTGAAATGCCTGAAGAAGAATTGTGTCATTTACATGGCACAAGTAACCATTGATGAAGCTAAGCCAAAGATCAAAGACCTACCCGTTATCTCAGAATTTGCTGATGTGTTTTCAGAAGACTTGCCTGGTCTACCTCCAGATAGGCAAGTAGAATTTAGAATTAATATCATACATGGTGCAGCTCCAGTTGCGAGCCCCGTACAGACTTACACCTACAGAAATGAAGGAGTTGAAGACACAACTTGAGGAATTGTTCGAAAAAGGATTTATTCAGCCAAGCTCTTCCCCTTGGGGAGCTCCAATACTGTTTGTGAAAAAGAAAGATGGTTCAATGCGAATGTGCATTGACTATCGTGAGCAGAATAAGTTAACAATTAAGAATCGCTATCCATTGCCCCGGATCGATGATTTTTTTGACCAACTTCAGGGAGCAAGCTACTTCTCTTTGAGGTCAGGTTATCATAACTCAAAGTTCGTACTGAAGACGTTCCAAGACGGCATTTAGAACAAGACATGGTCATTATGAGTTCTTAGTGATGCCTTTAGGACTCACTAATGCACCAGCAGCATTTATGGATTTGATGGACAGAGTCTGCAAGCCGTATTTAGATAAGTTTGTCATTGTCTTTATTGATGATATACTTATATACTCTCGTAATCAGGAGGATCACGAGAAACATTTAAGGTGTATTTTGGAGTTGTTGAGACACGAGAAACTTTATGCAAAGTTTTCTAAGTGTGAATTTTGGTTGCGTAAAGTACAATTCCTAGGCCACGTGGTTAGTGAACGTGGGATACAAGTTGACCCTGCCAAAGTCGAGGCAGTAATGAACTGGCAAGCCCCAAAGACACCATCCGAAATCCGAAGTTTTCTGGGTTTGGCCGGTTATTATAGAAGATTTATAGAAAACTTTTCAAGGATAGCTACTCCATTGACGACCCTGACCCGTAAAGATGTTAATTTGTTTGGGGTCCGAAACAGCAGGAAGCCTTTGACGTATTGAAGCAGAAATTGAGTAACGCTCCTGTGTTGACTACTAGAAAGAATTGAAGATTTTGTAGTATATTGTGATGCTTCACACACCGGCATGGGGTATGTACTCATGCAAAGAGGAAAGGTAATTGCCTACGCTTCAAGGCAATTGAAGATACACGAAAGAAACTACACCACGCATGATTTGGAACTAGGTGCCGTGGTGTTTGCGCTCAAACTGTGGAGACATTATTTATATGGAATAAAGTGTGTTATATACACCGACCACAAAAGTCTCCAACATTTATTCAATCAAAAGGATTTAAATATGCGACAGCGTCGGTGGATGGAGACGCTGAACGACTATGATTGCGAGATTCGTTATCATCCAGGCAAGGCAAATGTGGTTGCCGATGCCTTGAGCCGCAAGGAAAGGGTTAAGCCCATAAGGATCAATGCCAAGAGCATTCAGGTTAAGAATGATCTGAAAGATAAGATTTTGGAAGCTCAGAAGCAAGCTTTGTTAGAAGCGAATCTACCTAAGGAAGAACTGGGAAAGTTGGTAGAACAACTTACCCCGGGAAATGATGGAATCCTAAGGTTTTGTAAACGAATTTGGATCCTAGTTTTCGGAGGACTTAGAGATTTGATTCTCCAAGAAGCATACAACTCCAGGTATTCGATTCACCCTGGTGGTGATAAAATGTATAAAGATTTGAGACCCCATTATTGGTGGTCCAGATTAAAGAATTCTATAGCTGCATATGTATCTAAATGTTTGACGTGCTCACAAGTTAAAGCCAAACATCAAAAGCCGCCAGGCCTACTGCAGCCATTGGAAATTCCCATGTGGAAATGGGAATGCGTATCTATGGATTTCATTACTAAGTTACCAAAAACAAAGCGAGGGAATGACGCAATATGGGTGATTGTATACAGACTGACTAAGTCAGCTCATTTTCTACCAATTAACGAAACTTACAGTTCAGACAAGCTAGGAAAGCTCTACGTGGACGAGATTGTATCTTTGCTTGGTGTGCCAGTGTCCATAGTGTCATATAGGGACACAAGATATACTTCGCATTTCTGGAAAAGTTTCCAGCAAGCTTTGGGCACTCGATTAAAATTTAGCACAGCTTATCATCCTCAAACGGATGGGCAAAGCGAGCGCACTATACAGACTTTGGAAGATATGCTCCGCGCTTGTGTGATTGATCTAGGTGGAAGCTGGGATAGCCACTTACCACTTGTAGAATTCTCCTACAACAATAGCTACCATGCAAGCATCCAAGCTGCCCCATTTGAAGCATTATACGGGAGAAAGTGTAGGACGCCCGTTTGTTGGGCAGAAGTTGGGGAAGCTCAACTGACAGGACCTGAGATAGTCCTGGAGACGACAGATAAGATCTTGCAAATTCGTGATCATCTCAAGGTTGCCAGGGATAGGCAGAAAAGTTATGCTGATCGAAGACGCAAACCCCTCGAATTCCAAGTAGAGAAAAGGTCTTATTAAAAGTGTCGCCTTGGAAAGGCGTTATGCGCTTCGGGAAAAGGGCAAGCTAAATCCAAGGTATGTTGGACCATTCGAGATTATAGAACGAGTTGGAGATATTGCATACAAGCTCAAATTGCCCGAGAAGTTTAGTGGAATCCATGATGTATTCCACATCTCCAACTTGAAGAATTGCTTAGCGGACGAGTCATTGGCTATGCCACACGACGAGGTCCAGATTGATAAGAATCTACGTTTTTTTGAGCAACCAATGGCGATCGAGGATCGCCAGGTCAAGAAGCTTCGTAGGAAGCATGTGCCTATTGTAAAGGTTAAATGGGACGCTCGTCGAGGTCCCGAATACCTTGGGAAGTTGAGTCTGTCATACGACAGAAGTACCCACAACTGTTTGATTGAAATCTCGGGTCGAGATTTAATTTAAGGGGGTGAGGATGTAACACCTCGTGTTTTTACGTCCAATATTTTTCCGACCTGTGTCCCGGTAATCCGTATGTGTATTTTATGCTAAAACGGGAGGGACCAAGTTTGTCAAATCGCTCATCTAATTTTCGTTGTGTATTGGAATGAATTAGAGGGACCAAAAGTGCAATAAACGAAGTATAATTGAGTTGGGAAGTGCAGGGGCTAAACCTGCCAAATTTTCAGCAAGCTTGAGGGTCGTCGCGTAGCGCGACGCCCCAAGGGCTCCCCTGTCGCGTAGCGCGATGGGCCTGTCTGGGCAGAAAAATTATTTTGGTTGTCAGCTTGCTCTTTTGACACTTATCTCGCGACTTTGCCACCTTGTGCTCCATGTTTGACACCTTTTAACATTTATGGATACATGGAGACTCTCCCCAACACCTGTCCTTACCTCCTATCATCCTCAACATGCATTTAAGGAGCTTTTTCCAAGTGTTTCAACAAGTTCTTCACACTTAAAGCTTTGTCAACACACCTTGGAAGAGTTCCTGACGAATTTGGAGCATACTACTCTGTTCTTCGCATCATTTGGACCATATGTAAGTGTTCAATCTCGTGCTAAGTCGATTCTTCATAGTTCTTAGCCTAGAACAAAGTCTCGTCGTAATTACTCCTTGACTTTGCTATAAATCCGTGTATACTCAACCATTGTGTGTAACGAAAGTTCCTACGTGCACATAATGATGGAGGTCATAAACCCTCAAGAGGGCATCTTCAAATTTTCACGGATTCATGTCCAATTGACGAGTCAACCGAAAAGTCAAATAAAGTTAAACTAGTCGGATTTGTAAAAATGCATAACTAATGATCCAAGTGTTATAAAATATGTTTTGAAGCATTAATAACCTTAAAATAAGTATTAGAACTTGTGACAACAGGTTCGGTTCGTCAATTTTTAGTCTAGGCTCGGTTCGTAACCAAAAGTCTCTAACAGCTGACTTTTTGTTGACTTTCAGTTCTGACCTGTTTTGAGCCATTCTTGATACTAAGTATTGGTCATTTTATGACCATGATTATGTCTATAATATTGTCCTAAAGTTTCGTGACTCGATTCCTAAGAAATCCGAGTTATTACATAAGTTCAATAAAAATCCTTAAAACTTTGCAAATTGGTCCTTTTTGCACAAAATGAGATTTTTAGCGCATATGAGCATATGGATGACATAATTACTGATATGTTATGATAAGTAGGACCATTTGAGATGTTGTTCGGTTTATGACTTGAATGCATGATTAAGAATCGCTAATCGCCGCTAAATGGCTAAACTATCCTTTTTACTGGAAAATAGCGAAAATCAAACTTTTTATGATCAAAACTTTAACTTACTGATGTTATAAGTTAAATGACATATTTTTGGCCATTTAAACAGGTCCCAACTTCAGTTTATATTAAATACCGATTTAACAACATTTTAGCGACTTTTTCGCCTTTTCGGCACGTAAGTATGATTTAATATCATAACCATGAGCCGAGACTTGTTACCTAATGATTTATAAACTTATCTTTTATATAACAACAGTAAGTGCAAGTCCCGAACTCAGAATCCCAAATTCGGCTTCAAAGCTATGTGTGAAATTACTAAAATGCCCCTACGGGACATAGTATGTTTCAAAATCATCAAACACACATATGTTTGATATCCTACTATTATAACATGATAAAATATATTTTTTACAGAATATCCAAGGTCATAACATCAGATTCACTTTAAACATCTTTTGCAAGCCTAAAAATGACTAAAATGCCCTTCTAAGGCATAAATCGGTTTTAAATATAACTCGGGCCTATCCTTGCAAATGCTACTGATTTTATAACATATTTTAAACACACCTCATTATGGAACTTATATACGACTCTTACGGTTACCCGGTTTCACTTATACGCGTCCGGTTAGGCATACGTAGCTAGCTTGCGTAATTTAACCAAAATGGGTTTAACTTTGTCCATTCCTTATCAAAATCCAGAATGATATTGGTCTTCCCATATTATACAAGTCTATGTAATTGTCGTGTCCAATCAACATTCTATTCCGGTCACCGCTTAATCTAGCGTATCGTACCATATTATATTTTTAGCGTAAGGCTAACCGGTTCAAGTCTAAGACTTAATTTAGAACCCGTTAGCATTCTAATATTGGTTATTAATTACCATCACTCCAGACTGAATGCCTCCTGGTAGATTGCTCCTGTACTTGCTTCGGAATACGGCTGAATTTGGATTACTTGCGAACTTCAATTTAGGTAAATACTCTTAACTTATTTTCTCTATACGGGCTTGGGATACGGTAGACTACTACCGCTTGGTCGGGTATGGGATAATGCTTTATCCAGTTGTAATAATTAACTGAAAACTTACATAACCCGGTTTTGATCTGTTTTGACTGAAACTAAAACATTGGGGGTGGGCTTGACCGTGTCTGGGATATCCTTGCCTCACTAAATTGGTAGTGGCCGCGACAATATAGCATGGCGTGTAGGCATACACTGGGAAATTGCTATCCTGCTTTCTTTGTGAAAGTTCAGAGTGGTGTGTCAGTCGATCATGTCTCGGTTTTTGTACCGGGCCTCATATGTAAAAGCCAGCATGTAAATCTGTATACAAGGTCTTTTGTACTGTCCCAAGTTATATATGAAAATGTACCTTGTGCACCTAAAACCATTTTCAAAAAAAAAAGTTTTCAAAATGAGTCGGTGGAGCGTATTTACCAGTGTAAACTGACGTATTTTCAAAAGCTTACGTTGCAGGTTGCAAGTACGGAATAGGCCGGGAGCTGCGGGGCGAATAACCAAGGAGTTGCGACCTTAGGGAATTGCCTGTTAATAGTCTGTTATCATTTTTGTACGTTTTTGCGATCCGCTTGTGGATCTAGTTACAACCATGTCTGTATATATTTATTTTGGACACTAGACATTATCGGTTGTAATAGTTTAATTATTCCAAGCCTTCCGCTGTGTTATGCTTATTTGGTAATGATGATATCAACTGTACGTCACGATACTCCCCACCGGGCCCACCGGTAGACACGTGGATGTCGGGGTGTGACATTTAAACTCTGCAATGTATGACCCGTTAGTATGGACACCCTTTGCCAACCCAAGTGGACGGGCCACGTTTTGCTGGTAGAAGCTTGGGTAGGCAATTTTGACAACCTCTTAAAGGGTTTTAAATAAATAAAACTTTAATCTTTTGGCTATCTTTGGTGTCACCTACTTATTTTACGTTTTGAATATCGTTGCATCTATACTTATTGGTCAATTCCCTATATGATTTTGGAATTTATAAGTTGTTAAAAAGAACCCCGAATATTGTCAAAACAAGTTCTATCTTAAAGACTTTGCATCATATGATCAAGGATCACACAACCCTGTTGTCAAAGGTTGAAGGGTAACATAAATAAACCAAAAAATAAAACAAAGGCAAATGAAGTATTGTACCAGTGAATCCAAGTTAGGATTCTATATCCCTAACACTTACAGTTGTGTCAACCAAAGCATAACAATCGATAGGACTTTAGGATTCAGGATCCTTAGTTATTAAACTTCGTAAACCTGTAGCAGTATTTAACTTGGGACTAAGCCAAACATCAAATGAAAGAATCATTAGTTACTGGGGGCAAGCCCAACAAACTGGGGACAAGCCCAAATAAACTGGAGACAAGCCCAAATAAACTGGGGATAAGCCCAACGTAAGTGACATGAAAATGCCAAAACCTTAGGATTCTAGTGTATGGCCCAAACTGGCGACTAACCGATCGTAAGTGACATGAAAATGCCAAAACCTTAGCTAACATGAAAACGTTAGAAACCTTAGGAGCGGATGTATGGTACATCTACCATTATACTTAGGATCCTACATATAGCCAACAGCAATGAAATTGTCAGCCCTTAAATGGGTACTGGTCCCATTGCCTCGAACTATACTTGGATAACGTGCGCAACTGGCGAGGGTGTCGAATAAAGACCCGTAGGAGGTAATAGATACCTTAGCTGGGGACAAGCCCAAAAACTTTGGAGAGGTGGCCAACCTCTTGATCCTTTGTCATAACTTCTGCAAAACTTAAAGCTTGATAAGGTTGAATGTTGGAAATTAAACATCCTTACTTTATAATAAATAATAAGAGGTATAATACAAATGAAAGCATCAGTAAAATGTTACCGGAGTGAGGATCATATATCCTATGAGGATCCTTGATCCTTACATAAAGTACTTCTTTAGGTGGACAACATTTCAGGCTCTTGGCAGAAGGTCACCATCCATATTTAACAAATGATATGCCCCCTTTCCTGCCTCAACTTCAATTAGATAGGGGCCTTCCCATTTTGGTGCTAACTTGCCATCAGCAGGGTTCGTGGTATTTTGGAATGCTTTCCTCAATACCAAGTCACGTACTTGAAATCTTCTAACCCTGACATTCTTGTTGTAAGCTCTAGCCATCCTTTGTTGATAGCTAGCCGATCTAATTCTCGCCAAGTCTTTAAGTTCTTCCACGGTATCCAGGTCTTGAGCCAGAGTCTCAGCATTTACTTTAGGATCACGGATGCTTGTCTTGGTCGTAGGGACTACCATTTCTGTAGGGATCACTGCTTCAGATCCAAGACTAAGGAGAAGGCAGTCTGACCTGTTGCATTCTTGGGAGTTGTCCTGTCTGCACATAAGACGTAAGGTAATTCCTCAGCCCATTTGCCCTTTTTGGATCCAAGCTTCTTCTTCAAGTTGTTGATGATGATCTTATTGGATGATTCTGCCTGGCCATTAGCTTGTGGGTGGAATGGTCTTGATGTAAACATCCTAATCCCCCAGATGTCACAAAAGTTAGTAGTACGACCCCCAATAAACTGGGATCCGTTATCACAAACAATTTCAGAAGGAATTCCAAATCTAGTAATGATATTTCTTTTAATAAAGGATATAACTTCCTTTTGCCTGACTTGGGCAAAAGCTTTAGCTTCTATCCACTTAGAGAAATAGTCTGTCATAGCTAGCATGAACACTTTTCCTCCCGGTGCGTTGGGAAGCTTGCCTACTATATCCATTCCCCACCTCATAAATGGCTAAGAGGAGGGTATAGGATGCAGAGGTTCTGCCGGTTGATGGAGAATGTTACTATGCCTTTGGCAAGCGTCACATTTCCTCACATACTCCACAGCATCTTTCTTCATTGTAGGACAATAGTATCCTGTCCTGAGGATCCTTGAAAATAGTGCTCTGCCCCTAGTGTGGTTTCCATAGTCTCCTTCATGAAAATCCTTTAAGACTTCTTGGATCTCAGGATCCTTAATGCATCGTAGATAGGGTCCTGCAAGAGATCTCTTATATAACATGTTATTAATTATAGTGAATTGGGATACTTTTATCTTAAGGATTTAAGATTCTCACAAATCGGAATTTCCCCATGCTGAATATACTTCATTATTGGAAGGATCCAGGATCCTGAATTCGACTCTGGATCATCACTGGATAGAATTGCAGTATTACCCACTATCTCCATTGTTTCATCTTCCTAAATTGCAGGAGTTAGGACATGGATAATAGGTATCTTTACATCCTCTGGTATCTTTAGTGAGGATCCTAGATTGGCCAGGGCATCTGCTTCTGCATTTTCTTCTCTAGGTACCTGTGTAAGGCTGAAAAAAGCAAAAGAATCTGCTAATTTCTTGCCTATCTCCAAATATTTGATTAGTTTCTCACCTTTAACAGCATAAGAACCATTATAATGATTAGTAATTAATAGGGAATCCACTAAACACTTGAAGATACATGATCCTCATATGCTTAGCTAATTGCAAACCTGCTATCAAGGCCTCATACTCTGCCTCGTTATTAGTGGTTTTGAATTCACATGCTATTGATTGGGGGTATAATGTCCCCTGTGGCTATTTTAGTAGTAGGCCTAGTCCAATTCCTTTGACATTCGAGGCTCCATCTGTAACATCCGTAAAAAAAAACCGGGTTAACCAAACCCGCTTCGTTTATTAACCGAACATCCAGTTAAAAATTTCATTGCGTATTTAATGCTCAAATTAATTTTATACAATACATAATTAATAAATATATTAGAATTTAAAATCTATAATTGAAAATTTATAATAAATAATGAAATAAAAATAATTTGCTGATGCCGGGTTTCGAACCCGGGTCAGCCGGATGAAATCTCAAGACCTAACTCACACCCACTTAACCACTCCGCCACTTGACCCATTTGTGTTATATAATGAAACAAGTAACATTTATAATAAAACTCGAATTCAAACCCAGTGAATCAGCGCGCCTATTTCGCAGTCGCCGGAAATCCCGACGACTTCGCCAATCATTGACGGTTTCTATTGACTTAACGGATGTATTAATCTCAACGTCGGTTATAACCGATGTCTAATCCCGCGACATCAGTCATAACCGCCGGGGAAAAGCTGACCAACGAATCAAGACAGAAATCGGACTAAATTCATCGAAATTCTTTCCTATAAATACATACCCAAGTCTCTGGAAATCTTTTCTCAAAATCGCACCAATTCTCGAATCAATTTCACTCGCCGGAAATATTCTGCCATCACCGGACTTTCGCCGGAAAACCGAGACTCACATCAACACGGTAAATACCTTGACTCTTTCTGTTTCAATCCATTGTTAGACTATTACTAACATCAATCCATCACCCAGAATCAATCCCAGACGACGTTGCCGAATATTCTGCTTTCGCCGGAAAACTTCTGGAATTTCCAGAATCACGCTGTGAATCGGTATAATCACCTAAACCTTCTGTTAATCATTGTTTAGTAACTCAATTTCACATCTCAATCAATCAAAACTATTAATCGATCAGAACAGACGGAGTTCACAAAACAGAGCCGACGATCCTTGCCGGAGTTCTGAGAAAGACATCTGTTCGGTACATTCATTTCCAAAACTCTCTCTTTCTCGCATTCCGCTTATAAAGTTCGTTAATTGAATTTAACAAGAAACAGTTGAAAAATCGTTGTCTGTGTTTTGAACGAAGAAGATGAATTCGAACTAATGTATAAGTGAAATTAAAACAAGATAATAAACCGGGTTAGACACACAGTCCAGCGGTGGACTGTGTGCAAACACACAGCAAACGTCTCGAGTTCGATCCCTATCACGACCCTATCCTCGGAAATAAAAATGTTTTTTTTAACCGAACCGGGTTAACTCACTGTAAGATGTTAAATATAATAAAAATCAGTATATTAACCAGGTTAGACACACAGTCCAGCAGTGGACTGTGTGCAACACTAAACCACAGGTCCCGGGTTCGAGACCTGTTGGCGGCACCGGTTCGATATAATTAATTTTTTTTTAAATAAATGAATTCTGATTAGATTAAATAGTGTATAAATATAATTAAAAACAGAAATATTTCGGGTTAGACACGTAGCTCAGTTGGTAGAGCTGCGTGCACGCATACGAGAGCTCTCGGGTTCGAGCCTCACCCAGCGCATACATACACACGACCGAACCGGTCAACAGTCAAAGTCAACGTCAACTGGTCAACGGTCAACTGGTCAAAAAGTCAAAATTTTTATTTTCTTTTATTTATTTATTTTATTTAAAAATCAATTAAAAATACTTAAAAATAATATTTTTAAAGTTAGAAAATTTCCTTGAACTCACAAAAATAAACCTAACAATCCATTAAGAACACGAATTAAAAATATTAATCTCAAATAAAAGTTTACTTATTTATCGAACTATGTTATTATTTAGGGTAGTCTTGCGATTAAATCCGAATTCGTGCGCATTCATCATCAATCCAAGAAACCACCCACTGTGAGTGAATTCTTACAAATTCCCCTTTTTATTCATGTTTTTGGGGTGTATCATGTGTCGCTTAAACTAATTCGCTTATTCAAACTCGTGCTATACCATATTATGATCTAAACTTAGAATGTAAATATTGTTTGTTGTTATGTATTACATGTTGTCAAGTTGTATGCAAATTATTTGTTAGGCCCATCAGTTCCTCGTGGGAGACGAGTTGAACAACGCGTGCCTTAAAACTCATTCATTAGGCCCATCAGTTCGTAGAACAACGCGTGCCTCAAAACTCATTCATTAGGCCCATCAGTTCCTCATGGGAGACGAGTTGAACAACGCGTGCCTCAAAACAATCTATTGTTGTATGTGTGTGCAATATTTAATATTAAATGTTTTGTGAATAAATTTACATTTACATTTACTCATATGTGGTTATGCACTTTATTTCATAATCAATTCAATAAACAAGTTTAAATGTTTTAATAGGATTCACTCGCCAACTTTTTGTTGATCCAAAAACCATTTTTACACATGATACAGGTGGACAGGATGAAGCAAGGAACACATAGGAAAGTGCCTTAGAAGAAAAATAATGATGCCTAGAAAGATGTATAGAACATGTTGAACTTGTATGATATGATTGTATGATCTCCTTTAAACTGTAATAATAAATATGAAACATTATAATAAATGTCATGAGCTTTGATGAAAACCCAATCATGCCCCGATCACCTTTTCTGTTGCGGGTCGGGGTGTGACAGATTGGTATCAGAGCTTTTGACTATAGGGATATAGGATAGGTTATTAGACCCTTAGAGCCTATACTATAGTTGATTAGATTTTAATTGTTTATGTGGTTACATGCAAACTCATGATGTTTATTTCTTTCATATTTATTACATATACAAATGCATGCAAACACTTCCAATATTACATTTTGTGATACATAATGAATTATACTTACAGTCAAACATACAGACTTACATACATATTCATCATACATATTTCAATGTTCACATTTTCAAATCGTCTTCATACTTCCGTTATTCAAGATTTTGTAGCATTTTTCATTTTTCAAATCTCATCAAAGTGAGTTATGTGACGGGCATGTAGTAACTGTAAGGGTACAAGTACCGGTAGTCGGAACGTCCTGTCTAGGTTGGCATTCGTATAAATCCAATATAACGGACCAGTTTGCCTACCTGGGGACTAACTATGAGAGTACGAAGGACCTATTAGGCAAAAGCATGCCACACCAAACGTCGTTCGAACTAACCCCACTTTGAGGTGTCACCGTGTCCACACCTGGATACATTCCGAATACCATACGTTACATACATATTTCTCGATTTTCTCCGGGTTTTAGTGTACGTAACCAGGCTACATGCGAACCATATGAAAAACCCGGTAATCATCGGGGCCCACATGATTACGAAGGTGAAGTATGGCGGTATGCAAAGCCCAATTACGAGCAAAGCCCAAGACATCCTATGGATGTAGTAAATTTATTATTTTTATTTTATAAATGTTCATTCCTAAATACGACACATGACCCCTAAAACGTCCAACTCATACTCTTGATATGTATTTCTTGTAGATGTCTTCTAGTCTCGCTCGTAGGAATATGAGATCAGGAAAAGCCCGCGAGCGCATGGCTGCCCAAATCGCCTAACAAATGGCTGCCTACCTAACATTGTAGTTCAAGTTCAACAAGCCCTTACCGCTAATCCCGTCAATCAAGAAGATCAAAATGTTGTCAACCCTCCCCCAATTACCACTAAATGCACCTTCAAGCATTTCAAATCCTGCGACCCTCCAAAATACGAAGGGACTGAAGGTGTCACCGCTCTCCTCCATTGGTTTGAAGAAATGGAAAACACTTTTCTAAATTGCGATTGCCCCGATGATCGCAAAGTGCGATATGCTACTGGTCGTTTACTTGGAATAGCACTTACATGGTGGAATACAGAGAAGTCCAAACGAGGTGTTGAAGATGCTATGACTTTGACTTGGGAAGAGTTGAAGGAAATCATGACAAGACGGTTTTGCCCAAGAAGCGAAATCAAGAAATTGGAGGATGAGTTCTATTCTTTGAAACAAAAGGAAGGCGACCACACCACATACAACAAGAGATTCCTCGAGTTAAATCAAATGGTTCCCAACTTGTTCACTCCTCTCTACCGTTTGATCGAGCACTACATCCGAGGTCTTCCTTCAAAAATCCAAGACTCTGTAATAAGTACCACACCTGCAACTTTGCAAGCAGCAATGGAGTTAGCTACAGAGCTCACCGAAAACCGCATACGGAATAAAGACTTCCCGGAGGAGAAGAAGAAGGATAAAACATCAACCGAAACCTCAAACTCCACCCGAACCGAATCCTCTTCACAACCCATTTCTAAGAGAAAACGAGATGGGCAAATTTTCGCTGTCACCCAACACAATCAACCAACTTCACAAGCCATAACCCTCCAAGCTATCCCAATCACTCAAGTAGCACCCAACTCGACTTACCCAAATAAGAAACCTTACCTTGGACCCCACCCTCAATGCAACACCTGTTTTTATCACCATCCATCTACCTTACCTTGTCAACTATGTGCGAATTGTGGACGCTATGGTCATTTGAGCATGGTTTGCCGCACCCCTCAAAACCAAACCTCACCCCCTACTCAAAACATGATCCAAACATATCAACAACCCCAATGCCCCATGTTCCCATATGTTCGAGCTTGTTTCAATTGTGGCGACCCTACCCATTTTAGGAACACGTGCCCTCGATTGGTTAACATCATAAACGCTCAAGCTCAAGCAAACCCAGTTAACCAAGCAAATCAAGCAAACCCAGCTAGGCCACCAGCAAGAGGAAGGGTTTACAACATCAACGCCAATCCTGTTGAAGATAATGACGGGCCAAACGAACCACCCAACTAGTTTCTTCACCCAAAATCAGGATTCAACTCCAAACGCTTAGTTTTTATGTTTTTCTTTATGTTATCTCAATTTTCACGTATCTCAATTATAAATTGGAAATTTATCAAAGAATATTAATGCGAATTACTATTTCAGTTTTGTTTTATACTCATTGATTTAACATACATATTATAATACATCTCGACGTATTTCAATCTCATCATTTAAAGAAGTTGAGCTGTGTCTCACTTCAACATGGACTAACCTCTCCATCATAACAAACGAGAGAGGTACTGTCAGCATTCAAACATGTATGCTACCAAAATTAAGACTCAAGCTCTAGTTGTTGTGTTTGTTTATGTTCTAGAGTCACGTCATAGAATTAACCATAACTTACTGATGAAATCAATGAAAATTTGACAAGAATATGGTGGATACGCCGCTGGTACTTCCTATATATAAGTATTCTTGCCAAAGGATCAGAGGCATTGTCAGGCGGTTATGAGAAGTTCCATGTAAGGATTTAGTGGTAGAAGTTTTGTTTTAGGATATAACCTTATCTTTCCAAACGTATCAAAACTCTTGCGCATGAAATCATAATTAGTAAATCAACTCTGGTTATCAATATTCTTTATCGTAGGCATCAAAAAGCGATTCCTATAGCAAGGTACTCAACCCTTACAAGGAACGTTACCACCTCAAACAAAAATTTAAACTCTTACGCCCCTTCTAAGTATGCAATTGTCAAATTAAAACACCATCCTTTTGAGTCAAACATGCCACTACTTAAATTTCGGGGCGAAATTTCTAAAAGTAGGGGATACTGTAACATCCGTAAAAAAAAACCGGGTTAACCAAACCCGCTTCGTTTATTAACCAAACATCCAGTTAAAAATTTCGTTGCGTATTTAATGCTCAAATTAATTTTATACAATACATAATTAATAAATATATTAGAATTTAAAATCTATAATTGAAAATTTATAATAAATAAGAAATAAAAATAATTTGCTGATGCCAGGTTTCGAACCCGGATCAGCCGGATGAAATCTCAAGACCTAACTCACACCCACTTAACACTCCGCCACTTGACCCATTTGTGTTATATAATGAAACAAATAACATTTATAATAAAACTCGAATTCAAACCCAGTGAATCAGCGCGCCTATTTCGCAGTCGCCGGAAATCCCGACGACTTCGCCAATCATTGATGATTTCTATTGACTTAATGGATGTATTAATCTCAACGTCGGTTATAACCGATGTCTAATCCCGCGACATCAGTCATAACCGTCGGAGAAAAGCTAACCAACGAATCAAGACAGAAATCAGACCAAATTCATCGAAATTCTTTCCTATAAATACACACCCAAGTCTCTGGAAATCTTTTCGCTCAAAATCGCACCATTTCTCGAATCAATTTCACTCGCCGGAAATATTCTTCCTTCACCGGACTTTTGCCGGAAAACCGAGACTCACATCAACAGGGTAAATACCTCGACTCTTTCTGTTTCAATCCATTGTTAGACTATTACTAACATCAATCCATCACCCTGAATCAATCCCAGACGACGTTGCCGAATATTCTGCTTTCGCCGGAAAACTTCTGGAATTTCCAGAATCACGCTGTGAATCGGTATAATCACCTAAACCTTCTGTTAATCATTGTTTAGTAACTCAATTTCACATTCAATCAATCAAAACTGTTAATCGATCAGAACAGATGGAGTTCACAAAACAGAGCCGACGATCCTTGCCGGAGTTCTGAGAAAGACATCTGTTCGGTACATTCATTTCCAAAACTCTCTCTATTTCATCGCATTACAATCGCTTATAAAGTTCGTTAATTGAATTTAACAAGAAACAGTTGAAAAATCGTTGTCTGTATTTTGAACGAAGAAGATGAATTCGAACTAATGTATAAGTGAAATTAAAACAAGATAATAAACCGGGTTAGACACACAGTCCAGCGGTGGACTGTGTGCAAACACACAGCAAACGTCTCGAGTTCGATCCCTATCACGACCCTATCCTCGGAAATAAAAATGTTTTTTTTTTAAAACCGAACCGGGTTAACTCACTGTAAGATGTTAAATATAATAAAAATCAGTATATTAACCAGGTTAGACACACAGTCCAGCGGTGGACTGTGTGCAACACTAAACCACAGGTCCCGGGTTCGAGACCTGTTGGCGGCACCGGTTCGATATAATTAATTTTTTTTTAAATAAATGAATTCTGATTAAATTAAATAGTGTATAAATATAATTAAAAACAGAAATATTTTGGGTTAGACACGTAGCTCAGTTGGTAGAGCTGCGTGCACGCGTACGAGAGGTATCGGGTTCGAGCCTCACCCAGCGCATACATACACACGACCGAACCGGTCAACAGTCAAAGTCAAAGGTCAACTGGTCAACGGTCAACTGGTCAATGGTCAACTGGTCAAAAAGTCAAGAATTTTTATTTTCTTTTATTTATTTATTTTATTTAAAAATCAATTAAAAATACTTAAAAATAATATTTTTAAAGTTAGAAAATTTCCTTGAACTCACAAAAATAAACCTAACAATCCCATTAAGAACACTAATTAAAAATATTAATCTCAAATAAAAGTTTACTTATTTATCGAACTATTATGTTATTATTTAGGATAGTTCCCTTGCCGATTAAATCCGAATTCGTGCGCATTCATCATCAATCCAAGAAACGCACCCACTGTGAGTGAATTCTTACAAATTCCCCTTTTTATTCATGTTTTTGGGGTGTATCATGTGTCGCTTAAACTAATTCGCTTATTCAAACTCATGCTATACCATATTATGATCTAAACTTAGAATGTAAATATTGTTTGTTGTTATGTATTACATATTGTCAAGTTGTATGCAAATTATTTGTTAGGCCCATCAGTTCCTCGTGGGAGACGAGTTGAACAACGCGTGCCTTAAAACTCATTCATTAGGCCCATCAGTTCGTAGAACAACACGTGCCTCAAAACTCATTCATTAGGCCCATCAGTTCCTCGTGGGAGACGAGTTGAACAACGCGTGCCTCAAAACAATCTATTGTTGTATGTGTGTGCAATATTTAATATTAAATGTTTTGTGAATAAATTTACATTTACATTTACTCATATGTGGTTATGCACTTTATTTCATAATCAATTCAATAAACAAGTTTAAATGTTTTAATAGGATTCACTCGCCAACTTTTTGTTGATCCAAAAACCATTTTTACACATGATACAGGTGGACAGGATGAAGCAAGGAACACATAGGAAAGTGCCTTAGAAGAAAAATAATGAAGCCTAGAAAGATGTATAGAACATGTTGAACTTGTATGATATGATTGTATGATCTCCTTTAAATTGTAATAATAAATATGAAAAATTATAATAAATGTCATGAGCTTTGATGAAAACCCAATCATGCCCCGATCACCTTTTCTGCTGCGGGTCGGGGTGTGACACCATCTGTGAAGAGTGTCCAAGGATCCTTGGTCTCCTCAAGTTGTTGTACCTCAATTCAGCTTCTCTTTGTAGATCACTACTGAAATCAGCCACAAAGTCAGCTAAAGCTTGGGATTTAATAGCAGTTCTAGGCTCATACTTAATGTCATATGCACTAAGTTTAACAGCCCATTTTGCCATTCTCCCTGACATCTCTGGTTTCCTGAGAACATTCTTGATAGGAAAGTTAGTTTTAACGACAATAGTATGAGTTTCAAAATAATGTCTTAGTTTGGTTGAAGCCATAATTAAAGCAAGAATAAGTTTTTCTAAATGAGAATACCTGGCCTCAGCATCAAGTAAACTTTTACTTACATAGTATACCGGTTGTTGTTGGCCTTCATGATCCTTTACAAGGACCGCACTTACTGCTTTACCTGAAACAGCTAGGTATAAGGATAATCGTTCCCCATTTTCAGGTTTCATTAAAGCCGGTGCTGAGGATAGGTAATCCTTGAGAGCCTGTAGAGCAGCTTCATGCTTCTTTGTCCACTCGAACTTCTTATTCTTCCTCAGAATATCATAAAAATCTTTGCATCTTTCTGAGGATTTTGAAATGAATCTGTTCAGGGCGGCGATTCTTCCTGTCAATCTCTGCACATCCTTAGCATTGGCAGGAGACTTGATGTTGATTATAGCCTTTATCTGCTTCGGACTTGCTTCGGTCCCTCTCTTGGTCACCATGTATCCTAAGAACTTTCCAGCTTTGACTCCGAAATGGCATTTGGAAGGATTCAATTTCATATTGTATTGGTCAAGGATATTGAATGCTTCTTCGAGATCCTTATGGTGATCCTCAGCTCTTTTAGACTTGACCACCATGTCATCTATGTATACCTCCATCGTGTGTCCAATTCGTTCTTTGAACATCATATTCACCAGCCTTTGGTATGTAGCAGCTGCATTTCTTAAACCAAAGGGCATAGCAATATAGCAATATATGCCGGTGGGTGTCATGAACGTTGTATCCTCTTGATCAGATGGTTCCATCTGAATTTGCTGAAATCCAGATGAAGCATCCATAAAAGTTAACAACTCATGACCCGCCGTAGCATCCACCATGGAGTCAATGTGGGGTAAAGGGAAAGGATCCTTAGGACATGCCTTATTCAAGTCAGTAAAATCGACACATACCCTCCACTTTCCATTTTTCTTTTGAACAACAACCACATTGGCTAACCATCTTGGATACTTGACTTCTCTTATCATACCTGCCTTTAGTAACTTGTCTACCTCTTCTTGGATAATTACATTTCTTTCAGGTGCAAACTTCCTCCTTTTTTGGTGAATTGGCCTGAAAAACCTGTCAATACCAAGCTTATGAGTAATGATATCCTTCGAAACCTATCATATCTTCGTGCTTCCAGGCGAAGGTAGATTTTCTTCGTTTAAGGAAGGATACTAGATCCTGCTCTATGCTCTCCTGGATCCCAGACCCTATATACACCTTGGATTCAGGATCCTCAAGATCTAAGAGTATTTCCCTGACGTCCTGTTCTCTTGCCTCCATGACGTCTTTTGGAGGATGCTTTAATTACTATGCTTCCCTAGACTTGGAAGCAGGTTTCATTGAGGAAGTGTAGCAATTCTTCGCCTCCTGCTGATCCCTTTCTATCTTGACTACTCCCCATGGACTTGGAAGCTTGACACATTGGTGGTATGTTGATGGGACCGCCTTCATGTCATGTATCCATGGCCTACCAAGGATAACATTACAACAAGATAAGCTATCTATTACACAAAATTTTTGGATAAAATTCACTCCCTCTATGTAAATTGGAAGCTTGATGTCCCCCAATATATTCTTGGTTTCCCCACTGAATCCCACGAGCACCGATGATCTTGGTATGATCTCAGATTCAGGGATGTTCACCTTTTTGAGGACATCCAACTGGATTATGTTCCCTGAACTCCCTCCATCGATAAGGATCCTGCGAACAAAATGATTAGAAATAAACAAAGTAATGACAAGACCATCATGATGAGGATCCTGAATGTCTACGCGATCCTCATCATCAAAGGATATCACTTTTTGTTATGTTAGGGTAGATGTTCGAACTGGTCTCTCCCCATTCTCCATCTTCGTCTCCTTAGCATGCCTTTTAGCCGCTGAAAACGAAGTTCCACAGATATCAGAACCACCGGAAATAAAGTTAATGATCTGAGCATCTGCTGGCGGTGGAGGAGCTCTCTCAGGCACTTTCTCAGTATCCTGAGTCCTTGAACGTTTCCTTCCTAGCAGTTCCTTCAAATACCCTTTGCTAAGAAGATAGCCAATTTCCTTCCTAACGCTATACACTCATCAGTTAGGTGGCCAAAATCCTCATGATAGGCACACCATTTGGATTTATCCTTAGTAGCTCCAGGTTTATAAGTTTTCCTTGGCCATCTAGCTTGTCACCTAAATTCTGCATAGCAAGTATTAGTTCATGATTATCCACAGAAAAATAATATTCAGATATTGGAGGATAATCCTCATCATCTTCGTCTTGTTCAACTGCATTCACATTGTGATTGTCATGTTTAGAGTATGACTTGGATCGATTATTCTTAAAGAATGATCCTCGCTTTTCCTGTTTTGAGGATCGTGAGAGTCTCTCCTGGATCCTTTTGTCATCTTCTAAACGAATAAACCTCAATTCCTTGTTCCTGACTTTGTCTAAATTCCTGCAAGGTGTCATAACAAGCTCATCAGAGAATGAGGAATCCTTAATCAAGCCCATTTTGAATGCCTCTCAGCAGTGGCAATATCCAAATTAGGAATTTCTAAGGATTCTTGACTAAACTTAGTGATGTAATCTCTTAATGATTCATCACGACCATGTGTTACCTTATATAAATCACTAGTTAATCGTTCAAAGGTTCTACTACCTGAAAACTGATTATTGAACAAATTAACTAAATGAGAAAATGAAGTAATTGAGTAGGGAGGAAGACTCAGCAGCCATTTCAGTGCTGATCCAA
Source organism: Scalesia atractyloides (assembly GCA_947069175.1). Taxonomy (NCBI): domain Eukaryota; kingdom Viridiplantae; phylum Streptophyta; class Magnoliopsida; order Asterales; family Asteraceae; genus Scalesia; species Scalesia atractyloides. The sequence goes on from CAMTDV010000016.1 coordinate 45,086,845, forward strand.
TGAGTGTGGATCCGAAAGCCTTACAAAGACAGGCTTCCTTTAACCTTTCTGGAATGGGGTTGATCTCCACTCTTTCCTGGTATTGTGCCACATGCTCCTCCGGATCAGTTGTGCCATCGTACAGCTTCATGTTGGGGGTTTGAAAGCGTTTTGGTATCTCTGCATTGCATATAGGAGGTGCGAAGCGAGACACCCTGTGACTTCCATCCGGGATCTCAGGAATGGGCTTAACCACTCCTGGGATGCTGGATATCATATCCTTAAGCTTCTGAAGTTCCCGCGCCGTAGCCTGATTGATACCTTTGTCCTGCATGGAACCATAATTAGTACCAAAGATGTATTGAAATTGTTACCTCCTGACTGGGTTGGAACCGGTATGGCAGAAGTGTATCCAAAAGTGGACACTTCAGGTGCCACGGTTGGGCCAGATGAAGCAATAGTCTGCATATGAATGAAGTCTCCTATATGAACTTCAGAGTTCCTGGACGGTTGGCTCCCTAAGGATCCGTGATCCTGGAACAAGTTGGATCCTTGAACTTGAGATGAGGATCCTTGATGTGGTGCATAGAATCCTCTGGGCTGGTACATCCCTTGTGATCCTGCAGGTTCATAGAAGAATCCTTGAAGATCCGTAATTCCTAGTGATCCTCACTGAAGGATAGGTGATCCTTGAGGCTGGAAGTAGGATCCTTGAGCCTGTGTCGTCGCCAGTGATCCTTGATGATAGTTGGAGGACCCTTGCATTTGGACACCGGATCCTTGAGAATACTGGATCGTTGATGCTGGAGAAGCAAAATCCAATGACCTGGGCATTAGTGGAGAGTGATCCTCCACTGATCTCTTCTGCTTCTTCATTTCATCAATCTCCCTGAGGATCCTCTGGTTGGTTTTGTCCTGTTGTTCCATGTATCCTTTCATCTGCAAAATCAAAGTAGAGAGGTCACTGTTAGTGGGAGTAGATGAGGAAACAATAGAGGTTTTCGATCCTGTATAAATAGGTGTAGTTTTCTTCTGGAGATTCTCAGCACGCTTCTGGTATGCAGGAGGAATGGGTGGCAATGATGCACTAGGCTGAGATGTGGTAACCGCCGGTATGGCACTTGAACTGGATTTTCCTTGAGAAACCATGTGATTGATGGAAATGAATAGAAATGAATGAAATGAATGAGTTTTTAGAATTGAAGCACCGATTGCCCCACGGTGGGCGCCAAACTGTTTTGAATGTGAGGTTGGATGCTTGGTTATATGAACAAGTATGTGAACAAAAAATCAAAAGTAAATGACAATGAACACAATGATTTGTACGAGGAAAAAGCCCTTGATCAAGAGATGATCTCCGGCACAAAAAACCTCGGGTGATGGCAAATACCGATCAACAATTGGTATTAAGCAAAAACAATTACAACTTCAGAAATATTGAGCTTGTTACAATGTTTCTAGTGTGCGTATCAGAGAGCAGTGTAGGTCGCAGATGTGTGTGTTTGAATTCCTATCTTATTCAAGCTCAATATCCCTTTTATTCAGCTAAAAACTATCCTTAACTAACTATCCGAAAATCGCAACAATATACCACGTTCACCAACAACGGTCACGAACTTCTGGCACGTGCTGGAATAATGGCATATTCCCCTTGATTCTCGGTTTGTAGGTCATCTTCGAAAAGCTCCTGCAAAACCATGCCATAATACATTGGAAACAATTGTTAGCTAATTAGAACAATAATGAGGATCAAAATATCCTTAGCCTTCCTGCACCGTGCCTTGAGGATCCATGATCCAGACATATAGAAGGATATATGATCCATAAACATTAAAATTCTATCCCTAACAGTTACAGAGGGAATTCGAGAGAAAAAGTGTATCAATTGTATATTCTAAATGAGCTTCTCATCCCTTATAAAATTAGAAAATATCTAGGTAACGAACTCTCCGAAAAATGTGCTAGTCCCCCCATGTTCTCCATAACGGCTATTCCTCATCAAGCACGTGCTATATGAAGCATATTCGACGAGATTCTAGCAAAGACTAAGTCCACGTCGTCCATTACCTGCATATAAGCATTAAAAACGTGGATAATTGTTAGAAACGTAAGTAATGTTAAGGATCCTTGACCCTCCGAGTCCCTGCACCATCTGCTAAGGATAAGTGATCCAGGAAACGCTTCAGGATACAGGATCCATAGTTATGAAAATCTATGCCCTAACACATCGCAAACCAGAGCTCTCACACTTTAGAGAATAATCATTGTAACACACTTGATCAACATCCAAAGTTGTAATTGTTGTTCATGCAATAGAGTTGGTGATCGGTAGTTTCCATCACCCGAGGTTTTTTATGCCGGAGATCTACTGAAGATCAAGGGCTTTTTCCTCGTATAAATCCTTGTGTTCATTGCCATTTGCATTTCATTTTCGATCAGCAATTGTTCAACATTCAAGCACACTACCTCACAAAATCAATTTGGTTACATTATCCTTAAATTGATTTTTGACCAAAACAATTTGGCGCCCACCATGGGGCAAGTGGTGCTTCAATCTTAAAGATTTTCGTCCATTTCCATTTATTTTATCAACTTCATGGCCTCTCAAGGGAAAGCTACTTCAAGTGTCATGCCGCCGGTTACCTCATCTCAAACCACTATGCCACTGCCTCCCATTCACCCATCATTCCTAAAGAAATGCTGAGAATACTTAGAAGAAGACATCATCCGTGTTCACAGGATCATAAACTTCTGTTGTTTCTTCTTCTACTACTACTAACAATGATATTTCTTTTTTTTTCACATATCAAAAACTATATGGTGCAGCAAGACAAAACCAATCAAAGGATCTTCATGAAATTGATGACATCAAGAGGCAGAAGAGGCCGGGTAGAAGATCAGTCTCCATTGATGCCTAGGGCGTTGGATTTTGTTACTTCTTCAGCATCAATCCAGCATTCTAGAGGATCCACTTTTCAGCCTCAAGGATTCTTTTACCAACCTGGAGGATCACAGGGAATGTTCCAACCTCAAGGATCCTACTTCCAGCATCAAGGATCCTCAGCTTGGGTTCAAGGATCCATGGATTACTCATCAAGACCGTCAGCACCAACATATCCTGGATCCAATATCTTTTAGGATCAAGGATCCTCAAGGAACCAACCACTAAGAAGCTCGGAAGTCCATGATGGGGACTTCATCCCAATGCAACCTATTGCTTCCTTAGGCCCCACCTTGACAGCAGACATATCTTATCCCCAACACACTTTTGGAATACCACCTTTAAGCCAAACATGAGGTATAAATTTTGAAAACACATCTATGGATAATAACTATGGTTTCATGCAGGACGCACGGATACCATGGCCAAGGAACTACAGAAACTCAAGGATTGTATATCCAGTGTTCAAGGAACAGTTAAGCCTATTCCTGAAATTCTGGATGGAAGCCACAAGGTGTCTCACTTTGCACCATCCATTTGCATTTCAGAGATTCCAAAACGCTTTCAAACACCCAACATGAAGTTATACGATGGAACAACCGATCAAGAGGAGCATGAGGCACAATACCGGAAAAGGATGGAGATAAATCCCATCCATGAAACGTTGAAGGAAGCTTGCTTGTCTAAGGGCTTCAGATCCATACTCACTAGATCAGCACTAAAATGGCTACTAAGTCTTCCTCTCTATTCTATTACTTCAATTTCACATTTAGTTAACCTGTTTAACAACCAGTTTTCCTGCAGTAGAATTTTTGAAAGGCTCACTAGTGACATATATAGGATAACCCAAGCTCGTGATGAATCCTTAAGAGATTACGTCACCAAATTTGGAAGAGAATCCTTTGAAATCCCAAACCTAGATGTTGCAACTGCTGTTAAGGCATTTAAAATGGGATTACAAATGGATTCTCCCTTTTATGATGACATTGTCATGACCCCATGCAAGAATTTAGATGAAGTCAGGAACAGGGCCCTTAGATTCATCCGATTAGAGGATGATAAGAGAATACAAGACAGGCTCACCGGTTCTAACAAACAGAAGTACGATGATAGGAAACAAGGATCCTTCTACAAGAATAACCGATCCAAGCCGTACTCCAAAACTGATAATCAAAATGTTCATGCAGTTGAACAAGATGAAGATGAGGAAGAATATCCTCGAATATCTTAATATTGCCTTTTTGTTGATAATAGTGAATTGATTCTTGCCTTGCAGAACTTAGGTGAAAAAGCTAGGTGGCCAAGGAAGAACGAGAAGTCAAACTCCTTCAAGGTTAAGTCCAAATGGTGTGCATACCATGAAGACTTTGGTCATTTGACGGATGAATGCATAACTTTAAGGAGAGAAATTGGTTATCTTCTTAGTAAGGGGCACGTGAAAGAATTGTTGGGCAGAAAGAAGTCAATGGTCCAGGATCCTGAAAATGTTCCAAAAAAGATGCTCCACCTCCTGCTGATGCACAAATCATTAACTTTATCTCCGGAGGGTCAGATATATATGGAACTTCGTTCTTGGTGGCAAAGAGGCATGCCAAAGAAACCAAATTGGAGAATCGAGACAAGCCTATTAGGACCTCCACTCTAACTCAACAGAAAATTATATACTTTGATGAGGATGATCGTGTTGATATTCAGGATCCTCATCACGATGGCTTAGTTATTACTTTGTTTATTGCTAATCACTTTGTTTGCAGGATCCTCATAGATGGTGGGAGCTTCGTGAACATCATATAACTTGATGTCCTGAAGAAGATGAACATCCCAGAAATAGAAATTATTTCGAAGATCATCGGTCCTTGTAGGATTCAGCGGTGAAATGAAAAACATGTTGGGGGACATCAAACTCCCAATCTATATCGAGGAGATAAACTCTTTACACAAATTTTGTGTAATTGACTGTTTATCTTGTTGCAATGTGATCCTTAGTAGGCCCTGGATTCATGAGGGGGTAAACTCTATCCCATCAACCTACCACCAATGTGTAAAACTACCAACACCTTGGGGGTAGTGAAGATAGAGAGCGATTAGCAAGAGTCTAAGAATTGTTATACATCTTAAATGAAATCGACTCAAAAACCAAGGCAGCATAGCAATCACATCAACCTCCAAGTATTGACCTGGAGGCAGCAGAGCAAGACATCAAGGATATAATACTGGATCCTCAGGATCCTGACATTAGAGTCTTCAAAGGATCCGGGATCCATGAAAGTATAGAACAAGATCTGGTATCCTTCTTGAAAAGAAGAAAGTCTACCTTTGTTTGGAAATATGAAGATATGACCGGTATCTCAAAAACTGTATAACACATAAATTGGGAATTGATAAATCTTTCAGGCCCGTCATCAAAAGAGAAGAAAATTTGCTCTTGAAAGGAACCTTATTATCCAAGAGGATGTAGAAAAAATCTTGAAGGAAGGTATGATTAGGGAAGTTAAGTATCCAAGATAGTTGGCCAATGTGGTGGTTGTTCAAAAGAAAAACGGAACGTGTAGGGTATCTGTCGATTTTACATATTTAAATAAGGCATGTCCCAAGGATCCTTTCCCACTTCCACACATTGACTCCATGGTGGATGCAATAGCAGGACATGCGTTGCTAACCTTTATGGATGCTTCCTCTGGATTCCAACAAATTCAGATGGAACCATCTGACCAAGAGGATACAACATTCATGACTCCTACTGGCATACACTATTATATTGCAATGCCTTTTGGACTGAGAAATGCAGGTGCCACCTATCAAAGACTGGTCAATATGATGTTCAAAGAACAAATCAGAGACACTATGGAAGTTTATATAGACGACATGGTGGTCAAGTCCAAGAAAGCTAAGGATCATCTTAAGGATCTTGAAGTAGCATTTAATATTCTTGACAAGTACAACATGAAGTTGAATCCTTTAAAATGCCACTTTGGTGTCAAAGCTGGGAAGTTCCTGGGTACATGGTAACAAAAAGAGGGATTGAAGCAAGCCCTAAGCAGATAAAGGCGATTGTGAACATAAAATCCCCTACCAATTCAAAGGATGTCCAGAGGCTAACAGGAAGGATTGCAGCCTTAAACAGGTTCATTTCAAAGTACTCAGAGAAGTTCAAGGAATTTTATGATATCCTGAGGAAGAATAAGAAATTTGAGTGGACTAAGAAGCATGAAACTGCGCTCAAGGCTCTCAAGATTACTTATCCTAAGCACCAGCCCTGTTGAAACCAGAGGATGGTGAACAAGTGTCCTTGTACTTAGTTGTTTCAGGTAAAGTAGTAAGTACAATATTAGTTAAAGATCATGAAGGGCAACAACATCCGGTATATTATGTAAGTAAAAGCCATCTTGATGCTGAAGCCAGGTATTCACACTTAGAGAAATTAATTCTTGCATTGATCATGGCTTCCACTAAACTTAGACATTATTTTGAAACACATACTATTATTGTGAAAACTAATTTTCCCATTAACAATGTTCTCAGGAAACCTGAAATGTCAGGAACAATGGCGAAATGGGCAGTCAAGCTTAATGCATATGATATAAGATATGAACCAAGAACTCTCATTAAGTCTCAAACTTTGGTTGACTTTGTGGCTGATTTCAGTAGTGATCTACAAAGGGAAGCTGAACTAGAGGTTCAACAACTTAAGGTGGCCAAGGATCCTTGGATATTCTTCACAGATGGAGCCTTAAATGTAAAAGGAACTGGATTAGGCATACTACTAAAATCGCCACAGGGGGACATAATACCCCAGTCCATTGCTTGTGAATTTCAGACCACTAACAATGAAGCAGAATATGAGGCCCTAATAGTAGGTTTGCGATTAGCTAAACAGATGAGGATCAGGTATCTTCAAGTACACATAGACTCATTGCTAATTACTAACCATTAGAATGGCTCATATGTTGTAAGGGTGAGAAATTAATCAAATATTTGGAAACTATTAAAAAAACTAGCAAATGCTTTCGATTCTTTTAGTATAATGCAGTTGCCTAGAGAAGTAAATGCGGAGCAGTTGCCTTAGCAAACTCAGGATCAGCCTTGAAGATACTAGAGGATATAAGGATACCTATCATCCACATTCTTTTTCCTGTAATTTAGGAAAATGAAGCAATGGAGATAGTAGAGGATACTTCAGTTGTACCCAGTGATGCACAGTCAAGTTCAGGATCATAGATCCTTCCGATTGTGAAATTCATTCAGAACGGGAAAATTCCCACAGGGGAGAATCCCAGAGCCTTCAAAATTAAGGTATCTCAGTTTACTATATTAAATAACAATTTATATAAGAGATCTCTTGTAGGTCCCTGTTTGCGATGTATTGAGGATCCAGAAATTCAAGAGGTCTTGAAGGATTTTCAATAAGTCGACTGTGGAAATCACACTGGGGGTAGAGCATTATTCTCGAGGATCCTTAGGACAGGTTACTACTGCATACAATGAAGATGCATGTAGTAGATTATGCAAGGAAATGTGATGCTTGCCAAAGACATAGCAACGTCCTACATCAACCTGCAGAGCCTTTATATCCCATAATTTCCTCTTGGCCATTCATGAAATGGGGAATGGATATAGTAGGCAAACTGCCAAAGGCACCAGGAGGAAAAGTATTCAAGCTAGCTATGACCGACTACTTCTCCAAATGGATAGAAGCAGAAGCTTTTGTTCGAGTAAGAGAAAAGGAAGTTATATTATTCATTAAGAGAAACATTATTACTCGATTTGGAATTCCTTCTGAAATTATATGTGATAATGGATCCCAGTTTATTGGGAACTAAACTACTAACTTTTGTGACAATTGAGGAATCAAGATGATAACATCTACACTAGTTCATCCACAAGCTAATGGCCAAGCAGAATCAAGCAACAAAATCATCATCAATAACTTGAAGAAGAAACTCGGATCCAAGAAAGGAAAGTGGGCTGAAGAGTTACCATATTTCCTTTGGGCAGATAGGACAACTCCAAAGAATGCTACATACCAGACCCCTTTCACTCTAGTCTTTAGAACTGAGGCAGTGATCCCAACAAAGATGGTGGTTCTTACCGCCAGAACAAGCATCAAGGATCCTCATACAAATGCTGAAAATCTGGCTCAGGACCTAGATAGTATGGATGAGCTAAGAGACTTAGCAAGAATAAGGATGGCCAGTTATCAACAAAGGATGGCTGGAGCATACAACAAGAATTTTAGGATTAGACGGTTCCAAGTGGGCAACTTCGTATTAAGAAAAACATTTCAAAACACTACAAATCCGGCTGATGGAAAATTGGCACCTAAATTGGAAGGCCCCTATTTAATAGAAGAAGAGGCAGTAAAGGGGGCATGCCGCTTATTAACCATGGAAGGTGATCTTTTACCAAGGGCTTGGAACGCTATCTATCTTAAGAAGTATTTTATGTGACAAGGATCAGGTGTCCTTAGGGATTCAGGATCCTTACTTCGGTAACATCTTACTATAACATACTTATTTTTTATGAGAAAAGGATGTTAGATACTTAACATCCAATTTCACCAAGTTTTAAGCTCTTGCAGAAACTTTTGACATCATTTATAGAGGATTAAGGGGTTGGCCACCTCTCTCCCACGTTTAAGGTATCTTATACCTTCTAAGATTTAAACGCGTTCACTTTTCACACGAATTGGGTTTTGACACCCACCAGTAGCGCACGTTTATCCAAGTATGGTTCGAGGCAATGAGACCAGTACACGATTAGTGGCTGATAATTTCATTGTTGTTGGTCATATGTAGGATCTCAAGTATAACGGTAGACATACCATACATCCGTTATCCTAAGATTTCTAACGTTTTCATGTTAGCTAAGGTTTCTAACATTTTCAAGTTAGCTAAGGTTTTAGCATTTTCATGTCACTTAAATGGGCTTGCCCCTAGTTTTGGCCATACCCCAGTATTCATTGGGCTTGTCCTCAGTTTGGGCTTGTCCCTAGTTTCTTTAGGCTTGTCCCTAGTTTATTTGGGCTTGTCCCTAGTTTGTTTGGCTTAGTCCCAACTTGATTGCAACAGATTATGGAGTTTTGGAGATTCACAAGTTAATTCGAAAAGGATCATGGATCCTTAAAGTTTATCTATGGTGACTAGTTTGTTTGTGCAAAGGTAGTTCCTAAGGATTAAAAATCCTAACTTGGATTTTCTGGTATGCTTTATTCTCATACTTGTTTATCTTATTGACTTCACCATGAACCTTACAATTAAGGATATGTGACTTATCTACTGTATTTATTCAGATTTTATCTAAGTTTATTATCTACAAGGAATGGCAAGTTGTTAACAACCCGAATTCTCCCAACTTATTATAAGGTAAAACTTATTATTTTTTTTATAAACATTCTATTTGAATGGAGAATCACAAACATATTAAGTCAAAACTTTGAACACAAATATAGCCAAAAGGTTAAATTTTATTAAAAACCCTGATTAAGTTACCAAAATGCTCAACCCGAGGTTCGCTAGCAATCTGTGGCCCATCCACTCGGGTTGATCCAGGGAGTTACTAATTGTTCAATGTGCAGGAAATTAAAAAGCAGAGATAACAAAGGCTTCATCCCCCAAACAGATGATCCCTCTACCTTTGTCATCCTACCTATTGTCAGAAGGATCAGCGATCCTTAAACCTAAGACTATTGTTCAGAAATTACAGGCCAAATTGTTCAAAACAAAAAAACCAAAACACAAACCATAAAAAGTGGGCTCATGCCTCGTCTAAATTATCCTTCATTGCCCACTTGTGCGGTCTACACTGCAGCTTCACCACTTTTACCAGCATCACCTCCAGCAACCTCAGCCACCTCCTTTGCCCCGCTTAGAACTGCTTCCAGTATCTGCGTCGGCTCCGGATCCGCCTCACCCCCAAGCTTCAGGAGAGTCTGCTCCCAGGCGACCACATCCCATGCTGACCTTTCGAAGTCAAGATCCATAGCCTCTCGAGCCATTTTGATCCTTGCTTGGAGTATAGAGTGTGCAGCACAAACCTTAGCATCTTTAGTCGCATTCATAGTAGCCTCGTGTATCCCCACTTCAACGGTTAGCAGCTGCCCTTCCAAGCTCATCTTCTCCTTCTCCAGCTGGGAAATGGTCTTGTCCTTCACGACGGTTATGGACCTCAAGTCAACCAGCTTCTCTTCAGCATCAACCAAGCTCTTGCTTTTATGGGCCTTCAAGCGGACAAACCTCTACAAAGAGACAACAGCCTCAAGCTCATCCTCATCAACCTCCATGGGCTTCTTATGTTATGACCCAGCTTTGGACTTTGTGGTGATGGCCTTGGGCTCCAGGAAGCTTTGGCCCTTGGCCAACTCCTTCTTGATGGAGCGAGGAGAGATGATGTTGTCAATGTCATCCAGGGTTAACTTGGTGGCTGATTTACTGGTAGACTTTTGAGCATCTGCATCATGAATGAACGGATAAGTTTTCTCATTTCAAACAATTCGTTCAATACAAAATTACATTTTCAAAATATATACAAGTACTTACTTGACATTGTGTAGGAAGTGGAAGTGTTTGCTTCTGGATCCTTTATGCTTGCCTTGAATGTCCTGATTGTTGAGTCAATAGCCCAGAATGCTTTAATTCTCACGTCAGTACCAGGTTGCTCAGCAAGGCAGGCGAAATTGATCACTACTTACAACAAAGAGGAAAAATAAGTCAACAAAAGCAACAATAATTTCTACAGTGGTTATCTAAGGATTCTATATCCTACCCTTCAAGATCCACTTTTCGGGTAGTCTACCCCCTTGGGGAATAGAGTCCCTTCGCACAAAGAAGAACTGATTCTTTCATGTGCAACCATTTTGAGTGGTCTTGAGGATGGGAAGGGGCTAGTGAGGTTTGGCCTTCAGCAAGAAACGATGGGAACCGTGGGTGACAAGACTATAGAGATAGAAAAGTTCAGACAAGGTGAAATGGATTCCTTCAGTGCTGATAATTTGCTCAATGTTATACAACACATTGCAAAGCATTGGCATAGCCTGAATGTAGCTTATGCCGGTAAGGGTGAAGAATCCTTGAGTGAAATCAGGGAAAGGATAGGAGAAGCCCCAGAAGGAAAGGTAAAGCAGGGAAGCAAACCCAGGTGGATGAGATAGCATCACTCTTCATCGTTGAATCATATGGACGGAAAACAGTATTCGGAGGAAAGAAAGTGTACAAGCTATCGATTTCAGGGTCAGTGAACTTGCAAAGCTCCGAAGAAGGGTTTGACACAAGGTTTTGGCTTTGGGGTGTGTAATCGGTATCCTAGCCTTTGCCGGGGGAGGATCAGGTAGCCATCTTGCTCATGATCGGATAGAAGAAGGTGAAGAGATAAGAAGATGAAGAGAAAGAGATAAGAGAATACCTGACTTGTTTCCGAAATGGGGATATTAAAGAGGATTTGTTGATCTTTAAATGAATTCTCAAGCTTATCTCTACCCTATATAATATGATGATGGTTATAGCATATCCCATCAATGACGTCAGACTCGTAACGGCTAGTTAATACTTGCAACGGCTAGTCCGCATCTAAGGAAATATGACAGATTTGATTCATATCTTATCTGCCATATTTGGGGGTAAATGTTAGGGGTTAAGTTTTATGAAGTCTGGATCACTTATCCTGAGACCTAGTCTGGATCACTTATCCTTAGCGGATGGTGCAGGAAGTCTGAGGATCAAGGATACTTATTTTAACTTATGTTATCTAACAATTGTTCTCTATATTTCTAATGTTTATACGCAGGTAATGGACGACGTTTTCTAAGTCATAGCTGCAAGTTCGGTCAATATTCGTTCAAGATGTTGCACGTGATGATTTCCACTAACGTTCATGAGCTTGCACGTGGTCTATCGAGAAAATCAGACTTAGTTGTTAGCCTATTTTAAAAGGGGTTGATCAAGTGTTATTAGGCAGTAGTCACACACTCTGGAACACACACACATACTCGCATACATTGCAAACCAGAGCTCTCACACTTTAGAGAATAATCATTGTAACACACTTGATCAACATCCGAAGTTGTAATTTTTGTTCATGCAATAGAGTTGGTGATCGGTAGTTTCCATCACCTGAGGTTTTTTATGCCGAAGATCTGCTGAAGATCAAGGACTTTTTCCTCGTATAAATCCTTGTGTTCATTGCCATTTGCATTTCATTTTACGATCGCACAATTGTTCAACATTAAAGCACGCTACTTTACAAAATCAGATTTGGTTACATTATCCTTAGATTGATTTTTGACCAAAACAGTTGTCATTTTGAATCTAGAGTGTGTAAGGCTAGTAGGCTACTACCATGGAATATTTAAGTGTAACACTACCAAGGCCTGTATGAGATGAACTTTTAACTCGGTAGCCAAACAATGGTTGAGCTATATACTTAGTTCTGGGTTCACAGGCTCCTACTCAGTTTCAGTTTTTAGTATATAATTATATAAAAATATGTGGTGAACCCATAAATAATATGTTGGATTAACTTATAAAAACAACTAATGAAGGGCTCCATGGTTAAGGCTTCCATTTTTAAAGCTGAAGTACCTGGTTCGACTGTTCACTTAGGTTTTTTTTAATTCATTAATTTTTTAAAACTGAAATCCATATTAGGGTTTCTATATACCCACTAACCAGAGACATCTCAGCTCTCACATTTGAACCCCAATGTGAAACAGCCACTCCCCCACCACACACTGAATTGTCGTCTAAACCGCCTGTCGCCACCCATCACGCCACTGACACCGCACATTCTACCAGCCACCATCGTCCAACCTAGCTCCGTACCAGCACCCTGCCGGCTACCACTACTCCTCCTTTGTTCACGATTTCTCCAGTTTTTTTCAAATGTCTAACTTTTTGTGAGGTAAACTTTAAATTTCTTTACTTATCTTTGATTCTATTCTACGAATTGATGAATATGTTTTGTTGATTTGTTGAAATATGAATTGGTGTCTAATAATGTTAATTTGTTATTTGTTAGACTTGAATTTGATATTTAGGTATTATGATTGGTTGACATGAATATGATTAGTGAGTTTACATTGTTCATTTGTTCAAACTTGAATTGTGTCTAATGATGTTAATTTGTAATTTGTTCAAACTTGAATTTGTATTTCGGTATTATGAAACTTGAATTGATTGACATGAATATGATTAGTGATTTTAAATTGTTAATTTTTTTCAAACTTGAATTGGTAGCTAACGACGGACCTAAATTTTTTTTTCAAGGGGTCCGAAAAGTTTTAAGGGTCATTTGGTTATCGATATATAAAAAAATTTTGTTTGTTCCAGGTAGGGTCGGGTCAACGTATTTGATAATATAGATGAGTTAAACAACACACATAATTGCTAAATGTTTTGAAAACTAAACTTAGTCATTACATCATATAGAGAAACAATCCGGCCCAAATTAACTGTTTAAAATATACTTCAATTATTTAAACTAATTGCTTCATATTTATTACTTAATTACATTATAACTAGTGGCAATACTAAATCTTTTTAATAGAAGTGCTAAATAGATTCTCATGCCTTTTATGTTCGTAAGTTATATATTAGTATATATAACATTTAGAGTATGTTCTTTGGAACAATACTCAAAATACCCCTTATTTACAAATTAATTACAAAATATCTGGCAATTAACAAGGCAAGAAAATATTTCTCATGTGCAAATGAGTAAGAGTAGAGCCCTAGACATAGGTAAGAATTGTGGGGTTCATCAAAGCCAAAAAGAACAAATTGTACTTTTGGTATTTTTAGATTTTGATCACGTTTGATAGTCTGTTTTGATCCCTAAAAAAAGTTTTGTCTACTTAAAGTTTTCTTTCATTTCCACTTAAGATTCAAAGTTGTCGCTTTTGCCGTCATTTTCTAAAAACCTTATATTGGTCGACGTTTACCTACTACTTTACATGGTTTTATGACTTCCATGCCCACTTTCTCGGGTTTGTCTAAAAATCTTATATAAGCCGTCATTTGGGTCTTTAGGCTAAGCTTTCTCGGTAAAAATTTGGGTTAGTCTATGTTTTACGCTAGCTCGCAGTATAAGTTCGTGTTTTCTTTGCTTACGTTTTACGTCACATGACACTAAAAATTCACATTTTTATTTTATGACTTATTTTCTCTTTGGATCGTCGTTTGCTACTATTTAGCAAGGTTTTTAGACCATCGCACCCGCAACGCAGGGCAGGACCACTAGTTAGTTACTATGTTCGATATGTTATAAAGTGATCAAATCATATATGTCGAGAGAAGTGTAACTTGTTCATATATTTATTTCTTAGCAAAAGTTTTAACAATGAATTGATGAAATGACAAGGTCCTTTTTACATTCGTTAGTGTATTAGTAAATAAACTTGCTTACTTCTCCTGAATATCAGCCGGATGATTATTAAATGGTTTTCGTAGACTGATCATCAACAATTCCATCTTCAGCAAAGGACCAGCCCATCTGTTTGATGCATTGGAAATGATGTGAAGGACTCCGGTTTGATCCTTGATCCCACCGAGTTTTCTACTACAGTGCATTTACTCCAGAGGGTCGGCTCTTGTGGAGGGTGCAACTCCTGTCATGTGGCAGGGGGCTGAAAATTTTCTCGGGGACAGCGTAACGCCCCTCTCGACCAGGCGTGGGCCCGGTTAAGACAACATAGTCCTGGTAATGAGTGGTGGCGGGCCTGCGTCTTGCGGGTGTGAATTAGCCGTCTGTTGTGAAGTTCACCTATCAAAAGACAAAAACAAAAAACAATTCCATCTTCTAATAATTCAAGTGATCTCTTTTGTTATTAGGTTCACAAATATTTAATTAATTTATAATTTATAATGAATTATTTGTTTATTTTAGTAAAGTATAAACTTAATAGAAACAACTTCGTATAATAAGAATAAGAAATAGCTTCTATATTACTAAGAAATAGCTTCTATATTACTAAGAAGTGACAAAAAGTTTGGCTAAGATTATAAATTAGGCAAATTGGAAATATATAATCTCACCTCACTCAATTTGACCGATAATAATTCCAAGTCAGTTATTGGAAAAAATAATCCGAACTGGTCAATTTTTTGGAAAATAGCCTGCCGTTAAAAATAGCTTAACGGAGTTAAGTTTTTCTCCGAATTACAAACCAATGTTTTAGGCTTTTGATCAGAAGAGGATACGAGTCGATTGATGTAAAACTTACCTCGAAATTGTGCTCGAAATGTCTTGATTTTTTTAATTGGAAGTTTAAACACACGAATTGAAGCACCTTTTTTCGTGGGTTGGGGGCAGTATTTCGAGGTAAGTTTTACATCAATCGACTCGTGTCCTCGTTCTGATCAAAAGTCTTAAACATCGGTTTGTAATTCGAAAAAAAAAAAAAACTTAACTCTGTTAATCTATTTTTAACGGCGGACTATTTTCCAATAAAAAATTGGGGAATTGGCCTGTAATAATCCCACCTAGACCTTATTGGCTGATTAATAATCTCACCTCAGAATATTCCCCACCTGTCCCACCTTTCACCTATTTTTCCTACAATGGTCCCCCGTTAAAAAAACTTAACGGAGTTAAGCTTTTTTCCAAATTACAAACAGATTTTTAAGGGCTTTTGATCAGAACGATGATACGAGCTCATTGATGTAAAACTTACTTCAAAATGGTGCTCCAAGTGACTTGATTTTGGTTAATTGGAAATTTAAACACCCGAATTGAAGCGTCGTTTTCATCGTTTGGAGCACCGTTTCGAGGCAAGTTTTACATCAATGGACTCGTATCGTCGTTCTAATCAAAAGCCCTAAAAAATCTGTTTGTAATTTGGAAAAAAAGCTTAACTTCGTTAAGTTTTTCTAACGGGGGACCATTGTAGGAAAAATAAGTGAAAGGTGGGACTAGTGGGGGGAATATTCTTAGGTGGAATTATTAATGGCCAATAAGGTCTACGTGGGATTATTACAGACCAATTTCCTAAAAAAATGGTCCAGTTCAGGGTATTTTTTTCAATAACTGACATGGGATTATTATCGGCTAAATTGAGTTATATGGAATTCGTTATTTCCAATTTGCCTATAAATTATAAATATAAATAACGTAATAAGTAATAATCTAGTAATGATGTTTAAAAAGATGACAAAACAAATCAAAATGTATCCTTAACCTTTTGTATTTAAAATAATAAAAATAACCTAAATTCTAAAAATAATTAAATAGAACATGAGGTCTTAATTGTCTTGAAAACTGCTATAAAAAAGCAATAAACGTTACCAGCAGCGCATTTTAAGATTTCGTTAACCGTTTAGAAAAAACAATATTCAAATATAGGTTTTCATTTTACGAGACTTTTTGACAGAATTTTTAAATTAAAACAAAGAAAAACTCATAATAAAGTCTCGTCTTCTTCTTCAATGGAATTATGTTAACCAAACCCATGCAACAGAGTTCGTCGGAGTTCACCTAAGCTGTGGTTTGACAAAATATCTTTAGGTTTCCTCGTTTTCAAAATCAGGGGGCGTTGTCTAAATTCCATGGGATCGATGAAGATTTATTGTATATATTACACTAAAAAGAAAAAAATTCAGGGGGTGCAGCTGCTCCCTTGCCACGTTTATTGGTCCGTCCATGTTGATTTCTAATGATGAACCTTTGTTACCTTACCTTACCCGAAACGTCAAACCTACCCAAAAGATTTTACGTCTGGTTTTATGAAATTGGAGTATCTAAAAATAGTGTTCTTATCGAAAAAAAAATTTTGATCCATCACTCTAGCCAAACCAAGCCAGGCTGGCTTATACGCATACTCAAGCTTTAATTATAGTTAGTTTGACATGTTATCCAATCATATGCGGCTAAAAGCCTCCGCTGGATGCTACTAAGACCGTTGGGTAGCCCATTGGTAGTTGCCTAGTTGGATAAGCATAATTAGAAGAACTACAATAACATAACAGAAATAATAATAAAAAAAAATATTGCATCATGATTCATGACCGAAATATCGTCTGATTCAGCCTTTTATGTATTATTGATCAACGTATATTTTGATTAATTAGTTTAATTTTAAATTAATTGATCTAAAATATGGTATGTGATTTCTCAACAAATTTTGGTTAATCATTGTACCAACTATGCTTACCAAAATCTTTATCAAACAATTATTAACAACGATAAGACCACCGTAATGAACTCGTGGAATGGCGAACCACAAACAAAACATATGGTGAGCATAACCTCTCATCCATGTGGTTTCAAAAAATTGATTTGCATGTTGTTTAAATCACGAGGTTGGTTCAAAAGATATGAAGAATTTGATTAGTTAGGGTTCTTCACCAGCCAAAAAAAAAAATCAATTTCAAACCCACCAATTTACACACCTCCTACTACACCGTTTTAGCTCATATTCATCATATGCTGACGTGTACGCCACATGTAAAAAAACAAATCACATACTTCACCACTACACATGATCTAATACTAACTTAGTAACTTATATACTAAGTTTATTGATAAAGCAAATGTTAGATTTTTTTGAACGACAATTTTCCTTTTTATCCCTTGTTGTCTGAAGGGCTTTAACCCAAGACCTCCCCCTCCTAAGATGATTATAAGCTTTGCCTTTGTTAATGGATCTCCATCTCATTGGTAAATAACATCTCTTTTAAATAGCAAATAGTCCTATGTTTTCAACAACACACAGTTGTAATTATAACCAACTGAATTTTTTAATTTTCTCTAATATATTATAAAATAAATAGTAAATAACAATTAGCTAATTCTTTATGAACTTTACTAGCTATTTATTATTTGATTTGGTATTTTTTTTTAATGATAAGTAACCTACTCGTAATATTTGTCCCGATGTGGCTTGAATTCTCACAACATGAGAGTATTTTGATTTTATTAGGCTACAACCCTTTGGTATTCAACTTGGTATTTAGACTATTTGAGACTTTGGTTGTGATTTCAATTTCAGACACACAAACACGTACAATCAACAAAGTTCAATTAACAATCAGATAAAAGAAGTGTAACAACTCAAACAAACTTAATACATTGTTTTTAGGACCGAATTGGCCGGTCGCACCAGTAGAACCCGGGACCGTAGGCTTGGGAGGTCTAGTCTAGGGTATCGGAACTGTTTTGACCGTTTTGAGGGTCAAATCGTAAAGTGATTAAATTCTCCCCATTTTACCATATTTATTTTTATAATATGTACATGTCATCCGAATCTTCAATTTGGTCGGAACCCTAGTTTCCGGTTTGACCCGTGAACCGATAAAAAGACCAATTCGACTTTCAGACCGGTCCTGAAAATATTGCTCAATCCCCAAATAATTTTGTTATTGAGATGTTTTCTATTAATAATAATAATAATAATAATATATCAACAGTGATATATATTAATAGTTATAGTAATAATAACATTAAAACAGTACCATCATCAGTTTAAAAGGTTGTAAGGTAATAATTAACAAAATTTTATATTAAAATAATATATAATTATTAAAAGGTGTAAGCGGATTTCCAGTTCTGTAGTGGCGACTTTTTTACTAGTGGCGATTTTTAAGCATTAGTGACTATGCATTAGCGGTGCTTTTTTGCCGCAATTAGCAAAAACGGCGACATTCTGGGTCTTTAGCGGCGTCGCTGCAATTCTTCTAAATCTTTGTAGTGTGATAGTAAAATAATACAAAAAATTTACGTCAAATAATTATAGCATTTCAACAACTGTGAAGATAATGCAACTTTATTTATTATCGTTAATTAAATTATTTTAATCCTTCAAAATAATAACCCGTTGTCTTATTTATATATTGTCTAAAACCTACCATGTCTTATTTATATATTGGCTAAAACCTACATAAACAATTGCAACAATGATAGTTTTACTATTAGTATTGTGTACAAGTTGCAGATATAAAACTTTACCTTGAGCTAATAGTTCGTTTTTATCTAATGACCTTCTAGTGATTCAACCGGCATTTTAGGATGACCAGATGATTATAGAATGATAGTTGTTTATTGGAATTTAAATATTACTAGAAGGAATTGATGGTTTTAAAATTCAAATATAAAATTACAAAATATAGTTGTTTTGTTTATGAAAGAGTTGGGTATTTTTGTTGATTTGATGCCATGTTCTTGTGGACTCCGGTGCATGTGCCTCCCTTTCTAAATATGAATATGAATATTTCAGTTATAGTTTATATAACTATCTATATAACTACATACTAATTATTGAATACATTAGTTAATTAAGTTATATATAATATTAAAGAAATATTACTCAAGTTCTAGATATATAGAAGATTCATGAAGTCCTGTAAGTTTTTTTTTTTTTTAATTTTTATGTAAAATTTGTTTTCTTTAAACCGGTAATATATATGAAGTTTAAATAAGAGCATATGGGTTTATGATTTTTATTGTTGCTGTTTTGTTACACCACATTGCCCACTCAAGCCAATTCAAATCAATTCAATTTCGTTTTGTTTTGTTTTTAACCCACGAAAAACGAACTTTTGATTTCCCTAACTAAATTTCTTACGCTTTTAGTGGTAGTTGTGTTAATCATCTCCATTTATATTATTCTTAGACTATATAGAGTAGTGGATAAGGTAAGAGAGTAAAATGATGTGTACCTAGCTTTGGTTGGAAGAAGCATGCACGTTTGTTTTGCATGTTATATTTTATGGATAATATTTCATGTTATTTTCCTATTTTCAAGTTATGTTATTTACTGCATTTGAGTGGGTCAAATAAAGGGATCATGGGTAATGTTCCTCATGTCCTCCGTATTTTATGTAGATGTTAGTAGTTTCTAATTCTTG
This sequence comes from Scalesia atractyloides, assembly GCA_947069175.1. Classification (NCBI taxonomy): domain Eukaryota; kingdom Viridiplantae; phylum Streptophyta; class Magnoliopsida; order Asterales; family Asteraceae; genus Scalesia; species Scalesia atractyloides. Next base: position 45,106,594 of record CAMTDV010000016.1, read on the forward strand.
TAATCCTTTTAAGGAGTTTAGTTATTCGTAAATGGATATGAATGAAAATGTTGATTTAGTCTAATTCTCTCTAAATATTCTATCAGGCTTCCCTCTATTTTCTTTGGATCATTTCATAACTTTTCGGTTCGTATCATAAAACCCTGCCATGCAGGCGTCATCTTGAGCTGGGCTTTACCAGTTTGCCTTCCACATCACAAAAACCATGAGGTTGTGGAAGGCAAGGCGGACAATGGTAAAAAGGCTAAAAGGTCAAGTGGGTGAAAGTGGAAAGGGGGCAACACCAGGCAAGATATTGCCTTCTTTGAGGGGCGATGCCCATTTAATGGATGGATGGTGTGGTGAGGAGGGGCTTGCCCTCCCCTTTTCACACCCTCACTCCATAAAGTCTTAATAAGCCGTTTGAGCGTTTGAGTTGTAGCCGAGTAGAGTGGTAAGAGGCAAAATGATCTCTTGGAAGAAGACCCAGGTTTATACCTTAGTAATATGTATTTTAGGAATAGTAAATGGGGTAGGTATCTATAATCTATCGTCAATTATTTTTCTTAGTGAACCGATGTAAGATAAAAATCACCAAACTTATCACAGTTTTAGTTTTAACTCATCATTACTATCCTGGAATCTATCTTTTATATTATAATAAAAATAGTTGAAGGACACCTCCTTTAATGATCATTACACAATTTTTTCTCTTAATCCTCCTTCTCTTTAATATTCTTAAGATTCATCATCATCAATTCATTTTTCACACATATGTGAAAGAAAGATTTCATATTTCCTGCACTTAAAATGATGAAGCCTTTTTTTAAGTAATAACTAGTGGGACTCTTTTTATACGACCCGACATTTTTGTAGTTTATTAAATTGTTCAATAATTTAGCATAAGATCATAAGTCAAAAGACTTCTTTATCTAGAACAAATAAATTACTAAGATTTGGTTAACCTTTTTAAATCAAAAGAAGATGAGTGGGGTAGGGTGTCATATGGGTATCACATGAAAATTTTTGCAAGCAAAAGCACATGCACAAGAGAGATGAGGGAACACATAGACTACCCTGGTTAACGTCTTCTCCAAACCGTGTTAACGGCTCGGGTTAAATTATATCCAAACATCGTGTGGGTCCTGTCATATATATGCATCATGCATCTGTAATAGTGTATGTATATACGTATAGATATATACATATGTTTACGGGCAGAATGAAGGAGCAACTTGGAATGACAATGCTGAATTTGGTGAGGACAAGTTTGGCCAACATGACATATTGACATAAATGCAAGCCATTAGCCATCTATATCTATCGGGCCCATCAACCATCAAATATTATTTGGTCCCACTATATATCTTTCTCAATCACATACATCATTTCTTTTATCATTCAAAATTTCTTAAAAAATAACTTAGTGCAAAAATGCATATTATCCTGTTTTTAATATTAAAAAGTGGGTGAAACCCATACATTGTGGATGCTAAAATTTGTAAGATTTGGTTCGACAACTTAAAAAAAAGTTTATTCAAATCGTTTTATCACAAAGAAGTTAAATGATGTAACCGAAAAAAATAGAGTTGGGTGTTAAATCGATCGAAAACCATAAGACTCCATGGATGGAGCAACTCCCCCCGCCATATCACCCCTACAACGTCCGCACACCGTTGTCTGGGCGTTATGAGGGGGCGGGCTATGGGCTTGCTTCACAGCAACACAACGATCGTTGAAAGTAACATTTGGGGGGGGCCACTTGTATGGTATCCAATCAATTTTTTTTTTCAATTTGTTCTTCTTTATATAATTAAAGCGGGCTTTATTCCACATACTCAATGTTAAACGGTGGTGTTGTTTTTGCCCTAAAAACCTACGCGACGCTGATGTGGCATGATAAATCCCCTACGGCTTTATCCCACACAGTGACAGATACATAATATTTTTGTAAGGTGAGCACAATACGAATCAACTAAAAACAGGTGAAAAAATGTGTTTCTAGTGACCTCTAATCAAATCAGTCAAGGCTTACTTTTTTAAATGAAAGTTATACTCCATTAATTCTCTTACTAAGCTACAAAAGATATACATTCTAACACTGTCACATAGAAAACGAGAGATAAAAGCTAACATGTTGTAGGTATCAAAACAAAACAAAACATGGATGTAGTGTCTTAATGGTAATGTTTTTAAAACCGGAATGGACGTCAAACCTGACGTCTTACTGGTTCACTAATCAAACCAATTTTGAAAATAAAATGACATTATTAATATATATTTTAATTATATATTGAAAATACTACATTATAATACCAAATTAACTAGTACTGTAACAAATTTCATATTCTTATACTTTATTTTATAGTAGTAAACATTAAAAAATATTCAGATATAAAGTTAATACTAATCTTGTTGTTGATGGTGAATGAAAAAGATTTATTATTGTTAATATTAATAGGCTAGCTTAATGAATTACAGATAAAAAAAATCAGCATAAAGATACGTTGTCCTTTATTTTAAAAGATAACATCAACCTCTATTGTTCATTCAAGATTATTAGAACCTCCGATCTTTTATCCCCACTTCATCTTCTAAGGTTAATGTTTCTGATTTTTTTTAATTCATCGCTTGCTCACTACGCTTCAACACGCCACATAACCATCAGAGGCAGATTTTCCGGTCGCTACTATTCGTCAGTCACTACAGCTGCTTCTGTGCAGAGATGACGGTATAAGGAATCCTGTACTGATCTCTCCCGCGTTGCATCCTCTTTAGATTTCAAGTTCACTAGCACTGTGCATTAGGTTAATGAGTAGAGGTCGTTCAACAAAGTGCTTTGGCCTTGGGCACTTGGTCAATAATAGAGGAAAATTTCACTAAAAAAGGGTTTGGTCACTTGGGTACGGTGGGCCTGTGCCCACCCTCTACCCTTAGTGCATCCGTCACTAATCCCACACCATGTAGCCTAAAAATGAACACCTATAGCGATTCTGATAACACCAATACATGTACTAAAATAGTTAAGTCGGTACTAGCTTGGTTTGTCACCGTACCGCTATTTCAAAGACAACTTTGTTTTTTTAATAAATTTTGTATCAGAATGTCTAGAAAAAATTAAATGCAATCGTGTATTTAGTTCTTATAACAAATTGAACGAATAAAGGTTATAAGAGAATAAATAAAACTATTGTGTTAAAGACATTATATTATTTATAGTATAAAAGTTGAAATTAAACTTAAAAAAAGCTAAAGTTATTCTTTAGCGAATATTGCAAATGTATTTGTTTATATTAATAAAACTTATATGCGAAAGTTTAGAAAAAAAAATTAAATGAAATTGTGTTTTTAGTTTGTAGAAAAAAAAAAAAGAAAAACTAACGTACTAAACTTGTAAGAGAATGATAAAACTATTAGGATATATAAAGGGGTATGTTAGGTGAAAATGAAATTATAAACCAAAAAAATGTAAAGTTGCTATTCATCAAATTATACAAATTATGCATAATAGTAAGATTACCCGGGCTACGTTGCGGGGTTTTGGTCGATCCATTTTAGAAAAAAAAATATGAAATTTACGTCAAATCGTAAAACAACTGAAAACATACACAATAATAAAGATAAGAACATATTCTAACTAATTTTCGGAGAAAAATTAGTCGAAGCGTAACTCAACTTGAATTTATACCGACACGCACATAAATATAAACACGTAAACTTGATTACAAAGTCTATAAAAATTTAAGGAGTTGTAATTGTTAATGCTGAAAATTTGAAAAGGTTAAAATATAAAAGACACAAAAACGAGAGAAAAAGACAAAAAAGGTCATTTAAAAACACTATTCACAAGAAGTTCCTAATTGTATTATAGTTAATTAATAACTAGAATTTAACCCCTACGTGTAAGTGCAGGTCTCGCTGTGTAATTGTGTATCAGTTTGGTCAATGAAGTCAAAGGTCCAAGTCAAGAAAATTCAAAGCATAAACCAAGTTTGTCTGAGTTTGTTATTTTGCCTGGTCCGAATTTTGTTATAAGTTCGGATAGTTTTGTCAGGACATGTTGTCCGATTTTGTCAGAGTTTTGTTCCTAGCCTATATATATGTGTGTACAGGTGAGAGCTAGGTTTAGATCTTAGTGATCTAAACCAGCTTGTAGGAGATGATGTATACTCTTTCGGTTGTAAATCTGTGTTGATTGATTCATTAATAAAGAGATTCATCTTCTACATCTTTTTATCTTTTTACGTTTTTGTTGATTTCACGTCTTGTTCGAGGGCAGTGGATGTTGTTTGTCATCGATCTAGGGGGTCCCGGGGACCTTCAGGTGGTATCAGAGCACGGTTATCGGTTCGAAATGGTTTCCGCCAAACATCATGGAGACATTAAGTTTCTGCAGAAAACTTGAAGAAATTGAAGTTGTTCGTCGACTGAGATGGTTTTCTTGTTTTCCAAGTTGTTGCAGATCTGATGTTTGATATGAAATTACCTTGTCCGTGTTTATGAAAGTTGTTAAAGAGTCCAAATTTGTCATATCTGTCCGTATTTATTAATGACCTTGTGTGAAGTCACACTTGGGAAATAAACTTGAAAACTGATATCTAATCTGAATTTGGTGAAGGTATTTGTCCGAGCTTGTTGAAACCTTACAATCCGAATTTGTAGGGTTCCTTGTATCCGAATTTAAAGAGTTGGGATTTTCAGGACTTGTTAGTTGGTTTAAGTTCGAATTTGTTGAGATGTAAAATCCGAATTTGTTAGTCAGAATTTACTACAATCCGAACTTGACAAGTTCGAGTTTGTTGAGAGCTTCCTATCCGAACTTGTTGGGATTCTCCAATCCAATCCAAATTTGCTAGGTTTCCATCAAATCCGATTATAAAAATCCGAAGTTATTGGAGTCTTTCGGGTCCGAATTTGTTTGAGTCTTTTGTTTCGAATTTGTGGGTTTCTTTTGAATCCGAATTTGTGGGATGTTATAAGAGTCCGAATTTGAGACTCCCTTATCAAATCCGAACTTGTGTTGTCAGGATATATTGGGTCCGAATTTGTGTGTCAGGATATATTTCAAAGCTAGTCCGAATTTGTTGGTGGTTTTGTTGGTAGAACTTATTCTTGATTGTGATTGGTTGAACTTAATGATAGGATATAAAGGTAGAACTTATTTTGGTGTAAGAACTTATTCTTGATTGTGATTGGTTGAACTTAATGGTAGGATCCTATTGGTACTTGCATAACCAACTTAATCTTGTATTTACACTCAGTGGACCAAAAAAGAAACATAAAAAAAACAAAAAAAAATCTGAATTTGTTGATGTTGTTCGAATTTATGGGTTAAATTCATAGTTTTTGAGTTATATTCGACATTTCTCTGTGTTCAAATTTATGAGTTATATTCGGAATTTCTTTGCTTTTTTCCGAGTTTCTTTGTATTCTAAGTACTGTTCAGATGAGCTGATCTGAAGTTTCAAAAGCTTCCGAGTTTTAGGAGTTTCGAATTTTCTAAGATTCAGGGTTACCCGGGGTACCGGATTATTAGCTAAGTTTAGAAGTTCCTGTTGTTCGGAAGTTCTAAGTTGTGCATGTTTCGAGTTTTTCTAGTTCTTCCGGGTTACCTGAGGTACCGAATAATTAGCTAAGAGTCAAAATTTTACATAGTTCGGAAATTTGAAGCCGGTTCGGATTATTGAGAAGGTCCAGGGAACTTATGTTGTCCGGATCAAGTGAGGAGCAAGTCTTATTATCTTACGGACTTCTATTAGGCATTCGAAGAGAATCGAGTTGAAGCGACTTGGACTTTGAAAGTTTACAAATAAAGAGGGGGAAAATTTATAAAAAAATCATATTTTCTTTGTAAATTTCTAAAAGCTCGTGGTGCGACAGTAAACCTAGTTCGTGTTTACAATTGTGGGATTAAATGAGTTTTAATTTCGCCGGTGCAGAAAAGATCAAAACATGATACAGTTTAGAGCTAGTGTGTTTGATTGAGTTTCGTCAAGTTTGTTCGAGGTTTGATCAAGTGTTAACGTTATGAAGCTTGTTGTTCGTTTGGCAACTACTTGAAGATTGAGCCTTTGTCGTATGCCGGTTAGAGTAGGGAAGATTAATCTTCTTGATCCCTCTTCCAAGTTGGTGACTGATCAGATTTCGAAATAGTAGTTCTTACATTGAGGGGGAGATCGGAGACGAAAGTCATCGGGTAATTGGTGGGTTCGTGAAGGTACAAGATTGGATCTTGAATTTTCGAGATAAAATGATTCCAGACACTCGGTTGAAGACTTTGATCAAGATGGTGGATGTATATTTTCGGAGTTGGTTTGTTATTAACTTATGGAGCCAAACTTTATGTCTTTGCAGAATTTCAAGTGTTCAATGTTGGGCATTGGAAATCTGACGCTTCGTTCTTCTGTCGGTTAAGTTTGAAGATCAAGGATCGATCGATATTCTTACATTTGGTTGAAGGTCGGTTTGCGTTAACTTGATTCGGGAGAAGTTTGAGGGGAAGGATCGAAATTACTTGATGTTGGATTCTTCGGGTTTCTCAAAGCGGTCATTTAAGTGATCATCAACAAGTCTTTAATTAGAAGGGTTGAAGATCACTGTGCTGCACCGGAAAGATCAAGTCCTCGCCAAAGTTGAAAGCAGGCATGATATCATCAGTCAAGGGGGAGTCTGTAAGCGAGTATTCGGTGACTGAAGATTATCGATGCCACACAGAACTGATAGCAACAGTTAAGGGGGAGTATGTAAGTGCAGCTCTCGCTGGGTAACTGTGTATCAGTTCTGGTTAATGAAGTCAAAGGTCCAAGTCAAGAGAAGTCAAAGGATAAACCAAGTCTTGTCCTAGTTTGTTATTTTTCCTAGTCCGAATTTATTATAAGTTCGGATAGTTTTGTCAGGACATGTTGTCCGGGTTTGTCAGAGTTTTGTCCTTAGCCTATATATATGTGTATAGGTGAGAGCTAGGTTTAGATCTTAGTGATCTAAACCAGCTTGTAAGATGATGTATATTCTTTCGGTTGTAAATCTGTGTTGATTGATTCATTAATAAAGAGATTCATCTTCTACATCTTTCTATCTTTTTACGTTTTTGTTGATTTCACGTCTTGTTCGAGGGCAGTGGATGTTGTTCGTCATCGATCTAGGGGGTCCTGGGGACTTTCACCACGTTAATGGGTGGTAAAACCATGGTAATTAGTAAGCAAACAACGATCCAAACCGATAAAAATCCTAACAAAAAAACACGAGTTTGTATGCCACATGACTTAAAAGGGAAGCAAAAGACAAAAGCAAACTTATATCGCGACCTAGCATAAAGCTTAGACAAACTTGAACTAAGACTGGCACGTATTATAAAGTCGAGTGGGTCAAAATGAAATTTTTATGTTTTTTACACTTTTTAGAAAGCGTGGACAAAACACGTGTTGCAGTCGCATATAGCAAGCAAACAACGACCAAAACGGAGCAAGTCTTAAAAAAACGCGACGAAAATGACTCAGATTGACAAAGAAAACATCGCTGGAAAAATCTAAGATTGAAAAATGAAGTTGAAAGATGGACCAATGAGATTGTGACATGTAGCGGTGCATGTTAGCACCACCACACTATTGCTAAGATCCTACTGCATTTTTTAACGGTAAATTTGTTTTTAATCATGTTGTTTGTGAGACTTGAATCTACGAACCCCTTCACCCTCCCCTCCCAGGATATTTAAAGGCTTTATCTTACCGCATTCTTATTATATACTAATATACACAAGGTATATTGACGTGGTCGAGTGTTGTTATATTTTTAGTAATATTTTAAACACTTTTACTCGTGAACCAATATTTATATTTATAAAACACGATACAATACTACCACTCTACACACGTTAGGGCAAGTGCACCCATCATGGACGTAGTATAGTGATGGTAAGATACCACGGTCGGCCAAGGACACAAGAGCTTTTAATACCGGCTTATCGTTAACGTCTAATCTAATCAAATTTTGATAAAAGTTTTGAAAGATAAAATAAAGATAAAAATCTAAATAAAAATAGAAAACAAATAGACAAGAAAGAATCACTTGGTTCCAGCTCCTCTTTTATGTTTCCTTTGGGGATTTCCGCACTTTGGGCTTTTTAAGAGATTATCTTAGTTATAGTAGTAGGCCCCCTTCAAGGTAGAGTTACCCTCAACATATTGGTCTGACTCAGCAAGGATACAGTCCCGTAAGGTCGGAATATTGGAAGACAATTAAGTAAGTTATTAATGCAAAATATGGTAGGCCCCCTTCCAAGTAGTGTTACCCTCGGCCATATTGGTCTAAGTCAGCAGGGATACAGTCCTGCAAGGCAGGAGAAAGTTTTAATAGTAGTTTATTTATAAGGGGTTCAAGTCGTTCTTACTTCCCCCGATTTGATGCTATCTGCCTCAAGAAAGTCCTAATAAGCTTGAACCAAGTCCTCATAGGATCTACTGAACGAGACAAAAACTTTACCCAAGCACCCTACTAACCCCCTTCCAGGTAGTTAACGCGCTTTATATAGACGTAAAGACACGAATGAATGAATTAACAAGACATGAAGAAATGTTTAACTAAAGTTTACTTTCAGTATAAAAAACTAGTTATTAAAGTCATTAATACATACCCAAATAAAAAGTTGACAAAGATTGGAAATCAAAAGTAAAACATAAAAGATTTGTCTTCCCCAAGTTATGTAAGAGATTTAGGCAAGCATGACCTTTGTTTGACAAGAACTCTTACGATCGATCTTAGATCCTGAGACTACTACACACTCTAAAAGATAAAAGATGGTTGATAGTGGTGGGTGTTGGTGTTGTAGTGGTGGTGGACTGATGGTAAGTGGGAGAGAAGTGGTTTGCCAAGGGATGCCTTTCTCCAAAGCCAAGCACTCCTATTTATAGCTGGAAACAGAAGGCAGGCACGGCCCCGTGGTGGACATTTTCTCTCCCTACATTAACTGCAGGTGTCAGGTCTATGTACTAACACGCCCTGTGGTGTCATAGCACGGCCTCGTGGTCAGTGTACTTGTTGTACTATCAAGATTCTACGAATCATAGAGTTGACCACGGCCCGTATCGGCTTGGCACGGCCCCGTGTTGGTTGTCTTTTATGTTTGTCTTTATCTGAAGATGAAATCCATGAGGCACGGCCCCATGCCTGGTGGGCACGACCCCGTGCCAGGGCTTCGGTCTTCTATATTTTTGTTGCCTTGGATGTGTATTGGGGTTCGGCAAGCTGCGCCAATCCTTCTTTATTGTATTTGTGTTGGTTTTCGCTGTTAATTTGTTCCTTTTGTTCAATTAAGATTTTTGATCCTGTAATTTAAAAGTAAACAAAGAAACATGTTTTTTCCAACATTTGTACCGAAAAAGATTGATTTTATGCCTTGTTTGATGTGATTTATATGTTGCATTTTGCGCACATCAAACACCCCCACACTTGAATCTTTGCTTGTCCTCAAGCAAAACTCTATAATGTGGCTTACACACCCAAATGGAATTGGTAGAAGAGAATTTTTTTGTGTTTATCTTTAGAGTGTCTGGATTCCATTTTCTAAATTTATTTTGTTTTTATTTTATTTACAATCTTCTTCGTCATGATTTGTTTGAAACACTTTCTAAGAAAAATTACTTGTTTTGGGCATAACATGCCTTTATAAAATTCCATTTAGATATATACATATTTACACACCTCATAAGTGGTCACTCAACTCTCGGCCGAAGATGTTTAAGTGCAAACGCTCGGACCCGATGTGGAGCTTACTCCTACCATAGGCTTGACAAACAATCAATTCTCATTCTTTTTGACGTTTAATCCTTGTAAATATCAAGAGGATTTTTAAAAGGGTAAGTTTTTGGCTCGGGTAGGTGTTTTTGGGTAAAAATTGGCGAAAAACGTAAGAAGTGTCGGTTTTTGGAATTCTTTTATGGCTTAGAAAAAAAAACTTTAATCAATGTGTTTTTTTTTAACTAAAGTTGAAAATAAGCCATGATTCGTAATTTTGTAACTATGCTTTTTACTAAAAGAAGGGTGTGAAAATTAAAGGTTTTATGGATATGGGTGATTGTTTTTGCAAAAGTTTGTATTTTTGCGGGTTTAGAAACGAAAGGGTTAAGGCTCAAAGGGGTTTACTAGGGGGATATTTTTTTTAAGGGATGAAAAAGAAAAATAATGGTTTAGAAAGAAAAATGGGTTATAGTCCTAATGCCTCCATTATTTACTTACTTGGATTTGTGTTGGTAAGGTTTTGGAACATATTGCTTTGCCAAGTTCTAGATTTGTAAGAACCAAATGAGCTATTCACACAAGAAATGAAAAATGAGCAATTAATATAGATATGTATTTGTATACTCGGAAAGGGCTCAAAAACTCACTTTTGTGGGAAAAAGGTATAGTGTAGAAGTGTATATATAAATCAAATTTTACAAAGATTTTTTTTGCCCGTTTTTTTTATAATTTTCTTAATCGGTTCTTTCTATCACGACGCTATCAGCTGTAAATTAGAAAAAAAAATAATTTTTAAAACTTATTTATCCCAAACTAAACCAAGATAAGTAAAAATGAAAATTTTTGAAAAATATTTGGGGTGATTAGCGGTTTTACAAGGCGAGTTTTGTGTAAGGCTTGTTTTTAGGACCAAAGATTCAAGGTTTTACTCCCCTCCCACACACACACTTAAATTACCGTTGTCCAATGTGTCCTAAAAAGGATTTGTTTTGATTAAATGTGCAAAAAGTGGGTTAAACAACAAAAAATTAAGGTTACTGGGCACTGGACACGAGGTCGTGTCAGGAGGGCCAGTAACGAATTGAAAATAGAAACTTACAGTAGGGAGGACACGGGGCGTGCTGGTTGGGCACGGCACATGCCTCCTTTTCTGTAGAATTTTTTTTGTATCAGATTTGTGGGCATGGGAGCGTGCCTATTGGGCACGACCCCGTGCTGCAAATCCTGAAATGTAGTTTTTGAAGCGTGAAGTTCTGTTTTACATTCATGAGGTCCCTTTTCATCAGTTTTTCACAATTTTTTCATCTTCCAGATTGTGTTTTATTGCTAAAAAACAAAAAAAAACTTAAAACAAAACGCACTAAATTTAAACTAGGGATAGTTCCATGAAATGCCTTCATGGTGCCACGTTTATAAAGGTCCTTGGCTAGACCCAAAGTCGATCAAATGTAACTCGAGCGGGATGGCTCGCACCCCGAATTGCATCGTTGGAGGGCGTAGTCTAGGCTTGAGTCTATTGCCTTGATGTAGTTGACCGGATCATCCTCTGCTTGTTGTCCCACTTCAAACTTGATTTCCTTGTCACCAACCCTCAATGTTAATCTCCCCCGATTTGATGTTATCTGCCTCAAGGGAAGTCCTAATAAGCTTGAACCAAGTCCTCGCAGGATCTATACACTTTATGAGACAAGAACTTTACCCAAACACCTCCTAACCCCCTTCCAGGTAGTTAACGCGCTTTATATACCGTAAACACACGAATGAATGAATCAACAAGACATGAAGAAATGTTTAACTAAAGTTCACTTTCAACATAAAAAACTAGTTATTAAAGTCATTAATACATGCCAAATAAAAAGTTGCCAGAGATTGGAAATCAAAAGTAAAATATAAAAGATTTGTCTTCACCGAGTGATGTAAGAGATTTAGCCAAGCATGGCCTTTGTATGACAAGAACTCTTACGATAGATCATGGATCCCGAGACTACTACACACTCTAGAAGATGAAAGATGGATGATAGTGGTGGGTGTTGGTGTTGTAGTGGTGGTGGACTGATAGCAAGTGTGAGAGTGGGTTTGCCAAGGGATGCCTTTCTCCAAAGCCAAGCACTCCTATTTATAGCTGGAAACTGAAGGCAGGCACGACCCCGTGCCCACATGGCACGACCCCGTGGTGGACATTTTCTCTCACTTCATTAACTGCGGGTGTCAGGTCAATGTACTAACACGCCCTATGGTGTCATAGCACGACCCCTTGGTCAGTGTACTTATTGTACTATCAAGATTCTGCGAATCTTAAGTTGACCATGGCCCGTGTTGGCTTGGCACGGTAATGTGGTCGAAAATATATATATTTTTATATAATATTTCCTACACTTTTAAGTAACTTTAGGGTTCGTTTTTGTTGAATTTTACTCGTAATTGGTTTGTATTTGAAGTTGAAGGGTTTAAGTGAAAACGAGCTAAAATAAATGACGTGTTTAGTCTATAATAAATTTGTTGATGTCATCTCAAAAAAAAAAGTTATGCCTAATAAATAAATATTGCATTGATTGTTGATATTAAAATCTTGTTAACATGAACACTTACAAATTCTAAAATGCAATTTAAATGAAAAATTAAATGATGCATTATTATTTTTTTTTTCAAACGTAGGTGTCATGGAGTTGTGCAACTTTAGGTTAACTTACGGGTTCAACAATGAATGAATTTGAGATAAATGGGTTGTGCGGCAATTTTGAAGGTAATGGATATGGATTGCATATTATTTTTGAAGGGATAAATTAAGATACCATTTCATATGAAAATCAAGAAACGTCAGACAAGATAAAAAAGAATGCGTGAATTACTAAGAGGCCATTATGTATTCGTGTATTTACACAAATGCCATCGCCCTTTATTTTTTTGTTTGTGTTTGGGCCGCTGAAGTGCAACAGAGGTTGGCCCACCTGCTGTTTAGAAATCTGCCATGGGCAGCCCACGTCGAGAGATTTTTATGTTTCATTTTCTTATACCCACGGTTAGAGGTGCAAAAAAAACCGTACCCGGAACCGGACCCGAGAAAAAAACCCGGAACCGTTTTTTTTTAATAGCTAGGTATTCTATACCCGAAACCGGAACCGACCCTACCCGTAGGGTATAGATAGGGTATGCATTTTGATCTAAAGTACCTGGACAAACCGAAACCGATCATACCCGATTAATACCCGAAACCGGACAAGAAACGAAATCCGAAACCGATTATACCCGACTATACCCGAGACATGATTCTAATATCTTTCTTTCAAATTATTTATTTTATTTTTTAATTATACAATGCATATTTAATAATAATAAACAAAAAATACGAGAAAATACAGTAATAAAAACGCAATAGAGTATTAAAAAATATGAAAATATATAACTAAAAAACTCGGAAATAGGGTATAAAAAACCCGAAAATATGGTATTTTAATACCCGGTTTCTTAAGAACCGGAACCGAACCCTACTCGGAACCGGGCACATAGGGTATGGTTTTTTGGTCAAATAAACGAAATCGGAACCGAATCGGTTATAGCAATAACCGGTTCCAACCCTTAAAATGAAAAAGCAAAACCGGTTCCATAACCGTAACCGGTTATTAAAAATACCTGATTTGTGCACCTCTATCCACGGTACACAAAAGGGGAGATTGGACGGCTACTATTTTGGAGACAGAAGGTTCAAAGAAGGATCGATCAGGAGGAGAAGGAGATTGGTTGAGTTTCACGCTTAGGATTGAAGATTCAAGTTCGGTTTGTAATTTATTAGTTTTCAGTTTTGTTAAGACTTTGTGTTTTCAAACTTGATACTATGATTTATTTTCCATATGAGACTTGTTTTTCGTTTTGACTATGATTCTTGACTAATTTGTTTTTCTATTCGGGTTTGTGATGAATATTTGTTGATAATCGGTAATATCTCAGTTTTGGAAATTTAAATGATGGATTAATATTAAGGTAAGAGATTTAATTATAATTGACTAGATGTGCGTGCATACTTTATTTATAATTTATTTTCATACTATTGTTCCTCATATGTCTTTGTGAATGTCTTTCATGTATAGATAATGTTAGGTTACCTACTTTGTGTTCGTAGCTAGTTTATGGTTTACTGAGCTCGTATTCGATAGGAACATTGTTTGACAATTTAGTGGAGTTTAGTGTTCTACCTATTCTTGAGACCGGGAGGTGATAGATAGTTGGGATTGTCTTTAGTGCTAGGTATTTAGCTGCAGTGAGACCGGGAGGAGATCTGTCTAAGTGGCTTAGTATTATTTGTTTTCCTAAGTCTTGTCAAGTGTTATTAGGTTACCCCGTACACTCTAGGGTGTATTGTGATTAGTGAGACCGGAAGGAGATCTAATCTTTGGGTACTTTAGTATTGTTGGAGAGACCGGGAGGTGATCCAACCCATATCCAGTGAGCTTTATTTGACCTTTAGGATCCTTAGGAGAAGTTCATGAGACCGGAGGATTCAACTTGTCTTTAGTGTTAGAGTGTCGTATCATTAGAGAACCTGATGTCATCATAGTTTCCCTTGTCGAGAGAAAACCGAGAGTCACGAATAGGATTCCAAACCTGGGTAGTACTTTCTCATCCTTGATTTCACCCCTAAGTATCTTAGTCATGTCTTGTTAGTTTAGTTAGTTAAATCCCTTAGTTTATTAAAAATCATCAAAACAATTTAAAACCAGTTAAGTATTAGTTGAGTCAGAGTCTAATTACATCGCTAGTGTCTCGTGGGTTCGATACTCGGACTTCATTAGGCTTTACTACGTAGATAGGTACACTTGCCTGTCAGTGGTCTAGCATTTAGAGAGTCTTAGTTTATAAATCTAAAACTAGGGTGTCTAGATTAGGTTAGTTTTTACAGACCGTATTCCGCACATCAAGTTTTTGGCGCCGTTGCCGGGGACACTTAGGCGATTGCGTTATTAGCTTTGACTGATCTTAATTGTTTAATTGGTCTTTCTTGTAATTTGAGTATTAGTGTTTGAGTCCTAGAGTTTGTATCTAGTAGTATTGTGTCGAGTCATTATTTTCGTAATTTTTTTTATTAGTTAGTTGTTTTTTTTTCTTTCCTTTCTCTACTTTGTGCGGTTTTTGCTACTTTTTTCATGGCAGGTTATCATAGCGAGTACCCTCCCTATGTCCCGGCGTTCGTGAAATCATGTCAAATCTTTGCTCAGATAACAACAACAGCACAGGACCAGGGAGATCCGAGGTTTCCCAAATGTTCACCATTCTTGATCGAATGATAGACACGCTGAGTCAAATGATTAAGGAAAACATGAATCAGCATGTGGATCTAAGGTATTAAGACTGTGGTGGACCACACTGGTTGAAGATGTCCGCTTTATATGAATCAGAAGAAAAATCAAAGTACAATACGGTTTACATGGGATGGTTACTATGATAATGATATTGGCTTTGAGAGTTATGGGGAAGAAGTAGAGATAAAAGAGGTTGAAGATAAGATTCCCAATAATGTAGAGTTGTCTGGTATAGGACTGGAGACGACAACGGATGATTCAGTCCCACCTCCGGTTCAACAGGACGTGACACCTAATTGGTATTCCACGCCATGGTATTATGGTCCTGAACCAATTGATGATGACTTTTGGAGAGACGATGAATGAAGAAGTTGAAGAAGAGCCACTTGCCAAGATAGATAACGAGGAAATTAAAGAACATGTACTATCTTGGGAGGGAGAGTTTAGGTGAAGAATTGGTGGGTATATCAACTCTTGAAGATGAAGAATTTGACCCGGTTGGTGATCTCACCTATTTAGAGACATTACTTGTAAGGGAACCAACCATGGAGATCAGAAATACACCAAACATTGAAGAAGAGAAAGTGGCTGAAGAGTTGGATACCGGCCCGAGAAGGAATTAAATGTTGGATTGCCACACGCACCACCAAGAACACAGGAGGAGGCACGAAGGAACTTGGATCGACATAGTTAGTTGGAGGATTCAAAGATGCTGCAAACAAAAGCATAAGGAGAAACTGAAGTGCAGAGACAACCATCTTCCCATTACATATCTAGTATCAAGTTTGGTCCAGGTAAATTTAAATTTCGGTGGTCTGCCCCGTTTGAATGTCTTAAAATAATTTCTAGTTTCATCATTACTTTTTTTAATAAATAATGATGAACAATTGAAATTAAACGGGTTGAACCGGGGTTGGATAAAGGAGAAGCCTCCTGATTGAATTCAAGTGTGGGGAGGTTTCGTAGAGTTTGTATAGAGTAGCGGTTTTTGAGTCGGTTTTTCCTTTTGAGTTGATATTATGCTTGGGTTTGTTTGTTTCACTTGTGCAGGTTTTTTTTGACTCGTTCGTACTCAATCTCCATTCGGGCGGCGATTTTAAGCTTATATCATATTGTAGACGGCAACCCCAGCATATTCAGATACAGTCACGAATGAATGCTATACAGTCGTGGGCATGGAACTTGACCTCTGAAGACTACGCTGAGTGTGCGTGTATATATATATTTTTAATGAATTCTACATTGATTCGGTTTTAAATTTATAAAAATGATTTATACTTCAAGATTAAAACACACACGAATGGGCAAGTGTACCCCGTCATATATGTAGTAAAGTATCGGTAAGAACCAAGTATCGATCCATGGATGCGGGCGGAAGCAAAAGTACTAAACCTTTGGCATTATTCTACCGGTAGAAAAGATAGGTTAATTAACTGTTTAAACTAGTAAATGACTAAAACATAAGATTTTTGTTTCTTTTTCTTTTTGTAAAAATAATAGACTCAAAATATGAGGAATATAAATAATAGCCTTGCTTTATGAACAACCGGAATATGTTAATTAAGTCGGATACGCCACTAAGTCACTTGGTCAATTTTTCATTTTTCAAAGACAATTATTATCCCTTTCGGGAATCCTAACATGACACCTCTTCGGAAAGTTAAAACGATAAACACACTTTAACCACCTAAAATTGTTCTTTAACGCCCTATTGATGAATGTCTATGAAAATCCCCTAAAGATAAGTTAGTCATCCGTTAAGAGTTTTCTAACCTCACTTAATCAAGGAAAGAGACACCGATAAACAAATGCAACCATCGAGACAAGCATAAACTAGATTAAATCACAACCAAGTTCATTTTACGAATCTTAAGCATAAATTCACTAAGAAAGAAATTTTGGCCGAAACTACTAACTAAGCTTATGTTTTATGTTAAGAATTCATAACGACACCATCTAACCCGCTAAGGCCCTTACGTGACGGAAAACACTCTTGATTAATATTAATTACCTCTTATTAACCCAATACCCATTTCTAGTCTCATGGGGTAAACATTTTAACAAAGCTAAAGTTTACTAATACAAGATTAATTAAGCTTCTTCTTTCAAATATCCTAACTAACCATGTAAATAATCATCCAAGACAATTAACTATAATCAATAATCCAATATCAATAACAAGGTTGCAAAACAATTATCAAGGATTAACATAAAAAGTTGTTAAGTGTCATTACAAACATGATTAACATACTAAGGGTTGTTTATGAAGCAAGGAATACTAGTGTTTTTGCCCTTAGGCTACAATAATACATAATACATCAACCAAATGCTTGAACATAATAAAAAACATGGAAAGATTCAATAATCAAACCATAAACAAGCAAGAGATTGAAGACCCGGATGGTAATGGAGCTTCTCGGCACTATGGGGGCTTGATTCCGAGCAAAAGACGGTGCTCCGAAGCCCAGAAAGTTGCCTGAGATGCTCCAAAAGTTCCAGATCTCGACCAGAATGCCATCTGTTGTTTTTATAACTTTTTCAATCGCACTGCGGTGCCAATAAAGTGCACGGCCATGCACTGTTCATGAGATCTTGTGACGTCAGCAGATCTGGGCAGATATTTCAAAATTAGCACTGCCGTGCCAAAAGTTAGCACGGCCGTGCCGAAGTCGGCACTGACGTCAGCAAAGGTTGGCAGACCGTGCATTGTACGAAAGTGCCTGCAGAATCAAGGTCAGACACTGCCGTGCCGAAGGTCGACACTGCCATGCCAAAGGTGGCACTGTCGTGCATGTCCGAGAGTGCGCCGCAGAATCAAGGTCGGCACTGCCATGCCAAAGTTAGCACTGCCGTGCCAATGGTGGCACTGCCATGCCAATGGTGCTGAACTCAACAGAATCCTCGTATCTTTGCCGATTCAGCCGAAAATCCATTTTTTCTTCATTTTCTTGTCCTGTACGCTGTTTAAGGTCTGTAAACCAAAACATAAATGATTAAGTGCCAAAACTTCGGGTTTGTAGCCAAAAAACGTAAAACGGGGATAAAACAGGGGACAAAAGTATGTGTATTTTTATATATATCATACGCGCTCCCACCAGGCGAGTTTGTTCCATGTTTAGTTGTGTTTTTTTAATCTTCTTTATATTTAGCGGGTTTCCATTCACATTGAGGACAATGTGTGATTTAAGTGTGGGGATGGGAGACTACGCCTTTTTAGGTAGATTTGAGTCGAAAATTAAAAAAAAAGAAATAATGGAAAAATCGAAAATGTTCTTGAAAATTTTTGCAATAAATGGAAAATGATAGAAAAATTGGGATTTTTGGTTTTTGAAATATTAGATATGTGAAATAAAATCGATAAAAATACGTATTTTTTTGGGATGTACTGGTAGGCCCAGCCGA
Organism: Scalesia atractyloides; assembly: GCA_947069175.1. Classification (NCBI taxonomy): domain Eukaryota; kingdom Viridiplantae; phylum Streptophyta; class Magnoliopsida; order Asterales; family Asteraceae; genus Scalesia; species Scalesia atractyloides. The sequence goes on from CAMTDV010000016.1 coordinate 45,125,001, forward strand.
CTTAGAGGGTTTCCTAGATTGCCTTAATATACCTTAATTAAATCATGAAGTCTTGTGGGTCATCACCTTAGAAGAAATAGAAAAACCGAAACTATTGATAGCATAAAAGGAACCGCTATAAGTAAATAACTCATAGTATTTTTAATTAAATTGGCACGCTTTATTCTTTTTATGAGAATAAATCCGGATTCTGATGGCGCCTAAAAAATTCCATCATCCATCTATTTGAGCTAATTTAAAAATATAACTGAAGCTATGGTATTAACCACTGGGATGGTGACTCGGGTGAGGTATGCCCGCTAGGTGAAAGTTAAAAAAATGTGAGGCTCGTGGTGTTTCCCACTGGGATAGCGACTTGGTGATAATACCCTCTGAGTTAAACATGACAAAAAAATAGCTAAAGCTCAAAATCATTATCCATCATTCCATCAAAAATTTAATTTTAAATATATAAGGGTTATTTATATAAAGTGGTAGATTTTTAATCTTTTCCTTATAAGCTTGATATAGGATTAGGCGGAACAGAAACCGGAACCGAACCGGTTATAGCAAAGAAACGCTTAAAACAAAAAACCGGAACCCGAACCGAACCGGTTATAGCAATATAAAGTGGTCAAATAACCGGAACCGGAATCAAACTGGTTATAGCAATAACCGGTTTCAACCCTTAAAACGAAAAACCGAAACTGATTCCATAACCGTAACCGGTTATTAAAAATACTCGATTTGTGCACCTCTACCCACGGTACACAAAAGGGGAGATTGGACGGCTACTATTTTGGAGGACAGAAGGTTCAAAGAAGGATCGATCAGGAGGAGAAGGAGATTGGTTCGAGTTTCACGCTTAGGATTGAAGATTCAAGTTCGGTTTGTAATTTATTAGTTTTCAGTTTTGTTAAGACTTTGTGTTTTCAAACTTGATAGTGTGATTTATTTTCCATATGAGACTTGTTTTTCGTTTTGACTATGATTCTTGACTAATTTGTTTTTCTACTCGGGTTTGTAATGAATATTTGTTTATAATTGGTAATATCTCGGTTTTGGAAATTTAAATGATGGATTAATATTAAGGTAAGAGATTTATTATAATTGACTAGATGTGCGTGCATACTTTATTCTAATTTATTTTCATACTATTATTCCTCATGTGTCTTTGTGAATGTCTTTCATGTATAGATACATGTTGGGTTACCTACTTTGTGTTCGTAGCTAGTTTATGTTTACTGAGCTCGTATTCCATAGGAACATTGTTTGACAATTTAGTGGAGTTTAGTGTTCTACCTATTCTTGAGACCGGGAGGTGATAGATAGTTGGGATTGTCTTTAGTGCTAGGTATTTAGCTGCAGTGAGACCGGGAGGAGATCTGTCTAAGTGGCTTAGTATTATTTGTTTTCCTAAGTCTTGTCAAGTGTTATTAGGTTACCCCGTACACTCTAGGGTATATTGTGATTAGTGAGACGGGAAGGAGATCTAATCTTTTGGTACTTTAGTATTGTTGGAGAGACCGGGAGGTGATCCAACCCATACCAGTGAGTTTTATTTGACCTTTAGGATCCTTAGGAGAAGTTGATGAGACCGGGAGGAGATTCAACTTGTCTTTAGTCTTAGAGTGTCGTATTGTTAGAGAACCTGGTGTCATCATAGTTACCATTGTCGAGAGAAAACCGAGAGTCACGAACAGGATTCCAACCTGGGTAGTACTTTCTCATCCTTGATTTCACCCCTACGTATCTTAGTCATGTCTTGTTAGTTTAGTTAGTTAAATCCCTTAGTTTATTAAAATCATCAAAACAATTTAAAACCAGTTAAGTATTAGTTGAGTCATAGTCTAGTTAGCGTCGCTAGTGTCTCATGGGTTCGATATTCGGACTTCATTAGGCTTTACTACGTACGATAGATAACTTGCCTGTCAGTGGTCTAGCATTTACAGAGTCTTAGTTTATAAATTTAAAACTAGGGTGTTTAGAATAGGTTAGTTTTTACAGACCGTATTCCGCACATCACACGGCCACGTGTTGGCTGTCTTTTCTGTTTGTCTTTATTTGCAGAGAATCTCCATTGGGCACGGCCACGTGCCAGGTCTTCTGTCTTTTATATTTTTGTTGTTTTGGATGTGTATTGGATATGTATTAGGTTACCCCATACACTCTAGGATGTATTGGGTTTCTTCTATAGTGCTAAAATAATAAACATGCTAATGTACAACTTCCACTTTATAATTCAGTTTCTTCTATAGTGCTAAAATAATAAACTATAGTGCTAAAATAATAAACATGATGATGTACAACTTCCAATTTATATTTGTTAGTTCGTTATTAACGGTCAACAAGGCTAAAAATAATCAAAAATTCTTATTTTACTTTTAATAAAAAAATATTAAATTTCTATGCACTAAAAGACAAGTTTTTATTTTACTGTAGTTACGATTTGATCTATTATATATACTAGGATCTTGTCATATGCCGCGTGTTGGACCGAACCTCTAGGTTGTTTATAGCCGACGAAATTATGGTTGTTTACGGTCTTAATGCACAATTGTATACATTTATATGATTTTAAGTGAGACAGCTAAAAACCAAGAATATATGACATTCGTTAGTTTGACATTAAAGTTATTATAAAAAAAGGGGTTATATTACATTCGTTAGCCGGCATTAAAGTTGTTACAAAAGACCATCTACTTTTCTTGTTTTTCCAATAGGAGGCAGCATTAAAGTTGTTACAAAAGACCATCTACTTTTCTTGTTTTTCCAATAGGAGGCAGGTCTTATATTACTATACTTTAGGACCTATATTCCTGTACTTTAGCAAAAGCCATTTGTTAGTCTTCCTTTTATCCACTATAGCATAGGCTTTTTAATTCTCCAAAAGGTTGCCCCAAACTACAGATCATATATGATTTAAACTCTCTAATGAGTTCATACATTACTACTTAAAAACTTTTCAAGGTGCTAAGTCACATTGTACACCATTATATTATAACACAACTAAACGTGACTTATACATTCATACTGTACCAAAAACATTGGTATCAAAAATTCGTCAAAGCTGGGTACCGGTACTAAATATTCGGTAGATTAAGGACCGGTATTTGAAGATAAAATTCGGTATCTTACCTGTACCGTACCGAACCAGTAGCGGTACCGAAAATGGCAAAAAGTGAGTACAGGTGATGTGGTGCGAGTGTGTTATGATTTTTGTTATATTTTAAACACTTTTTACTCGTGGATCAAGCTTTAGATTTTATATATCACGATACAATACTATCACTGAACACACGTTAGGGCAAGTGCATCTATCGTGGACGTAGTATAGTGATGGTAAGATACCAAGGTCGTCCAAGGACAAAGAGCTTTTAATACCGGCTTATGGTTAACGTCTAATTAAACAAATTTTAATAAAAGTTTTGAAAAGTTTTAAAAGATAAAAAATGAAAGTAAAAACGTAAATAAAAAGGAAAACAAATAGACAAGAAAGATCTTTTATGTATCATTTAATGATTTTACTTTGAGCTTTTTTAGAGATTATCTTAGTTATAGTGGTAGGCCCCTCTTATGAAGGCGACGTTACCCTTAACCTATTGGTTTGACTCAACAGGGATACAGCCCCGCAAGTTCGGAATATTTAAAGATAATTAAATAAGTTATTAACACAAAAGTGGTAGGCCCCTCTTGTGAAGGCAACATTACCCTCAACCTATTGGTCCGAGTCATTAGGGATACAGTCCCGCAAGGTTGAAATAAATTTTAATAATAGTTTATTTATAAGGGGTTCAAGCCGTTCTTACTTCCCCTGATTTGATGCTATCTGCCTCAAAGGAAGTCCTAATAAGCTTGAACCAGGTCCTCGCATGATCTATACACTGAACGAGGCAAAAACTTTACCCAAACACCCTTCTAACCCCCCCCCAGGCAGTTAACGCGCTTTATATAGACCGTAAAGACACGATTGAGTGAATAAACGAAACATGAAGAAATGTTTAACCAAAGTTAACTTTCAATATAAAAAACTATTTATTAAAGTCATTAATACATACCCAAATAAAAAGTTGCCAAGGATTGGAAATCAAAAGTAATACATACAAGATTCGTCTTCACCAAATTATGTAAGAGATTTAGCCAAGCATGGTCTTTGTTTGACAAGAACTCTTACTATCGATCTTGGATCCCAAGACTCTACACACTTTAAAAGATGGAAGATGGATGATAGTGGTGGTGTTGGTGTTGGTGTTGTAGTGGTGGTGGACTGATGTCAAGTGTGAGAGAAGTGATTTGTCAAGGGATGCTTTTCTCCAAAGCCAAGCACCTCTATTTATAACTGGAAACAGAGGGGAGGCACGACCCTATGCCCACCTGGCACGGCCTCGTGGTGGCCATTTTCTCTCCCTTCATTAACTGCAAATGTCAGGTCATTGTACTAACACGCCCCGTGGTGCCATAGCACGGCCCCGTGGTCAGTGTACTTGTTGTACTATCAAGATTCTGCGAATCTTAGAGTTGACCACGACTTGTGTTGAGTTGGCACGACCCCGTGTTGGTTGTCTTTTGTTGTTGTCTTTTTCTGCAGAGAATCTTTGACTGGGTACGACCCCATGCCTGGTGGGCACGGCCCGTGCATAAGATTTTGTCTTCGTTATTTTCGTTGTTTTGGATGTGAATGGGGGTACAACAGGTTGTGTCAATCCTTCTTCTTTGTATTTGTGTTGGTTTCTATTGTTAATTTGTTCTTTTATTTGCTTAAGCTCTTTTGATCATGTAATTTAAAAGTAAACAAAGAAACATGTTTTTTCTAACATTAGTACTGAAAAAGGGTTGATTTTATGCCTTATTTGATGTAATTTATATGTTTCATTTTGCGCACATCAGTATTGTACTGGTACCCAGTTCCAAATGCTCATCCATACTTTAGGCTACGCCCAACCCGTGTAATACACGATCTTATAACCTAGTCAGAAGATATATAAGTTACTTTTAAAATATGAGCACATAACATATCGCATTAGTTTTACCAAAATCATTATAAATAATAAATAGGTGTGTCAAGATATTAAAAAAAGATGTTAATTACTTTGCAAATATGGACCCATAGAATATCATGTATGTTTGCAAGTTAGCCAAATCATTGTTGGAATTGTGGTCCTTTCATGGGTGCCACTAAATTTAGTTCTATACACTACACATTGACAATTTCAATAGTGGATGTGTTTCTACATATTTTAATTGCTAGACTGTGATTCACACTGCAGTCATACATATGGATATAAAATTTTAAATTGCAGTTATTCAAAATCATAGGGTATATGACGTACAAAATCCATTGTTCAAGTTATACATATGGATATAAAATTCGAAATTGAAGTTATTCAAAATCATAGGGTATATGACGTACAAAATCCATTGTTCAAGTACTTAATCTGAATGAAGTTAGAATCACAAATAGTAGCTGCAACTTGAGACATTGTAAAGCCAACCACCGAACTGTGTAAGAAATATAGAAAATAACATATTAGTAATGAGAACAAATAGCATTTAGGGTAAACTCGCAATGTTATGCGCCGAATCAATGAAATACCTATTTTGACCCGTTACATAACTTGTTCAGCCACATACTCATTTTGATATCAAAGTTCAGTTCTTAAGTTGGACTTTAATTGCGGTTATGCCATGCTTTATTCTAATTTTAGACACTACAGTTTGTTTTCATTTTATTTTTCTTTACTTAATTTGTTTTATAAATAATTTTAGTTATATTTTTCGCTCCCATTTGCAAGTGTAATTGCCTGTCAACTTTTCTAAACTCTTTAAATGTGCTGGTATATTATATTTAAAGATACAAATAGATCATGTTTTGTTGTAGTTTCCCATAGAACATCCGCATTTACCAAACTTCGCTTTTTTTTTCTCTCCTCTAGGACCTTCATTGGTTTCTCTCTCTAAAACCTATTTTTCTCTCAAATCTTTGATTCAACAAAGAAACAGTGGGTTCTTGAATTGGAAAAAGATTATCTTATAATTAACATAAAGATTGAAGATTTCATGATAAAATTACGTGGGAAACTAAAGATTTTATGAAAGGTGTTTAATTTACCTGGCTAGAACTCGAATGAACTCCTGCATGTAGTATGCAATGAACATAACGAATAGTGAGAAATTAGGGCTTATTTCCATCCTCGAAACCCAAGAGATTCTTGTATCAAGGTTTTTTCAAATCTTCCAAGAATCTTTACGAAAATCTCTTTTTAAAACCCACATACAGATTGTGCCTTTGCATTTTTGGCTAAATAATACAATTTTGAGTAATTTACAAGTTTTATTCTTTATGTTTACACTATTTTGTAGGTGGTGTCCTTTAGTGTAAAACATTGCAAGTTTTGTGTTTTATGTTTTAAAATCTTACACATTTTAACCTTTAGGCTAAACCCAGTTAGATTTTTTAGTTAAATCAAGTCATCTGACTTGCACATAAGACATTTTAGTATTTATACCACATTTATTTAATATTATTTAAAAAAATGAAAGAAAACTCTGCACACACACTGTTTCTAAACTCTCTCTCTCACACATACCTCAAACCTTCTCTCTAAACAAGATGTGGGGCGGACAGATTCCGGCAACGTAAGATGACTGATAACTGCGACTTCCGATGGTGAGTTGTTTGATGGTTGAGCTGGTGTTTGTTGGCCGGAAAAACGCAGATTGTTCTTCGTCGTCGTTTCAGATGGACAACCGACAACCGAAGAATATTCATCTCCGAACAACAATAACAGTGGAACGTCGTTGTTTCAGATGGATTTCTCATCCATTTTCAATGGTGAAAGATCATTCAACTCGAGGAAAAGAGATTTGGAACTAAGTGATGAAGATGAAAACGGGTTGACCCAGAAAAAGCTCCGACTCACTAAAGAACAATATGAGTGATGAAGATGAAAACGTTTTACAAGATGCATGTGTTAACCATACCAAAAACGTAACAACCGTAACTAACAAACTTGCTTCCATAGAAATCACTTTCATCGTTAACCAAATCAAAGTGAAAATTAAATTCAAACCAGAATTAACTCAATTAGCGGCGACGGGTGTTCAAGGCTGCATTTTCGTGACAAAACACCAACATAAAAGATGGCTTCAAGCTGCTAGAACAAAGCAGCGAACAAAACAACAATGTCGGTTCTTTAGGTTGTAGTTTTGGGATCTACTCAGGCGTGTAGGGCAGCCGTGGTTCGCGATGTTTGAGGGTTGGGCAAGAAGTATTATGAAACTGAAACTAAAGGAAAAATGGTACCAAATAGTAAGAGTGGTGGACTGCCAAAGTGGACCATAAACTAGACAACAAAGTCATACTTTCGGAGGTGATTTCGAAGTCGAATTGTGTGGTACAATGTAGCAGCGAACCATGGTCTTTTGCAGCTGTTTTAGAGGCTCTTTCAGGTTTAAAAAAATGTAGTGGCAGTAACAAAAGATGAAATCTTCATGAATTATGGGAGAAGTGTTGGTTACACAAATGGACGAAACCGACTTGAAGAAAACGAAATGTGCAATCTTGGCCACCCACAAGGCACCAGAACCGTTACCCAAGTTTACCGAATTAAAACTTCTTTATTATTTTATTCTTGACATCTTAAAGCCAATTAATTACAGATAAATTTTGTAATAACGTTTTCTAAACTTTTTAGTGCTACACTCTTAAAATGTGGTCTTCTGACAATATATAAATATCTCAACCAAAAATATTACTATTTATTAAAATTCATTGGTTATATAACTCTAGTAGTTGAATCCATTTTACATAATATTAAAGTCCAATAACCTACATAGTAGTGTCTCTTTTATGAACGAAACTAACCGACATTATTTATATTGTTGATATCGTTAATCCCGAATACCATTAATAAGTCACGGCAAATTTTAAAATAATCACGAATAATAAAAATTTGCATTTTTGTTTATTACGCTTTGGGTTCGGTTTACAAAACAAATCGGTTTTTTTAAGACCCGTTTTTCGCGGATGTTACAGTCTCCCATACTTTTGAGAATTTCGTCCCAAAATTAGGAGAAAACAACTCGTGTAAGATTAAGCGTATGGTCTTCCATAGGCGTAAACGATAACGGTTTGATTTATTAATAGCATTAGAACTCGAATATTAGAATCGGATTGCTCCTTAGGAACGTCAGGTAACAGGTGTTGAACACAAGTCCTAACGTTGCTGAGAATACGCTCGAACTACGATATACCAAAAGGTGTAGATCTTATTGAGGCGGTAGTGTTCCTAATAAGGGTTGCATACCCAAATAAAGGAATCGCTTCTAAATGCAAGGATGTAAAAATGAATACGCAAGTGACTACGTTCAAGATAGCCGGTTAAAGGCCCTATGATCATTACAATCGTGAAGCCCAAAAATGGCATACCGAAGGTTGATTGCGGCTTAAGAAAATAAAATCATGTCCCAAAGATGTCCTGTAACACGAGAGAGTTTGCAACAGAGTTGTGAAGTATACTCTTGATACCCAAACTGTAATTTGTGTCACAACTTGGGATCTCGAAAAATTTCTCATAAAATGCCACAATTTGAGTGAAATGAGCAAAATAATAGAATTTGAAATCTTCATACACATAAGCAAAATAAATTAACTACAACTCTCATGAGTGCGAAGGTGTAGTAGAAGGTTGTTCGACGGTGGTTCAACGGTAGGCGGTGGTGGTTCGATGGTGGGTGCGAAGGTGTAGTAGAAGGTTGTTCGACGGCAGGTGGTGTTGGTTCAACTGCAATGGTGATGGAAGAGCGATTCTTCCCGCCCCCCCCCCCCCCCCCCCCCCCAAGTGGTGAGTGTTTGTGGTTGTTTATTGAGAAAAGAATGTGTGCAGTTTGTAGGTTTTGATTTTTTGAAGAAGGTGAGAACAGAAGTGGGAAGTTGGATATGGTTGCAAGACGACAAGTAGCTGATTGGATTTTAAAGGTATGTTCATCTATATAATGTTAGTTTTTTGTGTTTTCATTTTTTGATGTTGAGGGAATTAGGGATTTCTTTATGATTTGGGTTTGAAGTATCTGTCGAAATTTGTAGAAAAGGTTGTTGCTTTTTGGGAAATCTTTGTAGGTGCTTATACATTTTCTTCTTTTACGTTAAGGTGTTATATCAAACCCCATTGTGTATGGCAAATATAAAATCTGAAAGTTTTAGATCGATCTTGAAAACTATGTAGTGACATAATTTTTTTTTTAATATCTAGTACGAGTGTGGGATTTTTCTTAGTCACAACATCATAAGTTTTTTTATATCCAACAGGTTCATGCACATTTCAATTTTGAACCCTTGTGTGCATATTTATTTATCACTAATGTAGGATTTGTTTAATTAACAGACACCCATTGTGTTATTTAAGTTGGACATGGGTAGATATTTTTTTGGTTGTTTGTTTGTTTCAAAATTGAAATGGCGTCGAGGTTAGTCCGGGTTATTTGTTAATTTAGTCGGACATGGGTAGATATTTTTTAGAGTTTGTTGTAGTTTTGCAGTCGGGTTTAGTCGAGTTGTAGTTGGGTTTGTTTGTGTAATTGTATCAACTTTAGTCGGGTTTGTTATGCCGGGGTTAGTCAGGTTTGTTATGTCGGGTTTTTTTAGTCGGGTTTAGTCGAGTTGTGGTCGAGTTTTTTTGTGTAATTATGTCGAGTTTAGTCGGGTTTGTTATGCCGGGGTTTTTTAGTTGGGTTTAGTCGAGTTGTGGTCGAGTTTTTTTGTGCAATTATGTCGAGTTTAGTCGGGTTTGTTATGTGGGATTTTTTGGACGTTTTGATCAAGTTTTTGAAGGTTAAAATTATGTTTAACGATATTTTGGCATGGGACTAAAGTTTTTGGAATTCGATGTATTTTTAGGTTTACTTTGATGCTTTTGCGTGTTTAACATTGGCTTTCTTAGGTTTACATAACCGGTTTGACTGGTTTACATTAGGTTTTGACTGGTTTACCTTGGGGTTTTTCAGGTTGCACGTCGGCGTTGGTCATTTTTATCAGACGAAGACGATGAAGATCAAAATCAAGGACGAAGACTTTTTATTTCTATAGACGTAATCTATGTTCTGCATAAAGAAACACGCTGTAAAAAAATTAAGATGCTGTAAAACATGTAAAAATCACGTCTATATAAATCTTTTACGGTTAGTTTTGTAGTCGGGTTTGTTTGTGTAATTGTATCAACTTTAGTCGGGTTTGTTATGTCGGGGTTAGTCGGGTTTGTTATGTCGGGGCTTTTAGTCGGGTTTAGTCGAGTTGTGGTCGAGTTTTTTTGTGTAGTTATGTCGAGTTTAGTCGGGGTTTTTTAGTCGGTTTAGTCGAGTTTTTTTGTGTAATTATGTCGAGTTCAGTCGGATTTGTTATGTCGGGATTTTTTGGATGTTTTGATCAAGTTTTTGAAGTTTAAAATTATGTTTAACCATGTTTTGGCATGGGACTGAAGTTTTTGGGGTTCGGGGTATTTTTAGGTTTAATTTTATTCTTTTGGTTGTTTGACATTGGCTTTCTTAGGTTTACATAACGGGTTTGACTGGTTTACATTGAGTTTTGACTGGTTTACATTGGGGTTTTTCAAGTTGCACGTCAGCGTTGGTCATTTTTTATCGGACGAAGACGATGAAGATCAAAATCAAGGACGAAGACTTTTTATTTCTATATGCGTAATCTATGTTCTGCATAAAGAAACATCCTGTAAAAAAATTTACGATGCTGTAAAACATGTAAAAATCACTACCATATAAATTTGGGTTTTTTACGGTTATATAAAAATCATATTCTTATATTTTGTGTTTAGTCTTTTTTATTGTTTCTTGGAGAGTGAATTTGAATATTTTGATGTTGATGTTTCTATGACGGAAAAGTCCAAGAAAAGTGTTTTACCGTTTTGTCCTTTCTGCACACAATGCCCATTAAAAAAAAGAATAAAAGACATTGAAACTCAATGGGTGAATCTCACCATTGATTAAAATGATCAATGGTTTAAATATTATATATTATATATATATATATATAAATGATCAATGGTTTAAATATTATATATATATATATATATATATATATATATATATATATATATATATATATATAATATATATATATATATATATTGTAGGATCGATCCTCGATGTTAAGGAACCTAAATTTGATATCTAACGTTTATAATAGCGGAAATATTACGACGTGTTTATCAAAGATAAGAATTCACCAGTTAATAGTCAATTTTATTGATGTAACAGTCAAGAATCCAGATTGACAGCGCTTCGCCTCCAAAATGCCAAAGTTACAAATGAGGACAACAAGCTGCTATTTATATACTTGCAAGTTCGCCAGTGAGGTAGCTAAGTTCGCCCGAACTTGCCTTAGCAAGTTCGGCCGAACTTGACTTAACATGTCTCTTATGGGCGAACTTGACTCAACACAACATAAATACTCCGTATTGCTAGCCTATTCAACTCTATTCTATACAGACTCGATATAAGACTAAGACATAGACATTATACACCGACAGACTCCCCCTTGGATATCGTCTTCGTCGTGTATCAGTCTTCAAAACTCTGTCTTCAAATAAACATTAACGCACACGACCGAAGAAGTTCTTGAAAGGCTTCTTTCGTCGTTCTTGTTTAGGATCCGACGTCTGATCTGTAGGAGCCACTTTGTTCATGTAATGAAATCTTCTAATACTTGCCTTTCTACTTTTCTCATGAATAGCTTCGAGACGCTTTTCCTCTTTCAGGAATTCAACTCTTTCTAAATCCCTCCAACTTGTCTGCCACATCTTCCCTGAATTTACTTCTCGAGCATAGCAAACATTCACAACTTTCTGATATTGCATAACTTGTACCTTCTCACGTTCTTCAAACACAATCTTACTATAGAACAAGCATTTAATATCTTCTCTCGAACAATTCACCAACCACATTGGATCTAGAATCCTGATTGTTCTCCATAATCCCCTCTTGCCCTGAGACCCAAGTATCTCAACTCTTTCCTTCGTGATATCCAAGTGTTCTTCAAACTTTAAAACAATAACTGCTTCACAATTAGATGGATCTATCTGCCACCACTTGAACAATGGATAGAAGTTTTGCTCAATCGGCATTAATGACATATTTCTCATGGCTCTCGGTCGCTTCATTATCAAAGTTATGTCTTTTCCCCCGTTTTCTTGTTTGTTTTGATTCGACGACCTGGAATGAATGGCTTCTAATAGTTAAATCCTTTTACCGCTTCATACTTGATCATCTTCCATAACAACTGATCAATGTACTTCATCTGATATGTAACATTCACAATCTGAACCAGCTCCTCAACATCCAAATACGGTAAAGTCTTGAAATCAGCAAGATACTTAAAGTATTGCACTCCAAATTCCCTTTTTATTGCATATACGTTCAGCTCTTTAAACCAACCCCAACTAAGAATATCTCCCAATGACACGTCTTTGTCTCTGGTAAAGAATGCTAAAGGACGTCGAAACTTACGTTCACGCGGCATTTCTTTAAACCAAGACTTCTTTGCTTGAGCTATCTCTTCTTTCGTCATCGGCTTTGGAACTACCTTCACGAACGGATTCTTCAATCTTTTCTTTTAACATATCTTCGTGTAGTTGCTTGTACATCTTCTCAAATGTAGGAAAACTATTAGTATTAGGAACGACGTACTTCGCAGTTTGACCTGTTTCATTATCAGAAGACCAATCTTCAACAATCACTCTATTGTATTCATCAGCTTTAAAACTTCTAACGTACTGATAATCATTCGGCTCAAAAGTGTTTACATTCAACACTTCTTCTTCAAAATCAAACTCTAGATCTTCAGTATCAACTTCAATTAACTTGGCCAGATCTTCCTTGGTATAGTTATGCACGTACTCGCCTTCCTCTACATTAGTTCAAGCATAAACAATAAAGGCTTTGTGGGTACTGCAACAACAGGCTTCACAAATCTTTCAACATTCAACATATCAGTCTCATCAGATGGCCCTGTCTGCCCTGACTCCCCCTCAATCTTATCATCCATCCTATTTGATTCATCATCCATTAACGAAGAGAAATCAAAATCATCTGAGACTTTAGCTTCAGTAACTTTAAGACCAACACCACCCTGATCATCCTCATCGTCATCATCAGCAACATTCCAATCCTCATACTCAGAATCATCTTTCTTTTAATCATCTTCTTTATCCTCATCTTCAGCTTCTTCATCATCCTTATTATCAGAAGCAACAATAGGATCAGAAAGCTTGACAGATTCCTCAACCTTTGGAATATCGGACTCAGAAGCTTTAGCAACATCATCAACAGACTTCTCTGCAGCTTCAGAAGAAGTAGGTGCTTCACCTTCAACACTCTTTCCTTTACCACTCGCTGCTAGTTCTTTCTCAGATCTTTTCTTAGCTTCTTGTTGATCCAAACGATCATACTCAGCGATGAAATCGATATTCAGAGCATTAGATAAAACTTTCTGCATCCTCATGAATCTTCGATCATTCAGGGCCTGAATAGTCTTTAACTCTGTATTTCTGTCTGCAGCTTCTCATTTGCATCTTGCAGACTCTCGATTAGAGCTTTAAAATATTCATGTTCATTCTCTAACACTTTCACTTTATCGTCCAACATCTCTTTTTCAACATTACTCTGATTCGTTTTCTGAATAAGCTCAGCCTTCTCTTCTTCGTTCTTTAGCACTTTTTCTTCCAAGATCTTGACACGTTTTTCGAGAAGATCAACATTAGTATCTGGAAACAAATCATTCAAGATCTTGAAGACTGATTGGATCATGCGGCATATCACCAAATAAATTCCCCCTTGGAGTTTTCGGTGTAGACTTTGGTGTTGCATCTTTTGGTGTTAACTTCTTTGGAGTAGAGCTTTCAATATGAGAAGTCGTTGGAGCAACTGGAGATGTAATGATCGGAACTTCAAGTAATTCAGTCTCAGGAGGTTCTTGTGTAACTCCTGGACGTTCAGCTTGAGAAGAAATAATGACAAGAGGTACTTATGTAGGAGGTTCTTGTGTGACTCCTCTCTCCTGTGCGCCAGAAGGTTCTTGTGTAACTTCTGCGCTTTTTAGCATTCCGATGTATCTTCTGCTTGGTGTCTTCCTTTGACTTTTTGCCTTTAGCTTGTGGAGAACCTGTAGTCTTCTTTGAAATTTCTGTTGCTGAAGACTTTGTACGCTTGGCCTTTTTCTTCGGCCTCTCTTCATCAGACTCTTTCTCTTGATTTGGATCAAAATCAGCATCCATTTCTTTTTCCCTTTCAACTTGTTTCTCTGCTTCTGTCTTTTCTAGTTCTTTCACTGGAGTTTCATCTGAATCATCATCATTTTCAGATGTAGCAGAGATAACATCATCTTTTTGAGTCGTTTTAACTGTTTCTTGACTCTCAACAACCACTGCTGCACTTGATCCAGCCTCAGCTTGAACATTCTCTGGTTCATCTTCATCTATGAGCATCGTATCAACTTTCTTTGCAGCTCGCTTCTTTTTCGGCTTTTAAGAACCGATCGCTTCGAGATTTCGGCTTGAAAGTTTTAAACCACTCTTTCTCATCGTTTAACTTTTTCTCATCACCGCTGCCTACGTTTCTTCATTTATTTTCTGGCGGCGCAACATAATTTTCATTCTTTATTGCTCCAAAAACTGGTTTAGCAACTGGTGCTGACGCTTGCTTCTGATATTAAATCAACTTCTTCACTGTTGTATCGTCGAGATGACTTAGATATAACACATCATTCGGATCACGTGCAATATTTGTGTACTTCTCATCGATTAGCATCTGGACAAACCTCGGATATAAGCACAATCTCGAATCATCCATGTTTTTCGACATAAGTGTGAAAACCAGCTTAGAATAGTTAAACGGCTTCTTCAAGATCAATGTCGTTGCCATACATGCCATGTAATCTTGAACATCGTCTAGACCTGCCTTGCGGTGACTGAATGTATGAATAATCGCATGCATTAGGAGCTTGTAGGGATCAGGCACTTCCCCTTTCTTTAGTGTGGGCTTATTAACACTCCCCTTATATCCCATTCTATAAAAACAACCTCTAACCATCTTCTCGTCCAAGAAAATCGGATCGTCTTTATCATCGTTGAACTGTAAGATCCGTCGTATATCATCTTCTGTAACAGTTATTGGTTTGACTTCATTCCCGACCTGCACAGATGATGTAATGGTCTTTTTATCTTCACTGAGACTCGCGTTCGTCCAGAAATGGTACGTATGAGATCTATAAGACACAATGCGCTCCGTAATAGCTCGATGTATTGGACATTCGTTAAGAAACTTCAAAATACTGTCGTATTCTTTCAATGATGGACATATCGTCTTGTCGAGCGTAATAAAATATTCTCAAATCAGTTTATATCGAAGTTCGGTCGAACTTATGCTTTAGTCTGTTTCATTTTGATTAATTAACAAGTCCGGTCGAACTTGATAACAAGTTCGGCCGAACTTGTCATCTTCTTCAAACCAAAACTTGCACAAACATATCATAATCATTTTAATCCAATTCAGCAAGTATTCATGGTCGATTTTAAGTGTTTAACAAGATTTTAAGCTCAATTCGTTCATTAAACCCCTAGATCTATCATATTTTATTAATTCAGATCTAGATTCATCATTTACGGTCCAATTTATGGTTCAAAACACGATTCATTACCTCGGCCATTGAAGATGGTGTGCTAATCACCAAAATCAATCCAAATTTGGGCAGAATCACGACGCAAATTTGTCAATTTCACGAAATCGCTCAAACAACTTAAGTTCGCTCAGAGGATTTAGAAAGCAGATGAATAAGTTCGGCCGAACTTGCATGGTATTTATACCATGGCAAGTTCGGGCGAACTTGATAAGCCCATGCCATAAGCCCAATCAAGTCCGGGCGAACTTAACCTTTAAACAAATCAGCCATCAGATGCAAGTTCGGTCGAACTTGCTTTAATTGTTAAACTTGATTCAGTTTAGCAAGTTCGATCGAACTTGCCAAACTCAAATTCAAATTTTTGTTTTAATTTTGCAATTTAACCCCTGAACTTTCCAATTTTTACCAGTTATGAAAATCCACTCAGTTGACCAAGTCCAAGTTAATGACCTTGGTTAATCAATTTGTCTGCCGAGTCCAAGTTAATGACCCCGGTTTGACCCGTTACGAACAAACTGTTGATATTTTCAAAATTAAAGTTTCAATTTAATGAACTTTTTATCGTTTTGGCTTTTCAGATTTTACAGATTAGCTCCCAGCCCGTTGTCAATGAGATTCCCACCAGTTCTGGCATCTTACCAGACTTCGAAGACCCGTCTTCCAACATTGGTTTGCTGAAAACACACTGAAAATCTTTTTGGTTTTAATATGTAAAGCTGATAAACTATTTACAGGACAATGTAAACTATGTACAAGCATATTTACAGATATATTTTTGTGAATTCGTGTCTAAGGATCATATCAATTATTTGAGACATATCACCAGTACCGTTGACCTTTTAATGACTTTAAGCTTTAAACTCGTTTACCTGGATTGTCGATATGTTTGTCCACTTAAACTTTACCACGTTTCTCAACGGTTTCAAGATATGTTAATGTAAAATTTATGAAACTTGACTTATCTATGGTTCCAACTTCTTGAATATACTCCCGTATCAAGATTCCATAGATTTCATCTTACAGGTGAATATAGCATAATTGATATCTGTATCTGGGTAATGCGAAGCCTTGAGAGCTCAGGTTAGTACTACCGTACAGACAGAGATATGAAGGCTCGACTTTAAGGTGTGTTCCACTTAAGGAATTTTTCAGCACTACAAATAATTAGATCTTTCGATACTTTTCAAGATTGCATGCAGTTTAGGGTTTTATAGCGAAAGTATTATAGAAGTTCTAGGCTATTGCTTCCGCAAAATCAGAAGAACTTGTATAATACCCCAGATATCAACTATCTATAAAGACGTCGTATCTCAGAATCAGGCAATCTCTCAAACGAAATTTCGGAGTACTAAGTCCATATATCCAAGATATGTTAATCCACAAGATTAAGCAGTTGTTAAATTTAGTTTATATCTCGGAAACAGTTTACTGAACGTGTTAAGCCTATCGACACATCCACAGTAAGACTCGTTTATCACTTTTAAACTTTACATTTCTTTTGTCACACCCCAATTTGCAGCGGAAGAAAAACACGGATGCAACAGACACCTCTGGTACAAGCACATTGTTTATAAAGACAATACATTGTATTAATTGCAATATGTTGAGTACATACTACATGTATGTTACAACTGCGTGTTCCCATGAACCACATAAGTATTCTAAGCTGCATGCGTCTATATCAGTATTCGTCTATAAACATGTCTTGAACAACATACACGGATCACACCAGTCTCAAGTTACCTGAAATGCATGTTAGTTTTAATAAGGGTCAGCTAAACGCTGCGTGAGTTCCATTGGTTTAATTGTTGTATAACCATATGTGTTAACAAGTTTAATTGCATGGTCATAATCACAATGACGGTCACAGTCATAGTCGCAGATGGAATACACGAGGACACAAGTGAAATCTGACTGTTTTACACCGGGCCGTGTCATCCCAGACACTCCCGGCCACCGGACCGTGTCACAAAGACACTCCCGGCCCATCAACTGCGTCACGTGCAGTTCAACGCCCCTTAGCAGTTATGCCTAAGAACACAACCAAATTAGGACACGTGTAGACCTGGTTGCCGACCTTTCTGTCGGGCGCGGCCTGGGTTTGTCAGACCAATAGTACTATTCACTGCCACGGCTTACGCTAATCACTTGTAGAGGTGAGGTAGTTCGTGTGTTAGATAATTCACATCATAAGTTTGTGCAATTAACACAGTTTTGTAACATGCCAATCATCTCAGAAACAATATCACAATTTAAAAGTGCGAGAGTAAAAGTCACTCCCAAATTGGTGCAATGACCACAGTTTGTAACAAGTTCATGTGTTAGAGAAGTGAAATTCCCTTCATAAGTTTGTGTAATCAACACATTTTGTAACATGCATTCCACCCCAATTAAAACAATAAAACAGTTAAAAGCGGGGTAGTGAAACTCACCGTGCAAACAGTGGTCTCAACACAAGAGTGATCAAGCAGTTGGATCAACTTTAATGACACACATGCAAGCATGGACTCAAATCAGTATCTAAGTTGGTAATGGTTATAACTTGGATCTGGGAAGAATTTTTTACTCCGGATTGAGTCTATAGGACACTGGTATGGTGATGGACGTCAGGGTAGTATTAGTTTTCAGTTTGGCTTCCGGGCACCGGTTCGCGTGCCAGCCAAAGTCAGTAGTTTAACGTGTTCGGATAATGGTACGGGGATACCAATAGTACAACACGTGGTTATTTAAGAATGATTAACTTTCCATCAAGGGAGTTTGAGTGTTTAGGGAGTCTAGGTTGCCCAAATTTGAGTTTCCATTTTCATTGTCGAGAATTCTCCCGAACCGTCTTAGGACACCCCATAGTGCCCAATTTTCCCGGGTATCTCCGGAATACTCCAAGTGTTCCAATTATAGTATTTGTCGGGTTGGGTCAGTTCCCAGTTCCGGCAGGTTCGTTATACGATAAACTGCCGAAATTGCTTTAAAATAATCTATTTTTAACTCCATAAATTCCCCATTTAATCTATATATCATATAAAAATCTGTAAATTTTTATATAAATCAATAAAAATCTGTATATTATGGGAAAAATTTCTGGGAATTTATTTTGTTAATTTACTTATTTAAATAAATTATTTATAAAACTATTTTTAACCACATAATTTAAATTAAATACCATCAGTAGTTCAAATATTCCAAATAAAAAAATTCCAAAACACTCTTTACATGTCCAGGAACTCCTCATAAAATTTTTAGATTTCCATTCGTTTCGTGCGTTCGGCTACCGAAAACTCGCAAAAACGCGGATTTTTAACCCAAATCAAAACTCAACCAATGGACTCCGAATTTTCCTAGAACATTACCCATATGTTCCTTAGTATCTTTGTAAAATTTGGTGATTTATTGAATTCGTTTGATGTTTTTCCGAAATTCTTTTGGTAAAACATTTAAAAATTCACCAAAAATCGTAGAAAATTCAAACATTCTAAAATTTTACTTGGACCTTCCTGAAAATACCCTACATCACCACACAAAATTTCAGCTCAATCACAGTTACACGGACCAAGTTATAGGCAAAACAATTTTTCTGCCTAGCCTAGATTCGGTTCTCGGATGTAATACCTAGCGATTCTTCTGATTCCAAGCGTTTATCTTGATCCAGAAGTGGTTGTGAGCCATATACAGTACCTATATACCGAGAAAATCAAAACATGCCATAACCCATGTCAGTCAAGCCCTGTTTCATTTTTTTCGGTTAATCAAATAGTTATGCGATTTTGGTCGAATATGTGTTGATCAGGGTATCAAAACCCAAAGATTTGTGATCATGACTACCATAGAACACCAGGAATTACCAAGGTGTTCTTATTCAGCCCATAAACTTGTTTAAACCTTCAAAATCATGGATTAAAAAGGGTTTTTCGGTTATAATTCATGTTTAATCAAGAAATCATGATGAAAACTATGAGAAACAAGGGTTATACCTTTGATTCAAGATTGTTTAAGGTTGGATCTGCTGGGATTTTAATGGAGATGTGCAGAATTTAGGGTAAAATTAAAGGAAAACAAGGAAAAATGAAAATTAAAACAATATAAAAAGGAAAAAAACATTAAAATAAGGGGGGGTGCCCCTACCCAACCCTTGCTTTGTCGTGCTTCGTTTTACGTGTTAAAAGATGATGTATATCTTTGGTTTAGCGTTTAGGTTGTTTTTCGGGTCCCACATGCGTCCTCGATTTGCGAAACGGACTCCGTTTTTCGCGTTCTTAGTGTCAAAAGACTCGGTTTTAAAAATCGAGCATAACCGTCTCGAAACACGAGCCCGGTTACGTTTTAATCATAAAATCCTCGTATTGGGTTAGTTTAAGTGTTTTTAGGCTTGATTGACCGTTCCTTGCATGTTTGGTTTGTCTTTGATTGCTCCTAACGCAAAGGCGTTTCCCTAACCAGGACTACCTTGTTTTGCGTGCCCGAGCACCTGATTCGTGAACTCAGAATCTTAAAGGGCCCTGCCGTTGGCCTACTAATCATGGTCAAATTTTTTATGCGCTGTTAAACGGAAAGCTCCAGTTTAACACGTTGTTACAGGCTAAGGACACCAACCTCACACCGTTGGCCCTTAATACTGTCATGTCAACCATGACCGCTCTCGGATTCCTCCGAGATATAACATATATTGTTTCGCACAACACACAAGTCATGAAATTTCATAAGGTTTACTCGCAATTATTGTTTTAATCATGCTTAACGGTTTAGGACCAATTAAGGTGTACCTGTTTTGTCATGGGTATTGCACATAATCATAACAATATCATGATACACATATCACGTCCGGTTACCACGGACTTGTACCAATCAAAGTTCACCGGGATTTTTCACTGTTGTCACAGTCTCCCCCGGTTAAAAGAATTTCGTCCTCGAAATTTCGTTTAGTAATTAGTTGGAAAGCTCCGTATTTATATTTGTGTCAGTCATCTGACAGACAAGTATGTTTTCGCTTTTCGTTTACTATCATCATTGTGCAAGGATGATAATTATTCTACATAGTAGCTGTGTAATTTGTCCATCCATAATTCCTACGTATTGTTAAAGTAACGTTTGTCATCACTTCCAATTTGAAAGTGAGAGTGTTGTTGGACTCATAGTAGAACAAGAGTCATGTATACAGCTTGCAGATAACTGCAATTATGATGTTTTCTTCTCATCATTATTTTCACCATTCAGACACCATAAGTTTCTTCATGATTTCGTTTAATAGTTATTGAACACCCCCTATAGAGGAGGAGTATGGATACCCTCCCAGGGTTTGCTGCGAATGTCGCAATGGTGAGCATCATGCTCCGCATGTTTGTGTTAAGGGAATAATTTGGTCTCACCGAGTAGTGCGTGACAATCTTCCCTCGTTGTCGTGTACGTGCATATCTTCAGCTAATACTAACCGAACACGAAAGTCCCTGCTATGGTAGAGAATAAGAAAGAGAAAGGCTTTTAAGAGCCTAAGGCTGCCATAAGGCGAGCATGTATACGAATCTGCACCCTCACATCAACAGGGTGCCTGAACTACTCACCCATAGTCTAATCACGTCGTAAGGATATGGAATTTCTACAGTAATAATTCCAGTTTGTGTTAAGTTTCGGGAGCTGGGCTCCCGCTGTTTTACAACTATCTGTCTCTTTTCCAAAAGGAAACAACTTAATAACTTTGATGACATCGATGTGATTTTCTGGGAGATAATCATATGAAAATTCCCATGTACCGGGAATGGTAGAGTGTGTATCTAATGCAGTTTTAATTCAAGTAACACCACCTCTAGAACGCTACTATCACGTAGTCATATTTGAGGTGTGACGAGTGACTAGCGACCACAAGTATCACCATGATGCCCTACACGTGGGATCGCATTGATCGTAGACGTACGAGTAATTTGGTAAAAGATGACTAAGTAACGAGTCATCGAATCAAGGTTCCCCATCGCCGAAGTACCCCCAGCAGGGTTGGAACATAGCCACGTTCTACTAACATTTCAAAATGGATATCGTTAATGGAAACAACAACAAATAATCGTGTTCTCGAAAGATTAACTAGTCGAATATTGTTTACACTAGTCACTAGATAGTTGATCACCACTTGACCATCTCGGTCTCGTGGTTATTCGAGTCAAATTCGGACTTGGTATGATCTGACTTTACATGAGTATAGAAAGATATAATGCTTTCCCATCTTGGCACCTCCACCATTTGAGTCACCGACTAAACATAAGGGTTTCGTCGAGTTCGTTCATGCCAAACCATATTGGTTTAGATTGAGAAATTCGTGTGGTTTGATGAACCCATGGGCTAAAGCCCGAATCCATAGTCACCCTAGTCTGATCGGACAGTTGACCACTGAATCTGATTTTTCCAGCTAGTCTCATATTTATAATAATGTAAACAAGGAATGAAGATCCGCCCCCCGGGGTTGGTCGAGACTAGGGTCGTTGAGTTTCTCACCCTTTGTCGTAGGATTAGTCTGTTCTGTTTCCCAATAGGGCACGGAAGGAATACGTGCTGCTGGGAAATGTAGAAACATAGATCTACAATCGCTCGGCAACCTCTTGAAATAACAAGAGTAGCTTAAGAAAGGCTGAATGAAAATCGTAATCAATCGAGGTAAGTCTAGCACGCTGACGGCAAGGATATGAATAAAGGTTATGAATCCATTTCACAGTCAGTCAGTGCATCCAACCAAGCACCGATTTACACTTTGGTCATTTAGTTTGACTTGGTATCGCACATCGAGGTATCTACAATTCATAGCGTATGTTAAGTAACTATCCAAGTTGGAAGAGAATTAGTTGTAGCGTCGAAGTCTTATTCCTATTTTAGGTATATACTACGTGTCTCACTAACGGAATTCCCCTCTGGATTGACATGATATCCAAGGGACGTACAACTATTCTATCCCTTCATCTGGAATGATCAGGACTACTAGATTTATGGTTTAGCTTTCCCAGGTGGGTTCAGCGCACAAAAGACACCAATTACGATATTCAGACGACTCATGACTACTCCATTTCAAAGAGAGTTTGGTTTTGACCGTGTTACTTAGTGCGGGATAGTTCCTAATTCTTAGAACTAGGTGGTACGAATACACATGTGTGTATATATATATATATAGTATCATACTTAAGATTTCTCCCGTTCTTGTTTCTTTAGGTAGCACAAGGATTTTGGTGACTTGAAAATAACGAAGAATCGGGTTTCTCGGTACCTCGTATTTCGCGAATACTCATTTAAATCGATCAAAATGAAAATCAATTGAAGATACCAATCAGTCGAAGGAAGACGAGGGGTGTTTCAACAATATTCCCTTGATCTAGGGAATTTACTCCTCGTATACTCACAAGGACAAGCAACGCCGTTTAACGTATAACTCTTGGTTACTTACAAGAGTAAGGTATCGTTAACTTTGTATCCACTTGACGGATGAAAGTCAGTGTATCTCATGTATCATCCTCCTACACATGTAGGAGATCCGTTACCAATTAACACCCTTACAACGTCCGAAGGGAATTTCAATCATCCTCTAGAATCGTGAATAACATTGTGTATAAATATTTGGGCTTCTCAGATGTTTCAAGGGAGAGGAGGAGACATGTGGTGTTCTCCGGTTATTATTATCGTAGCGTTGGGGAGTCAATATTTACGATGGGGAGTCAATATGTCTTATAGGCATATAAGTATCTGAGTTGGTCTCTACTAAGGACCACTCGCACGGCTGTCGTAGGTATCGTGTCACGAAAAGCCTTAATGAAAGGAACTAAAGACCCATGTATCTCCTTATGCGATTTCTAGCATGAATGCATCGCCCTCATGCGGGTGATATTGATTCAAGACTTAGTATCTCAAGGTTACCGAAAGAATTCAGGTCAGGACCCCGTGTAGTCTAGAGTTGAAGATGTAATTAAGCGTTGTCACAGGTTAAACATCGTATTACAGTACTTGAATACTACTCGAAGGCGATCTCGTCTTTCATTAGAACATATTTTCTCCAAGTTATGCGAGGCTGAAAACAAGGGATTGTTTGGTTTATAAAAATTTTATACGATTCTTCTAAATACCGTCCTTCGAATTTGATACATATATATATAAATAAAAATAATCATTCGATGGAAAATTCGCTTTGTGTCTTTTGTTTATTAAGTATTCCTTAAGAGGTAGCTTCGTTACGGTCCTTCGTACCGTTCATTCACTACTTCTTCGAGTTACTAGGAATTTACCTTGTAGTAGTTCGAACTAAATCAATAGGATTCAAGGTTGTAAGTCACTTGGTTCTATCACCGAGACACCTGTCGTAGTTCCATAGGAAGCTATTGTACTGCAACATAGTTTAAAATTGATTAAAAATATGTATCGGACCTAACTCTTTCTAACAGTGTTAGTAAGGACAGTTGAAGTGATTTGAAACAATGAATCAGATTACTTTCTGATTATAGTTTTCTTACTTCGTATAGGGGTTACGTCACCCATACCCAAGATTTACCAAATTAACCCTTGGGTTGAACTGCGGATAATGTTGTATTTATAAATACACGTATACCTATAAGTGTCTGGTTAATACGAAGTATTAACAGTTACGAGGACTATGGACAAAATGTTTTCGCCTCCACGAGTCTTATTACAATCACATCCGCATCCACTCAACCTCTTGCCGATCTTTGATTACAACGGATGAGTTTCTCCATTTATGTGTTATCCCCAACTCCTCTTGGGTTATCAATACCGATGATAATTACGTGTTCTTACTAAGACTTTGAGGTTGTATCACTAACGGACGACGGTTAGTAAAGGAAATATATACTTCAAACGAATAGTTTCCTAGACGACGTTCGGCGACATGAGTATAGTTTGTTCGCCGTAACGTAATGATTTCGAAGATATGACTATACGTTCCAGCAAATCCCGCCAAAAGAAATAACTTACGCTGAATTGTCTGACCAAAGACAGAACATTGTTACCTGTCGCGAATCGATCATTGGGTCATCGATGTGGGTAAGCTATCACCGGCTATACCCAAATAGTTCAGTATGGAGTACTACTGAGGTGTAGTACCCTAGAAGATCGTACTATAATTTAAAAAAAAAGGACCTTTTCCGGATTAAGCCAAAGGTCGTTATGTGTCAACCTCCCAACTATTTTTTCATTTAAAATTACTACAACTGTATATAGATATCGTGGTTACGACAACTATGGCGTTATCTATCGCA
The DNA here is from genome assembly GCA_947069175.1 of Scalesia atractyloides. Classification (NCBI taxonomy): domain Eukaryota; kingdom Viridiplantae; phylum Streptophyta; class Magnoliopsida; order Asterales; family Asteraceae; genus Scalesia; species Scalesia atractyloides. The sequence continues at coordinate 45,149,895 of CAMTDV010000016.1, forward strand.
TCAAACAGAGTCGAAGTCTCAATACCGCATTGCCCAAAACATAACCGTACAAATCGCGACATGAAGCCCGTCTGCCCTGAGTAACGGTACATTGATAATGTAGCCGGGTGTTTATATATAGGAAGTACCGCAGCGTATCCACCACACCCATATACATGATCAATGTTCCGTTCACTACAATTTATGGGCCTCATATTACTTTTTACAAATAATTAAATGAAATTCAAAACAATCATTAATCGTAAAGAACACAATGGAACCAACGGTCACACGAAATGATGTTCCACATCGCAAAGCGTTTCAAAGGAATCTGTGTCATCACAAACTCTATACCCCATGGCATCGAATGACAACGGGAAGGGTAACTTATTTGCGCACCCCATGCCATCTCCATAACCCAGAGATTGTCATGTTCAGTTATAACATATATCGAAACACGTGCTAAGGAATACCACTAAGTATTATAGTCTTACACGACGTGAGAGCTAGTGCCAAAGTTATAAGCGAAAGAGGAATCCCGCGGACCATCAAATGAATCGCGGATTCAAGGACGAAAAAGTTTCGTAAGATGTTTGACTCTGCGATTGTATAATAATCGAATGTAAAGCAACGAGAAGTGAAGTGAGGATCCGTACACGGCCTCCCAGTCAATTAGAACGACCTGCGCGTTCTTTGTATATCTATGTACATTTTGAAGTACCATTCTGGTATACAATCGTTGTTATAATAATTATAAGGATAGAGTTGGTGAAATCGTATCGTAATAAAGGCTTAAGTTCTCACATTATAAAGTATAAGTAACAGATAGGAATCCAACTCTAGTGGATATTAAATATGTGGTCAGTAGGAATGTGGAATGGACTGTAACACCAGTTTCTGCCTATCCCGAAGGCATATGTAGTAACGCATTATTCACCAATCCCAACTCATGTATCAAATTACGCCCAAACATTCACACACTATCACCTTGGTACACTTATCACACGTATGTATCATTCCATGTATTTAAGGGTGTTTATTACCGCGGCTTTCCCAACACTGCCTCGTATGAGCAAGTCTATTATTACGTTCCGGACCATAATAACCCACTTGCCTCACAAGGCCATCCTGGTACTTGTAAATAGGATACTTTACAGTGTTCACTAAGCATCTTTAGTTGAGGTTAATTTTTCCAATAATGTCCACTAAAGTCCGAGCCTGTAATTATAGTCTAGGTTTCCTTAAAGGCACCTAATTCTCTATAACCAATGGCTCTGATATCATCTTCTGTCACACCCCAATTTGCAGCGGAAGAAAAACACGGGATGCAACAGACACCTCTGGTACAAGCACATTGTTTATAAACACACTACATTGTATTAATTGCAATATGTTGAGTACATACAACATGTATGTTACAACTACAGGTTCTCATGAACCACATAAGTATTCTAAGCCGCATGCGTCTATATCAGTATTCGTCTATAAACATGTCTTGAACAACATACACGAATCACACCAGTCTCAAGTTACCTGAAATGCATGTTATTTTTAAAAAGGGTCAGCTAAACGCTGCGTGAGTTCCACTGGTTTAATTGTTGTATAGCCATATGTGTTAACAAGTTTAATTGCACTGGTCATAATCACAATGACGGTCACAGTCATAGTCGCAGATGGAATAACACGAGGACACAAGTGAGACCTGACTGTTTTACCCCGGGCCGTGTCATCCCAGACACTCCCGGCCACCGGACCGTGTCACAAAGACACTCCCGGCCCATCAACTGCGTCACGTGCAGTTCAAAGCCCCTTAGCAGTTATGCCTAACAACCCAACCAAATTAGCCGACCTTTCTGTCGGGCGCGGCCTGGGTTCGTCAGACCAATAGTACTATTCACTGCCCACGGCTTACGCTAATCACTTGTAGAGGGGAGGTAGTTCGTGTGTTAGATAATTCACATCATAAGTTTGTGCAATTAACACAGTTTTGTAACATGCCAATCATCTCAGAAACAATATCACAATTTAAAAGCGGGAGAGTAAAACTCACTCCCAAATTGGTGCAATGATCACAGTTTGTAACAAGTTCATGTGTTAGGGAAGTGAAATTCCCTTTATAAGTTTGTGTAATCAACACAGTTTGTAACATGCATTCCATCCCAAGTAAAACAATAAAATAGTTAAAAGCGGGGTAGTGAAACTCACCGTGCGAACACTGGTCTCAACCAAGAGTGATCAAGCAGCTGGATCAACTTTAATGACACACATGCAAGCATGGACTCAAATCAGTATCTAAGTTGGTATTGGTTATAACTTGGATCTGGTCAGGAGTTTTTACTCTGGATTGTGTGTATAGGACACTGGTATGGTGATGGACGTCAGGGTAGTATTAGTTTACAGTTTGGCTTTCGGGCAGCCGTTCGCGTGCCAGCCAAAGTCAGTAGTTTAACGTGTTTGGATAATGGTACGGGGATACCAATAGTACCAACACGTGGTTATTTAAGAATGATTAACTTTCCATCAAGTGAGTTTGAGTGTTTGGGGAGTCTAGGTTGCCTAAATTTGAGTTTCCATTTTCACTGTCGGGAATTCTCTCGAACTGTCTTAGGACACCCCATAGTGCCCAATTTGCCCGGGTATTTCCTGGAATACTCCCAGTGTTCCAATTATAGTATTTGTCGGGTTGGGTCAGTTCCCAGTTCCGGCAGGTTCGTTATACGGTAAACTGTCGAAATTGCTTTAAAATAATCTATTTTTAACTCCATCAATTCCCATTTAATCTATATTTCATATAAAAATCTGTAAATTTTTATATAAATCTTCAAAATCTGTAGATTATGGGAAAAATTTCTGGGAATTTATTTTGTTAATTTACTTATTTAAATAAATTATTTATAAAACTATTTTTAACCACATAATTTCAATTAAATACCATCAGTAGTTCAAAAATTCCAAATAAAAAAATTCCAGAACACTCTTACATGTCCAGGAACTCCTCACAAAATTTTTAGATTTTTTCCCATTTCGTTTCGGTGCGTTCCCGGCTACCGAAAACTCGCAGAAACGCGGATTTTTAACCCAAATCAAAACTCAACCAATGGGCTCTGAATTTTTCTAGAACATTCCCCATATGTTCCTTAGTGTCTCTGTAAAATTTGGTGATTTATTGAATTCGTTTGATAATTTTTCCGAAATTCTTTTGGTAAAACATTTAAAAATTCACCAAAAATCGTAGAAAATTTCAAAAATTCTAAAATTTTACGTGGACCTTCCTGACAATATCCTACATCACCACACCAAATTTCAGCTCAATCAAATTTACACGTACCGTTGCCCTACTAATCTTGGTCAAATGTTTAATGTGCTGTTAAACGGAAAGCTCCGGTTTAACACATTGTTACAGGCTAAGGACACCAACCTCACACCATTGGCCCTTAATAGTGTCATGTCAACCATGACGTGCTCTCGGATTCCTCCAAGATATAACATATATTGTTTCGCACAACACACAAGTCATGAAATTTCACAAGGTTTACGCGCAATTATTGTTTTAATCATGCTTAATGGTTAGGACCAATTAAGGTGTACCAGTTTTGTCATGGGTATCGCATATAATCATAACAATATTATGATACACATATCACGTCCGGTTACCACGGACTTGTACCCATCAAAGTTTACCGGGAGTTTTCACAGTTGTCACATCTTTGGCGTACTTTGATGGTCCACTGATGTAAAATCATTTCCTTTTTGTGACACCGAATTCTTTTTTGTCTTTTTCAGTGTTTTTGTACATTTTTAAAATTTTTCATATGTTTTTGTATTTTCCCAAGTATTTCTCCCCCTAAAATCAAAAACATATTTTTGGATTTTAAATTTTAAGAAATACTAAACTAGAAAGATATTTACAAACCATACAAACCAATGCGGGTTACATGAACTCGTCGTCCGATCTGTATTCAACCTCAGCTTCCGCACCTGTAAGCAAATTTTTAATACCGTTAAGCCGCATTAGATATTTAAATCTTGTTAATGGAAATGCTTTGGTATAAAAATCAGCCTTTTGTTCGTCGTGTGGATTTTTCTATTCGAACCAATTTCTTTTCGTAACAGTCACGAATGAAATGGTAACGAATTTCAATGTGGTTTTGTACGTCAGTGATGAACCAGATTTTTAGTTATATCGATGGCTGCTTTATTATCTACAAATAAAAGCGTGTTAAGAAACTGCAGACCATAATCCCCATCTGTTGCTGAATCCAGAGAATTCGTGAGCAACAGTTGGAAGCAGAAATGTATTCCGCCTCACAGGTTGAGAGAGAGACCGTGGTCTGTTTCTTTCGAGTTCAGTTTGTCTGCTCCGAAGTCTGAGTCAGCGTATCCTGTTAGGTCGAAATTGTCGTTTTTAGGATACCATAAGCCCGTGCTAGGACATCCCTTTAAATAACGGAAGATTCGCTTGACTATCTACATGTGTGACACTCGAGGACTAGACTGATATCTCGCACATAAGAAGGTAGGATACATGATGTTTGGGCGAGATGCCGTCAGATACATCAGCGATCCTATCATCGATCGATAAAGTGTGTCATCAACTTTCATTCCCGTCTCGTCTACGCAAATCCCATGGTTCAGTGCCAGCGGTGTCGAAAGCGGCTTCGAGCTATCCATTTCAAACTTTTTGAGAATGTCATGAACATACTTAGTCTGATGAATGAATATCCCGTCTGGAAGCTGATCCACTTGTAGACCTAAGAAGAACTTCATTTCACCCATCGAGGACATCTCAAATTTCTTCTTCATGATTTTTTCAAACTCTTTGCATAGACTGTCATCCGTAGAACCGAAAATGATATCATACACATAGATTTGTACAATTATCAGATGTGATCCAACTTCTCTGGTAAACAAAGTGCTGTCCATTGTGCCTCTTGCAAAGCCATTTCCAACGAGATGTTGCGATAACGTCTCGTACCAAGCTCTCGGGGCTTGGTGTAGTCTGTACAAAGCTTTATCCAGGAGATATGCTTTGTTCTTGTTCAGTGGATCGACAAAACCCGTGGTTGGCCGACGTACACTTGTTCTCGAAGTTTACCGTAGAGAAACGCAGATTTTACATCCAACTGGTACACCTTAAATCCTTTCCAAGCTGCGAACGCTAGGAAAATGCGGATAGACTCTAATCGCGCAACTGGTGCATATACCTCCGTGTAATCTATACCTTCCTGCTGGTGGAATCCTTTGACAACCAGCCGAGCTTTGTTTCTGACTTTTACAGCCCGATCGTCTCTTTTGCACTTGAAGACCCACTTTGTGTCAATAGCTTTCTGCTTCGGTGGCAAGTCTACAAGCTTCCAAACACCCAACTTCTCGAACTGAACAGTTCTTCTTGCATTGCTATCACCCAATTCTCGTCAGCCAGAGCCTCATTAACTATTTTTGGCTCTATTTGAGAAATGAAACATGTGTAGTAGCAGTAGTTTTGAGTTGGAGCAACTCGGGTGTAGAAACAACTAAGTGCTTTATTGATTTGGCTTCGAGTACGCACACCAGTTTGTAGTTCTCCTATAATATTCGTTGAAGGATGGTAAGAATATGATCGCGGCATTTCTTCTGTTGGAACATCAATTGAGCTTTGCTGATTTGAAACAATCAGATCATTGTTCTCAACATTAGGAGCACTTGATGAAGCTTCATTCTGATTTCTCGGACTAGCAGATTGATTCAACATGTTAGATATCTGCTCAACTTCTTCATCCGATGAAGTTTCACCATCAGCATCAAATGTCGGTGCTTCATCTGAGTTAGAATTCTGACTCTGAGGCATGCTGGGACCTGATGTTGTAGTTCCTGGTTCATTAGAAGCATTCATTGGAAGTGTAGCAGGTATTACTTCTGCTTCATAAATATTTTCAACTTGAACACTGCTATTGCTCGGACCTTCTTCGAAAGATGAAGAATCCAACGTGGGTTGATTAACCACAATTGGTCTAATAATTTGTTCTTGATTCGCCGACTGTTGAAGATAGTATAACGTTGCAATTTCTTCTTCAGACGGTTCTTCCGGCAAGTCGAATGACTTCCAAAGATCTTGGTAGTTAAACAGCCACGCGTCACCTCTCCTTTGAATAGGATCCATATAGTTAAAACAATCCACGTGATGTGCTTCAATAACCTTTCTCAACGAGGGAACATATACTCTTCTTAGCGGACTCGCATATCCGACCAAGAAACCTTCAAGAGATTTAGCTCCGAATTTACCATCTTGATCGATTATAATACATGGCGCACCAAATGGCTCTAGGAATTTCAAATATAAGGCTTTCGTCGGTTTATCATCTCAAAACATGTTTTCTTTGTTGGTTTAACAGTGAGAACTCTGTTTAGCGTGTAGCAAGTCGCAGTAACTGCTTCACTCCAGAAGCTGACTGGAAGTTTAGAATCTGCAAGCATGGTTCTCACAGTTTCAATTAAAGTTCTGTTCTTCCTTTCAGCAACACCGTTTTGCTGTGGGTATAAGGTGCACTAAACTCGTGCAAAATCCCTTAGCGTTGCAGAATTCCTTTATTTTGTTATTCTTAAACTTTGTGCCGTTGTCACTTCTAATGCGTCTGACTGGCAGATGATAAAGATTCTCGAGTTTCTTGAATAGAATCACCAAGTTTTCGAACGTTTCGACTTTTGATTCCTGAAAGAATACCCACGAATATCTGGAATAGTCACCTGTCACGACCAAGCAGTATAAGTCTCCTAAAATACTTCGAACATTAACGGGACCAAATAAATCCATGTGAATACGTTCTAGCGGCAACTTGATTGAGTTCAGAATTTTCTTCAGATGAGATTTCTTGATCTGCTTTCCCTTTTTACATTCTAAGCAGTGATCAGACATATGAAAGCTCCGAAGATTTACACCCTCTACAAGATCATTATGAACCAAGAAATTCATTTTTTCGCAAATGAATATGCCCCATCTTATGATGCCAAAGAATAGAATCTTTCTCAGTAGCCTTTGTCACAAAACATTGCGCTGATTTTGATGAAGTGGTAGCGATGCCCATATCTAAGACATATAGATCATTCTCACGTGGTGCTCGCATCAGAATCCACTCATCTGGAATCATAAATCCGGACTTCAAGATAATACATTCTTTGTCATTGAAATGCACCCTGAACTTCTTGTCGCAAATCTATGATATGCTCAGAAGATTATTCTCCAGCTCTGCAATATAGTTCACACGATCGAATGAAACAACGCCATTGGAGAGTTTTCCCTCAGCGACTATTCTTCCACCCTGGTTACCCACAAATCCAACATATCCACCATTGATAGCTTTTATGTCGAATAGCAACGCTTTCATTCCCGTCATATGCCTGGACGCTCCACTATCCAGAATCCACTTGGAAAGTACGGATCTCTGGAGCCCCTGCACATTTCAGCAATTAGTTAAACAGCGCGACCCAAGCCTTCTTGGTCTTGGGTTGAATTGGATAACCATCGTCGAATCAAAATCACATTCGATCAGCATAGTCAAATTCATAATCGTCATCTGGATTTTCTACGATGTTTATGTTTGAAAACTTCACTTTCTTTTTATCTTTTGAAACATTACTATTTGTAAATTTGACAATGTTAGTTTTGATTTCAGATTTTGATTCTTTTGTGTTATCAGTCTTTACAAGCTCAGACTTAATAACATCGGATGTTGTTGACATTTTCTTCGCAATCTAGGCTTGAGATTTTATGTTAGCCTTCTTGATGTAAAACTTGTTTGCATTAGCCTTTGATGTTTCACCTTTTCCGAAAATTGAATTTTCAACCTTCTTCTCTGTTTTAGATTTAACTTCAACTTTTGATTCATTTTGTTTCAAAATTGTTACAGGTTTTACAAACTCTGGTTGCTTCGGTTTTACAACATTTGAACTTTCTTTCCTTCTGAAGATAATCCGGCTTTGATTTCGGACATTGGCGTGCAATATGACCAATTTCGTTGCACTTGAAACAAGTCCGAGAATCATGTGGATGTCCTTTAGTGGGTTTTACACCACTTGTTTTGGCACCACTTGCAATTTTGGCTTTATCTCGAAGTTCTTTCTGTTTCTTAAACTCATCATTTGATTGTTTTCCAATCAAACTTTCCTCATGAACCGTGCTCGTCACATATACAAAATTCATATTTTTATTCTTGTATTCATGAAATGGTGACATTTTCTTTTTAGGTTCATCTAATTCTTCTAATCCCAACCCAGCTCTCCGGTTTTCCGGATGATCACCACCATTTCTTCGGTAGTTGTTTCTTTTAGGTTTGGAATAGAATTTTCTTTCATTGATCTCCAGATTATCTGATGTGACTTCCACGAGTTTAAAGAATTTATCTAATAATTCTTCCTTCACATTCTGAAGTGGAAAACTATCATCAAAGTACAATCTATCAGAATCCTTAACCTTGTACCTAACAACGTTAGGATCATCACTTAGATCGTCATCGATGATTTATCGTCACCTTCGGACTGTGAATCAGAATTCTTTGAACTCGAGTCGGCGCTTTTAAAGCTGCCTTCATCAGAATCATTCAGAACATTTTCAACCACATTCTTAACCACACATTGTCATTATTGTTTTAGTATAGATTACATCAATGTTCTCTGGCGGCTCATTTTTCTTTTCAGATAACAACTCAATGTTGAGTGCCTTATCCATCCCATCAGCAGATTTGCGACAATACTTCTCGCATAGGGGTGGAGGAATTGCTGTATTCTTTACCAATTTTCTTTTTAGGTTTATCTTCCGATGGAATTGTCAGAAGAATGTGATCAATGACATACGCGTTACAAGTATAACTTCTTAAAAGTTGTTGAACACGTTCTATTTCAATTTTCATGTTCTGGAGTTGTTGTTTGGTCTCAGCAATGGTGTTTATATAGATGTTTACTGCTTTTTGTTTATCCATTACTGTACCTTTTAACATTCTCACAGTATCATGTTGTTCGATATTATTTCTATCGAGCCTGCCATAATCATCTTTCATTTTGTCATACTCTTCCTTCATTGTACGACAATCGTATTTGAAATGTTCGTTATGTACATTGAGTTCAGCGATGATTTGTGATTTTTTGGCACATTCAGCACATGGCTCGGTACATTTTGTACAAGGTTTCTCAACCTCTACAACTTGTACTTTAACAACTTCCTTTACCTCTGAACCTACCTTGGTTAGATTTGCCATCAAAGCTTTATCGGCAATGTCCTTGAGGTTTTCAGCATTCATTTCTTGAGTAACATCAATGACTTCTTCAGCAATAGATTTCTCCTCGGCAACTTGCTCCTGAGAACTTCCGTCAAAGTGACCTGCAAAACTTTCACAAGAGTTAGGAGATAAAATCCCTGATTCTGCATGTGAACATACTTTTCTTCCTCCTGTTGTTGTTGCAAATACTGTTCCAGTAAAATATTCTCTAGAGCTGCTGCTTCTTCGGCAGATGTGTCTTCAACAACTTGAGCCATCAATGCAACTCCGGTCTTCTTACCGATATAAGAGTTCCAGTCGAAACCATCATCTTCGTTTGATGCAACCATAGCTTTCTCAGTGTTGCTACTGTTTGGTTTCTCTTGAATTTCAATCTGAGTCTTCTTCGGGAAAGGCTTGTATTGAAGTGACTTCTTGTAATACTCGTTGCCTCCTCCGAATGGACTTTGATTGCCCGTTGCTTCAGGGTTTTTGCATTCTCTCTTGAAATGCCCTTTCTATCGGCATCTAAAGCACGTGACTTTCGATTTGTCGAAGCCCAACTTGTTGCTAGAATTTCCGATATCTCGGCCTGTGAGAGTAACAAACTTGGTAACTCTTCGTATGATAGAAGCTAAACACCACTTTATATCATGAGATCCAGTTCTTCTTCGTCCACCTGGTCGTAGTCTTCGGCGATCATCTCGGGATTGCCGATTTTCCCAGCTACAAGACTTTCATACGATTCTAGAATAGTGGCGAGAAGTGCCATGTGTTGCTTAGCAGTTTGCTTAGAAACATCATTGTTCAAATTAACACGATGTTACATTTGAAAACATTCGAATCAGAATTTGTTTGTTGGTTCTGATTTGCTTGACTCTGATAAGACGAATTTGAACCAGTGCTTGAGAATGAAGACTGTGGACTTTGATCATATTGAGGGTATGATCGTTCTGATTCTGCTGCAAATTGTTCGAAGAATTCAAACTCGCATTGAATACTGTCTGAATCTTTGGGCTTGAAATGTTGTCTTGCATTCCAGTTTTATAATACAGTACCAACATCTTGAACAACATTAGCATTTTTCGACTTCGCGATCTTTAGAAGTTCCATTTCATGACCTTCAAGTTTGTCGATGAATGTAGACAACTTGAAGAATTCCCAATTTGCACTTTCTTTCAGAACCATCAGGTAAGTAGTCCCTCTCCATCAGGTAGTGCGTCTGCAAGCTTATCGACATACTCTTGCTCCTTCTTCTCTAGACCGTGTCTTCTCATTTGGACTTTAAGATGACAGAAACGTTCAATCATCTGTCTCATAGTCTCACCCTTCAGCATATTAAAGATATCGAACTCTTTCATGATGAGCGCCTTTTTACTTTTGATTATCTCGGCGCTTCCTTGGTATTTCTTTTGAAGCGAAAGCCAGAGTTCTCTTGCAGTAGTGTATTCCGGTAGCAAGACGAGAATATCTTCTTTAACGGATTGTTGGATAAAACTGATCATCTTTTTCTCAGCAGTATATTCTTCTTTCTGTGTCATGGAGTATTTGAACTTCTCCAGAACTTGCTGATGTTCATCCAACGGAATAGTATAACCTCTCTCGATCGACACCCAGCCTAGGAAGTGCATGGCTTGAACCCAATATGTAAACTTCTCCTTCCATCCTTCTACTGTCCTTGCTCATTAGTTTTGGCGGTTTAACAGTCGTGGCCATCTCGTTGTCAAGATTGACTTGTTGGATCACGTTGGCATTTGACGAACCGCTGCAGTCATATATGCTCTTTGTAGATCATCCATCGCGAATAACGAGACGTGTACACTGAAAACAATTCAAAACTTTTGAAAACAATTAGCTTTACTACAAGTTCGGTCGAACTTGTAGTGAAATGAAGAATTCTTTGATTTTATCACAAGTTCGGTCGAACTTGTGATTAGTTTTAAAATTTTCTTTAGATTGAACTTCGGTCGAACTTGTAATTGATATTTATGAGAAAAGTATGCAAGTACGGGCGAACTTAACAAGTTATCTTGAATTTTTTTATCAAGTTTGGTCGAACTTGTACAAAAACTCTATGAAATTTTAGTAAGTTCGAGCGAACTTAGCAACAATTCCTTCAAAAACACTTCAAGTTCGAGACGAACTTGGTAAAAACTCACTGAAAAAGTGACTTTTTACCTCAAGTTCGGTCGAACTTGGCTAACAAGTTCGATGGAGAGGGTTTTGAAAAACATGGTTTTTGCACAATTTTTCAACAATTCGTTTGATTTTGGTCTTCGAATCTTTCAAGGGTTTATCTTTGTTGTATTTTACATGATATATTCAAAATTGAAAAGATTTTGAACCGTGAATTCTTCATTTTTTTGTGAAAAAGTTATGAAAAATAGAAGAATGGAGTAGAAATAGAAATGTTCTTGTCTTGATTACTATCAAATCAGGCTGTTCTAGCTCTGATACCACTTGTAGGATCGATCATCGATGCTAAGGAACCTAAATTTGATATCTAACATTCATAATAACGGAAATATTATGACGTGTTTACCAAAGACAAGAATTAATCAGTTAATAGTCAATTTTATTGATGTAACAGTCAAGAATCCAGATTGACAGAGTTTCGCCTCCAAAATGCCAAAGTTACAAATGAGGACAACAAGCTAGCTATTTATAGACTTGCAAGTTCGCTAGTGAGGTAGCTAAGTTCGGCCGAACTTGACTTAACATGTCTTTTATGGGCAAACTTGACTCAACACAACATAAATACTTCGTATTGCTAGCCTATTCAACTCTATTCTATACATATCGATATAAGACTAAGACATAGACATTATGCACCTATATATATATATTTTATATATATATATATTATATATATATATGTATATATATTGATTAGGGTTAGGATCAGGTGAGAAGCACTAGGCTAATTGAGAAACTTGAGAAGCATTCTGGACACACATTTTTTCAAAGCTTTTCGTAATATACACATACGTATAGTTTAAAACTGACTATATACATATTTGTATAATGCAATATACATATATGTATATAGTCAGTTTTAACTATACGTATGTGTATATTACGATAAGCTTAGAAAAATGTGCGGTCCAGAATGCTTCTAAGTTTCTCAAATAGGGTGGACTTCTCTTATGATCCATACCCTATATATATATATATATATATATATATATATATATATATATATGATTCGGTTCAAGAGAGAACCAATCCCAGTTGCGAGAACCATGACAACGTCTATTATCCAATAGCATATTTATCACATCACCCATAACCAAATTAAATCAAAAGGTATTTTAGTCTTTTACTTCCCATGTCACATCTTTTTTCTCTCCTCTATTTAAAAGTCAATATGTAAATATTTTATCTCTCTTCGATTTAAAACTTAACATGTCATATCTTTTTCCTCTCTTCTATTTAGAATTCAACATGAGACACCTATTGAGTCATGATTTTTAGGTGAGTTCGTTTGGTAAGATTCTCAAATTTCGTAAACCCGAAATCGGGGTGTCGGGGGCATAAAAAGATGTTTGGCGTAAAAAAATTTGTAAAAAAGTTTTTGAAAAAAAAATTGTAAAAACGTTTTTGTAAAAAAGTTTTTTTGTAAAAATAAAATATTTTTGTTTGGCATAAATATTTTTTGTTTTTTGTAAAAAAAGTTTAAACCCGTAAAAAATTATTTTTTTGTAAAAAAAATTTGTTTTAAAGTTTAAAACCACGCGTAAAAAAGTTTAAAACCGGCGCGTAAAAAAGTTTAAAACCGCGCGTAGAAAAACTTTTATACCCGCGCGTAAAAAAATTTAAAACAGCGCGTAAAAAAGTTTTAAACCGGCGTGTAAAAAAAGTTTTAAACCATCGCGTAAAAAAAGTTTAAAACCGCGCGTAAGAAAAGTTGAAAACCGGCGCGTAAAAAAAGTTTAAAACCGATGCGTAAAAAAAGTTTCTAAAACAGCGCATAAAAAAAGTTTGAACACACGCGTAAAAAAAGTGTAAAACCGCGCGTAAAAAAAAGTTTAAAACTTGCGCGTAAAAAAAGTTTAAAACCGCCCGTAAAAAAATTTCAAACCGGCGCGTAAATAAAGTTTAAAACCGGCGCGTAAAAAAGTTTGAAACCGCGTGTAAAAAAGTCTAAACTCGCGCGTAAAAATGTTTAAAACCAGCGTGCAAAAAAAGTTTGAAACCCTACGTAAATAATTTTCTTACTGCATGATTAAAAAATAACATTAATTAAATCATAAACATTAATTAAAGCACAATGATTGCAACTTTAATTACAATCATTAAAGAGCTTAGTAAAAATACCAATTTACCCTTATATATATATATATATATATATATATATATATATATATATATGGGATGGGTAAAACGAGAACCACCTTGAGTTGTGAGAACCATAGGAACCAATATAAGTCATTGATCAAAAGTGTTTTAATGGATAAGATTAAAAGACAATAAAGTAGTTGTAATTATTGTGTTTTAATTAATGAGTTTTTGTTTTTAGTGAGATAAGGGTAAATTGGTATTTTTACTAAGCTCTATAATGATTGGTAATTAAAGTTGTAATCATTGTACTTTAACTAATGTTTGTGATTTAATTAATGTTATTTTTGAATTATGCACTAAAAAAATTATTTTACGTAGTGTTTCAAACTTTTTTTGAGCGCCATTTTTAAATATTTTTATGCGCGGGTTCAGACTTTTGTTAAGCGCGTGTTCAAACTTTTTTTACGCCCGATTATAAACTTTATTTACGCGCCGGTTTGAAATTTTTTTACGCGCGGTTTTAAACTTCTTTTACGCGCCGGTTTTAAACTTTTTTTACGCGCGGTTTTACACTTTTTTTACGCGCGGTTTTAGAAACTTTTTTACGCATCGGTTTTAAACTTTTTTTACGCGCCGGTATAAAAGTTTTTTTACGCGCGGGTTTAAACTTTTTTTACACGTGGTTTTAAACTATAAAACAATTTTTTTTTACAAAAAAAACAAATTTTTTACGGGTTTAAACTTTTTTACAAATAACAAAAAATATTTTACGACAAACAAAAATATTTATTTTTACAAAAAAAAATTTTACAAAAACTTCTTTACAATTTTTTTCAAAAACTTTTTTACCAATTTTTTTTACGCCAAACATCTTTTTACTCCCCCCGACACCCCAATTACGGGATTACGAAATTTGAGGATCTTACCAAACGAACTCACCAAAAAATCACGACTCAATAGATGTCTAATGTTGAATTTTAAATAGAAGAGACAAAAAAGATGTGACATGTTGAGTTTTAAATAGAAGAGAGAGAAAATATGTGACATGTTGACTTTTAAATAGTAGAGAGAGAAAAGATGTGATGTGTAAATATACTATTGGTGATGTGTAAATATACTATTGGATAATAGGAGTTCTCATGATTCTCGCAACTGGGATTGATTCTCTCTTGAACCGAATCCTATATATAAAACCATCCACAGTTGCGAGAACCGCGAGAATCACTCTCCACCAATCAAATCATGCCACCTATACACTATTATTTTAAATTTTAAATGTTATTTTGGTAATTTACTCAAAATGTAATATCCACTCTCTCTCCCTCTCTTTAAAGTCTTACCAGTGTTTTCTATCCATCATCTCTCTCAAAATGTCATATCTACTATCTTTTTCTCTCTTTAAACTCATATTTTCACCTAAATCAAAACTGGTTTTTTCCAAAAAAAAATAATAATAATAATACATAAATAAAAGCGTTCTGTAATCAGATTTTCTTCTCGAAATTTGTAATAAAACTAAATACATACTAAAGTAAATTATAATAAATTAATATATTAATATATACCTAAGTCAATTGGAAAAATAGCCTCCATACAATAGTATTTAACTAATGTCTCATTCTATAGTATGTTTAATTTGGTCAATAATTTATATTATTAAAACTTATCATAAATCCCCCCAAAAAAAGACCCCACTGTATATATAGTGGTAAACATTTTTTTCCGACAATTGATGACGATGGCATGGCAAGTATAAAACCGTGCGTAAAAAAAGTTTAAACCATGCGTAAAAAAAGTTTAAGACCACGCGTAAAAAAAGTTTTATACCGGCGCGTAAAAAAGTTTAAAACCGCGCATAAATTTTTTTATACCGGCGCGTAAAAAAAGTTCTAAATCGGCGCGTAAAAAAAGTTTAAAACCGTGCGTAAAAAAAGAAGTTTAAAACCGCCACGTTAAAAAGTTTAAAACCGCGCCTA
This sequence comes from Scalesia atractyloides, assembly GCA_947069175.1. Taxonomy (NCBI): domain Eukaryota; kingdom Viridiplantae; phylum Streptophyta; class Magnoliopsida; order Asterales; family Asteraceae; genus Scalesia; species Scalesia atractyloides. Next base: position 45,165,358 of record CAMTDV010000016.1, read on the forward strand.
AAATTTTTTTAAAACCAGCGCATAAAAAAGTTAAAAAAGTTTTAAATCGGCCCGTAAAAAAAGTTTAAAACCGGCGTATAAAAAAAGTTTAAAACCACGCGTAAAAAAGTTTACCGCGCGTAAAAAAAGTTTGAACCTGCGCGTAAAAAAGTCTAAAACCGGCGCGCAAAAAAAGTTTTTAAACCGGCGTGTTAAAAAAGGTTAAAAACATGCACGAAAAAAAGTAAAAAACCGCGCGTAAAGAAAGTTAAAACCCGTGCGTAAAAAAAGCTTTAAACCGGCGTGTAAAAAAGTTTAAACCCGGGTCTTAAAAAAGTTAAAACTGGGGGATTAAAAAAGTTTTAAAAACCGGATCGTAAAAAAATTATCCGCAGAGATTTAAAACAAAATTAATAATTCATGTTTAAAAAAATTAATTGAGAGTTAAAATAAAAGATTATCTGAAAATTAAAAGAAAATTAATAATACATGTTTAAATTTTTTATTTTAAAAAACAATCTTATTAATTAAAACAAAATCAATAATCATACCAATCATTAAAATTATAGTAAAAAGACCGATATGCATTTTTCTCACTAAAAAACAAATGTCGTTAATTAAAACACAATCATTACATTGCTTTATTGTCTTTTTAATCTCATCCATCCAACCACCTTTGATCAATGGTTAGTATTTGTTCCTACGGTTCTCACAACTCAAGGTGGTATTAATTTTAACCCAGCTCTCTCTCTCTCTCTCTATTATATATATACATATACGGGATGGGTAAAATGAGAAACGCATCCAGTTGAGAGAACCATGAGAACCACTTTCTAACCATTGGATCTTTGGAGATAGATGGATGAGATTAAAAATTATTAAAACTAATATTAAATCCTTTTTATCTTATTATGTTTTTAATATTTTAATGTTAAAAGGATAGTTTAGTAAATTTGTTTTTTTTTCTTTTTGTATTTATTTTTTTAATTACTTTTTTCTCTTATTATATTAATTTTTTTTATGAAAATCAGATTGTTTTATCAAAAACATTTTAAAATAAGACTTTTTAACAAAAAACAAATTTTTTTTCAAGATTTTTTTTTTAAAAAAACATTTTTACATGCCGTTTTTTTACGTCAAGTTTTTTATGCGCCGGCTTTTACGCCCCCTTTTATTTACGCGCGTTTTTTACATCCAGTTTTTTACGCCCAGTTTTTTCTACGCGCCGTTTTTATACGCCCCATTTTTACGCGCCATTTTTACTCTCCGTTTTTACGCCCGTTTTTTACACCCCATTTTTATACGCCCCGTTTTTACGCGCCGCTTTTTTTACGTGTTGTTTTTACGTCCCGTTTTTACGCTCCGTTTTTGCGTGCCGTTTTTTACGCCCCCGTTTTATTTACGCGCCGTTTTTACGCCTCGTTTTTTACGCCCGTTCCCCCGGTTTTTACGCGCCGTTTTTTACGCCCCGCTTTTTTTACGCGTTGTTTTTTACGGCTCGTTTTTTACGCTCCATACGCGCCGTTTTTTTACACCCCGTTTTTTACGGACAACTTTTTTTTTCCGGAAAAGTTTTTTTTACAAAAAACTTTTTTTTTACATTGAATACAATAAATTAAATATTTTTTTTGAATCTATATTTCCTTTTGTAAATGTAAAAATAAGAAAAAGAAAAATATGGAAAAAAGAAGAATATTCAATTCTAAAAGAAAAGGGAGAGAAAAAGAAATAAAGAAAATTAATGTGACTTTTAAAAAAGAAAAAAGAGAAATGATATGACATCCAGAGTAAAAGACTATATTGTCCTTTTGATTTAATTTGAATATAGGCAATGTGTTAAAATTCAATTGGATGAGTGGAGTTCTCATGATTCTCGTAACTGGGGGTGTTTTCTCTTGAACCGAATCCTATATATATATATATAATAAGAATTAACACCGTAAAAATAACAAATTTTTTTATTTTATATTAAAAAAGCCAATAAACATACATTTATAATATTATCATTATCATTAATATTTTTATTAAAACCATCAAATAGTTTAGGTATATCATATGTCTTTAACTTTTTGTAAGAATAAGAATTTTGGAAATTGATTTATGGGGCTTTAGTTGGTTTTGCATATTTATTGTCATAACATGAAGAAGAAATGAATTATGAAAAATAAGGATTAAAGGTGAAGAATTAGTAAAGGTGTGGACCATAACAAAAACTTTGTGATGAAGTGGTGCAAATGGGTTTTTATGAAATCGAAGGTCTTCACTTGGAGAGTTGAAATGCGGAAAATTCAACTGGAAAGGTGTTCAGAGATAGTAATATTGAGACTGATGACGTTTCATGTCCTCTTTATGGGTCGAGAGACGAGACGAGTAACCATCTCTTCACATCTTGTTTGGTGGCGAGTAGGGTCTGACATCACATTTCGAGATGGGGTAGAGTGGACCCTTTTGCGGCTTACACTGTTAGAGAGATGCTGGAGCTTCATGATAATGTCGGGATGAAAGGTGTGGCTAAAGAGCTTTTTCATGGGATTGTCATAATTGGATGCTGGAGCTTTGGGAGTGCTAGGAGTGGTTTTAAATTCTCCGATAATCAAGTTTGGGTGGAAGATATTAAGTCAGTAGGGTTTCTTTGGGCTAGAAGTAGATTAAAAGCTAGGTTTGCGTCTTAGACCGAGTGCTGTAACTTTGTATTTATGGGCCGGCCCGGAGGGGGTACGAGGTGGGCGATGGCACGGGGCCAAACCCTTAGGGGACCCAATTTGTTTTAATTTTGTATAGAATTTACGTTGTATAAGCTAGAAGATATATGTACTGAATCGATAGATGACACAAACAAGTTCTTGTTGAGATGGTTACTACCTTGCTTAAACAACAAGGTGACGCGCGTTCTAATTATGGCGTCTCCAAACTCTCTATTTTAGCTTCATTTTTTGGTTTTTTTCTTCCTTTAATTAATAAATTACTACTTAAACTTAGCTAAAAATAACTATTTAAATTACTTTCACATAAATTTTAGTGATTAAATAATTGATGAGTTTATATACATGGAAATTTGCGAATAGAGCCCAAAATTTTTATATCGCATAGGGCCAAAAAACTTTTTATGATTACCAGAGACAGCCCTGTATGTGGAGTTCTTATGTTTGTTGTGTGGGTGCTCCGTTTCATGGGTTGTTGGTTTCTAATAAAATTTACTTTAAAAAAAGGATTAAAGGTGAAGGTATTGGATAGTTCTCAATTCAAATGTCCATGAATCTCAAATTACATATGTGTGTGCTAATGGCAATCACCTAAGTGTGTTGTTCTGGGTAAAGTTATTCAAGATGAAAGCATACATGTATTGAACTACATAGTTGTGTAAGTTTATGTAAAGTAATAAATCAATAAATCAATAAATCCTGAATCCAAGTACACCGCTACGCAAAGCTAAAGTACATAAGTAACCTAATTTAGATAGGCGAAGATCCACATATTGTTTCAAGGCTAAAGTTCTTTTAGCAAAGATTTAGGTTTCAGTAAAAGTAGCTGGTGGCTGATAGTTGGAAGTTGGTGGCTGGTGACTCAAAGCCGGTAGCTACTAGCTGTAGCTGGTGGCTGTAGCTTTTTAAATATATTTAGGTGTTTAGCTGGAGTTTTTAATAAAATGTATATGACTAAAATTGACATAACTAAAAAAGCATAGCTAAGTTTTATATCTTTAAGGTTAAAATAGTCATTTTTTTCATAAAAGCTTGTAGCTCCTTCTAAAGCTACTAGTAGCGGTGTTCAACCAAAAGCTTAAAGCTCCTAACCTAAAGCTTAAAGCTTCTTCAACCGAAACAAGGGATTTTATTGAGGGAATGTTTAGCATGGACTTTTTAGGAGCTTTTAGCAGCTTTTAGTTTTAAGGTTTTAAGAAAAAACTCATACTTAATAAAAAAAAATTGTTTGGTTGAAGGAGGTTGAAGCTTTTAGGTTAGGAGCTTGAAGCTTTTGGTTGAACGCTCCTACTAGTAATGTTTTCTATGCGTTTATGTATTGATGCAAACTGAGAGGATTGATAACAAATAATGTCCCACTAGGAATATGGGTTTAGCGTTTAGGGTTTTCTATAATCAATTATTCGTAATAAACGAGTTAGAAAAATCTCCTATTTGTGTTTTTCTAAAGCCTGTTAAGATCCCGGGTCTACGATTTAGTAAAGTAATGTTCAAGCCCAGTTAACTCCTACTCACTCAGCTTTTGCAAGCCGAGTTAACCCCAATAATAATAGGGCTCTTGCAAGCCCAGTTAATTCACTTTATTCAGTTTAAACGGCTTGCAACTTTACAAAATACAAAATATACATCGATCGTGTTAGGTGTATAAACTATGGATTTTTCTATGCGGCTGAAAATATACTAAGACATGTTTACAACGATGGTAGCGATATTGGCCTGTGCAAGTTGAAAGGCTTTCACTAACGTAATAATAACGATACCATATAAACTATAAAAAATAATATTGATAATAGTATTAAGTGTAACCACAATTATGATACAATGATACATATAAAAAAATCAGGGCCGTCTCCGAAAATCACAATTTTTTTTTGACCTTGTTCGAGATAAAAAAGATTGGGCCCTATTCATAAATCTTAATATAATATAAACTCATCAATCATTCAGTCAAATATATAAATACTAAAAACCCATAATACTACGATAATTGTTATGAAATAGAATAATAGTAAAACAAATTAACAAAAATAATGTTGCAAAAATGATCAAAGTATCGAACCTACTTGCCAAGCAAACAATTGTGGTTCTTCTAGCGTTTTTTTGAAGCAAAGCTCTCGATCAACTCCTTGTAATCCATACTATTTAATATTTCACTTTCAATAGATATTGTCGCCAACCCGTTTAGCCTTTCTTATGACATTGTAGAACGTAAAGAGGTCTTCAACAACTTCAACTTTGAGAAAATTCTTTCTGCCGATGTCACGGTTACCGGAATTGTCAACAACACTTTATATGCATTTATAGCATAAGGATAAGTAGTACTACGTTGGAAGATATACTCTAAAACGTCAAAAGGGTTGTCAATGTGTCTCGGTAAAAATGTATTAATCAACTTCCCAATTCTTTAGCATCAATTTCGGACTCTCTTAATACTTTAATGCATCTTCTAGCTGATAACAACACTCCTTAAGCTTGATTTCATCAAGAGTCTTCAACTTTTTAGGAAATAAAAACCCAAATATTTTTTCGAATTTTTGGTATTGTTCAAATCTTGTTTCAAGTGAAAAAATAGCTTGATCAATAATACATAAAAAATAATTTACTCTAGAATCCTCCTCGGGTGAAAATATTACTTCTTCTACACTTGACGATTCATCAAATTGTTTTTCTTATATATCACACGTTTTTGACGGAATTCTACATTAACACCTATTTCATTTGCAATTTCTCTAGCTTCATCAAGCGCCTTAGAGAACCTCACTTCTATATAATTCTTAAAGAATTAAATTAATTTGCCCACTTCATCAATAGCAACATCAAGAACAACATCTTTTGATTGCAACCGTTTGCTCACCACATTCACCTTTGATAATAATTCAAACAAATGATAATTTGTGCCAAAAATTCAAAATCACCAAGTTCATACTTTTCTAATGATCTAGCTTCACTTATGATTTTAGCATCTCTATCCATCGCCCTAACTTCTCGCAAAGCTTTTCTTACATCTCCAAGTTGAGTTCTTATAGGCTTAATATTATCTATACGACTTTCCCAACGAGTTGTAGACAATGATTTAAGAGTTAATCCTTTAACATTGTCTTTCAAAATTTGCCACATATTAATAAAATGGGCAAAGATAGTATATAACCGTTGTATTGTTCCAAAAAATTCTTTAGACTTAGTAATTGTGTTAGCCATGTCACACAATGCTAGATTTAGACTATGACAACCACAAGCATTATAGAAAGCTCTAGGATTTTTTTCTAAAAAATTAGTTTGAACTCCTTTGATTTTTCATCTCATGTTTGCCCATTATTGTAGCCTTGACCACACATATCACCAATATCAAGACCAAGCGACTCTAATTCCTTACATGTTACTTCAAAAAGTCCTAAGCCCGTGGTATCATCAACAACCAAAAAACCTAAAAACGATTCCTCAACGGTCCCAGAACTAGAATTAAAATTCGCATACCTGACAATTACGGACATTTGCTCTTGATGACTTGTATCAGGCGTGCAATCGAGGATGATGGAGTAATACTTTATTTCTTAACCTTCTTAATGATTTCGGTTCTAACTTTATCCCCTAATAATTGTATCAACTCGCTTTGAATATTGTGGCTAAGAAAGTGTACATGGCACACTTCATTCAAAACATGGCTCACATGTTCTTTGATAATGGGGTCAAACTCTTTTTGGACCTTTCATAACCAACTCTTTAATCATGTCATTACTAAGCCCACCCCAATTTCTAGGACAAAAAATATCAATATCCAGAACCGGATTAACATCATCTTCACCTAAGTAGTTAATACGGTAAAATATCGGATATCAGTCAAGGACCGATATTGAGATATCAGGTTATCGCAATGGGATGTCGGTGGGATATCGGAAATTTTTTATATCATGCTAAATTTATATGTAGAGAATTTTATCACTAACAATTCGGTATATTCTATTATCATTAACAAATTTACCTTTTGCAACTTGCGAAACACTAACAATTGTAGCAAGTAGGAAATGACTAAGATTTAAAACACTAACATTTAACAATAACAACTAACAATTAAGACATAAAACACTAATAGCAGTAATAAGAAGAAAGACGAATGGAAGAAATAAGAAGAAAGGGACAGATATCGGGAAAATCGTTGATATATTGGTCAAATACCGGTCTAATATCGGTCAATATCGCTGATATTATCGTTACTGATATTCTGACTGATATTTTGCACTGTTGTCTCGGTAGGGGACCGATAACCGATATATCACTGATATATTGGGATATTAACTACATAGATCTTCATAGATAGTAGCTTCTTCATGTGCGGTAGCATTAACATTATTTTCACCCACATTAGCTTCTTCATCTACGTTCACATTGACATTGTCTTCACCCACATTATCTTCACCGACATTATCTTCACCCACGTTTTCTTCATCTAAATTTAAACTAGAATTTTGAGTTTCTTTTGAAAAAAGTTGTGTATTCGGTTTTGTTTTACTTCGTCCGCCTTTCTTTTTTCTTCCTCTAGCTTCCTTTTCTTATGTTTTTGATAACCGGATAGGTGTTTGTATTTAGGAACGGGAGGCATAATTTCTAAACATTAAAGAAAAACATTCATTCTATCACACAAAGTTTAACATATACATAATACATTTATAGTATTAAACATAAAACAAAGTTTCAACAAGATTGTTCACTACCCAAAGATTCAAAATCAAACCCTTAACTAACAAAACTCCCTAAAACATTAGCATTTAGCCATTTAGGGCATCTAAAACATAAGAATAATGTAACGAAATCACACAATTAGAATGAAGGTTCTAAAATAAAACAATAATTTTATACCTTAATGATGATGATGGATTGATGACTTGATGTCCTCCTCTGCGTTGATGATGATGATGATATCGGCTTGTTTACTCTCTCAATTTCGACCTTACACTCCTCCGTTGACTGCTACGGTGATGAAGATTGAAGAAAGAACCAGGGCCTGGACGCATATGATCGACCGTCGACGTTCTGCCTTCCCAGTTCCCAGCGTCCAGGTTAATTTAGATTAAGTTAGTTTTTTTGGCCCTGGCCGCCTAGACCTATTGCTTACAGGTAGAAACAGATTGGCCCAATTTTCTCAAGTCATTCTCAATATAAGTTTGTTATAAAAATAACACACACCCATTTGAATTTCACATATCTGATTATACATAGGCCCTTTAAGAATTCCACACAGGCCCATTTGATTTTTTTTGTTATACATAGGCCCTTTAAGGATGTTTTTATAAAAAAATATACAGATTTTTTTGTTAAAAAATATATATATATAAAACATATATATATATATATATATATATATATAAACTTTTAAAAAAAATTTGGGCCCTATACTTGTTTGGGCCGTGAGCGCAGGCCCACCATGCACTGCCTCATAACCGGCCCTGAAAAAATTCACAAACAATAAGAAAGCCTTAGGAAAATGGTAAAAAGAATAGGAAGAAAGGCTAAAGATAGGGCTCGAATGTCACACCCCTACCCTGTCAAGGTGAAAATGCGGGAATGCGATGACTTAAGTAATCATGCCTGTCTCAGATAAGCAAGTTGTTCATGCAATCAAGTCCTCATGCAAGTATCTACTTAATATATCCACACCCCTAGTTATCTCAACTGTTGTCGCCTAAAAAGCACTCTAAAATACGTCAACTAAAAAGTTGGTGAGAACATAGGTTTGATAAAATAACTAGACAAGTTCGGGCGAACTTGTATTCCTGAACTTACTGTGGGTACAAGTTCGGGCGAACTTGTCAAGTTTCCTGAGAAACTAGACAAGTTCGGGCGAACTTGCCTGATGTTGAGGGGGAAATACAAGTTCGGGCGAATTTGTTTGATTTCCTTGGAAATCAGTAAAAGTTCGGGTGGACTTGTGATATTTTGGTGAGTTTTGATCAATTGCTGATCAAGTTCGGGCGAACTTGTCACCAATCTGGTGATAAGTTCGAGTGAACTTGATGTCTTCCGAGCGAACTTGACTGGTTTCGCATCCAAATCGTGCGTTTTCGGTCGTTTGCTGAGGAAATCGAGTGTCCTTCCCTCCAACCTTAAGCCACTGAGTAAAACTTAGGCTGGAGAGGTCTTTTGGAGTGAGTTTAGCCATTTTACAGAAACTCGGGATAATCTGGGCGAACTTGAAGGTTCGAACGGGTTAGTCCAGCTTGTGTAAAGTGACAATTTCGTCCTTGTGCTTCCGGATCTGAGATCTTGCTTGACAACGCCTCGTTCCACTTCAAAGTGAACGAAACATACGTCATTTAGTCCGGATATTATGTAACAATCGATGATTTGATGGTTTTACTCAGATCTAAGCATAGATCTGAGTGGAAAACAAAAGTTTTTGCATAAAAAGATGAAGATTTTCGTAAACAGAAGAGATTTGATGAAAACGAAGGCAAAGCCTTGTGCAAAATCGTTGTAAATTAAACGTTGTTGTAGTTGAAAATGGGTTAAATCTTACTTAGCAAACAAAGGGTTTCGGTTTTGGGGAGCTCCGGGCGAACTTGCAGCAAGTTCAAATGAAGAATGGAGCTGAGTATTTATAGGTGAAGTGGGAATGGAGGGCTGAAACATCAAGTGGGTTTCGGGGCGAACTTTTATCAAGTTCGGGTGAACTTGCTACAAGTTCGAGCGAACTTGTTAGTTTCTTGTGAACTGGGAGACAAGTCCGGCGGACTTGTAGTTTCTGAAACTTTATGAGGCTTAGACAAGTTCGAGCAAACTTGTGTTATACAAGTTTGGCCAAACTTGACCTAGTGGCCAAGTTTTGTTCGATTATTTCGTGTTAAGGGTTCGTTTGACGATTCGGTTCGTATTAGATAGTTATATTAAGCGTTATAATTGATGTGATAGTGCGATTTAGCGATTCGTGCGTATGAGAGCGTTGCGATAGCGATTGTAACCATAACATGAGCAAATATAACACACATAAAACATAATTCCACATAATTAATTGCGTTTCGCGATGCGATAAGGTGAGCGATGCGATGGCACAAGTGTTTATTAAACAATAACACACTCGGCTCGTATAGTAGCATAACTACTTGTGATTATGATTGAATTAGCGATGCGTTTAATAAGCGATTAGATGCGATAATCATTGCAACAACATAATTAATTAACATACACTTTCTTATAAGCGAATCTCAGAATACAAATGTTGAAAACAATCGAAATAAATTGAAACAAAATAACAACGAAAATTTAGAGTTGTTACCGTCTCCCCTACTTTAGGAAATTTCGTCCCGAAATTTAAGTAGTGGCCGTAACAAAGAGACGCGGATACTCAGCCTTCATGTTACTTTCCAATTCCCAAGTGAACTCGGCACCGCGTTTCATTTCCCATCGGACCTTCATGATAGGGATGCAAGAGCGCTGTAATTTCTTGGTTTCTCGGTCCATGATTTCGACGGGCTTTTCCACAAAATGGAGAGTCTCGTTGATTTGCAAATTTTCGAGAGGTACATGGAGATTTTCTTCAGCTAGGCATTCTTGAGGTTTGACACGTGGAAAGTCAGGTGGACGTTGTTGAGTTCCTCCGGTAGTTCGAGTGTTAGGCCACTTTGCCAATTCTTTCTAGAATCTTAAAGGGACCCACATATGATGGCGCTAGCTTCCCTTTCTTCCCGAAGCGGATCACTCCCTTCCAAGGTCAACCTTTAGGAGAACTGATCTCCCACTTGAACCGTAGGGGCTTGCGGCGTTTGTCGGCACAACTCTTTTGACGACTCCGAGCTTTCAAGAGATTGTCTCTGATTTGGAAGATCTTGTCTGTCGTTTCTTGAATTAGCTCGGGACCGGTGATTTGTGATTCTCCAATCTCGTGCCATGCAATAGGTGATCGACATTTTCTCCTATACAGTGCCTCAAAAGGAGCCATTTGAATACTGGTATGATAACTATTATTGTACGAGAATTCAATTAAAAGTAAATGCGTATCCCAATTACCACCGAAATCTATGATGCACGCACGAAGCATGCCTTCGAGGGTGCGGATCGTGCGCTCATCTGACCGTCGGTTTGAGGGTGAAAAGCGATACTTAGATTAAGCGTAGTACCGAGAGCGGATTGAAAAGTCTCCCAGAGACGTGAGGTAAAGCGACCTTCGCAGTCAGAGATGATGTCACGAGGCGTCCCGTGTCGACAAATGACTTCGTCGGTATAGATTCGTGCTAATCATTCTACCTTAAAGTCTTCTCGTATGGCAATGAGGTGCGCAGATATAGTAAGACAATCAACGATAACCCAAATGCTATGTGACCAGAGGAAGTGCGAGGGAGTTTCGTAATAAAGTCCATAGCTATACTCTCCCACTTCCACATCGGGATCTTGGGTTGTTCGAGCAAGCCAGAGGGCCTTTGATGTTCGGCTTTAACTTTCGAACAAGTTAAGACTTTGAGACGTATACGACAATATCCTTTTTCATGCCCGGCCACCAGTACTTAGGACAAAGGTCCTGGTACATCTTGTCGGCTCCGCGATGAATGGAGTATCGGATTTATGAGCTTCGGTCATTAGCAATTCACGGAGATTATCACGGCTAGGAATCCAAATATGATTGAGATAGTAATAAATACCATTAGGCTTAACAAAGAGCTGAGTTCTGGCACCACATTTCATCTCTTCCTACAAGGTGTTCTCGTTAAAACAAGCGAATTGGCGCGGAAACGAATAAGAATTTCGAGATCATTCAAAGCTTGAGAGTCACGAATGCTATATATATAGCTTCATCGACTGAGGGCATGGCTACAACGATTTCTTTTCCCGGATGGTAACTATCTCACAATCGTAGTCGTTGATAAGTTCCACCCATCGGCATTGGCGCATGTTCAGTTCTTTTTTATTAAAGATATGTTGTAAGCTCTTATGGTCGGTGAAGACCGTACACTTAGTACCGTAAAGGTAGTGTCGCCATATCTTCGACGCAAAAGCAACTGCACCGAGTTCGAGATCGTGGGTTGTGTAGTTCTTCTCGTGGATCTTGAGTTGTCGAGATGCATACGCGATAACCTTTTCTCGCTGCATTAGAACACAACCAAGACCAAGATTAGAGGCATCACAATAAACAACGAAGTCGTCGTTTCCGTCAGGTAGAGCGAGTACAGGAGCGTTGCATAGCATACGCTTTGAGAGTTTGAAAGGCTTCCTCTTGTTTGGAATCCCAAACGAAAGGCTTGTCTTTATGAGTTAAAGCGGTAAGCGGGACGGAGATTTTAGAGAAGTCGACGATGAATCGACGGTAGTAACCCACCAATCCAAGGAAAGAACGGATTTTAAGATGCATTCTTCGGTGTAATCCAACTCTTGACAGCTTCAATCTTTGCTGGTCGATGTGAATTCCTTGACTATTAACAATGTGGCCGAGAAATTGGACTTCTTCGAGCCAGAATTCACATTTAGAGAACTTAGCATAAAGGCATTTCCTTGAAGGAGTTCGAGAAGTAAGCGGAGAGGACACGCATGTTCGTCTCTCGACTTCGAGTAGATAAGGATGTCATCGATAAACACAATGACGAAACGATCTAAGAAGGCTTTACACACATGGTTCATCAAATCCATGAAGACCGCGGGTGTATTTGTGAGACCGAAAGGCATGACCACGAATTCGAAATGGCCATATCGAGTACGAAAAGCCGTTTTCGGAATATCTTCTTTCAACACGCGTAACTGATGATAACCGGAACGTAGATCGATCTTAGAAAAACAAGTAGCACCTTGAAGCTGATTAAATAAGTCGTCAATTCGAGGAAGTGGATAATGGTTCTTTATCGTGAGTTTGTTAAGTTCACGATAATCGATGCACATTCGGAACGTCCCATCTTTCTTTTTCACAAAAAGAACGGGATGCGCCCCATGGCGAAGTGCTCGGGAGTATGAAACCTTTATCAAGAAGCTCTTCAAGTTGGCATGATAGCTCGCGCATTTCTGATGGTGCGAGACGATAAGGAGCTTTAGCAATGAGAGTAGCACCGGGAACTAAATCGATACGGAATTCAACATCACGAGTAAGGGGTAAACCTGGTAAATCATCAGAAAGACCTTAGGAAATTCACGAACAACGGGGACGTCTTTAAAGGTTTTCTTTTCTTTCTCTGGGTTCACGATGTGGGCGAGGAAGGCCACACATTGCTTTCGCAAACATTTGTGTGCTCGAAGCATCAACTTCTTTGAGGGAGTTTCACCGTAAACATGGAGTTGATCACCGTTTGAGAGAGGGAAGCAAATCATTTTGTCGAAACAAAGAACTTCAGCATGATTTTCACGAAGAAAATCCATACCTACAATGATATCGAAGTTACCTAACTACATAGGTATGAGATTGATCGAGAAGATGTGGTTGTTGAGATCGAGAGAATAACCACGTAGGACGGAGTTAACGGTAACGGTTCTTCTGGTGGTGACTTCCACATTGAAAGTCTTTGGGAGTTTAACGCGTTTACATTTTAAAACCTTTTCGAATTCTAGCGATACAAAACAATTATCGGCACCAGTGTCAAATAAACATGAAGAATAAGTACCATTAACAAGGAACGTACCGTTGACAACATTGTTGTCATTCTGAGCCTTGCGATGATTGAGATTGAAGGCTCGTCCACGCGCAGCCTGTGGTTGCTGCTGCTGAGGCTGTGGTGGCTGTGGCTGCTGCTGCTGCTGTTCCTGCTTCACAGGTTTGTTTGGGCAGACATTACTGAAATGATTCGGTTCTCCGCACGTGTAACAAGCATGTGCCCTTGGAGCTGGTGCTTGCTGCTGATTGGCCTGAGGAGGAGCTGGTAAAGCTGGTGCTGCTAGGGCTGGAGGAGCTGACTGACGAGTACCACTACGACAACTGACAGTAAAATGGCCGTAGATGTTGCAGTTGGTACAGAAATGGCAATTGCCTCCAACTGCATGGTGATAAGTGCACATTGAGCACAAAGGATGAGGACCAGTATATGGACGCTTTTCCAGAGGTGCGTTTGGTGCAGCTAACTGAAGCGGCTGAGGGTTTGGTGGAGCAGTAAGTGCACAGTTCTTGCTCGGGTTTTCTCTTTTGCGTCCACGGCGACTAGACTTTGGCTCTCGAGACTGATCTGTAGTAGGCTCGGTGATTGCTTGGTTGGCGACTTAGCTGTTCTTGAAGTAACCAGCCTGAACCCTTTTGTTGTTGATCTCTGCGGCTAGCTGATAGGTTTCCTCAATGGTGACAGGGCGTGCTGCTTGAACAAAGTCAGCGACGCAATCGGGTAAGGGACGCATGTATTTCTTGATGGCTTTCTCGGTCGTGTCCAATGACTCAACATGCTTGTAAACGAGCTGTTAGACCAGCGTTGTTGGGACCGTCTTGTTTGATATCCAAAATTCATTCTCCAGCTTTTAAATCTCATGTGGAGGACAGAACTCTTTCACCATGATTTCCTTGAGTTCCTCCCAAGAGAGTCTGTAGGCTTCGTTGTTCCCGCGCTTGTTGCGCTCCGCCGTCCACCAATCGAGAGCCCTCGATTGGAATACGCCGGTGACGCTGATAGTGCGTAGAGCCTCGGGACATCCACTCTGGCGGAAGGTAACCTCGATTGAATCGAACCAGTGGAATATAGCACTCGGTCCTTTAGTGCCAGAGAAAGTGAGTGGTCCACATGCCTTAAATTTCTTAAAGCTGAATGAAGTCTTGGTGCATCTGTTTTCGAATCAACCGATGAGTTGCTGCTGACGGCATGGATTTCGCTGACGATCTGAGGGATGACTTTAGCCGTTTGCTTAGCTACCAGTGAAGCGATGCGCCTGTCAGTGTTGTTGCGCTGGATGTTCCTCCTCGTGTGGGATCCCATAGAAGACATCTACATGAAGGTTTAGATTAGATGAGATTCGATTATAATAGGTTTATGTTCAAAATATTTATTATTATTATTCATACAAGGCACATACCACATAAGCATGTATCCACGTAAGCATATAAGCACATAAACACAGTAAGCACATAGTCACATAAGCATGTAAGCACATATTTTGCACGTATTCACCTTAAATTAAATCATGCGTAGCGCGTATGAGATGCGAGATATAAGCGTAATAAGCGATACATATAAGCGAGATAAGCGAGTAATACCACGCATGAGCCGCGAATGGCCTCATGAGCGTATGTGGTTTGAGCGATTAGTTTGATTGGTGATTAATTAACGTTTTAGATTTGTGCGAGTTGTGCGTACTTTATAAGGCGAAGAGCGATAAAGCGAGAAATCGATAATACGAGAAATCAATAAAGCGAGAAATCGAATAAGCGAAAATTCTCAAAATTTAAACACATAAATAATAATAAACTCGATGATGCGTAAAATCGACGATAATAGGCTTAAATCAATTGGGAGCGTCCTGGGTTTTGAGACAGCGACTACCCAAAGTGGTTCGAGAATTCTCCGAGTTTGGACACACGATTTGGCCTAATAGACAAATGCTTTCGCCGTACAACGGTTAACGGCATTTATCCTTCCAGTTACGTCGTGTTCCGAGTCATCGAATCAATCGAGACTTTGGTGAGATTGAAAATCGAGGAGCGGAATAGTTATTAAGATGCGGGTTTCACCCCTAACTTAACAACTTCATTCCTAGTTGTGGGTACATTCACCGTTCGAGTCGGGAGTTCCACTAGATAGAAATGGAGATTTTTGTCGAGGTTTGGATATCACTCCTAACTCAACGATGGTATCTCGTGCGATAGAGAATTCGCGGAGTGAATGATCTTATCGAGAGTTCTCGGTTTTCACACCTAATCTCGACTTGATCATTCGTTGTGTGATACGAGCGTTTTCCAGCGTGTATATTATGTTAGCCTTAGGAAAGGCATATTTAAGTATTTATGGCAAGTAGTTTAAGCATTTAAGTCAAAGATTGGTCAAATCGGGTACTTAAACATATGACTAGGTCGAACATGGAAATTCTGCCTAATTATCCTATAGTTATGGCTTGATACCAATCTATCACACCCCAATCGATGGCGGAAACATCGGGGTAGTGGCACTAGGCGAACCAGATTGTCTCACGAGAAATTCCATAACACTATTTAAGCGACAATATTTAAACGTCAAAATCCATACTTTCAACATATCATCCTCAAACAAGTTACAAATACAAGCAATCCCATAAAACAAAACAAGTTTGATATCCCTAGATTTCTATTACAATCGTTTCTAGAATACCAATCCTAATCCAATTGCAAGTAGACAAATCCTCAACCTGCCACATATGTTAAAATAAAACGTCAATACAATTAAGTAAAGGTGAGCATACATGTTTGCGTACATAATAGATATAAAAGCGTTTAGCATACACCACATGACATACGTAATAGATATGAATGATGTAACTACTTAGATTCTAGCAAACCAACAAACCGTGATTGATCGAGGCATGCGAACAAGTGTCCACATCCTAAAAGAGAAAATAAATGAGAAATGTAAAATGCGAGCCTTAACAACCCCGGGCCTTCGGGTGGCGGGTCAACCTCTAGTATACTATCATGTTAAGGGTGCCGTACAAGCAATCAAGCAATACATACAATTCAGTAGATTTCACGTATAATCATATAACAGCGGATTACGAATAAGCATTTGAGATTCGTGTGATGTGATTTGATATAGGAACATATGTGACACCCAAAAGTGTGTTTAAGCGTAAAAAGGGGTTCAAGTATACTCACAGTTGGTGAGTTTTAGGAGAGATTCGGGATCTGAGATGAGTTGAGGAGAGCGCCGGATCAGCCTGTAAGCGAACAGAAGTGCATCAGTCTTCCGAAATGCTGAAATGGTGAACAAGTAAGAGAACAGTAGACAAGTTCGGGCGAACTTGTATGCCTGAACTTACTCTGGGTACAAGTTCGGGCGAACTTGTCAAGTTTCCTGAGAAACTAGACAAGTTCGGGCTAACTTGCCCTGATGGTGAGGGGGAAATACAAGTTCGGGAGAACTTGTCTGATTTCCTTGGAAATCAGTACAAGTTCGGGCGGACTTGTGATATTTTGGTGAGTTTTGATCAATTGCTGATCAAGTTCGAGCGAACTTGATGTCTTTCGAGCGAACTTGACTGTTTTCGCATCCAAATCGTGCGTTTTCGCGTCGTTTGCTGAGGAAATCGAGTTCAATCCCTCCAACCTTAAGCCACTGAGTAAAACTTAGGCTGGAGACGTCTTTTGGAGCGAGTTTAGCCATTTTACAGAAATTCGGGCTAATCCGAGCGAACTTGAAGGTTCGTACGGGTTAGTCTAGTTTGTGTAAAGTGACGATTTCGTCCTTGTGCTTCCGGATCTGAGATCTTGCTTGACAACGCCTCGTTCAACTTCAAAGTGAATGAAACATATGTCATTTAGTTCGAATATTGTGTAAAAATCGATGATTTGAAGGTTTTACTCAGATCTAAGCATAGATCTGAGTGGAAAACAGAAGTTTTGTATAAAAAGATGAAGATTTTCGTAAATAGAAGAGATTGATGAAAATGAAGGCAAAGCCTTGTGCAAAATCGTTGTAAAACGTTGTAGAACATTTTTGTAGTTGAAAACGGGTTGAATCTTACTTAGCAAACAAAGGGTTTCGGTTTTGGGGAGCTCCGGGCGAACTTGCAGCAAGTTCAAATGAAGAATGGAGCTGAGTATTTATAGGTGAAGTGGGAATGGAGGGCTGAAACATCAAGTTCGGGCGAACTTGCTACAAGTTCGAGCTATTCTTGTGAATTGGAGACAAGTCGGGCGGACTTGTAGTTTCTGAAATTTATGAGGCTTAGACAAGTTCGGCCGAACTTGACCTAGTGGCCAAGTTTTGTTTGATTATTCGTGTTAAGGGTTCGTTGACGATTCGGTTCGTATTAGATAGTTATATAAGCGTTATAATTTGATGTGATAGTGTGATTAGCGATTCGTGCGTATGAGAGCGTTGCGATAGCTGGGAGACAAGTCCGGGCGGACTTGTAGTTTCTGAAATTTATGAGGCTTAGACAAGTTCGGCCGAACTTGACCTAGTGGCCAAGTTTTGTTTGATTATTTCGTGTTAAGGGTTCGTTTGACGATTCGGTTCGTATTAGATAGTTATATTAAGCGTTATAATTTGATGTGATAGTGTGATTTAGCGATTCGTGCGTATGAGAGCGTTGCGATAGCGATTGTAACCATAACATGAGCAAATATAACACATATAAAACATAATTCCACATAGTTAACTGCGTTTCGCGATGCGATGGCACAAGTTTTTATTAAACAATAACACACTTGGCTCGCATAGTAGCATAACTACTTGTGATTGCGATTGAATTAGCGATGCGTTTAATAAGCGATTAGATGCGATAATCATTGCAACAACATAATTATTAACATAACTTTCTTATAAGCGAATCTCGGAATACAAATGTTGAAAACAACCGTAATAAATTGAAACAAAATAACAACAAAAATTTAGAGTTGTTACACACAGAGACGTCAAACTTGTTGTTACTGTGTCTCGGGTTTTGAACATCTAGACCCTTACCCTAGAACCCTGGATGGGATTTTCAAACTAATAGATTTATTAACGTACTATTGTTGGCTTTGCAAAGTTAATGATTGTGTAGTGTTGTAATGAGAAGGAATTTTGTAGTGTGTCAAACATACCATAGCAACATGTAAGGCCATTTAATTGTCGCAAGTATGTGAAAACCAGTAATTGATTTTGTATGAAAAAATCATAGTTTGTTGTTAGAGCATATTTCCACCCCAAAGTTGTAATCACTGTAAAAGAAGGGCTATGAACCTGATA
This sequence comes from Scalesia atractyloides, assembly GCA_947069175.1. NCBI lineage: Eukaryota > Viridiplantae > Streptophyta > Magnoliopsida > Asterales > Asteraceae > Scalesia > Scalesia atractyloides. The sequence goes on from CAMTDV010000016.1 coordinate 45,183,842, forward strand.
GCGTTGGTTGCAATTCCACACAAAGTTCTTAAATAACTTGCACAAGTTATCTTACATGATGGCTATAACATTGGTACTATGTGAAAGGATAAGTTTTAGTTATTGGATAAGCATGTGTTAATTGGTGAAGTTTTGATAAGCGTTAAGTAGTAACTTAAGTGTTTGGTTCTGTGATATATTACCAATTAACGTTACTAGAGGTAAATTAGGATTCACGCATGGATTGTAAGTTAATTAGGGTTACATTTGGAAAAGCTGATAACCCATTAAGATCATAAAGTTATATTCATGGTTAGATCTAAGGCTATTTTCAATAGACTATCAAATGGTTGAATTAGATTATGGAAATATTATGACAACATCCAACATGTGTTAGGTTTTTAAAAAATATCTTTTTCTTAATTTTCAAGTAAGCACGAAAATTATGAAAATTTGTTGAAAATAATAAGGTAGTACAACTATTTCTTGGAGTAATTAAATTTTAAGAATATGGTTATAATCGAGTTTTCAATAAAAAAATGCAAGACCAATCGGATAATTTTGTAGACTCACAAGATCACGTTTAGTAAAAAGAATCAAGTCATTTGGACCTATATGGAATGAGTTGTAACTTGGTAAGACAACCTAATGTTGTTGTACCGAAATCTAATTTGACATTTAATGTCATAAATCGCTTTGGACAGGCCTAATCCTTATGAACATCTATTAAATTAGTTTTGTTGGATAGAGGATTCTTTGAACTTATGCTTAGAGTAAAAAAATCAATTAAAATATCTTTACTTTTGACCAGGTTATGGCTTTGGAAAATCGGGTTAGGGTTTCATCATGAATCTACCTTCAAAAGTTTGGATGTAAAACAAGGTTATTACCAATTTTTTGGGACTAACTAACATGTTAACGACCCACAAGGATTAAATTCATGTTCTTGATCATCATTAGCATTAATGTTTTGATCTTTAGGGTTTTAAATTGTATGTGTGTGCAAATTCTGGAATCATAGAACAAATGTAACCAAGTCATATACCATACAATACAAATGGGGGATGATTACGATGATGGTGTTGCTAGATCTCCTCCACACGACTTCTAGACTTATTGGATGAAATTTGAGATCAATATTAATTAGTTCTAGATCTGGTTTGGTATGATTAATTGAATAATTGAGGGTTTAGGAGGATTAAACATACTTTATGTTTACATCAAATTGCAGGCGATGTCCTTTGCCGCAATAGTTGACAAGTTTTGACTTTATGTTCCAAAATCTTGCACGTTATATCCTTTAAGCCAAACCCAGTTAGATTTTCTAGTTAAATTTAGTCATGTGCCTTGCACATGAGGGCATTATTGTCATTTTACCTCCCTAGGGACTGTTAAGTAAATAACTTGATATTCAAGTTACTAATTGTGTAAGAAACAGAAAATAAAATATAAATATATTGAAAATCTTGAAATGTCTCTCTCTCTCTCTCTCAGATTCTTTCTCTCCCTCTCTCTTCTTTCTCTCTCTAACGCATTCTCCTCTCCCTCCCCCCCTCTCTCTTTTCTTCACCCACTACCACCACCTTCCACCGACACATCCACCTCCCACCACCAACACCCACTGCCGCCACATCTCATCTCCCACCACCACCAAACACCCAACCACCATCGCCTCCATTGCTCAGATCTGAACCACCACCACCACACCGCCTCCATTGGTATTACGATGACTGTAAAGGAGATGCAGAGATTAACGATTTATTTTCTTCTCCACGAAACCCTACATTAAAGAAAGAGAGAGGGTAGGAGAAAGAGAGAGGGGTTGTCGGCCTACTCCCGGCGAACTCCGGTCGACGATGGCAATCCTAGATCGAACATTCAAGGAGTGGTGATGGTATCTGTTGTTTCATTTAAAGACTCGAGTGACGATGGTGTATGGTGTTACACCTGAACCCCCCTCGAACACTCCCCTCGCTGGAGCCGGAAAAAGCCCCCAACCACCACCAAACCCTCAACCTGCACAACCAAACCACAATCACGGCCGCCATCTCCATCGTCTAAACCGGAGTTTATGAGGGTTAGAGAGGTCGCCGGAGGTTGGTGGAGGGTGGTGGCTTGTGTGGTTCTTGGAAGTAGAGAGAAACAGAGAGATAGAGGGGAAGAGAGATACAGAGAAACATAGATTTCTTTGATTTTTCGATTTATTACAAAATAATCCCTAAACATAACTTGTTTTACACAATAGTCTCTAAAGAGATGAAATGACAATAATTCTCTCATGTGCAAGGCATATGACCAGATTCAACCAAAAAATATAACTGGGTTTGGCTTAAAGGATATAACGTGCAAGAGTTTGGAACATTAAGTACAAACTTGTCAACTTTTGCGCCAAACGACAGAGCCTGCAATTTGATGTAAACATAAAGGACAAAACTTGTAATTAACTCTATTATTTATCCAATTGTTTTCCTAACATCTTATTTCCTACTTTCTGTGATCTTAAATAAAAAATAACAATGCAAAATTATTGTGAATACCATGCTTTTAAAAAAAAGATATATGTTTAAATAATGAAATATTCCTATTTGTTTTATTATAGAAAGTGGATGTCACACTCGAACTGAATAAACAAAACAAAATAGAAAGAATAGGAAATCAAATAGAAAAGGACTGTTAAGAACGTCCGGAGGCTATTGTCATCACATACCCGATTCCTTTACTTCAATCACGGATCTTTACATTTCATGTGATATTCATGTGATCTTTATCTGAATGTGAAAATTTGTAATTTATTGTTTCATTCTGCTATAAAATATAGTTTATCAATTTATTTTTCTATAAAATAGGACAAAGAATGTGAGGCCGAAGCAATTCAATGTCTCCAATTATCAAACTTAATTGTTTCTTATATAACTAGGTAAACTACATGTACATATCGTACAAAACGTTCAAAAGATATGAAAAAAAAAACGCAATTGACATTTTCATAGTTATTGTACTTGTACAAATCAAAATTACCCTACAAGATCATTTGTTGGGTAATTTTGATAATTACTCTACGAGTAAATAATTACGAAAATGTCACCGTGTTTTTACCTTTTAATGGCTTTCGTACTTTTTGTACGATAAAAACTATTGGTATTTGATCGCTTGCCTATATAACTATACCATTGAATAACACCCACCCTATTTATACCATCCATTTATTATAGTTAACAATGTTTTCTGGACAATAATTACATTAACAACGTAAGACCAGATACAGTCATTTGTCATGAGATTTGTCTATGGAAATGTCAAGTCGTTAATTAAGCGATAGGGTGTAAGCGCAGAGTGGTGATGTGGCTTGATTTCCCCATCTACCTTCGGTGCACACAGGGAATAATCCCCGATCTCCCTGAGCCCCTTTTTTTCAAACGTTACAAATTACGGTCAAACAAAGTTAAAATATATGTTGATAAAAAAAAACTGTTTATACATCTTTTCTTCTTTTAAATATCACATCCACTACCAATCCTTTTCTAATCCTTTACACCATTCTACAAACTATCTTTAACCTATATAAAAAATATCATGGATCTAAGCCGACCAAAACTACCTCCATTCTTTCTAGACACACTTGCTACTCCCTCGACTCAATCCTCACTCGTATACACCATGACGCTGATGGATCCTTATTCGTTTGGCGGGTTTAGTCAATCACAAACCCGTGGCAAATGCAACACCAACTCCACCACCTTGCTATGCAAATATAAATGTAATCACAACCAAGCCAAATGCCATCGCTCCAACCGTTGAATCAAACGGACCCCAAGCACGATTTTGTTTCTTTAGGCGTATACGATGAAGTTAAATTCAAAACACAACCACAAACCACAAAGACCAAGAAAGAAAAAAAACGAGCACATGGAGGAAAGCAAGCACAATAAGAGAGAAGCAGAAAGGCACAAAGCATTTCTTGGAGCACGAACGAGTTGCAAGCGCTTGCACGAGCGTGAATATACATTTCTACCGATCCGATTAAAGGTCAATATTTTTTTGTAGTTATACATTTTGAAAATTTTAATGTTATTTTTAAATATAAATTAAAGAATAAATTTTCTAATTGATCTTTAACAAAGTATTAAAATATTAAAGGTTACATTTTAAAATTTTAATGTGTAGGCACTAATCGAAAAAGAGATAGTTTTTGGAACTAAGTTTGTAAAGATTTTTTTTCAATTAATGCAACGACCTACATATTGATTAGTTCATTTCATTAATTCCACATATAAAGAGATGAACGGAAAAATTGGTTTGTTTGTGGGTATATATATCAACATTATGGAACCATCGTCCGAGTGGTGCAAATGATGAAAGTATTTGGGTCACGCCATTGAAAGATATACCAAGAAACATGGGTCGTGGAATTACATGAGGCCGTATGAAATATTGAGAAAATAACCAAAGTGGCAAGTGGTGCCTAATTAGGTATTACAAGCTAAAAAAGATTTAAAACGAGCTCGTTGGGGAGTTATAGTGTAGGTGGTTCTGATTCACGTTGTGCTATCAATATAAACTGTAGGACTGATCCTCGATGCTTAGGAACCTAAATTTGATATCTAACGTCCATAATAGCGGAAATATTACGCCGTGTTACCAATAGACAAGAATTAATCAGTTAAACGTCAGTTTTATAGATCAAACGTTCTGGTTACAAACTGACAGAGCTTCGCCTCTACAATGCCAAAGTTACAAATGAGACTCTCAAGCTAGGTATTTATAGACCAGCAAGTTCGGCCATGTAAGACATAAGTTCGCCCGAACTTGCATAAGCAAGTTCGGCCGAACATGCATCCAATACATGCACATGGGCGAACTTGGCTACAACACTTCATAAATACTTCATAACCTAGCCTATTCAGCTCTATACAATACAGACTCGATAATAGACTAAGACATAGACATTATGCACCAACAAACTCCCCCTTGGATACCGTCTTCGTCTTTTATCAGTCTTCAAAATCTGTCTTCATATAACGTTAACGCACCCGACCGAAGAAGTTCTTGTACGGCTTCCTTCGTCGTTCTTGTTTCGGATCTGGCGTCTGATCAGTTGGCGGTGGTCTTTAAAGTTAGCCATTTTGAGCGAACTTTGCCTTACCGCTTTTTCCATTCTTTCTTTGATCGCCTCACTTCTGGTTTCTTCTTTAAGAAATTCAACTCTCTCCAGATCCTTCCACTTCGTTTGCCACATTTTACCAGAATTTACTTCGCGTGCATAGCAAACATTAACAACTTTCTGATACTGCATCGCCTGTACCTTTTCTCTTTCTTCAAAAACAATCTTGCTGTAGAAAAGGCATTTTATATCTTCTCACGAGCAGTTATCCAACCACATAGGATCTAGAATCCTTATCGTCCTCCACAAACCTCTCATACCCTGATAACCCATCACTTCAACTCGTTCTTTAGCAATATCCAGGTGATCTTCAAACTTTAACACAATCACTGCTTCATAAGTAGCTGGATCAATCTGCCACCACTTGAATAAAGGATAGAAGTTCTGTTCGATCGGCATAAGTGGCATATTCCTCATGGCCTAGGACGTTTCATAATTAACGTTATGTTCTTTTCCCCTGTAACCTTGTTGATCTTTATTCTTCGTCTTGGAATAAATGGCTTCCAGTGATTCCAACCTTTATCAACTTCATACTTAATAATCTTCCACAACAACTGATCAACTGTCTTCATATGATAAGTAACATTCACTGTTTGTAACAGCTCTTCCATATCCCAATACGGCAATGTCTTTAAATCAACAATATGTTTGAAGTATTGCACTCCAAATTCCCTTTTATTGCATATACGTTGAGCTCTTTAAACCAATCACAACTTAGTATATCCCCCAAAGAAACATCTTTATCTCTAGTGAAAAATGCTAGTGGACGTCGAAACTTACGTTCACGAGGCATCTCCTTGAACTAGGACTTTCTCGCTTCAGCTATCTCTTCTTTGGTCATTGGCTTAGGAATTTTTCCTTCTCGTACCACTTCAGCAATCTTATCATTGATCATATCTTCATCAAGCTGTTTGTACATTTCTTCAAAAGTAGGAAAACTTTCTGAATTTTGACCAACATACTTAGCTTTCTGATCTGATTCATCATCTGAGGACCAATCTTCCACAATCACTCGATTATACTGATCGGCTTCAAACCTTCTTTCATACTGATACTCTTTAGGTTCAAATGTGTTGACATTTAAGACTTCTTCAAAATCAAACTCTAAGTTCTCAACTTCAACCTCAACCAATCTCACAAGATCTTCCTTTGAGTAATTATGTACAAACTCACCTTCTTCCACATTATGTTCCAACATTAGTATCAAAGGCTTCGTAGATACTGCAGAAACAGGCTTCGTAGAACGATCAATATCTAACAAATCAATATCTTCATCAGTTGGCCCTTTCTGCCCTGACTCCCCTGGCTTTTATCTTCCATCTTATTCGATTCATCATCCATGAGGTCAGAAAAATCAAACTCATCAGATACTTTAGCTTCATTGATCTTTAAACCTGTACCTCCCTGATCAAAATCATCACCACCTTGATCAAACTCATCGTCATCATCCCCAACATTCCAATCCTCATAACCTTCGTCCTCTACATCTTCATTCTTATCTTCCTTTTCGGCTTCATCATTGTCTTTTTCTTCAGTAATAATGATAGGATCAGAAGGCTTGACAGATTCGTCAACCTTTTGAATATCAGACTCAGAAGCTTTCGAAATATCTTCAATTGGTTTCTCAGGAATATCAGAAGATTTCTCAGCAGTAGATTTAGGAGCTTCACCCTCAACCTGCTTCCCTTTACCACTTCCAGCCAATCTATCTCAGCACATTCTTTGGCTTCCTGACGATCCAGACGATCATATTCTGCGATGAAATCAATATTCAGATTGTTTGATAACACCTTCTGTAATCTGATAAATCTTCGATCGTTCAATGCTTGAACTTTCTTTAATTCTGCAATCTCTGTCTGTAGTTTTTCATTGGCGTCCTGCAGACTTTCTATCAACGCCTTGAAATATTCACGTTCATTCTCAAGCACCTTCACTTTATCGTCAAGTATTTCTTTTTCGACTTCGCTCTTATTCACCTTCTTTACAAGCTCAGCCTTTTCTTTCTCAATCTGTGCGACTTTCTCTTCTAATACCTTCACACGTTTTTCCAACATCTCAGCATTAGTTTCTGGGAAAAATTCATCCAAGTCTTCGAGACTAATTGGACCGTGTGGCATATCACCAAACATACTTCCCCTTGGTGTCTTTGGTGTTGAATCTTTTGGTGTTGCAATTTTTGATGTTGACTTCTTAGGTGTAGAACTTTCAGGAACATAAGTCTTTGGAGCAGTAGGAGATTCAGCAATAGGAATTTCAACAAAATCAGACACAGGAGGTTCTTGTGTAACTCCTGGCCCTTTGGTCTCAGCATGAACAACAACAATGGGGGTTCTTGTGTGGCTCCTTTCTCCTGAGCACCAGAAGGTTCTTGTGTGGCTTCTGTGCCTTGCACCTTACTCTTGTATCTCTTGCTCATAGCTTTCTGAGCTTTCTTTGCTTTCTTTTTCCTTTTGTATGAGGTGACCCTGTAGTCTTCTTTGAAATTTCGATTGGTGGAGACTTTGTACGTTTTGACTTTTTCTTAGGCCTCTCCTCATAGATTCTTTTCAGCGTTTGGATCAAAATCTGCATCCAACTTTCTTTCCTTTTCTGCTCTAATTTCCGCCTCAGTCTTTTCCGGCTCTTTATCAGATTCTTCATTCTCAGAAGTAGCAGAAATTACCTCTTCTTGAGTTGACTTAACTGTCTCTTGGCTTTCAATTACAACTACAGCGCTCGATCCAGCCACTGCTTCAACATTTTCTGGTTCATCCTCGTCGACAAGCAAAGTTTCAACTTTCTTTGACGCTCGCTTCTTTTTTGGCTTATCAGCTTCAGCCTTCAAAAACCATTCACTCCTTGCCTTAGGTTTGAATTCCTTAAACCATTCTCGTTCAGCATTAAGTTCTTTCTCATCGTTGCTACCATCTTTTCTCCACTTATTATCCGGCGGCGATATAATTCGAATCTTTAATGGCTCTGAAAACCGGCTTGGCAACAGGAGCTGAAGCTTGTTTCTGGAACTTGATAAGCTTCTTCACTGTAGTCTTGTCGAGATTAACTAGATACAGAATGTCATTCGGATCTCGACCAATGTTAGCATACTTCTCGTCAATTAACATCTGAATAAACCTTGGATATAAGCACAACCTAGAATCCTCCATGTTCTTTGACATGTGAGTAAACACCAACTTCGAAACGCGGCTTTTTCAAAATAAGTGTCGTTGCCATGCTAGCCAAATAGTCATTTACATCATCCAAACTAGCTTTGCGATGGATAAATGTATGAATTAACGCATGAATCAGAAGCTTGTAGGGGTTAGGCACTTCCCCTTTCTTCAGGTTGGCTTGTTTACGCTTCCTTTGTAGCCCATACGGAAAAAGCATCCGCGAACCATCTTTTTGTCTAAACGAATCGGATCGTCTTCTTTGTCTTTGAGCTCCAAAATCCTTCGGATATCACCTTCGGTTACTGTGATCGGCTTTAGCTCATCACCAACTTGTACTGTAGAAGAAATTGTCTTCTCGCCTGCGCTCAGGCTTGCGTTCATCCAGAAATGAACAATATGAGAATGATATGATACGGTGCGCTCAGTAATTGCACGAAGAATATGACTATCTTCGAGAAATTTCAAAATACTATCATATTCTTTCAGTGACGGACAGATCGTCTTATCAAGCGTGATGCACGTATTGTGAGTTTTGGAAAACTCAACAGAAATAACACGCGCTGGAACCTGTGCCTGAAAAACGACGCAAAACAATTAGCACACTTTTCGAGAAAAATAACACAAAAATTTCTAATACCTTTAATCAAGTTCGGGCGAACTTGATTAGTGTTAAACATTTTGATTTTAACAAGTTCGCCCGAACATGTATCTTACATGTTCAATTAAGTTCAAATGTAAGTTTGGGCGAACTTATCACTTAAATACATTAAAGTTTCAAAAACCTAAGTTCGGCCGTAGATATCATGTAAACCTTTTTATTAACAAGTTTTAACACAAGTTCGGTCGAACTTGACAACAAGTTCGGCCGAACTTATCGTCTTCTCCAAACATACAAGTCTTGTTCAAACATGCAAGAGTGCATTTCAGTTCAATCAAAATCAGCTTCACCGTTGATTTTAAGTATAGATTAAAGATCTATGTTCAATTTTGTCCAACAACATCTTTAACTATCAAATTTTAACGATTTCAGATCCATTCGGTTAGTTCATGGTCAATTCATGGTTTAATCTCAAATCAGTACCTCTGCCATAGTGATTGGTGTGCTAATCACCAAAAACTAACTCAAATTGAACAGCGTAACGGTATAAAATTGTCAATTTCACACAAATACCCTCAATGCTCAAGTTCACTCTATTGTTTCTGATAACAAGTAAATGATTTCGACCGAACTTGAATGGTATTTATACCATGTCAAGTTCGGGCGAACTTGTTGAGGCCAACATGAGGGCCCATATGAGTTCGAGCGAACTTGTCTTTTGAAAACAACAACCAGCCATCGGCAAGTTCGGTCGAACTTGCTGATTGTTAAACTTGAATTGTTTAGCAAGTTCGGCCGAACTTGCCAAACCTCAAAATTTCAAACTTTTTCATTTTTTTTCAATTTTTCATTTTAACCATGGAATTTTCCAACTTTTTACCAGTTAAGAAAATGAACTCAGTTGACCAAGTCCAAGCTAATGACTTTGGTTAACCGATTTGTCTGCCGAATCCAAGTTAATGACCCCGGTTTGACCCGTTACGAACAAACTGTTGATATTTTCAAAATCAAAGTTTCAAATTAATGAACTTTTCATCTATTTGACTTTTTAGATTAACAGATTAGCTCCCAGCCCATTGTCAAAGAGATTCCCACCAGTTCTAGCATCTTACCAGACTTCAAAGATCCGTTCTCCATCATTGGTTTGCTGAAAACAATGTAGAAATAAAATCTTTTTGAAATTTTTGTAAGTTTATGCTAAAACTCACCGAAAATCGTTTTGATTTTTTAATCTGTCAAGCTGAAATATAATGAAATAAGCAATGTAAACTACGTACAAATATTTACAGACATATTTTTGTGAATTCATGTCTAAGGATCATATCAGTTGATTGAGACATATCACCAGTACCGTTGACCTTTAACAGACTTTAAGTTTTAACTCGTTTACCTAGATTGTCGATATGTTTGTCCACTTAAGATTTACCACATTTTTCAACTGTTTCAAGATATGTTAAGATAGAATTCATAAAACTTGACTTATTTGTGGTTGCCACTTCTTGAATATACTCCCGTATCCAGATTTCCTAGATTTCATCTTACAGGTGAATATAGCATAATTGATATCTGTATCTGAGTTGTGCGAGACCTTGAGAGCTCAGGTTAGTACTACCTACAGACAAAGAGATGAAAGCTCGACTTTAAAGTGTGTTCCACTTAAGGAATCTTTTCAGCATTGCAAATGATTATATCTTTCGAAGCTTTTCAATATTGCATGCAATTTTGGGGTTTATAGCGAAAGTATTATAGAAGTTCTAGGCCATTGCTTCCGCAAAATCAGAAGAACTTGTATAATACCCCAGATATCAACTCTCTATAAAGACCTCGTATCTCATAATCAGGCAATCTTTCAAACGAAATTTCGGAGTACTAAGTCCATATATCCAAGATGTCTTAATCCACAAGATTAAGCAGTTGTAAAATTTAGTTTATATCTCAAAAACAATTTACTGAACGTGTTAAGCCTATCGACATATCCACAGTAAGACTCGTTTATCACTTTTAAACTTTACAATTCTTTAGCATACTGTGATAGTCCACTGATGTACTATTATTTCCTTTTATGACACTGAATTCTTTTTGTCTTTTTCAATGTTTTTGTATATTTTGAATTTTTATATGTTTTTGGATTTTAAAATTTTCGAATGTTTTTGTATTTCTCTAACATTTCTCCCCCTAAAATCAAAAACATCTTTTTGGATTTTAGTTTTAAACAAAACTTTAAAGAAAAATATTTACAAACCAATGTGGATCACGCGAACCCGTCGTCCAATCCGTATTCAACCTCAACGTCCGCACCTATCAGCAAATTTTTCATACCGTTAATTCTCAACAAGTATCTAAATCATGACAAAGAAAATGGTTTGGTATAAAAATCAGCCTTTTGTTCGTCGGTGTGGATTTTTTCTATTCGTACCAATTTCTTTTCGTAGCAATCACGAATGAAATGATAACGAATTTCTATGTGTTTTGTGCGTGAGTGATGAACCGGATTTTTAGTAATATCGATGGTTGCCTTGTTATCAACATACAGCGGAGTGTCTAGAAATTGCAGACCATAGTCTCTCATCTGCTGTTGAATCCACAGAATCTGTGAACAACAGCTAGAGGCCGAGATATACTCAGCTTCACAGGTAGAGAGAGCGACCGTAGTCTGTTTCTTACACTGCCAGGTTACCATTCTTGTTCCGAAGAACTGGCATCCCGCTATAGTTGATTTTGAATTCAACTTATCTACACCAAAATCGGAATCCGCATAGCCTGTGAGGTCGAAATTGTCATTCTTCGGGTACCACAAGCCGGTGCTTGGGCATCCTTTCAGATATCTGAAGATACGCTTCACAATCTGCATGTGTAAGATCCTCGGGCTTGACTGATATCTGGCGCATAGGCAGGTTGGATACATAATATCTGGACGCGATGCCGTCAGATACATTAGCGATCCAATCATCGATCTGTATAACGTCTCGTCAACTTTGGCTCCAGTCTCATCAACACAAATGCCGTGATTGAGAGCAAGAGGCGTAGATAGAGGCCTCAAGCTTTCCATTCCAAACTTCTTCAAGATGTCATGAACATACTTAGTCTGGTGAATGAAAATACCATCCGGAAGCTGATCTACATGTAAACCAAGAAAGAACTTCATTTCGCCCATCGAGGACATTTCAAATTTCTTTTTCATGATTCCCTCAAACTCCTTGCAGAGACTATCATTTGTAGATCCAAAGATGATGTCGTCAACATAGATTTAAACTATAATCAGATGGCCATCAACTTCTCTGGTGAAAAGAGTACTATCACAGTTCCTCTGATAAAGCCATTTCCGACAAGATGTTGCGATAACGTCTCATACCAAGCTCCGGGGCTTGGTGTAGTCCATAAAGGGCTTTATCCAGTAGGTACGCTTTCTTTTTGTTAAGTGGATCGACAAACCCCGGTGGTTGTCCAACGTACACCTTTTCGCGTAATTTGGTCCGTACGGAAAAGTCGATTTGACATCCAATTGATAGACCTTAAATCCTTTCCATGATGCGAAAGCTAGAAATATTTGAATAGATTCCAATCGAGCTACTGGTGCATAGACTTCCGTGTAGTCTATCCCTTCCTGCTGGTGAAATCCCTTGACAACAAGCCTATCTTTGTTACGAACAATAACCCCTCTATCATCTCGTTTACACTTAAAGACCCATTTTGTATCAATCGCTTTTCTTATTCTCTGGTAGGTCTTCGAGCTTCCACACACCCAACTTTTCAAACTGCAATAATTCTTCTTGCATTGCTTGTACCCAGTTTTCATCTGCTAAAGCTTCATAAACAGTCTTTGGCTCAATCTGAGAGATGAAACATGAATAGAAACAATAGTTCTGGGTTGTAGCAACACGTGTGTAGAAAAAACTGAGTGCTTTATTAATTTTCCCTCGAGTTCTAACACCAGTTTGAAGTTCTCCGTTAATATTTGTTGACGGATGATAGGAATACGGGTCAATTCTTCACTTGGAACATCTACTGAGTTTTGCTGATCCGTGATGTTGAGATCAACAACCAATTCAATGTTTGGAGAGCTTAATGAAGTTTCATTTCTGTTGTTCAGGACAGCAGATTGATTAAGAAGACTTGTTATCTGCCCACTTCTTCATCTGAAGAAGATGATTCCCCATCAGCATCAAATGTTGGTGCTTCATCTGAATCAGAATTTTGATTCAGAGGCATACTGGGCTCCATTGTTGTATTCATTGGTTCAGTAGAGGCATTCGTTGGAGGAGTAGTAGGTGTTGATAATGTTTCAGAAACATTTTCAGCTGGAACACCACAATTGCTTGAACTTGCGCCAGAAGAAGATGGATCCAACATGGGTTGTTTAACCACAATTGGTCTAACAATTTGTTCTTGATTCGCTGACTGGTGAAGGTAATATAACGCTGCAACTTCTTCGTCAGTTGGTTCTTTGGGCAAGTCAAATGACTTCCAAAGGTCTTGATAGTTAAACAGCCACGCGTCACCTTTCCTTTGAATAGGATCAGTGTAATTGAAACAATCCACGTGCTGTGCTTCAATAACCTTTCTCAATGAAGGAACATATACTCTTCTCAACGGACTCGCATATCCGACAAAGAAACCTTCAAGGGATTTACCTCTGAATTTGCCATCTTGTTCTATTACGGTACATGGTGCACCAAATGGTTCTAAGAACTTCAAATTTGGCTTCCGTCGGTTTATCATCTCAAAATATGTTTTCTTTGTTGGTTTGACAGTGAGAACCCTGTTTAGCGTGTAGCAAGCCGCAGCAACCGCTTCACTCCAGAAGCTGATAGGAAGTTTAGAATCTGCAAGCATGGTTCTCGCAGTTCAATCAAAGTTCTGTTTTTCCGTTCAGCTACTCCGTTTTGCTGTGGAGTATAGGGAGCACTAAACTCATGCAGAATCCCTTTTGCGTTGCAGAATTCCTTCATTTTGTTATTCTTAAACTCTATGCTGTTGTCACTTCTAATTCGTCTGACCGGCAGATGATAAATGTTCTCGAATTTCTTGAATACAATAACCAAGTTCTCGAACGTTTCGTCTTTTGATTATTGAAAGAATACCCACGAATATCTCGAATAGTCATCTGTCACGACCAAGCAATATAAGTCTCCTGAGATGCTTCGAACATTTACAGGACCAAATAAGTCCATGTGGAGAGGTTCTAATTGCAACTTGATTGAGTTTAGAATTTTCTTCGGATGAGATTTCTTGATCTGCTTTCCCTTTTTGCATTCCAAGCAATGATCAGACATCTGAAAACTTCAAAGATTTATGCCTTCTACAAGATCATTATGAACCAAGAAATTCATTTTTCGCAAATGAATATGCCCCATCTTACGATGCCAAAGAATAGAATCTTTTTCAGTAACCTTTGATACAAAACATTATGCTGATTGTGATGAAGTGGTAGCGACACCCATATCAAGAACATATAAATCATTCTCTCGCGGTGCTCGCATCAGAATCCACTCATCTGGTATTTTGAATCCCGACTTCAAGATAATACACTCTTTGTCATTGAAATGAACTGTAAATTTCTTGTCACAAATCTGCGATATACTCAGAAGATTGTTCTCAAGTACTACAATATAGTTCACGCGATCAAATGAAACTACGCCATTGGAGAGTTTTCCCTCACCGACTATCCTTCCACCTTGATTTCCTGCAAATCCAACATATCCACCATTGATAGCTTTAATGTCGAATAGCAACGCTTTCATTCCCGTCATGTGCCTGTATGCTCCACTATCGAAAATCCACTTTGAAAGTACGGATCTTTGGAGCACCTGCAAAATTCAGAAATTAGGTGAAAAGCTCTACCCAAGCCTTCTTGGTCTTGGGTTTTACTAGATAATCATCATCAAAATCAAATTCACAATCATCAACGTCATCAAAATCAAATTCATAATTTGTTTCAACGATGTTAATGTTTGAAAATTTCACTTTTTTCTTATCTTTTACAGATTTGACATTATCGCTTTTGATTTTTGTTTTAACTTCTTTCACATTCTCACTAGTCTTCACATGCTCAGACTTAGTGATTTCAGACTTTGATTCTTTTGTATTGTCAGTCTTTACTAGCTCAGACTTATCAACACCAGATGTTGTTGACCTTTTCTTGGCAATCCAGGTTTGAGATTTGATATTAGCCTTTTTGATGTAAAATTTGTTTTCATTAGACCTAGAAGTTTCACCTTTTTCGAAAATAGAATTTTCAAAAGTCTTTTCAGACTTTGGTTTAACTTCTGGTTTTGATTCATTTCGTTTCAAAATCTTTACTGGTTTTGCAAACACTGGTTGCTTTGGTTTAACAACATTTGAATATTCTTTTCTTTGAAGATAAGCCGGTTTTGATTTCAAACATTGTCATGCCATATGACCAATTTCTTTGCACTTGAAACATGTCCGATTATCAAGTGGATGTCCTTTAGTGGGTGGTTTTACCCCACTTGATGTTTTGACACCACTAGTAACCTTGGCTTTATCTCGAATTTCTTTCTCCTTTTTAAACTCATCATTTGATTGCTTATCAATCAAACTCTCTTCGTAATCCGTGTTTGCCCATATACAAAATTCATGTTTTTATTTTTATATTAATGAAATGGTGACACTTTCTTTACTGGTTCATCTGATTCTTCTAGACCCAACCATGCTCTCCTGTTTTCCGGATGATCACCACCATTCCTTCGGTAGTTGTTTCTTTTAGGTTTGGAATAGATTTTCGTTCATTGATTAACAATTCCTCTGATGTGACTTCCACGAGTTTAAAGAATTTGTCTAGCAATTCTTCCTTCACATTCTAAATCGGGAAACTATCTTCAAAGTATAGTCTATCCGAATCCTTAATTTTGTACATTACAATATTAGGATCATCACTTAGACCATCCTCTGATGACTTATCATCATTTTCAGACTGTGAATCGGAATTCATTGAACTCGAGTTGGCGATTTTGAAGCTGCCGTCATCAGAATCACTTAAAACATTTTCAACCACTTTGTTAACCATAGCGCTGTTATCATCATTCAAATTTAGCATAGACTATATCAATGTTCTCTGGCAACTCGTCTTTCTTTTCAGAAAGTAATTCAATATTGAGTGTGTCCATCCCGTCTGCAGATTTAACACAGTATTTCTCGTAAAGGGGTGGGGGAACATTGCTATATTCTTTGCCCGCTTTCTTTTTAGGTTTTTCTTCCGATGAGATTGTCGGAAGAATGTGATCGATAACATACGCGTTGGTGGTATAACTTCTTAACAATTGTCGAACTCTTTCAGTTTCGATTATCATGTCTTGAAGTTGTTGTTTGATTTCAGCAATGGTGTTAATATAGGTGTTAATTGCTCTTTGTTTATCCATTACTGTACCACTCAACATTCTTATATTATCATGTTGTTCGATGTTATTTCTGTCGAGTCTGCCATAATCAGTTTTCATTTTGTCATGCGCTTCTTTCATTGTGTGATAATCATATTTTAACAAATCATTATGCACATTGTTTTCAGCGACGATCTTTGATTTTTCCGCACATTCGACACAAGGTTCAGTACATTTTGTACAAGGTTTCCCAACCTCAACAACTTGTACTTTGATAACTTCTTTCTCAACAATTTTTACCTCTGGACCTACCTTGTTAGATTTGCCATTAAAGCTTTATCTGCCATGTCCTTGAGGTTCTCGACTTTCATTTCTTGAGTGACATCAATGATCACTTCATCAATCTTTTCTCCTCAACCACTTGTTCTTTCGAGCTTCCATCAAAATGACCTACAAAACTGTCACAAGAATTAGAGGATAAAATTCCTTGTCTCTGCATATGGATATATTCCTCTTTTTCCTGCTGTTGATGCAAGTATTGTTCCAGAACTGCTTGTTCGAAAGCTGCTGCTGCCGCTGCTTCAGCTGACGCCGCTGCTTCCTCTACAGAATTATCTTCAACTATCTCTGCCATCAAAGCAACTCCGGTCTTTTTCCCAATGTAAGAGTTCCAATCAAAACCGTCATCTTCTTCTATGGATGCAACCATGGCTTTCTCCGTGGTACTACTGTTTGGCTTTTCTTGGATCTCAACTTGAGTTTTCTTCGGGAACGGTTTATATTGAAGTGACCTCTTGTAATATTCATTCCCTCCTCCGAAAGAACTTTGATTTCCAGTTGCCTTGGTGTTCTTACACTCTCTTTTAAAATGTCCCTTCTGTCGGCATTTAAAGCATGTGACTTTGGATTTGTCAAAACCCAATTTGTTGCTAGAGTTTCCTATGTCACGGCCTGTGAGTGCAACGAACTTTGTCACTCTCCTAATGATCGAAGCTAAGGACCATTTGATGTCCATTAGTTCGAGTTCTTCCTCGTCTACCTGGTCATAATCTTCTGCGGTCATCTCGGGATTTCCGATTTTACCGGCAACAAGACATTCATAAGATTCTAAAACCGTAGCAAGTAGTGACATATGTTGTTTTGCAACTTCTTCTAAAACAACATTGTTCAAATTCACTGCGATGTTGCATTTATAAACATTCGGATCAGAACTCTGCTGTTGATTCTGATTTGCTTGACTTTGAAATGTTGAATTTGAACCAGTGCTCGAGTAAGTACTTTGTGGACTTTGGTCATACTGAGGCTGTGAATGGTTCTGATTCTGTGGAGAAGCATTCATGTTTGCACTAAAAGCAGTTCCAATTTTTGGACTCGAAATGTTATCTTGCATTCCGGTTTTGTAGTACGAACCGATGTCTTGAACAACATTAGCGTTCTTTGATTTCGCTATCTTCAGAAGCTCCATTTCGTGGCCTTCGAGTTTATCGATAAAGGTTGACAGCTTGAAGAATTCCCACTTATCACTATTCTTCAGAACCATCAAATAAGTTGACCATTCACCCTCTGGTAGTGCGTCAGCAAGTTTGTCGATGTATTCTTGTTCCGTCTTCTCAAGACCGTGTCTTCGCATTTGCACTTTTAGATGACAGAAACGCTCAATCATTTGCTTAATGGTCACATTCTTTAGCATGCTGAAGACATCGAACTCTTTCAAAATGAGAGCCTTCTTGATTTTTATCATTTCAGCACTGCCTTGGTATTTCTTCTGTAACGACAACCGAAGCTCTCTTGCTGTAGTATACTCTTGTAACAGATTCAGAATATCTTCTTTGACTGACTGCTGGATGAGACTGATCATCTTTTTCTCAGCAATGTATTCGTCTCCCTGTACTGTCGAATAGTTGTACTTTTCAACGACTTGTTGATGTTCATCTACCGGAACAGTATAGCCTCTTTCAATTGACACCCAGCCCGCGAAGTGCATGGCTTGAACCCAGTAGGTAAATTTCTCTTTCCATGCTTCGTATTCGTCCATGCTCATCAGCTTGGGCGGTTTGACGGTCGTTCCCATTTCGTTATCAAGATTGACTTGATTAATCACGTTGGCGTTTGACGAACTAGCTCCGGACATATAAGCTCTTAATTGATCTTCCATTGTGAATCACGAAACGTGTACACTGAAAATTTTTCAAAAACTTTGAAATCAATTAGTCCTACTACAAGTTCGGTCAAACTTGTAGTGACAAATGAAGAATTCTTGGATTTTTCTAACAAGTTCGGTCGAACTTGTTAGATTAGTTTTGAAAAGATTTGATTATCTTCGGTCGAACTTATAACACCAATCAATCAGATCTTCGAGCGAACTTATCAACACAATTTTGATGAAATACAAGTACGTTCGGGCGAACTTACTTAAAACCTTCTTGATTTTACACAAGTTATGTCGAACTTGATGTAAAATTAATGAAAATTCAGTATCTTCGAGCGAACTTAGTCAATATTTCCTCAAAAATTACACAAGTTCGAGCGAACTTGCTTAAAAATCACTTAAGTGATTTTTAGATTAAGTTCTGCCGAACATGGCCAACATTTTCGATCATGGGGGTTATCCAAAACACGATTTTTCAAAATTTTGACATGAATTTGGTTGAATTTGGTCTCCAATCTTTCAAGGGTTTATCTTTGTTATGTTTTCATGATATATTCAAAATTCAAAAGATTTTGACCATGAATTCTTCATTTTATGTTCAAAAGTTAAGAAAAAATAAAGAATGGAGTAGAAATAGAAGTGTTCTTGTCTTGATACTATCAAATAAGGCTGTTCTAGCTCTGATACCACTTGTAGGACCGATCCTCGATGCTTAGGAACCTAAATTTGATATCTAACGTCCATAATAGCGGAAATATTACATCGTGTTACCAATAGACAAGAATTAATCAGTTAAACGTCAGTTTTATAGATCAAACGTTCTGGTTACAAACTGATAGAGCTTCGCCTCTACAATGCCAAAGTTACAAATGAGACTCTCAAGCTAGGTATTTATAGACCAGCAAGTTCGGCCATGTAAGACACAAGTTCGCCCGAACTTGCATAAGCAAGTTTGGCCGAACATGCATCCAATACATGCACATGGGTGAACTTGGCTACAACACTTCATAAATGCTTCATAACTTAGCCTATTCAGCTCTATACAATACAGACTCGATAATAGACTAAGACATAGACATTATGCACCAACATAAACTAACCTCGAGTTCAAAGATGAAGTACCAACTCCTAAATCAGAACGGCCAATTGGAAGGGATTACGCTAAAAGAACAGTCACTACAAAGGCTTCGGGTTCAAAGGGAACGAGCTTAAGCGATGTATCTAAACTTGATGCACTTCTACAAAACCTCTATGAATATATGGAAGTGCAATCCAAGAGGTACAAAAAGAGAGAGAGAGAGAGAAAAAGGGAAAACGTTGGTGCGGGAAATGGAGAGACTTGCGTTGGATAGAGACGACTTGAGTTTGATCTACAAAATCAAGAATCTGAAAAGTTTAGAATCATGAAAACCCACATCGAAACCTTACCGTATGGTGATCTCAAGAATGAAGGACAATATTGCAAAGAAATGGCTTGGAGGAAGTGGACGGTAGTTGTTTATTTTATAAATTATGTCTTTTTTTTTAATTATGTCTTGTTTTTTTAAATCATGTCTTTTTTATTCTGGCTTATGTAATTTTCATTTTAAATTTTAATGATTTTTATAATGTTTAGTATTTAAGTATTTAAAAAAAAGAAATTAGAAAATGGAAGGGGGAGAGGAAGAAGGAGAACCACACCTCAGGTTGGGGAAGGTTACCGAGGTGGAATGGAGGGTGATGTGACGCAAATGTAGACTTGAAGGAAGAACGGGGAAGGGAGAATCACACACCACAACTTTATATACCAAATTATTAAATGTGTTTTATGGTTGACGTTATGGTGTTTTAGATGTGTTTGTATTTATGGTTGACATTAATGTGTTTTAAGATATTTTACATTTTTAATAAGTTTTGTACTTTGTAGCCAAACCCAACCAAAGTGAAGTTAGTAAATTATGTAATTTCCTTACAATAACATTAATATCAAATGAAACATTTTCTTCTTACAATTTTTTTCTCTTTATAGTTGTATATAGATATAGATTTTTAATTGGATCCCACTTTAAAATCTCATACTTATTTATTTTGTTATTTATAGTTCTATATTGATATAGATTTTTAATTGGATCCCACTTTAAAATATCATACTTATTTGTTAAATTGTTTATGTTCCAACTGAATATTACATAGCTAAGAGAAAATAATATCTTATAAAAACATTTAATTTAATAAACTATCTTATTTATGTTATACAAATTAGAATATTTGACAATATATTTTTTATTATAAGTTGAAACTTTATTTACCTTAGAAATTAAGAGTATCCTATTGCTTTTGTGTTTTTTGTCATCGTTGCTAAATGATTAACACCTTTCTTTTAATCCTTGACCAACCCATATTCTCCATCCAAGGATGCTACTCATTATGTGACATTCAACCTTGGTCAACAACTATACTAACCTATTAACTATTATCCTCAGTAACTTATTGGTGATATAACCACATAATCAATCGTTTTCACACACAACTACTAGCAAACTCTTTCATAAACTATTGTATCATTTGAACTAAATGTTGTGATGATTCTCCAATTATATTGCAAGTCTTTGGATGTTTCCCGATACACAGTTTTCAAAACCAAAACGCCATACCCACACTTGATTCTCTTTACATTATTGAATTAAAATTTTTGAGAGCACAACAAAAATATTTTAACCTGAGCGATACATACACCATTCAAAGAGATATCCAGCCTATTTAATTTCCAACTACAAAACCTACTATATATAGAAGCAACTTCTTACGAACAATAAACACAATTTGCGTTAAGAAGACATTAATGTCTATGAAAAAAATTAAGTTATCAACTTAGCTTAGTGATCTGAAGATGTTTTATGTTTACTTAATAAATACCCAATTTATATGAAGTTTGTCCCCTTGTATTACCGACACGAGCTAGGCCAGAAATTTTGTCATGGGTTTATATATGAAATTAGTCGCACACATAAAAAAAACATTCTCCGAGGGTTCAACATGACTCTGTCCCCTGATTCACCGATTTGTTTCTCTATTTTACTTTTAAATGTTAATAATTTATCATATAAATAATTAAACTATCAAAAGTTTATAACATATCTCGTTTTGCTGCTTGAAAAAAAAAAGATATAAATAACAAAATGTTCTTATAAGTTACAGGTTAGCTTCTTTCTTGCTTTTTAATTAGACACCTTTGTAACTAATTCTTTTTATTGACTGAGCAAACACTTGACCTGGTCCATATTGTTGAGATCATGAGCATTATTACTGATTTTGTGCTCCACTTGCACAAACCCTTTATTGATCTCACACAATATTACATATGATCTCACATGGATTAGATGAGACCCATAATATTGTTTCATCCATGTTTTCACAAATATAACCAATAATTTCAACCGTAAGTATTTTATAATTCTGAGTATAAAATTAAAGAAAATCATATAAACAAAAAAAATGTATCTGGTGTTATAAACACGGCTATTTGGCAAACGCGACACCAATAGATTTAGAGCCACACATACACGTTAGCGATTGAGCTAGAAGGGTTTTCAGCATATATATATTTGTAGGGTAGTGTTTGTATTTCAAATTAAGGTTTTACCTAGAACACAAGTCACTAACAGAAACACATAGAAACTCAATTAATGGATACATATCATTGTTAGATACAGTTTCTGTTTGTACCAACAAGACCAAGTCCATCAAGTGCCAAGGGGTATTCTTGCCAGCTTGTGACTGTTTCCTTTCAATTTTTTCCTTAATGGGACCACTCTTGTCTCATAAAGTTTGCCAACCATTATCATTTTATCACAAAATCACAAACAAGTTGATAGTGTAATTGTAATGTAATTGTATATTTCAGTACTATGCCGAAGTTGGCCCGACGCCCTTTGGTTTGGACCCGAGTATGCGGGAGCATCGTGCACCGAGTTTGCGCTATACCACACAAAGAAATATCAATCAAGTTCAGTATTTGCAAAGACTTTCCCCAACAAGAGTTATATATACCACGAGTTTGTTTTGTCATTTTTTAAATATTCCACAATTTAATGCAAATTATACATATATTGGATGCAAAATCAAAGTAGCCATATGCATATATCCTTACTACAAACATAGATCGAATTTTTTGTCGCTAAAGCTGTTTACCACATGCACATTATGTAAAGAAAATGATACATTACGGCAATTCCAATTCTAGATAAATTGCTTGACAAATAAAATGACAGTGCATGGAATGGACTGACTAACTATATGAGTGGGGGCTGATTATTGGTGTTTATGGCCATGAAGATAAATATAAAAGAATGCAGCCTTTTCTGGTTGTCCTACTTGCCCACCATGGTGTCGCCATTTCCCTAAGTTTCATTGAAAGTATTCTTTTTTTAACTTCATTTACTATATAAAAGTTAAAATTTTATATTCGATTTACTGCAATTCACTTATGCCCTATCTTTATACAAATAATACAATAATAAAACGTTTAGTTGGCAATAGTTAGTTTAATTTTAAGTATATCTATTAGTACGTTGAGTACTACAATCAATTCTCTCAAGGGATCAAGAAATTATAGATTGTAAACTATGTGTTTGAAGTTATGATTATGATACCAATTCATTTCACGAATTTTTTTGCTTAACAACAGTGTGTTTCATATGGCTAAAGGTGTATAACGCAAAACAACTTGTCATATTTCCAAGAAAGAACAGGAAAAATGTTTATGTAGTCATCTCAACTACAAAGTTATCTTGAGATATAAATACACCTAACTAATACAATTATTAGTTATGTAAACTATAACTACACGTTACCTAAATCGTGTAGATAAAATTTAACGAGACACGCTATATTGTGTGATCTTGGCATGGTCACAAATTTAGTCGGTTTCTCCTTGTAAATGTCCAATCTTCTAGTCGAAATCATAGGAATCCTATTTGATTAATTATTCAGGTAGGTGAACTATATATGAATAAATATATATGTTTTACATGCATATATTTAAAAGAACAAACAAACAATGGACTTAATAAAAACCATTCATAGGTTCCGGGAATGGCGGGATAATTAGGAAAGACATTTCATCCAACCTTGAAGATAGAAAAGTTGCTTCCAACTACATGTAACTAACAATTATTAGTTATATGAACTATAACAGCACATTACCTAAATCGTGGCGCTTAAATTTAAATGAGACACGTTATATTGTATGATATTGGCATGTCACATATATAGTCGGTTTCTCCTTGTACACATTAAATCTGCTAGTCGAAATCACAACAATCCTATTTGATTAATTTTTCAGGTAACTATATATGAATAATATATGTATATGTTTTGACATGGATGCATATAAAACAACAAACACACAAAGTACCCAATAAAATCCACTCATACGTTCCAGGAAGGGCAGGATAAGAAATGACACTTCATGTATTCATGGAGATAGAAACGTTGCTTCCAACTAAAAGTAACTAGCAATTATTAGTTACATAAAATTGTAACATGTTACCTAAGTTGTGGTGATAAAGTTTAAATGAGGCACATTATATTGTATGATCTTGCCATGGTCATAGAATTAGTCAGTTTCTCCTTGTAAACGCCGAATCTTCTAGTCGAAATCATAGCAATACTATCTGATTAATTCTTTAAGTAGGTGAACTATATATGAATCTACACATATGTTTAAATACATGCATATATATAAGATAACAAACAAACATATGAGCCAATAAAATCTCCCTCATAGGTTCCTGAGATGAGGAAAGACATTTCGTCTATCAAAAAAGATAGAAATATTGCTTCCAACAAGATTCATGGCTAAAAAACATTTTTCTCATGGCATAGAAGTACAAATAACAAATGTACATACATGTATATAAATACGTAAATGAAATCAAAGTTATAGATATAGAAAGTAGCATACAAGAAAACAACGGTTGCATGAATGTACCAATAAATAACAGTAATTCAAAATGAAAGAGATAGTGATAAAGAGAAACAAATTAAATAAATATACCCCAGGAAAATGCCAACAACGATTGTCCTCAATTGGGTACCAAATCAACACTCACCGCATGCTAATCTTTACCCTCCCTAAATTCTTATTGAAACCGACTCGGCTGCTCATGAGGACCATTTTGGAGCAGCCCACGTCGGCAATCATCATATGCCATTGGAGGGGAGGAGGACATGCAAGAGGATCACCCCAGCTAGTAGTACTTTCTGCCGAAGAGCTTCTGCAATTGCTTCCATTGACGAGGTTATCCAACCCCCCAACCAACCCATCAAACTGCTCTAACTGTGTTGTGTTGCAGCCAAATTCATTGATCCCAAATGGGTAATTGTTGAATTCTTGAAACATATTTATACCATCCCCATTTAGAAAATAGGGTGTGTTTGGCAACTGAGGATGGTAAGAAGCAGTTGATATCGGTTTATCGTTGTTTTGATTGAACAATTGGGGTTGATTTGAGGTTGTGTCGAATTGGTATGGCTCAAAAGTGGGATCTTGGGTTTTGGCAAGTTCTTGATGATGATGCTGATTAGAGTTTGTGAGAATCAAAGGGAATTCTGTTGGCCAGTAAGATTGATAAAGATTCATGCTCATGCATAAAGATGGTGCCTTTAAATCTTCAAGAACCTCTCTCTTCATTTCTTGCTTTACTAAGCCACCTCGTTTCGACGATTGTTGATCTTTCCGCTGTTTTCCCATTAGTTTTTTCTTTAGTCTTGTGTTCCAGTAGTTCTTGATATCATTATCCGTTCGCCCAGGCAATTGTGCCGCTATGATAGACCACCTACAAACATATCAACAACTTAGCATAATAATACTGGTTCTGAAAAGAAATATATGCGCATGTATTTACATATTACCGGCTGCCAATACTGAGATAGAGGGTGCAAATGATGTGATCTTCTTCCTCAGAGAAAGATCCATGCTTGATGTTTGGGCGAAGATAGTTTAGCCATCGAAGGCGACAACTCTTGCCACATCTCTTGAGGCCTAATCAATTGAGTAAAATCAAATAACGAAAATACGAGATTCAATACAAGTTAATCTTAATTATAATTAACTTCTATAATCGTATCAACTGCTTAGATCTCAATCCGTGGGTGTGATATTATGTGGTATACATAAGATTAAAGGTAGGGACTAAATAAGAGATTACCAATTTTATGAGGTAGAGCAATCCAGTTGCCTCCGGTGCCATGTTCTTCGATATAAGCCTTTAGTTTGGCATCTTCTTCATGTGACCATGGTCCTCTTTTGACGTTGGCTTTGTCACAGCAGGGTGCTCTTCCCATTGTAATTATTAGGGTTCTTGATGCTTCTACTTCGGTTTGGATCAAAGTGGAGTTGTTGGTGTTTGGTTTTATCTCTTTATTCTCATCTACCCAAGGATAGCTTTAGGGTAAATGATGATGATAATAATAATGTATATATACACACACAATATATAGAATTATAGATATAAATATAGAGCTAGGGGAAGCAGCTGGAGAAGAAAGATGGGGATTAAAGAGAATGATCTTTGGATTTTAAAAAAGGTGAGTTCGGAAAAAGAGGCATATAGCTTTTGTGATATATTAATTAAATGATATTTGTATTAAACTATAATAATTAAAAAATTAAGAGTAATAAAATAAGGAGGCAACCCGGAATGCCACAACCATTAGTACCAAGTATTTTCTCATTTGTCTTTCTCCCACTCCAGAATCTCTGTCATTTCATATTTGAAGTATCTATATCCTCATCTAACACACGCATATTTGTTTGTGTTAAACTATACACACATATAACTGTATTTTAACCTCTTTTTATTGTCATGTATTCGAAGAATTGTAAAAAGATAATATTAATCATATTTTTTTTTAAATAAACGAATATGATTAAAATAATTTAACATTCTTTCCTCAAACACATTCATATGACATCTTACCTGTTATGTTGAACTAATTAGACTATCTTCATCGTACAGTACTTCATCCACTTAAATTGAATTATTATTGCATTATTCTTTCAATACTATTATTCAAAGTAAATTATATCTTGTGTTGTTTTTTTGTTCTAAATTATACACTCGTATATATTTCAATTTAATCGATTTATGGTTATAAAGGTGGTCTAGGACATAATCAATTCTCATTCTCAATCAAGAAGAAATGTGATCACATTAATTAGTATTGTTCTAGTAAATAATATTATTCTTCCATCATTATTTAAATGAAAATTGGTAAATGGAGTAGACAATATATTGTGGAAGGAAATGGAAAAGAGGAGTTGCTCGTTTGTGCAATATACATCCTTGGTTATTTAGCCTTGATGTGCAATTGATTTTCTTGAATTTGGATGGCGTACAATACCCTTATTCAAACAAACCCTAATTATCGTTTTGGGTTGCATGAAATCACTTTGATATAATTGACGACACCACTAGAATACTAGAAAACCAATCAATTGTAGGAACTAGGTTCATTTTTATAAATATAATTAAGAAATATATAATAACGAGACTCTCGTTATTCATAGGAAATATCATAGTACAATACCGGGTGCAATAACTAAATAAACGAATATAAAATATAATTATATATACCAATCTTAATTCAAGTCGCATTTCTGGTGGGTCCTTCACGCGCACTTGATAGCATCCTAGACTCGAGTATTCGTCATCTTGAGTCTTGAAAAATACCCCTTGACTGCAACAAAGAACACACTAAAACATTGACAATTTTGGTTGAGGCACGTGTTCAACACGCTTCCCTTAAAACAGATTCCACGCGTCTAGCAAAGACGACGCGTCTGTCTCCCAGGGCAACAGCCGAAGCAGCCTGTACTGCCGGAGATGACCACACACGCCCGAGGTTACACCGGATAAAATTATGGTGTTAGAAGTTGTGGAAAGTAATGATACGAAGGTGATGGAATCGAATAGAGAAAACATATTTCTCTAATTACCTAACACATGGGTCTTCAAGTATTTCTTATTTTTGAGAACTCTCCATATGTTCATGTATTTTCCTTGTAACCCTTCTCTAGTATTTTTCACATGTCACCAATGAGGCACATAGCCCACCATTTATACAAGAGTTGTGGGTAATGAAGAGTTTCTCTTAATTGGTGATTTTATTAGAGACATAAACTCTAATCAAATTTTCACTTAATTAGTGATTAATTAGAGATATAAAAACTCTAATAAAAGCTAATCAAGTGACATAAAAACTCTACTCAAGAGTTTGTCACCATTAAGATTCTAATCAATATTTATAATTTCATTAAATTATAAATTTATTAAATATCCATTCACCAAATTTTCCAATAATCCCCCACATGAATGGAGATCGTTCAAAACACATAAAATTTCCAATGGAACCTCGACAGTCGAGTTTTGCATACGATAGGTAGTTGTTACCCTTTGAACCTTCGCTCATGAAATGCACTTAGCCCACTAGCTCTGAGTAGAACTCGATGTCTTTGAACTTGTCTGCCGTTTGTGTAGACGACAATACACTTCACACAAGACTCTCCCTAGCCGGGTCATCTCCTCATAGTCGTGTCCAATAATGGTCGTAGAACACTTTCCTGGTTATGCGAGAGCTCTAGGAATTGTGCCCTCAATTCCATTCAAAGCGACCACACTTCTCTCTAACATAGGTGATTCTCTTTAGATCATTAAAAGCATTGTGGTTATTGTGATTTATCCAAACCATTTACCACATATTATGCTTAGCCTTACTTTCAGTCACTGAATATGATAGGAATAGACTAGGACGTATTTAAACACCCTTTTATACTTTGGGGGTATGTATAACATATATACTAGCTTATGCATATCATTTATGCCCCCACAGTGACTACCCTTAGGCATATGAGTTAGTTGTCCTATTGAACGTAGATCTTGGGATCTCCAGTCAACTAAGTTAGGTGTCCTTCACATACCCTTTTTCCATGGGCTTCAGTCTCATTCCACAACTTGATCTCTAATAAACCCTCAGGTTGTTGGATCCGTAACATTAACAAATACTTTGGATATTTGAGATCAGTTGTCATGATGTGTTCTTAACTCGTAAGTTAATTTTGCCTATTGTCAACTTCTAAGACTATAACCTCATTGGCCATCTGAATCTGGTTATATCATATGTCTTTGTAAGATACGCGTATCATTTAAGGCAAACACATCTCCATTATGCACTACGACCTTTGTGTCATCCACTTAGTCGTTTTTGCAATATTAGATTGGATTACAAAATCCTTATTGCCAAACTTTTATGATACAAATGCAAAACACTCCCACATTTAAGTGTTATAGGATCTCATCCAGATGGGGTAATGAAAACCATTTCTACACACCCTTATAGGGTTGTTTCTAAATGGATCCTCCCCCACATTTCTTGCCATTTGATCAACATTTTCGTAACTTCACTTATGACGACATTTATACACATATGATTGAACAAGATCAACCTCATTGTATCAGTGAATTCAACTCATATTGCATTAGCTTACAAAAGCTTCCGAGTTGACCAAAGCAACACATGCAATTGTCATAAGTTTGTCACAAACTTAGAATAATTCTAATTCAACATCTTGAATAGGCCTAGACAATGAGTTCTCCTCATTAGCTTTTCGAACAAACTCTTCAAAAGTTACATGTTTTTTCCTTATAATGAATGAAAATTCTTCCTCAACTTTGTCTATCACACAAATTCTTATTGTGTTCATACACATTTGAATGTTTAGAGTTAATTAGTCTCAGTCAAGACCCATAATTAACCAAGTACTAGTCTAGCATGCTTTAGACTACAATACTTTAGCATGTGAACAGAAGATGCATCATTCTGATTCTTCACAGCCCCAATGATATCATAATATCACTTTGCAACATTCATCCCTTGTTAAGACAAAATAATGAAACTTATTCATCATCCTAAAACATCAATATTTAGGAAAGTCTCACAAATATTGTATATAGCACATAGCTAATTGTTATCATTCAATTAAGGAACATAATTTGTTAACCTTTGATCTCCAACGTTTTACCATTGACTCATAAGGACTTAAACATAAGTCTTAATCCAAGTCACTTGGCGAACACATCCATCACCGACAAGATGAATGTTCTGTCACACCCCGACCCGCAGCGGAAATGGTGATCGGGGCATGATTGGGTTTTCATCAAAGCTCATGACATTTACTACAAAGTTTCATATTTATTATTTCTTTTTAAAGAAGAACATTACAATAAACATACAAGTACAACATGTTCAAATACATATTTCATGACTTCATTATTTTTCTTCTAAGGCAATTTCCTATGTGTTCCTTGCTTCAACCTGTCCACCTGTATCATGTGTAAAAATAGGGTTTTGGGTCAACAAAAAGTTGGCTAGTGAATCTTATTTAAACATTTGAAAGGATTAGTTATGTTGGTTATTTGAATAAAATTGTGCGTAACCAAATATGAATAAACGTAAATGTAAATTTAATCACAAAACACATAATATCAATAAATGCACAAACACACACACCAAATGATGAATAATGAGATCAAGGCTCAATCAAACGGAGCCGATCGAATGAGGCACCTGATGCTCAACTCGTCTTCCACGAGGAACTGATGGACCTAATGAATGATTTGCACACAACTTGACAAAAATATAAACACACATCACAACCAACAACATAATCACATAATCTCAATCAATGCACAAGCACACACCAAATGATGAACAATGAGGCACCTGATGCTCAACCCGTCTCCAACGAGGAACTGATGGGCCTAATGAATGATTTGCACGCAACTTGACAAAATGTAAACACGCATCACAACAAAAAAATATTTACATCTCGAGTTTAGATCATACAATGGTAATAGCACGAGTTTGAATAAATGAATTAATTAAAGCGACACATGATACACCCCAAAATATGAATAAAAAGGGGAATTTGTAAGAATTCACTCACAGTGGGTGCGTTCCTTGATGACGATGAATGCGCACGATTTTGTGATTCGACCGACGAGGAAAACTAACCTAAATAATAATGTAATAATTCGATAAATAAATAAAGTTCATTTGAAATTAATATTTTTAATTAGTGCTCTTATTAAGATTTTTAGATTTATTTTTGTGAATTTAATGCAAGTTTTTAGGCTCTAAAACCTTATTTTAAGGTATTTTTAATTGATTTTTCAATTAAATAAATAAATAAAAGAAAAATAAAAAGTTGACTTTTTGACCGTTGACCGTTGACCGGTCGGACTGTGTTTAATTATGCGCTGAGTGAGGTTTGAACTCGTGACCTCTCGGTTACGTGCACGCAGCTCTTCCAACTGAGCTACGTGTCTAACCCGAAATATTTCTGATTTTACTTATATTTATATACTATTTAGATTATTCATAATTTTATTTAATTAAAAAGGTTTTTAAACCAATCGAACCGGCATGCCTGTTAACACTCGAACCTGTGACCATTGCTTTGATTTGCACCCAGCCCAACCAACTAGGCTGGGTGACTAACCTATTTAAATTAAGATTTATATTATACTTATGTACTATCTGAAAGGTGTTCTGTAAAACTTAAAAGAACCGAAAAAAAATGTTTTGTTATTGTGGGAACCAGATACGTACATGAATCGAACTCGAGGCTTGAACATTGTATTTGCACACAGTCTACCGCTGGAATGTGTGTCTAACCCGTTTAGTTTTTTGATTTTAATTATATTAATACCTATTAGCGACTTCATCTTCTTCGTTTACAAGAACTCAGATCAGTGAGATCCGACTGTTTTGTTTAATTCGATTATCAAAACTTATAGTTGGTTGGAATGAAATAGTTAACGAGATTAAAGAATAGAATGTACCCAAAACAGCGCGTTTACTTCAGATTTCCGGCAGGAGTCGTCGGCTCTGATTTGTGACTCTCGGCTGAGTGAGGTATTTGAGAGTTTTGATTCTTGTGTTATGAAATTAAGTTATTGAGTAAGAGATATCAAGAGTTTTTAGATGATTATACCGATCGACAGTGAGACTTCGATGTTTCAGTGAAATTCCGGTGAGTGTGGGATTTCCCGGCGGCGTAGTCTGGGACAGATTCTGGTTGAAGGATTGAAGTTAATACATGTCGAATAATGGATTACAAACAAAAGAGTCAAGAATTTTACCGATTTGAAGTAAGTCTCGGTTTTCCGGTGAAAGTCCGCGACTGTAAAATATCTCCGGCGACGTGTTTCGATATGAATTAAGCTTCGGAAACGATCGTGGTTCTGAGCGAAAGGATTTTCAGAGTGTTCAAGTGGGTATTTATAGTGAACACAGACTGAATTGAGTCAAAGTCCGTGAGTTAGGATTTCCATCGGTTATGACGGAAATTGATTGCCGGCAACGGTTATAACCGATGTCGACATCAATTGGAGCGGTTTAGTCGAAACGGATTTGGCCAAAATCGCGGATTGCCGGATTTTCCGGTGATTGCGAGCTCTGAGTGCGCGTGATTTCTCTGGTTTGAATTCGGGTTTACTTTAAGTATCATTTAATTCAGTATTGTTACAAAGAAACGCGTGTGGCGGAGTGGTGAAAGCTGTGTGTGTATAAGTTTGTGGTTATGGGCGACCCGGGTTCGAAACCCGGTAGCCTCATTTTATTTTTTATTCACTTATTTTTATCATTTATTGATTATAGTTTTTAAATTCTAAAATGTTTATTAATTATGTATTGTTTAAAATTAAAATGAACAATATATACGCAACGAAAATTATAACTGAATATTCGATTAATAAACGAAGCGGATTTTGAAAACCCGTTTTTCGACGGATGTTACAGTATCCCCTACTTTTAGAAATTTCGTTCCGAAATTTAAGTAGTAGTGGTATATTTGACTTGAAGGGAGGATGTTTTAATTTTGACGATTACATAATCAGAAGAGGGTGAGAGTTTAAATCTTATTTGAGGCGGTAACGTTCCTAGTAAGGGTTGAATACCCTGCTACATGAATCGCTTTTTGATGCCTAAAGTATAAGAATGCGGGAACATGGATAAACTGAGTTGATTGACTAGGCATGATTTTATGCATAAGAGTTTTGAGGGAATTGATACGTTTGAAATGATAAGGTATGTATCATTAAACAAAAACTTCAACCATGACGATATTTAAACCTACACGGAACTTCTCATAACCTCCTGGTAATGCTTTTGATCCTTTGCCAAGAATACTTATATATAGGAAGTACCAGCGGCGTATCCACCATATTCTTGTCAAATTTTCATTGGCTTTATCAGTAAATTATGATCAGTTCTATGTGACTCTAAAACATAAACAAACACAACAACCAAAGCTTGAGTCTCAATTCTGAAAGGAAACATGACTGAATGATGACAGTACCTCTCTCGTTTGTTATGATGAAGGGGTTAGTCTATGTAAAAGTGAGACACAACCCAACTTCTTTAAATGATGTGATCGAGGTACGTCGAGATGTTTGATGATATGAATGTTAAATCAATGAGTATAAAACAAAACTGTAATATCAATTCGCATTAAAATTCTTGGATACATAAATTCCCAATTTATAACTAGGAGACGTAAAGATAAAGAAAAACATTAAAACTAAACGGTTGGAGTTGAGTCTTGACTCTTGGTGAGGGAAAGCTAGTTGGGTGATTCGTTTGGGCCGTTATTATCTTCAACAGGATTGGTGTTGATGTTGTAAGCTCTTCCTCTTGTTGATGGTGGAGCTGGGTTTGCTTGATTTGCTTGGTTAACTGGGTTTGCTTGAGCTTGGGCGTTTATGATGTTAACCAATCGAGGGCACGTGTTTCTAAAGTGGGTAGGGTCGCCATAATTAAAACAAGCTCGAACATATGGGAACATGGGGTATTGGGGTTGTTGATATGTTTGGATCATGTTTTGAGTAGGGGGTGAGGCTTGGTTTTGAGGAACGCGACAAGTTTTGCTCAAATGACCATAACGCCCACAATTTGCACACAGTCGACAAGGAAAGGTAGATGGATGGTGATAAAAACAGGTGTTGCATTGAGGGTGAGGTCCAATGTAAGGTTTCTTATTTGGGTAAGTAGAGTTAGGTGCTACTTGAGTGATTGGGATAGCTTGGAGGGGTATGGCTTGTGAAGCTGGTTGATTGCCTTGG
The DNA here is from genome assembly GCA_947069175.1 of Scalesia atractyloides. Lineage (NCBI taxonomy): Eukaryota > Viridiplantae > Streptophyta > Magnoliopsida > Asterales > Asteraceae > Scalesia > Scalesia atractyloides. The sequence continues at coordinate 45,217,379 of CAMTDV010000016.1, forward strand.
GTAATAGCAAAATTTTGCCCGTCTCGTTTTCTCTTAGGAGTGGTTTGAGAAGAGGATTCGGTTTGGGTGGAGTTTGAGGTTTTGGTTGATGCTTTATCCTTCTTCTTCTCCTCCGTGAAGTCTTTATTCCGTATGCGGTTTTCGGTGAGCTCTGTAGCTAACTCCATTGCTGCTTCCAAAGTTGCAGGTGTGGTACTTATTACAGGGTCTTGAATTTTTGAAGGAAGACCTCGAATGTAGTGCTCGATCAAACGGTAGAGGGGAGTGAACAAGTTGGGGACCATCTGATTTAACTCAAGGAATCTCTTGTTGTATGTGGTGTGGTCGCCCTCCTTTTGTTTCAAAGAATAGAACTCATCTTCCAATTTCTTGATTTCGCTTCTTGGACAGAAACGCTTGTCATGATTTCCTTCAACTCTTCCCAAGTCAAAGTCATAGCATTCTCAGTACCTCGCTTGGCCTTCTCTGTATTCCACCATGTAAGTGCTACTCCAAACAAACAACCGGTAGCATATCGCACCTTGCGATCATCGGGACAGTCGCAATTGAGAAAAGTGTTTTCCATCTCCTCAAACCAATGGAGGAGAGCGGTGACACCTTCAGTCCCTTCGTATTTTGGAGGATCGCAAGATTTGAAATGCTTGAAGGTGCATTTAGTGGTATTTGGGGGAGGGTTGACAACATTTTGATCTTCTTGATTGATTGGGTTGACGGAATTAGCGGTAAGGGCTTGTTGAACTTGAACTACGATGTTGGGTATTACGGCAGCCATTTGTTGAGCGATTTGGGCAGCCATGCGCTCGCGGGTTTTTCCTGATCTCATTTTTCTACGAGAGAGACTAGAAGACATCTACAAGAAATACATATCAAGAGTATGAGTTTGACGTTTTAGGTGTCATGTGTCGTATTTAGAAATGAACATTCATAAAACAAATGAAGAATAATAAATTTACTACATCCATAGGATGTCTTGGGCTTTGCTCGTAATTAGGCCTTGAATGCCGCCATATTTCACCTTCGTAATCATGTGGGCCCCCATGATTACCGGGTCTTTCATATGGTTCGCATGTGCTAGCCTGGTAACGTACACTAAAACCCGGAGAAAATCGAGAAATATGAATGTAACGTATGAAATTTGGAGTGCATCCAGCTGTGGACACGGTGACACCACAAAGTGGGGTTAGTTCGAACGACGTTTGGTGTGGCATGCTTTGGCCTAATAGGTCCTTCGTACTCTCATCGTTAGTCTCCAGGTAGGCAAACTGGTCCGTTATATTGGATTTATACGAATGCCAACCTAGACAGGACGTTCCGACTACCGGTACTTGTACCCTTACAGTTACTACATGCCCGTCGTAGAACTCACTTTGATGAGATTGAAAAACGAAAATTGCGACAAAATATTGAATAAAGGGAATATGAGGATGATTTGAATATGTGAACATGGAAATATGCGTGATGAATGTATATGTAAGCATGTTATGTTTGACAATAAGTATAACTCATTAAATATCACACAATATGGTACTGGAAGTGTTTGCATGCATTTGTGTGTGTAATAAATACGAAACAAATAAACATCATGAGTTTGCATGTAACCACATAAACAATTAAAATCTAATCAACTATAGTATAGGCTCTAAGGGTCTAATAACCTATCCTATATCCCTATAGTCAAAGGCTCTAATACCAATCTGTCACACCCCGACCCGCAGCGGAAATGGTGGTCGGGGCATGATTGGGTTTTCATCAAAGCTCATGACATTTACTACAAAGTTTCATATTTATTATTTCTTTTTAAAGAAGAACATTACAATAAAAATACAAGTACAACATGTTCAAATACATATTTCATGACTTCATTATTTTTCTTCTAAGGCAATTTCCAATGTGTTCCTTGCTTCAACCTGTCCACCTGTATCATGTGTAAAAATAGGGTTTTGGGTCAACAAAAAGTTGGCGAGTGAATCTTATTTAAACATTTGAAAGGATTAGTTATGTTGGTTATTTGAATAAAATTGTGCATAACCAAATATGAATAAACATAAATGTAAATTTAATCACAAAACACATAATATCAATAAATGCACAAATACACACACCAAATGATGAATAATGAGATCAAGGCTCAATCAAACAGAGCCGATCGAATGAGGCACCTGATGCTCAACTCGTCTCCCACGAGAAACTGACGGGCCTAATGAATGATTTGCACACAACTTGACAAAATATAAACACACATCACAACCAACAACATAATCACATAATCTCAATCAATGCACAAGCACACACCAAATGATGAACAATGAGGCACCTGATGCTCAACCCATCTCCAACGAGGAACTGATGGGCCTAATGAATGATTTGCACGCAACTTGACAAAATGTAAACACGCATCACAACAAAAAAAATATTTACATCTCGAGTTTAGATCATACAATGGTAATAGCACGAGTTTGAATAAATGAATTAATTAAAGCGACACATGATACACCCCAAAACATGAATAAAAAGGGGAATTTGTAAGAATTCACTCATAGTGGGTGCGTTCCTTGATGACGATGAATGCGCACGATTTTGTGATTCGACCGACGAGGAAAACTAACCTAAATAATAATGTAATAATTCGATAAATAACTAAAGATCATTTGAAATTAATATTTTTAATTAGTGCTCTTATTAAGATTTTTAGATTCATTTTTGTGAATTTAATGCAAGTTTTTAGGCTCTAAAACCTTATTTTGAGGTATTTTTAATTGATTTTTTCAATTAAATAAATAAATAAAAGAAAAATAAAAAGTTGACTTTTTGACCGTTGACCGTTGACGGTCGGACTGTGTTTAATTATGCGCTGAGTGAGGTTCGAACTCGTGACCTCTCGGTTGCGTGCACGCAGCTCTTCCAACTGAGCTACGTGTCTAACCCGAAATATTTCTGATTTTAATTATATTTATATACTATTTAGATTATTCAAAATTTTATTTAATTAAAAAGGTTTTTAAACCAATCGAACCGGCATGCCTGTTAACAATCGAACGCGTGACCATTGCTTTGATTTGCACCCAGCCCAACCAACTGGGCTGGGTGACTAACCTATTTAAATTAAGATTTATATTATACTTATGTACTATCTGAAAGGTGTTCTGTAAAACTTAAAACAACCGAAAAAAATGTTTTGTTATTGTGGGAACCGGATACGTACATGAATCGAACTCGAGGCTTGAACATTGTATTTGCACACAGTCCACCGCTGGACTGTGTGTCTAACCCGTTTAGTTTTCTGATTTTAATTATATTAATACCTATTAGCGACTTCATCTTCTTCGTTTACAAGAACTCATATCAGTGAGATCCGACTGTTTTGTTTAATTCGATTATCAAAACTTATAGTTGGTTGGAATGAAATAGTTAACGAGATTAAAGAATAGAATGTACCCAAAACAGCGCGTTTACTTCAGATTTCCGGCAGGAGTCGTCGGCTCTGATTTGTGACTCTCGGCTGAGTGAGGTGTTTGACAGTTTAGATTCTTGTGTTATGAAATTAAGTTATTGAGTAAGAGATATCAAGAGCTTTTAGATGATTATACCGATCGACAGTGAGACTTCGATGTTTCAGTGAAATTCCGGTGAGTGCGGGATTTCCCGGCGGCGTAGTCTGGGACAGATTCTGGTTGAAGGATTGAAGTTAATACATGTCGAATAATGGATTACAAACAAAAGAGTTCAGAATTTTACCGATTTGAAGTAAGTCTCGGTTTTCCGGTGAAAGTCCGGCGACTGTAAAATATCTCCGGCGACGTGTTTCGAGATGAATTAAGCTTCGAAAACGATCGTGGTTCTGAGCGAAAGGATTTTCAGAGTGTTCAAGTGGGTATTTATAGTGAACACAGACTGAATTGAGTCAAAGTCCGCGAGTTAGGATTTCCATCGGTTATGACGGAAATTGATTGCCGGCAACGGTTATAACCGATGTCGACATCAATTGGAGCGGTTTAGTCGAAACGGATTTGACCAAAATCGCGGATTGCCGGATTTTCCGGTGATTGCGAGCTCTGAGTGCGCGTGATTTCTCTGGTTTGAATTCGGGTTTACTTTAAGTATCATTTAATTCAATATTGTTACAAAGAAACGCGTGTGGCGGAGTGGTGAAAGCTGTGTGTGTATAAGTTTGTGGTTATGGGCGACCCGGGTTCGAAACCCGGTAGCCTCATTTTATTTTTTATTCACTTATTTTTATCATTTATTGATTATAGTTTTTAAATTCTAAAATGCTTATTAATTATGTATTGTTTAAAATTAAAATGAACAATATATACGCAACGAAAATTATAACTGAATATTCGATTAATAAACGAAGCGGATTTTGAAAACCCGTTTTTTCGAAGGATGTTACATGTTCCTCGTCTACAATCACTATTATGTGTGAGATAGAGTCAACTAGATCGACACTCAACAACATGGCATTCATAATTTTGCCATAAGTGATTTGTACACATCTATTGTTATTCATTAGGAGATATGTATATTTAGGATGCTCTCCCAAACGAATATAAAATCTCCAGATAGTTCTAACAATAATCAAGTGGTAGAAGTATCTACGTATAGATCACTCAGAATAAATCTCGCAAGATTTATCAAAGGTATACAATAACATATAGTACTTTTTCTTTCATATGTTAGAATTCACACTTGTGACTTTTCCAATGACTTCTAACGAAGTACTTTAACATGAATCTCATTTGTGTATTTCATCTCAATACACTCACTACTCACTCGTGATGTGATTACACATTTGATGTCTCGTCTTTGACTTTTAGTCAATTCAACAACTCTTAAGTTGTTTATGTCCAAGTACCTTCATGTACTATCCGTTTTGACGTTATAATTATTTTCCACAAAATATTTTATACATCACAAACATTAGTGATTTATTTCTTTGTAAAAAATTGCATATGTTATTCCAAGATATTGAACACAAAACAATTAAATACAATGGAAACTAAATCATAGGTGCCAAACACTTTTGAAATTTAAACGAGTGCATAGACGATATGTAGACATCAAATATCAAAATGGTTTTATCTTCCACACTTTATATTCTGACCAAAATCGTCTCAACGATATTGTCCCATGGCATGTCTTGAGGTACTCCCTCAATAATACTCCATGCACTTTTAAGTACAAGTTCCCATTTCATCTTGAAACTTTAAACTTGTACAATTTTGCTCAAAACAACACCAGGTTGTTATACAGGCTACATTTAAGTAGTAAACTTGAACAATTAAATTTGTTCACAACAACAGCAAGTTGTTTTCCACCAAGTAATATCCACGAGATAGTTACTTCGTTCAACAAATGCTACTTCTAGCAAGAGTAGCAAACCATTTGAATTCTAAAAACTATGCAAAACTTTATTTTAAAATCATTTCAAAATATTTTCTTAGTTTTGCAATGTACAATATTAATAATATCAATTAGAGTTTATGATAACATAAATCAAAACCCATAATATCAAATGGTTTTATATTGTTTAGTCTTACTACGCATGTACTAAACGTTTTCTAACACGCATGTTAGAAAAAAAATATGTTATTTACGGGCACATTATAGAATAAAACAGTTATATAAAATGTTTTCCAATGATAAAGTTTAAAAAAACCATTTCCCATCATTTTTAATGCACACAGAGGCAATTAAATGTTTACATAAAACATTTCAATTCATTATGGCTATACAATGTACAATCTCTAACATTGTATTTGTGATACACATTTTCTAACACACGTGCTAGAAAATTTAAGTCATTTTATAAATATAAACAACACCATTTGGATTTAGAAATCACAAATTAGAGTTGGTGATAAATCCCACACAAGTAAACTATCACTTTATTGTGATTTAATTCTGACTCTTGTAGTTTTCCAATTTCATCAGGTTAGGCACATAGCCTACTTTTAATACAAGAGACATGTCACACCCCGACCCGCAGGGGAAAAGGTGATCGGGGCATGATTGGGTTATCATCAAAGCTCATGACATTTATTTTAACGTTTCATATTCATTAATACAATTTAATGGGAATTTACAATCATAATTACATCAATGACCTAAACATCAATCTAAGCTTCTTTGTTTTCTTCTAAGGCATTTCCTATGTTTTCCTTGCTTCATCCTGTTCACCTGTATCATGTGTAAAAGGTTTTTGGATCAACAAAAAGTTGGCGAGTGAATCCTATGGAAAACATTTGAACAAGTTTATTTAATTGATTATGAAATAAAGTGCACAACCACACATGAGTAAAAAAAGATGTAAACTAATTCGTAAATCAATTTAATATTAAACAATACACACATGAACAATAATGGATCGGTTAGAGGCACGCGTTGCTCAACTCGTCTCTCACGAGGAACTGATGGGCCTAATGAATGAATTGCATAAACATGATAATATGAAGGACATAACTACAAACAATATAAACTCAATAATACACACATGAACAATAATGTATTGGTTTTGAGGCACGCGTTGCTCAACTCGTCTACCACGAGACACTGATGGGCTTAATGAATGAATTTCATATAAGTTGACAAAATGAAATACATAATTACAACAATATAAACAATCTAAGTTTAGATCACGATATGGTATGGCACAAGTTTAAATAAACGGGTTAATTATTTGTAACACATGACACACCCCAAAACGTGTAATTTAAAAGGGGGAGTTTTAAGATTCACTCACAGTGGGTGCGTTCGGTTGATGATGTTGAATGCACGCGAAGTGGTTTTAACCACGAGTGAAATTAACCTAGATAAATAGCATTATGGTTCGGTAAGTAAACGGATTTTATTAATCCATTTTAGTAGGATTGTTGGGTGTATTTTTGTGAGTTTAAGGCTATTTTCTAACCTTAAAAATGTTATTTTTAAGTATTTTTAATTGATTTTTAATTAAAATAAATAAATAAAAATAATTAAAAAAAGTTGACTTTTTTGACCGTTGACCGTTGACCGTTGACCTTGACTGTTTGACTGGTTCGTATGCGTGTAAGTGTGCACTGGGTGAGGCTCGAACCCGAGACCTCCCGTACGCGTGCACGCAGCTCTACCAACTGAGCTACGTGTCTAACCCGAAATATTTCTGTTTTTAATTATATTTATATATTAATTAGATTAAACAGAAAATCCTTTATTTTTAAAAACGATTTTAATCCAAAGACTCGGTGCGCTCCACAGGTCTCGAACCCGGGACCTGTGGTTTATGCTAACACACAGTCCACCGCTGGACTGTGTGTCCAACTTGTTAACTAAACTGATTTTTATTATTCTTAAATACAAACTAAGTATTTTCATTTCTGACTTAAATAAAAAGTTTGATAATTGTTCGGACCGGTGCGGTAGTCCGGACTCGAACTCGTGTCCTGTGATTAAACATACACACAGTCCACTGCTGGACTGTGTGTCTATCTTGGTTATTATTCCGGTTATTATTATACTTAACATATACAGCGGTGACTCCGGTTCGGTTAACCAAAAAAAAACATTTTTATTAAGGCAGCATGCGTGGGACAAGATTCGAACTCGAGACGTTTATGTGTTTATTGTGCACACAGTCCACCGCTGGACTGTGTGTCTAACCCGAGTTTATAACTTGATTTTAATTATACATAAACATTACAGAAAACTTCGTCTTCTTCATTGATTTTAACCAGAATCGGAAGTCCGACTGGTTCGATGTTTTAATCGTGTTCTTTAGTGTTTTGAGGTTAATTACAGATGAGATATGTAAAAAGAAAGAAAGATTTAAGCGTAAGGTATACCGACTGGACTCCTCTGTTTCTCCGGCGAAACTCCGGTGACAGCAAACACTTCCGGCGACGTGTGTCTTGCAGCAGAGAGTCTTCAGAAAGCTTGAAAAGGATGTGGGTGACTTCGGTATAAGCTCAGGGGGTTTAGTAAGGTTTAGAAGTGAAGGGTGCGGTTTTTCGGCGAGGTACAGAAGTTTTCCGGCGAATGGATTTACGTCGGGTAAGGTGGGGTTTTGAGCGAAAAAGCTAGCAGAGGTTCGAGGGGGTATTTATAAGGCAGGTTATCGATGAACTTGGTCCAATTTCCGACTTGATTCAAAGTCATTACGTTTTCGGCGGTTATAGTTTGTGTCGCGGACTCAGGCGTCGGTTATAACCGATGTCCTAGTAAATGTTTACGTTATAACTGAAGATATCGTAATTTCTTGGCGAGTTAGTCGGGATTTCCGACGACTGAAATTTGGGCGCCGGTTTTGAATTCGGAAAAAGCATGTTATGAATTAAATGATTCTAATAATTAACAAGAAGCATGAGTGGCGCAGTGGTTGAGTGTGTGTGTGTTAAGTCTGACCCGACTGACTGACCCGGGTTCGAAACCCGGCAGGGCCATATTATTTTTATTTTCTTATTTTTAACAGTTTTTCAAAAACTAATTATATATTCCCATCTAATAATTGATTATGTATCGTTTAAAATTATTTTGGGCATTAAATTCTCAACGAAATTTTTAACTGATTGTTCGGTTAATAAACGGAGCGGGTTTGGTAAATCCGTTTTTTGACGGATGTTACAGTATCCCCTGCTTTTTTAGAAATTTCGTCCCGAAATTTAAGTAGTGTTATATTTAACTAAAAATGATGGTGTTTAGTTTGACAGTTACATACTTAGAAGAAAAGTAAGAGTTTAAATTTTTGTTTGAGGCGGTAACGTCCCTTGTAAGGGTTAAGTACCCTATTACAGGAATCGCTTTTTGTTGCCTACTGTAAAAATATTGATAAGCAGAATTGATTCGTTAAATATGATATCATGCATAAGAGTTTGGATATGTTTGGAAGGATATGGTTATATCCTAAGGCAAAACTTCTAATACTACAACCTACATGGAACTTCTCATAACCATCTAACAATACCTCTGATCCTTTGACAAGAATACTTATATATAGGAAGTACCAGCGGCGTATCCACCATATTCTCGTCAAATTTTCATTGGTTTTATCAGTGAATTATGATTAGTCCTATGTGACTCTACAACCAATACAACAAACACAAGATACTGAAAATGAAAAATGTCTGTGCGATCAAGGCTCAATCAAACGGAGCCGATCGTATTGCATGTACTGAAAATGAAAATGTATGTGCGATCAAGGCTCAATCAAGCGGAGCCGATCGTATTGCATATACTGAAAATAATAAATTTAATCTAAATAACAATCACACAAACAGGCTATACATGGAACCTCTCATAACCGCCTGATAATGCCTCTGATCCTTTGATAAGAATACTTATATATAGGAAGTACCAGCGGCGTATCCACCATATTCTTGTCAAATTTTCATTAACTTTATCCGCAAGTTATGATTAGTCCTATGTGACTCTACAACAAACACAACAACCACAAGATACTGATAATGAAAATGTCTGTGCGATCAAGTCTCAATCAAACGGAGCCGATCGTATTGCATGTACTGAAAATGAAAATGTCTGTGCGATCAAGGCTCAATCAAACGGAGCCGATCGTATGTGGGCACGCCAGGTTCAACCTCATAATGAAATGGGGAACATGCTCAACGCTCATAATGTAATAGGGAGCGGCGGCCTATGAAATTGCATGTACTGAAATAATAAACAATAATTACTCAAACAGTCTACACATGGAACCTCTCATAACCGCCAGATAATGCTTCTGATCCTTTGACAAGAATACTTATATATAGGAAGTACCAGCGGCGTATCCACCATATTCTTGTCAAAGTTTCATTGGCTTTATCCTTAAGTTATGATTGGTTCTATGTGATTCTAAAATATAAAGAAAAACATAAATTAAACGATTGGAGTCGAATCTGGATCTTCGGTGAAGAGGACTAGTTGGGTATCTTCATTTGGGCCGCCATTATCTTCGACAGGATTGGCGTTGATGTTGAAGACTCTTCCTCTTGCTGGTGGCCTAGCGGTTGGGTTTTCTTGGTTTACTTGGTTAACTGGGTTTGATTGAGCTTGAGTGTTGATGACGTTAACCAATTGAGGGCATGTGTTTCTAAAGTGGGTAGGGTCGCCACAATTGAAACAAGCTCGAACATATGGGAACATGGGGTATTGGGGTTGTTGATAGGTTTGGTTCATGGTTTGAGTAGGGGGAGAGATTTGGTTTTGAAAGGTGCGGCAAACCTTGCTCAAATGACCATGCGTCCACAAGTTGCACATAGTCGACAAGGTAAAGTAAGGGGATGGTGGTAAAAACAGTTGTTGCATCGAGGGTGAGGTCCAAGATATGGTTTCTTATTTGGGTAAGTTGAGTTGGGTGCCACTTGAGTGATTGGGATAGCTTGGATGGGTATGGCGTGTGAAATCGGTTGATTTCGTTGGATAGCAGCGAAAAGTTGCCCGTCTCTTTTTCTCTTAGAATTGGGTTGAGAAGGGGATTCGGTTTGGGTGCAGTCGGAGGTTTCAGTCGATGCTTTATCCTTCTTCTTCTCCTCCTTGAAGTCTTGGTTCCGGATTCGGTTCTCGGTGAGCGCTGTTGCTAGCTCCATTGCTGCTTCCAAAGTTACAGGCGAGGTACTTATTACAGAGCCTTGAATCTTTGACGGAAGACCACAAATGTAGTGCTCGATCAAACGGTAGAGGGGAGTGAACATGTTGGAAACCATTTGATGTAACTCGAGAATCTTTTGTTGTATGTGGTGTGGTCTCCTTCCTTTTGCTTCAACGAATAAAATTCATCTTCTAATTTCTTGATTTCGCTCCTTGGGCAAAATCGTCTGGTCATGATTTCCTTCAATTCATTCCAAGTTAAAGTCATAACATCTTCAACACCTCGTTTGGCCTTCTCTGTATTCCACCAAGTAAGTGCTATTCCATATAAACGACCAGTAGCATAACGCACTTTGCGATCATCGGGGCAATCGCAATTTAGAAAGGTGTTCTCCATTTCTTCAAACCAATGGAGGAGAGCGGTGACGCCTTCAGTCCCTTTGTATTTCGGAGGGTCGCATGATTTGAAATGCTTGTAGGTGCATTTAGTGGTATTTGGGGGAGAGTTGATAATGTTTTGGTTTTCTTGATTGACAGGATTAGAGGTAAGTGCTTGTTGTACTTGGATTACAATGTTGGGTATTACGGCAGCCATTTGTTGAGCGATTAGGGCAGCCATGCGTTCGCGGGCTTTTCCTGCTCTCATCTTCCTACGGGCGTGGTTAGAAGACATCTACAAGGAATAAATGTCAAGAGTATGAGTTGGATGCTTTTGGGATCATGGGTCGCATTCAGGAATGAACATTCATAAAATAATCATAGAAAAATAAATCTACTACATCCATAGGATGTCTTGGGCTTTGCTCGCCATTAGGCCCTACATGCCGCCATACTTCACCTTCGTAATCATGTGGGCCCCCATGAATACCGGGTTTTTCATATGGTTCGCATGGGTTTGCCTGGTTGCGTACACTAAAACCCGGAGAAAATCGAGAAATATGTATACAACGTGTGATATTCGGAATGTGTCCAGGTGTAGACACGGTGACACCTCAAAGTGGGGTTAGTTCGAACGACGTTTGGTGTGGCATGCTTTGGCCTAATAGGTCCTTCGTACTCTCATCGTTAGTCCCCAGGTAGGCAAACTGGTCCGTTATATTGGATTTATACGAATGCCAACTTAGACAGGACGTTCCGACTACCGGTACTTGTACCCTTCCAGTTACTACATGCCCGTCGCAGAACTTACTTTGATGAGATTTGAAAATTGCAACAAAATCTTTGAATAATGAGAGTATGAAAATGAATTGAATATATGAACATTGATATATGTATAATGAATATGTATATAAGTAGTATGTTTGACTGTAAGTATAAACAAATATGAAACAAATAAATATCACAAGTTTGTATGTAACCACCTAATCAATTAAAATTTAGGCAGACTATAGTATAGGCTCTAAGGGTCTAATAACCTATCCTATATCCCTATAGTCATGGCTCTGATACCAATCTGTCACACCCCGACCCGCAGCGGAAAAGGTAATCGGGGCATGATCGGGTTATCATCAAAGCTCATGACATTTATTTTAACGTTTCATATTCATTAATACAATTTAATGGGAATTTACAATCATAATTACATCAATGACCTAAACATCAATCTAAGCTTCTTTGTTTTCTTCTAAGGCATTTCCTATGTTTTCCTTGCTTCATCATGTTCACCTGTATCATGTGTAAAAGGGTTTTTGGATCAACAAAAAGCTGGCGAGTGAATCCTATGGAAAACATTTGAACAAGTTTATTTAATTGATTATGAAATAAAGTGCACAACCACACATGAGTAAAAATAGATGTAAACTTATTCGTAAATCAATTTAATATTAAACAATACACACATGAACAATAATGGATCGTTTAGAGGCACGCGTTGCTCAACTCGTCTCCACGAGGAACTGATGGGCCTAATGAATGAATTGCATAAACATGATAATATGAAGGACATAACTACAAACAATATAAACTCAATAATACACACATGAACAATAATGGATTGGTTTTGAGGCACGCGTTGCTCAGCTCGTCTACCACGAGGAACTGATGGGCTTAATGAATGAATTTCATATAAGTTGACAAAATGAAATACATAATTACAACAATATAAACAATCTAAGTTTAGATCACGATATGGTATGGCACAAGTTTAAATAAACAGGTTAATTATTTTGTGACACATGACACACCCAAAACGTGTAATTTAAAAGGGGGAGTTGTAAGATTCACTCACAGTGGGTGCGTTCGGTTGATGATGTTGAATGCACACGAAGTGGTTTTAACCACGAGTGAAATTAACCTAGATAAATAGCATTATGGTTCGGTAAGTAAACGGATTTTATTAATCCATTTTAGTAGATTGTTGGGTGTATTTTTGTGAGTTTAAGGCTATTTTCTAACCTTAAAAATGTTATTTTTAAGTATTTTTAATTGATTTTTAATTAAAATAAATAAATAAAGATAATTAAAAAAAGTTGACTTTTTTGACCGTTGACCGTTGACCGTTGACCTTGACTGTTTGACCGGTTCGTATGCGTGTAAGTGTGCACTGGGTGAGGCTCGAACCCGAGACCTCCCGTACGCGTGCACGCAGCTCTACCAACTGAGCTACGTGTCTAACCCGAAATATTTCTGTTTTTTAATTATATTTATATATTAATTAGATTAAACAGAAAATCCTTTATTTTTAAAAACGATTTTAATCCAAAGACTCGGTGCGCTCCACAGGTCTCGAACCCGGGACCTGTGGTTTATGCTAACACACAGTCCACCGCTGGACTGTGTGTCCAACTTGTTAACTAAACTGATTTTTATTATTCTTAAATACAAACTAAGTATTTTCATTTCTGACTTAAATAAAAAGTTTGATAATTGTTCGGACCGGTGCGGTAGTCCGGACTCGAACTCGTGTCCTGTGATTAAACATACACATAGTCCACCGCTGGACTGTGTGTCTATCTTGGTTATTATTCCGGTTATTATTATACTTAACATATACAGCGGTGACTCCAGTTCAGTTAACCAAAAAAAACATTTTTATTAAGGCAGCATGCGTGGGACAAGATTCGAACTCGAGACGTTTATGTGTTTATTGTGCACACAGTCCACCGCTGGACTGTGTGTCTAACCCGAGTTTATAACTTGATTTTAATTATACATAAACATTACAGAAAACTTCGTCTTCTTCATTGATTTTAACCAGAATCGGAAGTCCGACTGGTTCGATGTTTTAATCGTGTTCTTTAGTGTTTTGAGGTTAATTACAGATGAGATATGTAAAAAGAAAGAAAGATTTAAGCGTAAGGTATACCGACTGGACTCCTCTGTTTCTCCGGCGAAACTCCGGTGACAGCAAACACTTCCGGCGACGTGTGTCTTGCAGCAGAGAGTCTTCAGAAAGCTTGAAAAGGATGTGGGTGACTTCGGTATAAGCTCAGGGGGTTTAGTAAGGTTTAGAAGTGAAGGGTGCGGTTTTTCGGCGAGGTACAGAAGTTTTCCGGCGAATGGATTTACGTCGGGTAAGGTGGGGTTTTGAGCGAAAAAGCTAGCAGAGGTTCGAGGGGGTATTTATAAGGCAGGTTATCGATGAACTTGGTCCAATTTCCGACTTGATTCAAAGTCATTACGTTTTCGGCGGTTATAGTTTGTGTCGCGGACTCAGGCGTCGGTTATAACCGATGTCCTAGTAAATGTTTACGTTATAACTGAAGATATCGTAATTTCTTGGCGAGTTAGTCGGGATTTCCGACGACTGAAATTTGGGCGCCGGTTTTGAATTCGGAAAAGCATGTTATGAATTAAATGATTCTAATAATTAACAAGAAGCATGAGTGGCGCAGTGGTTGAGTGTGTGTGTGTTAAGTCTGACCCGACTGACTGACCCGGGTTCGAAACCCGGCAGGGCCATATTATTTTTATTTTCTTATTTTTAACAGTTTTTCAAAAACTAATTATATATTCCCATCTAATAATTGATTATGTATCGTTTAAAATTATTTTGGGCATTAAATTCTCAACGAAATTTTTAACTGATTGTTCGGTTAATAAACGGAGCGGGTTTGGTAAATCCGTTTTTTGACGGATGTTACAGTATCCCCTGCTTTTTTAGAAATTTCGTCCCGAAATTTAAGTAGTGTTATATTTAACTAAAAATGATGGTGTTTAGTTTGACAGTTACATACTTAGAAGAAAAGTAAGAGTTTAAATTTTTGTTTGAGGCGGTAACGTCCCTTGTAAGGGTTAAGTACCCTATTACAGGAATCGCTTTTTGTTGCCTACTGTAAAAATATTGATAAGCAGAATTGATTCGTTAAATATGATATCATGCATAAGAGTTTGGATATGTTTGGAAGGATATGGTTATATCCTAAGGCAAAACTTCTAATACTACAACCTACATGGAACTTCTCATAACCATCTAACAATACCTCTGATCCTTTGACAAGAATACTTATATATAGGAAGTACCAGCGGCGTATCCACCATATTCTCGTCAAATTTTCATTGGTTTTATCAGTGAATTATGATTAGTCCTATGTGACTCTACAACCAATACAACAAACACAAGATACTGAAAATGAAAAATGTCTGTGCGATCAAGGCTCAATCAAACGGAGCCGATCGTATTGCATGTAACTGAAAATGAAAATGTATGTGCGATCAAGGCTCAATCAAGCGGAGCCGATCGTATTGCATATACTGAAAATAATAAATTTAATCTAAATAACAATCACACAAACAGGCTATACATGGAACCTCTCATAACCGCCTGATAATGCCTCTGATCCTTTGATAAGAATACTTATATATAGGAAGTACCAGCGGCGTATCCACCATATTCTTGTCAAATTTTCATTAACTTTATCCGCAAGTTATGATTAGTCCTATGTGACTCTACAACAAACACAACAACCACAAGATACTGATAATGAAAATGTCTGTGCGATCAAGTCTCAATCAAACGGAGCCGATCGTATTGCATGTACTGAAAATGAAAATGTCTGTGCGATCAAGGCTCAATCAAACGGAGCCGATCGTATGTGGGCACGCCAGGTTCAACCTCATAATGAAATGGGGAACATGCTCAACGCTCATAATGTAATAGGGAGCGGCGGCCTATGAAATTGCATGTACTGAAATAATAAACAATAATTACTCAAACAGTCTACACATGGAACCTCTCATAACCGCCAGATAATGCTTCTGATCCTTTGACAAGAATACTTATATATAGGAAGTACCAGCGGCGTATCCACCATATTCTTGTCAAAGTTTCATTGGCTTTATCCTTAAGTTATGATTGGTTCTATGTGATTCTAAATATAAAGAAAAACATAAATTAAACGATTGGAGTCGAATCTGGATCTTCGGTGAAGAGGACTAGTTGGGTATCTTCATTTGGGCCGCCATTATCTTCGACAGGATTGGCGTTGATGTTGAAGACTCTTCCTCTTGCTGGTGGCCTAGCGGTTGGGTTTTCTTGGTTTACTTGGTTAACTGGGTTTGATTGAGCTTGAGTGTTGATGACGTTAACCAATTGAGGGCATGTGTTTCTAAAGTGGGTAGGGTCGCCACAATTGAAACAAGCTCGAACATATGGGAACATGGGGTATTGGGGTTGTTGATAGGTTTGGTTCATGGTTTGAGTAGGGGGAGAGATTTGGTTTTGAAAGGTGCGGCAAACCTTGCTCAAATGACCATGCGTCCACAAGTTGCACATAGTCGACAAGGTAAAGTAAGGGGATGGTGGTAAAAACAGTTGTTGCATCGAGGGTGAGGTCCAAGATATGGTTTCTTATTTGGGTAAGTTGAGTTGGGTGCCACTTGAGTGATTGGGATAGCTTGGATGGGTATGGCGTGTGAAATCGGTTGATTTCGTTGGATAGCAGCGAAAAGTTGCCCGTCTCTTTTTCTCTTAGAATTGGGTTGAGAAGGGGATTCGGTTTGGGTGCAGTCGAGGTTTCAGTCGATGCTTTATCCTTCTTCTTCTCCTCCTTGAAGTCTTGGTTCCGGATTCGGTTCTCGGTGAGCGCTGTTGCTAGCTCCATTGCTGCTTCCAAAGTTACAGGCGAGGTACTTATTACAGAGCCTTGAATCTTTGACGGAAGACCACAAATGTAGTGCTCGATCAAACGGTAGAGGGGAGTGAACATGTTGGAAACCATTTGATGTAACTCGAGGAATCTTTTGTTGTATGTGGTGTGGTCTCCTTCCTTTTGCTTCAACGAATAAAATTCATCTTCTAATTTCTTGATTTCGCTCCTTGGGCAAAATCGTCTGGTCATGATTTCCTTCAATTCATTCCAAGTTAAAGTCATAACATCTTCAACACCTCGTTTGGCCTTCTCTGTATTCCACCAAGTAAGTGCTATTCCATATAAACGACCAGTAGCATAACGCACTTTGCGATCATCGGGGCAATCGCAATTTAGAAAGGTGTTCTCCATTTCTTCAAACCAATGGAGGAGAGCGGTGACGCCTTCAGTCCCTTTGTATTTCGGAGGGTCGCATGATTTGAAATGCTTGTAGGTGCATTTAGTGGTATTTGGGGGAGAGTTGATAATGTTTTGGTTTTCTTGATTGACAGGATTAGAGGTAAGTGCTTGTTGTACTTGGATTACAATGTTGGGTATTACGGCAGCCATTTGTTGAGCGATTAGGGCAGCCATGCGTTCGCGGGCTTTTCCTGCTCTCATCTTCCTACGGGCGTGGTTAGAAGACATCTACAAGGAATAAATGTCAAGAGTATGAGTTGGATGCTTTTGGGATCATGGGTCGCATTCAGGAATGAACATTCATAAAATAATCATAGAAAAATAAATCTACTACATCCATAGGATGTCTTGGGCTTTGCTCGCCATTAGGCCCTACATGCCGCCATACTTCACCTTCGTAATCATGTGGGCCCCCATGAATACCGGGTTTTTCATATGGTTCGCAGGGGTTTGCCTGGTTGCGTACACTAAAACCCGGAGAAAATCGAGAAATATGTATACAACGTGTGATATTCGGAATGTGTCCAGGTGTAGACACGGTGACACCTCAAAGTGGGGTTAGTTCGAACGACGTTTGGTGTGGCATGCTTTGGCCTAATAGGTCCTTCGTACTCTCATCGTTAGTCCCCAGGTAGGCAAACTGGTCCGTTATATTGGATTTATACGAATGCCAACTTAGACAGGACGTTCCGACTACCGGTACTTGTACCCTTCCAGTTACTACATGCCCGTCGCAGAACTTACTTTGATGAGATTTGAAAATTGCAACAAAATCTTTGAATAATGAGAGTATGAAAATGAATTGAATATATGAACATTGATATATGTATAATGAATATGTATATAAGTATGTATGTTTGACTGTAAGTATAAACAAATATGAAACAAATAAATATCACAAGTTTGTATGTAACCACCTAATCAATTAAAATTTAGGCAGACTATAGTATAGGCTCTAAGGGTCTAATAACCTATCCTATATCCCTATAGTCATGGCTCTGATACCAATCTGTCACACCCCGACCCGCAGCGGAAAAGGTAATCGGGGCATGATCGGGTTATCATCAAAGCTCATGACATTTATTTTAACGTTTCATATTCATTAATACAATTTAATGGGAATTTACAATCATAATTACATCAATGACCTAAACATCAATCTAAGCTTCTTTGTTTTCTTCTAAGGCATTTCCTATGTTTTCCTTGCTTCATCATGTTCACCTGTATCATGTGTAAAAGGGTTTTTGGATCAACAAAAAGCTGGCGAGTGAATCCTATGGAAAACATTTGAACAAGTTTATTTAATTGATTATGAAATAAAGTGCACAACCACACATGAGTAAAAATAGATGTAAACTTATTCGTAAATCAATTTAATATTAAACAATACACACATGAACAATAATGGATCGTTTAGAGGCACGCGTTGCTCAACTCGTCTCTCACGAGGAACTGATGGGCCTAATGAATGAATTGCATAAACATGATAATATGAAGGACATAACTACAAACAATATAAACTCAATAATACACACATGAACAATAATGGATTGGTTTTGAGGCACGCGTTGCTCAGCTCGTCTACCACGAGGAACTGATGGGCTTAATGAATGAATTTCATATAAGTTGACAAAATGAAATACATAATTACAACAATATAAACAATCTAAGTTTAGATCACGATATGGTATGGCACAAGTTTAAATAAACAGGTTAATTATTTTGTGACACATGACACACCCAAAACGTGTAATTTAAAAGGGGGAGTTGTAAGATTCACTCACAGTGGGTGCGTTCGGTTGATGATGTTGAATGCACACGAAGTGGTTTTAACCACGAGTGAAATTAACCTAGATAAATAGCATTATGGTTCGGTAAGTAAACGGATTTTATTAATCCATTTTAGTAGATTGTTGGGTGTATTTTTGTGAGTTTAAGGCTATTTTCTAACCTTAAAAATGTTATTTTTAAGTATTTTTAATTGATTTTTAATTAAAAATAAATAAATAAAGATAATTAAAAAAAGTTGACTTTTTTGACCGTTGACCGTTGACCGTTGACCTTGACTGTTTGACCGGTTCGTATGCGTGTAAGTGTGCACTGGGTGAGGCTCGAACCCGAGACCTCCCGTACGCGTGCACGCAGCTCTACCAACTGAGCTACGTGTCTAACCCGAAATATTTCTGTTTTTTAATTATATTTATATATTAATTAGATTAAACAGAAAATCCTTTATTTTTAAAAACGATTTTAATCCAAAGACTCGGTGCGCTCCACAGGTCTCGAACCCGGGACCTGTGGTTTATGCTAACACACAGTCCACCGCTGGACTGTGTGTCCAACTTGTTAACTAAACTGATTTTTATTATTCTTAAATACAAACTAAGTATTTTCATTTCTGACTTAAATAAAAAGTTTGATAATTGTTCGGACCGGTGCGGTAGTCCGGACTCGAACTCGTGTCCTGTGATTAAACATACACATAGTCCACCGCTGGACTGTGTGTCTATCTTGGTTATTATTCCGGTTATTATTATACTTAACATATACAGCGGTGACTCCAGTTCAGTTAACCAAAAAAACATTTTTATTAAGGCAGCATGCGTGGGACAAGATTCGAACTCGAGACGTTTATGTGTTTATTGTGCACACAGTCCACTGCTGGATTGTGTGTCTAACCCGAGTTATAACTTGATTTTAATTATACTTAAACATTACAGAAAACTTCGTCTTCTTCGTTGATTTTAACCAGAATCGGAAGTCCGACTGGTTCGATGTTTTAATCGTGTTCTTTAGTGTTTTGAGGTTAATTACAGATGAGATATGTAAAAAGAAAGAAAGATTTAAGCGTAAGGTATACCGACTGGACTCCTCTGTTTCTCCGGCGAAACTCCGGTGACAGCAAACACTTCTGGCGACGTGTGTCTTGCAGGAGAGAGTCTTCAGAAAGCTTGAAAAGGATGTGGGTGACTTCGGTATAAGCTCAGGGGGTTTAGTAAGGTTTAGAAGTGAAGGGTTCGGTTTTCCGGCGAGGTACAGAAATTTTCCGGCGAATGGATTTACGTCGGGTAAAGGTGGGGTTTTGAGCGAAAAAGCTAGCAGAGGTTCGAGGGGTATTTATAAGGCAGGTTATCGATGAACTTGGTCCAATTTCCGACTTGATTCAAAGTCATTACGTTTTCCGGCGGTTATAGTTTGTGTCGCGGACTCAGGCGTCGGTTATAACCGATGTCCCTAGTAAATGTTTATGTTATAACTGAAGATATCGTAATTTCTTGGCGAGTTAGTCGGATTTCCGACGACTGAAATTTGGCGCCGGTTTTGAATTCGGAAAAGCATGTTATGAATTAAATGATTCTAATAATTAACAAGAAGCATGAGTGGCGTAGTGGTTGAGTGTGTGTGTGTTAAGTCTGACCCGGCTGACTGACCCGGGTTCGAAACCCGGCAGGGCCATATTATTTTTATTTTCTTATTTTTAACAGTTTTTCAAAAACTAATTATATATTCCCATATAATAATTGATTATGTATCGTTTAAAATTATTTTGGGCATTAAATTCGCAACGAAATTTTTAACTGATTGTTCGGTTAATAAACGGAGCGGGTTTGGTAAATCCGTTTTTTGACGGATGTTACAAGACATACACTTAATTAAAGATTTTATTAGAGATATAAACTCTAATAAAAACTAATAAATTGACATAAAACTCTATTTAAGAGTTTAACTCCCATATGAAAAGTTTAGTAAATAATTTTAATTTCATTAAAATCACATAAATGATAATACCATCACTTTATGGTGATTTAATTTTCAAACCAATCAACTTCAATGTATGACCTTTTATTTCTAAACCATATAAAGAATAATATAAGTGTTTATATTCATTAAAATCAATGCTACAATAAATTACTCATATAAAATGTTTACATAAAACATTTCAAAACATTTGTATTTTGACCACTTCTTAGCAATCAATGAAAGAAATTCTAACGTGCACGTTAGAAATATTAACATTTTCACAAAATGTTAATTCGACTTGCTATAAACACGTATATGGTTCAAATAAATAAGCTATTTCCAATACCCATGTTTAGAAAATAAACAATTAAAAATTTTGCTTCCAAACTAACGATTTCCATGAACGTTTCTAACACACATGTTAGAAGATAAATGATTACAAAAATCATTATAAGTCTTATTAGTTTATATAAAATAAACTTATTTTTTAACACTCATCCTTAAATCATATTATTATTAATATATAAATAATATGATCATTTCTAACAACATGAAAAGTTTACAAAAACGTATTTTTATAAGAATAAAGTCGGTCTAATGTACAAGTTAGAGAATTTAACGTTTACAAAAAAACGTTTGGTTTACACTAATAAACCTGATCTAACACAAAGGTTAGAAAAATTAACGATTCCAAAATCGTTTCAAAAACCAAACGGTTGAACCAAAACTATTTGTTTTGTACCCTGGTATAGGATTTAAGATTGTACCACAATCTCAATAAATCCAAACACAACAATTTATACTACATACATATTTCCCAAAAAAAAATATTTAGAAGATCATAATCCTCTATTTTTTCTATTAGAAATCTTTTTATGAACCCAAAATCCTTGTAAATAAGGTTTTAAGATTGTCGCAACAATCTCATGAAATCTGTTTTAAGTTTTGTAGGAACTAGGTTCATTTTTATAAATATAATTAAGAAATATATAATAACGAGACTCTCGTTATTCGTATGAAATATCATAGTACAATATCGGGTACAATAACTAAATAAACGAATATAAAATATAATTATATATACCAATCTTAATTCAAGTCGCATTTCTGGTGGGTCCTTCACACGCACTTGATAGCATCCTAGACTCGAGTATTCGTCATCTTGAGTCTTGAAAAATACTCCTTGACTGCAACAAAGAACACACTAATACGTCGACAATTTTGGTTGAGGCACGTGTTCAACACGCTTCCCTTAAAACAAATTCCGCGCGTCTAGCAAAGACGGCGCGTATGTCTCCCAGGGTACAGCAGCCGAAGCAGTCTGTACTGCCGGAGATGACCACAACGCCCGAGGTTACACCAGATAAAATTATGGTGTTAGAAGTTATGGAAAATAATGATACGAATGTGATGGAATCGAATAGAGAAAACATATTTCTCTAATTACCCAACACATGGGTCTTCAAGTATTTTTAAGAACTCTCCATATGTTCATGTATTTTCCTTGTAACCCTTCTCTAGTATTTTTCACATGTCACCAATGAGGCACATAGCCCACCATTTATACAAGAGTTGTGAGTAACGAAGAGTTTCTTCTTAATTGGTGATTTTATTAAAGATATAAACTCTAATCAAATTTTCACTTGATTAGTGATTAATTAGAGATATAAAAACTCTAATAAAAGCTAATCAAGTGACATAAAAACTCTACTCAAGAGTTTGTCACCATTAAGATTCTAATCAATATTTATAATTTCATTAAATTATAAATTTAAATATCCATTCACCAAATTTTCCAACATCAATTTCCACGGATATTTCCTAAGTTTTTATGACGAAAAAGATTTTCGTAAGATGAAAAGAAAACCCTTTATTTGAGACTTGAGTTTTTTTCCTAGAATAGTGTTGTTAAAAAAAATATTTACTAAACTTTTTTTTCCTAGAATAGTGTTGATAAAAAAAAATATTTACTAAATAGTGCTAATAGAAAAATATTTTCTGAAATAGTGTTTTTTAAGATTGATTTGTTTCTCACTCCTAATTTCATTGGGTAAAATCAATTTTTTTCTAACCTAACTTATTTTCTAAGAACTTTAAAGAAAATTAATAAACTTACTTTGAAAGAAAAAAAACCTATTTTAAAAAACTAAAATCCATTTATAATAACAGAAAAAATCTACTTAAAAAACTAAAAATCAGTATATAATAACAGAAAAAAACCCTACGTGTGATTCTACTAACCTTAGTCCTCATAAATATATATATTAAATATAAAAACTGAAAATTCACTCAAATCTATATAGGCCATTTTGTATTTCCTGCAATTTATGTTTTCAATATAAATAACACAATATAGTATATTTCATTAAAAAAAATAATAATAACAGCCATGTTAAGAAATAATATTGAGAATAAACCTCAAAACTATTTGATATTTTGTTATATTGATTTAAAACATAAAAACATAAAATTAAAAAATTACAGTTCAGATATTATTTTATTACCATTCCCTCGTTGACTTTTTTTTGTTAAATCAACTTCTCCCTGTTTGGGTTATGCGGCTTTAATTTCCTCCAAAAAAATAACTGTTTAATCAGCAAATAAAAAAGCTATTTTAGTTTTTTTTCTTTAAAAGTTTGTGGGTTTAACTACAAGAAATAATGTTTAAAATCATGTTTTGAGTAAAACATTTTAAGAAGAACCCATATAAAGATTATGTATTCAGGATTCGAACACAAAAAAAGCCGACAGGTTCAAATCTAATCCTTACCTCGTTCTTTTATACATATTATAAAGAAACCAAACATACTTTTTAAAAAAAAAATATAAAAATTGGCCGAGTTACATCAAAATTGCAGGTAAGCGAGCAACAAGCTGCGCCGCTGCCCCTTTTTGAATAGCAAACCCTAGCCTATTAAACCCCCCCCCCCCCCCCCCCCCCCCGTTGAAGAACTACTGCTGTGGACAACCTTTTGGACCCTAGTCCACCTTTTTTGATTCCGTTTTCCTTATAGCTTGTCTTGCTACAAACCCACTTTCCCTTAAACCAGCTAAGGGGAGACTCCTGTGAGATCCACACAAACATGTTTCCCTTCCGCCCAACCAAAAACGAGCAGATCCGTTGGTCTCAACGTAGATCTCCCTTCCATAAGATCTGTAAGGAAATTCACAGAGGCCTCCTTTTTGGCAGAAATCCCCGCTCTCCTCAAGATATCCCCCAAAACATCCCTCACCCAGTCATGTCGATATTTGAAACCAAGAAGCTCCTTACAATGAATAGCATGCTCCCCGTATTTATTCATGCAGGCTTTACGACAGATTGGGCAGGTTTCGTCTTCAGTATACATAGGGATCATCAGCCGGTATTTGAGGATAGCCCTGTACTCAACCGCCGACATGCATTGCCCCAGCCCTCGATCGGATAACAGTCAAAAAGTCCTATGCATGGGGGCCTTTCAAGCACTCAATCACCGCCTTCCGACAGGGAGACAAATCAAAGGCTTCAAAACACTATTTTGGTAAATATTGTTTGCACTAACACCATTTTAGGAGAAAGCTCTTTGAGACTTAGTTGTGTCAAATTAGCGACAAACCTAAAGTACGTCGGAAATCCGTCATGAAGTTCCAACGCATCACCGAACAAAAAGTTCATTAGTTATTCAGTTGTCGGAATTGGGTAAGAAATTTGAAACTTTTAATTTTGTTACTATATTTGTGTTTGAATTTATAAAAAGGTTTTGAATTTAGCACGAAACATATAGTTTTTTTTTTTTTTTTTTTTGCTTTTGTTAAAATAGTTTTTCTTAAAAAAAATTATATGCGTCAGCAATTCGTAGGAAAAATGAAAAATATATATTTTTCGAAAGTATGTAAGAAAATTAGAAAAAAGATAAAATAAAAACTTTTTTGTCGAAATCACGTAGGAAAATAAACATAAAAAATAACTATATGTTCCATCGAACATGCGTAGGAAAGCGAAAAAATAAAACTTTTCCTTGGTAAATATGTAGAGACAGTTATAAAAATAGAAATATAAAAACTTTTTAGTCAGAGACACAAATGCATATAAAAAATAAAACAAAATAACATTAACAGGCTACATCGGAAATACACAAGGAAAAAAATAAGAAATTATATTTTGTTGGAAATACTAAAAAAATGAAAAATAAATATTTCAGATATGTTTTTTTTTTTCTAAATAATAATTCAACCAATTATAATATTTTTAATTGAAAAACTAAAAAAGAATAATTTCCGTTGGAAATGTCTAGGAAAACAAATATTAAAAAAGTTATGTCTGAAATGTAGAAGAAATTTTCGACGAACCTTTTTATGATAAATGCATAGTGAGTTTTGTCAGAAATGCGTTGTAAAGATATGTCATGCCAGCATTTTACATACCATAGCAGTTCATGAGAAATCCATCGAAAACCCATGTTTCCTAGTTCCTACGCAATTCCAACTGGAAATAGCATAGGAAACATATTAGTTTTGTAGTAATGAGAAAACGTATTTGATGTGTGCAAGAGAAAAGGTTTCTTAGTGAATGTTTCTCATGAAATTGAAATTGAAATAAGTGGATCTTGATTGATCCATACCCGAATCAAAGTTTTCCTACCATGTGCTTCTTTTCTATTTGCAAACCCTATTTTCGTTTTGATCTCGCCATTACTACCACTACCATCAACCATGAGAACCCATTTCCTTATCTGAACGGAAATCTCCATCTCTACAATCCTGAATTTGTCTAGGTAGGAATTACAACCATTCTACTCTAGATCTATATTAGGGTTACGTTAATCGACTGAGATGCAAAGATAAAAAATAATAGGGTAACATAACCTACTAACATATATAAGAGCATTCACATCCAACCCTATATTTTTTACCCTATATTACACTAAAACAACTATCTTTTCTCTTTTCATTTCAATTAAATACTATTTTTAATACATTTATCATTACATTTTCTCTCCTCTCAACTCACAACCACTTTTTAAAAAATATTAAAAAATTATAGGGGTGAACAGTGTCACCCCAAATTTACAGATGAACAGTAACATTTTCTCTCTCCTCCACTCACAACCCCCCATAATCACTTTTCATAATATGCAGAATTCTCTCACAAAAGAATGGGGATTGAATATGAATGCTCTAAGTTACCTTTTCCTTTTTCTCCAGATTTGTTAATAGAGAATTTAGATTGTTGCTAGAAAGTTACCGTTGTTTTCACCTAAAATCTCCACAAGGAAAAACTGGACAACGCCGTCGGCTACTGATCTGATTCGACCAACGCCATGCTAACTTATTTTTCGGTCATATTTTCACAATTAGATCTATCATATTTTCATCCTATCTATGTCACACACCCGACCCGCAGCAGAATGGTACGAGGCATGATGATTGTCCGAAGCTTATGCCACTATTAACATTTCACAAATAAACGTGTCATAATTAAAATGTCACACATTTCATATAAGTTCAAATACACAAATAAATACATAAAATTTGTCTTTTTATATACTAAGGCAACTCCTACGTGATCCTGATCCAGACCAGTCTTCAATTCTCTACACCTGTATCATGTGTAAAATAATATATTTGAGTCAGCTACAATGAGTTGGTGAGTAAACCTAGGTTAAGTATGAGGGTCCGTTGTAAGGATCGTTCGGGTCCTAATTTAGCAAACCTAAGGTAAACGTGCGGAATCCGTTTACATAGGCGACATTGGATACAAGAATTTACTGATTAATCACTGTTTCATTGATTAGTAAACATTACAGATCCTGGAAACACTTGGACAGAGCTTCGCCGTCCAGTACACAAAATCTCTGATTCTTACAAATGAAATGCAAACTCACATATTTATAGTTACACAAGTTCGCCTGAAAGGTGCCTTGGACAAGTCCAGGCGAACTTGTTATACAACATACATAAACTTGACGTTTCGCTCATAAACACAGACTCGACATTATACGATGACGTAGGAAACAGGCATATGCATCAACAGACTCCCCCTTGGATGTTGCCATAGTCATCATTCTTCAATTGAATTCCTGAGTCTTTAATATTCTCTTGATCTTTATAACTTTAATTTCCTTGATCTTCATATCTTCTACAATCCTTTTCTCTTTTCTTGAGCTTGTCTTGATAAAAACTTTAATCACCATGCCCCCCCCTTGCTTTGAGCTTTCTGGTATCTTCAATCAACGTTTTTTTCTAGCTCCCCCTTAAAATCTACTTCCTGTTTCAAAGTTCCTCAAACTTTCAAATAAACATTTCAGATTCAAACTTTGAAATCTCAAAACACCAACATTTCAATTTTTAATCCCCTCATCAGTTTTTAAACCCTCTCAGTTATTCAAGTCCAAATTAATGACCTTGAAATTCTGATTTATGTATCAAGTTCAACTTAATGATCTTGATTAAACATTTTGACACTAAACTGGCGCATTTATTCAAATGTAAGTTTCAACTTAATGAACTTTTTAAACTTTTCAGATCAATTTTCAAAAGTTTTTTAGATTTTGTTCAGCAATTCTAGACTTTGAAAATCAGCTTTTCATCATCAGTGGTCGAAACTAAAAGATAATATAATCTTTTTGTTTTTATGTAATGAATATCAAACTCTAACTATGTACAAACATATTTACAGACGTATTTTTGTGAATTCGTGTCTAAGGATCATATCAGTTGTTTGAGACATATCACTAGTACCGTTGACCTTTTGATTGACATTTAAGTTCTAAACTCGTTTACCTAGATTGTCAATATGTTTGTTCACTTAAACTTCGACACATTTCTCAATTGTTCCAAGATATCTTAGGTAGAATTATGAACTTGACTTAACTATGGTTCCCATCTCAGAATATACTCCCGTCAAGATTCCCTAGATTTCATCTTACAGGTGAATATAGCGTAATTGATATTTGTATCTGGGTTGTGCGAGACCTTGAGAGCTCAGGTTAGTACCACCGTACCGACAAAGAGATGAAGGCTCGACTTAAAGTGGTGTCCAAAATGGAATCTTTTTGTACTGCAATTGTAGTATCTTTCGATATTTTCAATTGAATGCAGCTTTAGGGTTTTTAGAAAAAGCATTATAGAAGTTCTAGGCTATTGCTTCCGCAAAATCATAAGAACTTTTATAATACCCAGATATCAATCATCTATAAAGACCTCGTATCTCAGAATCAGGCAATCTCTCAAACAAAATTTCGAAGTACTAAGTCCATATATCCGAGAGATGTTAATCCACAAATTTAAGCAGTTGTAAAATTTTGTTTATATCCCGGAAACAATCTACTGAACGTGTAAAGCCTATCGACGCATCCACAGTAAGACTTGTTTATCACTTTTAAACTTACAAATCTTTAGCATACTGTGATAGTCCGCTGATGTACTATCATTTCCTTTTGAACACAAAACTCTTTTGCCTTTTTCAATGTTTTTTTCAATGTTTTGTACTTTTTGCTTTTAATATGTTTATGGATTTTCTTAAAAATTTTAAACTCTTTTGCCTTTTTCAATGTTTTTGTACCTTTTGCTTTTAATATGTTTTTTATTTTCTAAAAAAATTTTCTCCCCCTAAAATTCAAAAACATATTTTTGGAATTTTTGATATATAAAAACATTGACCAACTGCTGATAATTACTTCAATTCTCCATCCATTACTGCTTCACAATTTTACTTTTAAAGCATTCTCCCCCTCATGATGACAAAAACTATGACAATTTTGTGTTTATAACAATTTATACCCCTGGGTTTTGTCTATTCAACAATGAGGGTTCTGTGAAACCTTTTCAAATTTTTCTTCAAAAAAATTTGTAAAAATTTTCAAGTAAACGTTATTGGAATGTATTTTCGAAAAATTTTCTGTAAAAATTTTTAAAAATTGTAAAGTAAACATTATAGTAATGTAATTAGGCCTTTATATAGAACTTGATAACCCGGCTCATCTTCAATGTGTGCCACAGAACTCCATTCTCAGTAATTTACAATCTCAGAAGTTCCTGCACAAAAATTCAAACAATTAGTTGAATAGTGACACCCAAGCCTTTTCAGTCTTAGGCGTTGTTTTTTCAACCTTAATTTTGATTTTCTTTTCACAATCAGGTTTATTTTGGACTTTCTCAAGTTTTGGAAAGTCCTCTAAACTTTCAATTTTCACTGATTGTATGACTTCTTTTTCTTTCACCAACCATGTTTGATTTTTCTTTAAAACTTTCTTGAAATACAATGTAGAAACTTTTTGTTCATTACAATTCGAGGATTCACCAGTTTCAAAATTTGAAAACTTAGTAATAACTGGTTTCACCTTATTTTTAGTTTTTGTACATTGTTTCAAAACCTGAGTTGGTATTTTCAGATCTTCAGAATTTTTCTTATCAATATGAACAGGTTTAGGATTAATTTGTAGACATTTTTTAGCAATGTGTCGAGTTATCCCACAAATATAACACACCTTGTTATCATATCGTTTTCTATCAAACCATACACTCAAATCATAACACTGATTTGACGTGCAGTAGCCATCTTTCCTGCTTTGACTGTAACTTTGATTTGACATTGAAGCACTGTGGTCCGACCTGCACCACTTATTTACAAATTTTTGTGAGTTTTGATTTACAAATTTTTGTGAATTTCTATAATAATTAGATGATCGTACCGATGAGCTTTTATTTTCTTATAAAAGTTTTTAGAATTTTTAAAACTTTGTTTTTCTTTTGTTTTTGTTCTTCATTCTGCTTAGAAGGTTTTTGCCTTGAGCATTCACCTTTCTCAGTAGATTGTAGAACAGTTTCTTGGAAATTTTCTTTTAGTTTTAAAAATATTTCATGTTTATCATTTTAGCAATTTTATCATCGGTATCATCATCACAATCCTCAATTATGACATTGTCATAATTTGTGACTTTATCACTTATTGGAATTTCTTTTTTATTTTCATTGATCGGTTTTGGACATATCTGATCTAGAATCAATGACGATGTCATAAAACCTTTCAATTTCTTTTCTAAATCAACAACTTTATTTTTAGCAATCTCAACTTCATTTTCAAGTTGAGTTATTTTTCAAGATGAGAATTTATTGCTTTTTGAATTTCAATACTAATATTTTTAAAAACAAATTTTTCATTTTCTAAAATTTTTATTTTATTTTCAAAATTCTTTTCATTTTCTTTTAATTTTTTATTTTCTAATGTTAAACTTTTTAAATCTTTCAAAAGTTTAACATTAATAGATCTGGATTGTTGACAATTTGAGCACATAGATTCAGAACTTGAAGTTTCATGTGTTGATGTACTTGAAACTTTTTCTTCACAGTTCTTTGCCATTATACTCCCTTCTATCTTTATCTGATCATTTAAACTTTGTGCTTCCCGATCATTTCCTTCACTGATTGTACCTGCAAAAAATTGACAAACTTCAGAATTATATCCTTCTTCAATTTCAAAGCTTTCATATTCTCAATAACAGGAACATAATCGCAAATGTCGATAATAAATCCATAAAGATGATTAATGGTAAATCGATATTTCTTTCTTGACTCTTTCACAAAATCATCCCATTCTGATGGTAATGCATTTTCAATTTCAAAAACTTATCTTCAAGACTGATAAAACGGTCTAATTGCCCATTCATGACATTAAAATGTTTTATTACCTCAAATATAGATTAATTTTTTTTACGTTTAAAGATTACAAATCTTTCTTTCCAAATGGTTATACGTTTATCATGATTCAAATCAGAACACAATTCTTCCCAATCATTCATCTTTTCAAAATTAATATCTTTCATTTTCGACGAAAAAATGTAGTTTTCAGTAGTTTTATGCAAAAATCGACGTTTTAATCGACAATCGGTTCGCTAAAAACGTTTAAAATTTTTTCGAAAACTGTTTTTACCAGATTAGAGCTTTAAACTCGTCTCGTCGATACGAATTTAACGATATATGATGTCCAAGACGTTTTTCTTAATTTTCATGCCTTTGTACAAGTTCAGGCGAACTTGTACAGCTTATGAAAATCAGCTACTTAACAAGTTCAGATGAACTTGTATTGAGATTATGAAAATACCTCCCTTAAAAAGTTCGAGCGAACTTATTGAAAATTCAACAGAAACAGCAAGTTTGGCAACTTCAAAGAATTTCAAAAATTTTGATCATTCGACGAACTGAATAAATTTGATGAAAAACAGTAAGTTCAGAGCGGACATTGAGTGAATAATTTTGAAAAACAATCAAGTTGAGCGAATTTTGAAAACCTAGATTCAACATAGACCGGAAACTTAACGTAGATCTATGGAATTGCATCTGCTTAAAAAAGGGTTAATCCTTCGTTAATGCTTTCAACGATGATGAAAAAATGAAACAGTACTTCGAGCGATTTGAAAAACAGAACACCTAGCATCGCCATGGGAGAAGGGGTTAACACTTCAAAAGGAATTTTTCAGATCAAGTTCGAGCGAACTTGATAAATTTCGATGGAAACATGTAGTTTCGAACTGGATTTTTAAAATTTTCGACATGAATTTCGTTTTATTATAAGCTCTAGATCTTTTCAAGGGTTTTACTATTATGGATTTTTACATATTATACTTGAAAATCGAGTCCATTTTTCGTACGTGAAATGTCCAAGTAAAAGTTTAAAAATGAAAGAAAATGAGTTAGAAAGATGTGAAGATTAGTTCTATGTCCAATGTCTTCAAATTAGGCCAATCCTGCTCTGACACCAATTGGGTCCCGTACCTAAGGTAAACGTGCGGAATCCGTTTGCATAGGCGACATTAGATACAAGAATTTACTGACTAATCACTGTTTCGTTGATTAGTAAACGTTACAGATCCTGGAAACACTTGGACAGAGCTTCGCCGTCCAGTACACAAAATCTCTGATTCTTACAAATGAAATGTAAACTCACATATTTATAGTTACACAAGTTCGACTAAAAGGTGCCTTAGACAAGTTCGGGCGAACTTGTTATACAACATACATAAACTTGTCGTTTCGCTCATAAATACAGACTCGACATTATACGATGACATAGGCAACAGACATATGCATCAACAAAGTAAAAATATGTTTACCATTTTAAAATTTAGATGTAAAAGTAATATGTTTTATTTTTTAATTTCAATATTAATAATATTAAACATGCGATTAATCATGTGTAAGTAATGCAACAAGTAATATGAACATAGAATGGTGACTGAATAATGACTAAAACCAAGATCGACAAAAAAACCAACTGCTTGCGTCCCACACCTAAAAAGGGTGTGACTGTGGCAACACTAACATCTCATAGTTACGGGGAAAGGTCAGCCCAAGACTAATGTGGTGTTACTAGTATCTCTAGGTCATGAGGAAAGGCCAGCCGTAGATCCACATAGTAAATGACTGGTTGACTACAATGACCAACACAACAACAACAATAACCTTAACAAACAACAACATATAACGCATATACGACACACCAGATATTGCATGCTTGATTTTAGATAAAAACAATTGATCGAAACACATTGATACACCCAAAAAGTTAATGTTAAAAAGGGAAGAAAGTTGACTTGCGAAGCTCGAACCTTCGAATAATGTTAACGCACGAATAAGAATAAAATCACAAGTCACCCTAAAATTTATAATCAACAAAATATTAAATATACAATTATAAGAGAATAAATATACACAAATATTCTAAGGAATTTGGTTCTTTAAAATGTGGACTTAACTATACCAAATAATTATTAAATATAATTACTAATATGGTATTTAAGTTTCTAAAATGATTACATACACTATATTTATATGTATTTCTCAAGAAATATATATAACATGGAATAAAGAGTAAAATTTATATATCATTTATTTCCACTAAAAATTATATATTTTCAGATTTAATAGTTATCACAAAACTTAATTTAAAACAATAATTCCATGTAAAATTTATAATTACCTAAACTAATTATTTAATCCCTTGAAAATAAGATATTATAAAAATTATGAAAAAATTCCACAAAAATTCCCATACGTTTTTAATACTAGTAATATTTTATAAAAATATTTTTAGAATTTTATTTGCGATATAACTATTTTTAATTGATTTTCTATGGCAATATATCAAGATTAATTCATACAAAATTCCAACAACTATTAAAAATTCCCAAAATTTTCATGAAACATCCTAATATAATATATGACGATAAAACACAAGATCAATTTCATCAAAGACATAACCTAAGATCACAAGCCTAAATTTGTTTAACTAAGAACCCTAAAATCATAAATAATAAAATTTGGATTGTACTTGCCCTCTGTCACAGAAATGGATAAAGTATTTTGTAAAGCAAGAAAAGTTAAATAGTTTGGGCTTTGGAATCACCTAATTTCGTTAAAGAACGAAGGAGAAATCAAGGTTTGAAGTTACAAGCCCTAGAATCTTCACGGATCAAATTCATGATGCTTGGTTGATAGAATGATGTAATTCCAGTGGTGTTTGTTAGATTTGATTAGAGGGTTCAATGGTACAAGAAAAGGTGAACTGATTTTACAAAATAAGAAAAACCCACTTTGAGGTGCACAAGGACTTTAATGGTGGTAATGTTGGATTTAATCCATAGTTATACATGATTATAGGTCGTTTAAGGGTCACAAAACACTAATCTCAAGTTAATTGTTGATTATGGACATTATGAAGTTTAATTAACACATTAAAACAACGTTTCAATGTATTGATTAATTAGTTGATGGGTTTGGCATTTTGGTGAGGAAGAAAGGAAGTAACAGTTCATTTCCGGGTTGTCATAAGTACCGAAAAACTCGATTCCAATCACAAGTTAGGTTGTGGTTTAGTGGTTAGTTTGTGTTGTCTTTCTACGCTACATGGGTAGAGACCCGGGTTTGAATCCCGTCAAGGTTCTTTTTTTTATTTATTATTCATCGTGCAACACCGCATATAATTTAAACGTGTTTGGCTATTAACACCAAACATGCTCCGATACAGTGGTTAGTTACTTGGGTGTTGGTTCGCTGGTTGGGTGGAGACTCGGGTTTGAGTCCCATTTTCACCCTTTTTTTCCTATTTTAATTCAAATCCACTTTACACAAATTACACCCAAGGCTCGGGTTTTTATATCAGCTAACTTGATTTACAATAACCCAATTAACTTATATCACTAACCAAGTTAAAGTATTACCTTTATAAAATTAACAAAAAAAAAACTAACTAATTATTCTAACTAGGTTAGCATGATCCGTTATAATAAACTAACTAGGTTAGTTAATATATGCTATGATTTAGTTTTCATTAATTCACAACCCTTAACTTATAATTTTTAATTAACCTACATAGTTAAGCCCGTTACCGCTTCCCTTACATAACACAAACCGACTAACGGAAAACCATTATCCGTTTAACGTTTTTAGCCCGTTTTGTTCCATTGTTACACACGATAAATAAAACTGAAAATAAACATATTCTTATTAAATTTTAAAATGGGTCTGGTTTACAATCCGGGTCGGGTTTCGGAGATGCGTTTTTTGGCGGATGTTACAGTCTCCCCTACTTTTGGGAATATCGTCACGAATTTAGGAGGAAACTGTTAGTGTGCGACAGTGTATATGGTTTCTCATGGACATAGAAGGATTTGATTAGATTATAGAAATAGGACACAAAACTTGGAAGCAGTTTGTTGCGTAAGAATGTCTGGTAAGTGGTAACGGACGTAAACATGATTAGTAAATATGCTAAGAGTATATTCAAGCTACGTTATAACAATGATCACATTTAGATCTATTCAGGTGGTAGTATTCCTGGTAATGGTTAAACACCCTGGTAGGGAATCACTTTTAGTGCCCGAGATATAAAAATGAAGAGGGTAAATAATTTCGTATGAGATAGCCAGTCATACGTGAGACAAGGATAACTTCGCAAAGCCTAAGAATAGCTTATCGCAATTTGATTGCTATCAAGGAAAAAGTTGTCCCGAAGTTGACTCGTAACCCGAGAGAGTAAACAAACTGAGTCGTAGACGTACTCACTAGGGGTGTGCACGGTTTGGTTCGGTTCGGTTTTTTAAAACTGTTTGGTTTTGGTTCCTTCGGTTTTTACGTCGGTTCGGTTTTTCGGTAATTTCAATTTTTGGAACAAAATCAAGTAATATTCAAAAAAAAAATTGTAATTTAAAATATAAGAATCTTTCTTTATATGTTTACGTATAAGTTCTTTTTAACTAATATTGTTTCAATAAATCTAACGTTCTAATCTATTTTTATGTTTCTCCAAAGTTTATATTATGACATTTTCTTTTATAATAATTCAAAGATCATTTAATATTTATATTAAATTTTGTTATTTCTTGTAGGTAATAAATAAATCATTTCAATTATAAATAAACATGTAATTTTTATTATAAATATTTAACATTCAAGAATAAAATTAATAATTTCTACTAGCATTGGGTTAAACACTTAAACAGCTTAAACTTAAGCATAAAAATATATGGATTGACACTTATCGGTTCGGTTCGGTTCGGTTTTTTTCGGTTATTAAAAGTCAAAAAACCGAAGCGTCGGTTTTTTTGGTTCGGTTTTGTCGGTGATTTCGGTTATGGTTTGGTTATTTCGTTCTGCTAATTCTCTTTCTGCATTTTCCTTGGCTTCTTGTTTATCAATACGTACATATTCAGCAGCGAATCAATTCCCAAAATGTTAGTCAGAACTTTCTGTAGTCTGTCGAACCTATGATCATTCATATCTCTTTCTTTCTTTAGCTCTACAATCTCATTCTGTAATCTCTCGTTCGCATCTTGCAAGCTTTCAATTAGGGCTTTTAGATACCCTCTGTCACCTTCAAGGAATTTGACTTTGTTTGATAAAATCTCTTTCTCGACTTCATTCTGTTTTACCAACTTCTCTAACTCAGCTTTCTTTGTTTCGTTCTTGGCCACTTTATCTTCCAGAATCTTTACACGTTTTTCAAGAACATCGACGTCTGTTTCTGGGAAGAATCATTTAAATCTAGAATATCTATCGGCACTTTTGGAATATCACCAAATATCTTTGATTTTGGAGTTTTTGGTGTTGATTAGGGGTAGCCTTTGGTGTAGACTTCTTCGGAGTTGAACTTTCAGGTTGAATTGGAGATTGAATAATCGGTACTTCAAGTAATCCAGACTCAGGAGGTTCTTGTGTAACTCCTGGTCATTCTGCTTCAGCTGTGCTAACAACAGGAGGTTCTTGTGTAGGAGGTTCTTGTGTGACTCCTTTCTCCTGTGCACCAGAAGGTTCTTGTGTAGCTTCTGTTCTCTTTGGTTTTCCAACGTAACATACGACTTTTCGCTTTCTTGCCCTTTTTGCCCTTAGTTTTCGGAGATCCTATTATCTTTGTCATTGAAGTTACTGCAGACTTCACACGCTTTGCTCTTTTCTTTGGTCTCTCTTCGTCAGACTCTTTTTCTTGCTCAGGCTCGTAGTCAGCATCAACTTCTTTGAGTCTTTCTTCAACTGAGTCAGCAATCGCTATGTTTATTGCAATCTCCAAAGAATCATCACTAGCATCATCGTTCTCTGATGTTGCAGAAATCACATCGTCTTCCTGCGTTGTCTTTACAGTTTCCTGACTTTCTCTAACCACAACATTTTCAGTACTAGGGCTAACTTCTGATTGAACATTCACAGGCTCATCTTCATCCATAAGCATCGTTTCAACTTTCTTCGGCTTTCGCGCACTTTTCTTTTTCTCTTGCATGACAACTTTCTTTAGAAACCAATCGCTTCGCTTTTCTTTAAATGTAGACATCCATTCAAGTTCAGCATTACGTTCTTTCTCATCACCGTATCATCTTTTCTCCATTTATACTCAGCCGGTGCAACGTAGTTCTCTGAAGCTATAGCACCAAATAACGGTTTAGCAACAGGAGCTGATGATTGCTTCTGAAAGGTGATCAATTTCTTCACTGTAGTATTATCAAGATGACTAAGATAAACAATATCATTCTGGTCTTTTGCAATCTTCTTGAATTGATCTTCAATCAGCATCTGTACGAATCTCGGGTACATAACAAGCCTCTTCGACCCCATATTGTTCTTCATATGCGTAAATACCATCTTTGAATTGTTAAACTTCTTGTTCAAGATCAACGCCGTAGCCATACATGCCATATATTCCGTACGTCATCCAATCCGGCTTTTCGGTGGCTGAAAGTGTGTATAATCGCGTGCATTAAAAACTTGTACGGATTAGGAACAGAGCTTTTAACATTCTGATTGAATCATCTTGTTCAATATTATTTCTATCCAACCTGCTGTAATCATTTCCATTTTGTCATATACCTCCTTATTGTGCGATAATCGTATTTGAAATTATTATTATGCACATTGAGTTCGGCTATGATCCGAGACTTTTAAGAACATTGAACACACGGTTCAGCACACTTCGTACAAGGTTTTACAACCTCTACGACTTTTTCTACCACCTTTTCTACAACCTTTACCTCTTGACCTACCTTTGTTAGATTTGCCATCATGGCCTTGTTAGCGATCTCAGTAAGGTTTTCTTCGTTCACTTCTTTGTTCACATTGATAACTTCTTCAATCTCGGGCTTCTCCTCAGCAATGTTTTCTGAAGACATTGATTCACCAAAACAACCTGCAAAACTAGTGGAAATGTTAGGAGAAAGGATACCCTGCATCTTTGTATGCTAATAAATTTCTTCCATTTCAGCTTGTTACATGTATTCCTCTAGTAATGCACTCTACAAGGCTGCATCCTGAGCAGATGTGTCTTCTACAATCTCAGCCATTAGAGCAACACCGGTCTTCTTGGCGATGTATGAGTTCTAGTCAAACTCGTCATCTTTATTTGAAGCGACCATTGCCTTCTCAGTGTTGTTGTTTGATTTCTCTTGGATCTCGATTTGTGTCTTCTTTGGGAAAGGTCTTGTACTGTAGAGACTTTTTGTAGTAATCGTTGCCACCTCTAAATGGACTTTGATTGCCTGTTGCTTCAGCATTCTTGCATTCTCTCTTGAAGTGCCCTTTCTGTCGGCATCAGAAGCAAGTGACCTTCATTTTGTCGAATCCCAACTTGTTGCTTGAGTTCCCAATATCTCTGCCAATAAGTGCCACAAACTTTGTAACCCTCCGAATGATCGATGCTAAGGACCACTTAATGTCCATTAGTTAAGGTTCTTCTTTGTCTACTTGATCGTAGTCTTCGGCGGTCATTTCAGGATTGCCAATTTTCCCTGCCGCCAAACTTTCATACGATTCCAAAACTGTGGCGAGAAGTGTCAGGTGTTGTTTTTGCAACTTGCTCAGAAACAACATTGTTTAAATTGACAGCAATGTTGCATTTGTATACATTCGGACAAGAATTCGTTTGTTGATTCTGATTTGCTTGACTCTAATATGAAGAATTTGACCCCGTACTTGAAAACGAAGAACTTTGCGGACTTTGATCATATTTTGGATATGATTGGCTTTGACTCTGCGGCGAATGATTCGAAGAATTCAGATTCGCGCTGAAAGCGGTTTGGATCTTCGGGCCAGTGATATTATCTTGAATTCCTGACTTGTAGTATAGCCCTACATCTTGAGTCACATTGGCATTCTTCGATTTTGCTATCTTTAACAACTCCATCTCGTGCCCCTCCAGTTTATCAATGAAAGTTGACAGTTTAAGGTATTCCAAACTCAGACTTTCTTTGAGCACCATGAGATAAGTTGTCCATTCACCCTCTGGCAATGCGTCAGCAAGCTTATCGATGTATTCTTCTTATGTCTTCTCAAGCCCGTGTCTCCTCATGATCACTTTTAGATGACAAAACCTTTCGATCATCTGTTTCATCGTTTCTCCTTTAATCATCATGAAAATATCAAATTCTTTCATGATCACCGCTTTCTTGCTTTTGACCATTTCTGCACTTCCCTGGTATTTGTTCTTCAAGGATTTCCATAGTTCTTGTGCGGTCTTTAATTCGGTAAAAGTACCAAGATATCTTCTTTCACTGATTGTTGAATCAAGCTTATCATCTTTTTCTCGGCAACGTATGCATCTTTCTGTAACGTTGAGAACTTGCTGATGTCAATAATATTATCATTCTCATCCCTGGGCGATGTATAACCAGTCTCAATCGCCACCCAGCTGTGGAAATTTATTGGCTTGGACCCAATTCATGAACTTCTCTTTCCATCCCTCATATTCGTCCTACACATGAGTTTTGGAGGTTTAACAGACATGCCGATTTCGTTGTCGATGTTTACTTGGTTCACCATCTGAGCGTTTGACGTTGTTGCAGTCATGAAAGTAGTGTGCCAATCTTCCATTTTAAAATTGACGAACTTTGCTGAAAAACACACGTTCACAAACTTCGAAAAATTATCAGTAAACTGACAAGTTCGGGCGAACTTGCAGCTGTGAGAAATCAGATTGATTTTACACAAGTTCGGGCAAACTTGTGGTTAAACTTTTGAAAAATTTCTCCCTGATTAAGTTCGGGCGAACTTATGAATGATTTTCAAGAAATTAACTAAGTTCGGGCGAACATTATTTGCTAAAATTTCAAACAAAATTTTATACAAGTTCGGGCGAACTTGATAAAATTGAAGATTTTAGATGAGTTCGAGCGGACTTGTAGTTAAAACTATGAAAATCTATCAAGTTCAGAACTTGATTAAAATTCAATGAATTTTAGTCAAGTTCGGGCGAACTTGATCTCAAGTCCGGCTAGAATGAGTTTGTAGAACATGGTTTTTTGAACTTTTTAATACCAATTTGTTTGAATTTGATGTCCAAACTCTCAGGGGTTTACCACATGTGTATTTTACATGACATACTAAAAAATTAGCAACTTTTGTCCGTGAATTCATTGTTTTCTTCGAAAAATAAAGTAAAAATGGTAGAAAGAGGTAGAATAAGAGTAAATCTTGCTATGATTTCACCAATCTAAGTACCGTGGCTCTGATACCACTTGTTAGATCGTCTCCACGTAAGCACGGGAACCTAGATTGCATCATGTCCATAATTGGCGGAAACAATATGACATGATTACCAAATAGTCAAGATTTACTATTTAAACGTTGTTTTATTGATCAATATGTTCAATTACATTCAGATCCTGATCCGGCAGAGCTTCGCCGTCAGTGTGCCAAAATCACAGAAGTTACAAATGAAAGACTCAAGGCAACTATTTATAGGCACACAAGTTCGGCTGAAGGATAACAAGTTCGGGTGAACTTGTCTTGAACAAGTTCGGCCGAACTTGTTCTCACTTTCCTATTCCGGACGAACTTGTGTCCTTTTTACATAAATAAACTTCTAATTTGACGTATTCTAGTCCAAAACTATAAAGACTCAATCCAAGACTAAGACATAGACATAATGCACTAACACCCCTAATTGATTAGGGCTTGTTGGACTTCAACCACGATATATGGGATGACAGCGGCAGTTCTTCCATGATGCGGTCCGCCATGCGACAGCCGAACTTCTAGCAAGCTTTCCAGTACGAAGACGTTTAGAAGACATATTTATGCAAACAATGTGAGATCCTAATGAATAACAATCAACTGATAAAGTGAATAATGTCACGAAACATAAAACTTACGATATATGAATATTTCAAAATGAAATATTGATTTTTTTTAGGTTCGGCACATCATAAGGCTTGGTAAGGCTTCCATGTGTCACTTTCGTAATCACGTGGGCCCCTACAATTACGAGCTTTCGCATGGTTCGCATATGTCTACCCATCGACGTACACTTAACCCAAAGAGAAACAATGAAATGTTAAATGACTCAAGTTAGGGTGATATGAAAAGATATTGGAGGGTATCCATGACTTAACACGGACACGTTGACTTATCAAAGTGTTATTAGTTTCCGTGATGTTTGTTGTGACATGCTTTGGCCTAACAGGTATAAGTACTATCATCGTGAGTCCCCACGTAAGCAAACTGGTCCTTATTGCATTTATACGATTGCCAATCTAGAGAGGATGTCCCGACTACCGGTACTTAACCCTTCCAGTTACTACATGTCCGTCACAAGAAGTCACTTTACAACCCTGTGAATCCGAAATATTGTCTACGGAAATTAAATTTGACTAAACTGTAACAAAAATTCTATGTCACACCCTCAATTTCCACTTGCGGAGTTTTACCGCGAGGCGTGTGAACAAACCAGAATCTGAAACACTAGTACGTCGAACGACTCTATATGATTTGATAATACGTTTTCCAAAAATTATTTGATTAACCAATCATCGTAGATTTTAGATTATCTTAGTTAGTTACCAAAGTTTAGCGGAAGCATTAGTTTAAGTGGTTGAGCGGAAGCATAAAAATAAGTAGAGAAACGGGCGCCAACACAAACGCCAAAACAAATGAAAAACCCAAAACAATGTTTGTAATTGAGACTCGATAAAAGATGTCTTGTTCAATGCATGTGAGTGCACCTAGAGCTCCTAGCGTCCTGAGAAACATGTAAAGAAACAAGTGTCAACATTAAAGATGAGTGAGTTCACAGGTTTTCATAAATTTGTTTGTTCGGTTATGAGTTTGTTTCCCCCATTATCCCTAACCCGGGATAACGATTTAGTCCATTATTCCCAACCCGGAATAATACCGATAGTTCCATTATTCCTTAACCGGAATAATAATGATGTTGATTCCATTATTCCAAACCCGGAATAATAAGTTGTTGTTTCCATTATCCTCAACCCGGGATAATATAGTTGTTTCGTAATTAAGTTCAATGTTAACATATATAGGTAGCTAGCCTAAAGTTATGTCACGTAAGTGTTCGCGATCGAAGCTGACTGTTGTGTCTCCGTGTTGCCAGGCCTATCACTGACCATGGCGAAGTTAGGCCGAATTATTCACCCGTTGACCATACCCGGTCGGCTAGCGCGACTAGCTCGGATGGGGCTTGTCGGGCCCAGTAGTACTACTTATAACTCCCCCGCTATTAAACCCAATACTAACGATCCGAGAGATTGACGAGGACTTAAGTGATATAGCTGCTTAGTAACCATAACATTACATTAACATTAACTTAGTTACCGAATAGTTATGTGACGTTAATTTCGTATAACGTAAAGAGATTGATTCTGAAGAGTGTATACATGTTTCTCCCCCTGCTGTTTAAAAACCGGATAAAATTAGGGGCCATGAACTCATCTTTATTTGCTCGGTTAGTGTAGCAAAGAAGTTGTAAGGGATGGGACCGCTAATTGCGTCCTAACAAACCAATTGATTTCAAGTCAGTGTGTGATCACACCAATACAAATTCTACACGTAATTTACGCACAAAGTGATACACACAACAAAATATCTAATACTCAAACATGCATGCAAGTATCCTCATGTGATCATAGTAATCAAAACAATTCATCATGAACATAATCCAATCCTTGCAACACTTTGGTGCACACAATCACAAGTTATCAAATTTCAGCTTAACACTCATAATTCAGCTATTTTCTAGGATTTTTATAAAATAGTTCCAACGTTCCAAAAATTCCAATATTTTTACAGTAGGTGACATTTATACTGTAGAAATTTATATAAATTTTCCAAGTCCTAAATCTTTACCAATTAACCATAAATATTAATATACTAGGCTGCAGTCAGATTTATCGCTTTCTGACTGCAGTCCACGGAAGAAT
Organism: Scalesia atractyloides; assembly: GCA_947069175.1. Classification (NCBI taxonomy): domain Eukaryota; kingdom Viridiplantae; phylum Streptophyta; class Magnoliopsida; order Asterales; family Asteraceae; genus Scalesia; species Scalesia atractyloides. The sequence goes on from CAMTDV010000016.1 coordinate 45,259,833, forward strand.
TTATTTAAAAATCACCGATCGTCCAATTAACAAAATTCCAGTTGGAGTTGCCCGGAAATTTCCATACCTAGTTGCTGTACAAAATTTATGACTCAACTCCCTACTGATTATAAAATCCCACTCGATAAACAACTAACAAAATTTCAGGATTTTCACAGCTTTAGTTACTGAACTTATTTGGCCCTTTAAAAATATCAAACGACTTCAGAAAAATATGAGTCCAGCGCCATTAGATTCGTTATTCAAATCTCTAGGTTCTAGACATCAGAAAAACCGTTTTTTGACAACTAATGACCGAGTTACAGCCAGATGAAATCGGCTGTAACTATTACTCAGCAACCTGTTTCAGCATATTGTTACCATAAACTCGCATAACCCGTTCATATGATTAACCTAGGCGATCAAGAACCGGTTTCCTAATCATAGATCAATACATATAACATATCCATGCAAACCCTAATCAACATCTCTAGTTTTTACAAACAATTTCAGCCTATGATTTCAGATTTTCAAACAAGCATCCAACTTTCAATTCTAGCATTAACAATCCGAGAACAACAAAGTCAAAACACATGTATCCAAATATGATCTTGTAATCAAAAGATAAACCCTAACCTTTACTATCAAGCTTAATGAACCGTGAGTAGACGAGGAACCGATGATCAAGGATAGTTGCGACCGAGAGGATGAAAAGAACAAGTTGCTCGCGGCCGAGAGATGAAGATGGCGAGGGCTGCTGCTGCTGCGACCGAGAGGAAAGAAAAGGGAAGGCTGTTGCGCGACCGAGAGGGTGAACTAGGCTGATCGGATCGAGATGATGAAGGAAAGCTGCCGTCGGCTGTTTGCTATTAGGGTTTTGTGTTTTTGTGAAGCAAAGCATGCATGTGGGTTTGTATATATAGGCGCAAGGAGACAACAAGGTTACGGTTTGGTGTCTTGCGGCCGAGGGCTTGGGTGGGTCGGTTTGGGTTTGATCTTTGTTCTCGCAATTGATCTCGCAATGGGTTTGCGGTTTGGGCTTGTTCTCGCGGCCAAGGACTTGGGTTGGTTTGGTTTGGGTTTGATCTTGCGGCCGAGTAGTTGGAGTTTAAGGTTTGGGTTAGAACTCGGTTCACTCCTAGAGTCACAAGGAGTTTAGGGTTGGTTCGTGCCCGCGTTCGGTTCGTGTACATATTTGCCATGATTATTTTATAACTAACACAATCACATAATCGCACATCACGTATTCACTAACTCGTACACGTTTAATACATAGCATATAATTCACTCGACAAGTATTACATTTAGGTTATCCGAAAAACCCGGGATGTCACATTATCCCCATGTTGAAAGAATTTTCGTCCCGAAAATTGAGTAAACGCGGTTTAGAATGTAGCGTACATGTTTAGAGTGCCACGCACAAAGAGTTAGTTCGTTTATGATGGTACGCGAAGTTACAAGAAGTTCCCAAGTGCCATGCACAAAGATTCCCAAGTGCCATGCCCAAGGACTTAGTTAACAATAGTACGCAAAAGTATGAGAAAATTTCCAGGTTGTCACATCATCCCCATGTTGAAAGAATTTTCGTCCTGAAAATTTAGTTACTGGTATCGTTAGTTTACTGCTCAGTTGCGAAGAGGTGTGGGTATTTGCTTTTCATATGGTCCTCTCTTTCCCACGTGAACTCCGGTCCACGCTTAGAGTCCCAACGAACCTTAACGATCAGAATCTTGCTGTGCCTTCGAGTTTTGATCTCACGATCCATGATCTCGATAGGCTGTTCCACGAAGTGTAGTTGTTCATCCACTTGGATCTCATCCAATGGAATGACTAGAGTTTCATCTGATAGACACTTCTTTAGATTTGACACGTGAAAAACGTTGTGAACTCCACTGAGTTCGGCAGGAAGGTCTAATTGATAAGCTACGGGTCCGATACATTTCAAGATTACAAACGGGCCTACGTACCGTGGGTTTAGTTTGCCCCGTTTTCCAAAGCGGATTACACCCTTCCAGGGTGACACCTTTAGTAGGACGCGATCGCCTGCTTGAAATTCGAGCGGTTTGCGTCGTTGATCAGCGTAGCTTTTCTGTCGATCTCGTGCCGCCGCCATGCGGTTTCTGATTTGTACAATCTTTTCAGTAGCCTCAAGTATTAACTCAGGGCCTGTGAGTTGACTGTCACCGACTTCTGCCCAACAGACCGGTGATCTACATTTACGACCGTATAATGCCTCAAACGGTGCTGCCGAAATACTCGTATGATAACTGTTGTTATATGAGAATTCTACTAGAGGCAGGTGGATTTCCCAACTATTTCCGAAGTCTATGACGCATGCCCTAAGCATGTCTTCCAAGGTTTGTATGGTCCTTTCACTTTGACCATCAGTCTGAGGGTGATAGGTTGTGCTCATATCTAAGCGTGTTCCCAACGCTTTTTGAAGTGACCGCCAGAAGTTGGACGTGAAGCGAGCATCTCTGTCTGAGATGATGGACGTTGGCACTCCGTGCCGAGAAACTACTTCCTTTATGTAGATGCGAGTCAACTTCTCCATCTTATCTGTTTCTTTAATAGCTAGGAAGTGTGCGGACTTAGTTAAACGATCCACAATTACCCAGATGGTATCGCAACCACCCAAAGTTCGCGGGAGTTTAGTGATGAAGTCCATCGAGATCTGATCCCATTTCCAAACTGGGATCTTAGGTTGTTGGAGTAGCCCCGATGCTTTTGATACTCTACCTTGACTTTTGCACAAGTCAAACACTTGCTCACGTAGGTGGCTATATCGGCTTTCATGTTGGGCCACCAATACGCAGCTTTAAGGTCTTGATACATCTTATCCGAACCCGGATGGATAGAGTATCGGGATTTGTGAGCTTCATCCATGACTAGCTCCCTGAGGTTTCCGTAGAGAGGTACCCATATGCGATTCATGAAATACCGGGCTCCATTGGGTTTTACTTCCCAATCGCGTTCCATTTTTCCCACCGATTCGGCCTTGATGTTTTCCTCCTTAACTGCTTCTAACTGGGCGTCGCGTATTTGTTCGGGTAGCCCCGAATGGATAGTGAGTTGTAATGCTCGTACACGGCGAGGTTTCAAGTGTTCCTTCCTACTGAGGGCATCAGCTACCACGTTAGCTTTACCCGGGTGATACCGAATGGCACACTCATAATCGTTCAAGAGTTCGACCCAGCGACGCTGTCGCATGTTCAACTCCTTCTGATCAAAGATGTGTTGGAGGCTCTTGTGGTCCGTAAAGATTGTGCACTTCATTCCATAGAGGTAGTGTCTCCAAATCTTAAGTGCAAACACTACTGCTCCCAATTCCAGGTCATGCGTCGTGTAGTTTTTCTCGTGAACCTTCAGTTGTCGCGATGCATACGCGATGACCTTATCGCGTTGCATGAGTACGCATCCCAATCCCTGAATGGAAGCATCACAATATACTACAAAATCATCTGTCCCTTCCGGCAGGGACAGAATGGGTGCACTGCAAAGTTTCTGTTTCAGCAATTGAAATGCTGCTTCTTGCTTGTCGCCCCAAGCATACTTGATGCCTTTCTGGGTGAGGGTAGTAAGCGGTTGTGCGATCTTTGAAAATCCCTCGATGAAACGCCTGTAGTAACCAGCCAAACCCAAAAATTGGCGGATCTCCGTCGGTGTCTTGGGTGCTTCCCAGTTTTTGATGGCTTCAATCTTGGCAGGGTCTACGTGGATACCCTTTTCATTCACGATATGCCCGAGAAACTGAACTTCCCGAATCCAGAAATCACACTTCGAAAGCTTGGCATATAGCTTTTCCTGTTGAAGTAATCCTAGCAGTAATCGTAGGTGTTCAGCATGTTCTTCTTCACTTTTGGAGTAGATGAGTATGTCATCGATGAACACAATGACAAACTTGTCGAGGTATGGTTTACACACGCGGTTCATGAGGTCCATGAACACCGCGGGCGCGTTGGTGAGATCGAAGGGCATGACCAAGAACTCATAATGGCCATACCGAGTACGAAATGCCGTCTCAGCGATATCCTCCTCCCTGACGCGTAGCTGATGGTAACCAGACCGTAAATCAATCTTGGAGTAGTAACTTGACCCTTGAAGTTGGTCGAAGAGATCGTCGATGCGAGGTAACGGGTATCGGTTCTTGACAGTAACCTTGTTGAGTTCCCTATAGTCGATGCACATGCGGAAAGTCCCGTCCTTCTTCTTGACAAAAAGGACTGGAGCTCCCCATGGCGAAACGCTTGGTCGGATAAATCCTTTTTCTAATAGCTCCTGAAGTTGGGTAGACAGCTCCTGCAGCTCGGTGGGAGCTAGGCGGTATGGAGCCTTGGCGATAGGAGTTGCATGGTTCGCCAGTTCGATTTCAAACTCCAATTGTCGATGGGGTGGAAGACCAGGTAATTCCTCTGGGAGTACATCGGAAAAATCACGGACGACAGGGATGTCTTCTATACGTCTCTCGTCCTTAGGCTGTTCGGTAATCAGTGCGAGTAAAGCGAAGGAGTTCTTTCTCCGAAGATACTTCTGCGCTTGCATGTAAGAGATGATGTTGGTGACGGCGCTTGCCTTATCGCCTTGTACCGTCAAGATTTCGTCGTTCGAGAGCGGAATACGGATGGATTTTTCGAAGCAGAGAACTTCAGCCCGGACGTCGGATAGCCAGTCCATTCCGACTACCACGTCAAAACTACCCAGGGTAGTTGTCATCAGATCAATGGTAAAAGTGTGACCCGCGAGTTTGAGTTGACAGCCGGATACTATATGGGTCACATCTACAGGATTACCATCGGCTAATTCTATAACATAAGGGGTCTCTAATGGTTTAGGCGTGAGATTTAGGTTCCTCCTAAAAGACTCAGATATAAAGCTCCTATCCGCACCCGTATCAAAAAGCACAGTAGCAAAATGTTCATTAAGGGGAAACTTACCGGTGACCACGTTCGAGTCGTTTCTGGCCTTCCGCGGCCCAATGTAAATGCGCGACCCTTGGCACCTCCTGTGCCACTATTTCCATTGTTGTTGTTGTTATTGTTGTGGTTATTGTGGTTGTGGTTGTTCCCACCATTGTTGTTGTTACGCAGTTGTGGGCAGTCTCTTTTGAAATGGGCAGTGCTACCACACTGATAGCATCCCGGTTAATACCCTGCTGCTGACCCTGGGGTTGATTTTGATTTTGTCGGGACATGATTTCCCCACGACAATCCTTTGCATCATGTCCCACCTTGCCACATCGTTGGCAGCGATTCCCGGCACAAGGGCCGTGATGATGAAGATTACAGCGACTGCACTGCGGCTTTCGACCTACATAGCCGCCTGCATTCTGGTTGTTGTTGCTGTTGTTGTTGGGCTGATTTTGGTGACCCCGGTGGCTGTTGTAATGATTGAACCGTTTCTGGTTCCCCTGTTGTGGCTGAGATGACGAAGACTGTCGAGCAGACGAGTCTTCAAACTTTCTTTTGTTATCAGGGGCAACTTCAGTTGTACCCCGTGCTGGCAACTTCTTTTGTTCCACCGCCTTATCGGTGAGTTTGTGAGCCAATCGGATTGCTTGATGTTCAGTTGCAGGGTTACTAGCCATTACCATACCCTGAATCTCCGGAACCAGACCCCCGAGATAGAACTCGAGTCTCTTCTCCACAGTGTTGGCTAGATCGGGACATAGAAACACCAAGTCATGATGTTTTGCTGTGTATGCCTCTATTTCAGATCCCACCATCTTGTGGTTCCATAAAGTTTGCTCCAACTGTTGCACTCTGTCTCGTGGACAGTACTCCTCTTTGATTAGGGCCTTGAACTCGGCCCAGGCCATTGCATTTGCAGCTATAAGTCCACGCGTTTGGACTTGTGCATTCCACCATGTCAGTGCCCCATCTTCCAGCGTTGAGGCGGCATATTTGACCTTGTTGGCCTCTAGACAGTTGCACATTTCAAATACGGATTCAGATTTTTCGATCCAGCGGACCAGTCCAATGGGTCCTTCCGCCCCCGAGAATTTGCTTGGTTTCGCGTCGAGGAACATCTTGTAGGGTTAAAGCCCCCTCCTGCTGACAGAGAACAGGTAGTCAGTGAGGAATTCTACTAGCCCAACTATTAGATTTTCACAGAAAATGTAATAATGGTTACCTGCCGGTTGGTTCTGAACACCCGCTAAAGCTGCGTTCACGTGCTCTTGAATCATGGCAGCTAGCTCTTCGGGCGTCAAGTTAAGGTTTCCACGTCGTCCAGTTGCCATTTAGATCTTCGAAACACAACACAAACACACCCCGATAAGTCTATATATCCAATATAGTTATCCTACTTCGTACTTTAATAATTATCAAGTTATGTCAACTTAATATATTAAATAGTCAAAAGAAATACTTGATTAACTGAAATTTCAACGTCTTACAAAAGTGCAAATCAAACATATGATTTCACTATAAAGTCTAAATTTTAAACACAAGTGGGAAAATAAATAGACTGGAGGAAAGTAAATAAAATAAGCGAGACGTGTCAGTCGTCTACGTCTCCATCCCCCAAGTCACTGTCGTTGCCGTCATCCTGCGCGGCATTTCCAGCTTCTACAGCTGGATCCTCCTCCGGATCCTCCTCTGGATCCTCCTCAGGGTCCTCCTCTGGATCCTCTTCTGGATCCTCTTCAGGGTCCTCCTCTACCGGCACTGGAGGGGCCGGTGCTGGTGCAGGTGCTTGATTTTGCTGTAGCTCCTGAATGTTCCAACTATTTTCCAGGACTCTGTCCTCGAGCCAGTCGGCTCTTATCTGCTCAGCACGCAGATCTCTGGCTAAGGTGTTACGAGCTATCTTACTCGTATGGTGCTCTTCCTCGAGCGAGTCGGTTTTACCTGTCAGTTGTCGGATCATCCATCCTTGTGCTAGGATGGTTTCCTGCATTCTTTCTAACTATTCTTGTTGTTTATGTATCATGATTCTAAGTAGGTCAATTCCTACTTCTACAGGTTAACCGGTTCAACCGGCACAGCGAGGATTGGGCGCGATGACGACTCCTCCCCCAGAGCGAGCCTTTTCCTCGCAGCTGAGCGTGTCTCCACGCCATAAGATGGTAACGGTTCCACCATAGGTGCCTTTCCTGGCGCTCTTGGTGGCGTAAGTTTGTCGGATGATGATGACGATGATGATGATGACATTGCCTGTTAGGTCGTGTAGTTAGTTACGAGTTGTTTTCATTTCTTATTATTAAGTCATAATCCACATAACACAGTTGTGGTACATCGCATAACAAGATATAATAGTTCGGTGCCAAACTAAGTCTAGTGTTGTGAAATCAGCTATAGTTTAGGTCTACTTCTAATGCAAACCTGGTTCTCTATAGCTAGTGGCTCTGATACCAATCTGTCACACCCTCAATTTCCACTTGCGGAGTTTTACCGCGAGGCGTGTGAACAAACCAGAATCTGAAACACTAGTACGTCGAACGACTCTATATGATTTGATAATACGTTTTCCAAAAATTATTTGATTAACCAATCATCGTAGATTTTAGATTATCTTAGTTAGTTACCAAAGTTTAGCGGAAGCATTAGTTTAAGTGGTTGAGCGGAAGCATAAAAATAAGTAGAGAAACGGGCGCCAACACAAACGCCAAAACAAATGAAAAACCCAAAACAATGTTTGTAATTGAGACTCGATAAAAGATGTCTTGTTCAATGCATGTGAGTGCACCTAGAGCTCCTAGCGTCCTGAGAAACATGTAAAGAAACAAGTGTCAACATTAAAGATGAGTGAGTTCACAGGTTTTCATAAATTTGTTTGTTCGGTTATGAGTTTGTTTCCCCCATTATCCCTAACCCGGGATAACGATTTAGTCCATTATTCCCAACCCGGAATAATACCGATAGTTCCATTATTCCTTAACCGGAATAATAATGATGTTGATTCCATTATTCCAAACCCGGAATAATAAGTTGTTGTTTCCATTATCCTCAACCCGGGATAATATAGTTGTTTCGTAATTAAGTTCAATGTTAACATATATAGGTAGCTAGCCTAAAGTTATGTCACGTAAGTGTTCGCGATCGAAGCTGACTGTTGTGTCTCCGTGTTGCCAGGCCTATCACTGACCATGGCGAAGTTAGGCCGAATTATTCACCCGTTGACCATACCCGGTCGGCTAGCGCGACTAGCTCGGATGGGGCTTGTCGGGCCCAGTAGTACTACTTATAACTCCCCCGCTATTAAACCCAATACTAACGATCCGAGAGATTGACGAGGACTTAAGTGATATAGCTGCTTAGTAACCATAACATTACATTAACATTAACTTAGTTACCGAATAGTTATGTGACGTTAATTTCGTATAACGTAAAGAGATTGATTCTGAAGAGTGTATACATGTTTCTCCCCCTGCTGTTTAAAAACCGGATAAAATTAGGGGCCATGAACTCATCTTTATTTGCTCGGTTAGTGTAGCAAAGAAGTTGTAAGGGATGGGACCGCTAATTGCGTCCTAACAAACCAATTGATTTCAAGTCAGTGTGTGATCACACCAATACAAATTCTACACGTAATTTACGCACAAAGTGATACACACAACAAAATATCTAATACTCAAACATGCATGCAAGTATCCTCATGTGATCATAGTAATCAAAACAATTCATCATGAACATAATCCAATCCTTGCAACACTTTGGTGCACACAATCACAAGTTATCAAATTTCAGCTTAACACTCATAATTCAGCTATTTTCTAGGATTTTTATAAAATAGTTCCAACGTTCCAAAATTCCAATATTTTTATAGTAGGTGACATTTATACTGTAGAAATTTATATAAATTTTCCAAGTCCTAAATCTTTACCAATTAACCATATATATTAATATACTAGGCTGCAGTCAGATTTATCGCTTTCTGACTGCAGTCCACGGAAGAATTTATTTAAAAATCACCATTCGTCCAATTAACAAAATTCCAGTTGGAGTTGCCTGGAAATTTTCATACCTAGTTGCTGTACAAAATTTATGACTCAACTCCCTACTGATTATAAAATCCCACTCGATAAACAACTAACAAAATTTCAGGATTTTCACAGCTTTAGTTACTGAACTTATTTGGCCCTTTAAAAATATCAAACGACTTCAGAAAAATATGAATCCAGCGCCATTAGATTCGTTATTCAAATCTCTACGTTCTAGACATCAGAAAATCCGTTTTTTGACAACTAATGACCGAGTTACAGCCAGATGAAATCGGCTGTAACTATTACTCAGCAACCTGTTTCAGCATATTGTTACCATAAACTCGCATAACCCGTTCATATGATTAACCTAGGCGATCAAGAACCGGTTTCCTAATCATAGATCAATACATATAACATATCCATGCAAACCCTAATCAACATCTCTAGTTTTTACAAACAATTTCAGCCTATGATTTCAGATTTTCAAACAAGCATCCAACTTTCAATTCTAGCATTAACAATCCGAAAACAACAAAGTCAAAACACATGTATCCAAATATGATCTTGTAATCAAAAGATAAACCCTAACCTTTACTATCAAGCTTAATGAACCGTGAGTAGACGAGGAACCGATGATCAAGGATAGTTGCGACCGAGAGGATGAAAAGAACAAGCTGCTCGCGGCCGAGAGATGAAGATGGCGAGGGCTGCTGCTGCTGCGACCGAGAGGAAAGAAAAGGGAAGGCTGTTGCGCGACCGAGAGGGTGAACTAGGCTGATCGGATCGAGATGATGAAGGAAAGCTGCCGTCGGTTGTTTGCTATTAGGGTTTTGTGTGTTTTGTGAAGCAAAGCATGCATGTGGGTTTGTATATATAGGCGCAAGGAGACAACAAGGTTACGGTTTGGTGTCTTGCGGCCGAGGGCTTGGGTGGGTCGGTTTGGGTTTGATCTTTGTTCTCGCAATTGATCTCGCAATGGGTTTGCGGTTTGGGCTTGTTCTCGCGGCCAAGGACTTGGGTTGGTTTGGTTTGGGTTTGATCTTGCGGCCGAGTAGTTGGAGTTTAAGGTTTGGGTTAGAACTCGGTTCACTCCTAGAGTCACAAGGAGTTTAGGGTTGGTTCGTGTCGCGGTTCGGTTCGTGTACATATTTGCCATGATTATTTTATAACTAACACAATCACATAATCGCACATCACGTATTCACTAACTCGTACACGTTTAATACATAGCATATAATTCACTCGACAAGTATTACGTTTAAGTTATCCGAAAAACCCGGGATGTCACATTCTATATGAGTAAGCTTTCCCTAAAAGAAATTGTTGTGTAATTTGCTTTTATTTTTACATACGTGAACTGACTGATCGGAATGTCACGCCCCGGTCAAAGATAATATTTATTTACCCGATTTACCCTTAACTATGAGTTAGTGGTAGTACTGGGTCGAACCACGAAGAGTTTGTGGTTTGCGATGGACGTGATTGATTTTAACGAATGGTGTCACTTTTATGAAGCTTGCTAAGAAATTGATTAATTTGTTTGTTTGAAAAGGCTGTCAGAATGTACCGATGATTTTTGGTTTCGCTTACTAAACTATGAAAACTTGAAAGATTGCACGAAACTTGATTAAATGATTAAAACAATGATTGGGAACAAGGTTCAAACCCGGTTCAACAAGTGCAAAGCTTAGGGTTGCTAAACAATTTAGATTGATTCAAATGAATTTGTCATTAACGATTTTGATATCACGAAGCTTAGGTGCCAATTTCTATCATGCGTATGATGGACTACAATGCACTTCGTTACTTCGGACAAGTAAATCCTTTTGAAAGATAAGGCATAAATCCACAAACTTATTTCACCAAGTCAAATTTTATAATCATTCGAAATTCACAAATGTAGTTCAAATTTAGACAATTATCAATCAATTCAAAACACAATTCAATTTGTCACAAATCAACTAAGACAAATAAAGCAAACCTAAACCTTACAAAAGTCTACACCGGGGTGAAACCCTTGAGAATTAGCCGCTCATGAGAAGGAAGCACGAATGCCGGAAGTTGAAATCTTGAACTTCAATTTCATGAAGCTTTGATGATGGTGATGATGATGATTAGGGTTTGTAGTAGATGGTGAAAGTGAATGGATGGATGGATTGGTTAATGATGATGGTGGTGGTGGATTAGGGTTAAGATTGGTAGGATGATTCGGAGGATTGGTATGGATCGTCAATGATTGGAAGTGGTTGGGATGATGAACTAGGCTCCAAAATGGTGTTTCAAACTCGAAATATTCATAACTCCTTCAAAAATGGTCAAAAACTATCATACAACCCGTCCCCAAAATAACAAACAAGCAAATTTGCGAAGTAGTGTAGATGAGGCGTCGGCGACGGCCCTTGGTTGGTCATCTTTTCTCCAATGACCTATTTGACTGCATACGCTTGTTTTATCCCGATGGCATAACAATGGGCGTCGCTGACGGCCCAAGAGATCGTCGGTGACGGTGGCCCCCAGCTCTCGTTTTCTGTTTTTTCCATTTCTCACTCCCGGTTGACCCGTTTCCGTCCCGGTGCTTCGTATAGCTCCCGAATAGCTCCTTAAATTCCATTAGACCTGCAAAACACAATTCCAATCAAAAGTAGGCTATTTGAAACTAAAGGTTATGTAAAAACACAAGCTTAAACATACTAAAACACCGTTTTTGACCACGTATCACATCCCCACACTTGTTTTCTTGCCCTCAAGCAAATCGGTTTTTCACTTTCACGTGGGTCGATCGAAAAACACACTTCCCATTCTCGAGACATAATCGAAGGTCTAATTTCATACCCGGTTCATGATTCTTACTATTTTCGAAATTTTTAGCGGTTAAGCGAATAATCACATAAAGATGGTTACCCAAGATTAACCCGCCCTTGAAACTTAGAAATCATACACACCCCTCATAATGTTCTCTCCACTCGGTTTAAAAATTGGCTAATAGATGATGCATTAGCACCTTTGATGTAATCACGCAAACCGCTTAGAACACGTACCCGCATAGGCTTGCAACTCAATCACTCTCCACCACCGAACACAAATACTAAGCACAAGTCAAAAGGTTTTTAAAGGGTTGTAACGGTGCTAGGCTAAGGGTATGGAATAGGGTATTTTGAAAGTGGTTAAGGTGATGAAAACTCAATTTTTATTACATACACAACTATTCTAAAAACTACTACTACGAATAAACAAACTAAGAGGCAGAGAATTTCGCCTTTCATTCAACAAACTATCAACACATATTTTTGTGCTTTTCTCAACGATTTTATGTTCCTTTTCATGATATTTTTTGAATTTTTATTTTTTCTTTTTTGCAACTAAATTTAGAATCTAATTTTCACCACATGGGTTAAAGATAAAAAAAACCAAACGTTCAAAGGCTAAATGGGTAGTCAAACGAAAGGTTTAGGCTCAAAGTTGGCGACTAAGGGATTGATTTCGGGTAAAGATATATAAATGGGGTAAAAGGAAAAGGTTTACCTAATGCTTAATCATTCTTGTGCTTGTATTCGGTCTTTTGTCTCAAACGCATCAAAAGTTGCAAGTTCTACAATACGCGACTAATGGTCCACTCTAACAAAGAAATATAAATATATATCTAAGATGTGTAAAAGTGGCTCAAAATCTCACGTACAAAAGGGTATGGTATGTGATATGCACAAAATGCAAGTTTCTTAAGCGGATTATTCCCAAATAACCACCCACTAAATACCCGTCATGTTACTAATTTGAACTTGACCATGACAAGAGACCGTATTGGTTGTGCCATCCCTCATTGACTTAGTTACTTGTGCTTTTTAGATTGATTCAAACAAAGACATTTTTTAATTTTTTTTTGAAATTTTCCCCCATCCCCACACTTGATGTCTACATTGTTCTCAATGTGTAGTGTTTAAATGAACGGGTCAAAATCGAAAAACTTTTTCTCCCCCATCCCCATGCTTGGGGTTAACATTGTCCTCAACGTGTAGGAATAGAGCTTTTAACACACACAAGGGAGGTGACACAACTAACCTCCCAAAACTTTCACCCCGGTAAATATGATACACTTTACAATCCACTTATTAACTAACTAATACTCAAAGAAAAAGAAACATATGTACCTGGATTTTTCTTGTTCTTCATGTGCTCTTCACTCTTCAATAAAAATGGTCGTGTCACGAACATAATGTAGCTACAAATCTCAACCCTCGTGTAGATGCATGCTTCTCACAACCATCAAAATGTGTCAGTTACCCGTTCTACCATTTTTATGAAAGATTTACCAAGTCATTTGTTATTTCACTTTGATTTGTGGAAAAATACTTTACAACAATAACAATCCTAACTCACTTTCGTAGGAATCACAGTTGCATTTAGCGTATGCAACAAGCCCTTTAAAACCTCTCGATAGCTCGGGAGGACGAGTAGGTCTCGTGAGGTGGTCGAACATGAAAGCTAAAATAAACGAAACAAAATAACTAAAATAAATATACAACAACAAATAACATACCACCTCATGGTGGTCGAACAGAGTGCTTGTCGCCCATGAACTCTTCCACATCCCCGATTGATGACTCTTACCATTTATTTCCAAACGGGCCAAACCTCCTTAATTCTTCCTCTGTCTTCTTCTCTTAAGGTGACTTCTTCACCTTCTTCTTCTTGACCAGTTTCTTCTTCAATTCTCCAAACCTACCAATCATAGCACATATCTTTTTGATCGGATTCATGTCCACCTTAGGACACTTATCCTCACCGACCGGGTTAGTAAATTTAGGAAAAACATTCAATGTTAGTTCTCGGTTCCCAAAAGTCATGCTCACTGTTCCTGTTGCACAATTTATTATGGCATTAGCAGTTGCTAGGAACGGTCTACCCAGTATAACTATTGGTTGAGTATCTTCAACACATCCCACATAGTCTACTACCAAAAAGTCAACTGGGTAGTAGCTATCATCCACCATCACAATGACATCTTCCACCATCCCCCTTGGATGCGTGGGAGTATGATCGGCTTTAAAGGAACAAAATCATATTGGTCGTACAGACTCACAGGCAAGATACTACACAAGCTCCAAGATTTAGGGGCGCCCTTTTAATTTTAAATTTACCATTTTGGATTGGAATAACAGGGTTTCCCGGATCTCAAGTTTTTTCGGGGGAGGCACTCGATAAAACAGCACTAACATGAGATATCAAATCAACCGGTTTGGGAAGTTTCTTGTGCCGTTTTTCGATGCTTAACTCCTTCAAACAATGGTAAATTTATTTTTGCTTGTTTAAAATTTTCCCACTTCTCGTCCTTTGGTGGGGTTTGTTTTTTCAGTTTTGATGCCTTAATTGGTTTTAATAGAGCCAACGCATATGGGATGGTATTAAACTCCACACCTATATCATTGGCCTAAGCATGCAATTCATTTAAACAACTTTCACAAAAAGAATTTTTTTGACTTATCTTTTTCAATTTTAGTTTGTGAAATTATTTCATGTTCGCTTTCATCATTAAAAATCCTCCACTACACCATCAACAAGTTGTGGTGGTGGAGTACTCTCAACAATACAAACCTCATCATTTGCAAGAAGACTTACCGCATTAATGTGCACATTCCTCACATTATTCGTGCTTGAACTTTGATGCTTCGGGTTCACCGTAGTGTCACTAGGGAGTCTTCCTCCACTTCCTCGCATGTGGGCCATTTCTTCTGCAAGTTGGCCCATTTGCTTTTCCAATACCTTGTGCGACTTTTCTGGCACCTCAAACTCCTTCTTCATCTCCATCTTGATCTCTTGATTTGAATCTCTAATAGCATTCATGATCGCGTCAAGCTTGGAGTTTAACGGTCATCACCACCCGATTGAGAATTTGAATTGCAACCCCCATTACCGCCTTGATTGTAGTTCCTTTGGTAATCCCTTGGTTACCGCCTTGGCGATTTTGGTACGAAGAACCACCTTGATTTCCCGGTTGGAAATTCGGGTTCATTTGGTTCGAGGCGTTACCATACCTAAAATTAGGATGGTTCCTAAAACTCGGGTGATACGTGTTAGGAGTTCATATCAATTGTATTCCGTCTCCATACACTTCATTCACCTCGTCGGTAGTTTGAGCTATGTTCACTTGACAATTCTTAGCCCGGTGACCGAGGTCACCGCAATCTTCACAAACAGCGAATTTCACCGCGCCACATCTTTCTTATTCATACGTGCCAACTCTCGTTCTAATGTTTCAATCTGATCCTTGGAACTAGTACTGCGATCGGGACAAGACCTTGAGATCAGATGCTTTTTGGCTCGGTCCGCCATAGCAACCGCTTTGGAGTTTTTAGTCATTCTCTCTAAAAAATCCCAATCGTCTTCCTCATGGTTGTTCAACAATGTACCGTTACTTGTAGATTGCAAGTATTTGTGATCTTCGGCATCTAACCCCCACACAAAATACTTCAAAAACCCCCATCGGTGAATATGATTGTGGGGGCATTTTCGAACCAACTCTTTGAAGCGAGCAAGTGCATCATGTAACAACTCCCCCGATAACTGCTGAGACGACCGAATCTCGTCTCGTGCTTCATCGGTCTTCGCGATCGAATAGTATTCATTAAGGAATACTTGTTGCATTCTACCCAAGTACGAATACTGTTTGTCGGAAGTGTGAGGAACCACTATTTTGCCTTGTCCTTCAATGAGAACTAAAATAGCCTAAGCTTGACTTCCTCTATCTCGAAATTGTGGCCCCCGATCGTACCACATATAGCGGAAAATTCCGCCAAATGGGTCTATGGCTGGTCATGTGTCCTACCATTGAAGTGCGCTAGTATGTTGATGTAATTGGGTTTTCACTCAAATGATCTCCTCCCTCGAGGTGTAGGCACAATAGGTGAGTCGTTTTCGGTGACCACTGGTCTAAATCACCATTAACACCTCGTGGGCCTTGTTGTGGAAAACGACGTGGAGGACTATTAACTCTTGATTCCCCAGCCTTTTTGTGGAATCCGATTACGATTAGCATTATTGGTGTTGTAGTTACCTAATCCCCGTCATTCTAGTTCCTTTGGTTGTTTCGTGGTTGACGGTTGTTTCCGTAGCCGTTGTTCGGCCATAATCATAATTATAACCTTCGTTGTTACCCACAAAATTGGCATTTTGGTAGCCCATGTCTTCATACTCAAAACCTTTAGCATGATATATATTCCCCATATTGTCATCACCCCAAACGTCATCTTCAAAATGCTCATATAATTCCTGCCATCATCCGAGTATTCCGAGTGAATACTCACATGTTCTGGTGACTGATAATCGGGAACACTATACGGTGCATCGTCAGGAATATTGTTCCTCAAAGCATCGAGATTGAGGAACTGGTCTTCATTCGCGGGATTGCCACGATTCGGGTTAACTCCACAGTTAGCGTTAACATTTCGATAGTTGAGACTGGGTGGTAATGGGTTTTTTCGGTTTTGAGGTGGAGGTGTGGGTGTCGTTGGTTGTGTTGATTTTGATTTTGGCTACGGGTTTAAAATGGTGGTGTTGGTGGTCTTGAATTGTTACCAGCCTCTGGTTGGTTATTTTGGATGTTTTGGTTTTGAGGGGGATAGTTTGGGTATTGATAGTGATGTTGGTTTTGGTAGTTTGGTTGGTTGGAGTTTTGAGGATCCATTTGAACGGGTCCAAAAGAAGGTGTAGGTGGTGAGTTGGGTTTGGGTGGATTAGAGACAAGTGTTGCCTCTAACCGATTGGCTAAGTTTCTTCACACTAAGCGGTCCACTTCCGGTTCGAACACTAACGGAGAAGTCCTATCGGAGTTCCTCGTATGCATGCACTACATGTAATCTGCACAAGTAACACACGCGCGTAACAAAGAAAGCGAATATAGAAAAGTAAAGCAAAACACTTAAACAGATAGTCACACAAATCAATTTAAATCCAAACGAAAAGTGCACGAATTCCCTGGCAACGACGCCAAAATTCACCAGAGTGTCACGCCCCGGTCGAAGATAATATTTATGTACCCGGTTTACCCTTAACTATGAGTTAGTGGTAGTACAGGGTTGAACCACGAAGAGTTCGTGGTTTGCGATGGACGTGATTGATTTTGACGAATGTTGTCACTTTTATGAAGCTTGCTAAGAAATTGATTAATTTGTTTATTTGAAAAGGGTTAGAATGTACCCGATGATTTTTGGTTTCGCTTACTAAAC
This sequence comes from Scalesia atractyloides, assembly GCA_947069175.1. Classification (NCBI taxonomy): domain Eukaryota; kingdom Viridiplantae; phylum Streptophyta; class Magnoliopsida; order Asterales; family Asteraceae; genus Scalesia; species Scalesia atractyloides. The sequence continues at coordinate 45,276,954 of CAMTDV010000016.1, forward strand.
TATGAAAACTTGAAAGCTTGCATGAAACTTTATTAAATGATTAAAACAATGATTGGGAACAAGGTTCACACCCTGTTCAACAATTGCAAAGCTTAGGTTGCTAAAAAATTTTAGATTGATTCAAATGAGTTTGTCATTAACGGTTTTGATATCACGAAGCATAGGTGCCAATTTCTATCACGCGTATGACGGACCACAATGCACTTCGTTACTTCGGACAAGTAAATCCTTTTGAAAGATAAGGCATACATCCACAAACTTATTTCGCCAAGTCAAATATTATAATTATTCCACAATTCACAAATGTAGTTCAAATTTAGGACAATTATCAATCAATTCAAAACATAATTCAGTTTGTCACAAATCAATTAAGAAACATATAGTAAACCCTAAGCCTTACAAAAGTCTACACCATCGTGAAACCCTTGAGAATTGGCCGCTCATGACGAACGGAGCACGAATGCCGGAAGTTGAAACATGAACTTCAACATCATGAAGCTTTGATGATGGTGATGATGATGATTAGGGTTTGTAGTGGATGGTGAAAGTGAATGGATGGATGGATTGTTGATGATGATGGTGGTGGTGGATTAGGGTTAAGATTGGTAGGATGATTCAGAGGATTGGTATGAATCGTGAATGATTGGAAGTGGTTGGGATGATGAACCAGGCTCCAAATGGTGTTTCAAACTCAAAATATTCGTACATCCTTCAAAAATGGTCAAAAACTATCATACAACCCGTCCCCATAACAACAAACAAGCAAATTCACGAAGTAGTGTAGATGAGGGCGTCGGGGACGCCGGGCGTCGCCGACGGCCCTTGGTTGGTCAGCTTTTCTCCAACAGCCTATTTGACTGCCTACGCTTGTTTTATCCTGATACGGGGCATCGCCGTTGGCCCAAGAGGGTGTTCGCGACGGTGCCTCCAGCTCCTGATTTCTGTTTTAACCATTTCTCACTCCCGGTTGACCCGTTTTCCGTCCCGGTACTTCGTATAGCTCCCGAATAGCTCCTTAAACTCCATTAGACCTACAAAACACAATTCCAATCAAAAGTAGGCTATTAAAAACTAAAAGTTATGTAAAAACACAACCTTAAACATACTAAAACACCGGTTTCCGACCACGTATCACTGACCAACCAATGTGTTGACACTTGTTAACGTATTTTTCAGGTACATGAGTTTAGCTTCGGGATTTTGGCATGTTGGGTGTTTATTGGATGCTATTAATGAACTTATGTGATGCACGACATGCAACATATAAATTATATCAAACAAGGCATAAAATCAACCGTTTTTATGTACTAATGTTGGAAAAGTGCGTTTCTTTGTATACTTTTGATTTTCATGACTAGATGAGCTTATATGTACAAAAGGAACAAATTAACGGCAAAAACCAACACGAAATACAAGAAAGAAGAGTTTAGACACCATACCTACCCTCCAAGCTACACCCAAAGACCAAAACAACAAACCAGAACACAAGCACGGGGCCGTGCCACCAAGGCATGGGGTTGTGCCCCATTCTAGAGTCCATGCAAAACAAGACAAACAGATCAAACAAGTGACACGGGCCATGGTCAACTCCCAGAGATCAGAATATCTTAAAGTACAACACATTACAGACCATGAGGCCGTGTGTGCATACGGACTGACAATGGTTAATTAATGAAGACAAAGAAGAAGGGACACGAGGTCGTGCCCCGGGAACGTGTGAGGAGTCTGTTTACATCTATAAATAGACGTGCTTGGTTCACTTGCAACTCATCCCTTGGCAAACCACTTATCTCCCACTTACCACCATTCCACCACCACTACAACACCATCATCCACCACGTTCCTCCATCATCCACCTTTAGAGTGTGTGTAGTAGTCTCGAGGTCCAAGATTGATCGTAAGAATTCTTGCCAAACAAATGCCATGCTTGGCTAATCTCTTACATCACTTGGTGAAGGCAAATCTTTTATGTCTTACTTTTGATTTCCAATGATTTGGCTACTTTTCATTTGGGTTTGTATTAACGACTTTAATAACTAGTTTTTAATATTGAAAGTGAACTTTACTCTATCATTTCTTCATGTTTTGTTGATTCACTCATTCGTGTCTTTACGGTCTATATAAAGCACGTTAACGGCCTTGAAGGAGGTTAGAAGGGTGGTTAGGTTAAAGTTCTTGCCTCGTTCAGTGTATAGATCCTGCAAGGACTTGATTCAAGCTTGTTAGGACTTCTCTTGAGGCAGATAACATCAAATCGGTGGAAGTAAGAACGGCTTGAATCCCTTATAAATAAACTACTACTAAAACTTTAATCCGGTCTTGCAAGACTGTATCCCTGCTGACTCAGACCAATATGGCCAAGGGTAGGGTAGCATTTCCTCCAAAAGAGGGACATGTCACATTTTGCATTAATAACTTACTTAATTATCTTTCAATAATCCGGCCATACGGGACTGTATCCCTGCTGACTTAGACCAATATGGCTCCGGGTAGTGTTGCTTCCAAAAGAGGGACATGTCACTATAACTAAGATAATCTCTTAAAAAACACAAAGTGTGGAAATCATCAAAGGATATGTAAAAGACGAGTCTGAACCAAGTGATTCTATCTTGTTTATTGTTTTACTAACATTTTATTTTTATTTCATTTTTCTCTTTTTAACTAACTCCTTTTCTCAAAATTTTAGTTAGATTAGACGTTGACAATATTTCGTTGTTAAAAGCTCTTGTGTCCGTAAAAGTGCTAAAAATTTATCAAAAATTATGCCCACGCTCGACACACGTCATTATGTTTTTGGACAAATTTTCAATAATATGGGACCCTTTGTACTGAGTTCCATAATGTCACACCCTGGCCCGCAACGGAATGGTACGTGACATGACGATTGCCCATAACTCATGACACTATTATGAGTTTAATATTTAAAGCCATTAAATTAAATTGTCAAATTGATATCCCGGGTTTTCGATAACTCACACGTGACACTTGTCGAATAATATGTGTGCTAAAACGTGCATGGAATGAATACGCGATGATTGTTTGAGTGATTGTTTAGTTATAAAGTAATTATTGTAAATACGTACACGAACTAAACCGAACCGCGACGTGAACCAACTTAGATTCATCGTGACTCTAGGAGTAACAAGTTTTTAAACTTTAGCTCAAGTCAAGTCCTCGGCCATAAGATCAAATCCAACACACATCAAAACCTAAAACCTAAACCAAAACACTCTCGGCCATAAGATCAAAACCAAACCAAACCACTCTAATCCTTGCCGCGATATCCAGCCCAAACCCAAACCAAACCAACCCAAGTCTTCGGCCAAAAGAGAACAAGAATCAAAGATCAAACCTAAACTTTAATACTCTAATCACTCGGCCGCAAAACCCAAACCAAACCAAATCAGATTTTCGACCGAGATCAAACCCAAACCAACCACCCAAGTCCCTCGGCCATGAATACTTATCTAGAACCGTAAACCTCATCTTGTTGCGCCTATATATATACAACTCACATGCATCTTCCTTCACTATTCCTAAAACCCTAACAAGTAAAACAGCCGTCGGCTGCTTCCTCATGCTCCATTGATCGCAAAACAGCTCCCATTCCTTCATCATCTCGATCTAATCAGCCGGTTCACTTTCTCGGTCGCTAACAGCCGGTCACCTTCAGTCCCTTTTCGGTTTCGGTCGCGAGATCAGCCTTCTTCTCTCGGTCTCAGCAAGCAGCAGCCCTCGCCATCTTCCCTCATCGTATTCACGGTTCGTTTACATTGTTATTAAAAGATTAGAGGTTATCTATGATTACAAGATCATGTTCGGATTACATGTATGCTTGAATGTTTGGTTGTCTCGGATTACATGTATGCTTAAATGTTTGGTTGTCTCGGATTATATGTATGCTTGGATGCTTAGTTGTTGGGATATATGTGTCTTGATTGTTGATGATTCTCAGATCGCATGTCGGTATACTTTCGATTGTTAATACAAGATTTAGAGTTTGCATGTTGTTTGAAAACTGAGTATGTAGGCTGTGATTCGTTATAAAGACAAAAGCTATTGTGTAGGGTTTGCATGGATAGGTTATTAGTATTAATCTAGGACTAGAAATCAGAGCTAGATCGCTTAGGGTAATCGCATGAACGGGATTACACGAGTTCATAATAATAACATGCTGAAACAGGATGCTGAGTGAAAGTTTCAGCCGACTTCATCAGGCTGTAACTTAGTCCGTTAGTTTGCGAAAAACGGATTTTCTGATGTCTAGAACGTAGAGATTTGAATAAGGAATCCAATGGCGCTGGATTCATAATTTTCTGAAGTCGTTTGATATTTTTAAAGGGCTAAACAAGTTCAGTAGCTAAAGCTGTTAAAATTCTGGAATTTTGCTAGTTGTTTATCAAGCTAGATTTTAAAATCAGTAGGGAGTTGAGTCATGATTTTTGTACAGCAACTAGGTATAGAAATTTCCGGGCAACTCCAATTGGAATTTTGTTAATCGGACGATCAGTGATTTTTAAATAAATTCTTCCGTGGACTGCAGTCAGAAAGCGGTAAATCTGACTGCAGCTTAATGAATTAATATTTATGGTTACTTGGTAAAGATTTAGGACTTGGAAAATTATATAAATTTCTATGGTGTAGATGTCACCTACTGTAAAAATATTGGAATTTTTGGAATGTTAGAACTATTTTATAAAAATCCTAGAAAACAGCTGAATAATTGAGTGTTAAGCAGAAAGTTGTTAACTTGTGATTTTATGCATTAAAGTGTTGCATGGATTTGGAATATGTTCATGATAAGTTGTTTGATTTCTATGATCACATGAGAATACTATGCATGCATGTTTGAGTGTTAGATATGTTGTTTGTGTGTATCACTTTGTGAGTAAATTGCGTATGGAATTTGTATTGGTGTGATTTCACACTGACGTGGAATTAATTGGTTTGTTAGGACGCAACTAGCGGTCCCATCTCTTATAACATCTTTGCTACACTAACCGAGCAAATAAAGGTGAGTTCACGGCCCCTAACTTTATCCGGTTTTTAAACAACAGGGGAGAAACATGTATACACTCTCAAACTCTATCTCTTTACGTTATACGAATTTAACGTCACATAACTATACGTAACTAAGTTAATGTTAATGTAATGTTATGGTCACTAAGCAGCTTTATCACTTAAGTCCTCGACAATCTCCTCGGATCGTTAGTATTTGGGTTAAATAGCGGGGGAATTATAAGTAGTACTACTGGGCCCGACAAGCCCCATCCGAGCTAGTCGCGCTAGCCGACCTGGTATGGTCAACGGGTGAATAATTGGCCTAACACCGCCATGGTCATGTGATAGGCCTGGCAAAACGGAGGCACAACAGTCAGCTTCGATCGCGAACTCTTACGTGACATGACTTTAGGCTAGCTACCTATATACATTAATATTGAACTTAATTACGGAACAACTTAATATTCTGGGTTTGGAATATTGGAACATCAACTTATTATCCCGGGTTGGGATAATGGAAACAACAACTTAATATTCCGGGTTGGGAATATTGGAAGCAACAACTTATTATTCCGGGATTGGAATAATGGAACTGATACGTTATCCCGGGTTGGGGATAACGGAGTAACAAACTAAAACCGAACAAACGAATTTATGAAAACCTGTGAACTCACTCATCTTTAATGTTGACACTTGTTTCTTTACATGTTTCTCAGGACACTAGGAGCTCTAGGTGCACGTACATGCATTGAACAAGACATCATTATCGAGTCTCATTTATTAATATTGTTTTGGGATTTTTTTCCTTTGTTTTGGCGTTTGTGTTGGCGCCCGCATCACTACTTACTTATGCTTCCGCTCAAACTTTAAAAATAATGCTCTGCTAAATATTGGTAATTGATATAAAATCTACAATGAACGATTTTGCAAAACATATAATCAAATCATGTAGAGTCGTTCGACGTACTAGTGTTCCAGATTCTGGTTTGTTCACATGCCTCGCGGTAAAACTCCGCAAGTGGAAATTGAGGGTGTGACAGATTGGTATCAGAGCCACTAGCTATAGAGAACCAGGTTTGCATTAGAAGTAGACCTAAACTATAGCTGATATCACGACACTAGACTTAGTTTGGCACCGAATTATTATATCTTGTTATGTACCATAACTGTGTTTGGTAGATTATGCCTTCATGATAAGGAATGAAAACAACTCATAACTAACTACACGACCTAACAGGCAATGTCATCATCCTCATCGTCATCATCGTCCGACAGACTTACGCCACCAAGAGCACCAGGAAAGGCACCAATGGTGGAACCCATACTACCTTATGGCGTAGAGACACGCTCAGCGGCGAGGAAGAGGCTCGCTCTGGGGAGGAGTCGTCGTTACGCCCAACTATTGCTGTACCGGTTGAACCGGTTAATCCTGTAGAAATAGGAATTGACATGCTTAGAATCCTAGTGCATACACAACAGAAATAGCTAGAAAGAATGCAGGAAACCATCTTAGCACAAGGATGGATGATCCGACACCTTACCGGAAAGACCGACTCGCTCGAGGAAGAGCATCGTACGAGCAAGATAGCTCGTAACACCATAGCCAGAGATCTGCGTGCTGAGCAGATAAGAGCCGACTGGCTGGAGGACAGAGTCCTGGAAAACAGTTGGAACATTCAGGAACTGCAAAATCAAGCACTTGAACCAGCACCGGCCCCTCCAGTGCCGGTAGAGGAGGATCCAGAGGAAGATCCAGAGGAGGATCCTGGAGAGGATCCGGAGGAGGACCCAGCTGAGGAAGCTGGAAATGCCGCACAGGATGACGACAACGACAGTGACTTGGGGAATGGAGACGTAGACGACTGACACGTCTCGTTTATATTTGTTTTCCTTCAGTTTATTTATTTTCCCACTTGTGTTTAAACTTGAGACTTTATAGTGAATTCGTATGTGTGATTTGCACTTTTGTAAGACGTTGAAGTTTCAATTAATCAAGTATTTCTTTTGATTATTTAACATGTTGAGTTGACATAACTTACTAATTATTAAAGTACGAAGTAGAGTAGCTATATTGGATATATAGACTTATCGGGGTGTGTTTGTGTTGTGTTTCGAAGATCTAAATGGCGACTGGAAGACGTGGAAACCTTAACTTGACGCCCGAAGAGCTAGCTGCCATGATTCAGGAGCATGTGAACGCAGCTTTAGCGGTGTTCAGAACCAGCCGGCAGGTAACCATTATTAAATTTTCGCGTGGAAATCTAATAGTGAGGCTAGTAAAATTCCTTGCTGACTTCCTGTTCTCTGTCAGCAGGAGGGGGCTTTAACCCCTATAAGATGTTCCTTGACGCAAAGCCTAGCAAATTCTCGGGGCGGAAGGACCCATTGGATTGGTCCGCTGGATCGAAAAATCAGAATCCGTTTTTGAAATGTGCAACTGCCTAGAGGCAAACAAGGTCAAATACGCAGCCTCAACGCTGGAAGATGGGGCACTGACATGGTGGAATGCCCAAGTCCAAACACGTGGACTGTTAGCTGCAAATGCAATGGCATGGACTGAGTTCAAGGGCCCCGATTAAAGAGGAGTACTGTCCACGAGACAGAGTGCAACAGTTAGAGCAAGCTCTATGGAACCACAAGATGGTGGGATCGGAAATTGAAGCTTACACTGCAAGACATCATGACTTAGTATTTCTGTGTCCCGATTTGGCCAACACGGTGGAGAAAAGACTCGAGTTCTATCTCGGGGGTCTGGTTCCGGAAATTCAGGGTATGGTGATGTCTAATAACCCTGTAACTGAACATCAAGCAATCCGATTGGCTCACAAACTCACCGATAAAGCGATGGAACAGAAGAAACTGCCAGCACGGGGTACAACTGAAGTTGCCCCAGATAACAAAAGGAAATTTGAAGACTCCACTGTTCGACAGTCTTCGTCATCACATCCGCAGCAAGGGAACCAGAAACGGTTCAATCATTACCACAGCCACAGGGGTCATCAAAATCATCCCAACAACAAACAACAACAACAACAACAATATCAACAACCCGAATGCAAGCGGCTATGCGGGCCGAAAGCCGCAGTGCAACCGCTGTAATCTCCACATAACGGCCCTTGTGCCGGAAGTCGCTGCCAAAGATGTGGCAAGATGGGACATGCAGCAAAAGATTGTCGTGGGGAAATCATGTCCCGACAAAATCAGAACCAGCAGCAGGGTATAAACCGGGGATGCTATCAGTGTGGTAGCACTACTCATTTCAGAAAAGACTGCCCACAGTTGCGCAACAACAACAATAATGGTGGAAACAACCACAACAACCGCAACAATAATAACAACAACAATAATGGGAACGGTGGCACAGGAGGTGCCAAGGGTCGCGCATTTACATTGGGCCGCGGAGAGGCCAGAAACGACACGACATGGTCACCGGTAAGTTTCCCTTTAATGAACATTTTGCTTCTGTGCTTTTTGATACGGGTGCGGATAGGAGCTTTATATCTGAGTCTTTTAGGAAGAACCTAAATCTCACGCTTAAACCCTTAGAGACCCCTTATGTGATAGAATTAGCCAATGGTAAATCGGTAGATGTGACCCAAATCGTATCCGGCTGTCAACTCAAACTCGCGGGCCACACCTTTACCATCGATCTGATGACAACTACCCTGGGTAGTTTTGACGTGGTAGTCGGAATGGACTGGCTATCCGACGTCCGGGCTGAAGTTCTCTGCTTCGAAAAGTCTATCCGTATTCCACTCACGAACGACGAAATCCTGACGGTACAAGGCGATAAGGCAAGCGCCGTCACCAACATCATCTCATACATGCAAGCGCAGAAGTATCTTCGGAAAAAGAATTCCTTCGCTATACTCGCACTAATTACGAACAGCCTAAGGACGAGAAACGTATAGAAGACATCCCTGTCGTCCGTGATTTTTCCGATGTTTCCCAGAAGAACTACCTGGTCTTCCACCACATCGACAATTGGAGTTTGAAATCGAATTGCAAGCAATGCAACTCCCATCGCCAAGGCTCCATACCGCCTAGCTCCAGCCGAGCTGCAGGAGCTGTCTACCCAACTTCAAGAGCTGCTAGAAAAGGGATTTATCCGACCAAGCGTTTCGCCATGGGGAGCTCCAGTCCTGTTTGTCAAGAAGAAGGACGGGACTTTTCGCATGTGCATCGACTATAGGGAACTCAACAAGGTTACAGTCAAGAACCGATACCCGTTACCTCGCATCGACGATCTATTCGACCAACTGCAAGGGTCAAGTTACTACTCTAAGATTGATTTACGGTCCAGTTATCATCAGCTACGCGTCAGGGAGGAGGATATCGCTAAGACAGCATTTCGCACTCGGTATGGCCATTACGAGTTCTTGGTCATGCCATTCGGTCTCACTAACGCACCTGCGGTATTCATGGACCTCATGAACCGCGTGTGTAAACCATACCTCGAAAAATTTGTCATTGTGTTCATCGATGACATACTCATCTACTCCAAAAGTGAAGAAGAGCATGCTGAACATCTAAGATTACTGCTAGGGTTACTTCAACAGGAAAAGCTATATGCCAAGCTCTCGAAGTGTGACTTCTGGATCCGGGAATTCAGTTTCTCGGGCACGTTGTGAATGAAAAGGGTATCCATGTAGACCCTGCCAAGATTGAAGCCATCAAAAACTGGGAAGCACCTAAGACACTGACGGAGATCCGTCAATTCTTAGGATTGGCTGGTTACTACAGACGTTTCATCGAGGGGTTTTCAAAGATTGCACAACCGCTCACTACCCTCACCCAGAAAGGCAACAAGTATGCTTGGGGTGAAAAACAAGAAGTAGCATTTCAATTGCTGAAGCAGAAACTTTGCAGTGCACCTATCCTGTCCTTGCCGGAAGGGACAGATGACTTCGTAGTGTATTGTGATGCTTCCATTCAGGGATTGGGATGCGTACTCATGCAACGCGATAAGGTCATCGCGTATGCGTCGCGACAGCTGAAGGTTCACGAGAAAAACTACACGACGCATGACCTAGAATTGGGAGCAGTAGTGTTTGCACTTAAGATTTGGAGACACTACCTTTATGGAACGAAGTGCACAATCTTCACTGACCACAAAAGCCTCCAGCACATCTTTGATCAGAAGGAGTTGAACATGCGACAACGTCGCTGGGTCGAACTCTTGAACGATTATGAGTGTGCCATTCGGTATCACCCGGGTAAAGCTAACGTAGTAGCTGATGCCCTCAGTAGGAAGGAACACTTAAAACCTCGTCGCGTACGAGCACTACAACTCACTATTCATTCGGGGCTACCCGAACAAATACGCGACGCCCAGTTAGAAGCAGTTAAGGAGGAAAACATCAAAGCCGAATCAGTGGGAAAAATGGAACGCGATTGGGAAGTAAAACCCAATGGAGCCCGGTATTTCATGAATCGCATATGGGTACCTCTCTACGGGAACTTCAGAGAGCTAGTCATGGATGAAGCTCACAAATCTCGATACTCTATCCATCGGGTTCGGATAAGATGTATCAAGACCTTAAAGTTGCGTATTGGTGGCCCAACATGAAAGCCGATATAGCCACCTACGTGAGTAAATGTTTGACTTGTGCAAAAGTCAAGGTGGAGTATCAAAAGCCATCGGGGCTACTCCAACAACCTGAGATCCCAGTGTGGAAGTGGGATCAGATCTCAATGGATTTCATCACTAAACTCCCGCGAACCTTGGGTGGTTGCGATACCAAAACACTCTCGGCCATAAGATCAAAACCAAACCAAACCACTCTAATCCTTGCCGCGATATCCAGCCCAAACCCAAACCAAACCAACCCAAGTCTTCGGCCAAAGAGAACAAGAATCAAAGATCAAACCTAAACTTTAATACTCTAATCACTCGGCCGCAAAACCCAAACCAAACCAAATCAGATTTTCGACCGAGATCAAACCCAAACCAACCACCCAAGTCCCTCGGCCATGAATACTTATCTAGAACCGTAAACCTCATCTTGTTGCGCCTATATATATACAACTCACATGCATCTTCCTTCACTATTCCTAAAACCCTAACAAGTAAAACAGCCGTCGGCTGCTTCCTCATGCTCCATTGATCGCAAAACAGCTCCCATTCCTTCATCATCTCGATCTAATCAGCCGGTTCACTTTCTCGGTCGCTAACAGCCGGTCACCTTCAGTCCCTTTTTCGGTTTCGGTCGCGAGATCAGCCTTCCTTCTCTCGGTCTCAGCAAGCAGCAGCCCTCGCCATCTTCCCTCATCGTATTCACGGTTCGTTTACATTGTTATTAAAAGATTAGAGGTTATCTATGATTACAAGATCATGTTCGGATTACATGTATACTTGAATGTTTGGTTGTCTCGGATTACATGTATGCTTAAATGTTTGGTTGTCTCGGATTATATGTATGCTTGGATGCTTAGTTGTTGCGGATATATGTGTCTTGATTGTTGATGATTCTCAGATCGCATGTCGGTATACTTTCGGATTGTTAATACAAGATTTAGAGTTTGCATGTTGTTTGAAAACTGAGTATGTAGGCTGTGATTCGTTATAAAGACAAAAGCTATTGTGTAGGGTTTGCATGGATAGGTTATTAGTATTAATCTAGGACTAGAAATCAGAGCTAGATCGCTTAGGGTAATCGCATGAACGGGATTACACGAGTTCATAATAATAACATGCTGAAACAGGATGCTGAGTGAAAGTTTCAGCCGACTTCATCAGGCTGTAACTTAGTCGTTAGTTGTCGAAAAACGGATTTTCTGATGTCTAGAACGTAGAGATTTGAATAAGGAATCCAATGGCGCTGGATTCATAATTTCTGAAGTCGTTTGATATTTTTAAAGGGCTAAACAAGTTCAGTAGCTAAAGCTGTTAAAATTCTGGAATTTTGCTAGTTGTTTATCAAGCTAGATTTTAAAATCAGTAGGGAGTTGAGTCATGATTTTTGTACAGCAACTAGGTATAGAAATTTCCGGGCAACTCCAATTGGAATTTTGTTAATCGGACGATCAGTGATTTTTAAATAAATTCTTCCGTGGACTGCAGTCAGAAAGCGGTAAATCTGACTGCAGCTTAATGAATTAATATTTATGGTTACTTGGTAAAGATTTAGGACTTGGAAAAATTATATGAATTTCTATGGTGTAGATGTCACCTACTGTAAAAATATTGGAATTTTTGGAATGTTAGAACTATTTTATAAAAATCCTAGAAAACAGCTGAATAATTGAGTGTTAAGCAGAAAGTTGTTAACTTGTGATTTTATGCATTAAAGTGTTGCATGGATTTGGAATATGTTCATGATAAGTTGTTTGATTGCTATGATCACATGAGAATACTTGCATGCATGTTTGAGTGTTAGATATGTTGTTTGTGTGTATCACTTTGTGAGTAAATTGCGTATGGAATTTGTATTGGTGTGATTTCACACTGACGTGGAATTAATTGGTTTGTTGGACGCAACTAGCGGTCCCATCTCTTATAACATCTTTGCTACACTAACCGAGCAAATAAAGGTGAGTTCACGGCCCCTAACTTTATCCGGTTTTTTAAACAACAGGGGGAGAAACATGTATACACTCTCAAACTCTATCTCTTTACGTTATACGAATTTAACGTCACATAACTATACGGTAACTAAGTTAATGTTAATGTAATATTATGGTCACTAAGCAGCTTTATCACTTAAGTCCTCGACAATCTCCTCGGATCGTTAGTATTTGGGTTAAATAGCGGGGGAATTATAAGTAGTACTACTGGGCCCGACAAGCCCCATCCGAGCTAGTCGCGCTAGCCGACCTGGTATGGTCAACGGTGTGAATAATTGGCCTAACACCGCCATGGTCATGTGATAGGCCTGGCAAAACGGAGGCACAACAGTCAGCTTCGATCGCGAACTCTTACGTGACATGACTTTAGACTAGCTACCTATATACATTAATATTGAACTTAATTACGGAACAACTTAATATTCCGGGTTTGGAATATTGGAACATCAACTTATTATCCCGGGTTGGGGATAATGGAAACAACAACTTAATATTCCGGGTTGGGAATATTGGAAGCAACAACTTATTATTCCGGGATTGGAATAATGGAACTGATACGTTATCCCGGGTTGGGGATAACGGAGTAACAAACTAAAACCGAACAAACGAATTTATGAAAACCTGTGAACTCACTCATCTTTAATGTTGACACTTGTTTCTTTACATGTTTCTCAGGACGCTAGGAGCTCTAGGTGCACGTACATGCATTGAACAAGACATCATTATCGAGTCTTATTTATTAATATTGTTTTGGGATTTTTTTCCTTTGTTTTGGCGTTTGTGTTGGCGCCCGCATCACTACTTACTTATGCTTCCGCTCAAACTTTAAAAATAATGCTCTGCTAAATATTGGTAATTGATATAAAATCTACAATGAACGATTTTGCAAAACATATAATCAAATCATGTAGAGTCGTTCGACGTACTAGTGTTCCAGATTCTGGTTTGTTCACATGCCTCGCGGTAAAACTCCGCAAGTGGAAATTGAGGGTGTGACAGATTGGTATCAGAGCCACTAGCTATAGAGAACCAGGTTTGCATTAGAAGTAGACCTAAACTATAGCTGATATCACGACACTAGACTTAGTTTGGCACCGAATTATTATATCTTGTTATGTACCATAACTGTGTTTGGTAGATTATGCCTTCATGATAAGGAATGAAAACAACTCATAACTAACTACACGACCTAACAGGCAATGTCATCATCCTCATCGTCATCATCGTCCGACAGACTTACGCCACCAAGAGCACCAGGAAAGGCACCAATGGTGGAACCCATACTACCTTATGGCGTAGAGACACGCTCAGCGGCGAGGAAGAGGCTCGCTCTGGGGAGGAGTCGTCGTTACGCCCAACTATTGCTGTACCGGTTGAACCGGTTAATCCTGTAGAAATAGGAATTGACATGCTTAGAATCCTAGTGCATACACAACAGAAATAGCTAGAAAGAATGCAGGAAACCATCTTAGCACAAGGATGGATGATCCGACACCTTACCGGAAAGACCGACTCGCTCGAGGAAGAGCATCGTACGAGCAAGATAGCTCGTAACACCATAGCCAGAGATCTGCGTGCTGAGCAGATAAGAGCCGACTGGCTGGAGGACAGAGTCCTGGAAAACAGTTGGAACATTCAGGAACTGCAAAATCAAGCACTTGAACCAGCACCGGCCCCTCCAGTGCCGGTAGAGGAGGATCCAGAGGAAGATCCAGAGGAGGATCCTGGAGAGGATCCGGAGGAGGACCCAGCTGAGGAAGCTGGAAATGCCGCACAGGATGACGACAACGACAGTGACTTGGGGAATGGAGACGTAGACGACTGACACGTCTCGTTTATATTTGTTTTCCTTCAGTTTATTTATTTTCCCACTTGTGTTTAAACTTGAGACTTTATAGTGAATTCGTATGTGTGATTTGCACTTTTGTAAGACGTTGAAGTTTCAATTAATCAAGTATTTCTTTTGATTATTTAACATGTTGAGTTGACATAACTTACTAATTATTAAAGTACGAAGTAGAGTAGCTATATTGGATATATAGACTTATCGGGGTGTGTTTGTGTTGTGTTTCGAAGATCTAAATGGCGACTGGAAGACGTGGAAACCTTAACTTGACGCCCGAAGAGCTAGCTGCCATGATTCAGGAGCATGTGAACGCAGCTTTAGCGGTGTTCAGAACCAGCCGGCAGGTAACCATTATTAAATTTTCGCGTGGAAATCTAATAGTGAGGCTAGTAAAATTCCTTGCTGACTTCCTGTTCTCTGTCAGCAGGAGGGGGCTTTAACCCCTATAAGATGTTCCTTGACGCAAAGCCTAGCAAATTCTCGGGGCGGAAGGACCCATTGGATTGGTCCGCTGGATCGAAAAATCAGAATCCGTTTTTGAAATGTGCAACTGCCTAGAGGCAAACAAGGTCAAATACGCAGCCTCAACGCTGGAAGATGGGGCACTGACATGGTGGAATGCCCAAGTCCAAACACGTGGACTGTTAGCTGCAAATGCAATGGCATGGACTGAGTTCAAGCCCTGATTAAAGAGGAGTACTGTCCACGAGACAGAGTGCAACAGTTAGAGCAAGCTCTATGGAACCACAAGATGGTGGGATCGGAAATTGAAGCTTACACTGCAAGACATCATGACTTAGTATTTCTGTGTCCCGATTTGGCCAACACGGTGGAGAAAAGACTCGAGTTCTATCTCGGGGGTCTGGTTCCGGAAATTCAGGGTATGGTGATGTCTAATAACCCTGTAACTGAACATCAAGCAATCCGATTGGCTCACAAACTCACCGATAAAGCGATGGAACAGAAGAAACTGCCAGCACGGGGTACAACTGAAGTTGCCCCAGATAACAAAAGGAAATTTGAAGACTCCACTGTTCGACAGTCTTCGTCATCACATCCGCAGCAAGGGAACCAGAAACGGTTCAATCATTACCACAGCCACAGGGGTCATCAAAATCATCCCAACAACAAACAACAACAACAACAACAATATCAACAACCCGAATGCAAGCGGCTATGCGGGCCGAAAGCCGCAGTGCAACCGCTGTAATCTCCACATAACGGCCCTTGTGCCGGAAGTCGCTGCCAAAGATGTGGCAAGATGGGACATGCAGCAAAAGATTGTCGTGGGGAAATCATGTCCCGACAAAATCAGAACCAGCAGCAGGGTATAAACCGGGGATGCTATCAGTGTGGTAGCACTACTCATTTCAGAAAAGACTGCCCACAGTTGCGCAACAACAACAATAATGGTGGAAACAACCACAACAACCGCAACAATAATAACAACAACAATAATGGGAACGGTGGCACAGGAGGTGCCAAGGGTCGCGCATTTACATTGGGCCGCGGAGAGGCCAGAAACGACACGACATGGTCACGGTAAGTTTCCCTTTAATGAACATTTTGCTTCTGTGCTTTTTGATACGGGTGCGGATAGGAGCTTTATATCTGAGTCTTTTAGGAAGAACCTAAATCTCACGCTTAAACCCTTAGAGACCCCTTATGTGATAGAATTAGCCAATGGTAAATCGGTAGATGTGACCCAAATCGTATCCGGCTGTCAACTCAAACTCGCGGGCCACACCTTTACCATCGATCTGATGACAACTACCCTGGGTAGTTTTGACGTGGTAGTCGGAATGGACTGGCTATCCGACGTCCGGGCTGAAGTTCTCTGCTTCGAAAAGTCTATCCGTATTCCACTCACGAACGACGAAATCCTGACGGTACAAGGCGATAAGGCAAGCGCCGTCACCAACATCATCTCATACATGCAAGCGCAGAAGTATCTTCGGAAAAAGAATTCCTTCGCTATACTCGCACTAATTACGAACAGCCTAAGGACGAGAAACGTATAGAAGACATCCCTGTCGTCCGTGATTTTTCCGATGTTTCCCAGAAGAACTACCTGGTCTTCCACCACATCGACAATTGGAGTTTGAAATCGAATTGCAAGCAATGCAACTCCCATCGCCAAGGCTCCATACCGCCTAGCTCCAGCCGAGCTGCAGGAGCTGTCTACCCAACTTCAAGAGCTGCTAGAAAAGGGATTTATCCGACCAAGCGTTTCGCCATGGGGAGCTCCAGTCCTGTTTGTCAAGAAGAAGGACGGGACTTTTCGCATGTGCATCGACTATAGGGAACTCAACAAGGTTACAGTCAAGAACCGATACCCGTTACCTCGCATCGACGATCTATTCGACCAACTGCAAGGGTCAAGTTACTACTCTAAGATTGATTTACGGTCCAGTTATCATCAGCTACGCGTCAGGGAGGAGGATATCGCTAAGACAGCATTTCGCACTCGGTATGGCCATTACGAGTTCTTGGTCATGCCATTCGGTCTCACTAACGCACCTGCGGTATTCATGGACCTCATGAACCGCGTGTGTAAACCATACCTCGAAAAATTTGTCATTGTGTTCATCGATGACATACTCATCTACTCCAAAAGTGAAGAAGAGCATGCTGAACATCTAAGATTACTGCTAGGGTTACTTCAACAGGAAAAGCTATATGCCAAGCTCTCGAAGTGTGACTTCTGGATCCGGGAAGTTCAGTTTCTCGGGCACGTTGTGAATGAAAAGGGTATCCATGTAGACCCTGCCAAGATTGAAGCCATCAAAAACTGGGAAGCACCTAAGACACTGACGGAGATCCGTCAATTCTTAGGATTGGCTGGTTACTACAGACGTTTCATCGAGGGGTTTTCAAAGATTGCACAACCGCTCACTACCCTCACCCAGAAAGGCAACAAGTATGCTTGGGGTGAAAAACAAGAAGTAGCATTTCAATTGCTGAAGCAGAAACTTTGCAGTGCACCTATCCTGTCCTTGCCGGAAGGGACAGATGACTTCGTAGTGTATTGTGATGCTTCCATTCAGGGATTGGGATGCGTACTCATGCAACGCGATAAGGTCATCGCGTATGCGTCGCGACAGCTGAAGGTTCACGAGAAAAACTACACGACGCATGACCTAGAATTGGGAGCAGTAGTGTTTGCACTTAAGATTTGGAGACACTACCTTTATGGAACGAAGTGCACAATCTTCACTGACCACAAAAGCCTCCAGCACATCTTTGATCAGAAGGAGTTGAACATGCGACAACGTCGCTGGGTCGAACTCTTGAACGATTATGAGTGTGCCATTCGGTATCACCCGGGTAAAGCTAACGTAGTAGCTGATGCCCTCAGTAGGAAGGAACACTTAAAACCTCGTCGCGTACGAGCACTACAACTCACTATTCATTCGGGGCTACCCGAACAAATACGCGACGCCCAGTTAGAAGCAGTTAAGGAGGAAAACATCAAAGCCGAATCAGTGGGAAAAATGGAACGCGATTGGGAAGTAAAACCCAATGGAGCCCGGTATTTCATGAATCGCATATGGGTACCTCTCTACGGGAACTTCAGAGAGCTAGTCATGGATGAAGCTCACAAATCTCGATACTCTATCCATCGGGTTCGGATAAGATGTATCAAGACCTTAAAGTTGCGTATTGGTGGCCCAACATGAAAGCCGATATAGCCACCTACGTGAGTAAATGTTTGACTTGTGCAAAAGTCAAGGTGGAGTATCAAAAGCCATCGGGGCTACTCCAACAACCTGAGATCCCAGTGTGGAAGTGGGATCAGATCTCAATGGATTTCATCACTAAACTCCCGCGAACCTTGGGTGGTTGCGATACCAAAACACTCTCGGCCATAAGATCAAAACCAAACCAAACCACTCTAATCCTTGCCGCGATATCCAGCCCAAACCCAAACCAAACCAACCCAAGTCTTCGGCCAAAGAGAACAAGAATCAAAGATCAAACCTAAACTTTAATACTCTAATCACTCGGCCGCAAAACCCAAACCAAACCAAATCAGATTTTCGACCGAGATCAAACCCAAACCAACCACCCAAGTCCCTCGGCCATGAATACTTATCTAGAACCGTAAACCTCATCTTGTTGCGCCTATATATATACAACTCACATGCATCTTCCTTCACTATTCCTAAAACCCTAACAAGTAAAACAGCCGTCGGCTGCTTCCTCATGCTCCATTGATCGCAAAACAGCTCCCATTCCTTCATCATCTCGATCTAATCAGCCGGTTCACTTTCTCGGTCGCTAACAGCCGGTCACCTTCAGTCCCTTTTCGGTTTCGGTCGCGAGATCAGCCTTCCTTCTCTCGGTCTCAGCAAGCAGCAGCCCTCGCCATCTTCCCTCATCGTATTCACGGTTCGTTTACATTGTTATTAAAAGATTAGAGGTTATCTATGATTACAAGATCATGTTCGGATTACATGTATACTTGAATTTTGGTTGTCTCGGATTACATGTATGCTTAAATGTTTGGTTGTCTCGGATTATATGTATGCTTGGATGCTTAGTTGTTGCGGATATATGTGTCTTGATTGTTGATGATTCTCAGATCGCATGTCGGTATACTTTCGGATTGTTAATACAAGATTTAGAGTTTGCATGTTGTTTGAAAACTGAGTATGTAGGCTGTGATTCGTTATAAAGACAAAAGCTATTGTGTAGGGTTTGCATGGATAGGTTATTAGTATTAATCTAGGACTAGAAATCAGAGCTAGATCGCTTAGGGTAATCGCATGAACGGGATTACACGAGTTCATAATAATAACATGCTGAAACAGGATGCTGAGTGAAAGTTTCAGCCGACTTCATCAGGCTGTAACTTAGTCGTTAGTTGTCGAAAAACGGATTTTCTGATGTCTAGAACGTAGAGATTTGAATAAGGAATCCAATGGCGCTGGATTCATAATTTCTGAAGTCGTTTGATATTTTTAAAGGGCTAAACAAGTTCAGTAGCTAAAGCTGTTAAAATTCTGGAATTTTGCTAGTTGTTTATCAAGCTAGATTTTAAAATCAGTAGGGAGTTGAGTCATGATTTTTGTACAGCAACTAGGTATAGAAATTTCCGGGCAACTCCAATTGGAATTTTGTTAATCGGACGATCAGTGATTTTTAAATAAATTCTTCCGTGGACTGCAGTCAGAAAGCGGTAAATCTGACTGCAGCTTAATGAATTAATATTTATGGTTACTTGGTAAAGATTTAGGACTTGGAAAAATTATATGAATTTCTATGGTGTAGATGTCACCTACTGTAAAAATATTGGAATTTTTGGAATGTTAGAACTATTTTATAAAAATCCTAGAAAACAGCTGAATAATTGAGTGTTAAGCAGAAAGTTGTTAACTTGTGATTTTATGCATTAAAGTGTTGCATGGATTTGGAATATGTTCATGATAAGTTGTTTGATTGCTATGATCACATGAGAATACTTGCATGCATGTTTGAGTGTTAGATATGTTGTTTGTGTGTATCACTTTGTGAGTAAATTGCGTATGGAATTTGTATTGGTGTGATTTCACACTGACGTGGAATTAATTGGTTTGTTGGACGCAACTAGCGGTCCCATCTCTTATAACATCTTTGCTACACTAACCGAGCAAATAAAGGTGAGTTCACGGCCCCTAACTTTATCCGGTTTTTTAAACAACAGGGGGAGAAACATGTATACACTCTCAAACTCTATCTCTTTACGTTATACGAATTTAACGTCACATAACTATACGGTAACTAAGTTAATGTTAATGTAATATTATGGTCACTAAGCAGCTTTATCACTTAAGTCCTCGACAATCTCCTCGGATCGTTAGTATTTGGGTTAAATAGCGGGGGAATTATAAGTAGTACTACTGGGCCCGACAAGCCCCATCCGAGCTAGTCGCGCTAGCCGACCTGGTATGGTCAACGGGTGAATAATTGGCCTAACACCGCCATGGTCATGTGATAGGCCTGGCAAAACGGAGGCACAACAGTCAGCTTCGATCGCGAACTCTTACGTGACATGACTTTAGACTAGCTACCTATATACATTAATATTGAACTTAATTACGGAACAACTTAATATTCCGGGTTTGGAATATTGGAACATCAACTTATTATCCCGGGTTGGGGATAATGGAAACAACAACTTAATATTCCGGGTTGGGAATATTGGAAGCAACAACTTATTATTCCGGGATTGGAATAATGGAACTGATACGTTATCCCGGGTTGGGGATAACGGAGTAACAAACTAAAACCGAACAAACGAATTTATGAAAACCTGTGAACTCACTCATCTTTAATGTTGACACTTGTTTCTTTACATGTTTCTCAGGACGCTAGGAGCTCTAGGTGCACGTACATGCATTGAACAAGACATCATTATCGAGTCTTATTTATTAATATTGTTTTGGGATTTTTTTCCTTTGTTTTGGCGTTTGTGTTGGCGCCCGCATCACTACTTACTTATGCTTCCGCTCAAACTTTAAAAATAATGCTCTGCTAAATATTGGTAATTGATATAAAATCTACAATGAACGATTTTGCAAAACGTATAATCAAATCATGTAGAGTCGTTCGACGTACTAGTGTTCCAGATTCTGGTTTGTTCACACGCCTCGCGGTAAAACTCCGCAAGTGGAAATTGAGGGTGTGACATCAAATAACATATATCAATCAATAGTTGTACATACATTGTTCAAAAATAAACGTAACAAAATTTTCCGATATATTTTCCTAAGGCCCATGCTACGAGTCCTCTTCACTTGATTACCAACCTTGCTCCTGCACCACGTTAGGAAAATATATTCTTTTGGGTCAACAAACATGTTGGTGAGCAATTCCTTATTTTGTAGAAAATGGTTTAATATTTATTTCAAAGAAAAAAATATATAATTTAACATGCTCACAAGGTTAATATAGAGATTGTCACATGACACTAATATAACTAACAACACACATATATCAACAGAGTCTCATAACAAAATAATAAAATCATACCCAAGACCAAAATAACACACAACGACAATAGCATCCATTAGGCTCAAGCCCCGGGGAGCGAGTCTAATGTCGTTGGCGATACTAGGCTACAACCCATGGCCGTGGAGAACCTAGTCAGTCGTGGATCCACTAGATACAATAGCATGCAATAGACTTGACATAGCATACAAGTTAAAAGATAAGACACATGAACATCTAGACATCAACACTTAATTTTCGCATGATAATAATAGAAATAATCATAGATTTAAATAACATGATGCACCCCAAAATTTGTAAAAATAAAAAGGGGAATTTGATAGAAATTACTCACTGACTGCGAAGAAAGGATCCACGAGAATTACCGAACGAACTGGAATACGAGGAATCTAAGATAACAATCGAAATCACCCTAAGATAATATAAACAAAATCCTAAACAACGGACATGGTATGAATTTTAGAAAATTAGACTCTCCTATTTAGGGACTTAAATGAGTATTCAGTATAATTTATAACTCGATATTTATACAAATATTCATGATTAATCATATGATAATAACATTTCAATACACTATCATAATCCATAAATGTTCCATATTAATAAAATTCATCTAGCAACTTAATTCATTAGATTCCATGATTATCACATATGTTAATTTAAAATAGTAAATTTTATAAATGAAATTCTATTTATTTATCACTTTCATAAATCCTTAAGTAAAATGTTCATCTAAAACTATGGAATAATTATATAAAGTTCCCAATAAAATTATTATAATCTATAAAAATCAGTAATAATATTTATAGAATTTATTGGTAAAAGTTCTTGAATTTTTAAATAATTAAAACATGCATAATTCCAAATTAAATTCGCGAATTCCCAAACTTTAAGGAAAAATTCTATTTATTTTCCCTAGTGTTCATATATATAATCTGAAATAATCAATAAAAGTATTTACTGAATTTTTTTAAGACTTTAACACACTACACTAGTATGATATATAACAATACTCTACCATCAATTTTATCAAATCGCAAGTCTAAACCTAAAAGCCCCAAATTCTAGATACGAAGAACCCTAATTTCAACTAAAATTAAATTCGGATCAAATTATGCTTCTATTACTGAAATTGATAGAGGGCTTTTATAGAGCACGAAAAGTAAATAAGTTTAGCCTTTGGAATCACCTGATTTGGATAAGAATTGAAGGAGATATCGTCCAAACAAGTTATGAGCCCTAGAAACTTCTTTGAATTAATCCGGGTTGCAAGGTGGATGAAATAAGGAATTCCCAGTGGAGTTTTGTATGGTTTGAGCAAAGAATCATAATGGTGTGTTTCGTTACAGCCATTTTTTGCGAAAAGTGTAAACCCATATGATGTTCTTTAGGAGCTTTAATGGAGTTTTCTTATTAATTTTGTTTTTAATTATTCGTTTTGGTGGACCATTAATCGTTTTGAATCGTTAAGCACCTTTAATGAGAGTTTAATGGGACTAAATGGATTCCAAAACGTAAATCAGATTGTTGAAATTCGTCGGGTCAAAGGACCTCAGTCCGGGTCGCGTTTCAGCTTCAAAAGGGAGGAAGATGACTGCTTTCGGTTTGCGTATTAATACTAAACGTGTCCTAAACCATCATAAAATAGGTTGCAGCTCGACTGGTCACGCATGTTGTTTGGTTCACGAGGGAACCCCGGTTCGACTCTCCCTGTTTCGGATTTCATATTCCTTATATTTATTAACATATTGGCTTCAGTTCGTCTATTAAAGGAATGCGCGTAGGAGTTTGATACTCAAATTGACATAGTCCAGTTGGTTACTAAAGATTGGCACCCGGTTTTGGCTGGTTTCCCACCTTTTTTCTTCATTTTAAGTTTGTAGAATTACACTACAGCCCCTACACTTATACTTTGCAGTTATAACAGATGAGCCCTTTCACCTTATCTAAACTTGTTAACTTAGTTAACCTATGGCACAATCTTAGTTGTTGTGTTTTTTTTCTTTATAGTGCTAACTAACTACTAACCTAGTTAATTAATTTTATATGAGCTTCAACTTCTATAATACAGCTCCTTAACCAACTTTATTAACTAACATAGTTATCTTAGATAATGTTTCCCTTATACAAACTAACCGATCTAACTGAAAATCGTTATAAATTCCACGTTTTTAATCCATTTTTAACCGAACGCGCTACGTGACATTTATTAATTAATAGAATTATTAATAATAAAATTTATTAAGATTCCTATTTTATATAATAAAAAAGGTCCGGTTTTGCAATCCGGGTCGGATTTGGAGTTCCGATTTTGACGGATGTTACACATACTGGATCAAACAACTATGTCATGGTTATGTTTTCCTTAAAAACTTAAATGGTTATGTTTTAATTAAGTTAAACGTCCAATAATAATTAATGCATCGCCCACTAAATACTTATGGGAACCAACCTTCGTCATCGTCACATTTGCATTTCCGTTGCGATGTTTCTAGGTTGTGACAGGAAGAGCTAAAGAAAATAATACAAGAAGAAACGACAGGAAAATATGAACTATCAACTAGAGTTAACAGAGGAGTCCGCCAAACGGTACTCCCTAGAAAAGGGAACGAGGTCTTCTAGGCATCATATGGCGAACATCGCTAAAGGTAACTTATCTAGAGAAGCCAAGGACTTTACTTCCTCCTTATACAACGGACAACTCCCAAATTCCGTGGAACAAGCCTTAGATTAAAAAAACTAGAAGGATGCTATGGAAATTGAATTGGAGGCGCTTGCAAAGAATGATATATGGGGAAAGTGTGTCCTTCCCATGAAAGAAACCAATAGGTTGTCGTCAGGTCTTTACAATCAAACACAAACCCGATGGAACCATTGAAAGATATATAACTCGATAGGTAGCAAAAAGCTACACCCAAACATACAACATTAATTACTCAAAGACCTTTCCCAGTAGCTAAGATTGACACCATCCATATCCTTTTCTTTGTTACTGCAATGAAGGGTGGCCTATTCACTCATTCAGTGTTAAGAATGTCTTCCTACTTGGAGAGTTAAAAGAAGAAGTATACATGGAAGGCCCTCCTCGATGAATAGGAAATTTCAAAAAGAAAGACATATGTCAGTTGAAAAAGGCTCTTTATGGGCTTAAGCAACCTCTCCGCGCTTGGTTTCAAACAAATTAACTCTAATCATACATTTTTTCTGAAATTAGTAGTTAAATTTATAACTTATTTAATTATGTATGTTGATGACATGATCATTTCAGTTAATGATGAAAAAGACCTCACAAAGTTGAAGGCAAATTTGTTTGCAGAATTCAAAGTGAAGGACATGGGAAGACTTGAGTATTCCCGGAATAGTGGTTTAAGATTCAGACAAGGGATCTTTATATGTCAAAAGAAATACGTCTTTGACCTCCTAGCTGAAATTGGAATGATCGATTGCAAACCAGCTGATACTCCTATAATTGCTAACCAAAATATTCATATGGAAGAAGAAGCAGAATTAGCAGATAAAGAAAGATATCAACGATTAGTGGGCAAACTTATATACCTCTCCCATACTCGCCTAGACATTGCATATTCAGTTGGGGTAATTAGTCAATTTATGCACCAACCTCAAATTGCTCAAACTGACGCAGCTGGAGGAGTATAAGATATCTCAAAGGAACTACAGGTCATGGGGTTCTCTTTTAACCTAACAAACATCTAACAATCGAGCACATACTTATGTTGACTGGGCAGGGGTAAAGGAGATCGAAGATCAACATCAAGACACTTTACCCTGGTTGGAGGGAATCTAGTTACATGGATTTAGATTGCACTGGGTCTAGCAAAAAGTTGTAGCCTTATCAAGCGTCGAAGCAGAATTTAGAGGCATTGCACTGGGTCTAGCAGAAGTTCTATGGATATGTAGACTCTTGATTGAAATTGTGTTTCCTTAAACTGAAGCTAGCAAGATCATGTGTGATAACAAAGCTGCAATACAAATCTCAGAAAACCTTGTTCAACACGATGGTACAAACCATGTGGAAGTGGACCAACACTTCATCAAAGAAAAACTCGTAACAAGGCTCATATAACTTTCCTTCATTCATTCAAAGGACCGACTAGCAGAAGTATTAACGAAGGTTGTCAACGGAAGAATCTTCAATCATGTCTTAGCAAGTTAGGCATTGAAGACCCACTACTCAACTTGAAGGAAAGTGTTAGACAATGAAAAGTTAAAAAGATCGGTTTACATCATTTTATTTTTCCTCAAGGATATTGACAGCTAGCTCATATTGACTGTTAGTTTAAGTGCACTTTTGGATGATAAATGATGGATTCTGCTACTTGAAGATTCTTCAGGGTCTAATGTGTAAATTCTATCTTCTGACAAGATAAATTCGGATATGCTCATAGTTTCCTTGTCTGAATTTGTTGTTGAATTTGTTGGTGAACTTATTCTTGTTTTTGATTGGTTGAACTTATTCTAGGTTTCTATTGGTTGAATTTATTCTAGGTTTCTATTGGTTGAACTTATTGTAAGGACTTGTGTGTCCAAACTTATCTGTGTATAAATTCTAAGTGAATGATAAATGATACAGATAACTTTTTGAAGAATCATCTTTCTTTGTTTTGTAAACCCTATTCTATTGTGTGTTTCACTGTGTGTGTGGATAATCTGTGAAGACTAAGTGGATTCACAAATTGTTGTTCGTCATCTATCGTTCTCTACTCCTTCTACGTCGCGTCCTCGCAGCGGTTAGCGTCACGTGGTGGATTCCGCACACCGCGTAACTTGATGCTTTGGTTGTTCAAGATCCGTAGGTGGGATTACAAGTGGTATCAGAACATGGCTACCGATTCAGAATGGTCTAACCGCCTTCCGAATCACCATTGCTCTTAATTTGATGTTTGTTTTTCGCCAAACATCATGGAGACGTGAAGTTTCTGTAGAAAACTTGAAGAAATTGAAGTTGTTCGTCGACTGAGATGTTTTCTTCTTTTCCAAGTTGTTTCAGATCTGTGTTTTGATCTGAAAAAGGTATTGTCCGAACTTAATTAAGTGTTAGAAGTTTGGTTGTCTGTATTTGTTATTCTGATGACTTGTGTGAAGTCACACTAGTCAGTATTTGTGAAAACTCATTAATTTATCCGAAATCAGAGTTGTTTAAAAATTCCAAATTTGTGGTTTACCCTTAGTCCGAATTTAATTGATCAGTATAATCCAAACTTGTGAAGTCCTTCTATCCGAAATTGTGATATTCATCTAATCCGAATTTGTTATAATGTTTCTTTGTCCGAACTTGTAAGCTTTCTAGTGAAAATCCGAACATATAACACTTTTGAAAAACTGAACTTGTTGAGTTCCCTCATGTCCGAATTTATACACTCGGAATCCCAATTTATGTGAATACGAGACTTGTCGGGATTTATTTCAAAGCTTGTCTGAATTTAGGAGTTGTCAGGATTTGTTCAATTCCTTGTCCGAATTTCGCAGTTGTCAGGACTTATTCATCTCCTAGTCCGAATTTGTTGGTGAACTTATTCATGATTTTGATTGGTTGAACTTAATAGTAGGATATAAAGTTGAACTTATTTTGGTGGTGAACTTATACTAGAATGTGATTCGTTGAACTTATTCTAGAATACTATTGGGAACTTATTGTAAGGACTTGTATGTCCAAACTAAATCTTGTATTCATACTCTGTGGACTTAAAAAAACAAAAAAAAATCCGGATTTGTTGGTGTTGTTCGAATTTATGGGTTAAATTCGGAGTTTTTGAGTTATATTCTACATTTCTTTGCGTTCGAATTTATGGGTTATGTTCGCAAGTTCTTTGCTTATTCTGAATTTCTTTGTATTCAGAGGTGCTGTTCAGATGATCTCATCCAGATTTCAAGAGCTTTCGGGTTTTACGAATTCCAAATTTTCTAGAATTCTGGGTTACCTAGGGTACCGGATTTTTAGCTCAGTTTAGAAGTTTGTGTAGTTCGGAAGTTTCGAGTTGTGCAGTTTCCGAGTTTTTCTAGTTATTCTGGGTTGCCTGGGGTACCGGATAATTAGCTGAGAGTCAGAATTGTGTGTAGTTCAGAAACTTGAAGTCGGCTTCGGATTATTGAAAAGCTCCAAGCTAGTTATGTTGTCCGAATCAAGTAAGCAGGTGAAGATAATAAGACTTGGTTGAACTTTGAAAGTTTACACAGAAAGAGGGGGAGTGAAAAAATTCAACATATCCTATTTTCTTTGTAAATTTCAAAACGCTCATGGTGCAACAGTGAAACAAGTTCGTGTTTACAATTGTGAGATTAAATGATTGTTAATCTCGCCGGTACAGAAAAGTTAAAAACATGATACAACTTTAGAGCTAGTGTGTTTGATTGAGTTTCGTCAAGTTTGTTCGAGGTTTGATCAAGTGTTGACGTGATGAAGCTGATTGTTCGTTTGGCAACTACTTGAAGATTAATCCTTTACGTATGCCAGTTAGAAAAGGGAAGTTTAGTCTTCTTGGTCCCTCTTCCAAGTTGGTGACTGATCATATTCTCGAAATAGGGGTTCTTACATTGAGGAGGAGATCAGAGACAAAAGTCATCGGGCAATTGGTGGATTCGTGAAGATATGAGATTGGATTTTGAAGATTCGAGATGAAATGATTTCAGATACTCGGTTGAAGACCTTGATCAAGATAGTGGATGTACATTTTAGGAGTTTGTATTGTTATTAACTTATCGAACCAAACTTCATGTCTTTGCGGAATTTGAAATGTTCGATGTTAGGCATTGGAAATCCGATATTTTGCTCTTCTATCGGTTAAGTTTGAAGATTAATTTATCAAGCGATGTTCTTATATCCTGTTGTAGGTCAGTTCGCGTTAATTTTATTCGGGAGAAGTTTGAGGGTGAGGATCTATAGTGTTTGATGTTGGATTATTCGGGTTTCACAAAGCGTCCCTTTAAGTGATCGTCAGCAAGTCTTTGATTAGAAGGGTTGAAGATCACTGTGCTCTGCCGAAAAGATTAAGTCTCAGCCAAAGTTAAAAGCAAGCATGATATCATCAGTCAAGGGTGGAGTCAGTAAGCGTAGTACCCGGTGATTGAAGATTATCGATGCCACACAGAACTCATAGCAACAGTTAATGGGGAGTCTGTAAGTGCAGCTCCCCCTGGGTTAATGTGTATCAGTTCTGGTCAACGAAGTCAAAGGTTCAAGTCAAGAGAAGTTAAAGAATAAATCCAGTATTGTCGAGTTTATTATTTTGTCTGGTCCGAATTTATTATAAGTCTGGATAGTTTTGTTAGGACATGTGGTCCGGGTTTGTTGGGTTTAGTCCCTAGCCTATATATATGTGTGTATATGGTAGATTAGAACAAGCCTTTTGGCAACTCTCGAAAACCCTAGACACCCTCCATCAGTGTGTGCACATTCTAGAGAGAGATAGAGACTGTGTGTTAGTAAGAGAGAGCTAGATTTAGATCTTAGTGATCTAAACCAACTTGTAGATGATGTATGCTCTATCGGTTCTAAATCTGTGTTGATTGATTCATTAATAAAGAGATTATCTTCTACATCTTTCTATCTTTTATGTTTTTTTTATTTCACATCATGAATACAGGGTAGTGGATGTTGTTCGTCAACAATCTAGGGGGCCCGGGGACTTTCTAGAGATTATATTCAAATTATTCGGTTTTGAAAGAAAGTCTGGGTGGCATTGGAGATTATATTCAAATTATTCGGTTTCTAAGGAGTCTCGAATTTTTATGCAATCTCTACCTAGATTCATATTGTTGCCTCTTATATGCGAGATTTCTGGTCATCGGCATGTGTGCAAGATAGTATGATTGAAGCTACGATTAATGGTAATCAGTTAACCATTATGGAGGATGTCATTCGAAATGCATTACAGTCAGGGGCGTAGATTTCGGAGATGTGTGCTATAAAGCTCAGATTCGTGATAGAGCTCGTGTTAGTTTTAGATATGCTGGAGACTTGCCAACTCGTTAAGTAAACAAAGGGATGCTTCTTGGACAATGGCGTTTCTTCTTCCATGTATTGATGCAATGTTTTGCTCTAAGAAAGGCAGGTTTGGATGGAATGGGATATAATATTTTGTCAGCGATGATTGGTCTCACGTTTAATCAGCCGTACAATTTTGCTCGCATGATCTTTCGAGCACTTCAGTCTCATATCTGCTTTGCTACAAATGATTTCCGATTATTGATGCTTTATCCACGATTTCTTATGATCATTTTTCGTTATCTTATCCCGGATCTTCCTATTCATAATGGTTTGGGTTTGCATGTTCTTAATAAGATGGGTAAGCGGATTTTCAGCGATTGCCGTCATGCTAATCCGTCCGTTCGATCTACTCGCATATAGTACTTCATCCTTTGCTCGGTGCTATTCTCGATGAAATTATATCTCTAAAAATGATGCTTCTTGGAGAAACATTTCTGATGGTGTTAATCAATTATTTGGCATGGGTGAAGATGAAGACGGTGCAGCTCCTGTTATTCTTCAACAGCCGGTAGTTGTTCAATCTCACGTTGATCTTCAAAAATCACCGGTGGTTATTGAAGAACCTGTTGTTCATGGCCCGGTGTGGCTGAGCCAGCAATTGTCGAGAACGTTGTTGAACCGATTGGTGAACCGGTAAATGGGGCTGTTAATGAACCGGTACATGATGTAGTGATGGAAGATGTTTTCCAACATATTTCTTCCACACAACCGGATTCAAATGAAGAAGATCTTCTTTTTGACAGAGTAATTGATGCAATTGATCGTTCTATTTCGTCCGATGCACCATCATCTAGTGCATCTAAAGGAAAGGGTATTCTAGTCGACACGGAAGATAATGTTGAGATGTTGACAGAAAGAAAGTATTTGGCTTTGGTTCGCAAGGATTATCGTTTACTATAGGTGGGATGGTGATGGGTGAAGTTAGACCGGTAAAGTTTTGGGTGGCTTGTTGATGGACGGTTTGTCTTCGGTTGGCCATTGGTTCCAAATTTATTTGGACTGAGGTGCTAGAAGTGGGACTATCAGGTGGACTATCGGGTGGAGAAACTTTTCGGGGAAAACTTTCACCCAAATGACAACAAAAGCTTCAAGCTTTTCGTGAAAATGTCGAATCACTTTATCCCTCTTCTGAGTGGGCCTCACGTTTGTATCTTTGGAATGAAAAGACTTCAGACTTGAATAATCTTCCAGATGATTCTTCTGACAACGACAATGGTGATGATCCGGATAGCCGACTGAGTGATGTTTTGGTTTCTGTTTCTAGCCCATTCGTAACGTATAAAAGAAGAAGATTAGGAGTACATTCGAGTACAGCTCCTAGGTCTTCAGGTGTAGAGGCAGTTTCTTCAGTTACGGTTCCAGTTTTTGCAGTTTCTTCAGTTTTTGGTGTAGCAGCTGCTTTGGATATTCCTGTTTCGTTGCCATCAGTATCAGTTGCTTTATCTGCTCCTAGCTCAACAGCTGTTGTATCTGTTGCTAGTGTAACATCCGTCGAAAAACGGGTTTCCAAAACCCGCTTCGTTTATCAGTCAAACATTCAGTTATAAAATTCGTTGCGTATTTTTGGTTCAAATAAATTTTAAACAATACATAATTAATAAATATATTAAGATTTAAAATCTATAATTGAAAATTTATAATAAATAATGAATAAAAAAAATAAAAGGAGACGCCGGGTTTCGAACCCGGGTCACCCGGTTAAACAAACGCACAACACACCACTCCGCCACACATTTCATTTGTAACGAATACAGAAACAAATAACATTTAAGTAAACCATAAACTCAAAATCGGTAATCAGCGCGCCCAAATCCGCAGTCGCCGGAAAAACCGAAGATTTCGCGAATCACGACCGTTTCTTTTGACTAAAACGCGTGAGCTAAATTCGACATCGGTTATAACCGATGTCTAACCCCCAATGTCAGACGTAACCGCCGGAAAACTTTGACCGCGAATTCAAGACCAAATTCAGACCCAATACATCCTGTTCTACCTGATAAATACCCCCCTCAACCTTCCGGGAATCCTTTCGCTCAAGACCGCACACTTTTTCGGAGTTGAAGTTCTCAGAAGCTCGTCGCCGGAGATTTCCAATTTCGCCGGAACATCGCCGGAAATCCTTGATCAGAAAACCATATTCATTCCTCAACCGGTATATCTATCTAAAACTTCTCTTATATCTCTTAATTCATACTTTAATCGTTCAAATAAGTAATTATAACTGCTAAACAGTTCATACAGCCGGACATCGCAAATCGGAGCCGACGACACTTGCCGGAAAACCGTAGCAAACCCGCTGTTCGGTACAACATCCTTAAATCCTTTTCTGTTTAAATTACTTTCATTATCAGTAATAATCAATCAACTAATTCCATATAGATTTGATTAAACAGTCGAGTTATGTTTCTGGATATTAATTCAGTTGAAGAAGATGAAGCCAGTCTAAATATGTATGTATAATAAAATTTGGTATTTTAACTGGGTTAGACACACAGTCCAGCGGTGGACTGTGTGCAATTTCAAGCGTACATTCCGGGTTCGAGCCACACTTGTCCCGACTTTCTGAAATAAAACCAATCTTTTTAAAACCTATTCGGATCAACCTTCAACACGTATATAAATATAGTATAATTATGGATATTGATGGGTTAGACACCCAGCCCAGTTGGTCGGGCTGGGTGCAAGTTAAGTCGATGGTCACAGGTTCGATCCCCGCTAAGCCAGCCGGTCCGATGATATTTGAAACATTTTTTAATTAAATAAAATTCTGAATAAACTAAAAAGTTATAAATATAATTAAAATCAGAAATATTTCGGGTTAGACACGTAGCTCAGTTGGTAGAGCTGCGTGCACGCGTACGAGAGGTCACAAGTTCGAACCTCACTCAGCACATGGAATGAACACAGTTCGACCGGTCAACGGTCAACGGTCAACATGGTCAAAAGTCAACATTTTTTTAATTTATTTAATCAGAAAATTATTTAAGAATACTTAAAAATAATATTTTTAAAGTTAGAAAATGTCCTTAAACTCACAAAAATAAATCTAAAAATCCTATTAAGGTTATGAATCAAAATTATTAATCTCAAATAAAATCCATTTATTTACCGAACCATTTCGTTATTATTCTAGGTTAGTTTTTCCTCGTCGATCAAATCCCAAAACTCGTGCGCATCCAACGTCATCAAAGAACGCACCCAATGTGAGTGAATCCTTACAATTCCCCTTTTTATTCATGTTTTGGGGTGTATCATGTGTCGCTCTAAATATTTCGTTTATTCAAACTTGTGCCATCACCATTATATGACCTAAACTTATGATGTAAATATTGTTTGTTGTGATACGTGTTTACATTTTGTCAAGTTGCGTGCAAAACATTCATTAGGCCCATCAGTTCCTCGTGGGAGACGAGTTGAACATCGCGTGCCTCATTCGATCGGCTCCGTTTGATTGAGCCTTGATCTCATTGTTCATTCATTTGGTGTGTGGCTTGTGCATTTATTGATATTATGTGTTTTGTGATTAAATTTACATTTATGTTTATTCATATTTGGTTATGCACAATTTTATCCAAATAACCAACCTAACTAATCCTTTCAAATGTTTAAATAAGATTCACTCGCCAACTTTTGTTGACCCAAAACCCTATTTTTACACATGATACAGGTGGACAGGTTGAAGCAAGGAACACGTAGGAAATTGCCTTAGAAGAAAATTAATGAAGTCTTGATAAATGTATAGAACATGTTGTACTTGTATGTTGATTGTAATGTTTCTCCTTTAAAAAGAAATAATAAATATGAAACTTTATAGTAAATGTCATGAGCTTTGATGAAAACCCAATCATGCCCCGATCACCATTTTCGCTGCGGGTCGGGGTGTGACAGCTAGTATGTCTTCTTATGGCAGTCTTCTAGTTCCGGTTTTCTGGTATTCACATCTGGTTTGTCAACAGCTCCACTATTTTCATTTCTTCCAAGTTCGAGTAATTCGTTTACTTCGTCAGTGGGAGTCAGTTTTTCTTCAGTGCCTCCGGTTTGTCTCAGTGGTATTCGCCCTGCGGGTCCTCGAATGAAGAAACCCGTAATTCCTATTGCTACTCCAAAGTCCTCGAAAAAGGTTCGTCCAAAAGTTGCCTATGGTGCTTGACCTCCTCGCCCTGTTCCTCCTACGCCTTCGATTCCATCTTCAGCTTCACGTCCTCGGGTTGAATCAAGTAATAGTGAAACGCAAAACTTTCCTGCATTTGTTCGCTCTAAGCTTCTGATGTTGGGAATGTAATGACAGAACATGACGCACATATTCAACACCAAAGGAGAGAGATTGAGTATTGGAAAAAGGTTGATGCAAGGAGGGAAAAGCAGATGACTCACTTGTTTAATCAGTCAAAGAGTCAGGGTATTCAGTTGAGCAACCTAATTAAAAGAGATGCTTCTTTGACTGTCAGACACGAGGGACTGGTTAAAGCTACCGATCAGATTAGTCGAATCGTCACAGATCTTGTAGAGCTAATTGCTGCTCAGGGGGAGAGTTCTGTGCTGCAAGTACAGTTTCAATGCAAAAAGGATGAACTTAAAAAGATTCTTGATGATTTGGATAAGGACAAAGATCTCGACACTTCGCAATGGGAGCAGCCACGTAGCTCACAAGCTACGGAAGCTGCAACCGATGCTACAATTGAGGGGAGTCTGATATGGGTGCAGTGGGTAATGGTGATAAAGGTCCAGTAGATCTTGCTGCTTTGTATGATGACCCGGATGATGGAGAATTAACTTAAGAGCATCTCACTTCTAAGGACGACTTAGAGAAAGATGATGAAGTTGTTGGAACTGTTGAAGTACTTAGACCAGATGAAGACGTTGATCGTATGGAAATGAGAAAAAGGGCAAATGTTTCTTACTCTACGGATGTACGTTCTGCTGAAGGAGAGGAAGTGGATTTTGAACGTTTGATTTATTGCTTATAATGACACTACCGTCGAACCAAATCCCAACCCTGAACCGATTAGTGAAGAAGTTCAAAGGGTTTTATGCTTAAGAGCTCCTCCAC
Source organism: Scalesia atractyloides (assembly GCA_947069175.1). Classification (NCBI taxonomy): domain Eukaryota; kingdom Viridiplantae; phylum Streptophyta; class Magnoliopsida; order Asterales; family Asteraceae; genus Scalesia; species Scalesia atractyloides. Next base: position 45,311,415 of record CAMTDV010000016.1, read on the forward strand.
CAGATTTAACACAGAAAAAGCATTTTGGACGCATTAGTGGAGAATACTCGGGACAAATTAGAAGCTGGGATTTCGATGAGCAAAATAACTTAGTGTTAATCAAGCGAACAGATGGAGTACAATACTTCAGGCCACTTTTCAAAACCCTTAGCTCTCTTCCGGCACATCATCTCCATCACATTGCCCAGATTGACTTGAACACTCCAACGTCTAATGGAATTATTGGAGCTTTGAAGAAAGCGTTAGAAGAAGAAAGCAGATTTAGCAAGTGGAGCCGTTTCAAACCTGTTGTTGGTCATCGAGTTAAATCATTGAATGAGTTCACTGGAAAAACTGAGTATAAAGTTGTGTACCGGCCTGCTCTATGTTTGAGAACTATTCCTTTGAGGCAATTCAATCTTGACAGTGTGGAAGATATCGGATCTTGGTACATTGATGGTAGAACAGGTGAAGCAGTGATTACAAAAAAGAAATATTCTGAAATAATTGTCAAAGTTTTATATCGTATGTGGTTGGTGACTTCAAACTGTCTGATTTGAAGAAATAAAGCGTAAGTCTCTTCTTTACCTAAAGGAAGACCGAGAGCTCGCACTTCCGTTCATCCGTGTTGTTCAGTTTTGTGTAAAGAACAAGGTTAGAGCTGGAAGTGATTATACAAAGGTTTGCCGAAGACCTTCTCAAGGCTTGCAGATCCTGCATGTATCAAGGGGGAGTCTGTAAGTGCACTTTTGAATGATAAATGTTGGATTCTGCTACTTGAAGATTCTTCAGGGTCTAACGTGTAAATTCTATCAAGAATAAGTTTTGACAAGATAAATTCGGATATGCTCATGGTTTCCTTGTCCGAATTTGTTGTTGAATTTGTTGGTGAACTTATTCATGTTTTTGATTGGTTGAACTTATTCTAGGTTTCTATTGGTCGAACTTATTGTAAGGACTTGTGTGTCCATACTTATTTTTGTATAAATTCTAAGTGAATGAAAAATGATACAGAGAACTTTTTGAAGAATCATCTTTCTTTGTTTTGCAAACCGTATTCTACTGTGTGTTTCACTGTGTGTGTGGATAATCTGTGAAGACTAAGTGGATTCACAGATTGTTGTTCATCATCTATCGTTCTCTACTCCTTCTACGTCGCGTCCTCGCAGCGGTTAGCATCACGTGGTGGATTCCGCACACCGCGTGACTTGGTGCTTTGGTTGTTCAAGATCCGTAGGTGGGCTTACATTAGTCCACAATCACAAGGAAGGATTTGATTTCCTGTAATTTAGTTTCCATTCTTAAGCTCTTGCATCCATCTATTTATTTAGATGTTTTTCCTTTGTATTATTATCACAACAATATACAATAAGCAATTCTCTATATTCCATTTAAAAACAATACCCTCATCAAAGATTCTTTTATGTATTATAAAAGTAAGAATACTTGCATACGATCTCTCAACATAACATTGTTGAAATTGTGACCATATATTTGTTTATGACAGGGAGAAACATTCGTGTATGCAAGAGCTAGACAGAATAAAAGGATAAAAATTAGGAACTAAAAGAAAGAAAATGGGGCCATGGCATTATTAACTAGTGGATTCATAGGGGTGAGATAAGGCTTACGAACCATTAGGTACTGGATCGATTTCTACAAGGGGGTTGTTCCCAGATTTATTGGGTTTCCTTCTGAATTGGTGTATATACATTATTGCCTAGTGGATTCACAGATTGTCGTTCATCATCTATCGTTCTCTACTCCTTCTACGTCGCGTCCTCGCAGCGGTTAGCGTCACGTGGTGGACTCCGCACACCGCGTGACTTGGTGTTTTGGTTGTTCGAGATCCGTAGGTAGGCTTACATTAGTCCACAATCACAAGGAAGGATTTGATTTCCTGTAATTTAGTTTCCATTCTTAAGCTCTTGTATCCATCTATTTATTTAGATGTTTTTCCTTTGTATTATTATCACAACAATATACAATAAGCAATTCTCTATATTCCATTTCAAAACAATACCCTCATCAAAGATTCTTTTATGTATTATAAAAGTAAGAATACTTGCATACGACCTCTCAACATAACATTGTTGAAATTGTGACCATATATATTAGTTCATGACAGGGAGAAACATTCGTGTATGCAAGAGCTAGACAGAATAAGAGGATAAAAATTAGGAACTAAAAGAAAGAAAATGGGGCCATGGAATTATTAACTAGTGGCATCATAGGGGTGGGATAAGGGTTACGAACCATTAGGTACTGCGTCGATTTCTAAAAGGGGGTTGTTCCCAGATTTATTGGGTTTTCTCCTGAATTGGTGTATAGACATTATTGCCTAGTGGAGATGGATATGATCGGGCGGTTCCACTAGTGACATGATGGTACTCTAGTAGTCTGTCGTTGATCCAAATTTGCCGTTGAAAAGAAAATGAGAAAAAAAAAAAAAGAAAGGGGAGAAATATGATGTTAAAGAAGAAAAACATATGGAAAAACATATATGTTAACTTCTCGTAAACACAGTGAAAGAGTTTGATTTGATTTGAAGCGCTGTATGTTTTGTTATAGGTAATCTCTGCATTTTTTTTAACATGTTACTTGAAAGAGCTCAAATTTAGTATATGGCATATTAAAAAAAATAGACAAATAATCAAATTTCTAATGAGAGTGATATATGAAAAACTCAACTGTCTTGACAGACGTATGAAGGTCTCGTTGTAATATCACTGCTACTTAAACCAAATATAAAATAAGGCCAAGAAGCATTCGTCACCAGAACGCGTTATAAACTGAATTTGGCTGTTTACATTTTCAAGGTTGAAAATGTGAATCAAACGTCATTTCTTGTGACCGAAAGTATGGTAAAAAGAATTGCACATTTGAAGTTATGTTTCGGGAAATCGATAAATAATGAAACTTTGATCCGACATTTTGAATTGTATCTAAACTTGATTATGTCATTATCAGTGACATATGAATCATTAAAATATGTCCCAGTATTATTATTTTTAAATAATAAAGCTTCCGACGTTATACATGACAATAGTTATAATACAATAACAAAAAGGAAAATAAGTTAGAATTTCAAAATCAGAATGCTTAAAAATTCAGTAAAAATAAGATTGATTAGGGGCGAAACTTTAACTTTTTATCCATTAATTTCATATATATATATATTATATATATATGATTAGGTTCAAGGAGGAATCACTCCCAGTTGTGAGAAACATGAGAACTCCTTACATCCAATAAAATTTTAATACATCACCTATAATCAATTTAAGTCAAAAGGGTATTTTAGTATTTTTCTCTCAATGTCACATCATCTCTCTTATCTCTAAAACCCATCACATCATCAATTATATCTTTTCTCTCTCCTTTCATCTATCTTATACTTTTTATATTTAAAATAAACAAAAATATTTTAGTTTTTAAATTCAAACACCAAAAGTAAAAAAATTTATACCGGTGCGTAACAAAAGTTTTAAATCGGTGCGTAAAAAAAGTTTTGAACCGCGCGCAAAAAAGTTTTAAACCGGCGCGTAATTTTTTTAAACCGTCACGTTAAAAAGGTTTAAAACCGCGCGTAAAAAATGTTTAAAACTGGCGAATAAATAAAGTTCTAAATCGGCGCGTAAAACAAGTTTAAAAACGCCGCATAAATAAGTTTAAAACCGCGCGTAAAAAAGTTTGAAACCGTGTGTGAAAAAAGTTTGAACTTGTACGTAAAAAAAAGTTTAAAACCAGCACACAAAAAAAGTTTCTAAACCAACGCGGAAAAAGGTGAAAAAGCGCGCGTAAAAAAGTTAAAAACCGCGCGTAAAAAAAGTTTAAACCAGTGTCTTAAAAAAAGTTAAAACCGTGAAGTTAAAAAAGTTTTAAAAACCGGATCGTAAAAAAAATATCTGAGATTTAAAACAAAATTAATAATTCATGTTTTAAAAAATTAATTGAGAATTAATGTAAAAAATAATCTGAGAATTAAAAGAAAATCAATAATAAATGTTTAATTTTTTTAATTAAAAAACAATCTTATTAACAAAATCAATAATATACTAATTATTAAAGTTATAGTAAAAAGACCAATATACCCCTTTGTCACTAAAAACAAAATGTCATTAATAAAAACACAATCATTACACTGATTTATTGTCTTTTAATCTTATCCATCAAAACTAACTTCATTAGTGACTAATATTGATTCCTACGGTTCTCACAACTCATAATGGTTCTCAATTTACCCATCCCATATATATATATATAAAGATTTGTAACCTTTTCCTTGTAGCCTCATAATATATATATGAAGATTTGTAACCTTTTCCTCGTAGCAGTGATATGCAACTTTCTAAACTTTAGTATAATATAATTCTAATAGCTAATAATGTCTAGGAAAATATTTAAATACATAGTTTGCTAAAAATAAAAAGTCGTAGTAGGGTGTCAAACGGATTACGATTGAGCTCATTCTAGTGGTATTGAGGCCGTCTCGTCGAACTCTACGATATTAGATTTTAGATTTTCGCTTTTGGACTTCTAGCTTGTAGATTTTAGTTTTTTTTGTTAGATCATAGTTTCTTTTTATTTGACATTATGTTTTTTATTTATTTTTGTCATTGTGTTTTTTTGTGATTTATTATGTCTTTTTCCCTAGTCATTGTGTTATATTTTGTAAAGTACTGTATTATATTTTGTAATGCATTACCCTCCTATATTTTAGGAGAGATTGTAGGATAATTTTACTTCACCAAGTTCTTATCATCGTGAGCATGTACATGTCGTGTCAACTTGACCACTTGATCAATGTACATCTTTCTTTAAAATGAAAAAGGTTAACAAAAATTGAGTCAAATAAACGTTCAAAAAAAATTACAAAGCACAAATCATTCACAAATATTACAAGAGTCCAAGTAATAAATTTATGTTACTTGTCGATTTTTCTTATCTTCTTATTAAAATGTTAACAAGGTATCGACTAAAAAGCTTTATGCTATTGATGTATTCCATTGCTTTGTCCAAAAGTGGATCATCAATGCTTCTATCGTGACACACACACATATGTATATAAAAATAAAAATTTTCTTTAAGAAAAGAAGTGGATTTAATGTGATAGATAAAGAAACATTTAACAAATACTCATACTACTCGTATGGAGAAGAATGAAGAGGGGGCATGAAACGACACATGATAACTACGTCAGCATAGTAGACTTTCCTCTTCAAGCCTCAAAAACGTGGGGTGGAAAGTGATGTGAATAAACACGTGATATTCACTTTTTTATTTAATTAATGTTTAAAAATAAAACAAATCCATTAAATTTAAAAAAAACTAATATTGATTAGAGAAATAACATTAATTAAAAAAAATTACATAAACCTAAAAAATTACATAAAATAAAAGAAAACATTAACTAAAAGTACATTTTTAATTATCATATTCGTCATTGTCATTTCGTGGAACACTCAAATGTATTCAACTAAATCTGCTCACATGTTGTGATGTTTTCTGATTGTCATAAATTTCTCGTGCATTCATTTCCCTCGCTTTGTAGTTGCAAATTGTGTGTCATTCATCCTCCAAAATCATGTTATGTAAAATAACGTATGCGTACATCACATTTCTAACTCTATATTTTCTATAATCTTACACGGTATGCTCAAAATGCACCATCTTTTTTTGGAAAACACAAAAGGCTCGTTTGATGTCTTTTTGTGCCGCCATTTTAGCACCATTAAGCTTCTCTAATTTCGTCTAATGTAGTACGCTTTGTAAATGATTTTACAAACACTGCATATTCCGGGTAAATACCACGTGTTATTTGTACTCTGCAACGTTTACAAATAAAAAAGCCTTCGGTACAACACCATTTGTATAGTCGTTGAAAATGGGTGATTGATTAAGAATATTTATATCCTTATTTGTACCAGCCATAACAAAGAAAGCGTGCCAAAACCAAAGATCTTGTGATGCAACCATCATAGTGTGTAGCAAAGAATGCTTCAAGCACCATAGCCGGTTTTTATGATATCCGCTATTGTGTTGGCCGCGCTACGCAGATGGAAAACTTTCCCACTCCCATTTCATACATTCTAAACTGCCAATCATCCCAAGGAAACCATGTCGATCTTCATTAGCCTCCAAAATTTGTTGTATATCACCAAACACAGGTCTTCTTAAATATTCTTTTAAGTGTAGATCAATGACATACTCACAAAAATAATAAAGACTTTCCCTCGACACTCGTTCCAACATTTTTATATAGTCCTCCATTATGTCGGAACTCGTGCCATAAGCCACCTGTCTAATCGCTACCGTGACTTTTGCAACGTGCTAAATCCCATATTGCCACATGCTTTGGGTTTTTCTTAGAAAACTTCATATATATTTTGTTAATCGTTTTCTATTTTTAAAAATAAACCTCGGCTCATACAAAAACGACGCCTTAAACTCCTATCATCATATGTTGGATTGGGTGAAAATAATTATTTACCAATAAGTCATGTACAATGAGTCGACCGCTTGTAATATATTTCCTACTTTTGGATTGTGAGGTCCCTTCCTCTTACAATATAGTTTGAACAACTTTCTGAACAGTTGATATTATTAGCTCGGGTCTCTCGACAATGATGAGAATACAAGAGGCTTTTCAAGCGAAGACGATGACGATGAAGATGATGAATTTGAGCCTTCCATATTTGTTAGAGAATGATAAAACTAAGAGTGAAAAAATATGTTTGTATGAAAAAATAGGTTGGGTATGTTGTGTGTGTATGGAGAAATAAGGTTGGAATGGTTTAATAAATATGAATTTTTGGAATATATATATATATATATATATTAAATTAATAGCCATTCAACGACTAGGTTCTTGAACCAATAACCAGCCGCCACATCATCACCCTCAAGCCCTCCATGTCGGTCGAGTTTTGCACGCCAACATTACACGTCATTCTCCACATAATGAGAAAGGGGTGGTGTGCCGTCATGGTTGAAGCCCACACCATCCCTTCCCCCTCGACACTGTCCAATCTTATTCGTAATCTAGGATATATATTTTGGTGTGCAACTATCATGGTGTTAAACATCCACTTCATTACATAATTAATAACCTGACTCTGAATCAGGACTTTTCGTTACTCTAAATAATAATATATAGCAAAAATATTTAAACAAATGCGGCTATCAAGCATGCATATGAAATGCAAAGTCTTGAGAGTAACAATTTTTATATCGTTGCATGATTAATAGTTTTAATTGGTGAACGGTAAAAGAATTTATTAAATTAATGTTCCAAAACGATGGATAAGAAAAAAATGAAGTTGTCCGTTAACTTTTTCATGGTAAAAAAGCAAACGTCATTTTTGTGACCAAAAATAAGTTGTTAACCAAAAGTGAACAAGGACATTTGAATTCATGTTTCACGAAACTGATTAATACAGAACTAAAATTCGACATTTTGAATTGTGTCTCAAAACTTGATTGAGTCAACATCAATGACATGTCATGGATATTAAAAAGATATCTAAATTAAACATTAAACCTTCTAACGTTATAAATGACAATAGTTATAAGACAATATCCAAAAGAAAATTATTATAAAATTTTAAAAATCTGATCTACCTAAAAATCCTACAAAATTGAAATTTGTTCGGGGCAAAGGTTTTCTTTTTTATATTGATTTCATATACAATATATATTTATATTTTATTCGATAACTTTGCCCATCATTTATATTGACGAGCATCTAGTGTTAAGTCTTTTCGAGTAGGCCAAACTCCCGAAAAAGATTAAGATTAGAGACAAGAATGTTTAGGGCAATTTTCTGAATAATCCATTGAAAAGAAATTACAAGAATATAAATATGAGTACTACCACTACATGCAGTTCTACCACTACTCCATTACTTTATTATTAGGAGAGAAGTTAGCAACCACTACTCCTTGAATGCACGTCCTAACAATTAAACATGTGACAAATGCAATTGAATAAAAACTAACAGCTTCGAATATTCCTTCAGTCCCTTAGCTTTGCGGGCTTCATCCTTTGTCGCTTGGGCCTGGCCTGCTGCATGTCTTCATTCTTCTGGCCCGTATCAACTGCCTCGAGCTGAATCTCTATTTTGGCAGCCTCTGCAAATGCTGGAAAACGATCTTTCATCTCTGTAAACAACTCCCACGTTGCCTCTTCTGGTTGCTTGTTTTTCCATGCAACTAATAGTTGTAATTTATTATTAACCCAGCGATGATTCAATAAAACCTCTGGAACCAGCTGTTGTGACTCACTTGCTGGCAAGGGTGGAAGTGGAACTGGTGAATCATGACCGAAAGCGTGGCGTAAAAGGGAGACATGAAACACTGGATGAACTTTAGAACCCGTAGGTAGCTCCAACTTATACGCAACTGACCCGATACGTTCTAAACCTTTAAAAGGCCCATAATAACGTCGTGACAGTTTTTTACTCGAGCGGTCTGCTACCATTGTCTGCCTGTAATCCCGAAGCCTCAAGTAGACCAAGCCACCCACTGAAAATGCTTTATCTAACCGATGAGCATTGACCAATGAATCCATACGTTGTTGTGCACGTTTAAGGTTAGATTTCAGCAAAGTTCGTAGACGATCGTGTTCCTGTAAAGATGCATCAATAGATGGAGTGTCTGAAGTACCCGGTGAATAACGATGAGTATCTTGAATTGGCCTTCCATACAGTGCTTGAAACGGGCTCATACCAATTGCCGAATGAAATGACGTATTGTACCAATACTCAGCAAGGTATAAATAACGGCTCCATGTTTAGGGTTCATCGCCTGCAAATGACCGAAGATAGCTTTGTAGGCACCGATTTACCACTTCCGTTTGACCATTCGATTGCGGATGATAAGTCGTTGAGTATTTGAGTTTAGTGCCTAACTGCTTGAATAGCTCCTGCCAGAAATGACTTAAAAAGATGGGATCACGGTCTGTGATAATACTCTTAGGAAGACCATGTAAGCGATAGATATGTTGTAAAAACAAGGTGGCCAATGACACGGCACCAAACTTAGGGGGCAAGGGTATAAAATGTGCGAACTTTGAAAAGCGGTCTACGATTACCCAAATGGCCGATTTACCTTCGGACACCGGAAGATGAGTAATAAAATCCATGGTAAGTTCTTGCCAAACTGTCGCGGGAACCGGAAGTGGCTGAAGCAATCCGTATGGCTGATGGGTCGGGCATTTTACCTGTTGACATATGGCACATTTACGGATGAAATTAGTGACATCAACTTTAAGTTTAGGCCAACTGAAAACCGAAGCCAAGCGTTTGACAGTAGCCGTGATACCCGAGTGACCACCAATAGAAGATGCATGGTATTCATACAAAAGAGATGCATGAGGTTCACACATGTTAAAAAATAAAAGGATATCAAAGGAATAAGTTTGGAAGAAATTTGTGGGATCAGTCAAGCATCATTTCCCATTTTAGAGGGTCAAAGACAGCTATTAACAGCCGTAAATCCAGTCCATAAATAGCTCGTCTTCTATGTTTAGATTGTTCTTCTTAGCTATAAATTGTATGCTTTTTCCCTGTAATAGATACACAGAAAATATACAACCATTCGATTTTTTCAATCATCCTTTGTAACATGGTATCAGAGCAGGTTATTTAGTCTGCTCATCATCTACCCAAAGAAAAACCGAGCCACAACCGAGTCACCATGTCCGGAGACGACAACTCGAGTAGTGATCTCACCTTACAACTAGCCAACCTTCTCAAAAATTCCCAGTCAAAAAGCCCAAAAATGTCCGATAGTTTACAGATAAATCTGAAACTAAACGGCCAGAATTATCCTCTATGGACCCGGATGATTCGGGTCGCCATAGGTGGAAAATCAAAAACCTTGCTGAAACATTTAACCACAAATCCCCCAGACCAAAATCATGAAACCTACGAATAGTGGGAGCAAGATGACCTAATCGTTTTTTCATGGTTAATTCAGAATATCGAACCTGTCCTTGCGGGTAACCTCACCGAGTTTCCCACAGCGAAATCGTTGTGGGATGCCTTGGTAGTCACATATAGCAGTGGACGGGACAAGCTCCAAACCTTTAATCTCCATGTCAAAGCGAATGATATCAAACAGAACAATACTTCTCTCGAAGAATTGTGGATCACCCTCCAAGGCGTATGGGGAGAAATCGACCGAATTGATCCGAATTCGATGACTTGTTCAACGGATATTCAAGCATACTCCAAAATTCGAACTGAGCAAAAACTCTTCCAGTTCTTAAATGCCCTTGACCGGAAGTATGACCCTATAAAGAGGGAGATACTCCGGTCGGAACCACTTCCGACTGCAGAAGCCGCATATGCCACTGTTCGCAAGGAGGCCGCTCACCAAAACATCCTCGGAACACCTCTCAATGACGCACAGGGCATCGCAGCAGGTCTAATAGCCACATAAATAGAAGGGGCAGGACTTGCGTCGAAAGGGCTCCGACGGTTCGACGGGAGAAGAACTGGATCTGTAAGCAAAGATGACAAAACTCACCTCAAATGTGACCATTGTGGCATGACAAAGCATACCAAGGAACAATGTTTTAGACTCGTCGGATATCCCGAATGGTGGTCTGATGGTCATAAGAAGGGCACAAAGGCTACAGTTCAAGAAAAAGGAAAAACATCCAGCACCGGCAACCGAGAGGTCACTGGAGATGGAAGCCGGAGTAAAACTGGTTTCGGCGGAATGGCAGACGCGAAAGGAGAAGAAGATGCAGTGACAGGTAACGGGTTTGGGGCGGATCCCTCAAACCCTTTGCTTTATAACCCTAACTCAAAAATAAATATGTCATATTTAGTCCCTGGAAATAGTGGAAATGCTAATATGGCCCAAGTACACCATAAAAACAAACACTATGGATCTTCGATTGTGGCGCGACCGACACAATGACTTATGAGTTATCGGATATTATTTCAACAACCAAACCAGGAAAAACACATATTCAAACGGCGAACGGAGGGATAATGGATGTAAAATCGGGAGGGACTATTGAGATTTCACCCACAATAAAAATCTCTAATTGTCTTTATGTTCCCTCGTTGTCACATAAGCTGCTTTCCATTAGCCACGTCACAAAAGAACTCAACTGTATCGTCCTAATGTACCCTACGTTTTGTATTTTACAGGATATCAGGACGGGAGTGATCATTGGGCGTGGCACTGAAAATCAAGGATTGTATTATGTGGACGAGGTGACTCAAAGTGGTACTGTGATGTTGGCTCATGGGACATCGGAACGAGAAGCTTGGCTATGGCACCGAAGATTAGGTCATCCTTCTACAAGTTATTTGCATATTTTATTTCCAAAACTATTTCCAGTTAATTCTATGTCACATTGTGAAACATGCGTTTTAGCAAAGAGCCACAGGAAAACTTTTAAACCCAATAATACTAAGGTTGCTTTGCCATTTTCATTAATCCATTCTGACGTATGGGGTCCTGCCCCAGTTCTTGGGGGGCAAAACCTTCGTTACTTTGTGATGTTCGTTGATGATTGTACCCGAATGACCTGGGTTTATTTTTTGAAGAACAAATCCGAAGTCTTTGAAAAATTCACTATGTTTTACGCCATGATCCAAACCCAATTTCAAACAAACATCCAAATTTTTCGATCCGATAATGGCGGTGAGTTTGTTAATACCTCTTTTAAATTTTTTTCCAAAACAAGGGAATAATTCACCAAACTACATGCCCAAACACCCCAGAACAAAACGGTGTCGCCGAAAGAAAAAATCGCATTTTGCGGGAAATGACACGAGCCCTCCTAATTGAATCCCAAGTCCCGAAATATTTTTGGCCTGAAGCCCTTGCTACCGCTACCTATCTTCTCAACCGACTTCCAACAAATACCCTCAAACTTAACACTCCATTACACACCCTTTCAAAATTCTTCAAACTACCCTCAGTCCTTACTCTTCAACCACGAATCTTTGGATGTACCGCCTTTGTTCACATACCTAAATCAGATTGAACCAAACTTGACCCTTGTGCTGAAAAATGTGTCTTTGTTGGGTATGGAATGAATCAAAAAGGATACAGATGTTATAACCCAAAGACACGTCATATGTTCACCACAATAAACTGTGACTTTCTTGAAACCGAGTATTACTACAATTCCCAACTCAGTGGTCAGGGGGAGAAGGAATGTTTAGACACACTAAGTTGGTTGAAATATGTTCCCTATGTACCAACTACAGAGTCACCAGAGTCCAATTTCAGTGCCACTGAAGGTCCTAAAGTTCCTCCTAACCTGGTGTCTAAGGTAAGTAATACTCACCCTATTCAGTCTGGTGATACTTTTGAAGTTTCTAATGACTCCGAAGATACCAATACTTCTAACCATGAAAACTGCCACAGAACAAGCTGAAACTTTGCAGGCAGATGAATCCATACAAGAAGAACCACCATCAAGATATGTGCTACCCCCTAGAACAAACAGAGGGGTTCCTCCGAAACGGTATTCTCCTGAAAAAGAGCCAAGAAGATCTAGTTATCCTATAGCTAATGTGGCTAATGGAAATTTCACTAAGGAAGCCAAAGCATTTATCTCATCTGTTTATTCTGAAGAAACTCCTACAAACGTGGATCAAGCCTTAAAGTCTAAACATTGAAAGGAAGCAATGAAAACAGAAATGGAAGCCCTAATCAAGAACAATACTTGGGAAAAGTGTACTCTCCCGTTGGGAAAGAAATCCGTGGGGTGTCGTTGGGTCTATACAGTTAAGTATAAACCAGATGGTACAATTGAAAGATATAAAGCCCGACTGGTAGCAAAAGGATATACCCAGACACATGGGATTGATTATGCTGAAACATTCTCCCCGGTTGCCAAAATGAACACAATTAGGGTTCTTTTTTCGATAGCTGCAAATGAAGGGTGGCCACTTCAACAGTTTGATGTAAAAAATGTCTTTCTACACGGGGACCTAGATGAAGAGGTATTTATGGATGCTCCTCCAGGATTCACAAAAGATTTCAAAACTGGAGAAGTTTGCCATCTGAAGAAGTCTCTTTATGGTTTGAAGCAATCTCCCCGGGCTTGGTTTGGCAGATTTACCGTAGCTATGAAAAAGTTTGGATATAAACAAAGTAATGCTGATCATACTTTGTTTCTCAAAAAAAGAGGCAAATTCGTAACCTGCCTAATTATCTATGTAGATGATATGATCATTACAGGGACCGATAAAGAAGAAATGGTAAAACTCAAAGAAAACTTGTTTGCTGAATTTGAAATGAAAGATTTGGGCAGGCTTAAGTATTTCCTCGGAATTGAAGTACTAAGGTCAAAACAAGGAATTTTCATTAGTCAGAAGAAGTATGTCTTAGACTTGTTGGCAGAAATTGGAATGATCGATTGCAAACCAGCAGACACTCCTATGAGTGTAAACCAAAAGCTCTATATGGAGGAAGAAGCAAAGTTAGCAAATAAAAAAAGATACCAACGGCTGGTGGGAAAACTAATATATCTCTCACATACTCGTCCAGACATTACCTATGCTGTAGGGGTGGTAAGTCAGTTCATGCACCAACCTCAAGAGTCCCATATGGAAGCAGTGTGGAGAATTATTAGATATCTCAAAGGAACAGTGGGTCATGGAGTCCTGTTTCAATCACATGGACACCTAAATGTTCAAATCTATACTGATGCAGACTGGGCAGGAGATAAGGGAAGTCGGAGGTCAACAACAGGCTACTTCACTTTAGTTGGTGGGAATCTTGTCACTTGGAGAAGTAAAAAAACAAAAGGTGGTCGCTCTTTCAAGTGCAGAGGCTGAATTTAGAGGTATAGCTCGAGGTTTAACAGAAGCCATGTGGATGCGAAGACTCTTAGCTGAGATTGGCTTCCCTTCAAAAGAAACAAGTAAGATTATGTGTGATAATAAAGCTGCAATTCAGATTTCAGAAAACCCAGTACAACATGATCGAACTAAACACGTAGAAGTTGATAGGAACTTCATCAAAGAAAAATTGGAAGATGGTACGATTGAACTACCGTTTGTTCGATCAAAGGATCAGCTCGCTGACATTCTAACAAAGGCGGTTAACGGGAAAATTTTCAGCAATTGTTTAGGCAAGTTGAATTTTGGAAATCCGACTATTCAACTTGAGGGGTAGTGTTAAAAAATAAAAGGATATCAAAGGAATAAGTTTGGAAGAAATTTGTAGGATCAGTCAAGCATCATTTCCCATTTTAGAGGGTCAAAGACAGCTATTAACAGCCGTAAATCCAGTCCATAAACAGCTCGTCTTCTATGTTTAGATTGTTCTTCTTAGCTATAAATTGTATGCTTTTTCCCTGTAATAGATACACAGAAAATATACAACCATTCGATTTTTTCAATCATCCTTTGTAACAACACATTTCTGGAATAAACAAACGTGTACCATCATAAACTAAGCCATCAATTAGTCTGAAACGAGCTGACCTGAGCAATTTGACCCGCCATTGATTGATAAAATGCTTTAAGTTGATTCACCCAATCAGGATGTGGAGAAGAGACGGCCAGTAACATCGGTTCATGAACCCGACTAAGAGCATCCGCGACCCGATTATCTTTCCCCGGCTTATAAAAATCTCGAAATCAAAGCCCAATAATTTTGTTACCCAACGATACTGTTCCGGCGTCTGAACAACTTGTGAAAGTAGATGTTTTAAGCTTCGTTGATCGGTAAAAATGTGAAATTTTCTGCCATAGGTATTGCCGCCATTTCTTTACCGATTCGGTAATAGCATACAACTCACGAACATACGCAGAAGCAGCCTGCATACGCGGGCACATTTTTTTACTAAAAAATGCTATTGGACGATCATTCTGAGATAAAACAGCCCCAATAGCGATATTGCAAGCGTCAGTTGTTATGTCAAAAGGCCGTGAGAAATTGTGCAGTGTCAAAGTAATTAAGGAAACCATTGCCTCCTTCAGTTTGTTGAAGGCAGATTGTGCATTTTCATTCCATTGAAAGGAAGGCCTCTTGAGAATATCCGTGAGGGGAGCTGCAATCATGGCATAATGACGAACGAACCGACGGTAATAACCGGTAAGACCAAGAAATCCACTAAGGGTGGTCATGGAAGATGGGGTCGGCCCTGACTGAATTGCTTGTAATTTATCTGGTTCAGCTTGAGCTCCCTATGCTGAAATCATATGTCCCAAATAGGAAATCGATTCAACCGCGAAAGTGCATTTCGAAAGCTTGGCAAAAAACTTATTAGTAGCCAAAATTTCGAAAACATTGCGTAAATGGTGGTAATGCTGGTCACGGGAGGAACTGTAAACGAGTATATCATCAAAGAAAACCAAAACATACCGTCTGAAGACATCGCGGAATAGGTCATTCATAGTGGCTTGGAATGTTGATGGCGGCCAAAGGGCATTACAAGAAATTCGTAATGACCATCCACAGTACGAAACGTCGTTTTGTGCGTATCTTCATCAGCCAAACGAATCTGATGGTATCCCGCTGTGAGATCAATTTTTGAAAAATTTGTCGCTCCGTGTAATTCATCTAACAGCTCATCCATGGTCGGTATAGGAAAACGGTCTTTAACGGTGATAGCATTCAACGCCCGATAATTTACACAAAATCACCACGATCCATCTTCTTTGCGGACCAGTGGGACAGGAGAAGAATATGGGCTGTTACTAGGCTTGATTATTCCATCAGCAAGCATATTGGAAATTAGCTTAGTCATGATCTCTTTTTGGTATTGTGGGTAACGATATGGTTTCACGTTAACGGGTTTGGATAAGGGAAGAGTAGGAATGTGGTGGTCGGTTTGGAGGTAGATGTTGAAAATAAAAGATTACGGGATCAGTCAAGCATCATCTCCCAAGATTAGCAGGGTCAAAACAGCTAGTAATCAGCTGTTAGGATTAGCAGGATCGAAGACAGCTGGTAATCAGCTGTAAATCCAGCCGTAAACCAAGCTGTCTTCTATATTTAGATTACGGTTTTGTGTATAAATTCAATACCTTTCTTGTAATGAAATATACAGAAATACATACCTCAATTCAGTGTTCTGTGAATCACCTTCTTAACATGGTATCAGAGCAGTGTCGTTCTTGACCTGTTCATCATTTACCTTGCTCACCCAAACCAATCATCCTCTCAACCAAGCTGCCATGGCCGAAGCCGGTAACTTGGGAGAAGACCTATCAATTCAAATCGCCAATCTGCTCAAGAATGGCCTCAACCCACAAAACCGAAACCCAAAACTGTCCGATAACCTTCAAATAAACCTCAAGCTCAACAGCCAGAATTATGCCTTATGGACCCGGATGATGAGGGTAGCCATAGGCGGTAAATCAAAAGCTTTCCTAAACCATTTATCAACCAACCCACCGAACCAAACCAGCGAAGAATATGAGCAATGGGAACAAGACGACCTAGTCGTCTTCTCATGGCTCATACAAAACATCGAACCAACCCTCGCCAGCAATCTAACCGAATTTCCGACAGCAAAATCGCTGTGGGATGCCCTGGCTATAACATATAGCAGTGGGCGTGACAAGCTCCAAACCTTCAACCTACATGTCAAGGCGAATGAAATCAAACAGAACAATCTCTCCCTAGAAGAATTGTGGATTATACTCCAAGGAGTATGGGGAGAAATTGATCGGATTTACCCAAACCCTATGACCTGCCCAACCGATATCCAAGCATATCACAAAATCAGGACGGAACAGAAACTGTTTCAGTTTCTAAACGCCCTCAACCGGAAATATGACCCTATAAAAAGGGAAATACTCCGATTAGAACCCCTTCCAACCGTAGAAACTGCATACGCCACTGTCCGCAAGGAGGCCGCTCACCAGAACATTCTGGGAACACCTCTCAATGACACACAGGGTATCACAGTGGGTCTAATGGCCTCTGAAATTGACGGATTAGGGCTTGCATCAAAGGAGTACCGACGGGCCGATGGAAAAAGAATCGGAACAAGTAACAAAGACGACAAAACTCACCTCAAGTGTGATCATTGCGGTATGACGAAACATACCCGGGAACAATGTTTCAAACTCGTTGGGTATCCCGAATGGTGGTCTGATGGTCAGAAGAGAGGCACAAAGACTACGGAAAAGGGGAAGTCATCTAGCACCGGCAGCCGAGATGTCACCAGAGATGAAAGCCGGAGCAGATCGGGGTTCGGCGGAATGGCCAAAGCAGATGAAGAAGAAGACAACACTGCAACAGGTAAAGGGTTTGGGGCGCAACCAAACCCTCGGTCACACACAAATTATAAAGAAATAAATATTGCGCATTTAGTCCCTGAAAATAAGGGAAATGTCAATATGGCCCATGAACATCACAAAAAACAAAAACTATGGATTTTTTATTGTGGCGCGACCGATACGATGACTTATGAGCTATCGGATATTATTTCAACAACCAAACCAGAAAAAACACATATTCAAACGGCAAACGGAGGAATAATGGATGTAAAATCGGGAGGGACTATTGAGATTTCACCCACAATAGAAATCTCTAATTGTCTTTATGTTCCTTCTTTATCACATAAGCTGCTTTCCATCAGCCATGTCACAAAGGAACTCAACTGTATTGTCCTAATGTACCCTACGTTTTGTATTTTACAGGATATCAGGACGGGAGTGATCATTGGGCGTGGCACTGAAAATCAAGGGTTGTACTATGTGGATGAGGTGACTCAAAGTGGTGCTGTGATGCTGACTCATGGGACATCGGAACGAGAAGCTTGGCTATGGCACCGAAGATTATGTCATCCTTCTACAAGTTATTCGCATATTTTATTTCCAAAACTATTTCCAGTTAATTCTATGTCACATTGTGAAACATGCGTTTTAGCAAAAAGCCATAGAAAAACTTTTAAACCCAATAATACTAAGGCTGCTTTGCCATTTTCATTAATCCATTCTGACGTATGGGGTCCTGCCCCAGTTCTTGGGGGGCAAAACCTTCGGTACTTTGTGATGTTCGTTGATGATTGTACCCGAATGACCTGGGTTTATTTTTTGAAAAACAAATCCGAAGTATTTGAAAAGTTCACTATGTTTTACGCCATGATCCAAACCCAATTTCAAACAAACATCCAAATATTTCGATCTGATAATGGCGGTGAGTTTGTTAATACCTCGTTTAAATCCTTTTTCCAAGACAAAGGAATAATCCACCAAACTACATGCCCAAATACCCCAGAACAAAACGGTGTCGCCGAAAGAAAAAATCGCATTTTGCTAGAAATGACACGAGCTCTCCTAATTGAATCCCAGGTCCCGAAATATTTTTGGCCTGAAGCCCTTGCTACTGCTACCTATCTTCTCAACCGACTCCCAACAAAAATCCTAAAGCTTAACACTCCGTTACACACCCTTTCAAAATTCTTCAAACTACCCTCAGTTCTTACTCTTCAACCACGAATCTTTGGATGTACTGCCTTTGTTCACATACCTAAATCAGAACGAACCAAACTTGACCCTTGTGCTGAAAAATGTGTCTTTGTTGGGTATGGAATGAATCAAAAGGGATACATATGTTATAACCCAAAAACACGTCATATGTTCACCACAATAAACTATGACTTTCTTGAAACCGAGTATTACTACAATTCCCAACTCAGTGGTCAGGGGGAGAAGGAGTGTTTAGACACACTAAGCTGGTTAAAATATGTGCCCTATGTACCAACTAAAGAGTCACCTACTACAAAGTCACCAGACTTCAATTTCAGTGCCACTGACGGTCCTAATGTTCCTCCTAACCTGGTGTCCGAGGTAAGTAATACTCACCCTATTCAGTCTGGTGGTATTTTTGAAGTTTCTAATGACTCCGAGGATACCAATACTTCTAATCATGAAACTGCCACAGAACAAACTGAAAATTTGCAGGCAGATGAATCCAGACAAGAAGAACCACCATCAAGATATGTGTTACCCCCTAGAACAAACAGAGGGGTTCCTCCGAAACGGTATTCTCCTGAAAAAGAACCAAGAAGATCTAGTTATCCTATAGCTAGTGTGGCCGATGGAAATTTCACTAAGGAAGCCAAAGCATTTATCTCATCTGTTTATTCCGAAGAAACTCCTACAAACGTGGATCAAGCCTTAAAATCTAAACATTGGAATGAGGCAATGAAAACAGAAATGGAAGCCCTAATCAAGAACAATACTTGGGAAAAATGTACTCTCCCATTGGGAAAGAAATCCGTGGGGTGTCGTTGGGTATATACGGTTAAGTATAAACCAGATGGTACAATTGAAAGATATAAAGCCCGACTGGTAGCAAAAGGGTATACCCAGACACATGGGATTGACTATGCTGAAACATTCTCCCCAGTTGCAAAAATGAACACAATTAGGGTTCTTTTTTCGATAGCTGCAAATGAAGGGTGGCCGCTTCAACAGTTTGATGTAAAAAATGCCTTTTTACACGGGGACCTAGATGAAGAGGTATTTATGGATGCTCCTCCAGGATTCACAAAAGATTTCAAAACTGAAGAAGTTTGCCGTCTGAAGAAGTCTCTTTATGGTTTAAAGCAATCTCCCCGGGCTTGGTTTGGCAGATTTACGATAGCTATGAAAAAGTTTGGATATAAACAGAGTAATGCCGATCATACTTTGTTTCTCAAAAAAAGAGGAAAATTCGTAACCTGCCTAATTATCTATGTAGATGATATGATCATTACAGGGAACGATAAAGAAGAAATGGTAAAACTCAAAGAAAACTTGTTTGCTGAATTTGAAATGAAAGATTTGGGCAAACTTAAGTATTTCATCGGAATTGAAGTACTAAGGTCGAAACAAAGAATTTTCATTAGTCAAAAGAAGTATGTCTAAGACCTGTTGGAAGAAATTAGAATGATCGATTGTAAACCAGCAGATACTCCTATGAGTGTAAACCAAAAGCTTTACATGGAAGAAGGAGCAAAATTAGCAAATAAAGAAAGATACCAACGGCTGGTGGGAAAACTAATATATCTCTCACATACTCGTCCAGACATCGCCTATGCTGTAGGGGTAGTAAGTCAGTTCATGCACCAACCTCAACAGTCACATATGGAAGCGGTTTGGAGAATTATTAGATATCTCAAAGGAACAGTGGGTCATGGAGTCCTGTTTCAATCACATGGACACCTAAATGTCCAAATCTATACCGATGCAGACTGGGCAGGAGATAAGGGAAGTCGGAGATCAACAACAGGCTACTTCACTTTAGTTGGAGGGAATCTTGTTACTTGGAGAAGTAAAAAACAAAAGGTGGTTGCTCTTTCAAGTGCAGAAGCTGAATTTAGAGGTATAGCTCGAGGTTTAACAGAAGCCATGTGGATGCGGAGACTCTTAGCTGAGATTGGTTTTCCGTCAAAAGAAACAAGTAAGATTATGTGTGATAATAAAGTTGCAATTCAGATTTCAGAAAACCCAGTACAACATGATCGAACTAAACACGTGGAGGTTGATAGGAACTTCATCAAAGAAAAATTGGAAGATGGGACAATTGAACTACCATTCGTTCGATCAAAGGATCAGCTTGCTGACATTCTAACAAAAGCAGTTAACGGGAAAATTTTCAGCGATTGTTTGGGCAAGTTGAATTTTGGAAATCCAACTATTCAACTTGAGGGGGAGTATTGAAAATAAAAGATTACGGGATCAGTCAAGCATCATCTCCCAAGATTAGCAGGGTCAAAACAGCTAGTAATCAGCTGTTAGGATTAGCAGGATCGAAGACAGCTGGTAATCAGCTGTAAATCCAGCCGTAAACCAAGCTGTCTTCTATATTTAGATTACGGTTTTTTATATAAATTCAATACCTTTCTTATAATGAAATATACTGAAATACATACCTCAATTCAGTGTTCTGTGAATCACCTTCTTAACAGTAGAGATGTGGGAATGGCGAATAAATTAGTGAATGATTCCAACAGTCGTTGGATATGTGGGTCATCATGCACTAAATTAATGGATGGTGGTGGATTGGATGAAGGTTGGAAGTGAAAAAACACGGCGTGCAGAGATGCGATTGACTGTTTGGCTAAAAGGGTATGAAAGGAGGATTGTGGTTCCCCTTTAAGTGTTATGGCTTTTGGGCCAACAGCGGAACAGAAAAGTCCGCTAATACTGGACCCAACGTCTTGAGCCAAGCAAGGCCAAAAATTACATCCGCTCCCAGGATAAAAACTGGTAAAGAGAAGTCCGTGTCAGAGAGGCGTAACCCTGGAGAAGGGCACATGTCATCACATCGCAATTGTTCGCCGCTGCCCACCATCACAGAAAATCCGGGAATCGGTTCTCGCGATAGTTTCAAAAACGACACCATACGAGGAGGAATAATATTATGGGTGCTGTCGGTGTCAATCAACACTTGAACCGGGTAATTATTGACATAACCCGTGACTCGAAGTGCCTGTGGACTAGAAATACCAAAAAACGCGACGGTCGATAGTGTAAAAAGATGATCAGGTTTGTCCAAAGTGGTGGGTGTTTGAACCTGATTGTTACAGTGCTGGTCACTCGGCTCATCATCATCATAGTCAGCGACGAGCAAGAACTGAGGAGGGCTACACTTGTGGCCCGGAAATACTTTTCGGGACAACGAAAGCACAGGCCTTCAGAACGAAGCTTCTGAAGTGCTTCAGGGTGAGGGGAAGGGTTGGTTTAGGTGTGGGAAGTAAACCGGTGGAAGCGGCAGAGGATGACGATGGAATAGTCGGTGGGGTTTGAAGGTTACGGCTGGTCACAGTTGGTGGAGTGGATGGAGAAGAAGAGTTAGAAAAATAGCTTCGTGGCTGGAACGGTTTTGGTTTCGAAAGGTTGAGTTTGTCTTCAATTAATTTGGATAACCCATAGGCTTGGTGCAAAGAAGTTGGTTTGTGGATAGCGAGTTCGGATTGTATGTCTGGTTTGAGGCCGGAAATATAGCAATTGAGGAGAGCATCTTGAGGTAGACCAATCGCAAAGTTTAAGAGTTTCTCAAACTCTGCTTGATATGCCGGAACTGTAGTGATTTGTTTTAACTTAAACAATTGCCGCCTGATGGTTGGCGTAGGTCGATTGTACGAAACGAATTTGTAATTCGTGTGAGAAATTAGACCAAGATCCGACAAGTTTGTTGTTGTCTAAGTACGTGTACCAGCTCAGCGCGTTGTCGGTAAAGTAAAACTAGGCCAAGGAGAGACGCTCGGCTTCCGGAATGTTGTAGTACTTGAGTAGTTATTGGCTTGGAAGATCCAATCCAAAGGATTAGAACCGTCAAACATGGGCAGTTGGATTTTGGGTTGTCGAGGGTTGGAGGAGTCGGTGTGCATTGGACTGAAAGAACCGAAAGAGAGGGACTTCTTTTCATTCTGTTGCATCAGGTTCGATAAGAGTTTGTTTGGAGTTCCATTTGTTGTTGAATGGAAGTTTGGATGGCTGGAAATTGAGCATCAGAACAGGCATTGGTTTCGGTGGTGTGGGCTAACAGTTTATCGAACTTTTCCGCAAGGGATTGAACCGACTCGTCGGATGGGTTGGTCTCCTTACGAGGAGGCATGGTGAGGATGACAATAAAAGCACCAAATTGTTAAGCAGGCCAAACTCCCAAGAAAGATTAAGATTAGAGACAAGAATGTTTGGGGCAATTTTCTGAATAATCCATTGAAAAGAAATTACACGAATATAAATATGAGTACTACCACTATATGCAGTTCTACCACTACTCCATTACTTTATTATTAGGAGAGAAGTTAGCAACCACTACTCCTTGAATGCACGTCCTAACAATTAAACATGTGACAAATGCAATTGAATAAAAACTAACAGCTTCGAATATTCTTTCAGTCCCTTAGCTTTGCGGGCTTCATCCTTTGTCGCTTGGGCCTGGCCTGTTGCATGTCTTTGTGCAGCCCATTTTCATTCTTCTGGCCCGTATCATCTGGCCACCAAGATCAATCGGATTAGCCCGTTTTGTATAAAAATAAGCAACCGCTTATAGGGACTTCAAATTTTTGGTGCCCCCTCCTTAACTAATTTTGATTATAATGTATATTATACATCATTTGCTTCTTTTGACAAAAAAAAAATGGTATCGTAGTTTGGTGGTAAAGTGTTGCACGATGCCCTTGGATACATTTATTTATTTATTTATATAATAACAAATTATAAAAGATTTATGAATAGTGTTTTTTTCGTTGTTCTTTTTTGTCCTTTGTGATTTTTTAATTTATTAGTTATTTTAGTTTTTTTATTGATATATTCGTTTTTATCGTTATCAATTAGTAGAGCCTAAAATCGACTAAAGTCACGCTACATTGCACGAGGGGAAAACGATCAAACTACCGCCCCGTAGCGCGGTAGGGAAAACCTATTTTATTTTTTTAATTGGTATTATCAGAACCGATATCAATATATTTTTTTTATCGATATTCGTTTTTGTGGTTTTCAGATGAGTCCAGCCGATAACGACCTAAGTCACGTCGCGTAACATCGGAAAAAACCGATCATATGACCTACGCAGCACGGGGAATAACAATCAAACTCCAGCAGCGTAGCGCGGGGTTAAAAACCTTTTTTTTTTCATTTTTTGACTGGTTTATTAGAAGCGATATCGATATTCCCTTTTATCGATCTTTGTTTTATTGGTTTCTCATGAGTCGAGCCAATAATGACTAAAGTCACTCGTGTGTCACGAGGAAAACGATCAAACTTCCGTCTCGTAACGCAGGGAATAAACCTGGTTCAAGTCCTTGTGTGACACATTTTTAGTATTTGCATATTTCTTGACAAAATCTTGCTGATCCAACCCATAAGGAGGGGAACGGGCCCAAATAACAGTCTAATTTTCTTTAATGGCCCGATGAGCCGATTGTGGCTGTGATAATAAATATTGTTTTAAATAAAAAAAAATCAATTTTCTACAGAAATTTTTACTACGAACCTATTTTTTTTACTTTCTCAAAACCCTTAAATATTTTAATTGTTTTAGGCTTTCTCAAAACCCTTAAATATTTTAATTGTTTTAGGCCCTAAAATGGTTAGTCACTCTTCTTGATCACTCATTCACCTACATACACGTATTCCTTTAACATTGAAATGCTAAAAACATCAAGTTCTAATAATCAAAAAAAAAAAAACCCAATTACCAAATTTAATCCAAACACTTGCAAGATTCAAAGTAACAAGAATTTATATCCCTTACTGATTTTCGCTTATCTTCACCAAGCAATATAAATATGTATCTAGAAAACCTTGACACTTGCTAACAATGTCATATATATTTAGATGGAATAGGCGGATGGAATAGGCTTAGGCTCTCTAACGCCCATTAGTGTGATATCATCGTACAATAAACTATACCGAAGTGAGTTGGTATGGCCTAGTGTAACTTTTTTTGAACCTAGAACAACTCACTAGTGCATGATAGTGTTCATTAACGTACACTAGCGTACATATCATCATACATATGTTATTAACACCAAATTGACTAGCTATGACCTAATACGACTTTGTATGTGAGGACCGTTTATCCATCCGATAACCTTAGGTCTAATCTGATTAACCTAGTCCAATATGCGCGGAATTCATTTTAGATTAGGCGACAAATACACAAGATTACTTTTCACTTTAATGTTTCATTAATACTTCAAATGTTTACGGCCTGGAAACAATTGGACAGGGCTTCGTCGTCTTGTCAGCAAAAGCAATACAGACTCAATGACCACACACTCCTATTTGTAGACCTTCTTACTTCGTGCGGACTTAGCTTGCTTACCTTTGTATGAAGTAAACATCACCTTCATACGAAGTGACCTTAACTACCTTCGTAAGAAATGATTACTTCGTACGAAGTAACATACATACATATCAAAATCTAACAATTTAATCCTATTACAGACACGGACATGACTCAAAGACAATTCACCATCACATGACAAGGCTCATTAATGCTTATTAGTGTACATATTATCATACATATATCATTAACAAGATATGGACTTTGTATCCATAATGTGACTTTATGTAATATAAAACAACTCATTAACACATTAGAATGCCCATTAAGGTCCGTTAGTGTACATATCAACATACAAGTGTGATTACACCAAATTCACATGTTTAAAACCTAATTCCTAGAGCTCTGTAGACGGTAGAACCATGAAACTGTTCCAAGACCATTATTGGACATGACAGTGAGAGGATGGCCCAGCTAGTGAAAGTATTGTGTAAAGTGTACTTTCATTTACACAAATGGGAGGGGGCAGAGGATTCCTCAAGGACATCGTGTCTACAAAAATCTAGTAGCCTAAGTACGCTTCTCAAAGGAAAGATCAAAGGTAATACCTATCTTGCAAAACTTGACTATTTTGGTTTCATCGGGGATTTTTTTGTATTTATATATGTGTTGTATAAAATATAAATATCTATTCACGTGGGGGATTGTTGGAAAAATATTCAGTGAAAATGAGCTTTCACTAATTTTGTTTATAGATTAATACATTTGTATATGTGTTGTATAAATACTCATTTGTGGGTTTGTGTTCTACCATGTGACCTGGATCAATACGAACCAAACCATCTATAAAACAAAGCTAAGGCAAATGAGATATCAATGCTTCAATTGTATGACTGGAACAACCAAAGATGAGAAAAATGGATTAAGTTTTGTCAACTTGTCCCACATAGGTGGATGACAAAACTTGAAATAGTTTATAAGGAAGAGCATTTCTTGTATATTGTATCCCTTTATGAAAACACTATTGGGGACTCTAAAGGGTATGAAGCATCTTAACTTGTGCAAACGCGTGCGTGACATGGGCAATGGGCGCAATGTGGTTTTTGATGGCGCAGATTGCATTCGCAATGCCACGAACCTTTTGAGAGTCTCCTTTTTATTTTTGTCCATGTGCCTGTGGTCAGATACATGGTGTAACACCCCAATCGCGTAATACAAAAAGACGCGGCGTAAATATCAGGGAGTCACGTTACAAATTGCTCAGCCACAACTGGTACTAAATTGTTTCATTATTATTACATTGTTTTACAATACAAAGAATACATGTAATTGTCTTCTGTTTAAAGAAGTCTAAAGCCCGGATGCATTCCTATGTGTAGCATGCTTGAATAATCGTCAACCTGAAACATATGTGAAAAAGAGACGTCAACAAACAATGTTGGCGAGCACATAGTTTTGTTGACCAAATAAATGACAAAAGGTTTTGTATTGCAATTCTTTGACAACTACGAGAATTGCCAATTGTAAATCGGCTCGTTTTAGCCAAGGAATGGCGAAAAGTTAGCTTTGCAATACATTAACTTGATTATGAAACTTGTGACAAAAGAGTTTTGTATATGGCATTATGATCATTACTAAATAATTTTCATGCCTTTGAAAATTTGTACTTTGTTCTTTGTGACCATATTGAAATCGTCCTTAAACTTGTAAGTATGTTATTAAAATCCAGTCAAGGATTTCGATAACTATACTGTAATTAGTCATAACTCGTGTGAGTATTAATTGAAATCAATCAATGATTTAATCTAATACTAAATATCCTTCTAAGAATCTATCATACAAATCATGAAAGGATTCTTTAAGGATTTGGATATCGAACATTGAAATCAGTCGTACACAAAATCCTAAAGTGACTCGAATTACGCTACAAGAGTAATGCAATAAGAACACTAATATATAGGAAGTACCAGCGACGTATCCACCATGTTCTTATGGTATTACACTTGTTTCGTTATCCTAATCACAACTAACCACATAAACACATAATCGTCACTTGTCACTTGTCTTGTCAACTTGTATCACATATACGCATTAAAGTACGGAAAATCCAATCAAGGACTACCAATAAGTACCTTAAACATTCCACACATATCTAACTATAAAGATAGGTAGACGTAATAGGAAATAAGCCTTGTGATGTGCTCTAAAATTTACATATTTTATACAAGTATTCCTACACTTTTGATTAGATTTATGGTCGTTTTTATTAAATTCTACTCGTGACTGGTTCGTACTTGAAAGTCGATAAAGTTGAGACCACAAGTAAAATTTATATATATTTTTGGGTTATTGATGTATATTTTTATTTGTTACTAGCATAATTATAAATATATATACACTTATTTTTATTTTTTACATATAAAAGTTGAAAAAAAAATGACAACGTTTAGTTAAAAAGAAAATGAAATGATGCAAGTCACTTCAAACAAAAACAATTTGGAATCATACTTTTCTGTTGACCGAATAAAAAGGTGTTGACCAAATTCTAACCTGTTGATGTTCACCGCCATATGATAGATTTCATTGTTTTGGGCCGGTTGAGTAGTCACGAGAGCGAGCCCACTTAAGGCATTGAAGTTGCTGGATCTTAAAGGGCTGAAACCAAAAAGAAAGTCGGTGGGAAATTTTAGAAACAATTATAAAAGGCTGCTAAATATTATAGCTGGGGAGACCACATCAACTCGTGACGGCAGACGGGATACAAAGAAGAAAGAGAAAGCGGTGGGTGATTTGTGAGGCTGAAAAAGAGAGAGGCTTGGGATCAAGGTTTCAGCAAAAAGTTTATCGCTTTTGTTTGGTTAGATATCGTTTATTATATTTAGATTGTTTAAACTCGATATACTAAACATGTTGGCTGAATTTTATTGCTTCAAATTTATTTGTGTTTCTCTTTCGACTATGAGTAGCTAAATTTATTATGGTTGCTTTGGTTTGATGAACTAGACGAATGGTTTAATTGAATAATTTTTGGTTGAGTGAATGTGATGATTTATATGTTTTAACTTTGAAGCCGAATCTAAATACTTGTGTGTTGGTATTGATTGGTTTGATAATATATTTGTTGATTTCACTGCTCTAGATACTTAGAAATATACTTTAGAGCCGGGAGTCAGTCTAGGTTGTAGCTTTAAGTCTAGACCTTGAAGGTGAGAAATCTAATTCAAGTTTAATAATTATTAGAACCAATTAATTAAAACGTGCAACCTTTTCTAGAGGTGAGAAATCTAATCTAGAATTGTTAGGTTATTAGTTGGGCGTTGTTTGACAGTTTGGGTGGCCGATAGCTCGGGTTCATCTGTTTATTCGCGTCTAAAGTTTCCTATGGATTCGGTATTCTTAGTTATTTAGCTTCATAATTTGAGGGTTTCAGTACATAAAATACTTTATACCTGATAGTTGTGAGACTTGGTGGTCGATAACTCGAGTCAGTCCATTTTAGCACTTCATCACTTGTCATACTGTTAGGTTCGATTTTCCTTCTGGGGGTTTATCGAGTTAGACAGTCTTCATTCAAAACCAAGGTTAGGATTTTATTCATGAGTCTAGGGATTCTTGCCTAGGTAACCTATTTTTCTCATACTTGAGTTTCAGTCCATTCTCTAGTTGTTTGCGCTTGCTGCTGTTTGGTCATCTATTCGTCTAAATTGCTTTTTTAGTTTAAAAACATTTTTTCTCAAAACAAACGAATTATTAGGCTAGGGCTCGATAGAGGTTTAGTATCAAGAGTTGCTAGATTGTGTCCACGGTTCGATACTCGGACTTACTTGTGATACTACTTACGACCGGTACACTTGCCGGTAGTGTGTGGTTTACGGGGTTTTCCAATTTTTTTTTAAACTTGTTGGATTTAATTAATATACATTTCACCTATCAAGTTTTTGGCGCCGTTGCCGGGGACACAGTGCACTTTTGAGGACGACCCGAGTCGGGGTTTAGCCATTTTAGTGCTTTCTTAGATTAGTTTGTTTTTTTTCTTCTTAATTAAAAAAATAATCAATAAAAAAAATTCAAAAAATAAAAGTTTTTGCTTTCTTAGGATGTTTGCTAGTTCTGTGTGCCTACTTGTTTAGCTAGCTTGTTTGTGATTCGTGTCGTTCTGCTTGCTCTTCAGTGCATGCACACATGTTCCTCGGGCCCACCTGATACTTCATCATTTTCTGAACCCGAACGCGAGTTTCACCGTCGTTTACGCCAGCCACAGGTACCTCTTTCTGATCTTGTCTTTTCTGTAGTTATGGCTGAACGTATGACCGTTGCTGATCACATTAGTGTTGCTCCCACCACCGTTTGCTCTAGCATCACATTTCCCACAGTCGAGGCGAACAACTGGACCATCCCACCCAACTTAATCAATACCATTGCCCATTCGGTCCAGTTCCATGGTCTTCGAGACGAGGACCCGCATGCTCATCTGACTAGATTCGGTAGGATCTGTAGTACTTTCCGCCTTATGGGCGTCTCTGAGGAGGCCATTCATCTTCGTTTGTTCCCATTCTCACTCACTGGTCAGGGCGCTGTTTGGTTGGATTCCCTCCCGTCTGGAACCATTACCACTTGGACTGACCTTCAGTCTAAATTCCTGCAGAAATACTTCCCACCTGCAAAGACCGCTCGTCTTAGAAATCTCATGTACGCGTTCACTGAGCAGCCAGGGGAGTCCTTTTTCGAGACTTGGGACAGGTTTAAGGTGCTTCTGAACAACTGCCCCCACCATGGCCTTGAGAAGTGGAGAGCCGTGGAGAAATTTTATAATGGTGTTTCTAAAGCGACTAAGAGATTGCTTGACTCCACAGCAGGAGGCAACATGATGAAGACCAAGACAGCTGCTGAGTGTCTTGAGATGATGGAGGATCTAGCCACCAGTACCTATACCGAGCTTGGCTCTGGGGGCGTTACTGCTGCCCCTAAGGGCATTCACACGGTAGATGCTAGCGTAGCTTTAGCCGCCCAGGTAGAGTCCTTGACAAAGATGGTCAAGGACATTCAGGTTAAGATGACTTCTAAGTGTGAGGTTTGTAGAGGTGGGCATGAGACGATAGATTGCCCGGTAGGATCTGAGGAGGACTTGAGTTTTGTCCAGAACTAGGGACGAGGCCAGGGTTACAACTCTGGATGGCAGCCACGCCAAGCCTCGAACTGGCGAGGCGGGAATCCCCCTGGATTCCAACCACGCCAGAGTCTCTTTCAGACCCCTGCTGATGGACAGAGTAGTGGAGAGCCTAAGTCTGAGCTGAGTGAGTTTCTAAAGAGGAATGAGGAGAGCCAGAGTAGGACTAATAAACTCCTAGAGTCAATAGTGATGCAGGGTGAGGCTAGACATCAGGAGCAGGTAAAGAAAATCAGGAGTTTGAGCTCATGTTTAGGAATCAGGGGTCCACCATACAGAGTCTAGAGAGGACCGTAGGAGAGATGGCCAATAGGAAGACTGAGAGGCCCGTAGGTACCTTCCCTAGTAGCACCCAGACTAACCCAAACGCCACTGCAAAGGCAGTGACTACTAGGAGTGGTAGAGGGGTAGAAGTTGAGAAACCGGTCGATGAGGTCGAGGAACCGGTTGATAAGGAGATTGAGATGGAGACTCCTGCTGGCGATGTGCACCCTAGGCTACGCCCAGCAAGTACAACACAGTCCAGCGAGTCTTCGGGAGAAAAGAAGAAGGAGAAGGAGCCACTTAGAGTCTATAAACCCACAGCTCCTTACCCTGGTAGGCTTTTAGCTAAGAGCGATTCTGAGCAGTATTCACGGTTCTTGGAGATGCTGAAAAAGCTACATGTGAACCTTCCTTTCATCGAGGCTCTGGCTAAAATGCCTAAGTATGCCAAGTTCCTAAAGGATCTTCTCATGAACAAGAAGAAACTTGAGGAGCTGGCCACTGTCACTCTTAGTGAAGAGTGTTCTGCAGTCGTGCAGAACAAGATTCCTAAGAAGATGACCGACCCAGGGAGTTTCACCATTCCGTGTTTGATCGGAGACCTCACTGTTAGCCATGCGCTGGCCGACCTAAGAGCTAGCATTAACCTCATGCCTTACTCCATTTTTGCTAAGCTCAATTTAGGCTAGCCATCTCCTACGCGCATGAGTCTTCAGCTCGCAGATCGATCTGTGAAGTTCCCACGTGGCATCGTGGAGAATATGCTTGTCAAGGTTGACAAGTTCGTCTTCCCGGTGGATTTCGTCATTCTTGACATGGACGAGGATTCTAAAGTTCCACTTAACCTAGGTCGTCCATTTCTTGCCACTGCCCGAGCCGTCATTGATGTTCTTGACGGTAAGCTTACTCTCCGCTTCGATGACGACGCAGTCACTTTTGATATCCAGCATTCGATGAGTCATACCCCGCAGCATGACGACACTCTTACTTTATAGACACTCTTATGTCACATGTAGGTAGCTTCCTCAATGAGGTTTGCGGTAGAGAGTCTATAGAGACCCATATGTTAGGGGTAGATGTCGAGGGCATCGAGTTGACCAAGTTTGACCTAGAGCAGGATTCACCATTACCATCTAGCGAGCCATCTATAGGATCCGAGTGTTCTAAGGTTTCTAAGGTGTTCGAAGTGTTAGAGAGAGAGACTTTTGAGGAGAAACCATCAGTGGAGATACCCCCGCCCCTAGAGCTGAAAGAACTGCCATCTCACTTGGAGTATGCATTCCATGGCGAGGGATCTCAGTTGCCCGTCATTATTTCATCGAGTTTGACGGAAGAGGAGAAGGAAAGACTGATGGTTGTTTTGAGGGCGCGCAGGCATGCTATTGCCTGGAAGTTAGTAGATATCAAGGGTATTAACCCTTCCTTTTGCACCCATAAGATTCTGATGGAGGAGGAGTATAGACCAGTGGTACAGCCGCAGAGGAGGCTGAACCCTAATATGCAGGATGTGGTGAAGAAGGAGGTGTTGAAGCTGCTCGACGCCGGCCTGATTTACCCGATCTCTAATTCTGCATGGGTCAGCCCTATCCAGGTAGTTCCTAAGAAGGGGGGTATGACCGTGGTGGTGAACGAGAAGAATGAATTGATACCCACCAGGACAGTCACCGGATGGAGAGTCTGCATCGACTACCGCAGACTTAATGATGCCACTCGCAAGGATCATTTTCCCTTGCCGTTTATTGATCAGATGCTTGAGCGACTATCGGGGCAGCAGTTCTATTGCTTCCTTGACGGTTTTTCTGGTTATTTCCAGATCCCCATCGCACCTGAGGATCAGGAGAAAACCACCTTTACATGTCCCTACGGCACCTTTGCGTACCGACGCATGCCGTTTGGACTATGTAATGCTCCGGCTACTTTTCAGCGTTACATGGTGGCCATTTTTCACGAGCTTATCGAGGACTCCATGGAGGTTTTCATGGACGACTTTTCTGTTTTTGGGGGTTCCTTCGATTCGTGTTTGCGTAATCTAGATCGAGTGCTAGCTCGTTGTGAGGAGACGAACCTGATGCTTAACTGGGAGAAGTGTCATTTTATGGTTCGTGAGGGTATAGTGTTAGGTCACAAGATTTCACATGCGGGGCTTGAGGTGGATCGGGCCAAGGTTGATACGATTTCCAAGCTCCCGCCGCCTACTTCTGTGAAATCTATTAGGAGCTTCTTAGGTCACGCAGGATTCTATCGCCGCTTTATTCGTGATTTCTCTAAGATAGCTAGACCTATGACCCAGCTGTTGGAGAAGGACATGCCATTTGTTTTTTATGTCGAGTGTACTAGGGCCTTCGAGTTGTTGAAGGAGAGGCTTGTTACTGCTCCCATTCTTATGGCTCCCGATTGGAGCCTTCCTTTTGAGGTTATGTGCGACGCGAGTAATTCTGCCGTTGGAGCGTGTTAGGGCATCGTAGGGAGAAGCATTTTCATCCCATCTATTACGCTAGCAAGACCCTAAACGACGCTCAGGAGAATTACACCACGACTGAGAAGGAGTTGTTAGCGGTCGTGTTCGCATGTGACAAGTTTCGGTCCTACTTAGTGCTTTCTAAGACCATTGTTTTTACCGATCACGCTGCACTTAGGCACTTGTTCGCGAAGAAGGACGCGAAACCCAGGTTGATTAGGTGGATTCTCTTGCTCCAGGAGTTCGACATAGAGATTAGGGATAAGAAAGGAGCAGAGAATGTGGCTGCTGACCACCTATCTAGGCTAGAGAGTTCAGAGAGTGAGAGACCTAGAGTGGAGACGATAAAGGATTCCTTTCCCCATGAGACGTTGATGTATGTGAGAGCCCAGGAGGAGGGCTATCCTTGGTTTGCGGATTTTGCGAACTACCTATCCATAGGAGAGCTTCCACACGAGATGTCATATCAGCAAAAGAAGAAATTCTTTGCCGACCTCAAATTCTACATATGGGAGGATCCTTACCTATTTAGGATAGGCGCGGATCAGATGGTTAGGAGGTGTGTGACTGCACCTGAGACTCGTAGCATTCTTGAGCATTGTCATTCGGGGCCGGCTGGTGGCCACTACGGGGGAGCGTACACCGTTAAGAGGGTGTTTGATTCGGGGTTTTGTTGGCCCACCATTTTTAAGGACGCCCACGAGTTTGTCCGTAGTTGTGATGCTTGCCAGAGAGCCGGCAACATCTCGTCCCGAAATGAGATGCCCCAAAACCCCATCCAGGTGGTTGAGATTTTTGATATACGGGGCATCGATTTCATGGGACCTTTTCCCATGTCGTGTGGGAGTCGTTACATCCTGATAGCCATAGATTACGTGTCTAAGTGGGTAGAGGCGAAGGCCTTGGCCACTAACAGTGCTAGGGTTGTAGTGAAGTTTTTGAGAGAGTTGTTTGCGAGGTTTGGCACTCCCAAGGCCATCATTAGTGATCGTGGCACCCATTTATGTAACTCGCAGATGGAGAAGGTGTTGAAACGCTATGGGGTCACCCATCGGCTTTCAACTGCCTATCACCCTCAGACGAGTGGACAGGTGGAGAATGCCAATCGGGGTATAAAGCGTATCATGGAGAAGACTGTCGGACAGGGCCGCATTGACTGGGCCGACAATCTAAATGACGCACTCTGGGCTTTCCGCACTGCGTATAAGAC
The DNA here is from genome assembly GCA_947069175.1 of Scalesia atractyloides. NCBI lineage: Eukaryota > Viridiplantae > Streptophyta > Magnoliopsida > Asterales > Asteraceae > Scalesia > Scalesia atractyloides. The sequence goes on from CAMTDV010000016.1 coordinate 45,345,218, forward strand.
ACCTATCGGGACCACACCCTTTAGGATGAACTACGGGAAAGCGTGTCATCTGCCGGTTGAGTTAGAGCACCGCGCGTATTGGGCCTTGCGAAAGGTAAATCTTGACATGGACGCCGCGGGTAAGAACCGGTTTCTCCAGATACATGAGTTAGAGGAGTTACGTGACGAGGCTACGAGAAGTCTTGGGCTTATAAGGAGAAGACTAAGCAGCTGCACAACCGCCACATTAAAAGTGTGAAAGAGTTTAAGTGCGGGGATCGTGTTTTGCTTTATAATTCCCGGTTGAGGTTATTTCCGGGAAAGCTGAAGTCGCGTTGGTGGGTCCACATTTAGTCACTGAGGTTTTTCCGTATGGCACTGTCGAGATTGAGAATGAGGAAGGCCAAAGGTTCAAGGTGAACGGGCATAGGTTGAAAATCTACATTGAGGGCCCATCCGAGGAGAGAAAGGGATAGACGATTGATCTTCCCGAGGTTAGCATGAGTGTGTGAGGTGTAGGTATATTTGTTGTTGTTGAGTTGTGTATATTTTCTTTCATATATTTTTCGAGTCAGTCTTGAGTCAGTTTTTCATGTAGAGTCGATATTATGCTTGGGTTTGCTATGTTTTGTTTGTGCAGGTTTGGAGGATACCGTCCGTACTCAATCTCCATTCAGGCTGCGATTTCGAGCTTATATCATATTATAGAAGGCAGCCCCAACATATCAGTTTGAACGACCTCGAATGGAATGCTATACGGTCGTGTACGGGTTCGGATTGAAGACACGCGCAGCTGGCACTGATTTTTATCCTAACCAGCTAAGTCCTTTCCGATTTGTTGTATTTTTGTATATTATTTTAGGTTTTTATTTCTTATTTTTAGTGGTCTTCCATCCTACATTGAGGGCAATGATAGTTTAAGTGTGGGGATGAGAAACTACGTTTTTAGGTAGGGTTGAGTAAAAAAAAATGAAAAATTTTTAAAAATCCAAAAAAATAAAAAAAATCCAAAAAAAATTGAAAAAGTTAGAAAATGTCCATGTCTAAGAGTTTGTAAATAAATACAGAAAATGATAGTAAAGTCAAGTATGTTCGGTTCTCAAATAATACTAATATGAGTATAAAAAGTTGAGCATGTGTCTGATTTAGGATGTGTGGATAGGCTCTTCCGGTTCTTAGGTCCTTTGAGCTGAAAATACTTAATATGTTAGGGTACCAGTGGGTGCTCATCTAGGAGAAATTGAGAACCCGAAACCGCCAATAATAGTATAAGGAATACCGTTATAAGCTAAAAGTTTTAGAATTTTTAATAAAAAAAGATGAAAAAAAAGAATAAAGGAGCTAGATTGAAAAAAAAAGTAGCGCAAGCCTACGTAATCTTCGTTGGGGATGGTGACTCTGACTCAGAATGCCTCTGGGATGTGTCGAAAAAATGCTAAACTACCGAAGCTCACGTGTCACTCTCGGGGATGGTGACTCTGGTTGAGACAGCCTCTGGGTTAGGTATGCAAAAAGTCTAGTGCTCATATAAAAAAAGCTTGATTCTAAATTCTTTGAGTTTTGGTATAAAACGGTTAGGAAATAGCCAATTGGTTGTTCCTTGTATTTCATAAGCTTGAGGCGGGATTAGGTAGAACCATGACTCTCTTGTGTGAGACCCTAGGTTGACTAGCTGAACTTGAACATAATTGAACATGATAAGGGCTTAGGAACCGGTAAGTGGATCGTATACCTGCAATCGTAAGTTAAAATGTGTTTGATTTTTAATTAAATAATCTGAATTTTGAGATCGAATATTATATTGACTATGATTCCGTAGCATGTATCTTTTTCAGGGACGAAAAATGTTTAAGTGTGAAGATATTTGATTTGCTCTAAAATATACATATTTTATATAAGTATTCCTACACTTTTGAGTAGATTTATGGTCGTTTTTATTAAATTCTACTCGTGACTAGTTCACACTTGAAAGTCGATAAAGTTGAGACCGCGAGTAAAATTTATATATATTTTTGGGTTATTGATGTATATTTTTATTTGTTACTAGCATAATTATAAATATATATACACTTATTTTTATTTTTTACATATAAAAGTTAGAAAAAAAATGACAACGTTTAGTTAAAAAGAAAATGAGATGATGCAAGTCACTTCAAACAAAAACAATTTGGAATCATACTTTTCTGTTGACCGAATAAAAAGGTGTTGACCAAATTCTAACCTGTTGATGTTCACCGCCATATGATAGATTTCATTGTTTTGGGCCGGTTGAGTAGTCACGAGAGCGAGCCCACTTAAGGCATTGAAGTTGCTGGATCTTAAAGGGCTGAAACCAAAAAGAAAGTCGGTGGGAAATTTTAGAAACAATTATAAAAGGCTGCTAAATATTATAGCTGGGGAGACGACATCAACTCGTGACGGCAGACGGGATACAAAGAAGAAAGAGAAAGCGGTGGGTGATTTGTGAGGCTGAAAAAGAGAGAGGCTTGGGATCAAGGTTTCAGCAAAAAGTTTATCGCTTTTGTTTGGTTAGATATCGTTTATTATATTTAGATTGTTTAAACTCGATATACTAAACATGTTGGCTGAATTTTATTGCTTTAAATTTATTTGTGTTTCTCTTTCGACTATGAGTAGCTAAATTTATTATGGTTGCTTTGGTTTGATGAACTAGACTAATGGTTTAATTGAATAATTTTTGGTTGAGTAATGTGATGATTTATATGTTTTAACTTTGAAGCCGAATCTAAATACTTGTGTGTTGGTATTGATTGGTTTGATAATATATTTGTTGATTTCACTGCTCTAGATACTTAGAAATATACTTTAGAGCCGGGAGTCAGTCTAGGTTGTAGCTTTAAGTCTAGACCTTGAAGGTGAGAAATCTAATTCAAGTTTAATAATTATTAGAACCAATTAATTAAAACGTGCAACCTTTTCTAGAGGTGAGAAATCTAATCTAGAATTGTTAGGTTATTAGTTGGACGTTGTTTGACAGTTTGGGTGGCCGATAGCTCGGGTTCATCTGTTTATTCGCGTCTAGAGTTTCCTATGGATTCGGTATTCTTAGTTATTTCAGCTTCATAAGTTGAGGGTTTCAGTACATAAAATACTTTATACCTGATAGTTGTGAGACTTGGTGGTCGATAACTCGAGTCAGTCCATTTTAGCACTTCATCACTTGTCATACTGTTAGGTTCGATTTTCCTTCGGGGGTTTATCGAGTTAGACAGTCTTCATTCAAAACCAAGGTTAGGATTTTATTCATGAGTCTAGGGATTCTTGCCTAGGTAACCTATTTTTCTCATACTTGAGTTTCAGTCCATTCTCTAGTTGTTTGCGCTTGCTGCTGTTTGGTCGTCTATTCGTCTAAATTGCTTTTTTAGTTTAAAACATTTTTTCTCAAAACAAACGAATTATTAGGCTAGGGCTCGATAGAGGTTTAGTATCAAGAGTTGCTAGATTGTGTCCACGGTTCGATACTCGGACTTACTTGTGATACTACTTACGACCGGTACACTTGCCGGTAGTGTGTGGTTTACGGGGTTTTCCATTTTTTTTAAAACTTGTTGAATTTAATTAATATACATTTCACACATCACGTTGTCACATTGTCTTGTCAATTTTGTATTACATATACGCATTAAAGTACACAGAATCCAATCAAGGACTATCAATTAGTACCTTAAACATTCCACACATATCTAACTATAAAGATAGGTAGATGTAATAGGAAATAAGCCTTGTCACATTGTCTTGTCAACTTGTATCATAAAATCATAATCCTAATGGTGATTTGGATAAGGCTACGAAGAGTAATACAATAAGCACACTTATATATAGGAAGTACCAGCGGCGTATCCACCATGTTCTTATTATATTACTCTAGTTTCGTTATCTATATCACCAAAAATTCTACACATAAACCAATTGTTCATCGTTCATTGTTCATTGTTCATCGTTCATTGTTCATTGTTCATCGTTCATCGTTCATTGTTCATCGTTCATTGTTCATCGTTCATCGTTCATTGTTCATCGTTCATCGTTCATTTTTCCTCGTAAAGTACTTCTTAAAAATCTTACTATAAAGATAGAAAGATTTAAGAGCGTACTTCAGACATCATTTGAGAATCTAACTATGAAGATAGAAAGATTTTACAAGGATATAGGCTCTAAGACCTCTTTAAATATCGTACCATCAATCGTCATGTTGCATAATCAGAAATAACACACAAAAAGCACTTAGTAAACATATACATGCCATACATTTAAGAAAAACTGATTACACATATGAATCACCCCAAAAGCATTTGGAAAACATAAAAGAGGGTAGCAATGTACTCGCCTGGGATAGCGTAGAGATCTTGTTCAAATGATATAACAAAGCTCAAAGGATCAAGAGTTCAAGTGTTGAAGTGGTTCCTAGTGTATCAGATAAATATAATGTTAGTGTCGAAACTTGAAAACGAGAAATCAGATAGAATGAAGGATATAAACCAAACAATAGTTGGATCTTGTATAATATGGTTCATATTACCTAACATTCTGATTTGGAAGCATTTCAAAAGGTTTTGGCTTGATACGGCTCGCTATAGTGGTTTACGCCACTTTAACGGGTCATAAACGTAACTAGTGGTTCAGATGGTAAAATATGTCCTATAACAAGTCTAATATGTCAAAACCAGTTTATTTAAGTTGTGAAATCAGTTTAGATGTCAAAATAATGTTCGTATATGTTTAAAACTAATTATGTGTAAAAAGGGCATTTTCGGCATTTTAAATAATACATAGTCGACTTGTCATTTGCCGATCCGAATGGTATGACCATAAGGTATAACCTCAGAGAGTTATTCCCTATGATATTATAGTCATAATAATGGTTTTGGTCGGATCCTAAAGTTGACCAAATGGGTTAGCTTTGAAAGTCAAAGCGGTGGTCAAACCACTAGGCTTTTTGACTCTAAATAGGCATTTTAACAAAGGCGAATAATTTGACATGCTGCGACATGTCTAAATAAGTTTATCAAAGTATTTTGGCATCAAAACAACCTGTTTTAATACCCGAAAATAGATCCGTTGCAAAATGCGCAAAAATCGCATTTTGACCGAAACTTTGACTTGTCAAAATAACAAGAAATGGTGGGAATTGGTAGGCATGATTTTTAGGGATCATAACCACCTTGATTACTTATCATCATATTGCAAGTTTCAATTGAGCTATATCTTGATCAATTCATGATCAAAACTAAAAGTCAAACAGAAAGTCAAATTGTTTGATTTTTAGTTCATGTAAGCTATAATAATTGAACAAGACATGAAGGAACACTTACAAACACAAATGATTGATCAAAGATCACCAGAGAAAGCTCCAAGGTTGTTGCAATTCGGATCTATAGCTGATTTGAGTATGAAGGTGATTAAAGAGTTCAAGAATGGACATGAGTTTGGTATTTATAATGATCCAAAGATCGCCAATGACAAGTGTTGGGCAAGGTGTTTAGGCATGGATTAGTGTCCCATTATGTGTCCAAAGCAGAAGAGAAGTGCCAAAATTCGTGTTCTTAGTGTCCTCAATTGAACAGTTGTTGCCAGTCATTTGCTATTTTAAATTTTCTGTGTCTGATAGCTTCTCGCGGGCCGCCAGTCGTTTAGGCTTAGGGACTCGCGCCCCGCCAGAAGGTCAGAATTTCAGAATTGGCAGAAATGGTCCCCACAGCCTCTAAACTTGTTTTTCGACGCGTTTTGGCACTATTAACACCTATCAACCCAATTTTTAAGCTTTATAAGGACAATAAAGTATAGGGAACTTGAAATATGTCCAAAAATGTTCCATAGGTCAGTTCGTTTGATCGTACGGTCGCGGTTTTCGGTTAATTACGACGAAAAGCGTAACGAACACGTGTATGACCGTAAATCCGTAACGAATGGAATTTTTGCATTCAAATCACTAAAATATGATATTTCAATGATTACAAAAATTTTTGGATATCCGTACATGTTTCGGATAGCGATTTACGCATAAAGGCATAGTTTCACAAAATTTGCAAAATAGCCCCTGAAGTTACAAAAGTGTGATTTTGCCATACCGAAGCCCCCAAAACTTATTTCTAAGTTATGTGAAGGATATTTAAGGTATGTTAGGCTTGTGTTCTTGTTTCGGAGTGTGCATCGCTGCGAGAATCGGCAGACTTTCATAGTTTGTCGTAATTAGTCCCTGTGATCAAATAAGCTTGTTTTTTACACATCAAACCCTCCAAAACTTATTTCTAAGTTATGAAAAGGTTATTTAGGGTGTGTTAAGCTTGTTTCACTGTCTCGGTGTATACGTCATGTTAAACAGCCTTCGTTGGCGTACCGGTTTACGGTTTCGCTTATAGAAGTTGTATAGGAATTTGAAATCGATCAAGGACTGAATATGTGAATTTGTTTTTGAAATAAACTCGTTTTGAATCTGTAAAATGATTAAAATGTCTCAGGTGTCACAGTCTCCCCTACTTTAAGAAATTTCGTCCTGAAATTTATTCAAATGAGGCCGTGGAGTGTGATTGAAACAACTGGCTGATAACAAGGCTCGAGTTTCCAAAGATGCGGAGCATCATTTGGTTTTGGGAATGTTTGGGGGATCCAACGCGTAATCGTATTTATTCAAAATATCTCAAGGTATTCGGAACCTTTAGAACTTTTGAATCTTTAAGGCGTCATCGATTGCGTAAAAACGGCATTATGTTATACTAAGTCTTTAGTGTAAATCCGAGCAACAAAAAGGGGTGTACATTCAAGCCTGGCCATACGTACACGGTTTTTAACGTCCCACGAGGTACATCCCATGTACCATGAGCATCTCATGCATAGGAGACGGGTCAACATACCTATGGCATCAAGATCGTCACCTTTAACACCATAATATACTCCCGGTCGGCTCGAATAGAGTTAATGAATGTACTCGTCAATCGTCCATTGCATTCAATAACCAAATAACAAATATTCACATAATCACATAATGGTCCAAGATAACATAAAACCTTCAAGTGATCCTGGTAGTGTTTCGAAGAATAACACAATAAGAACACTTATATATAGGAAGTACCATCGGCGTATCCAATGTGGTCTTATTGCGTCATATGCTTCCCGTTACCTAATCACTCTAGATTTTATGACACCATCTTAACAAAGCTTACTATGATTCTCATGTGTCGATCCTCGTAAATAAGTGTGCACCCATAATTACACGTTTCGTCACATGGTCCACATAGCTCCTCTTGTTAAGTAAGGGAAACAGATAATAAGGTCGAAACAATAACTAAACCAGATAATCATCGTCATAACACAATATTGACATCAAACATACATCATCACAACATAGTAATTATTGAATTTGGGTGTGTTTCATACTAGAAATGATGACACTACTTGTTATGCATACCACAAAATTAGTAGCAGGTATTTCATTCTAGTATAAATATTAATATATGTTTCACACTAACCGAACTGGTAGTATGTACATATACTAAACGAATATGTATTTGTAAATCGTATGCTAAGTCAACATGCGAAGCAACATCGTATTCATGTACTATACATAATAGGTAACCAAACTATATATGTACCGTCATGAAAACAAAAGTAGAAGTAATAGGCACATAGTATTCGTAGTGTTTGTTTTGCAGCGATTGTACGAATGCACTAGTGTGCAAATCATAATATGTTATTCTTGCTAGATTTAGTTCCTAATAACAAGAATAGAATCCTCGAAGTGGGTATGTAGTTGTAAATTTCACATAGTGTAATCATATTGAAATTTGTAACTGGAACGCGAATAAATGAAAGGAAACCTCTTGATATTCATATTGTCATTACAAACATAGTTGAAATATCATTCATAGTATCTAGATAACATAAGGAAAATGTAAAGGTTCAAATGATCATGAGTGCTCGATCGTCAACTTGAACCTCATTGACATCGTACATTTGTCCGTTAGCATTTGCAAGTCTCGGGCAGTTTCGCTTGAAATGATTTAAATCACCGCAATTGAAACATGCTCCAGCTGGATATCGAGGTCGTGTCTGAGTAGGGGTAGCTTGATTTCGGATGCGACATGTCACAGATAGATGCCCAAAATGACCACAGATTGTACACTGGCGGCATGGAGAATTTGCTGGGTGGTGATAGTTGCAACGATTGCACCGAGGATGTTTCCCACGATAAAACCCCCTAACGGGTATGGAGTTGAGTGGGATTGGCGCAGGGATTGCATAATCCCTTGAAGTCTTGCGCTTCTTAGAATTTCTAGAAGATTCACCCGTTGTTTCTTGCATAGCTCGTTTCTTGTCTCCGTTTCGAAAAAGTTTCCCTTTCCTAACCTGGGAGTTGGTTAGGGTGGGTGGCAGCTAATTCTTTAGCCTCCCTAAGTGTCGCAGGTTTGCTGCCAGTGACAATATCTTGGATTGGGTTAGGCAGGCCATTAATGTATTTTTCAATGGCCCGATCCAATGGTGTGACCATAGTGGGGCAGAGTAAGCTCTATTGTTCAAACCGGTCAGTGTAGGCACGGTTTTCCCCACTATCCTGTTTGAGATAGTAAAATTCGTTTTCGAGTGCCCTTATTTTGTGTCGTGGGCAGAATTCTTTCATCATAAGATTCCTGAATTCTTCCAATGTTTGTGCCATAGCTACTTCTGCACCTCTGTCCCTCATGATTCCGTTCCACCAAGTGAGTGCTCTCTTTTGGAAAACACTCGAGGTAAACTCTACTTTGCGCTCACTAGTACACTAAACATGGCGGAATGTGATTTCTATACTCTCAAACCATTGTAGGAGCCCAATTGCTCCTTCAGACCCATTAAACTTGAGTGGTTCTGCCGAGTCAAACACATTTGTAGTTACATGGCGTAGGAAAATTGTTGTTGTTGTTGTTTTTGTTTTGATTAACTTGGGTCACAATGTCTGGGAGTAGAGCAGCCAAATTCTGGGCGATCATTGCTGCCATTTCAGTGTACCAAGTAGCGCCACGGTGACGATACATCTTGCAGAAATAGCTACAGTAAAAACAAATTAGGTGAGATTTCGTAAGATTGTTATAAGTTTAAAACACCATAGTAAATTGAAAATTTGGATTTGGCATTTGTTTAAAAGATCGTGTTCTTGTCCTTGGGAAAATTAGTGTTGTAAATTTTGTATTGAAAATTGCTTGAAAATAAACTTTTGTTATATTTTCAGATAAGAAAATACAAACCAAATTAATGGTTTGTGTTATAAATTCTTTACCATTTAAAATTTTATTATTTTTAAGAACTTTCAATCTATTTTTAGTTGAGTATTTTTAAAATAAAGAAACTTTTGTGGATTTTATTTGAAAAATCTCATCCAAATGATAAAAATTTTGAAAATTTTGAAAGTCAAAAACTTGTATTGGAAAATAGAGTAGGATTATAAAGTGTAATGAGATGAAAATGAAATTTGTTTCGTGTATGTTGAATATTGTCGTAACATATTACCGAAGGTAACATGTCGGAGTATTGTCATACTGGTAGTAGTAAATCGTTCGATTGATCAAGGTAGATGGGTTTTCATAATGTTTCGAGAAGTCATGCTTTAGCCTATAAGTGAACACTCACCCTAAGAATTCCCAGGTAAGAGTGACTAGTCCGATAATGCGGATTTGTACGAACACTCTAGGCTTAGACAGAAAACTCGGGTACAGGCGTTCACCCTTCCAGATTGCATGAGTTCATATTAATAAACCCAAGATTTCGACGAAAATGTTTGAGACTAAAACATTTTGAGAAATCCTTTTTTTGATAACTTGTTTGAGATAAATGAGTCGAGAAATATTCTTGACAAAAACTTTTTGAGAAAATGTTTTGATAAACCTTTTGATAAATTGTTTAAGATAATTAGATTGAGAAACATTTTGTTGAGTGCGTTTGAGGAAACATTTTTGAGAAACCTTTTTGATAAAACACTGTAGAGGAATACGTCGAGAATTATTTTTTACGAAAAAGTTTGTGAAAATATTTGAGAAATACTCCGTTGAAAATGTTTTGATAGAAAAACATTTTGGGATATTCCTTAAGGCGTAATGCCTAAGGATTTAAGATAAACCATCTAAGGATAGATGATTTGTGAATCATAGAGTAGTTGTGGCACGAGTAAGGATGAGGATTAGGATAGAAATCCTAAGTCTACTAATGTTCGGGTCTGTATAAGGGTTATAGACTAGGTTAAAGGCAATCTAATAACCTAATTCCCGATAACCAGTGCTCTGATACCAATCTGTAACACCCCAATCGCGTAATACAACAAGACGCGGCGGAAATATCAGGGAGTCACGTTACAAATTGCTCAGCCACAACTGGTACTAAATTGTTTCATTATTATTACATTGTTTTACAATACAAAGAATACATGTAATTGTCTTCTGTTTAAAGAAGTCTAAAGCCCGGATGCATTCCTATGTGTAGCATGCTTGAATAATCGTCAACCTGAAACATATGTGAAAAAGAGACGTCAACAAACAATGTTAGCGAGTACATAGTTTTGTTGGCAAATAAATGGCAAAAGGTTTTGTATTGCAATTCTTTGACAACTACGAGAATTGCCAATTGTAAATCGACTCGTTTTAGCCAAGGAATGGCGAAAAGTTAGCTTTGCAATACATTAACTTGATTATGAAACTTGTGACAAAAGAGCTTTGTATATGGCATTATGATCATTACTAAATAATTTTCATGCCTTTGAAAAATTGTACTTTGTTCTTTGTGACCATATTGAAATCGTCCATAAACTTGTAAGTATGTTATTAAAATCCAGTCAAGGATTTCGATAACTATACTGTAATTAGTCATAACTCGTGTGAGTATTAATTGAAATCAATCAAGGATTTAATATAATACTAAATATCCTTCAAAGAATCTATCATACAAATCATGAAAGAATTCTTTAAGGATTTGGATATCGAACATTGAAATCAGTCGTACACAAAATCCTAAAGTGACTCGAATAACGCTACAAGAGTAATGCAATAAGAACACTTATATATAGGAAGTACCAGCGGCGTATCCACCATGTTCTTATGGTATTACACTTGTTTCGTTATCCTAATCACAACTAACCACATAAACACATAATCGTCACTTGTCACTTGTCTTGTCAACTTGTATCACATATACGCATTAAAGTACGGAGAATCCAATCAAGGACTACCAATTAATACCTTAAACATTCCACACATATCTAACTATAAAGATAGGAAGACGTAATAGGAAATAAGCCTTGTGATGTGCTCTAAAATATACATATTTTATATAAGTATTCCTACACTTTTGAGTAGATTTATGGTCGTTTTTATTAAATTCTACTCGTGACTGGTTCATACTTGAAAGTCGATAAAGTTGAGACCGCAAGTAAAATTTATATATATTTTTGGGTTATTGATGTATATTTTTATTTGTTACTAGCATAATTATAAATATATATACACTTATTTTTAGTTTTTACATATAAAAGTTAGAAAAAAAAATGACAACGTTTAGTTAAAAAGAAAATGAAATGATGCAAGTCACTTCAAACAAAAACAATTTGGAATCACACTTTTCTGTTGACCGAATAAAAAGGTGTTGACCAAATTCTAACCTGTTGATGTTCACCGCCATATGATAGATTTCATTGTTTTGGGCCGGTTGAGTAGTCACGAGAGCGAGCCCACTTAAGGCATTGAAGTTGCTGGATCTTAAAGGGCTGAAACCAAAAAGAAAGTCGGTGGGAAATTTTAGAAACAATTATAAAAGGCTGCTAAATATTATAGCTGGGGAGACCACATCAACTCGTGACGGCAGACGGGATACAAAGAAGAAAGAGAAAGCGGTGGGTGATTTGTGAGGCTGAAAAAGAGAGAGGCTTGGGATCAAGGTTTCAGCAAAAAGTTTATCGCTTTTGTTTGGTTAGATATCATTTATTATATTTAGATTGTTTAAACTCGATATACTAAACATGTTGGCTGAATTTTATTGCTTTAAATTTATTTGTGTTTTCTCTTTCGACTATGAGTAGCTAAATTTATTTTGGTTGCTTTGGTTTGATGAACTAGACGAATGGTTTAATTGAATAATTTTTGGTTGAGTGAATGTGTTGATTTATATGTTTTAACTTTGAAGCCGAATCTAAATACTTGTCTGTTGGTATTGATTGGTTTGATAATATATTTGTTGATTTCACCGACATGCAAACACGAAATATAAACGCAAACCATAGGGGGTTTAGATATACCTTCGGTTAGTAATAAACCGGTTGAGACACCGAGGTTCAACGAACAAGTGCTAGTTATACGAACTATTGAAACACGGGTTCGGGTCGGGTAGCAGAGGTGGTGGCCGGCGGTCCTAGCGGCAGCGGCACCCGGCGGCGATGGCAGTTCTGGCCGGCGGAGACGGCGGCGGTGGTGACGGTTCTGGACGGTTTGTGGTTGTGGGTGTTGTGAGATTATTGCAAGTTCTTTCTACTTCTCAAAGCAAGACCCAACACCCCCTTTTATAGCACATGGAGATCCTTTGCATGGATTCTTATTGGTGGACATAATGCATGCATTCCAATTGGTGGGCATAATGTATGCATTCCAATTGGTGGACTTAATGCGTGTGTGCTAAGTGTTGGAGGTCCTTTGCATGTGCGATAAGTGGCGTAGCAAGTATACCCGTCTCTCCCGGTCAATGTACCCATCTCTCAGTTAATACCCGCAACAATGAAATAATCGCGCTTATGATCATAAATATAATTATGATGCATTTCGCATATTGTTCGTAATTATCAGTTAAACTAGTTAAGTGGATTTAAGTTTGTTGCCCACGGTGTAACTCTTACGGGTCAAGACCCGGTCGGTAGCGTTGACTTATCGAACCGGACATAAATATCCAACAGCTCCCACTTGGACGGTCTCTGATAAGATCTCAACGCAGATAGCCAGCGGTGTTCTAGCTACACATAGCTGCCCCCAACAGGTCATGACACTTTAAAGTCACTAACCAAGGTATCTTCCCTTTAGCAACGGCTTGCTATTTGAAGATAATAGACTTATTGTAATCGTTGTCATCTACCCTTTCTGTAAAAGACATCGATTGAACAATGAGACATGGATCAGGTTCAATCTCATATGGTGTTCAATCATTATCGTTCTTGCTCAAGAATCAAAGTGGTCCAATCAAACACACAGTAAGTTTGGGTAAAGCCTTACACTTCACCAGTTTGAATCAACGAGGGCGCCCAGATGTCTAACTAGTTACATACTATGTAAGAGTACAGAATTCCCTCTTGACTACATATAAATCCCACTGAAATTCAGAGCTATTCCCAACCAATGCCTTTATGATTGGCAGTTACGCGACAACGGTTGACACAGATCAAAGAATAGTCTTTAGTAAACGAAAGTTCTAGTATGTATCTCTGGTCAGAGGATACTAAATGAGTATACCAAAATCAAATACATCTTATGACCAAGATCCATGAAGATGATTTGATGCGAGTTACATCCGACTTCATTCGTAATGAGGTCTGTGAGTTTGGAAGTCAACTCCTTGAGTCCAAAGTCAGAATAGTCTTAATTCAGAGTTTTCCCACGAGTCTGACCGACTACGGATAATTTAGAATACAAGATTCATGGATTAAACGTATCAAATTCGAACACAGTTGTAGAATTCAAGAATTGCATTTAACTAGTAAATCAAAATGAATGCAAGAGTACAACTGTTTGATGTTCGTACATCCAAATGCTAAATCAAAACATATCACTAGCTAATCTAAGCCCAATAGAGTCCATGTGACGATCATGTTTTTCTTGAGTCATTGGCTTAGTAAATGGGTCAGCTAGGTTTTGATCTGTGTCAATTTTGCTTATAACGATGTCTCCACGTTCCATAATTTCACGTATATAGTGGAACTTTCTTAAAATGTGCTTGGCTTTGTGATGGGATCTAGGCTCCTTGGCTTGAGCAATAGCACCTGTGTTATCACAAAATATCTGGATGGGTTTCATGATACTTGGAACCACATCGAGATCTGTTATGAACTTCTTCATCCAAGCAGCTTCCTTTGCGGCATCCGATGTGGCAATGTACTCAGATTCCGTGGTGGAATCAGCCACAACACTCTGCTTGGAGCTTTTCCATGATACTGCTCCTCCGTTGAGATTGAACACGAAACCTGTTTATGAGCGAGAGGTATCTTGGTTAGTTTGAAAACTAGCATCAGTGTAACATTTTATAGTGAGATCCTCATTGACTCCTCCAAATATTAAGAACATATCTTTTGTCCTTCTCAAGTATTTAAGGATGTTCTTAACTGCAGTCTAGTGGGCAATCCCAGGGCTCTGCTGGTAACGGCTTGTCATGCTTAAAGCATACGAGACGTCTGGCCGAGTACATACCATAGCATACAGGATAGAACCAATCGTGGAGGCATATGGAACTGCTTCCATTTGCTTTAACTCACGGTCCTCGGAGGGAGCTTGTGATTTGTTCAAGACGGTTCCTTTATTCATTGGAACACTTCCTTTCTTGGAGTTTTCCATTTTGAAGCGTCTTATCACTTGATCTATGTATGTGCTCTGAGTTAGCCCAAGAAGTCTCTTAGATCTATTCCTATAGATCTTGATTCCCAGAATGTAAACGACTTCTCCAAGATCCTTCATTGCGAAACAAGATCCCAACCAATGCTTAATTTCCTTAAGCATGGGGATGTTGTTTCCAATGATCAATATATCATCTACATACAAGATGAGAAATGATATAGCACTCCCACTAGCCTTTCTATAAACACAAGGCTCGTCTTCGTTCTGGACAAAAACCAAACTCTTTGACTTTCTGGTCAAAACGAAGATTCCAGCTCTGAGACGCTTGCTTGAGTCCATAAATGGACTTGTTTATCTTACATATCCTATTGGATATTTTGGATCGATAAAACCGTTAGGTTGAACCATATAAACATCTTCAGAAAGATGTCCATTAAGAAAGGCGGTTCCCTTTGCCAAATTTCGTAATCATAGTACACAGCTATGGCAAGTAATATCCTGATCGATTTGATCATAGCAACGGGCGAGAAAGTTTCATCATAGTCAACACCTTGAGTTTGAGTAAAACCTTTCGCTACTGGTCGTGCCTTATAGGTTTGTATATTTCCATGCATGTCGGTTTTTCTTTTGAAAACCCATTTGCTCCCTACTGCCCGAGATTCGGGGGTATCTCAACCAAGTCCCAGACTTGATTGTCACGCATGGATTGCATCTCGGCTTCCATGGCCTCTAGCCATTTCACATAATCTGAATTAGAAATAGCAGATTTGTAACTAGTAGGCTCGTCATCAGACTCGGCTACTGTCAGGACTTCAGAACCATCAATATACCAAAGGTATCTATCGGGTTCTTTACGAGTCCTGATGCTCCTGCAAAGGCTTGTGTTCAAGTCTGAATCAGTGTCAACAATTTGTTGTGGTTTAGACGTTCCGACCTCCTCAACGGTTGTTTGTGGTCCTTGAACTTCTTCAAGATCCACTAGGTTACTTCCAGTTCCTCGACTAAGAAGTTCATCTTCAAGGAATCTTTTAGCCTTCCTTTTGATGGAAATCGTATTTGCATTAGGATGGTAGAAGTAATAACTGCTTTGGTTATAATATCCGACGAAAACTACCTTTTCGCCTCGAGGGTCGAGCTTGTCATCAGAATCACTTGTGATGTAAGCATCACACCCCCACACTCTAAGGTAACTCAGGTTTGGCTTACGCCCATACCATATCTCATATGGAGTCTTGTTCACCTTTTTGGTCGGCGCTAGATTTACGAGTCGTGCAGCAGTCATAAGAGTAAAACCCCAAAAGGAGTGAGTCAAATTTTTTCTACACATCATCGATCGAACCATATTTAGCAGGGTTCGATTTCTCCTTTCACACACGCCATTAAGTTGGGGTGTGCCTGGTGGAGTGGGTTGTGAAACTATTCCACGTTCCTTTAGATGATCGAGAAATTCTAAGCTTATTCACCGCCTCGATCTGAGCGAAGCATTTTAATCTTTCTATTAAGTTGGTTTTCAACTTCGTTCTGAAACTCTTTGAACTTTTCAAAGGTTTCATGCTTATGCTTCATAAGATAAACATAAGCATATCGACTATAATCATCGATGAACGTTACGAAGTATCTCTCGTGATTCCTAGTCATGGTTCTAAAAGGACCACATACATCTGAATGTATGAGTCCTAATAGATCACTAGCTTGTTCACCAACATGGGTAAAGGGATCCTTGGTGAGTTTGCCAGCTAAGCATGATTCGCAATCATCAAATGAGTCCGCTCCGGTGGATTCAAGAATCCCCTCAGACTGGAGCCATTTTATGTGAGCCTTGCTTATGTGGCCAAGTCTATAATGCCATAGGAATGAATCACTAGTACCAATTTTCTGACGTTTAGAAAGGTGATATATGTTATTGTTAGGTTGAACATCAATTTCGTAAATACCGTTTCGAGGTAGCCTCAAAATAGTAAGTACCATTTAGATAAGCAGAAATAGCAACATCATTGAAAACATATCTAAATCCTTGTTCAAATAACAATGAAACTGAGATAATGTTCCTAGTCAAACCAGGAGCAAAAAGACAATTGTTCAAAACAACAACATGACCAGAAGGACATGTAAGATTAAATTGCCAGTTGCTAGAACTGGGACTTTCTTCCCATCGCCAACAATGAGTTCCATGTTCCTTGGTTTCAGTTTCTTCCACTTCTCAGGATCTTGCAAGACATTAACGATGTAATAACCACATCCGGTATCAAATACCCATGTGTTGCTAGAAATAGTGAAAAGCTCGATAACATATATCAGAATACCTGAAGAAGTACCTTCTCCATTGGCCTTCTTAGCTTTAGCTTAGAAAGATACTCGGGGCAGTTACATTTCCAGTGCCCCATCTTGTTACACTCATAGCATTGCCGCTATTCTGAATGAGGGGCTTTAAAAGCTTGTTTGCTCTTGTTGGTGGCAGGTTTGGCAGCAACAAGAGCCTTTCCTTTATTTTTGCCGTTGAGACTTTTCTTTGTTATGGGCTTCCTAACACCACCAGATCGAACCATTAACACTTGGTTTGTTTTGTTGGAAATGTTCATCTCTGCCATTTTGAGCATCCCATGTAGCTCCGACACTGTCTTTACCCAGTCATTCATATTAAAGTTCATAACAAATTGATCATAGTGACTGGAAAGAGAGTTGAGAATGAAGTCAACAGCCATCTCATCTTGGAGAGGATAACCAAGTTTGTTTAATTGGTCGATGTAGCCTTTCATCTTGAGGACATGAGCACTAACTGAGGAACCCTCTTGCATTCTACAACTTATGAGTTATGGTGTCATAGCGTTCCTGGCGGGCCTGATCTGAAACATTCCTTTGAGTTGCTCAATCATGTCAAAGGCATTCATGTCTTCCATATTCTTCTGAAGATCTGGAGACATGGTGGCTTGCATGAGGCAAGCAACTTCTCGGGCATCTTCTTTATGTTTATCGAAAGCCTTCTTCACAGCAGCAGTACCATTTTCAGGCGCTGTTGGAATTGGGGTTTCCAAAACATAAATCTTCTTTGCCATTTTGAGAACGATTCTCAAGTTGCGGTGCCACTCAAGAAAATTGGTGTTATTTAGTTTATCTTTCTCAAGTATGGACTTGAGAGCAAAAGAGGAGTTGTTTTCAGATGACATCTCTTAAGCAAAAATTATTTAATTAGTATTTTCAATGTATTTGGTGAGACGATAAGGAACGAGAATCCGGTTAGAAGCTCTTCCTAAAGGCAGCTGTAGCACGCAACATTAGCAAGAGGTTCAAGCGGACTGACAACGACTGTCAATTGTTTGAAAAGCACAACTCCCGGGGTTTATGAGGCTGCGAGGACAACCTTTTTGCCCTTGCATTGATACGTTTGGCCTCATCTATGCCACTTTTATTCTCGAGACAGCTGTAGCACGTAACACGAGAAGAAAAGTAATAGTCATCCTAAAACGGTCACATGTGGAAGACAAAGCCTTGCACCTTGGAAGGATAAACTACACACCAAGTGTTGTGCTATGGCTCCAACACTGATGGTTCGCATTATGCCCAAGTGTTACTAGTAGTAGGATGGCATAGACCATTGATTTTAATTTTACCAAATAGGGTCGTTATAGTTGGGTTTTAATTTAGATATTAAATTTGCGACTATACGAAAAGGACCCTTTCACCTCTCGGAACAATTAGTTTTGGATAACCTATAAAACTAAGTTTGTCGCGACTTGAAATAACCAACTAAAGTTAATAGCGTAGACTATTAAGTTTATGAGTTTTAAAGATGTGAGAAAAAACATGTTTTAAAACTCTAGTGGTTATATAAATTTACAAGTTGCTAGAACTTGCTTTTCTCGATTTCATTTTTAAAAACCCCTTTTAAAAATGCGTATTGGTATTAGGTTGATTTGTAATAGCATTTATTAATAAGCAACCATAATAAAAATGAATATGTAAATCATATGGGCATGGTTATGATCTTCCTAAAGCCATGTAGCAAGATCAAGGGGTCACGGTCACAACACACAAAACAACCACAAGGTAGACTTGAGTGCATCTTGGCATTCGGTTTTGCTTCGGGTTCTTCGGGTCTTCGTGTCAACAATATTTAACAAGTAAATATAATAAAGACAAGAACCCTATATATTACAACTTTGAACCACAAAATGGGCCAAAACCATAAACTATCTATTACAACTTTGAGCCGCAAAGTGGGCCAAAACCATATACAAAACCAAACATAAAACACAACCACAAGGTCGGGCCAGATTTACATATTCAACATAACCAAAGGTTCGTTGAGGCAAGTTTTGGTCATCTAAAAGTTAACAATTAAATATGACCAAAAATATATATTGCCTTAAAATAAAATAAATCAAAACTTTATACTTTTAAAGTTTATGATTTATTATTCCGGTGAAAAATAAAGACCGGTTTCGGTTTGCATGTGGTGAGCATCGGCTCTGATACCACTAAAGGATATCTAGTGGTATAATTTTACTTTTATTTTATGAACCCGGTTCATTTAGGCGCATATTTATTTTGTTACAAGGATTAGTCAAAACACTTTTGACACGCATGTATATATATATATTTATGTTAGTTAAAATAAATCTTTAACTAGTGAACAATATGTATATGTACATATTTAAACAACGGAAGCGTATGTAACAAAATGACATAAACATTTTTATACCAAGGAACATCCGTAATGGAACAAGGTCACCGACATGCAAACACGAAATATAAACGCAAACCATAAGGGGTTTAGATATACCTTCGGTTAGTAATAAACCGGTTGAGACACCGACGTTCAACGAACAAGTGCTAGTTATACGAACTAGCGAAACACGGGTTTGGGTTGGGTAGCGGAGGTGGTGGCCGGCGGTCCTAGCGGCGGCGACACCCGACGGAAATGGCAGTTCTGGCCGGCGGGGACGGCGGCGGTGGTGACGGTTCTGGCTGGTTTGTGGTTGTGGGTGTTGTGAGATTATTGCAAGTTCTTCCTACTTCTCAAAGCAAGACCCAATACCCCCTTTTATAGCACATGGAGATCCTTTGTATGGATTCTTATTGGTGGACATAATGCATGCATTCCAATTGGTGAGCATAATGCATGCATTCCAATTGGTGGACTTAATGCATGTGTGCCAAGTGTTGGAGGTCCTTTGCATGTGCGATAAGTGGCGTAGCAAGTATACCCTTCTCGCCCGGTCAATGTACCCGCATCTCAGTTAATACCCGCAACAATGAAATAATCCCGCTTATGATCATAAATATAGTTATGATGCGTTTCGCATATTGTTAGTAATTACCAGTTAAACTAGTTAAGTGGATTTAAGTTCGTTGCCCACGATATAACTCTTACGGGACAAGACTCAGTCGATAGCGTTGACTTATCGAACCTGACATAAATATCCAATAGCTACATCCTTTTAGGGACATATTGCCCCCAAACATAACTGTTTGAATATTTTGATTAGCCGTTGGGCCATGGGCGTGACTTTTTATCAGGCTTTTCCATTTTGACAATTTCTTGGTAGCGCATATGACAAACTTAGTGTTGGGCTTCATTTAAAAATATATCTGAGCCAGCCTGGTTTAACTTTGTTGGGCGGAACTCCGAAGTTGGTGGCCTGCATAGATTGGTCTAGCAATGATTACTGACCTAAAACCAAATAACCAAGTAAGTAGGGGTGTTCAATTTCAAATCCATTTAATGACATCTAAAAGAGTGTTTGTTTCCGATTTACCTGCCACTGCCACTGCCACTGCCACTTTATTATGGTTTTGGTTGGAACTTAATAGCAACTATTCTAGAAACGAAAAAAATAATAACAGTATGCCAACAATTTGTTGGATTCTTAGGAGCATCATGTTCACGGAATTATTTAATGGGTTTGGAATTTGAGATAAAATAAATAAATAAATAATTAGAGTCTGAGTTGTAATTCTTTTTTTTTTTAAACGACAAACGGAACTTTATAAACTACAGAAAACAAACGCCCCCATAGCAAGACGCTATAGAGATCAAGGAACAGAAGATAGTTTTTGAGAAACTTACAAAACAAAATAAGAAAGGCAACCATAATGGATACACTAGCTACACCAAGAAAAATATATCCACTCCTCCCAAGAGAATAGCTGCACCTTAGTTCTCTGTTTCATCCATTGGGATGATTTTTCCTTGATTTCTTCGATCAACTTGTAAGCCACTCCGTTTTTTGATTGCGTTCCGATTTTGCCAAATGCTCCAAGCTGTTAACGTAAAAATTGCGTGTACTGCCTTCTTTTTAACCTTTTGCCATTGCTGGTCGTTGAGCCAGTTAAACATACCTTTAAGTGTTGTCGGTTTCGATGTTTTTGACATTTTCGCCCAGGTACATATTTGAGACAATACCAGATCCGCTATATCGCAATTTACCAGAACATGGTCTGGCGATTCCTCCACACGTTCACAGACCCTGCATAACTCTGATGGTAATGGTACTCCTCTTGCCCTCAGTTGCGTTGCTGTAGGAATCTTCCCATCCAAAGCTCTCCATACGGACATACAACACTTCTGCGCAGCCCACTTCTGAGTTGTAATTCTTGATATATCTTTAAAGGAACATTTATTTATCATTTTTTTTGTTTATTTTTGTAGTAATCATGGTACATTTATTAAATGACAACCATGATTCACTCATGATTTTATTACCACTGGTACCACCAGTGTTTTAGAGATCGCTAGTCGCTAGTCGGGCGGTGGAGTACTAACTAGGGATTAATCAGATCGGAATTTTTGTATGTAATTTTTAAACTTATATATATACACACACATTAATATCAATATAATACTTAAAAATAGTTCAAAATTCAAACAACTAAGTTTAAAACATAGCAAATCAAGTATTTAAACATTCAAACATTAACATATTAGTTCAAACATTTTTAATGGGTTAGAAACATGTCTTTTTTGGACCATATTGGAACTAAACAACTTGGGCCATGTTTTAATGGTTAGAAACATTTGTTTGGGCCAGATTTAAACTAAAAAAAGTCGGCCGACTAGAAACGATTTGGCCGACTTGGGCCGATTTGGGCCGCCTTACACCGACTCCAACTACCGACTAATGGTCTGACTAGCTCAAAATTAATCAGCCAATGTCCGACTAGCATCTATACCGATTTTTACAACACTAGGTACCACTGATAGTGATTTCAATGGTGTAAATTATAATGAAAGTCAAATATGTATTTGAAAACGTTGTTACTATTCTCAAATTCCTAAATCTTATTCTTGAGGGCGTTTGGTTTGCGGAATGTTTGGAATTGGAATTAGAATTTGAGGGAATTGAATTTGGAATTTAAACATTCCACTTGGAATTGGAAATTGTTGGAATTGGAATCTCAATTCCATTTTGGTTGTGTTTGGTAGTCAAATGAATTGTAATCTATCACCCTGTCACCCACAACCCCCGGTTCGGGTCGAAACCGTTCGCGACGAAACGGTTCGGGTCGAAACGGTTCGCGTCACGGTTCGATTCGTAACGTTATGGGTCAAAACCGTTCGCGCCGAAACGGTTCGATTCGAAAAGGTACGGGTGTCGAAACGGTTCGCGTTGAAACGGTACAGGTCGGAACTGTTCGCGTCGAACGGTACAGATGGGTCGAAACGGTTTGCGTCAAAACGGTTCGATTTGAAACGGTACGGGTCAAAACAATTCGGGTCAAAACGAGGTACGGGTCAAGATGGTTCACGTCGAAACGGTACGGATCGAAACGGTTCGCGTCGAAACGATACAGGTTGAAACGGTACAGGTCAGAACGGTTTGCGTCGAAACGGTACGGGTCGAAACGGTTCGCGTCGGAACCGTTACCGGTCGAAACAGTATGGTTCGAAACGGTGCAGGTTGAAAACTTCGAAGGTTCCAATGAATTTACTTTAATTCCTTCACATATAGAAATGATTTTGAATTCCCTTAGTTAAAGGAATTTAAAGGAATTCATGCCTAATTCCAATTCCAATTATATCGTCAATCAAACACATGAAGATTGGAATTGAGATTTCAAATCCATTAAATTCTGTGAACCAAGCATATTAAGAGATGGAATTCAGATTACATTTTCCTTAAATTTCATTGAATTCCTACAAAGCAAACCCCTCTTACATCCTTTTACACTTTATCTCTCTATATATATCTCCATATATCTATGTATATATAGAGAGACAGAGAGAAGGTTGTGTGAATAATAACTCCCGTTTAAAAATGATTTTATAATGACTAGTTTCGTTTCATTTTTGATAAAATAGAATACATTATTTTATGAGTAATTATTGAGCTACTATCAGTGTGAGAGTTTGTATCTTAACGTGTTCTAACATTGACTAATTTCGTTTCATTTTGATGATAAAATAGAATACATTATTTTATTAGTACTTGTTGCGCCATTATAAGTATAAATTTTTTTATCTTAACCGGTTACAACATGAAGACTTTAAAATTCTGGTGAACTAGTACAAGTAATATACATTAAGCTAACTGAGTTGCGTCTAAAAGGTACATCTTCTAGCATGCATTCATCAACGGATAATAAATTACACTACACAATATAATATTTACTGAACGATCTTAGCTACAGTTTATGAACTAGACAATAAAAGGATGTTGATTGCAATTCTGCCATCAAGACTTTCTTTAACAACACTCTCACCTAGGGCGGTAAACGAACCGAACGTTCAACGAACAGTTCGTGAATCCTTCGGTGGAAAGTTCGTTTATGTTCGTTTGTTTAATAAATGAACGAACATAAACAAGAAATTTCGTTCGGTTAGTTGGTTAGTTAAATGAACGAACACTAACAAAGGTCTCATCCGTTCGATTGCGTTCGTGAATGTTCGATAAACTTGTAGGAACGTCCACGATTAGCACGGGAACCTAATTTGTTATCTATTGTCCAATTAGGCGGAAACTAATGACAAGTTAACAAAATAACAAGAATTACTCATTTAAATGTTGTTTTCATTGATCTAAATTTCAATACATTCGAGAACCGGATCCGATAGAGCTTCGCCGTCTCTGTGCCAAAATCTCTCTAGTTACAAATGAAATAACCAAGGCACCTATTTATAGCTAAACAAGTTCGCTGGTAGGAGTAGAAGTTCGGGCGAACTTGACATAGTCAAGTTCGGGCGAACTTGACTTCTCAATTCCAATCTCAAGCGAACTTGGCTCATTTCTCACATAAATACGCCTCGTTTCTAACAGATTAAGCCCTAATCGCTCAGACTCGATACATAATGACGTAGGCAACAGGCATATGCACCAACAGACTCCCCCTTGGATGTTGCCGTAGTCATAACTTTTAAAATATTCTGAGTCTTCCGATCTTTATATCTTGAATAAACTTTAACGTATTGATCTTTATATCCTCTTCCTTCTTCTTGAGCTTTGTCTTGATAAAACTTTAAATCATCATGCTCCCCCTTGCTTTAAGCTTTGCTCCCCCTAGCTTTAAGCTTTCCGGTGTCTTCAGATTTTGCTTTATCAACTCCCCCTCAATCTTTACTTCCTGTCTAAATACTTTCAAACATTCAAATAAATATTTTAGATTCAAAAATCTGTTATAAAATCTCAAAGTTTGAATCTTCCTTTTTAATCTTTATAAATCTTTTAGATGTTTCAAGTTCAACTTAATGACCTTGAATACATTTTACATTTAAATCCTTCAACTTTCATACTTTTATCATTTGATTTGTGAAAATCCACTTAATTGATCAAGTCCAAGTTAATGACCTTGATTAACCAAATATGTCAATCCGAGTCTAAATTAATGACCTCAGTTTGAAAAACCATTATAAACAATCTGATTTTAAAGTTTCAAATTAATGAACTTTTAAACATTCATCAGATTTTCTTACCAGACTTTGAAGATTCGTTCTCCATCATTGGCTTGTTTGAAACTAATGCAGAAACAAAACCTTTTTGAATTTTAGAAATTTTATACTAAAACACACTGAAAATCTTGTTGATTTTTATCTGTAAAGCAATTAAGAAAGTAAACTATGTACAAAACAAAGTACGCTATGTATAAACATATTTACAGACATATTTTTGTGAATTCGTGTCTAAGGATTATATCAGTTGATTGAGACATATCAGCAGTACCGTTGACCTTTCTGATGACTTTAAGTTTTAAACTCGTTTACCAAGATTGTCGATATGTTTGTCCACTTAAACTTCATCACGTTTATCAATTGTTCCAAGATATGTTAAGATATGATTTATGAAACTTGACTTAACTATGGTTCCCACCTCTTGAATATACCCCCGAATCCAGATTTCCTAGATTTCATCTTACAGGTGATTATAACGTAATTGATATCTGTCATTGGGTTGTGCGAGGCCTTGAGAGCTCAGGTTAGTACTACCGTACAGACAAAGAGATTAAGACTCGACTTTAAGGTGTGTTCCATTTAAGGAATCTTTTTAGCACTGCAAATGATTAGATCTTTCGATTCTTTTCAAGTTTGCATGCAGCTTTTAGGGATTTATAGCAAAAGCATTATAGAAGTTCTAGGCTATTGCTTCCGCAAAATCAGAAGAACTTGTATAATACCCCAGATATCAACTATCTATAAAGACCTCGTATCTCAGAATAAGGCAACCATTCAATCGAAATTTTGGAGTACTAAGTCCATATATCCAAGATGTGTTAATCCACAAGATTTAGCAGTTGTAAAATTTAGTTTATATCCCGCAAACAATTTACTGAACGTGTTAAGTCTATCGACTCATCCACAGTAAGACTTGTTTATCACTTTTAAACTTTACATTTCTTTAGCATACTGTGATAGTCCACTGATGTATATCATTTCCTTTTTGTGACACCAAATTTTTTTGTCTTTTTTCAATGTTTTTGAATTTTCAACATTTTCATATGTTTTTTGATTTTTCTGCTTTCCTTACTCCCCCTAAAATCAAAAACATATTTTTTGGTTTTAGATTTTTAAGAAAAAATTCTTTCTAAAAATATAACAAACCAATAAGGATCATAAGAACTCGTCGTCCGATCCTTTTTTTCATCTTCTGCATCATCACCTATCAGCAGAACAGACCATTAAACTTTGTTAACATGAATTTATAAAAGGTTTGATATAACAATCAGTGTTCTGTTTAACGGTGTGGTTTTTCCAAATATCTATTTTCAACCACTTTCTTTTGAAATGACAAAGATTTTGACATTCTAGATAAGTTAAAAATCATGAAGCTCCACTATCCAGATATAACTTTGACAAAGCGGATCTTTTGGAACTCCTGCACACAAAGCAGCTATTTGAATAAGGAAACCCAAACCTTTTGGTTTTGGGTTTGACATGAAAAGCATCATAAACACTTTCAAAATCATCATCAAACATTTCGTCCAATGTTGATTCTGAAAACGTTTTGACTTTTTCTTTCTTTGTCTGTTTGATTACTGATTCGGTTGATTTAATATTTTCAGTTATGTCAGTAACGGACTTTGATTTTTCAGATGATGAAAGCCTTTTCTTAGCAACCCAGGATTGTAGCTTGCTTTATTGATATAGAATCTAGAATCTTTGTTTTCATCTAATTTTGAAGTTTCACCTTTTTCAAATGTTGAGTTTTCAATTTTTGAACTCGTTTTAGGTTTCACTTCGTTTTTAGATTCATAGTTTCTATTTGACACTGTATCAGATTTCACAATCTCTGGTTGTTTTTGCTTTTCATCTTTTGATTCGGTTTTTCTTCGTGGAAACACAGGCTTTAGATTCAGACACTTGCGAGCAATATGACCAACAGTATTGCATTTAAAGCAAGTTCGGTTATCTGAAACATTTCCACTAGTGGGTTTTACTTCACTTGTGGACTTTGTTTTAGCCTTGTCCCGAAGTTCTTTTTCTTTCTTGAATTCATCATTCGGTTTCTTACCAATCATACCTTCTTCCTAAACCGTATTTGTCCCATACACAAACTTCATGTGTTTACCTTTGTATTCATGAAATGGCGACTTCTGGTTCCTTCTTGGTTCTTCTTCACTTTCCTCCAAACCCAATCCTGCTCTCCTGTTCTCAGGAAAATCACCACCAACCTTTCGATAATTGTCAGCATTCTTTTTAGGTTTTGAGTAAAATCTTTTCTCGTTTTTCTCAAGATCATCTGATGAAACTTCTACCAGTTTGAAAAATTTATCAAGTTGATCTTCTCTCACATTCCGAATCGGAACACTATCATCGAAGTATAATCTATTAGATTCCTTAATCTTGTACATGACAACATTAGGATCATCACTTAGATCATGTTCTGATGATGTATCGTCATCTTCAGATTGTGATTCCGAGTTGTTCGAACTTGATTTGGCTCTTTCAGAGCTGCCTTCATCAGAATCATTTCCTAAGACATTTTTAACCAAATTTTTTACCACCGCTTCATTGTCATCATTTGATTTCGTAAAGTCTACGTCAATGTTCTCAGACAATTTATCTTTCTTTTCTTATAAGAGTAAAAGATTAAATGCCTTTTCAATCTCATCATCTTTCTTGCATGAGTAACTTGCAAGAAATGGCGGAGGAACACTTCCGTATACTTTACGCTTTGATTTATCATCATTTTCCTCCGACTTAATCGTAGGTAAAATGTGATCAATGACATATGCGTTTGTGGTGTAACTTTTCAGCGATTGTCTTACCCTTTCTGTTTCAATCTTTATGTCATGAAGCTCACGCTTTTTTTTTGGCAATAGTATTAATGTACATGTTAATTGCTTTTTGTTTTTCAATTACCGTAGCATTTAACATTTTAACATTAGCACTGAGTTCACTATTAGCTTTTTCGACATATTTATATTTGCTTGATATTTTGTCATAAGCTTCTTTCATGGTTCTGTAATCATAACGAAAGTTTTCGTTGTGTACAGTCAATTCTCTTAAGACTTTGACTTTATCAAGACATGGTTCACAAGGATTTGCGTACTTTGTGCAAGGTTTTTCAACCTCCACAACTTTCACAACTTCCCTTTCAGACATTTTTATCTCAGCTTTTACCTTTTCTGCCTCTGATTTCAAAGCTTCTTGCCTTTGCATCTCAAGGTAAGCTAAATCTTCTTCCTCAGCTCTCTGCATATATCCTTCGAGAATTGCATTCTCTAGAGCAACATCAACATACGATGTCTCAGATTCATCCACTACCTCTGCTATCATAGCAACACCAGTCTTCTTTCCGATGTATCTGTTCCAGTTAAAACCATCTTCTTCATGAGTAACAACAAGAGCTTGTTCGGTTGTCTTTGCGGATTTATCTTCTACTTCGACTTGTGTTCTTTTTGGATATGGCTTGTATTGAAGAGCTTTCTTGTAATACTCATTGTTACTGTCGAAAGGATTATGGTTTCCACCTGCTTCTTGATTGTTACATTCACGTTTAAAGTGTCCCTTTTGACGACACCTGAAGCATGTGACTTTTGACTTGTCAAATCCGAGCTTATTGCTTGAATTACCAATATCCCTTCCAGTGAGTGCCACAAACTTGGTAACTCTTCTAATGATAGATGCCCGACTCCACTTTATATCCATCAGTTCCAACTCTTCTTCGTCCACCTGATCATAACCTCGGCAGTCATTTCTGGATTACCGATCTTTCCAGCAACAAGACTTTCATACGATTCAAGAACAGTAGCAAGAAGTGCTATGTGTTGTTTGGCCACCTTTTCTGGATATAAATTCTTCAAATCAACTGCTATGTTGCACTGGAAAACATTTTAATCAGAACTGGTTTGGCTTGTCTGATTTTGGAATGAAGAGCTTGAACCAGCACTTGTATATCCAACATATGGAGAACTTTGATTTGGAGAAGAATTAGTATTGGCACTAAAAGCTGTTTGAATTTTCGGGCTTTGAATCGGAGTATCTTGAACACCTCCTTTATAATAGACACCAACATCTTGAACAACATTAGCATTCTTTGACTTTGCAATTTTCATCAATTCCATTTCATGACCTTCCAATTTATCGATGAAGGATGACAACTTGAAATGTCTCCAAGATGGACTATTCTTCAGAATCATAAGATATGTTGTCCATTCTCCTTCTGGAAGTGCATCGGCCAACTTCTCGATTTGTTCTTCATTAGATCTTTTGATATCATGTCTCCGCATCTGGACCATGAGGTGACAGTATCTATCTATCTATCATCTGTTTCATTGTTTCACCTTTAATCATCATGAAGATCTTGAACTCTTTCTTGATTAAGGCCTTTTTGCTTTTAATCATTTCATCACTTCCTTTGAATTTATCGCAAAGAGCATGCCATAATTCTTGTGATGTTTCATATTCTGGCAAAAGAATCAAGATATCTTCCTGAACTGATTGTTGTATCAAGCTAATCATTTTCTTCTCAGCGACATAATTTTCTTTATCAGTTGCTGAAAACTTGTTTAGCGGAAGATCTTGATCACGCTCATCCTTTGGCCATTTGTACCCATCCTCAACTGCAACCCAGCTGTTGAATTGATTCGCTTGTATCCAATTCACAAACTTTTCCTTCCACCCTTCAAACTCGTCCATACTCATTAGCTTTGGCGGTTTCGACGTGGTACCCATTTCGTTGTCGATATTCATCTGGTTTGCCGCAATAGTATTAGCATTTGATGAAGAAGCCATCTGTGAAACAAACACGTTGTGGAAATCTTCCATTTTGTCAATTTGAAGACTTATCTGAAAATACGATAAAAAACACTCGAAATTTGATTAGAAACAGACAAGTTCGGTCGAACTTGTGTAAAAATCAATTTTGATTTCAGCTTTCAACAAGTTCGGTCGAACTTGGATGAAAGATTCTCAAATTTAATCACAATCACTCAAGTTCGGTCGAACTTGATGTGAATTTTGAGACAAAACTTCACTTCGAGCGGACTTGTGAAAAAGATTCAAGAAAAACAGTAAGTTCGGTCGAACTTATGTGATATTTCAACGAGTTTACCAAGTTCGGGCGAAGTTGTGAATAAAATTCAATGAATTTTGATCAAGCTCGGTCGAACTTGATCAAATATATTGGAATTTTCTTCAAGTTCGAGCAAACTTATCGCAAAACACTTGAAAAATCTATCAAGTTCGGTCGAACTTGATTAAAAATAGTGAAATTTTAATCAAGTTCGGTTGAACTTGATGTTAAGTTCGGCTGAATCTTGTTTCCAAAACATTGGTTTTCCAACTTTTTGATAACAATTTGATTGAATTTGATGTCCAAACTCTCAGGGGTTTACCACAAGTGTATTTTACATGATATATTCAAATTTTAGCCAATTTGTTCCATGAAATCATCAAATATATGAAAATGTTAAGAAAAATGATAGAATGGAGATGAAATAGAGATATTCTTGTCTGATTCCAGCAAATTTAGGTATCCAGGCTCTGATACCACTTGTAGGAACGTCCACGATTAGCACGGGAACCTAAATTTGTTATCTATTGTCCAATTAGGCGGAAACTAATGACAAGTTAATAAAATAACAAGAATTACTCATTTAAACGTTGTTTTCATTGATCTAAAGTTCAATACATTCGAGAACCGGATCCGACAGAGCTACGCCGTCTCTGTGCCAAAATCTCTCCTAGTTACAAATGAAATAACCAAGGCACCTATTTATAGCTAAACAAGTTCGCTGGTAGGAGTAGAAGTTCGGGCGAACATGACATAGTCAAGTTCAGCCGAACTTGACTTCTCAATTCCAATCTCAAGCGAACTTGGCTCATTTCTCATATAAATACGCCTGGTTTCTAACAGATTAAGCCCTAATCGCACAGAATCGATACATAATGACGTAGGCAACATACATATGCACCAACAGTGTTGATGAACATTTGTTCATGTTCTTTTGTTTACGCTGTTCATAAAAGATTTTTGTACATTTATTTATTATATCTAAACATTTTATATTCTTTACTTTATTACCCTAACAATAAAACAGGAAACCTTATCTCACTTTATTTTTGTACCACCCCCTTCCTTCCTTATTATTCATATCAATGAATACATCGACCTTTATTCCACTATTATAACTTCAAGTTCCAGCGCTGCTCTCTCCGCTATCTATTTCTAGCCTCCGCTGCCTTTGCCATTTTGATTTGTGTCCGTTTGTGTTCGTGAACACGTTTATTTTCTTAATGAACGAACATGGAAAAAAAACCCCGTTCGTTAACGAACGAACATGAACAAGGTGTTGTTCGTGTTCATTCGGTTCGACCCTCACCTCCTCCAAGAAGCTTTTAGTTTGTTTGATTTTGAGGGTTTATTAGTTAAATTTTATGTTACTCTTCTCTAAGTTTCAAAGTTGTCACTTTTGTTTCCCCATTCTCTAAAAACATTTTGACCCTTCGACATTCGAATATGTCTCGATATAATTACGAGTACGAGGTTGTTTACGTTTTATATGAAGTGAGTTACTTGGTGTTATAAATTTTTGCTTTTCTTTACGTTTTTTGGTTTTGGTTGTTGCTTGCTACTTAGCAAGGTTCTATCCCCCTCCCCCAATGCTGGTAGCATGGTTTTACGGTTCGCTCCGCAATGCAAGGGACCTTAAAGCTAGTTATACACAAAATATGACATAATAGTCTAGCTTATATATATATGGCTAGGTTCATGAGTGAACAATGGTGTATTTTTGAACAAAATGAAGTTATCCTGACTATTGATTTTGTAGATCTAGATTTTTCCTTTAGTGGCAAAAATTGTAATTAGCTTTTGTAACTTATATGTATTTTAATAGACATAAGGGTATAATATTATTTTTCTTTCTCCATTTAATTAATTGATTTTTTCTCTTTCTGGTTTCTCTTTCCAATTAAAAGAATATTTAATTACATTTTATATATTTTTCTCTCTCACAAATTACCTAACTTAATATTTGATAATTTAAAAAAAATATACAAACATTAAAAAGTATTGTTTAATCTATAACACGATTAAAATATTTAATTACATTCTCTATACATATATGTATTAGATCAGTGTTTGATGAAAAGATGCATAATGGAAACAAGATGTAATAATACGCAGATATATAAGTTTGGTATATACTGACATGTATACACTATGTACTTTAATAATACACAGGTGTATACGTCTAGTATATATGTACTTGAATAATACACAGGTGTATAAATCTGGTTTATACCGACCTGTGGGAACAAGATGTAATAATAACAAGTGTATAAGTCTTGTATATACTGACCTGTATACACATATGTTAACAAAATAATTTAATTAGGTTTAATATTTAATTTAAAAAAACATAAAAGTTTATTTTAAAAAAACATTACCTCTTTAATCTCTTATAATTTAAATAATAAAGAAATAATTAAAAATGAGAGAGAGAAAGAGAGAGTTTAATAGATGAGAATATTAATGGAGTTAATAGGGGGTTAGGTTTTTATAGGTTTTGAGTGGTGATGTAGTGGGTTACTTTTGTATTCACATTGGTTCTCGCGGTTCTCACAATAAAGGTGGTTCTTGCATGAACCTTACCATATATATATATATATATATATATAATATATATAATAGAATGAGAAGGGCCTTAAAACTAGTTTTACACAAAATATGACATAATAGTCTAACTTGTATATATACGGTAGTTTTTAATTTTTTTATATGCTACACTTTTCTCATCAGAATCAATAACATAAACCTTATTGTTAGACTCACTCAAAGTTTACTTATTATAGGTTTGTTTTGAACATTTAACTTGGGCCTTTCTCTAGCTCTACTGCAATCACAATCAATGGTATCAACCTAGAACACCACCGGCTGGTAGCACCTTCACTTCAACCCTCAACTCACTATTGGCCGACCACCATAACCCTCCCCTATCTCTATGTCTATCTGTATCCTCCCTTGTCTAGTCTAACCTCTCCACTCCTATGTCTAAGCCTATCCCCACATCCGGCAGACCGATACACACCTGAAACACTACCCCCTTCTTCTTTAATGCTCTAGACCTTCTCTACCAAAACTGACGTCGGCCTAAAACAACCCCTCTCTTACCTGAATTAGAGAACTGTCACACCCCGACATTAACGTGTCTTCCGGTGGGCCCGGTGGGGAGTATCACAACGTACAGTTGATATCATCATAACCAATAAGCATAACACAGCGGAAGTCTGGAGTAAATAAACTATTACAACCGATAATGTCTAGTGTCTAAAATAAATATATACAGACATGGTTGTAACTAGATCCACAGGCGGATCGAAATACATACAAAATGATAACAGACTATAAACAGGCAATTTCCTAAGGTCATAACTCCTTGGTTATTTGCCCCGCAGCTCTCGGCCTATTCCGTACTTGCAACCTGTAACTTAAGCTTTTGAAAATACGTCAGTTTACACTAGTAAATACGCTCAACCGACTCATTTTGAAAACCTTTTCGAAAATGGTTTTAGGTGCACAAGGCACATTTTCATAAATAACTTGGGATTGTACAAATGACTTTGTATACAGATTTACATGCTGGCTTTTACATATGAGGCCCGGTACAGAAACCGAGACATGATCGACTGACACACCACTCTGAACTTTCACACAGAAAGCAGGATAGCAATTACCCAGTGTATGCCTACACGTCATGCTATATTGTCGTGGCCACTAGCAATTTAGTGAGCCAAGGATATCCCAGACACGGTCAAGCCCACCCCCAATGTTTTAGTTTCAGTCAAAACAGATCAAAACTGGGTTATGTAAGATTTAAGTTAATTATCACATACCCGACCAAGCGATAGTAGTCTACCGTATCCCAAGCCCGTATAGGGAAAATAAGTTAAGAGTATTTACCTGAATTGAAGTTCATAAGTAATCTAAATCTAGCCGTATTCCAGTGCAAGTACAGAAGCAATCTGCCGGGAGGCATTCAGTATGGAGTGACGGTAATTAATAACCAATATTAGAATGCTAACCGGTCCTTATCCTAGACTTGGACCGGTTAGTCTTACGCTAAATTGTGACACGGTACGAGACGCTAGATTAAACGGTGACTGAAATAGAATGTTAATTGGACCCGACAAGTACATAGACTTGTATTATATGGGAAGACCAATAACATTCTGGATTTTGATAAGGAATGGACAAAGTTAAACCCATCTTGGTTAAAATACGTAAACTAGCTACGTATGTTTAACCGAACGCATATAAGCGAAACCGGGTAACTGTAAGAGTCGTATATAATTTCCATAATGAGATATATTTAAAATATGTTATAAAATCAGTAACATTTGCAAGGATAGGCCCGAGTTATATTTGAAACCGATTTATGCCCAAAAGGGCATTTTGGTCATTTTTAGGCTTATATAGATGTTTAAAGTGAATATGATGTTATGACCTTAAATATTCTGTAAAAACATATATTTTATCATGTTATAACAGTAGGATATCAAATATATGTGTGTTTGATGATTTTGAAACATACTATGTCCCGCAGGGGTATTTTAGTAATTCCACACATAGCTTTGAAGCCGAATTTGGGATTTTGAGTTCGGGGCTTGTACTTACTGTTGTTATATTAAAAATTAGTTTAGAAATCAGTAAGTATCAAGTCTCGGCTCATGGTTATGGTGTTAAACCATACTTATGCGCCGAAAGGCGTAAAAGTGCTAAAATGCCGTTAAATCGATATTTAATATAAACTGAAGTTAGAACCTGTTTTAAATGACCAAAATATGTTATTTAACTTATAACATCAGTAAGTTAAAGTTTTGATTATAAAAAGTTTGATTCTTGCTATTTTTCGTAAAAAGGGTAATTAGTCGTTTAGCGGCGATTAGCGATTCTTAAGTATACATTTAAGTCATAAATTGAACAAACATCCCAAATGGTCCTACTTATTATAACATATCAGTAAGTATACTATCCTTATGCTCATATGTGCTAGAAATCTTATTTTACGTAAAAAGGACCTATTTGCAAAGTTTTAAGGATTTTTACGGAACTTATGAAATAATCCGGATTTCTTAGGAATTGAGTCACCAAACTTTAGGACAATATTATAGACATAATCATATCATAAAATGACCATAACGTAGTATCAAGAATGGCTCAAAACGGGTCAGAACTGAAAGTCAACAGAAAGTCAACTGTTTGAGACTTTCGGTTACAAACCTAGCCTAGACCAAAAATTGACGAACCGAACCTGTTGACATATGTTCAAATCCTTATTTTAAGATTATTAATGCTTTAAAACATATTTTATAACATCCGGAGCGTTAGTTATGAATTTTACAAAAGCTGCTCAGTTTGACTTTTTTTGACTTTTCGGTTGACTCGTCAATTCGCCATGAATCCGTGAAAATCTGAAAATGCCCTCTTGAGGGTTTATTACCTCCATCATTATGAGCATGTAGGAACTTTCGTTATGCGCAATGGTGGAGTATACATGGATTTATAGCAAAGTCAAGGCGTAACTACGACGAGACTTTGTTCTAGGCTAAGAACTATGAAGAATCGACTTAGCACGATATTGAACACTTACATAAGGTCCAAGAGTTGCTAAGAACAGGATGGAATGCTCCAAATTCGTCAGGAACTCTTCCAAGGTGTGTTGACAACTTCAAGTATGATGAACTTGTTGCAACACAAGGGTGCACTCACATATGAGTCATTTATGGAGTGTAGAGGAGGTGCCAGGTGTTGAGAAGGGTCTCCAGGTGCTCACAAGTGTCCTAGAGCTGTCAAATGGTGGCAAGAATGCAAGCAAGGTGGCACAAACCCGAGCAATAGGTGTCCAAGTGCATTGCTGGCAACCAAAATCATTTTTCTGTCGCTGGCACCCCCTCGCGGGGCGCGAGGGGTTTAGGCCTGGCTGGTTGCGGCCCGCGACCGGGCTTTGGGTCAGCCACAGTTTGAGCGCAAACACCACGGCACCTAGTTCCAAATCATGCATGGTGTAGTTTCTTTCGTGTATCTTCAATTACCTTGAAGCGTAGGCAATTACTTTTCCTCTTTTCATGAGTACACACCCCATGCCGGTATGTGAAGCATCACAATATACCACAAAATCTTCAATTCCTTCTGGTAGAGTCAACACAGGAGCGTTACTTAATTTCTGCTTCAATACATCGAAAGCTTCCTGCTGTTTCAGACCCCAAAAAAATTTAACATCTTTACGGGTCAGGGTCGTCAATGGAGTAGCGTCCTTGAAAAGCTTTCTATAAATCTTCTATAATAACCGGCCAAACCCAGAAAACTTCGGATTTCGGATGGTGTCTTGGGGGCTTGCCAGTTCATTACTACCTCGACTTTGGCAGGGTCAACTTGTATCCCATGTTCACTAACCACGTGGCCTAAGAATTGAACTTCACGCAACCAAAATTCACACTTAGAAAACTTTGCATAAAGTTTCTCGTGTCTCAACAACTCCAAAATACACCTCAAATGTTTCTCTTGATCCTCCTGATCACGAGAGTATATAAGTATATCATCAATAAAGACAATGACAAACTTATCTAAATACGGCTGGCAGACTCTGTTCATCAAATCCATAAATGCTATTGGTGCATTAGTGAGTCCAAAAGGCATCACTAAGAACTCATAATGACCATATCTTGTTCTAAACGCCGTCTTTGGAACGTCTTCAGTACAAACTTTGAGTTGATGATAACCTGACCTCAAATCAATCTCCGAGAAGTAGCTTGCTCCCTGAAGCTGGTCAAATAAATCATCGATCCTGGGAATGGATAGCGATTTTTAATTGTTTAACTTATTCTGCTCACAGTAGTCAATGCACATTCGCATTAAACCATCTTTCTTTTTCACAAACA
The DNA here is from genome assembly GCA_947069175.1 of Scalesia atractyloides. Lineage (NCBI taxonomy): Eukaryota > Viridiplantae > Streptophyta > Magnoliopsida > Asterales > Asteraceae > Scalesia > Scalesia atractyloides. The sequence continues at coordinate 45,381,569 of CAMTDV010000016.1, forward strand.
GTGTTGGAGTTCCCCAAGGCGAAGAACTTTGCTAAATGAATCCTTTTTCCAACAATTCCTCAAGTTTTGTCTTCAACTCTTTCATTTTTGTAGGTGCAAGTCTATATGGGCTCTAGCAACTGGGGCTGCACCAGGTATGATATCAATTCTAAATTCTACTTGCCTATCTGGAGGTAGACCAGGCAAGTCTTCAGGAAACACGTCAGCAAATTCTGAGATAACGGGTAGGTCTTCGATCTTTGGCTTAGCTTCATCAATGGTTACTTGTACCATGTAAATGACACAATTCTTCTTCAGGCATTTCGAAGATTTAAGTAACACATCCTTTTAGGACTAACCATAACGTACATCACCTTGGATAGGCAGCAATTCACCGGTCGAAGTTTTGATTTCGATGAGCTTCTTGTTACAGGCTATATGGTCATGGTTACTAGACAACCAGTCCATACCAAGAACTACATCAAACCTGCCAACTTCATTGGCAATAGAAAACAAGAATAGAGTGATCCTTAATGGAAATAAAACATCCATCAAGAATTGTAAAAGCGGTTTCTATCGTTCCATCAGCAAGTTCTACATCGTAGGTTATGTCTAGAGTTCTCATGGGCAAGTTTAATAAGGCACTAAACTTATGATCTACAAATGATTTATCAGCTCCCTAATCGAAAAAGAACTCTAGCATAAACATCATTAATAAGGAACGTACCTATTATCACATTGTCATCGTTCACAGCCTCCTTGGCTTTCATCTGGAAAGCACGAGCTTTTCCTTTCTTCGCCCCATCGTCCTTAGCAGTGTCATCTTTCTTGTACTTAGGACAGTTGGGTTTGATATGTCCTTTCTCCCACATTTATAACAGGTAGCCTCCTTTAAATCCTTACATTCCAGAGCCTTGTGCCCATGTCTCTTACAAATCCCACAAGGCTTTGTCTGAAGCTCATCCCGACACGCACCAAAGTGTCGTTTGTTGCACTTTCTGCATTTAGGCCTATTATCAGACCTTTGATGGTTCTTGTTTGACCCGAACTTCCTGTTCTTGTTGAAGCGGTGAAACCTGTCATCATCTCTCTTCCTTTTCTCGGCACCTTCAGACCTAAGAGACCTCTGTCTCTTCAAATCCTGAGTTAAGACCATGGACAGGTATACAACAGACCTAAATGTCACGGGCCTAGATGCCCTGACATCACCCTTAATCTCCGGCTCTAATCCGCTAATAAAACGTGAGATGCGTTTGGATTCGGGAGTGATCAAATATGGCACCAATCTCGACATGGAGTTAAATTCTGATACATACTTCCCACAGTCGAGATTCTTCATGGTTAGCCCAATAAATTCTGTTTCGATCCTTTCCAGCTCATGAGGTGGACAATAGGCATCCTTTACCAATTCAACACACATTTTCCCAGCTCAAATTATACAGATGAACCTTCCCAGACGACTGAATCATCGATTTCCACCATGTGAGGGCATCGCCCTTATCACAGCCGCGCACCCACTGATTTCTACAATAGTTTCAATCTCGTCTAACCATCGGAGCGTTTCCACAGCTCCTTTTTCACTAGTGAAGTCACGTGGTTTGCAAGACACGAAGTATTTATAGGAGCAACCTAACTTTTTAAATTGACTTTCTGCGGTACTCCTTTCTTTTCCTTTCAATATTCGACAAATGCCTTGTGAGAGGGATGTTCAGATTTCTTTTGCGATGAGTGCTTAGAATGGTGTGAAGATGTATGCCTGGATGTGTGCTTAGAAGTTTGCTTGGTATGTGAAGCACTGGATTTACCGTTCTTCACGTCACGGTCTTTAATTCCTTTTTCTACTTCAGTGGCAATTAATGCCTCCAGTTCACCTCTAGTAATTACAATCTGTTCGTTAGCACCTCCATCCCCACGGTGGCTATCTGCTTCATCTGAATTGACCATCCTTGTACTTTGACGCTGAAGCAATCACGTGGAATTTAATTATTTACACTTGTTTGATTGATTGATAACGGCACAAACGGCCTTAATAAGGGGGTGTTAAAATGTGGCACAATTAGGCCTGTCACAAGGACAATTTTAGAGTAGCACTAAGGGCTAGAATTATAAAATCAAGATCACCAATGGATCAAATAGCTTCGAGGTTCGAACGTAGTTTTCTACCTCGAGACATAGAGTCGTAGACTGCAACTGTCATTGTCACTAATGGACATAACATAGCCCGCATGCATTACATCGCTAATGGATGTATTAATATAGCCGTAGGCACTACACCACTAATGGGTGTTGAATTAAAGTAATCATCGCACTGATTATTTCTGATCGAGATCAAAATAGATTATATAGGCTTGGACGTAGTCCTTTCCTTGACGGCTTGTGTGGTTCCTCATGTCACATTGTCAGGAGGTTAATACCTTGAATATATTAACCTTTTAGAATAGTAATTCCTTGAAATGGTTTAAGTAGTTAGCCCAGATCAGGCGGACTAGTGAAGTTTAGAACGTAGTTCACCACTTCTGGATAGAAGGGACTCCTTATAGGATTTCTCAACCTTAACTATCAGGGTAGAACACCATATAATTAACTACCGTTTTGCCAATATATGTGACTAATCACTTGGCAGGTGCAAACCATCAAGGAGATTTCTTGGAAATGTTTCCAGATCACAAATTTCGAATCAATATCGAGACGTTGGCTTGAACAACTGATATTATAATAGTACATATAACATCAATCCAAAGAAATTCCATTGATTCAAATTACAATTTCCCAAACGGGTCTCTTACAAGAAAATAAGATAGATTGTCCTCGTAGGGACTAAAATAGTAAACATACCCTCGCAGGGTCTTAAAATTAAATACTTGTCCAAGGACTTATTTTAAATTAAACGTAATACATAAAGATAGTAAGGAACTCAGTCCTTTTTCCCCGTCAATTTCTTCACTAGCCTTTTTAAAAATTTTTGGTTCTTCTTAGCATCCTTGGCTGATTTCTCTTGTAGCTCTTTTACTCGTTCTATTGCTTTGTTCAGAACGTTCATAGTTGGTGGCAGCTGCTGTGATTGCGGTTGAGTTTGGGGTTGAGGCGGTGCAATCGGATGTTGGTACTCATAGTAGGGATATCCGCCTGGTTGGTAGGGATATGGGTAATGAGCGTTCATGGCCATTTCTAGGTAAGGGTCAGGATGAGATATGTGATAGCTATGGCTATGCTCTGCCAGGTAGAAGGACTTAAAGGATTATATTCTGGCAATTGTTGGTAGGTAGGTATGGGGTTTCAAAACCCGGTGGCGGAGGTGGTTGAAGAGGTTTGCCGAATGGTAGGGGTGGTTGGGGCTCAGGCTCAACAGTAGAAAGCGGTTGTTCGTTGAAAGGCGATGCATAAGAAGGTCCACCCATTTGTGGATCTTCTGCGATAGTGGGGTAAGATGAAGGCTAGGGATATAGTGACTCAACTCTGGGTCCCATTCGCACGGACATACGTGCGTTCCTCTTCCTAGGTGGACGAGGTAGTAGTTGTGGCTGTTCCACCTGTTGGTCTTCAGGTGGAGGGGTATGGTGTATAGGTGTATGCTAGGATGGAGTGTGGTGGGATGGTGTGCTGTGGTAAGATGGGGTGTCGTAGAAAATATATTGTGAAAACTTTTCCTGAAATTCATCAGGATAGTGTTGTAGTGTTCCAGCGTACGAGTTGGATCCGCTGGATAAGCAAATGGGGTGACCCATTGATCCCGTTGCCGGCATTTCTGGGTCAGAGTCTTCTTCCATAGGTTCCGGGGAATCTTCAGGTGGGGTTACTGAAGGTGAGTGAAATTTAATATCAAGGTTATAATTTCCATGGAAAGAATGGGAGTGTGAGTGATGGGATTGGGTAGGTTGTGGTGGCAACGAATCTGGCGGTGGGGAATACTCGTGGGATACAGAGTGACGATGAGGGTACGATTCCCATGGTGATGAGGAGTCTCCTGACCCCTCGTAAGGGTTGTAGTTATGCGGATTCGAAGGTCCTTGTCCCGCAGCTCCGCCTCTCATGAGGCCTTTTCCCTTCGCTCCTCTAGAAAATTTTGGAGGCATCTTCGACAATTCCTGTTACAAAACAAATTAAAAACCAAGGCAAGTAAAATAACAAAATAAGGGAACGAATAATCCTAGGTCAAAGCCTAGACTGGAGAGTCTAAGGGAATGTGTTTTCTTATGTCGCTTGAGATCAAACACTAATGGCAAATGTCGAATTCCCTCAAACGTTGGCTCTGATACCAACCTGTCACACCCCGACATCCACGTGTCTACCGGTGGGCCTGGTGGGGAGTATCATGACGTACAGTTAATATCATCATAACCAAATAATCATAACACCGCGGAAGACTTGGAATAAATAAACTATTACAATCGATAATGTCTAGTGTCCAAAATAAATATATACAGACATGGTTGTAACTAGATCCACAAGCGGATCGAAATACATACAAAATGATAACAGACTATAAACAGGCAATTCCCTAAGGTCACAACTCCTTGGTTATTCGCCCCGTGGCTCCCGGCCTATTCTGTACTTGCAACCTGTAACTTAAGCTTTTGAAAATACGTCAGTTTACACTAGTAAATACGCTCAACCGACTCATTTTGAAAACCTTTTCAAAAATGGTTTTAGGTGCACAAGGCACATTTTCATAAATAACTTGGGATAGTACAAATGACCTTGTATACAGATTTACATGCTGGCTTTTACATATGAGGCCCGATACAAAACCGAGATATGATCGACTGACACACCACTCTGAACTTTCACACAGAAAGCAGGATAGCAATTACCCAGTGTATGCCTACACGTCATGCTATATTGTCGTGGCCACTAGCAATTTAGTGAGCCAACGATATCCCAGACCCGGTCAAGCCCACCCACAATGTTTTAGTTTCAGTCAAAACATATCAAAACCGGGTTATGTAAGATTTCAGTTAATTATCACAACTGGATGAAATATTATCCCATACCCGACCAAGCGGTAGTAGTCTACCGTATCCCAAGCCCGTATAGGGAAAATAAGTTAAGAGTATTTACCTGAATTGAAGTTCTCAAGTAATCCAAATTCAGCCGTATTCCAGTTCAAGTACTGTAGAAATCTACCGGGAGGCGTTCAGTCTGGAGTGATGGTAGTTAATAACCAATATTAGAATGCTAACGGGTCCTTAGTTAAGTCCTAGACTTGGACCGGTTAGTCTTACGCTAAATTGTGATACGGTACGATACGCTAGATTCAACGGTGACTGGAATAGAATGTTAATTGGACCCGACAAGTACATAGACTTGTATTATCTAGGAAGACTAATAACATTATGGATTTTGATAAGGAATGGACAAAGTTAAACCCGTCTTGGTTAAAATACGTAAACTAGCTACGTATGTTTAACCGAACGCGTATAAGCGAAACCGGGTAACCGTAAGAGTCGTATATAAGTTCCATAATGAGATATATTTAAATATGTTATAAAATCAGTAATATTTGCAAGGATAGGCCCGAGTTATATTTAAAACTGATTTATGCCCTACAAGGGCATTTTGGTCATTTTTAGGCTTATAATAGATGTTTAAAGTGAATCTGATGTTATGACCTTAAATATTTTATAAAAACATATATTTTATCATGTTATAACAGTAGGATATCAAATATATGTGTGTTTGATGATTTGAAACATACTATGTCCCACAGGGGCATTTTAGTAATTCCACACATAGCTTTGAAGCCGAATTTGGGATTTTGAGTTCGGGACTTGTACTTACTGTTGTTATATTAAAAAGTAGTTTAGAAATCAGTAAGTATCAAGTCTCGGCTCATGGTTATGGTGTTAAACCATACTTATGCGCCGAAAGGCGTAAAAGTCGCTAAAATGCCGTTAAATCGATATTAAATATAAACTGAAGTTAGAACCTGTTTAAAATGACCAAAATATGTTATTTAACTTATAACATCAGTAAGTTAAAGTTTTGATTATAAAAAGTTTGATTCTTGCTATTTTTCGTAAAAGGGTAATTAGTCGTTTAGCGGCGATTAGCGATTCTTAAGTATACATTTAAGTCATAAATTGAACAAACATCCCAAATGGTCCTACTTATTATAACATATCAGTAAGTATACTATCCTTATGCTCATATGTGCTAGAAATCTTATTTTACGTAAAAAGGACCTATTTGCAAAGTTTTAAGGATTTTTACGGAACTTATGAAATAATCTGGATTTCTTAGGAATTGAGTCACGAAACTTTAGGACAATATCATAGACATAATCATGGTCATAAAATGACCATAACTTAGTATCAAGAATGGCTCAAAACGGTCTCAAAACTGAGACTTTCGGTTACAAACCGAGCCTAGACCAAAAATTGACGAACCGAACCTGTTGACATATGTTCAAATACTTATTTTAAGGTTATTAATCCTTTAAAACATATTTTATAACATCTGGATCGTTAGTTATGAATTTTACAAAAACTGCTCAATTTGACTTTTATTGACTTTTAGGTTGACTCATCAATTGGCCATGAATCCGTGAAAATCTGAAAATACCCTCTTGAGGGTTTATTACTTCCATCATTATGATGAGCATGTAGGTATCTTTCGTATATGCACGATTGGTGGAGTATACACGGATTTGATAGCAAATCAAGGCGAAATTTTAACGACGAGATATGTTCTAGGCTAAGAACTAATAAGAATCGAACTTAGCACACATATTGAACACTTACATAGGTCAAGAGTTTCTAAGACAGGCATGGAATGCTCCAAATGTCAGGAACTTTCCAAGGTGTGTGACAAGTCTCAAGTATGAGGAACTTGTTCCAACACAAGGGGCAACCACATAGATCATTTATGGAGTGTAGAGGAGGTCCGGGGAGGAGGGTCCTCCAGGTGCTCACAAGGGGTCCTAGAGATGTCAAATGGTGTCAAGAATGCAAGCAAGTGCTCAAACCGTACAATAGTTAATTCATTGCATTGTGGCAACCAATCATTATTCTGTCCTAAAACCACCTCACGGGGCCGAGGGGTTTAGGCCTGGCCGATCGTGCCACAAACGGCTTGGTAAGCCACCTAGTTTACAACTTGGCAAATTTAGTCCTGGCACTTTAAACTACGTTATACTCATTTCTTGCACTTTTGGCCCCTTTACTTCATTCTAAAAATAACGAGGATAGGATAAGCGATTCACAAACTTGGTCCTCCCATTTGGCAATGCACACATGATTACCGGACACGTGTCGAAAAATATTGACGAACACAGTAGTGTTACATCCTCACCCCCTTAAAATAAATCTCGACCCGAGATTTCAATCAAACAATTGTGGCTACTTCTGTTGCATGACAGACTCAACTTCCCAAGTGTATTCGGGACCTCGACGAGCATCCCATTTAACCTTTACAATAGGCACATGCTTCCTATGAAGCTTCTTGACCTGGCGATCCTTGATTGCCACAGGTTGCTCAATAAAACGTAGGTTCTTATCAATCTGAACCTCGTCGTGTGGCATAGCCAACGACTCATCTACTAAACACTTCTTCCAGTTGGAGATGTGGAATACATCATGGATTCCATTGAACTTTTCCGGCAGCTTTAATCTATAAGAGACAGCTCCAATTCGCTCAACAATTTCAAATGGTCCAAGGTACCTTGGACTTAATTTGCCTTTTTTTCCGAAGCGCATGACGCCTTTCCAAGGCGACACTTTAAGTAAGACTTTGTCCCCAATCTAGAACTCAAGAGGTTTGCGTCTTCGATCCGCATAACATTTCTGCCTATCCATGGCAGCCTTGAGATGATCCCGAATTTGTAAAATCTTGTCCGTCGTCTCCAGGACTATTTCCAGTCCTGATAGTTGTGCTTCGCCAACTTCTGCCCAACAAACGGGCGTCCTACACTTTCTCCCGTATAGCGCTTCAAACGGGGCTGTTGAATACTTGCGTGGTAGCTGTTATTGTAGGAGAATTCAACAAGTGGCAAGTGGCTATCCCAACTTCCACCTAGATCAATCACACAGGCGCGTAGCATATCTTCTAAGGTCTGTATAGTGCGCTCGCTTTTCCCATCCGTTTGAGGATGATATGTTGTGCTAAAATTTAATCGAGTGCCCAAGGCTTGTTGAAAGCTTTTCCAGAAATGAGAGGTATATCTTGTGTCTCTATCTGATATAATGCATACTGGCACACCATGCAATGACACAATCTCATCTACATAAAGCTTAGCAAGCTTATCCGAGCTATATGTCTCGTTGATGGGTAAGAAATGAGCCGACTTAGTCAGCCTGTCTACAATTACCCATATTGCGTCATTTCCTCGCTTTGTTTTTGGCAACTTGGTAATAAAATCCATAGTTATCCACATGGGAATTTCCAATGGTTACAAAAGACCTGACGGCTTTTGATGTTCGGCTTTAACTTGTGAGTATGTCAAACATTTAGAACATATGCGGCTATCGATTTCTTCAATCCGGACCACCAATAATGTAACATTCCTCGAAAAATGGGTTTCCAAAACCTGCTTCGTTTATTAATCGAATAACCAGTCAAAATTTTTCATTTGAACATTTATTGCTCAAATTAATTTTAAACGATACATAATTAATAAATTTTTATAATTAAAAAAGAACTCTAATTGATAAATAATAAAAATAAGAGAAAAAAATAATTGAGGCTGCCTGGTTTCGAACCCGGGTCAGCCGGTTCAACAAACAACCATTTCACCACTCCGCCACTTGCCTCCTTTGTGAATAATACTGAAAAAAATAATACTTAACTTAAAACTCGAATTCAAAAATCGGACTTCAGCGCGGCAGAACTCACGATCACCGGAAAATCCGGCAATCCGCGAGTTTAGCCAATTTCCTTTTGACTATAACGTTATAACCGACGTCGACATCGGTTATAACCGACGTCCAACAGTAAATTGCGGTCGTAACCGCCGGAGAAACCTTGACCACGAATCAAGACAAAATTCAGACTAAATTCATCCTGATTCTTCCTTATAAATACCCACCCAAACCTCTGGTAATCTTTTCGCTCAAAATCGCACAAACTCTCGAAGCTTTAGCACTCGCCGGAGATATTTTACAGTCGCCGGACCTTCACCGGAAAACCGAGACTTACTTCAAATCGGTAAATGTCTCGACCTTTTTGTTTGTAACCCATTATTAGACTTATATTAACTTCAATCCTCCAACCAGAAACTGTCCCAGACTATGCTGCCGGGAAATCCCTCACTCGCCGGAATTCCACTGAAACATCAAAGTCACGCTGTGAATCGGTACAATCATCTAAACCCCCTGTTATTCCTTGTTTAGTGACTTAATTTCACAATTTGTTGATCAAAACCGTTAATTGATTCACTCAGACGGAAGTCACAAATCAGAGCCGACGACTCTTGCCGGAATTCTGAAGAAGACATTCTGATCGGTACATTCGATTCCGTAACCCTCTCTATCCATTTTAATTCAATCAATTATATGATAGATGACCGATTTAAACAAGAACAGTCGGTCACCTTTGTTCTGTGTCGTTATAAATGAAGAAGACGAAGTCAAAATGAGTATAAGATTATTATAAACTGAATGGTTAACCGGGTTAGACACACAGTCCAGCGGTGGACTGTGTGCAAACATACAACGCAAGTCACGAGTTCGAATCTTACAACGTACCGACTTTCAGAATTAAAACCAACCTTTTTAAAACTGAATCAGAACGAGTCACAGCATGTTTATAAGAGTAATATAAACCGTAATTTAAACAGATTAGACACACAGCCCAACTGGTTGGGCTGTGCGCATTCGAACCGAAGGACCCGAGTTCGACTCCGGGTCCGTGCAAGCGGTTCTGCCATTTTAAATCGTTTAATACAAACTCAAATAAAATAACAATTAATTAGTATATATATATAATTAAAACAGAGAATATTTCGGGTTAGACACGTAGCTCAGTTAGTAGAGCTGCGTGCAAGCGTACGAGAGGTCTCGGGTTCGAACCTCACTCAGCGCACACATTACCCACAGTCCGACCGGTCAACGGTCAACGGTCCGGTCAATGGTCAATAAAAGTCAAAATTTTTATTTCTTTTTATTTATTTATTTAATTTAAAAATCAATTAAAAATACTTAAAAATAATATTTTTAAAGTTAGAAAATGTCCTTAAACTCACAAAAATAAATCTAAAAATCTTATTAAGATTATGAATTAAAAGTATTAATCTCAAATAAAATCCAGTTATTTACCGAACCATTTCGTTATTATTTTAGGTTAGTTTTCCTCGTCGATTAAATCCCAAAACTCGTGCGCATCCAACAACATCCAAAGAACAACCCAATGTGAGTGAACCTCTACAAATTCCCTGTTTTAATCACGTTTTGGGGTGTATCATGTGTCGTACAATTTTGTTATTATATAAATATAAACACTTGTGCATTCATCATATCTGTGAACAAATGTGTACAAATTGTTGTGTGAATTATGTTTAGTTTGGATTTATCATTTTCAGTGCAAGCATTTCATTAGGCCCATCAGCTCCCCGTGGGATACGGGTTGAGTACAGGTGCCTCATTCGATCGGCTCCGTTTGATTGAGCCTTGATCTCACATACATCATCATTCATGTCATACGATCGGCTCCGTTTGATTGAGCCTTGATCTCACAGTCATCATCATTCATATCATATACTCATCCAATGTGGTTTGTGTTCTGTTATATACATATGTTTGCTCACATGTGATTATTGCACAACTTTTCAATATTTAATACAACAAGAAATCAACAACAATGTTTTTAACAAGGTTCACTCGCCAACTTTTGTTGACCCAAAATTTCCCCCATTTTTACACATGATACAGGTGATCCAGTTGAGGCAAGAAACGCATAGGAAGGCCTAGAAGAATAAATCAGTTTAATGCTTTCGATTGTCTTACTTAGTTTCATTTCCTTGTAATTGTTTGGATTTGATTTGAACATTTAAGTTGTAATTTGAATTTAATAAATATGAAACACTTTAGTAAACATCATGAGCTTTGGTGATAACCCAATTACGCCCCGACTCTTATTCCGCTGCGGGTCGGGGTGTGACAGATTGGTATCAGAGCCATGACTATAGGGATATAGGATAGGTTATTAGACCCTTAGAGCCTATACTATAGTTGATTAGAATCTTAAATTGTTTATGTGTTACATACAAAATTCATGATGTTTATATGCTTTATGTTTATTGTTACATTCAATGTTATGCAAGCATGTTCATAAGTACATATTATTATCAATGCTTATCATGAATCATGTCCTCATAGCATAACATATCCATGAGAGCACACACCTCACATTTCCTATGATTTTTGCAACGATTTCTGTATTTTTCAAATCACATCAAAGTGAGTTCCCATGACGGGCATGTAGTAACTGGAGGGGTACGAGTACCGGTAGTCGGAACGTCCTGTCTAGGCTTGGCATTCGTATAAATCCAAAATAAAGGACCAGTTTGCCTACCTGGGGACTAACGATGAGAGTACGAAGGACCTATTAGGCCAAAGCATGCTATACCAAACGTCGTGTGAGCTAACCCCACTTTGAGTTGTCATTGTGTCTATACCTGGACACCCTCCTACCATACATCTCGCAATCATATTTCATGGTTTTCATTCGGGTGATGTGAGTGTTAAACCGCCAACACCAATGTGAATCCTACTAAGCCAATAGTCATGGGGGCCTACATGACTATACAGGCGATGGTATGGGGGACATTGGAGGCCCAAACATGAGCAGACCCAAGACATCTTGTGGATGTAGTTGCATTATTGATGATTATGTTATTTTTATTCTTTTAACGACACATGACACCTAAAAACTTCTTAAACTCACAATCTTCCTATGTATGTTCCTGTAGATGTCGGCTAGGCAGCTACGTGGAGGTAGAAAGTCAGGAAGATCAAACGAACGCTTGGCCACCCAAATTGCAAAACAAATGGCCGCAGTACTTCCTGACATCGTAATTCAAGTCCAACAAGCTCTCACCGCGAATCCCATCAACCCTCCCAATCAAGAAGACCAGAACGTCAACAACCCTCCCTCCAAAAAGTGCTCCTACAAACACTTCAAGTCTTGCAATCCCCCAAAATATGAAGGGACCGAAGGTGTCACTCCTCTCCTCCACTGGTTTGAAGAAATGGAAAACACCTTCCTCAATTGCGATTGTCCCGAGGATCGCAAGGTACGTTACGCAACTGGGAGACTGTTTGGGGTAGCCCTTACCTGGTGGAACACAGAAAAGGGTAAGAGAGGAATCGAAGATGCCATGGCCTTAACATGGGAGGAGTTAAGGGAAATCATGACGAGACGCTTATGTCCAAGAAGCGAGATCAAAAAGTTAGAAGATGAATTCCACTCGTTAAAACAAAAGGAAGGAGTCATACTTCCTACAACAAAAGATTTCTCGAGCTGAACCAAATGATTCCCAACTTGTTCACCCCAGTGTACCGCTTAGTTGAACACTATATTCGAGGCCTCCCCTCGAAAATCCAAGATTCGGTTCTAAGCACTTTGCCTGCAACACTTGAAGCCGCTATGGAACTAGCTACCGAGCTTACCGAGAATCGCATCCGAAACGGCAAATTCAAGGATGAGAAAAAGAAAGCCCCCATTGAGGCCCAAACTTCAAACCATTCCATCTCCTCTTCAAAGTTTGCTGGTAAGAGGAAATGAAACAACAGAAATTTTGCCGTCACACACACAAATTCTCCCATCACTGCCGCACCAATCACCCAAGTTGCTCCCTCAGCTGCACCATATAAAAAGCCATACTCCGGCCCATACCCAAAATGCAGCCGTTGTCAATACCATCACCTCCCAGAAACTCCTTGCCAACATTGCACCAGTTGTGGCCGTGCGGGTCACACCATCCAAACCTGTCGCACACTTCAGCGAATGAACCGCAATCAGCCCTCAACCCAAACCCACCATCAGATAGTGGGTCAAGCCCAACAACCTTTACTCCTACCACCTGCCCAACATATAGCCCAATCCTACTACCAACCCAACTACCCCATGATGCAACCTATGCGAGCTTGTTACAACTGTGGAGACCCAAACCACTTCAGGAACACATGTCCCCGTTTGGTAAACATCATCCATGCTCAAGCTCAAGCAAATCCGGTCAACCAAGCTAACCAAGCTCCTCCACCTGCTAGAGGAAGAGCTTTCAACATCAATGCCAACCAAGCTAGAGCTGACAACAACGTGGTTAACGGTACGTTTCTCGTCAATGGTAGTTATGCATCCATGTTATTCGATACTGGCGCGGATAAGAGTTTTGTGTCTTTAGAATTTTAACCCATCCTCAACCAAACTCATGATAATCTCCTGGAATCTCTAACGGTGGAAGTTGCTGACGGAAAACCAGTCTCATTAAACTCTATTATACGAAATTGTACCCTCACTCTAAACGATCACGATTCTCCAGTTGACCTTATCCCTATGAAGTTGGGAAGTTTCGACATTATAATCGGTATGGACTGGCTCAGCTAACATCATGCTGAAGTAGTATGCCGCGAAAAGTTCATTCGCATTCCTCTTGCAGACGGTCAGACCCTACGAATCTTTGGAGAAACCCCCTCGAAAGGACTCAAATTGATGTCCTGCCTTCAAGCCCGAAAATATCTCCGCAAGAACTATGTCGCATTCCTAACTCACGTCGTCAAGAAGGGAAACAAGGAGAAGAAACTCGAAGATATACATGTAGTGAAAGAATTCCCACAAGTTTTTCCCGACGACATCTCAGGACTTCCTCCCGTGAGAGAAGTCGAATTCCGCATTGATCTTATACCTGGCGCTACACCAGTCGCAAAATCTCCTTATAGGTTAGCCCCATCCGAAATGCAAGAGCTGGCTAGTCAACTGCAAGAGCTGACTGACAAAGGATTCATACGTCCTAGCTCATCGCCTTGGGGTGCACCTTTTCTTTTTGTGAAGAAGAAAGATGGAACGTTTCGCATGTGTATCGACTACAGAGAACTCAACAAGTTAACGGTCAAGAACCGCTACCCATTACCTCGCATCGATGACCTACTAGATCAACTTCAAGGCGCCACCTGTTTTTCAAAAATCGACCTTCGTTCTGGTTATCATCAACTCAGAGTACAAGAAGAAGACATCCCAAAGACCGCATTCCGAACTCGTTATGGTCATTACGAATTCATGGTCATGCCGTTTGGTTTAACCAACGCCCCAGTTGTCTTCATGGATCTAATGAATAGGGTATGCAAACCCTACCTCGACCGCTTTGTCAAAGTCTTCATCGACGACATTCTCATCTACTCAAAGTCTAAATCCGATCATGAACGACACCTTCGACTTATCCTTACACTCTTAAGGACTGAAAAGTTGTACGCTAAGTTCTCGAAATGTGAATTCTGGTTAAGGGAAGTACAATTCCTTGGACACGTCGTCAATGACAAGGGAATTCATGTTGATCCTTCAAAAATCAAGGCAGTACAGGAATGGCAAGCGCCACGTACTCCTACCGAAGTAAGGTCATTTCTTTGTTTGGGTGGTTACTATCGCCGCTTCATTGCCAATTTCTCCCGTATTGCTGTACCACTCACGGCTTTGACTCATAAAGGAAAACCCTTCATATGGGGACCTAAACAAGAAGAAGCCTTCCAAACGCTAAAGCAAAAACTCTGTGACGCACCTATCCTCACACTCCCTGAGGGTTGCGATGACTTTGTAGTATATTGCGACGCGTCAGGGCAAGGACTAGGCTGTGTACTGATGCAAAGAGGAAAAGTGATAGCTTATGCTTCTAGGCAACTCAAAGTTCATGAGAAGAACTACACCACCCACGACCTGGAACTTGGAGCCGTTGTGTTCGCTCTCAAGATATGGAGACATTACCTCTACGGTACCAAGTGTGAAATATACATTGACCACAAGAGTCTCCAACATATCTTCAATCAAAAGGAGTTGAATATGAGGCAACGAAGATGGGTCGAACTTCTTAACGACTACGACTGTGAAATTCGGTATCATCCTGGCAAGGCAAACGTGGTGGCCGATGCGCTCAGTCGAAAAGGCTATGCGAACTCCATTCATCTTCTATGTTCGCAAATCATAACCGACATCAAAGATCGAATCCGAGAAGCTCAACATGTTTCTGTAACAGAAAACGACGTACGCGATGAGCTGTCATGTGGAGCGAACTTAAAATCGAAACCAAATCCGACGGTATTCTATACTATCTAAATCGCATATGGATTCCCGATCGCGATAACCTTCGTGATTTCCTTATGAATGAGGCGCACAAAACACGGTACTCCATACACCCAGGAGCCGACAAGATGTATCAAGACCTTCGATACACCTACTGGTGGCCTGGCATGAAAAAGGATATCGCTGTCTTTGTTTCCAAGTGCCTTACCTGTTCCAAAGTAAAAGCTGAACATCAAAGACCTTCAGGACTTCTAACCCAACCTGAAATACCTGTATGGAAGTGGGAAAACATAACCATGGACTTCATTACCGGGTTACCTCGCACCTCCAGTGGGTATGACACCATATGGGTAATCATTGATCGTCTTACAAAATCAGCCCATTTCATTCCGATTCGCGAGGACTTCAAAAACGAAAAGTTAGCTCGTATCTACATCAGCGAAATCGTAAGCCGTCATGGTGTACCTATAAGCATCATTTCAGATCGTGATGGTCGTTTCACTTCACGAACATGGCAAGCCGTACAAGCCGCCTTGGGTACACGATTAGACCTCAGTACCGCTTTTCATCCGCAAACTGATGGACAATCTGAACGCACCATCCAAACTCTTGAAGACATGCTTCGAGCATGTGTCATAGACTTCAAGGTAAATTGGGACTCTCATCTACCATTAGTTGAATTTTCGTACAACAATAGTTACCACTCAAGTATCGGCATGGCTCCTTTCGAAGCTTTATATGGTCGTAAGTGCCGATCTCCAGTATGTTGGCACGAAATTGGGGAAGCTCAAATCACCGGTCCAGAATTAATTCAAGAAACAACAGACAAGATCCATCAAATTCGGAACAATCTTCTAGCGGCACAAAGTCATCAAAAGAGTTATGCAGACAAACGACGAAAGCCCTTGGAGTTTAACATTGGTGATCAAGTACTTTTAAAAGTATCACCGTGGAAGGGAGTAGTTCGTTTTGGCCAGAAGGGCAAGCTAGCACCACGCTATGTAGGACCCTTCAAGATACTCGAAAGAGTAGGACCTGTAGCATACAAGCTTGACCTACCAGAAGAACTCAACAGAATTCATCCCACATTCCACGTATCAAACTTAAAGAAGTGCCTCGCCGATGAAAACCTCCATATTCCCCTAGAAGATATTCAGATCGATGAATCTATGCACTTCATTGAAAGACCAGGACTTCGGAGGAAAACATTTAAGACGAAGTCGTATTCCAATCGTCAGGGTACGCTGGGAGTCAAAACGAGGACCTGAGTTTACTTGGGAACGTGAAGACTCAATGCGCGAAAAATACCCGCATCTCTTTCCTGTCACCACAAGTAGGGGATACTGTAACATTCGTCGAAAAACGGGTTTCCAAAACCCGCTTCGTTTATTAATCGAATAACCAGTCAAAATTTTTCATTTGCACATTTATTGCTCAAATTAATTTTAAACGATACATAATTAATAAATATATTAGAATTAAAAAAGAACTCTAATTGATAAATAATAAAAATAAGAGAAAAAAATAATTGAGGCTGCCGGGTTTCGAACCCGGGTCAGCCGGTTCAACAAACAAACATTTCACCACTCCGCCACTTGCCTCCTTTGTGAATAATACTGAAACAAATAATACTTAACTTAAAACTCGAATTCAAAAATCGGACTTCAGCGCGGCAGAACTCGCGATCGCCGGAAAATCCGGCAATCCGCGAGTTTAGCCAATTTCCTTTTGACTATAACGTTATAACCGACGTCGACATCGGTTATAACCGACGTCCAACAGTAAATTGCGGTCGTAACCGCCGGAGAAACCTTGACCACGAATCAAGACAAAATTCAGACTAAATTCATCCTGATTCTTCCTTATAAATACCCACCCAAACCTCTGGTAATCTTTTCGCTCAAAATCGCACAAACTCTCGAAGCTTTAGCACTCGCCGGAGATATTTTACAGTCGCCGGACCTTCACCGGAAAACCGAGACTTACTTCAAATCGGTAAATGTCTCGACCTTTTTGTTTGTAACCCATTATTAGACTTATATTAACTTCAATCCTCCAACCAGAAACTGTCCCAGACTACGCTGCCGGGAAATCCCTCACTCGCCGGAATTCCACTGAAACATCAAAGTCACGCTGTGAATCGGTACAATCATCTAAACCCCCTGTTATTCCTTGTTTAGTGACTTAATTTCACAATTTGTTGATCAAAACCGTTAATTGATTCACTCAGACGGAAGTCACAAATCAGAGCCGACGACTCTTGCCGGAATTCTGAAGAAGACATTCTGATCGGTACATTCGATTCCGTAACCCTCTCTATCCATTTTAATTCAATCAATTATATGATAGATGACCGATTTAAACAAGAACAGTCGGTCACCTTTGTTCTGTGTCGTTATAAATGAAGAAGACGAAGTCAAAATGAGTATAAGATTATTATAAACTGAATGGTTAACCGGGTTAGACACACAGTCCAGCGGTGGACTGTGTGCAAACATACAACGCAAGTCACGAGTTCGAATCTTACAACGTACCGACTTTCAGAATTAAAACCAACCTTTTTAAAACTGAATCAGAACGAGTCACAGCATGTTTATAAAGAGTAATATAAACCGTAATTTAAACAGATTAGACACACAGCCCAACTGGTTGGGCTGTGCGCATTCGAACCGAAGGACCCGAGTTCGACTCCGGGTCCGTGCAAGCGGTTCTGCCATTTTAAATCGTTTAATACAAACTCAAATAAAATAACAATTAATTAGTATATATATATAATTAAAACAGAGAATATTTCGGGTTAGACACGTAGCTCAGTTAGTAGAGCTGCGTGCAAGCGTACGAGAGGTCTCGGGTTCGAACCTCACTCAGCGCACACATTACCCACAGTCCGACCGGTCAACGGTCAACGGTCCGGTCAATGGTCAATAAAAGTCAAAATTTTTATTTCTTTTATTTATTTATTTAATTTAAAAATCAATTAAAAATACTTAAAAATAATATTTTTAAAGTTAGAAAATGTCCTTAAACTCACAAAAAATAAATCTAAAAATCTTATTAAGATTATGAATTAAAAGTATTAATCTCAAATAAAATCCAGTTATTTACCGAACCATTTCGTTATTATTTTAGGTTAGTTTTCCTCGTCGATTAAATCCCAAAACTCGTGCGCATCCAACAACATCCAAAGAACAACCCAATGTGAGTGAACCTCTACAAATTCCCTGTTTTAATCACGTTTTGGGGTGTATCATGTGTCGTACAATTTTGTTATTATATAAATATAAACACTTGTGCATTCATCATATCTGTGAACAAATGTGTATCAAATGTGTACAAATTGTTGTGTGAATTATGTTTAGTTTGGATTTATCATTTTCAGTGCAAGCATTTCATTAGGCCCATCAGCTCCCCGTGGGATACGGGTTGAGTACAGGTGCCTCATTCGATCGGCTCCGTTTGATTGAGCCTTGATCTCACATACATCATCATTCATGTCATACGATCGGCTCCGTTTGATTGAGCCTTGATCTCACAGTCATCATCATTCATATCATATACTCATCCAATGTGGTTTGTGTTCTGTTATATACATATGTTTGCTCACATGTGATTATTGCACAACTTTTCAATATTTAATACAACAAGAAATCAACAACAATGTTTTTAACAAGGTTCACTCGCCAACTTTTGTTGACCCAAAATTTCCCCCATTTTTACACATGATACAGGTGATCCAGTTGAGGCAAGAAACGCATAGGAAGGCCTAGAAGAATAAATCAGTTTAATGCTTTGGATTGTCTTACTTAGTTTCATTTCCTTGTAATTGTTTGGATTTGATTTGAACATTTAAGTTGTAATTTGAATTTAATAAATATGAAACACTTTAGTAAACATCATGAGCTTTGGTGATAACCCAATTACGCCCCGACTCTTATTCCGCTGCGGTTCGGGGTGTGACAAATAATTAGGTCTCAAATCCTTATACATTTTGTCACCACCTGGGTGAGTTGAGTACCTGGAATTGTGTGCCTCTTGGAGAATCAATTATCTAAGTCCTCCGAAAGCTGGAATCCAAATTCGTTCACAAAACCTTAGGATTCCATCATTTCCCGGGGTAAGTTGTTCTACCAACTTTCCCAGTTCTTCCTTAGGTAGATTCGCTTCTAACAAAGCTTGCTTCTGAGCTTCCAAAATCTTATCTTTCAGATCATTCTTAACCTGAATGCTCTTAGCATTGATCCTTATGGGCTTAACCCTTTCCTTGCGGCTCAAGGCATCGGCAACCACATTTGCCTTGCCTGGATGATAACGGATCTCGCATTCATAGTCGTTCAGCGCTCCATCCACCGACGCTGTAGCATATTTAAATCCTTTTGATTAAATAAATGTTGGAGACTTTTGTGGTCGGTGTATATAACACACTTTGTTCCATATAAATAATGTCTCCACAGTTTGAGCGCAAACACCACGGCACCTAGTTCCAAATCATGCATGGTGTAGTTTCTTTCGTGTATCTTCAATTACCTTGAAGCGTAGGCAATTACTTTTCCTCTTTTCATGAGTACACACCCCATGCCGGTGTGTGAAGCATCACAATATACCATAAAATCTTCAATTCCTTCTGGTAGAGTCAACACAGGAGCGTTACTTAATTTCTGCTTCAATACATCGAAAGCTTCCTGCTGTTTCAGACCCCAAAAAAATTTAACATCTTTACGGGTCAGGGTCGTCAATGGAGTAGCTGTCCTTGAAAAGCTTTCTATAAATCTTCTATAATAACCGGCCAAACCCAGAAAACTTCGGATTTCGGATGGTGTCTTGGGGGCTTGCCAGTTCATTACTACCTCGACTTTGGCAGGGTCAACTTGTATCCCACGTTCACTAACCACGTGGCCTAAGAATTGAACTTCACGCAACCAAAATTCACACTTAGAAAACTTTGCATAAAGTTTCCGTGTCTCAACAACTCCAAAATACACCTCAAATGTTTCTCGTGATCCTCCTGATCACGAGAGTTTATAAGTATATCATCAATAAAGACAATGACAAACTTATCTAAATACGGCTGGCAGACTCTGTTCATCAAATCCATAAATGCTATTGGTGCATTAGTGAGTCCAAAAGGCATCACTAAGAACTCATAATGACCATATCTTGTTCTAAACGCCGTCTTTGGAACGTCTTCAGTACAAACTTTGAGTTGATGATAACCTGACCTCAAATCAATCTCCGAGAAGTAGCTTGCTCCCTGAAGCTGGTCAAATAAATCATCGATCCTGGGCAATGGATAGCGATTTTTAATTGTTAACTTATTCTGCTCACAGTAGTCAATGCACATTCGCATTAAACCATCTTTCTTTTTCACAAACAGTGTTGGAGTTCCCCAAGGCGAAGAACTTTGCTGAATGAATCCTTTTTCCAACAATTCCTCAAGTTTTGTCTTCAACTCTTTCATTTTTGTAGGTGCAAGTCTATATGGGCTCTAGCAACTGGGGCTGCACCAGGTATGATATCAATTCTAAATTCTACTTGCCTATCTGGAGGTAGACCAGGCAAGTCTTCAGGAAACACGTCAGCAAATTCTGAGATAACGGGTAGGTCTTCGATCTTTGGCTTAGCTTCATCAATGGTTACTTGTACCATGTAAATGACACAATTCTTCTTCAGGCATTTCGAAGATTTAAGTAACACATCCTTTTAGGACTAACCATAACGTACATCACCTTGGATAGGCAGCAATTCACCGGTCGAAGTTTTGATTTCGATGAGCTTCTTGTTACAGGCTATATGGTCATGGTTACTAGACAACCAGTCCATACCAAGAACTACATCGAAACCTGCCAACTTCATTGGCAATAGTAAAACAAGAATAGAGTGATCCTTAATGGAAATAAAACATCCATCAAGAATTGTAAAAGCGGTTTCTATCGTTCCATCAGCAAGTTCTACATCGTAGGTTATGTCTAGAGTTCTCATGGGCAAGTTTAATAAGGCACTAAACTTATGATCTACAAATGATTTATCAGCTCCCTAATCGAAAAAGAACTCTAGCATAAACATCATTAATAAGGAACGTACCTATTATCACATTGTCATCGTTCACAGCCTCCTTGGCTTTCATCTGGAAAGCACGAGCTTTTCCTTTCTTCGCCCCATCGTCCTTAGCAGTGTCATCTTTCTTGTACTTAGGACAGTTGGGTTTGATATGTCCTTTCTCGCCACATTTATAACAGGTGCCTCCTTTAAATCCTTACATTCCAGAGCCTTGTGCCCCTGTCTCTTACAAATCCCACAAGGCTTTGTCTGAAGCTCATCCCGACACGCACCAAAGTGTCGTTTGTTGCACTTTCTGCATTTAGGCCTATTATCAGACCTTTGATGGTTCTTGTTTGACCCGAACTTCCTGTTCTTGTTGAAGCGGTGAAACCTGTCATCATCTCTCTTCCTTTTCTCGGCACCTTCAGACCTAAGAGACCTCTGTCTCTTCAAATCCTGAGTTAAGACCATGGACAGGTATACAACAGACCTAAATGTCACGGGCCTAGATGCCCTGACATCACCCTTAATCTCCGGCTCTAATCCGCTAATAAAACGTGAGATGCGTTTGGATTCGGGAGTGATCAAATATGGCACCAATCTCGACATGGAGTAAAATTCTGATACATACTTCCCACAGTCGAGATTCTTCATGGTTAGCCCAATAAATTCTGTTTCGATCCTTTCCAGCTCATGAGGTGGACAATAGGCATCCTTTACCAATTCAACAAACTTTTCCCAGCTCAAATTATACATAGAACCTTCCCAGACGACTGAATCATCGATTTCCACCATGTGAGGGCAACGCCCTTGAATGATTGCACTACATACTGCACTACGTCTCTCTCAGCGCACCCACTGATTTCTACAATAGTTTCAACCTCGTCTAACCATCGGAGCGTTTCCACAGCTCCTTTTTCACCAGTGAAGTCACGTGGTTTGCAAGACACGAAGTATTTATAGGAGCAACCTTCCTTTTTAAATTGAATCTTTCTGCGGTACTCCTTTATTTTCCTTTCAATATTCGACGAATGCTCGGAGTCGTCTTTCTCGTGAGAGGGATGTTCAGATTCTTTTGCGATGAGTGCTTAGAATGGTGTGAAGATGTATGCCTGGATGTGTGCTTAGAAGTTTGCTTGGTATGTGAAGCACTGGATTCACCGTTCTTCTCGTCACGGTCTTTAATTGCTTTTTCTACTCGGTGGCAATTAATGCCTGCAGTTCACCTCTAGTAATTACAATCTGTTCGTTGGCACCTCCATCCCTACGGTGGCTATCTGCTTCATCTGAATTGACTATCCTTGTACTTTGACGCTGAAGCAATCACGTGGAATTTAATTAATTACACTTGTTTGATTGATTGATAACGGCACAAACGGCCTTAATAAGGGGGTGTTAAAATGTGGCACAATTAGGCCTGTCACAAGGAGAATTTTAGCACTAAGGGCTTGAATTATAAAATCAAGATCACCAATGGATCAAATAGCTTCGAGGTTCGAACGTAGTTTTTCTACCTCGAGACAGAGAGTCGTAGACTGCAACTGTCATTGTCACTAATGGACATAACATAGCCCGCATGCATTACATCGCTAATGGATATAGCCGTAGGCACTACACCACTAATGGGTGTTGAATTAAAGTAATCATCGCACTGATGATTTCAAATCGAGATCAAAATAGATTATATAGGCTTGGACGTAGTCCTTTGCCTTGACGGCTTGTGTGGTTCCTCAGGTCACACTGCCTGGAGGTTAATACCTTGAATATATTAACCTTTTAGAATAGCAATTCCTTGAAATGGTTTAAATAGTTAGTCCAGATCAGGCGGACTAGTGAAGTTTAGAACGTAGTTCACCACTTCTGGATAGAAGGGACTCCTTATAGGATTTCTCAACCTTAACTGTCAGGGTAGAACACCATATAATTAACTACCGTTTTGCCAATATATGTGACCTAATCACTTGGCAGGTGCAAACCATCAAGGAGATTTCTTGAAAATGTTTCGCAGATCACAAATTTCGAATCAATATCGAGACGTTGGCTTGAACAACTGATATTATAATAGTACATATAACATTAATCCAAAGAAATTCCATTAATTCAAATTACAATTTCCCAAACGGGTCTCTTACAAGAAAATAAGATAGATTGTCCTCGCAGGGACTAAAATAGGAAACATACCCTCGCAGGGGTCTTAAAATTAAATACTTGTCCATGCAAGGACTTATTTTAAATTAAACGTAATACATAAAGATAGTAAGGAACTCAGTCCTTTTTCCCCGTCAATTTCTTCATTAGCCTTTTTAACAATTTTTGGTTCTTCTTAGCATCCTTGGCTGATTTCTCTTATAGCTCTTTTACTCGTTCTATTGCTTTGTTCAGAACGTTCATAGTTGGTGGCGGCTGCTGTGATTGCGGTTGAGTTTGGGGTTGAGGCGGTGCAATCGGATATTGGTACTCATAGTAGGGATATCCGCCTGGTTGGTAGGGATATGGGTAATGAGCGTTCATGGCCATTTCTAGGTAAGGGTCAGGATGAGATACGTGATAGCTATGGCTATGCTCTGGCCAGGTAGAAGGACTTAAAGGATTATATCCTGGCAATTGTTGGTAGGTAGGTATGGGGTTATCAAAACCCAGTGGCGGAGGTGGTTGAGAGGTTCGCCAAATGGTAGGGGTGGTTGGGGCTCAGGCTCAACAGTAGAAAGCGGTTGTTCGTTGAAAGGCGAGGCATAAGAAGGTCCACCCATTTGTGGAACTTCTGCGATAGTGGGGTAAGATGAAGGCTGGGGATATAGTGACTCAACTCTGGGTCCCATTCGCACGGACATACGTGCGTTCCTCTTCCTAGGTGGACGAGGTAGTAGTTGTGGCTGTTCCACCTGTTGGTCTTCAGGTGGAGGGGTATGGTGTATAGGTGTATGCTAGGATGGAGTGTGGTGGGATGGTGTGATGTGGTAAGATGGGGTGTCGTATAAAATATATTGTGAAAACATTTCCTGAAATTCATCAGGATAGTGTTGTAGTGTTCCAGCGTACGAGTTGGATTCGCTGGATAAGCAAATGGTGTGACCCATTGATCCCGTTGCCGGCATTTCTGGGTCAGAGTCTTCTTCCATAGGTTTCGGGGAATCTTCAGGTGGGGTTACTGAAGGTGAGTGAAATTTAATATCAAGGTTATAATTTCCATGGAAAGAATGGGAGTGTGAGTGATGGGGTTGGGTAGGTTGTGGTGGCAACGAATCTGGCGGTGGGGAATACTCGTGGGATATAGAGTGACGATGAGGGTACGGTTTCCATGGTGATGAGGAGTCTCCTGACCCCTCGTAAGGGTTGTAGTTATGCGGATTCGAAGGTCCTTGTCCCGCAGCTCCGCCTCTCATGAGGCCTTTTCCCTTCGCTCCTCTAGAAAATTTTGGAGGCATCTTCGACAATTCCTGTTACAAAACAAATTAAAAACCAAGGCAAGTAAAACAACAAAATAAGGGAACGAATAATCCTAGGTAAAATCCTAGACTCGAGAGTCTAAGGAATGTGTTTTTTTTATGTCGCTTGAGATCAAACACTAATGGCAAGTGTCGAATTCCCTCAAACGTTGGCTCTTACCAACCTGCCCACCCCGACATCCACGTGTCTACCGGTGGGCCTGGTGGGGAGTGTCGTGACGTACAGTTAATATCATCATAACCAAATAAGCATAACACAGCGGAAGACTTGGAATAAATAAACTATTACAACCGATAATGTCTAGTGTCCAAAATAAATATATACAGACATGGTTGTAACTAGATCCACAGGCGGATCGAAATACATACAAAATGATAACAGACTATAAACAGGCAATTCCCTAAGGTCGCAACTCGTTGGTTATTCGCCCCGCAGCTCCCGGCCTATTCCGTACTTGCAACCTGTAACTTAAGCTTTTGAAAATACGTCAGTTTGCACTAGTAAATACGCTCAACCAACTCATTTTGAAAACCTTTTCAAAAATGGTTTTAGGTGCACAAGGCACATTTTCATAAATAACTTGGGATAGTACAAATGACCTTGTATACAGATTTACATGTTGGCTTTTACAAATGAGGCCCGGTATAGAAACCGAGACATGATCGACTGACACACCACTCTGAACTTTCACACAGAAAGCAGGATAGCAATTAACCAGTGTATGCCTACACATCATGCTATATTGTCGTGGCCACTAGAAATTTAGTGAGCCAAGTATATCCCAGACACGGTCAAGCCCACCCCTAGTGTTTTAGTTTCAGTCAAAATAGATCAAAACCGGGTTATGTAAGATTTCAGTTAATTATCACAACTGGATGAAACATTATCCCATACCCAACCAAGCGGTAGTAGTCTACCGTATCCCAAGCCCGTATAGGGAAAATAAGTTAAGAGTATTTACCTGAATTGAAGTTCTCAAGTAATCCAAATTCAGTCGTATTCCAGTTCAAGTACTGGAGAAATCTACCGGGAGGCGTTCAGTCTGGAGTGATGGTAGTTAATAACCAATATTAGAATGCTAACGGGTCCTTAGTTAAGTCCTAGACTTGGACCGGTTAGTCTTCGCTAAATTGTGATACGGTACGATACGCTAGATTCAACGGTGACTGGAATAGAATGTTATTTGGACCCGACAAGTACATAGACTTGTATTATCTGGGAAGACTAATAACATTCTGGATTTTGATAAGGAATGGACAAAGTTAAACCCGTCTTGGTTAAAATACGTAAACTAGCTACGTATGTTTAACCGAACGCGTATAAGCGAAACCGGGTAACTGTAAGAGTTGTATATAAGTTCCATAATGAGATATATTTAAAATATGTTATAAAATCAGTAACATTTGCAAGGATAGGCCCGAGTTATATTTAAAACTGATTTATGCCCTACAAGGGTATTTTGGTCATTTTTTGGCTTATAATAGATGTTTAAAGTGAATCTGATGTTATGACCTTAAATATTCTGTAAAAACATATATTTTATCATGTTATAACAGTAGGATATCAAATATATGTGTGTTTGATGATTTTGAAACATACTATGTCCCACAGGGGCATTTTAATAATTCCACACATAGTTTTAAAGCCGAATTTGGGATTTTGAGTTCAGGACTTGTACTTACTGTTGTTATATTAAAAATTAGTTTAGAAATCAGTAAGTATCAAATCTCGGCTCATGGTTATGGTGTTAAACCATACTTATGCGCCGAAAGGCGTAAAAGTCGCTAAAATGCCGTTAAATCGATATTTAATATAAACTGAAGTTAGAACCTGTTTTAAATGACCAAAATATGTTATTTAACTTATAACATCAGTAAGTTAAAGTTTTGATTATAAAAAGTTTGATTCTTGCTATTTTTCGTAAAAAGGGTAATTAGTCGTTTAGCGGCGATTAGCGATTCTTAAGTATACATTTAAGTCATAAATTGAACAAACATCCCAAATGGTCCTACTTATTATAACATATCAGTAAGTATAATATCCTTATGCTCATATGTGCTAGAAATCTTATTTTACGTCAAAAGGACCTATTTGCAAAGTTTTAAGGATTTTTACGGAACTTATGAAATAATCCGGATTTCTTAGGAATTGAGTCACCAAACTTTAGGACAATATTATAGACATAATCATGGTCATAAAATGACCATAACTTAGTATCAAGAATGGCTCAAAACGGCTCAGAACTGAAAGTCAACAGAAAGTCAACAGTTGAGACTTTCGGTTACAAACCGAGCCTAGACCAAAAATTGACGAACCGAACCTGTTGACATATGTTCAAATACTTATTTTAAGGTTATTAATGCTTTAAAACATATTTTATAACATCCGGATCGTTAGTTATGAATTTCACAAAAATCTGCTCAGTATGACTTTTATTGACTTTTCGGTTGACCCGTCAATTGGCCATGAATCCGTGAAAATCTGAAAATGCCCTCTTGAGGGTTTATTACCTCCATCATTATGAGCATGTAGGATCTTTCGTTATGCACAATGTGGAGTATACACGGATTTATAGCAAAGTCAAGGCGTAATTACGACGAGACTTTGTTCTAGGCTAAGAACTATGAAGAATCGACTTAGCACGATATTGAACACTTACATAAGGTCCAAGAGTTGCTAAGAACAGGATGGAATGCTCCAAATTCGTCTGGAACTCTTCCAAGGTGTGTTGACAACTTCAAGTATGATGAACTTGTTGCAACACAAGGGTGCACTCACATATGAGTCATTTATGGAGTGTAGAGGAGGTGCCAGGTGTTGAGGAGGGTCTCCAGGTGCTCACAAGTGTCCTAGAGGTGTCAAATGGTGGCAAGAATGCAAGCAAGGTGGCACAAACCCGAGCAATAGGTGTCCAAGTGCATTGCTGGCAACCAAAATCATTTTTCTGTCGCTAGCACCCCCTCGCTGGGCGCGAGGGGTTTAGGCCTGGCCGGTCACGGCCCGCGACCGGGCTTTGGGTCAGCCAGCCAAGTTTACATCTTAGCAAATTTAGTCCTGGCACCTTTAAACTACGTTATACATTCATTTCTTGCACTTTTGGCCCCTTTACTTCATTCTAAAACATAACGAGGATAGGATAAGCGATTCGACAAACCTTGGTCCCTCCCATTTTGGCAGATGGCACACATGGATTACCGGGACACGTGTCGGAAAATATTGGACGTAAAAACACGTAGTGTTACAAGAACAGTACCCTCTCTCTCCCTCCCTCTCTCTAAACTTGAGCCACCACCTCGTATCTCTCTTAACAAATGGAGTTTGGTCAGACATATCGTTGCTAGAACTACAAGGTCTTACTACTTTTTCGGTGCAGATCATGAAAAACCACCAGGAAAACATGGTTGTATCACATAGGTAGAGGTGAGGACAACACTTAAGAAGTTGGGAAGGGATAAGGCAGTTGGTCCGAACAACATACCAATTGAGGTGTGGAAGTGTCTAAGTGATGAAGAAGTGCAATATATAACTACTTTGTTCAATCTCATTTCGAATCAGGAAAAATTCAAGAGCAGGGAGGAGTAGTCTCTTAGGCATAAGAAAAAATGGTGACACCCAATCTTTTGAGAATTACACATGGATTAAACTTCTAGGTCATACATTGAAATTATGGGAGAGGGTAACTGAAACTAGAAATGAAAGAGAAACTCAGGTATCGTTACGTTTGACGCGGTTAGACATTAAGAATGACATAAATATATCTACTTCAGTAATACAAGTGCGGATTCCCTTATGAATATGGTGTATGCTCATAATCACTAAATAAACTTTCTGGATAAATTTCAGAAAGTAGGTAGGATTTGTTGCACTTGCATTTCTCTAAGGACATGGTTAATGATAGGAGTTTGTGGAGACGTTGATTTAAGGTTGACATTTAGAAGTAGGGTAAAATTTATTTGTTTATTTTATTTTATATTTTTTGTTTTGTTCGTACCTTACGAGCATAGTTTCTTAGTACTGTTTTGGATGGTCTTTGTATTTTATCGCTTATTTATTTGTCTAGTTGATGTGGTACTTGTTTATGTTATATGTTTTAGCAAAGGTAGATGTTTTTTTAGTAGCTATGTACATCTTATTTTAACCTCTTTGGTGTGGTTATGACTTTGGAGCTGGGGGTCTCACCGGAAGAAACCTCTCTATCCATTAGGATTGAGGTAAGGCTTGCCTACATCCCACTCACCCTAGACCCACCAGTAGCCTCGCTATGAGTGGGATTCTACTGGGCATGCTGTTGTAGTTATTTTTATTATTAGATTCAAATTGATGTTATCATTCAGTTGTAGATAAACTTAAGTAGTTTCTCATTACGGTGACCATGTTTCAGCTAGATATTTTTAAGGGAAAATCATAAAAATATCCTTTTTAACAAAGAAAATTAACAAAATAGCATTGACTTTTAAAATTACATATCAACCAGAGCGTGACAAGTGCCTTTTTGCCACAACAAATCTCAATTTGTGCAGCAGATTAGATTCTTTGGCGCTAAATATTTAATACGACGTAGCAAACTTGATCATTCATATCCATTCATGGGGTAGTAGATCCATATCGTTACCATAGGACCCCGGATTAAAAAAATTATTTAACTAGAATATATCACATGTGATTCAAAAGTGGCATATGAGATTTCACTCTAACGCAATAGATTTTAATCAAGGGTCTAATCCATTA
This sequence comes from Scalesia atractyloides, assembly GCA_947069175.1. Lineage (NCBI taxonomy): Eukaryota > Viridiplantae > Streptophyta > Magnoliopsida > Asterales > Asteraceae > Scalesia > Scalesia atractyloides. The sequence continues at coordinate 45,410,981 of CAMTDV010000016.1, forward strand.
CTGATTAGGGGTATACGTCTTCTTGGTGTTTGGTGGAATTATGTGTGTGAATGTAATATATAAAATATATCAATTACACAAGTTTTAAATATATAAAAATGGAAATTACATAAAACCAAACTACACACATGTAATTTATTGAAAATTAATCATAAAAAAAGTCAAATGGTTATTTTTGTAATTTCAAAAAGACAAGTTCGCTTTGTTAATATCCTTTGTGAAAAATGGATATTTTCATGATTTTCCCTATTTTAAAAGCTAACATGTTTTTATATAATAAAATGTAGTTTTGACGATAGCTTTGGTTAGAAAGTTGCCCAAAATCTTGATGAACCCTCAATGAATAAACAAACAATCGAACTTGATTTATGATAATATGCGTATGCTTGTTATATTGCAGACTCCCGTACATATAATCCTAGATATAAACCATTGTGACTTCTGGTGAGTCAGCGTGATGATTTATAATCAGTTTCTAGGTTTAACTATTGACACATACACCGCTTAAAATATACGTAATTACACAATAAACACTAAACATAACTTGGGACTAATCACACAATTTACCCGTTAACATAGACCCACAAGGATTAGGAAGTTATATTTTAATATCCCCCACCTAATTTCTTAATCCATATATGCCTACAACATCTTCATACTTTAACATCTTTATTCTCAAAGAGAATGAAGTTTTCATCTTCCCCTTGATCTTCTTAACTTGCACTCTGGTCCTCGTTAATGTCTTGATTGACATCATGTGATTCATCATCTTTATATTGTAGAAGATCAATATTTTTGAACTTTTGTTTTCTACATGTTACTTGCTTGACTTCTTGATCTAAATCTTTAAGAATTGTAGTATGAAATCTACATGTTACTCCTTATTTGAATATCGTCTTTAACATGTGCGTTGTCTTCTTTAATTTTGAATGATCCACATCCGAGTGAGATTTTACGAACTGCTTCTATCGTATTTTTCTAGCAACTTGTTAGTACTATAAACTCAAACGAGAATCTAATATAATCCTTGTATCCTACACTCGAATGTTCTTATTCCAAATGATTTTGGTCTGTTTAAACCTTTTGTTTTTTCTGTTTTCTAATTGTGCTCTTCCTGACTTTAACTTTCACATCTCTCTTTATCTTATCTTCAAATGGTTACTCCTTTTTATGCATCTATCTTTCAAGCTATATTTTTCTATTTCTCAATGCATACTCGAGTTCTTGTTTCTTCACTTCAAAGTTATGTAGCATATCCAAATTCAAAGACTCTAATTCTTTTTTCATCTTATTTTTTGTTTTTAACTTTTCTTCTTTTTGAACTTGAGTGGATTCAATGACTATACCCGTCCATTCTGGTTCTTCACAATTGAAGTATCTTGATAATAAAAACCAATAATTGCTAGATTCTTTTTCCTCCTTACCTAAGGAAATTTCTTGATGAACATTCCTACGACCATAGTTCTTTTCTTTTCTTGTGTTCAAGAGTTTGTCATGGTTGTTCACTTGGCCTTCATCCATTAGATTGGTCTTTCCTGGTATTTAGACTCCGGTGACTTCACAATAATCTCGAAGAATCGTGGCTATATTCCATGGGCAACAACCTTCCGGGATGTTACATACAAAAAAAACTAGATAACAGGTTTTAGCCGTGTCGGGTTGCTGTCTTCGGTTGATCTCCTTTTTTCTTCTCCTTCCGATGAAGTCCTCCCACTCACCCCCTCTCCCTCCCCTCTCTCCCCATATTATGGGGAACCTAAATTTGAATGAAAACTTCTTCAGATTTTTTTTATGTTTAAAAGAGTAAAATTGTCATTTTGGTTAGAAAAGGGAAATATGTAATTTAATTCTTGGTTTGGGTAAATATGTAATTATGATTTTTAAATAGGGGATACATGTATAAATCTCTTTCATTTCCAATATCCAGATCCCCACCTTGAATCGTGTAACACCTCGTAAAAACCCGTCCTATAAAATTCCAACACGTGTCCCACTGATCCTTGTATGCCACGTGCTAAACGAGAGGGACCAAATGCGTCGCTATGTTATTTTGATAATCTCTGAACGACAATTTTATAAATAAGGGATAAAAGTGTCAACATGCTCAAACTAAGCCTCTGAGTGACCTTTTAACGAACCGAGAGTTCTGTAATATTAATTATACTTTTATGTGTGCCTAATATGGGCCAAAGATAGCTTTATGTGCTAATTATAGCTTTATATGCAAGTTTGGAAGTTCAGGGGCTATTCCTGACAAACTGGAGAAACTTGCCAATTCTCGTATTTTTGAATATAGGCTTCGTATGTAAATCCAAACATGTATATTCAATAAAATCATGTGTTTTATTAATAAGGATGTGAGGATGTCCATCGTTGCGAAATTTCGATCGTTTTTGTGTCCGTTTAAGCGTTTAACGCTTTTTCGTGAAACGCGCAACCGTACAACCGAATGAACCGACATCCAGGATATTTCCGGACATAATCCAAGTCACATATTCCTTAACACCTTTATTGAGCTTTGAAATCAGGTTAAAAGGGGTTACGGGTGACAAAACGCGACGAAACAAGTCCAGGGGCCAAAACTGTCAAAAAGTGAAACTTGGGTTGCTGAGCTAGGTCCATACGGACCGTAAGGCTGGACCGTTGCGGTCCATAAGGCCATCTGTAGGTATGAAAATGCTTAGTCATCATGTATAAGCTCACAACTCGACACCTGTCGTGTTTTTGCCACTCTTAACCTGGTTTTGACACCTCCCTAACACTTGTAATGATCCTCTAACCCTTGTTAACACCTGGAATGATCCTAGCAATCCTCAATCATTATAAATATGTGATGAACATATGGGTTCAAGTTGCATTTTTCTAATCCTTTCATCTATAATCAATTCTGGAGAATCCTGATTACTTAGAAGCTTTTCTTTGAGTTTCTTCAGTCCATAGGAACACATGTAAGTGTTCCTTCGTTGATTTGTTCTTTTGTTTAGGCTTTTCAAGCCAAAAGTCAAACGTTTTAGAACGCTTTGACTTTCGGTTAAAACCATTATGATCCAACCATGGATCAATCCGAATGTGGCTACGTGATCGTAATTAGGTAGGTGTTAATCCCTCAAAAGGGCACCTCCTAATTACCACGTTTGCTAAATCAATTGACGAGTCAATATATATTTTTTAAAAGTCAACGGGTCAGATTTCAGAAATATTCATAAATTGAGTTTAAAGGCTTTCTAAAATATGTTTTAATACATAAACAACTTGGTAATAATTGTTAGAACATGTGTAAACGTGTTCGGCTCGTCAATTTCAGTTTTCGGATCGGTTCGCAACCGAAAGTCGCGAAGTTTGACTTCTGCGTTGACTTTCGATTATGAACCGAACTAAATTAGTATACTACTGATTTAAGGTCTTGTTATGATCATATTATGATGTAGCATAACCCTCTGAGGTTATATTACATGATAAGGCTAGTTATCTGAGACTTATGCGAGTTTCTGTAAATATGCCATACTTTGACTATTTCGCCAATTTATTTAAAAATAAGGTTTTAAAAGCCAATGAACTTTCTAGTGAATTAGTTACTGATATGATATCATGTTTAACATACTTTGATGTTACAATTTTGATCATAAACCGAGTTTTCGTAATATATCGTAAATAAAGCTTTAAAGTGACCGTAAAGCCCTTTCGGCGCGTAGAACGATTTTAATCATAAATTTTCATACCAAAATTATTGCATACTGATGTAATATCATAATTAGGATATTTTGGGATATCAATTCGGTTTATAAGCTAAGTTTATGCACAAGTTCTTGTATTACGCTCTTAAATGACGATAACGCCCTTACGACACTTAAAATGGTTTTTAATCATGATTTTTCATATGAAACCTTTTTCTACTGATATGTTATACTAAATAACATATTTTAGTTATTTAAACCTGGTCATAACATCAGTTTTCACAAAATATCGCAAATATCGTCATTTAACGACTTTTACGCCTTTTTGGCGCATAGTTTGGTTTTAAACCATATTTACCAACCAAGACTTGTTATCTACTGATTTTATAACTTATTTAAAGTATTTTTACAGTAGGTACATAATAAACTCAGAATCCCAAATAAGCTTTCGAAACTATGTGTGAAATTACCAAAAGGCCCCTACGGTGTATCATTGGTCTTAAACTATAAAACACACATATGTTTGATATCCTACTGATATTATATCACAAATAAAGTATTTTCACAGAATGATTATGGTCGTAACATCAAATTATACGCAAGTTCCTTTTGTACGTCACTAAATGACCAAAACGCCCTTTTGAGGCATTGTTTGATTTTAAAACTATATCTGGCATACAAGTTGATATCCTACGGATATTATATCTTGTTTAAAGTATATTGGTATATGGTAACTCGTTCATGACTCATCCGGTTACCCGGTATCGCTTATATGCGTACGGTTAAGCCTATGAGGCTAGTTTATGTAATTTAACCGAAACGGGTTTAACCTTATCATTTTTATCTCAAAATCCAGAATGTAATAGTTTACCCATATTATAAAAGTCTTAGTACTTGTTGGGTCTAAATTACATTCTCTTCCGGTAATCGCTTAATCAAGCGTATTGTACCGTTCTTAATACTTTAAACTAGCTGATCCAAGTCAATGACTTAAATAAGATCCGCTAGCATTCTAATTGGTTATTTATACCATCATTCCAGACTAGGGCCTTTCGGTAAACTGTACACACGCTTAATTAATTGGATACGACTGTGCTTATTATATTTCTTATATTAAAAGGACTTGCTAAGCTCAGGTAAATACTCTTAACCTATTTTCCCTATACGAGCTTGGGATACGCTAAAATATTTACCGCATGGTCGGGTATTGGATTTGAAGACCTATGGTCGGGAAATTCAAATAACCCGTTTTGATTCGTATTGCTTGACTTAAACATTGGGGGTTAATGCGACCGTGTCCTGGATATCCTTGACTCATTTAATTGTAAGTGGCCACGACCTAAGCGTGGGGTGTAGGCATACACCTGACAGATGCTAAACGGTTTAAATAAAATAATTTATAACCCAATACGGGTTTGCCCAATATGGGTGTTCCCAATAAAGGAACAAATTATAAATTTATGACCCAATATGGGTTTTCCCAATAAGGGAATAAGTGGTGTGTCGGTTAATCATGAACCGGCATAGTTTCTGGTCCCCGTATGTATTGTCGAGTTATGTAAAACTGATAGCATGAGATATAGTTTGTCCCAAGTTAAATATTAAACAAAGGTACCAATGTGTACATAAAATGATTTTGAAATGTTTTCAAAATGTGTCGGTTGATTGTATTTACCAGTGTAAACTGACGTATTTTCAAAATAATTAAGTTACAGGTACAAATACGTAAATAGGCTGGAAGTTGCTCAGTAGTAATAAGAGGATCTTGCAAGTCCTTAGATGTGCCAAGTCTGTTAATCATCTTTGTATATATTTTTTATTCGCTTGTTGATCTTCGTTACAAACCATTCTTATTATATTTTGAACTTTGAATATTTCGGTTTGTAATGATATTTTAAATCCAAGACTTCCGCTGTGCTATTCTGTATTGTATGGTTATGATGATATCAACATACGTCACGATACTCCCCACCGAGCCCAACGGGATACACGTGGACATCGGGGTGTGACAATCGTTAGTTGGATGGATTCAACTAGCTTTTCAAAACCTAAGAAGATCATTATTGAAAGTATTGATTTTATAGCCTGGCAGATTATTTAGAGAATCTGTACTGATGAAGTTTTTCGTTGTTACGATGGCAATAAGCATACTCTTCTTGATTTAGTTATGTCTTTGTTGTTTGTAATTGTTTGAAAAATCCACTCTTTAATAAGCAGTTGTTTGTCGTTTTTCCTGGGTTAGTTGTTGCTATTAAGTGTGTCAATTTATATATTGTTTGGCTTTCAAAAAAAATCATTATGACGATTATGACAGAACGGTATAATGATGGCTTTACGATGTAATGATTTGTTGTACAACTAAAACGGTCACGAATGCCTATTTCTCTACATAACTTAATTATGAATAACTAAAATACATATGGATAGGAAAACACAACACAAAATAATGTGCTTTTTTTAATAAAGATATTTAATTATAGTAGTTTTTACTATATATAAGTGTATGAACCGTTCAAATGTATACTATAGTAGTTTAAGATCCCGGGTGTTACCATGAGTTGTATAAAAAATACTTTTATAAATTTATTGATTTGATAAATTACACATAAACGTAGATGCTACTATACTCACAATTGGTTCACGTGTTACAATTATTAACATGTTTTAACACCCACTACTCTTTAACACGAAGTTGCTTCTCATTAACAAATAAATACAAAAAAAATCACAGGTCGTTTTATATAATATATTTTACTTTATATAATATATATTATAACTTCATTTTATAATAAAACGAAATGATGCATTAAATATGTGAAAAAGTTAAATTACAATATAAAAAGTTCTTTTGTTATTTATTATTTATGTTGCATGTGGCACTTGAAGCCTTGAATCTAAAACCTTTAAATCTAAGTGTACCCAAAAACCTTTGCCTTTATCAATGGATCACCAACGTCATTGGATAAGTAACAAACATATAAACAATCTATAAATCTATAATATTTTTTGTACACCATATTTGTCGTCTGTCTTTTTTGTACACCATAAAAGCCGGGAGGAATCATTTGTCGACATAGTTTCCACGAACAAATGATTTTGAGTACCCCATACATGTCGTCTATCTTTCCCAGAAACACATAAAGATAATGTAGGAATTCCAAGATTTCAGGCGAGACTTTTTTAAAAGAGAAAATGAGTCCAAAAACATCACTATGTAAATCAAGATTATAATACTAATTTATTTATTCTTAGTGTTGCCAATAACTGATCAAATGATTTCAGCCATGTACAAAATCTACATATTTTGTTTTTTTATTAGATAAATATTTTAGTTGAGTATCACATTTTCTTACAAAGATTCTCATATGTGCTATCAGAAGAGTCACGTTATTTGGTCGAAACATCAATTTTTTTGGTTCATGAGCATGTTGTAATATTTGACATAAACAAATTACTTTTTATTTAAAAAATGATAATAATTAAAATGACAATACTCTCGTTATCTGTAAGAAATAAAATAGCATAATACCATATGCAAAACCGAACAAACATAAAAAAAAAAAAAAATATGTAAATAATATGATTTAAAACGCTGCCTTAGACAAAAACTTTAACTGTGTCTTCTTATAGTATCCCTTGTTGCCGGAATAAATAAACTAATTGTTGACAATGGTGGATGAGGATCGTTTCGACATGGGTCCCTTAAAACAGATTATGCGTTTCTCATAAGAGAACTCGTTTATCTACAAGAGTTAGAGATGATTGGTGCACTCGAGGTATCTCCCAGTTAATGGTGTTCTTTGTTTTGAAGAAAAGAGGAAGTAGAAGAAGTGATATACTAGAATTAGAGAGTGCAAAACTCTTTATATTCTTTGGACAAATTATATTTACTAAGTTAAATTTTTTAGGACACAAGCAAAATAAACTCTCAAGTTCATTTTTAATCACACCAACTAGAAATCGAATTTATACATTAAATCTAGTGATACACATAATTAATTGAAATAAAAAAGATTAAAGTGTTCAATCACATTCTTAACTTTTTATTTTGAAAATTTTAAGCTCATCATTCATCAACAGGAGATAGGAGATGGATCGACCAGGTACATTTGAGCACATCGCCCGTAAACAAGTCGCGCGGGGAGGCACACCACACAGCGAGTCCGTGTTTCCATTCCGCGCTACCGACCACTCCTCAATAGCGGCCGCACGAACCCGCTCTATCGGCACGCCACTCACCCAGATCACTCGCAACTCCATACTTTTAGGTCCACCCCTTCCGAAATAGACACGTTGTGCCAACTTTTGATATTAATAAGTTTATGTTTTATCTTAAAACGTTTAATAGAAGGTATCTAGCACTTCTATCACTTTCGATCTGCATCAAATAATCAACATATAATCTTTCTATTACACACTCTTGTTATTTATAAATTTGATATACCATAAGGAAATCTAAATGTTATTTTAGTCCACAAAACTATACAAGGAGTTCTTTTAACTACAAAGTTTAAAGTTTATACCCTACACATTAGCTAGTCATATAGATGTGTTTCCTACACATTAGCTAGTCATATAGATGTGTTTCCAAAGAGGAAGGGTCAACTGTGAAGGCAGAACTCTTTTAACACATGATCTTGATCCATGTTGAATTCCATTTCCATATATCAAAAACCTTATGTGTCAACCTATATCCAAACCAAACTCTGTGAAAACAGATTGATAGAATAAGCCCATAAAGAATTAGGTTTTAGGACGGCAAACACAAGCTTGTATTTTGTTATTTTTTTACATTGTTGAAAAAGTGACGCTGATATATCTAGACTGAACACTATGTAGAAGAAAACTAATACAACTAGATTGACAATAAAACTCGGGTTTATGATGTCACACTAACGTATTTTAATCGTATTTTCACATGCTGGAAATACATGTTTTCGTGCTTTGATATATACATTCGATTTTCCGGCATGAATTCCATATTCTTATAATAGCATATCTTATCATTTGTACTAATTTTTCAAGAGGACAAAAGGAATATAAACTATAAAGCATATATCTTATCATTTAAACTAGTTTTTCAAGAGGAGAAAAGAAGATTGTATTCGATGCATTAAGTATATGGAATCAAATGAGAAATCTTGAAGTTTGCTTTGATTATTGTATGTTATTTCTCTAAAAGGTCAACCTATGTACAGTAAGAAGTACCTAAAATACTCTTGTCCTCGTTTTATTCATGTACGTATATATATTAATCGTACTAATTCCACTGATCCCATCCTTGTTTTATTCATTTTTTTATTGAACGTATCAATTCCACTCGGTGATACCATATTCCATTTTCAACACATTCATTCATCTCGTTTTTAAGCACCCTCATAGCTTTCTCCACCCCCAATTATTTTCCTCGATAATAAACTCCCATACATTATATACATACACACCGATCTTCAATTCCATCATAACTCAAACAATCAGATGGGGTTTGATAGGGTATGTGACACAGGACTTGTCTTAGGACTAAGCCTTGGTTCATCGGCATCAATGATCAATCGCAACACGATGGGTTCCGCCAAGAAGCACTTAGACCATGGTGTGACTGAGCCCATGCAGAGTTTTGAGCCATCGTTAACGTTGAGTCTTTCTGGCAACAAGTGTGCGGTGGCAGGATGTCTTAGTGATCTTAGTGGGGGGTGTTCGTCGATTTCCAATGTGAGTGTGAAGAGGGAAAGAGAGGTTGGGAGTGAAGAATCGGAGAGGGTTTCGAACGATAATACTTATTCAGGAGTGATAAGTGCAACAAGTGTTGATGATGTTGAAGATGATGATGATGGTTGTGTTAATGGTAGGAAGAAACTTAGGCTAACCAAACCTCAGTCTGCTCTTCTTGAAGAAGCCTTCAAACATCACAGCTCTCTAAACCTTGTATGTACCCCCCCCCCCCCCCCCTCCTTCCCTTTTCCCACACTCACACACACCCTTTGTATTCACACGCACAAAAACACACTAAAGTACCCAACCATAGGGTTTAGATGATTATGTAAGATTATTAATCGAAGCTAATGATGATAAATGTTGTATATTAGAAGAAACAAAAGCAAGAACTAGCAAAGGAGCTAAAGCTGAGGCCTAGACAAGTTGAAGTTTGGTTCCAAAACAGAAGAGCCAGGTAACTTCTCATGCCTACAAACGTCATTCAATTTAAAACTTCCTACCAGAAGTTTTAAAAAATAATTAGACAGCTTTTGTGTTTTGTTACTACATGATCGGAAATTATAATGTTTTATTTTCTATAACCGTTCTTTAGAACTACATACCAAGGTAAAACCAATAGACGTGTGGCCTATCGTGGATATAATGAAGATTTAAGATTAGGATTGAAGGGTGTGTGATTTAGTCGTTAAAATAAAACATTGTAAGGATAATTGAATGTCCATTTGTTTATACAAACACTACAATAAAACGGTTTCTGTTTGTTTGCTATATGTGCTAATTAGTTACTCTTATAGACTGAAGAGTGTCGCGTTATCTATAAAACAACTCAAGTTTTGTTTCTTTACAATTTAATCCAACATTGAAATACATATTCTTTTGAAATCGTGTACTATTTAAAAGGATATATACTCTTAACAACATAATTTCATTTGTATTCATGTTATTTTATATATTTTAAAGCATGATTATGTGTTCATCAGTCTATTAGAAGTAGCTTTCATAAGTTCTCTCTTTTTCCTTTCTTTTTTGACAAATGCAACCTCATGATTAGTAGATATCAACCACTATGAATATTAGTGACAATACACTTCATATAAAAATGACGTGTAAAAAGTTGTAAACAGTTTTTTCGGATAAGATGGGATGACTTTATATTCAACTTGATGGTTTTTAAATATATTAACAAAGTTTTACTTTTCTTAACAAACTAAAGGTGGCATGTTTTAACTGATGCTTTATCATGTCTCCTTCCTTATATTTGTCTTCTTTCTCCTTATTAGAGAACATGATGAATGAGGTTGCAACAACAGACCAACAACATTAATGTGGGCACTTGTGGTCTCTACTTGATTGCATTATATAACCACTATGATTCCCAACATTATTGCTACCTTTAAACATACAACATGAATCATCAATTCTTGAAAATATTAATTAAAATAACTAGCAACAAGAACATGAATTTGTTACTTTCCTTCAGCATATACATGTTTCTAATACGGGATATTTTTTTAATAAAAGGACAAAGTTGAAGCAAACAGAAATGGAGTTTGAACACTTGAAGAAATTTTGTGACAAATTAACATGCGAGAACCGAAAACTCCAAAAAGAGCTTCAAGAACTCAAAGCATTGAAGTCGTCCCAACCGTTTTACATGCAGCTTCCAGCAGCCGGTCTCACTGTGTGCCCGTCGTGTGAAAGGATCGGAGACACCAAATCTTCCCTCATGAAGAACCCCCCGTTTACATTGGCTGCTAAACCACACTGTTTTAATCCCTTCACTAATCCATATGCACCTGTTAGATATATATCATTAATTTTATTACGTGATTACATATTAAATGATTTGGATATAAAGAATATTACCTAAGTCCCAATTCATAGCCCGACCTTTTTTAGAGTCAAGGCCGTTGTTGGCTTAATGTGATTAGTATATGCTATTTTAGTAGCAAATATTTGAATTTCTTTTGATCTTTTATCTTCTTTAATTATGTGTAAAAATCTAGGTTATCAATGAAATGAATATATAATCTATTATTGTGCCTCTCTATGTCCATAACTAAAAGTTAAACATGATATGCCCACGTATACCTTTTAATTTTGTGGAATTACTTTAAGTTAACATGCAACATCGTTTATCATGAGAAATTATAGCGTGACATCTAAAAGAAATCATGTTCATGAGAAATTATTGTGTGACATAGAAAAGAAATCATGTCCGTCCACATGTCTGCTGGGGCGGAACTACTGGGGTCAAAGGGTCCGTTGACTCTCCGGCAGCCCCGTGACAACCCTCCGGGAATTAAGATTTCATAATCTTTTCAGTAATAGGTGTCTCTTACGTAGTTGTTTTCTAATGTTTTGAGTTTGACCCTCCTTGATAGCCATAGAGGTGTTTAAGTGAAGAGAACAAGAACAAAAAAATTCAGGCGTCAGCAGCAACTTCAAGTTGCAAGTCTAAATGTTAGATATTGAGTATAAGAGAACGTGGAGATAACTGATGTGTATATTTAGGTGAAACGTATTTACATACAATGCTAAAAAAATTTAAGCTATTTTTAAAGTCTTATACAATGCTAAAAGAGTAAATTGCACAAAACATTCTTTATGTTTCCTCAGACTTGCAGGTTCCAGCCTTAATGTTTAAAACTTGCCAAAAACAACCTATGTTTATTTTTGTTGCCGGTTCAGTCCTTTCTGACTAACCAAGTTAATTATCCTAGTTTAATTCCCTCACATGCCTAACATGTGAGGGTATATTTGTCATTTTAGGTTTGTTTTTTTTTCTACAAAAACCCTTCTCTTCTCTACTCACACTAAACACACAGAGACAATTCATCTCTCTCTCTGCCTTCATCTACCACCACCACACACCGCCACCACCTCATCTACCACCGTCCACCTGCCACCACCACAACCAACAACCACCGTCAAGCACCACCGCCCCCTGTCTCCTGCCGCGAAGCCAAGCACCACCGGAAACCCTAGCCCCCACTCCAAGAACCCACCCCCGTCGCAACCACCACCACCGCCTTCGTCGTTCCACCACCGCCAAGAACATCAAAACCCACCACCGCCGTCGTCGTTCGATTTGGGGGTTTTGTTTGAAGATGAAGAACATCAAATCCACCACCGCCGTTCTCTCTCTTCTTTCACTCTCTCTCTCTCTCTCTCTTCTTTCCCTCTTATGCAGGTCTGTGGAGGTGGTGGCGGAGATGTGGGGGTGGAGGTGGGGCGGAGATGAAGAACATCAAACCCACCACCGCCGTCGTCGTTCGATTTGGGGTTTTGTTTAAAGATGAAGAACATCAAACCCACCACCGCCGATCTCTCTCTTCTTTCACTCTCTCTCTTCTTTCCCTCTTATGCAGGTCTGTGGAGGTGGTGGCGGAGATGTGGGGGTGAAGGTGGTGGCGGAGATGAAGAACATCAAACCCACCACCACCGTCGTCGTTCGATTTGGGGTTTTGTTTGAAGATGAAGAACATCAAACCCACCACGCCATCACACCACCGCCATCAAAACCCACCACCGCCGTCGTCTCCTGCCGCTCTCTCTCCCTCTCTCTATGGTCTCTCTCTCTCTCTCACGATCTCTCTCTCTTCTTTCTCTCTCTCTCTCTACGATCTCTTCTCTTCTCTCTCCCTCTCTCTACGGTGGTGATGTATCAGGTGGCGGTGGTGGTGGTGGCAGATTGAAGATGATGGTGGCGGAGTTATTTGGGGGTTTTGGGGGTTTTGTCGAGTGAGGTGTGCGAGGAGTGGTGTTGGAGGTGGGTGGTGGCCTCTAGCCGCTTGTTTTGATGACGACGACAACTAGGGTTCTGATGGTGGCATGTTGGTTGGTGGTTCAGATGGTGATGGGTTTGTCTGGGTTGAAGATGGTGGTCGGTCCGCTTGGCTGTTGGTTCAAATATGGGTTCAATACATTGTAGTCGGAGATTACGGGATAAGTCATCGAAGGAGGTTGTGTACATGTCGGTGAACAATGGGTTTTTAGTTTTGATGATGTTGTGTTTTTTGAGGGTTTTATAAGAAGAGGAAACAAAATGACGAATATACCCTCACATGTTAGGCATGTGAGGGAAATAAACTGAGATAATTAACTTGGTTAGTAATAAAGGACTGAACCAGCAACAAAAATAAACGTAAAGGTTGTTTTTGGCAAGTTTTAAACATTAAGGCTGGAACCTGCAAGTTTGAGAAAACATAAAGGACGTTTTGTGCAATTTACTCATGCTAAAAAAAAATTAAGCAATTTTTTAAAGTCTGTCTGCTTGGTATGGGGTAATGGAATGAATGAGAGAATGAAATGAACGAGGTAATAGAATGGACAACATGAAATGGATCATTCCATTTCATTGTGATGTTTTGGTTACTCATATTGAATAGAATGATTCATTACTTTGTACAATTTGATAGACAAAAAAAGACGAACTAACGAAACACAATTATATTAAAAACTACAAAAATATAATTGACTTAATAATAATAATAATAATAATAATAATAATAATAATAAATTAATGGTGACAAAATTAAGAATTTAAAATTTTGATGTATAATAATAATAATAACAATAATAATAATAATAATATATCTTTTTATTCCTTGAAGGAATGAAAAAAACACCCTAACCAAGGAATGAAAATTGTTATATTTGAAAGGAGTTACATTCCTTTAGAATGCTACATTCCATTACCACATGATAACCAAACATGTTTCTCTTTATTCATTAATGATTCCTTCTATTTCTTCATACCAAACACTACCTTAAGCTGGACACAGTATTAAGTCGAATCAAAAGTTGCCTTTTTGTAGACGTGTCTATGAAATTCAGATGTTTTTTTAAGTTTATTATGAAACGATATATTTTATTAGGTATAAAACAAGATTTATATATTATTATTATTATTAGTTTATTTTGATTTTATTATTATCTTTGTTTGATTCCAACAGTAATATAAACTGTTGTTGAAGATTGTTGAAGATTATCCATTTGAAAGTCTATGTAAAAAATAATTTTTTAAAATATATACAATTTTATACTTAAAAAAATGAAGACATAAATTTTTAATGTTATAATTACAACTTAAAGTCATTCTCAATTTTATTATGTATTGTTAAAAAATAATTGATCTATGTTATTAAACGTAAAAAGTAGTTCTATTAGGACCCAATGTAAAAATTCCTTGTTCCACATTGCATGTCCAAACTTATATATATCATTTGGCTGTAAATGAAAGATCAAACTCCCAGAGTGCTTAGATGGAAGAAATTTCTTAATTATTAAGTTTTTACATCAAGTATTGCTACACCTGTAAAGAAAATTGTATATGATCAGATGCTTAAATTACTAAATTAATAATTTTATTTAAAAAAAACTAATCTATTATCGTTCTTGTATTTGATGCGTATATGTAGAAGCTACACTCGCTTTTTTCATCAATTTTAATCTTTGTCAATCGTATTCTTTTATTCGTTTTTTTCTTGGTTATCATACATTTTCAAAATCGCACTCAAAACATGACAAAAGTAAAAGACACTTTGTGTGATAAAGAAATATATTCATATGGGTTTTCTAAACAATCTACAATGAGATAACAATGATGATGAAGGTAAGTCACCTTCCACCACTTGCAACAACTATTAACTTGAAATCTATGACGTGAACTTTAACTTTTGAAGTCCTAAATGTATGTTATTTGTTTTCTTGATGACATTGTAATGTTAGTGCTTTGTTAAGATAACTGCTACCTAAACTAAACTAATTGCTACAAAATGAGAGAAAAAATTCAAAATATCAAATATCAAGCATAAAAATCTTGACGACACTAACACCTTCACCCCATGTAGGCACAATGAACACAATTTCTCTAGCTATATGACTAGCTAAACCATAGTTGTAACATGTTTGCTTCGTTATCTAGAAAGTAGCTTGAGGCATGTAGCTGTTTGATGATTTTGAAGTTCTAGGTGATTAAGATTGTCATTGATGTGTAGAATTCCCATGCCCTTTTCTCTAATCAACATGTTTTGGCTCTTGTTGCTGCTTCTGTTTAAGATGGTTAGTACATGAGCAAGAACATTGTTTATTTTCAGTGTTTGAACTTTCAACTTGTTTCTTGACAATATAATTTGGTGCAACATACTTGTCAGATTTACCATTTTGTTGTGGTCTAACAAAAGTCTTTTTCCAATTTCACACAAGCATTTTTTTGTCACACAAGATCATTTTTCAAACAATCATTGTTTTTTCAAAGTATCATCATTTTTCAAAGTTGAAGTTTTAGAAACATTAATGTCTGCACATATAGAAATAAATGAATCAATGCATTATAAACAGAGTCCAAACCAGCAAAGTCAAAATTTAAACAAGTATAAGAAACAAAAATGAAAATTGTTTTTGGTTTTAATTCAGAAAAAACATTAGAATAAATAGGTTCATTATCTTTAGAGTCTCATTCCTCAATGGTCATTTTTATAGCACAGGAAGTAAAAGCAATAAATTGTTCACACAAGTAAATAATGGATTTCTTTCCTTTAAAGTTCCCTCCCTCATAGTTGTTTCAACTTCTGCCCATTTCCCGAACCTAGAATAATCTAATTCTGCATCATCTTCTTCAAAAGGAGGCATACGGGTATATAATTGTTGTTGAATGGTGGGTAACTTGTGTATACCCAACCCTAGTTTCTTGTTTCCCTTTATATGTCTATCAACAATGCTTTTGGCTAATTGATTTAACACTTTAAATTGCGGGTTCAATTTTAGCCTTAGATTATTTTAGTTCATTAGACAGTTCTTCTATTCTTTCTTTTGCATCGCGGTAAATGAAAGTTGTTTGACTTAGATCATTGTGTAACGATATTCTGAGCTTCCACCTTATTTTTTAATTTTTTTTTGTTTTCGAAATGGTGTAGTTTGAGGTCTGAAGATCTTTTAATTCCCTAATTATGTTTGCATTGTGTTTTCTATACATACTTATGTTATTTATGTAGCTTGAGAACAAAGATTAGCATTTAACTCAGCAGAAGTTCGTGGAGTGTCATTTATCTCAGGCATCAAAGTGTGCTACAATATATCCTCAGCCATCAATGCATTCAATTCAGTGATCTTTAGAGCTTACAATCTGCTCACTCCACTCATTGCCACATGTCTTTTGAGCAACCAATGCCCTATTCCTTTGAGCTCCAACAATAGAATATTCCATAACATTTGAACCAAGTAGGAGCACTAGCAAATTAACAAGAGCTTCATCATTTCTCCTCTCCACCCTATCATTCTTGCAGTCACAAGTAAAGTGACCCTTTCGTGACAATTAAAGGACCTCAAGTTTGATTTATCAAACCCACCTTCTTGTCACCAGCTATCGTCCAAGTACCTCTACAAGTGCGCTTGGTAAAATTCATTGCCATAGCCGTTTGCCAAGTTATGTCAATCTCTTCCACATGATCCGGATGTATATTCTCTAGTACATTAGTGATCAAGTTGTCTTGGATCAGACTACAAGCCATGGATGCATTGTAGCTGTTCATTAAACAAGTAAACAATTCAAAATTATCTTCAACTAATTGATGTGTGAGGTTGGGATAGGAGTTTGGTTATAGGCTTAAGGAGGGTATTGTAGTGTTGTGCTTGTTGTTGTATGGGTTGTGGTGCATAGTAAGTTGGGTTGGATTGAAAAGATGTAGAACTAGTAGCACGGTAGGCATGGTGTTGTATTGCAGCCTGTTAGTAAGCTAGAGCAGGCTACATTTATTGTGTTGGAGCAGTGAGTTGTGGTAGTGAATTTGTGGACCTAAACATCTGGAACCCCTTGGAAGAGTCTTGAGAAATGAGGAAGTGTTAGAACTTCCCAGGCAAGTTGAGCTCAAGCTACTTGAATGATTCAGTGCACCTGTTTTGTCATCCATTACATATGACTTTATGAGAGATGACCTCAGAAAGTGTTCCTCGGAACATATCTTTGGTTCTTTTAATCAACGCCATATTAGTATCCCATGAACGTGGCAAGGCATTCAACAAATTTTATTAATCTCACTGTTAAAAGGATTGAGACAGCAGCTTTCATCTCAGTCACCAAGTAGATAATCCTCTGGATCAGTGTCTCAACAGTCTCTCCCATCTGATAGTTGAACATATTGAACTTTTGATTCAGCATGTCCTTGCGACTTTCTTGCATGTCTTCGTTACCCTCATAAATTTTTACCAAAGCATTCCATAGTTGTTTGGCAAACCTACGCTCTTTAAAACCCTGTGCTATCTCAGGTGACTAGGCCATTGTTATTGAGGGAAGGGCTTTGTCATCAACCTTCATTTTGTCAAAGTCTTCAAAGGTAAAATATTTTCCAGGTTTCAATTTAATTATCTTGTTCTCATCATCTGCTACACAAGTAGGAACATGTGGACCCCTCTGAATAGATCTCCAAAGTTTAGGATCATAAAACTTAACATGTTGTTCATACCTCCACTTCCACTTAGAGAACTTGTCAGCATGTAACAACCTTGGTATGCAAGTTTCTATACAAATCTGTGAGCCCAATTGCTGATGAATGTTTATTGTTATAACTTGGTTTAATTCTATTGCACATAAAATTTGCACAAACTATGAACTGATTGGTAATTTCAATAATTGGTAAGACAAATAAGCAGTCAAACTAGAGAACTACAATGAAACCCGCAAGCTAGTGTTTTTTCGTAAACTACGAAGCCCGTAAACAATCAGACTCGAAAACACTGATTCGCAAAGGAAAAAGCACGCAAAGTATTTGTTCCTGAAAACGAAAGAGTCCCAAGAACTCCAAGAATCTTCAACTATTAGATCCTGTAAACACAGATTATCGAGAACTCATAAAACCCGCAAACACAATAACGCTGATTCTGGAAACAAATCTTGCAAGAACTTAAACCTGCAAACAACAATTCCCAGAAACTCATGAAGCTCGAAAAACTTGTAGACTCGTGAACTAACACTAACAACTTTGAGAAACCCGTAAACTTTGATTTCCAAATACCTTGATCTCGTGAACACCAAGAATCCTGAAATCCTTTGATGACTCGTAAACCCAACAGATATCAATATCTTTTAAATTTGATACCTTTTGATACCAAACAAAAATCCCGAAATGCTACGGGTTTGGGTATATCTTTTAAAACTTATGAAATCTTTTTAAAAAATTAAAAAGATGTGATCTAATTTCTTAACGGTTTTAAACAAATCATTATGGTAACTTATTGTGATTCTTTCGAAAACCTGATGAACATCTACTTAAATCCCGAAGAACACGATAAACCCGATGAACCTTTTGTCCTTCGAAACACCAAAATTTACAAAACAATGACTATATCACGAAAGCAAACACTTGCATGAACAAGAAACAATCCGTGATCCTTTCCGATTCCTTCGAACAGGCCAAGATTTTAGGAAAAAAATATGAAAATTCCAAAAACTGTAAAAATACTCCTTTTCGAAAAAAAACTATACTTGGTATCAAAACTGAGCCTATTAAAAGCTCCAATGACTTTGAAACCAATTGTAAGTCCCAAAAAATCAGATATCAAGTGAAAACCAATAGTTTAGTGGAATCAAACTATTGATTATGTTAAGAACACGAAGAACACTAATTAAAACTTGCATACGAATATATGATATTGCTTGAAATCGTCTGATACATGGAAATATTCCTAGAATTGCTAACCTAATAACTGAAACATAAATTGTCACATCCCAACTGATGGCGAAACATCGGAGTGAGACAAAATAGATTGCTCGAGAAATCATAACACTAATGTGACAATAATAATTCAAAACTGATTTTCATTCATAGATAATAATTGTCAAGTACAATATAAGAATTCAAATACAACAACGAGAAATTAAAGTACAACATAATTTATCAAATCTAAAATAACAAAATCTAGCATTTTTAGATGCGTTTCTAGGTCGTTCCTACTAGATTTCGTCAATATCAACATCATTAACCTGCAACATGTATAAAAAGTATAGTTCAACACAAAAGCATTGGCGAGTACACACCTTTAATATAGCATAAGTATGTAAAAGGTTTAAAAGAATCCGCATGGCAAAATAGTTAACTAGATTAATGTGTCATGGCATGCAATTTTACAAGTCAACCTCTGATTACCGCATGAATTAAAGACTTAACATTACCACAAGGCTACGGGCGGTGCGTTACTCCTCTATCGCTATACATGTTAAGGGGATGCTCGTACGAAGTTAATGACAAATGAATTACATAAGAATGTTCCAAGTATACAAATCAAGTACCACGTATTTTAAGCATGCATGTATGGATTGTTTGTGTTTGCATAGAGTATAAGTGTGATTGTGTAATTTGATAGGTTAAGCATATTGCACCCAAAAGTGTAAAGCGTAAAAAGGGTGTTCGAGTGTACTCACGGTTTTTCAAAGCTTCCTTTAGTAATCCTGTGAAGAGTTGGAGTGTTGGAGTATGGAACACCGAAGCTATCCTACATGAGGAAATGTAGGTGTGTGAGGGTTTGGATTGTCAATGGAGGATTCGGATAGGAACTTAAAGTAGAAAAGTATGTATACATAAAAGTAATTATCTAGTCTTAAAACACCCTTTCTTGACACTAAAAATCCCGTATGGGTTGATGTGATTTCATGGGTTAAGTTTCCCATTAGAATCGTAACGAGGATTTCAAGACTTTAGATAAAATAAATATACGTTAATATATATTATATAGTTTACATACTAATTCTAAGCTAAGTCCATCAAGTGTATTCATAGAATGTCATGTAAGTCAAGCATGGAGGTAGGATGATAAACATCCATTAAACATCATTGTATGATCCACCAATACACAAATATTCATAAGGATGATTCGGATGGTCATGAATAAAAGGAAATGTACAATTACTTACTATATCAAGTACCAAGTAAGCTTTAACCCGGGTGAGCCATTCCCGACATGAAAAGAGTTAACTAAGTATCGGAGGCGAGACGCGGTTAAGTTACTTTAAGATTAGCAAGCCACTTGGGATAGCAAGGTAAAACATCAAGTGAGGTGGTGGAATGAAATAGGATAGCCAAGGCTTACAAGTATTCACACCTATACCAAAAACCTAAGTCTTGCCATAAGGTTATGGCAAGCTCGGATGGTTTCATCACTTGTGGGTTGTATAACCCTAGTAAAAATAGAAAGTTTAGAGGGTAATTTACACCTTTGATTTGTATGAATCAAACTTGGCCAAGCTAACTAACCATAGACTTGGTTAGTAGCAAAGGAAGCACAAGTTTGCATAAGAAAACATAAGTTTTATAAAAGTTTAGCAAATATTCTTTCAAACCAGAAAGTTTGGATCTCAAAATGGTGATGTTCCACCTTGGTTTACCATGGTAACTTGTGAAAACAATCATAGAGGTATTCCAAGCTTTGTAGAGGAAGAAGAAGTAAAGAAAGATGAAAGAAAAGTGAGTTGGAACTCACTTTTATACTTAGAAAGTTTCTGCCTTGAACTTGAATTTCCATAGATTTGAGAGTATTTTGGAGGTATAGAGGAGTTTGGAAAGTGAAAATGGATGAATGGAGGCTTGCTTTTATAATGGTGAAGTATGGTTGTGTATTTAATGGAGGTTTAAAGATGATTGGGTGAGTTTGGAGGTGGAGAAGATGACCAAACTGTTGAAAGGAAACAACTTTCTTCGGATAGGGGGCTTGGCGTTACGCGTAGCCTAGAGGGGATGGGCGTCGCGTGACGCGGCGCCTCGTTGTCCGTTAAGTTTGTTTTCTTGTGTTTTGGCCACTAAACTTTCCATGTATTAACATTTTATGCATAAACTTTGGCAATTATCATGTTTCTAAGTATATACAACGCATATAAGTATAATTCAAGTATGAGAATGTATGTATAAGTATTTGCACATATAAATAGTATCAAAACACATATTTACGATTGATTGTATGCAAAACAAGTATGAGATGAATGTATTGAGTTCACACGTACATTGGGTGCTTTTTTCAGGGGTCGACAACTATAAAATATTAACTTTTTCTGGTCGGATAAAAAGCATTAGTGTACACTTTTGTTTTTTATTTAATTAAAGAGAACCTCAACTCACCAAGTTACTTATGGCATCTTAAAAGTCTTTTAGTTAAGGTACATGAATCGCTTTTAAGGGGAGGAGTGGGCGGCGTAAGTGGTTGCAATAGGATAAGAATCTAAGCATCATCATGGCCTACAAATTGTAACTTTTTAGTTATGGATTCCATGCAATGAAATGGCATTTTAGAATAGCCTTGTGGACCAAATCAAAACCTTTCGGAAGTTTCGGCGAACCGGCATTAGTGCTCTCACTCGTCATCACCACCCCTTTATATTATACAAAATCAATTAAGAGTTAATCCTAATGGTTCGGGTAAAATTGTTGATTGAGATAAACCGGGAGAAAGATGAAGATGGGTGAGTGGATAAAAAGAAGAAAATAATTAATATTAAATAGTTAGAGATAATTATTAGTTTAAAGTATTATGTTTATCAAGTTATTTTATTTACTGGTTAATAAGTATTAGAGTTGGTGTTGGTTTAGAATAGCTTGTTTAGCAAGTAATTTGTTTAGTTAACTAGATGGGTTAGTCATGTAATTACTTGGATGTTTTGCTTTGTTCTTTAATGATATATAAAAGAGTCGTGAGGAGTTCTCACAAAATCTTTGTGTTGCTGCGTTTTTTATCCAATTGATTCCATCAATTGGTATCAGAGCGTGTAACGATCAAGCTGGAGTAAGAAGAACTAAAGCAAATCAACCCGGAGAAGTCGAAAACCTTCGTGGATCGACATAGAGAAGAAGACTTGAAACCTTAATGGATCGAGCAGGAAAGTCGAAACCTAAGTGGGTCGATGGGGAGAAGAACGAAGTCTCGAAATCTGAGTGAATCGAGCGGAGAAGAAGAATCGAAATCTTAGTGAATCGAGCAAGACGGTCGAAATCTGAGTGAATCGACATAGAGGTGTAAAGGTAGGTTGCAATCATAGCGAAGCAATAGAAAAGGATTGATATCGTGTGTGTCTGATGTAATCCATGGACAAAGTCATTGAAGAGGACTGCGGAATAAAGTTCATTAGCTGGTGATCAATTTGAAATTGTAAGTTTTCTTTGTTGGTGTGAGCTTTGTTTGGTCACGTGGGGAATTAAAAAGGAGATAAGGGCGTCTATTGTTTGACAAAAGTCAAAACAAGGAAAAGGCAAGCGTAATTACAGGAGAAAAGACTAGAGCTTCTCCGTTTTGGAGTAAATAGTGAGCTTCAAGAAAAAAAATTAGGAAAGGAAAAAAGAACTTATAGTATCTATAAAAACGTATTATTTTTTATATGACTTGTTTTCAAACAAAAGTTACGTCAAAACATAGATAAACTGAAAACGTATATAAAAATAAGCACGGAATCGTATTATATTTGACCCGACTTATTCGTGAAAGAAATTTACGTTGAAACGTTAAACAACTTGAATTTATACTGACATATAGATCAAAATAAGCACGTAAGAAAATCATATTTTTTTAGTTAAATAATAGTACAACACGTTGTGGTGGCGTCGTAACCTAAAATAACTCGAATTTATATCATCTAATGCAAACGTATTATATTTGACTCGACTCATTTTAGAACAAAATTTATATCAAAACATAGACAAACTTAAAAAACGTAAATAAATATAAGCATAAAAACATATTATATCCGAGCCTACTCATTTCCAAAAACATTTACATCGAAACCTAAATCAACTGAATTTATACCGACACGTACATAAAAAAATTACAAAGTTAAGAGGTTATAAATGTCAATACTATATGTTAAAAGGTAAAGCCTACTCATTTAAAAAAAAATACGTCGAAACCTAAATCAACTGGAACTTACACCGACACGACATAAAAAAATTACAAAGTCTTTACAAAGTGTTAAGGGGTTACAAGTGTTAATACTAAATGTTAAAGAGGTAAAAATAAAAGAAAAAACAAAAAGACACTAAAATGTTAAAGGGTAAAAGCCTACTCATTTTCAAAAATAAAAATAAAAAATTACGTCGAAACCTAAATCGACTGGTATTTATACCTAAACGTACATAAAAAACTATAAAGTTTTTAGAAAGTTAATGGGTTGTAAATGTGAATAGTAAATGTTAAAAGATAAAAGTAAAAAATAGGACACTAGGGTAAAAAAAAACCTGCTACTACTGTAGACGGCACTTGTTATTGTAACTTTAGTAGTTGATGCCCCGCCCGCATTGCGGGGCGATGGCCGAATAATGAGCGAGTGTTAGGCAGATCCTTGATATAGAAAACAATTAAATTGTAACATCCGTCAAAAACGGATTTACCAAACCCGCTCCGTTTGTCAACCGAACAGTCAGTTAAAATTTTCGTTGCGAATTAAATGCCCAAAATAATTTTAAACGATACATAATCAATTATTATGCGGGGATATATAATTAGTTTTTGAAAAACTGTTAAAAATCGCAAAATAAAAATGTTTTGTTTCTGCCGGGTTTCGAACCCGGGTCTGTACCGGTTCAACAAACACTTATCACCCAGCCGATCAACCGCTCCGCCACTTTGATTTTCTGTTAATAAAAGGAATCAATTAATTCAAATAATAATGTTCGGAAGTCAAATTCAGTCAATTGCGCCCAAATAGCAGTCGTCGAAAATCCCGACGACTTCGCCATTAATTTACGTCTCCGCTCAAGTTAACCGAAGAATTAACTCCCACGACGGTTATAACCGACGTCTGAACCCGCGACATCAGCCGTAACCGCCGGAGAACGGCTGACTTCGAATTGAGACCGAATTCAGACCCCATACATCTCGATACTACCCTATAAATTCACCCACAACTCACCAGAAATCTTTCACTCTCAAATCGCACCCTTTCTCGCCGAAAACTCACTCGCCGGAAATATTTTGTACGTCGCCGGAAAACCGAATCCTTAATCTCTGAGCTTTACTGAACCCCCTAAACTTTTACCGAAGTCACCCACACCGTTTGTAAGCTTTCTGAAGATTCTCTGCTGCAAGACACTCGTCGCCGGAAGAGATTGCTGTCGCCGGAGTTCTGCCGGAAAACAGAGGAAAGCCAGTCGGTACTTTTCACGCCTAATTTCCTTTCTTTTTACTTTTATCTCATCTGTAATTGATCATAAAACGCTAAAGAAACCTGAATCAACACTTCGAACCAGTCAGTCGTCACTTCCGGTTAAAACCAGTGAAGAAGACGATGTTTCGGTAATGGTTAAGTATAATTAAAATCAAGTTATTTACCGGGTTAGACACACAGTCCAGCGGTGGACTGTGTGCACATTAAACGCTAAGGTCTCGAGTTCGAATATTGTTTCCTCACACGCTGCCTTAATAAAAATTCCTTTTTTCGCAAACTGAACCGGATTGATTTTAGGTATATGTTAAGTATATTAATAACCGAGTTAATAACCAAGTGAGACACACAGTCCAGCGTTGGACTGTGTGTACGCTAACCCACAGGTCCCGGGTTCGAGACCTGTGGAGCGCACCGGTTCTCTGGATTTAAATCGTTTTTAAAATAAAGAATTTCTGTTTAAATCTACTTAATATATATATATAATTAAAAACGGATATATGACGGGTTAGACACGTAGCTCAGTTGGTAGAGCTGCGTGCACGCGTACGGGAGGTCTCGGGTTCGAGCCTCACCCAGCGCACAACAATATGCACTCGAACCGGTCAACGGTCAACGGTCAACGGTCAAGTCAACGGTCAGAAAAAAAAAGTCAAATTTTTTTTATTATTTTTTATTTAATTATTTTAATTAAAAATCAATTAAAAATACTTAAAAATAACATTTTTAAGGTTAGAAAATAGCCTCAAACTCACAAAAATACATCCAACAATCCTACTAAAATAGATTAATAAAATCCGTTTGCTTACCGAACCAAAATGCTATTTATCTAGGTTAATTTCACTCGTGGTTAAAACCATTTCGCGTGCATTCAACCTCATCAACCGAACGCACCCAATGTGAGTGAATTCTTACAAACTCCCCTTTTTATTCATGTTTTGGGGTGTAGCATGTGTCGTTTAAACTAATTCTCTTATGCAAATTCGTGCTATACCATTATATGAACTAAACTAGAATGTAACTATTGTTGGTTGTGATGTATTACATATTTGTCAAAGTTGTATGCAAAGTATTTAGGCCCATCAGTTCCTCGTGGGAGACGAGTTGAACAACGCGTGCCTTAAAACTCATTCATTAGGCCCATCAGTTCGTAGAACAACGCGTGCCTCAAAACTCATTCATTAGGCCCATCAGTTCCTCGTGGGAGACGAGTTGAACAACGCGTGCCTTAAAACTCATTCATTAGGCCCATCAGTTCGTAAGAACAACGCGTGCCTCAAAACTCATTCATTAGGCCCATCAGTTCGTAGAACAACGCGTGCCTCAAAACTCATTCATTAGGCCCATCAGTTCCTCGTGGGAGACGAGTTGAACAACGCGTGCCTCAAAACAATCATTTGATGTATGTGTGTGCAATATTCAATATTGTTTGTTGTGTGAATATATTTACATCTACATTTACTCATATGTGGTTATGCACATTATTTATAATCAATTGGATAAACTTGTTCAAATGTTTTTCCATAGGATTCACTCGCCAACATTATGTTGATCCAAAAACCTTTTTACACATGATACAGGTGAACAGGTTGAAGCAAGGAAAACATAGGATATGCCTTAGAAGAGAACAAAGAAGCTTAGATTGATAGTTAGAACATGTTGTATCATTTATTGTAAATTTCCATTAAATTGTATTTAATGAATATGAAACGCATAATAAATGTCATGAGCTTTGATGATAACCCAATCATGCCCCGATCACCTTTTCCGCTGCGGGTCGGGGTGTGACATAAATCGGGTCAACCAATTAAAACAAAACACTTTTATAGTTTTGCTAAAAAAACTAAAGCAGTGGCAAATTCATAAATTTGGAACCAGGGGTAAAATTGTAAATTTGCGCAGGGGCAAATTCATAAATTTAAACTTGGGGGTAACACAATAATATAAATTTAAACTAAAGGCACAATCGTAATTTTAGGCTGGAGGCAAAACCATAATTTTATTTTGAACCGAGGGCGAAATCGCAATTTTGAGTTGGAAGCAAAAGCATAATTTTATTTTGAACATGGGCAAAAACGTAATTTTGAACTGAGGGCGAAATAATAATTTTTTAAACGGAGGAAAATCATATTTTTTAACAGAGGGCAAAATCGTAATTTTTAGCTGGGGGCAAAAACATAATTTTGCATTGAACCGGGGGCGAGAATGTAATTTTGAGTTGAGGGTAAGATCGTAATTTTGAATCGAGGGCAAAATCGTAATTCTGAGCTGGGGACAAAAGCGTAATTTTATTTTGAGTTGGGGGCAATACCGTAATTATAAGCAGGGGCAATTCGGTAATATTACAATGAGTATAAAATAATAAACATGGTGGTCCAATGGGGGAGTGCCAGGCAAGATCGTAATTTTGAATCGAGGGCAAAGTCGTAATTCTGAGCTGGGGACAAAAGCGTAATTTTATTTTGAGCTGGGGCCAATAGCGTAATTATAAGCAGAGGCAATTCAATAATATTACCATAAATATAAAATAATAAACATGGTTGCCCAATAGCTGTGTGGCACTATTCTCCATCTTAGAATTGTAGCAGGGGCAATTCGGTAATATTACGATGAGTATAAAATAATAAACATGGTGGTCCAATGGGGGAGTGCCAGACAAGATCGTAATTTTGAATCGAGGCAAAGTCGTAATTCTGAGCTGGGGACAAAAACATAATTTTATTTTAAGCTGAGGGCAATACCATAATTATAAGCAGGTGCAATTCAATAATATTACCATAAATATAAAATAATAAACATGATGGTCAAATAGCTGCGTGGCACTATTCTCCATCTTAGAATTGTAGTATAGAAATAAATACCATGCTTGGTATTGTTTGCTTCTTTGGCGTATATTTAAAAATTGAAAGCTTCTTAATTCCAAGTTTGGTCATATTTAATGTCTTTGGTTAATGTATTATTAGAAATTAATTAATAGTCCATTTAAAATTTGATTATTTAATAAATATGATTTGTATAGAAATTAATATATTTGAAATAATCATTTACAAAGTTGGTATACTTTGTTAATACACGTCTTGCATTCGCTATTTTTTAAATCAATACGCAATTGTGTAAATTTTGTTTTTTGATATTGCGACATATAATTTTCTTAGAAACATAGTAGTAAGCTATAGCGAATGCGGGTTCCGTGACGAACTGACCTGATATCGACATGGGTGTCGGTGTCGTTGTTATCACAACCGGTATTAGTATTACATTTTATGCTATTGGATCAATGTAAAGAACACGCCAGTATATTTTTTGTCGTACCATGACTTTATTTTTAAGTTTTTTTTTAATTTCTTTAGATACAAAATACCGTTTTTATAACAGTAAAGTGACGCCACATACCGATTACCGGACGGATCCCGTCGCGTAGCGTGTGCCAATCCACTAGTTTATCGTTATATGACAACTGAACTTTTTTACTTTTTTAGATAACAGAAGGATGATTCACGTCATTATATTATATTATATTATACTACTAACAATTAGCAAAGAAAGGAATAATTATTTTTTTTTCTTTTAACCCTTTTTTTACATTTATAGCCTATGCAATTAATCTAATTTATAATTTTTTTTCTTTAACCAATTTACATTTCTACCTCTAAACTCTATTATAGTTATCATAAGTGAACTTTGATAATTTTCTTTTCTATAATTAGTTTACATTTTTACATCTGAACTTTAATAAAGTTATGATATGACCCTTGAAGTTTAATAAGGTTATGTATTTCTTTTTAACCAATATTTTTCTTTTATCCTTTTATACGTCAGTTTTTTAATTCTTTTTTATTTACTTTATTATAATTAAAACAAACTTTTAACTTTAAATGTGTTTATTAAACCTTGTAGTTAATTTGCTTATCTTTACCGCCATTTCAGCGTGAACTATTTTAAATACTAATGTACAAGTTGTCAAAACAGACCCTTACGTATTTGGTGCCAGATCTACACCCTTGATGCAACGCGTTACCGATATTGTTTTTATCATTTTCAGTTGATTTAAAATATGTATCCAAATCCTTTTTGATGACTTTATTTTTTAGGTTTCTCTTAAGTTTACTATACCGAGTGTTGGTACCATATCAATACTGTAATACATCAAACTATATCGACCGAATTCTTGTCATTATCATTATTATCTCTATTTAGTCGAACACTCGAAGTTTCCATTTAATTTTTTTAAAAGGACCCACCCTTGCCGCAAAACAAAGATTTGACCCACTAGTTTATTACTTTATTACACATTTACAATTAAAAAAGCATTCTCGGAAGTGAGAGAAGCTCGGCTAATAATCGGGTCCAGAAAGCCCAACTCATTTACTCAGCCCAGAAATTGTAACCTGAACCTCCAGGACAGTATCTCCTTAATGGCCCAATATGATTAAGATATTTTATTTTTGAATCCATCAAGAAGTTACATTACTGAACATGAATAATATAAATGAATTAGTACACTGCATACATCGATTGTAATTTCTCACATACAAAGTTGAGTATAACACTTACAATTAACTTAATATACTAGTTATTTTGATTAATCTATTATAACTAAAATTAAGGTATGAGATTTGTCCCACGTCAGTTGTATGGACAACCAATATAGGGCTTATATACCAAATGGGCTCTCTTATTACCAGACTAGTCTTTGGGTTGAGTTCTCTTATTTCGTATGTAACATTGGTGTCTGAGCCAAAACTTAGAGGGTGGTCTAGAGAGAACTAGCTGTGACAACGTGGCCGTGACCAACGAGGCTCGGAGTGGTGGCTTGGAAAGAACCAGTCGTGACAAACGAGGACGTTGGCCCTTAAGGAGGGTCGATTGTTATGGACGGAAACTATTGCAATGTATGAGACTTGTCCCACATCGGTTGTATAAGCAACCAATGTAGGATTTATATACCAAATGGGTTTTCTCACCCCACCAGTTCCCGTCCATAACAATCGACCCTCCTTAGAGATTTATATGTAACATTTAAATGTTGTATATCCACTTGGATTTTGGGTTAAGTTCTCTTATTTCATATGTAACATTTTAAATGTTGTATGCCACTTGGATTTTGGGTTAAGTTCTCTTATTTCATATGTAACATTTTAAATGTTGTATGCCACTTGGATTTGATAAAAAGATTGGAGATTAAGATGTAGAAAAAGCAATTTAGATAGAAAATAAGATAATTTCATAACATGTTGCACTAGCTATCGCAACTTCACAACTCTAATAACTCCCACTAACCTAATTACTTAAACTAAAATTATTAAAAGAACACTAGTGACCCATCCTTCCTTTTTCACACATGTTATGTTGGCACACATCATTCCCCCATACTCGAAAAGTCCTTGTCCTCAAGGATGCAATCAGAGAATGCTCGGTAAAAAGCCACGAGGGCCACCACTCATTTTTTCACATGGCATTCAAGGAAATCGCAATGAGGCGCCACGATGGGTGCCATTCACGTTTTCCGGCTGCCCATTTGATTAACGTCATTTGTTTCTTTTGCATCGCTAAATTCTCGACATACTTCAACAGATTATTAACAATTGATGGTGCGGGTTTAGGCACGGTTGCAAGTGTTGGGCGGTTTTTGGTGCAGACGGTGGTGCTCGTTGTGTGGCTTGTTTCAGTGTAAATAATGTTGGTTTTCGAGCGGGTTTCTGGATAGACAATATACGTTTTGCGGCTAGTTTCGGTGCAGAAGGTGTAGGTGATGATGCATGTTTCGAGGCTAGTGTTGGTGTAACAGAAGGAGCTTGTGGTGGTGGTGCGCGGGGGGAAGTTGTTGACGGTGTGTGTAGAATTGCGATCATCCGAGCAGTACTTGCTTGGATTTGATCCAACAACTCTTCATAGGTTTGGTTTTGAGCGGCCATGGTTGTGGATCACGACTGCAAGCGACTATGGGTAATGGTTAATGCCCCTTAAGGGTCATTTTTCCACATCACCATCATAATGCTCCATGTAATGGTTAAGTCTTTTTAATGCCCTTTCATTTATTTGTTTCCTTGTTTTTCCTCCTCATTGGTCATTATTCTAGAAATACCTCTCAATTTTCATGCTCCTATAATGCCCATAAGAAATGGTGTAAGGGCATTATCAAAACCTTTCACACCCATATAAAGCCCCATTACGTATGACCTAAAAACACTCCTCCAACAATTAGTAAAAGACAATCTTGAAAAACCTCAGCAAACATACATGCTTTACTTTCCATATTTAATTTTATCAAGATTCTTTTTAATTATTGGTTCATTTAGAAAGTAACATTTCTATGGAAGTCTTGAACACTAAAAACACTTTGAAAGTTTCATTTTTAAAAACTTAGAATACAATTTAGACAAAACTTAGAATACAATTTTCCTTGAAACCTTTAGAAGATATTTGGTTGAGTTATAATACAAATGGGTTTAACAATAACAAGTGTAAGAAACCACCATAGAGTGCAGGTCCAGGATATATAACCAATTGGATGTTACCGGTAATATTTTACATCTTGTACTCTATATAATGTATACAATTAAAGTTATATATAATATGTTTGTATGAATTGTTTAGAAGGTTGACAAATTTGAATAATGCTTGGAGATATATCTTTTTAACATATTAGAGATATATCTTTTTAACCAGTTATGTATCTTTTTAATTTGGTTTTGTTTATTCTTGGTTAGATAAGGAAATGATGGAAATGGAGGTGGAGGAGCATGTTAAGATGATTACAAAACAAGCGAATATTAGACACACTTCGATGTAAATATGATATGTATTGTTTCTGGTAGTTATTTTAAATGATTTTTGATGACATATTATGTCATGGTGTCAAGTTTATTGTAAATATGAGATATATATTGTTTCGGTTTTTGATGACATGTTATGTCATGGTGATTCGTTTTTTAATAAAATTTTGTATGTAAAATGTGGTGTGCATGGTTTTTCTAAAATGTATAGTGATTCGTTGTTTAATAAAATGTGTTATGTAAATTTTCTAAACAACGGCCCGTGTTTGCACACGGTTTTAAACCTAGTGGGTTTAAAAATAAAAAAGTGTAAGAAGCCACCATAGAGTGACAAATGTCCATAACTTTGTCCATAAGAGAAAAAGAACATGCACATGCAAAACCCAAAAACCTAAACCCCCCACATCCAACCCCCACCTACCACCACACAAAAACCTAACACCCCCCCCCCCCCCCCCCCCCACCACAAAAAAAATAACCCAACAAGCTAAATGCCAAAATTAAAAAAACCAAAAAAAAAATTAAAACACACAATTTTTTTAATATTCTTTATAAAAACGCTACTTTTCGTCATTAAAAAACGTTTTTTTTTTGACGAAAAGTAGCGATTTTTTTTAAGGAGTATTCAAATTTTTTTGTGTATTTTAGATTTTTTTAAGTATTTTTGGTTGTGTTCACATTGGAGTATAATCTTTCTTACCATTCTTACTTATCTTACCTTTTGTATTTGATCCTAACCTATAGGACCGAATTCCTCCTTAGCAAAGGTACCCCTAACTTGACATCTAGTCCATAATCAGGGAATTATTATGAATTACTGACAATTACACAAGTATTACTGTTTAACAGGTGATTTCATTGATTAATAAACATTTACAATCTGGATGAAATCCGGCAGAGCTTCGCCACCAATGTTGCAAAAACTATTACAATGAAGTGACCCAACAACCTATTTATAGAGAACTACAATTCGTACGAAGACAACCTAGTTCGTACGAAGTTGCCACTTCATACGAACTTTACACTTCATACGAAGTACAAACTAATCAAACATAACTTTATCTTTTGATAATTCTGGCCCTATACATTCAAACTAGACCTAAGAGGCAGACAATAGACATCGTGCATCAACAAACTCCCCCTTCGATGTTTTCATAGTCTTGGTCAGTCTCCAAAAACTTCAACCTCTTTCAAAGAAATTCTTGTACGACTTCTTTCGTCTTTCTTGTGATGGGATAGGTGTTTGATCTGTCGCAGGTGCCCTTTCATAAATTGAAATCTCCTTAGACGTGTCGCTTTGCCTTTCTCTCTAATTTCTTCCAAACGCTTTTCTTCTTTCAAGAATTCTACACGTTCTAGCTCTTTTCATTTCGATTCCCACATATGCCCGGAATTAATACCATGTGCATAGAAAACGTTAATCACACCCTGGTAGTGCTTCGCTTGAGTTTCTTCTCTCTTATCATAGCAAATCTTGTTGAAGAATAGACATTTCACATCATCCTTCGAACAATTCACTAGCCACATCGGGTCTAATATCCTGATCGTCCTCCATAAACCCCAAATTCTCCTTCGTTCAATCAATTCAGGAGTTGTTTTTTTTTTGTAATATCCCAATTACCTTCTGCTCGCAACACAATCACAACTTCACTTGTTTCTGGATCTGTTTGTTACCATAAGAAGTATGGATGAAAATCTTGTTCAATCTGCTTCAAAGGCATATTTTTCATGGCTTTAAGACGTTTCATGACCAACGTGACATCTTTTTCTTTTGTTACTTTGTCAATCTTGATTCTACGCTTGGGTATAAATGGATTCCAGTAGTTAAAACCATGCATCGCTTCAAACTTTATCACCTTCCATAGCCGTTGATCGTGAAACTTCATTTGATAGCTAATATTCTTCGTTTGCACCAATTCTTCCACATCCAAAAACGGTAAACTCTTCAAATCATTCAGGTATTGAAAGGATTGAACTCCAAACACTCGCTTAATAGCATAAACATTTAACTCTTTAATCCATCCCCAGCTTAAGATATCACCAAGTGATTTGTCTTTGTCTCTGGTAAAGAACGCCAAGGGTCGTTTAAACTCTCTTTCTTTCGGTAACTCTTTGAACCATGACTTCTTGGCTTCAGCTCTTCTTTTGACATTCTTTTCCGAATACCTCCTTCTTTAACAACTTCATCAATCTTTCGTTTCAATAAATCCTGATCTATCTGGCTCATGATTTCTTGAAATGTAGGAAAACTATCAGTATCAGCTCCATAATACTTTTCAACATCTTCATCATCTGAAGCATCTACGATTATCACATGAACATAA
The DNA here is from genome assembly GCA_947069175.1 of Scalesia atractyloides. Classification (NCBI taxonomy): domain Eukaryota; kingdom Viridiplantae; phylum Streptophyta; class Magnoliopsida; order Asterales; family Asteraceae; genus Scalesia; species Scalesia atractyloides. The sequence goes on from CAMTDV010000016.1 coordinate 45,444,606, forward strand.
TTGTCTGCTTCAGGTACTCGCTTGTAAACATAATTGTTTGGCTCAAAAGTGCTTATATTCACTAACTTCTCTTCAAAATCAAATTCAATCGAACTCTCATCAATCTCTAACAATTTTGCTAGTTCTTCTTTCGATTAATTGTGAACATACTCACACTTCTTCAACATTATGTTCTGACATAAGCATCATAGGCTTGTAGCAGTCAAGAACAGCTGTAACAGGAGTAGTTGTGAAGATTCCTGATGCTCCTTCAGTTTCTGTTGGCCCTGTTTACTCCCCCTGAGCTTGAACATCCTCTGCATTCACTTCATCATTTAGTAGTGCATCATAATCAAACTCTCTAGTAAATTTAGCACTTTCGACAGTAATGCCAACACCTCCTTGATTATCATCATCATCGTTATCATCTTTCTTATCAGAATCACCCTTTTTGTCATCATCTTTCTTTGGTTCATCATCATTTTCATCTTCATCTTCGTCTACTTCCTTTTCAGCTAATGCTCTTTCAACTCTTTGACGTCTAATTTCAGCAACCCTTTGAAGAATAGGATTATCAACAACATCAACAACTTGCCTAATTGCAACCAATTCCATTACCGGTTCTTCATTAATCATTAACCTTTCACCAGTTGGTAACGGATCTATTGTTAATGGTTCAGTATATCCTTCAGTAAAAACTTTACCCTTGCCTTGAGCTGCCGATTCTGCTGCAGCTTTTCGTTCCCTTTCTTCAACCCTCTTTTTCGCTTCTTGTACTTCCATGCGGTTGTACTTAGCGGCAAAATCTATTCCAAGGTTGTTAGCAAGTACTCGTTGTAGCATATCAAACCTTCTATTGCTCATCGCTCGTTCATTTTCAAGATCATTAACCACCTTTCTCAACCTTTCGTTGTCTGTACCCAAACTCTCTATCAAAGCCTTCATATACTCATGATCATTCTCCATAAATTTCATTCTCGCTTCTAAAATCTCTTTTTCAGCTTCGTTAGCTTTCATCTGTTCTTCCAAAGCCTTGATTCTATTTTCTAATTCAACAAGCTTTGATTCATTGAACTTATCAGCAAAAGCATCAGTAGTTATTCCTTCTGTATAATTAGTTGGTGGTAAAGGAATATTTCCAAATGCTTCATGAAATTCCCATTCAGGTGTTTGAATTTGCGATGTTGTTTGTTTTGGTCCAGATTTGGAGTTGAATGTTTTAGGGGTTGATTGTGAATGAGGGGGTATAGGTGGTTGTGAAGTAGTAGGTGGTGGTTGAGTGTGAGTGGGAGAAGCTTGTGGTGTAATGTGTAATGGTGAAGTTGGTGGAGTGAAGCAGCTATTTCTGACACAGGCTTTGATTTTTTCATCATTTTCCTTCTATCTTTCGCAGCTGGTGACCCTGTAGTCTTCTTGACTTCTAATGCTTTACTCTTTGTACGCCTTGCTTTCTTTTTCGACCTAACTTCATCTTCTGATTCATGCTCGAATGGTACATACACATCATCTCCCTTCCTTTTCAGTTTTTCTTGCTCTAACGCTTCTCTGATTTGACGTTCTCTAATATCAGTGAAGTCTTCAGATTCACCCTTGTCTGAAGTAGTAGAGAAAACACCGTGATCATCACCCTCAACGTCTTCAGTTTCAACATTTTCAACTTCGATATTTTATGTTTCAACATTTTCTGTTTCTACATTCTCAATTTCAATGTTCTCGGCTTCAACATTCTCAGGCTCATCTTCAGGTTCTCAATCAACATAGTTTGAACTTTCTTCGTAGAACGTTTACACTTCTTTTCAGATTCAGCCTTAGTATACCACCGGCTTCTCTTTTCAACAAAACCTTTTAATCCCTCTAACTCGTCTTTCTCATCACCACTAGTATCCTTACGCCATCGACCTATCTCTGGCGTAATGTAATCTTTCTTAGCAATCGCTCCAAACATTGCTTTCGTTGGTGGCTCGGTATCTTGCCTCAAATATTTATCCATCTTTAACAAAGTGTCATTATCCATGTGATGCAGTTACAGAATATCATCATCTTCTTTCTTCAAGTTCTTGAATTTATCGTCAAGAAGCATCTGAACAAACCTCGGATACTGAAGAAACTTGTCAGCTCCAGTATTCTTCATCATATAGTCAAAAATAACGTGAGAGAAATTGAACGGCAGATTAAACACTAACGTCGTAGCCATACATAATTGATAGTCTTGAATATCATCAAAACCTCCCTTTCTGTGGCTCAAAGCGTGTACCAAGGAATGAATAAAGAACTTGTATGGTCTCTAAAGATTTTCTTTTTTTCCAAGTTGTTGTGTTCACGTATCCTCGATAACCCATTCTGTAAAAACAACATTTCACCATGCGTTCTGGATAGCCTGTCAGATCTTATTCTTTGTCTTTAAAGTCTAGGACTCTACAGACATCGACTTCCGTTATCTTGACCTCAACATCTTTGTCATCGATTTTTACTGCAGAATAAAGAGTCTTTTCAGCTTCAACGTATCTTGCAGCATTCCAGAAATTCTCAACATGTGATCTATATGCCGTGTGATGATGTGTTAGCGCCTTGTTGATCAGTATGCGCTTATGAAATCCAATATATCTTTAAACGGTGCAAATCTCGGGAACTTCTTTATATCCAGCACACAACAGGTGTTGTGGAACTTCGAATACTTGACTTCTTTTCCTGCGCGACACACAAAATACAAACACTTCAACATTTTCAAAATTTCAACTCTTTACTTTTTCAATTCGTATGAACTAGATAGTTATCCATTCGTACGAATTGATATTTAACAATTATACACACTTTCCATCCACTTCGTACGAATTATATTTTTATACACTTAATCCAGTTTGTACGAATTAGATAAACAATCTTAATAAACTTTTACTTCGTACGAACTGCTATTTCGAACGAAGTAGTCATCTTCTCCAACAAAACCTGCAACATATATTTTTTAATGATTTTCAACAATTGAACGGTCCAAAACATACTAAACACGCTGATTTACAAGAATCTGAGTTCAATTTTAGTTTTTGTCCAATAAATCATCACATATCTAGGTTTAAAGGTTCAAATGTCCAAAAGCATCAAATTTAACAGTGAAATTTCAATTTTATGCCCTAACCATTGTATAGAGTGTGTGATTAACCCTAACAATGAAATTTTGGCAGTATAACGGCTTAATTTGAACAAATTCTCTCAATTTGCACAATAGCTCTCTCAAGATCAACAGTGAGCAAGTGACGACTTCGTACAAATTTGATCTATTTATAGTCTCCAGTTTTCATTTCGTACGAAGTTTGTTCTCTTTGTTCAATTCGTACGAACTTGACACTTCGAACGAATTGCAAGTTTCTAAATTTTTATTTTTTCAAACTTTTGTTCCTTAAACAGTTTTATCAACCCACTCAGATAACCAAGTCCAAGTTAATGACCTTAGTTAACTGATTTGTCTACCAAGTCCAAGTTAATGACCTTGGTTGACCTTTTTGAGAACAAACTGATGTTTTCGGCAGTGTAAAGTTTCAAATTAATGAACTTTTATTCTTTCCAAAACTATTTTTTTTACTTCAAATTAGCTCCCAACCCATTGTCTCACGATTTTCAACAGCACTCAGCACTTCTGGATTTTGAAGATTCGCTTTCCATCATCGGTAGTCGAAACTAAGATAGAAATAAAATCTTTTTGAAATTTTCAAAGTTTATGCTAAAACACACTGAAAATATTTTTGGGTTTTCTAAAATGAAATGTAATATACTATGTACAAACATATTTACAGACATATTTTGTGAGTTTGTGTTAGAGGATCAGACATATCCCTAGTACCATTGACCTTTAATTTTGACTTTAAGTTTCAAAACAAATTTGCTTAGATTGTCAGTATATTAATCATCTTAAACTTCATCTCATTTCTCAATTGATCCGAGATACCTTAGGTAATCTTAAGAACTTTTACTTAATTGTGTATCCCACCTCAGAATATACTCCCGTATCAAGATTCCCTAGATTTCATCTTACAGGTGAGTATAGATAACTGATATCTGTAATCTGGGTAATGCGAGACCTTGAGAGCTCAGGTTAGTACCACCATACTGACAAAGAGATGAAGGCTCGTCTTAAGGGTGTGTTCCACTTGGGAATCTTTTTAACTGCTTATTGTAATATCTTTCGATGATTTCAATATTTTTAGCAGTCGTTCAGGTTCATAAGCAAAAGTATTCTACAAGTTCTAGGTTATTGCTTCCGCAAAGTCAGAAGAACTTGTATAATACCCCATATATCAATTCGCTATAAAGACCTAGTATCTCAGAATCAGGCAATCTCTCAAACGAAATTTCGGAGTACCAAGTCCATATATCCGAGAGATGTTACCCACAAATTAAGAAGTTATTTCTTTATGTTTATATCTCAGAATCAATTTACTGAAAGTGGAAGCCTACTGGCACATCATCAGTGATACTTGTTTCTTAACTTTTTAACTTTCCTAAATCTTTAGCATACTATGATAGTCCACTGATGTACTATCATTTCCTCTTTTCACACTAAAAGTCATTTTGTCTTTTTCATGTTTTTGTCCTTTTAGATTTTAGAATGTTTTTGTATTTTCCCAAACTTTCTCCCCCTAAAATCAAAAACATATTTTTGTATTTTTATTTTAAAGAAAGAAATTCTAAAACCTAATAAAAGTGACAAACCGATGAGGATCACGAAAACTCTTCATCCGATCCATTAAGTACTTAAACCTTATTAATGGAAATGGTTTGGTATAAAAATCTGCCTTTTGTTCATCAGTGTGGATTTTTTCAATTTGAATAAACTTCTTTTCGTGGCAGTCACGAATAAAGTGATATCGAATTTCAATATGTTTGGTTTTAGAGTGTTGAACTGGATTTTTGGTTAGGTCAATTGCTGCCTTATATTCTACGTATAAAGGAGTGTCAAGAAATTGCAATCCAAAGTCTCTCATCTGTTGTTGGATCCACAATAACTGTGAACAACAACTGGAAGCTGAAATGTATTCAGCTTCACAAGTCGAGAGAGCGACCGTGGTTTGTTTTCTGCACTGCCACATTACTAAACGTGTTCCGAAGAACTGCAACCGGCCGTCGTAGACCTTGCGTTAAGTTTGTCTCATCTGAAATCAGAATCAACATATCCTGTGAGATCAAAGTTGTCATTCTTTGGGTACCACAAGCCGGTGCTAGGGCAACCCTTCAAATATCTGAAGATTCTTTTCATGATCATCAAGTGTGAAACTCGGGGACTAGACTGATAACTGGCGCACAGGCAGGTAGGATACATGATATCAGGCCGTGAGGCTGTCAGATACATCAGCGATCCTATCATTGACCGATATAGAGTTTCATCAATTTTGGTTCCATCTTCATCTGGGTAGATTCCATGATAGATCGCCAATGCTGTTGAAAGCGGTTTAGTGCTAGTCATCTCAAACTTCTGCAAAATGTCACTAACATACTTAGTCTAATGAATAAAGATACCATCAGGCAGTTGCTCAACTTGTAATCCAAGAAAGAATTTCATCTCGCCCATAGAACTCATTTCGAACTTCTTCTTCATGATTGCTTCAAATTCTTTGGAAAGTTCCTCATTTGTAGAACCAAATATGATGTCATCCACATAGATTTGTACTATCAGCAGATGACTTCCAACTTCTCTCGTGAAGAGCGTGCTATCCACTATACCACTCGTAAAGCCGTTGTCTACAAGGTGCTGAGACAAAGTCTCATACTAGGCTCTCGGGGCCTGATGCAAACCATATAGAGCTTTGTTGAATAGATAAACCTTGTCTTTGTTTAGTGGATCGACAAACCCCGATGGTTGTCCGACATACACTAGCTCCTTCACCTTTCCGTATAGAAAAGCTGATTTGACATCTAGCTGGTACACCTTGAAGCCCTTCCATGACGCAAACGCCAGGAATATGCGGATTGCTTCCAGTCTTGCAACCGGAGCATAGACTTCTGTGTAATCAATTCCTTTTTGTTGATGAAAACCTTTGACAACGAGCCGAGCTTTGTTGCGCACAATAACTCCTCGATCGTCACGCTTGCTCTTGAATACCCATTTAGTATCTATGGCTTTTTGATTTGCCGGAGGATCTACAAGCTTGCACACTCCTAACTTCTCAAATTGTTGTAGTTCTTCCTGCATAGCGTTGACCCAACTTTCATCAACTATTGCATCTTTAACACACTTTGGTTCGATCTGCGAGATAAAAGCACGATAAGAACAATATTCTTGAAATAAGCTACGTTAGTATAGAAACAACTAAGAGCTTTGTTAATTTGATTTCTCGTTTTCACTCCAGCACGCATTTCGCCAATAATGTTGTCTGAGGGGTGATAAGATAGATTTCTTGGCATCACTTCATCAGAAACCACCACTTCGTTCTCCAGATTAGTGATGTTTTGTTCAGCCACTGAATCGGCAACGATATTGCTTGTTGATGCTTCATTTTGATTACTAGGACCTGCATATTGATTTAACAAATTTGTTATCTATTCAGATTCATCATCGGAACTGGATTCGCCATCTTGATCATAAGTCGGAGACTCTTCAGAATCAGAATAATTTGTTTGAGAAGAAATGGGCTTTGTTGAATTTATCACATGTTCAACAACTGGTTCATCTTGTGAATTACTTGGACCTTCTCCAGAATTGATTGTTCCAACAGATGGTTGCGTTATCACTATTGGTCTTGGAACTTGTTCTTGATTTGCAGTTTGATGTAAATGATACAGCACTTCAAGTTCTTCTTCATTTGGTTCCTTTGGAAGATCAAAAGAATTCCACAAGCTCTCATAATTTAACATCCAAGAATCACATGCCTTCTGTGTTGGCATCGCATATCTTTGACAATCAACGTGTTGTGCTAAAATCACTTGATTCCAGCTTGGTAAGGTTGCACGTCGAAGTAGACAACATAACCAACAAAGAATCCTTCTAAAGATCTTGCACCAAATTTCCATCAGGATCAATAATCATGCAAGGTGATCCAAATGGTTCAAGAAATTCCAAGTTCGGCTTTCGTTGATTTAGAAGTTCAAAGCATGTCTTCTTATGAGGTTTGACAGTTAATACTCTGTTTAGAGTATAACATGCAGACGCAACAGCCAGAAACTTACAGGTAACTTTGAATCCGCAAGCATTGTTGTAGCCATCTCAATAAGTGTACGATTCTTACGTTCAGCTACTCCATTTTGTTGAGGAGTATAAGGGGCGCTGAATTCGTGAGAATGCCTTTGTTGTTGTAAAATACGAGCATGCGTTTGTTCTTGAATTTCGTTCTGTTATCACTTCTGATTCTTCGTATTGGCAAATGATACAAATTCTCAAGCTTTCGAAAGAGTATCATTAGATTTTGAAAAGTTTCATCTTTACTCTCTTGAAAGAATACCCATGAGAATCTTGAATAATCATCAGTAATAACCAGACAGTTATAGATCTCTAGAAATGCTTTTAACATTGACATGTCCGAAGAGATCCATGTGAAGTCTTTCTAGTGGTAGCTTGATTGAATTCAATAACTTCTTCGGGTGAGATTTCTTGTGTTGCTTCCCTTTCTTGCAACTCAGACAATCATCGTTCAAATGGAAGCTTTTCAGATTAACACCCTCCACTAGGTTGTTATGAACCAGAAAATTCATTTTTCTCAAATGTATGTGACCCATCTTCCTATGCCATAGCACTGATTCTTTTCTGTAGCTTTAGTAACAAAACATTGTGCCGACTTTGATGTTGTGGTAGCTATGCCCATGTCTAAGACATAAAGATCATTTTCTCTTGGGGTACTTATAAGAATCCATTCCTCCAGAATCTTAAATCCTGGTTTCAAAATCATGCATTCTTTGTCGTTAAAGTGAGTGGTGAACTTTTTGTCACATATTTGAGAGATACTAAGCAGATTATTTTCCAATTCTGCGTTGTAGTTCACTTTATTGAATGATACAACCTCGTTTGATAACTTTCCTTATTCGATTATCCGACCTCCTTGATTCCCTGCAAAAGCCTACATAACCTCCTCTGATGGATTTGACGTCATAAAGCAAAGCTAGCATCCCTGTCATATGCCTAGAAGCTCCACTGTCCATTATCCATTTAGATATGATTGACCTTGGAAGCCCCTGCACATGCAAGTAAGAAATTACTTAAACAGGGAGACCCAAGCCTTCACGGTCTTGGGTGATAGGAATGTCAAATGTCAGAATTTTTTCTTCTTTCCTAACATGAACCCACTTTTCAGTTTTTATTTCGATGTTTTCTTTGGTTTTTACCATCACATCTGATTTTGGAATCTCAGAAGATGTTTTCGTCTTTAGAATCCAGTTTTGTGATTTCATATGTGCATTTTTGATATAAAATTTTGAATCCTTTTGTTCAATTTTCTTCGAAGATTCACCTTTTTCATATGTTGAAAAATTTACCACTTGTGGTTTATCATGATTTCGTTTCATGATGAATTTTGGCACATATTTCGGTCTTTTTGACTTAACATCTTTTGTTTTCCTTTTGTCTTGATGAACAGATTTAGATTTAGAACATTTCCGTGCAATATGACCAGTTTCATAGCACTTGAAACATGTCCTATTATCAGTAACTTTGAAGTTCTTGGTCTATTCATGAAGCTCTTTTTCTTTCTTAAACTCATCATTGGACCTTTTACCAATGGTTTTCTCTTCACTACAGTGTCAGTTCGAACACAAATTCAACCTTTTTCTTTTTAAAATTTTGCTTTGGAAACTTTCTTTCATTCTTGTTTTGTTCATAACCCAAACCACCTCTCCTGTTTTCAGGAAAATCTCTTCCTTTTTTCGGTAATTGTTGAAAGTCTTTTTAGGTTTTGAATAAAACTTTTTCACATTTTTATCAAGATCAGATGTATTTACTTCAACAAGTTTAAACAGTTTATCAATATGAGCTTCCTTCGCATCCTGAATCAGAAATGTCTCATCAAAGTACAGTTTATCAGAATCCTTAACTTTGTAAAGAACAACATTAGGATCATCACTTAAACTGTCTTTTGTCGATTCAAAAGAATTTTTGTGAACACTCTCTTCACTTTCAGATTGTGAGTTTAAATTAGAACTATTCAAACTTGATTTGACACTTTCAAAAATCGAATCATCTGAATCATTTTCCAAAACTTTTTCAACCACATTTTTTACCAATTCAGTTTCATTGTCATTTTCAGATTTAGTGTATACTATATCTATGTTCTCAGGTAGCTCATCAACCATCTCAGATTTGAGTTTTAGATTAAGCAGCTTTTCCATCCCATCTTGTGCTTTTCCGAATAACTTTGCCACATGGGTGGTGGAACACGTATATAGTTTACACTTTTCTTTTCTTTTTGATCATTTTTTACCTTTTCAGTTTTAGGTAGAATATGATTGATGGCATATGAACTGCTTGAGTAACTGATCCAGAGTTTTTTTTTTTACTCTTTCAGTTTCAATTTTCATCTTTTCTAATTCACTTTTGAGTTCAGCAATTGTGTTTAGATGTATGTTATCTGCCATCTGTTTTTCCATTACTGTTGCTTTCAACGTATGCATCGTTTTACCATTTTCCAAATTTGCTTGCTCAGCTATTTTATAAGTTCTCTTTATCTTATCAAAAGCTTCTTTCATTGTTTGATAATCATATTTGAAATGTTCTGAATGCTTATTAATTTCTTTAATGATTTTATCCTTTTCAGCACAGTTTTCACATGCCTTGGTGCACTTTGTACAAGGTTTTTAAACCTCGACAATTCACACCTTCACCACTTCCTTTACCAATTCTGTCTCATTTTCCGATCTCCTTATCTCTGAATCAGAATCTACCTCTTTCAAATTTTCCATCATTGCCTTATCTGTGATCTTTGTCAGATTTTCAACTGTCATTTCTTTCTCAACATTAATCATTTCTTCAATCTCTAGTTTCACTGTCTCCACAGACTCACTCTGGACTCCAGGGCTGAAAAATCACGCAAAAGAAGAAATCATATTAGGTGGAGTTAAACTTCTGAAAGCATTATGTAAAATGTTTTCTTCTTCTGATCGTTTTTGAAGATATTCCTCCAATATACTTTCTTTCAAAGATTCTTCATCAAAGATCACGTTATCCGAACATTTTTCCATTTCTGGTTATGCCTCTTCGATGATTTCTACCAATAATGCCAGCCTTTCGTTTTTGGTAATGTACTTATTCCAGTTAAATCCTTCATCCTCTTATATTACGACCAAGGCCTTTTCTCTTGGAGTTGACGAACATCTTCAATTTGAATAGCTCTTCTGTTGAAGGAAATGGTTGATGATAGATTGCCTTCTTGTAATGGTCGTTGCCAAAAGGATTCTAGTTACCATTCACTTCCCGGTTAGTGCACTCTCTCTTAAAATGTCCCTTTTCTCGACATCTAAAAAACGTAACCCTCGACTTGTCGAAACCTAGTTTACCATCCATAGTGCCCAAATCCTTTCTTCCTGTGATTTCAATAAATCTTTGTGCTCGTCGAACGATAGATGCCATACACCACTTTATATCCATTAGTTCCAGCTCCTCAGAATCAATTTGATCATAGTCTTCAGTTGTCATCTCTGGATTTCCTATTATTCCAGCGACCAAACTTTCATAGGACTTAAGGACTGAAGCAAGTAGAGCGATGTGTTGTTTGGCTGTCTTTTTGTAGAAGAGCGTTGTTCAGATTTACCGCTATGTTGCACTGTAGAACATTTGGATTCGAACTTGCTTGACTTGATTGATTCGTTTGGCTTTGAAATGAGTTTGAGCTTTGAGGTGTCTAAGGGATGTTGGGATTGTAGCTTGCAAATGATTGAGGACTTGATTGGTTTAAAAATGAATTTCCAGAAGTATTAGCACTAAATGTTGTTTGTGTTTTTGGGCTTTGTGTTTCAGGTGATCCAGTTTTGAAATACAAACCAACATCTTGTACTATCTGTGCACTCTTAGATCATGCTATTTTCTGTAATTCCATTTCATGTCCTACAAGCTTTTCGATAAATGTTGGTAGATTGAATCCACTGGATACAATTCCGTTCTTTAATACCATCAAATATGTGGACCATTCTCCCTCAGGCAGAGCATCTGCCAGTTTATCAACAAGTTTTTTGTCCGTCTTCAGAATACCATGTCTCTTTAATTCAACTACTAAGTGACAATATCGTTCAATTAGTTGTTTCATGGATTCACCCTTCATGAGATTGAAAATATCAAACTCTTTCCTCAATAATGCCTTCTTACTCTTCCTCATTTCAGTACTCCCGTGATACTTCATTCGCAAAGCATTCCACAAAGTTTGAGAATGACTATCATGCTGTAATAACATCAGAATATCTTCTTTGACAGATTGCAGTAATAAACTCATCATTTCTTTTCATTAACGAACTTGTCTCTTTCTTCTGGAGTGTAATTCGTAATGGTTTTCTCAATACCATTATCATCTATTGGTGGAGCCCACTTCGTTGTAATTGCAAGCCAACTGTTGAAGTAATTGGCCTGAACCCAGTTTTCGAATTTTTCTCTCCAGCTCTCATAATCCTCTAGATCATGAGCTTCGAAGGTTAACAGTAGTTCCCATCTCGTTTTCAAGATTCATTTGAGCAACGACATTCGTTGTCTTGGCTACGTTCGTGGCAAAAGGGTTGTAAAATTCTGTGTTATCCATCGTATCGGACGAAACTATCCGAAAACAGTCAAAACTTGAAAACAGTTAAACACACTTCCACTTTGTATGAATTGAACAAGTCAGTTCGTACGAACTGGTGACTAATTTTAATCCGAATTAAGAAACATTATCGTACGAACTTATAATATCACTTCGTACGAATTTCCTTTTACAGTTCGTGCGAATGAGGTTTCACAAAATGATGAATTTTGCAATTTTCGTCATGAATTCGTTCGTTTTTCGATCTGAAACTTTCAAGGGTTTATCATTACGTGATTTAACATGACATATTCAAAATTTAGCCCATTTTAACCATAGATTTGTTTTAAAGATGAAAAATGAAAAGAATGGAGTAGAAGTAGAAGTAATCTTGTGTCAAATTCTTCAAATAAGGCTACCATAGCTCTGATACCACTTGTTGGACCGAATTCCTCCTTAGCAAAGGTACCTAACTTGATATCTAGTCCATATTCGCGGAATTATTATGAATTAGTGACAATTACACAAGTATTACTGTTTAACAGTTGATTTCATTGATTAATAAACGTTTACAATCTAGATCAAATCCGGCAGAGCTTCGCCGTCAATGTTGCAAAAACTATTATAATGAAGTGACCCAACAACCTATTTGTAGACAACTACAATTCGTACGAAGACAACCTAGTTGGTACGAAGTTGCCACTTCATACGAACTTTACACTTCGTACAAAGTACAAACTAATCAAACATAACTTTATCTTTTGACAATTCTAGCCCTATACATTCAAACTAGACCTAAGACGCAGACAATAGACATCGTGCATCAACATAACCCTTATATACTAACCATTTTGTAATCACTTACGCAATTAAAGGTGAACATATGACGTGAAGAAATTTGTAAACACTTACAAGATATCATAAATCACATGCTTGGCATGTAACCTGGACTTAACAACAAGGTAGATGCAATTAGTTATGTGGACTGAAATCGTAATAAATTGAAACGTGGTGTGCAATTTACAAGACTTTTCATAATTGTGAAATATAGTAATTTGTTATATACCACAAGAACCAAAACAACAATTTACTTTGTTATTAATGAATATGTTGGAATACGTATTACAAAACCTTTAATCCGAAAATATGTTGTAATATTTATGGCCGTGAGAAGAAAAACAATTGTAGGTTTGTAGTATGTATGCTTGAACTCTTTATGATATTATTAATGAATATGTTTGGATTTAATTTTAGCAATCCGTCATTCTTTATTATAGACTTATTGCGTGAAAGAAAACTTTCGGATCTTCAAAAGGTTGGAGTTTATTGCGTGAAAGAAAACTTTCGGATCTTCAAAAGGTTGGAGTTTAATAATTCAATTTATATAATCTATTTCTGGATGATATAGAACATAAGTTAAACACCTTGTGGTGTAGCGGCATTTGAAGATAGGCTTAAGACTTTGAGCTTTAAGGTCCTGAGTTCGATTTTTGGAAGGAGCAAAATGCTTCGTAGGATTCGAGACAGGAGTATTCTAGAATTATTCGAGTTTCCTCTGGAATTGGGGTCATCCTCGAGCGTTAAATTAACAATGGATTTTTGCAATTCCGTCTAAGGTTAAGGGTACATGAAAAGGCAGTGCCGCTGAGCCCAAAAGAGTTTATTGTTAAAAAAAAATAATAATAATAAACAACATAAACTTGAATGATAACATAACTTTTTAATAATAAAATTAAAAATTATTACTACCACAAAAGCAATCAGTTAGGACCGCGAAGATGATCATAAAAAAATTTATTACTACTACAAAAACAATTGTTGGAATTGGAATCTCAATTCCATTTTTTATTTTTTATGTGTTTGGTTGTCAAATGAATTGAAATCCATCACCCCAGCACCCACAACCCCTGGTTCTGGTTGAAACGATACGGGTCAAAACGGTTAGCATCTAAAAAGTTCCGGTCAAAATGATTCACGTCAAAACGGTTTGCGTAGAAATGGTACGGGTCGAAACGGTTCATGTCGAAGCGGTTCGTGTAGAAACGGTACAGGTCGAAACGGTTCACGTCAAAACAGTTCGAGTCGAAATGGTACGGGTTGAAATGGTTCGCTTATAAACAGTTAGGTTGAAAGGATTTGCGTCAAAACGGTTCGGGTAGAAATGGTACAGGTCGAAAACGGTACGGGTCGAACGGTTCGCGTCTAAACACTTGAGGTCGAAACTATTCGTGTTGGAACGGTGTACTAGTCGAAATGGTTTGGTTCGATATGGTTCGGGTCGAAAGAAACGTTTCGAGTCGAAACGGTGCGGATCGAGATGGTACTAGTCGAAACGATTCGGATCAAAACGGTACGGGTTGAAACGGTCTCCAATGAATATACTTTAATTCCTTGACATATAGGAAGGATTTTGAATTCCTTTAGTTAAAGGAATTTGAAGGAATTCATGCCAAATTCCAATTACATTGTCAACAAAACACATAAATATTGGAATTGAGATTCCAATTCCATCAAATTCTGTGAACCAAACATTTTAAGAAAAGGAATTCTAAATCCAATTCCCTTAGATTTCATTAAATTCCTACGAACCAAACGCACCCTTACACACCCAAAGAAGATACATCAAACAAACACAATTGTTCCATGAAAGGCCTGCTGCTCGAGCTCTGCATTTGACGCATAAATAACATAAAATTTTGATTTCTTCCAACACATTCCTGATATGTGGCTGCTTGTAAAAACTGCATATTTTCGACACTCCATATACACCACATTGTCATTTGCATTACCGAATACACAATTTTTTTCCACTTAGCTGATCCACGAACATGTAGGTGGAGCTTCACTAAGTCCTTTCTTTTCAGCAGAGATAACCCATGTATCTTCATCCATCAACCCACCTCATCCCACACCCTTTGCGTGAACGTGCACGAAATAAAAAGGTGTTCGAATTCAGCTGCTGAAGTTCCTCAGCCTCCACCAGAGGTTGTTTCCACTAGATGACCCAATGGTTCACATTTGCACTCGGCCGAAAGTATTCTTTAATCACCGCTTCTTTCATTTCAGCTTTCGCAAAGAGGTTAGGGAGCTGTTTCATCCTCGACACAACAAATCGGACATGTGACGCATGGGACTTGAATGTTGCGATTCTGTAGCGCTGCCATTGTTGGGAGACGACCCAAAAACACCCTCCACAAAAGAAAATTAACCTCAGTGGAGACAAAGAATTTCAAATATACCCCTGACCCGAACTCAGTTGTCTTCTGCTTTGTAACATTTGTGTAAATCGGGTTTCGAAAACCCGCCCCAATTTATCAATCGAAGTATATTTATTTTACGTCGTTCGATAATTCTTTTTATTTATTTATTTGCAGGGACTGCTCTTGTAATTATTGAAAACTTATAAACCTGAAAAAAAAGAGTAAAACAGGAGGTGGCCGGTTTCGAATCCGCGACACTCTGCTCGGACACACACTCACTACCCATTCCACTATTAAGCCTGATTCGTTTATTTTGGAAACCAATTAATATATATACAATTTTTCAAATTAAATCTGTTTGAGATTTTGCCGCCCAAAGACGAACCCAGCTCAAACACAGCTGTGATCTTTCCTTTCTGGCTTTCCGAAATTGTCGAAACACTAGTTACCATCCTTATAATCAATCACGTACCAAACACAAGAATTTGACTCGATTCATTCCGCGAAAACCATTATAAATAGCCGAACCCTCACGTCTTATACCCTCACAATTCACCTCACATCTCAACTCACCTCTCCCTCCCTCTGTTCCGTTAAACGCCGCCGGAATACCGAAACCGACACGACTCGTTCCGACACCCTCGAACCACATCTCTCTCACCAGAAAAACCCGAATCACATCCCTCACTATTTACGCAGTCCACGGCCTCTCGGATCCGTGTGACACTCATCCTCTCTCGCCCACTCACCTTCACTCTCTGTTCGTAGAAGTCACCGGAGAAACAAGGAGCTTCGCCGGGGATCGACCGGAACTCGCGACACTTCATGTTTGGTATAACTCTCGGCTATCATTGTTGTGTCCGTCAATAATAATAATCGCCTAAACCGGAAACACACACACACATATGTATGAGTGTATGCAACTATTTAAAAAAAAACAAATGAAGAAGATGAAGTGCAGTGAATATATATAATTACAATATTTAAGTTTACAGTCGGGTTAAGAACCCTGCCCAACTGGTTGGGCCGGGTGCAAACCAACGGTTGTTGGTTCGATCCCATGCACACACACACACACACACACATATATATATATATATATATATATATATATAACCTGCAACTATTTAAAAAAAACAAATGAAGAAGATGAAGTGCAGTGAATATATATAATTACAATATTTAAGTTTACAGTCGGGTTAAGAACCCTGCCCAACTGGTTGGGCCGGGTGCAAACCAACGGTTGTTGGTTCGATCCCACGCACACACCCGGTTCAATTGATTTAATCACCCTTTTTAATTTAACACATCAGTATAAACCTATTTAGTATACAAGTATAATTAAGTTCCAAGAATAATTGGGTTAGACACCCAGCCCAGTTGGTCGGGCTGGGTGCAATCTACAACAGAGACCTGGGGTTCGAAACTCTTGGTGCGGCCGGTCTGAACCAGTTATTCCTTTTTAAAAATTTAAATGAATTTGAATAAACTTAACTAGTGTATAAATATAATTAAAATTGGGTTTATTTTGGGTTAGACAGGTAGCTCAGTTGGAAGAGCTGCGTGCACGCAACCGAGAGGTCCCGGGTTCGAGCCTCACACACACATGCAAATCCCAGTGTTCGACCGGTCTGACAACCCCCTTGTCAGACTGACAAGTTTTATTTTATATTATTTTCCTATTTTATTTTATTCTTAAATTATGGATTTATACTAATTTCTAATATAAAAAAAATCAATAAAAATTGCTAAAAATATAGGGTTTAAAATACCAATAAAAAAAACCACAACAATAACTTAAAAATCTAAACAAAGGTTTTTTAACCAAAAAGTTAGTTTTGTTTATTTATTGAGTTACCGCTTTATTATTTTTAGGTTAGTACTTTCTCGTCGATTAAATTTCCAACTCGTGCGCTCTCTTTACCACTCAAGAATACGCACCCAAGGTGAGTGAATCTCTAAAAATTCCCTGTTTTAATCACGTTTTGGGGTGTATCATGTGTCGTATCATTTCTTTATTTTATTTAACACTTGTGCTTATATCATTTCGTGATCAAATGTGTAATGCTTGTAGTGTGGTTTATATGTGGATACATTTTATCATTTCAGTGCACTCATTTCATTAGGCCCGTCAGTTCCTCGTGGGATACGGGTTGAGCATCAGGTGCCTAATTAGATCGGCTCTGTTTGATTGAGCCTTGATCTCAGATACATCATCATTCATGTCATATATTCATTCAATGTGGTTTGTGATTTGTTACATTATACATTTGTTCACATGTGATTATGCACAATCTTATTTAAACAACGATAAAATTGATTTACTTAAATGTTTTATCAAGGTTCACTCGCCAACTTTTGTTGACCCAAAATTTCCTATATTTTACGCATGATACAGGTGATCAAGTTGAGGAAAGAAACACTTAGGATGGCCTAGAAGAATAAATAAGTTATTTCGTTGGAACAAACATTTAGATTATTATTTGTGTTTGTATGAACTTTTGTTGGATATTTGAATTTTAATTTGAATTTAATAAATATGAAACTTCTTAGTAAACATCATGAGCTTTGGTGATAACCCAATCATGCCCCGACTTTTATTCCGATGCGGGTCGGGGTGTGACAGATTGGTATTAGGGCTTGTGACTATAGGGATATAGGATAGGTTATTTGACCTTTAGAGCCTATACTATAGTTGACTAGATTTAAATTGTTTATGTGTTACATGCAAAATTCATGATGTTTATATGTTTCATGTTTATATTCACACACAACATCATGCAAACATTCTCACAAGTACATGTTAATAAGCAATGCTCATCATAGATCAAACCCTCATATCATATCATATCTATGAAAGCACACACTCACAATTTCACAATTTCCCTTATTTCTTTTCAAATATTTTTGCAATGTTTTCATATTTTTCAAATCACATCAAAGTGAGTTTTCACGACGGGCATGTAGTAACTGGAAGGGTACGAGTACTGGCAGTCAGAACGTCCTGTGTAGGCTTGGCATTTCGTATAAATCCAAAATAAAGGACCAGTTTGCCTACCTAGGGACTAACGATGAGAGTACGAAGGATCTATTAGGCCAAAGCATGCTATACCAAATGTCGTGTGAACTAACCCCACTTTGAGTTGTCATTGTGTCCACACCTGGACACCCTCCAACCATACATCTCGCAATCATGTTTTACGATTTTCATTCGGGTCATACGAGTGTTAACCCGCCGACACCAATTTGAATCCTACCAAGCCCAATAGTCATGGGCCCCACATGACTATACATGCAATGGTTTGGGGGACATGTGAGGCCCAAACATGAGCAAACCTAAGACATCCTATGGATGTAGTTAAATTATTTTCAGTATGTTGTTTTCATTCTTTTTACGACACATGACACCTAGGAAATTCTTGAACTCACAATCTCCTTACATATATTCATGTAGATGTCTGCTAGGCAATTACGTGGAGGTAGAAGCTCGGGAAAGTCAAACGAACGCTTGGCCACGCAAATCGCTAAACAAATGGCCGCAGTGCTTCCTGACATCGTGCTACAAGTTCAGCAAGCCCTCACCGCAAATCCCATTAACCCTCCCAACCAAGAAGACTAAAGCGTCGCCAACCCTCCTCCCAAAACCCCTAAATGCACCTACAAACACTTCAAGTCTTGCGATCCCCCAAAGTATGAAGGGACTGAAGGTGTCACCGCTCTCCTCCACTGGTTTGAGGAGATGGAAAACACCTTGCTCAATTGCGACTGTCCTGAGGACCGTAAGGTACGTTACGCGACTAGAAGATTGTTTGGGGTAGCCCTTACCTGGTGGAACACGGAAAAAGGAAAGCGAGGTGTAGACGATGCCATGGCCTTATCATGGGAAGAATTAAGAGAGGTCATGACAGGACGTTTTTGCCCTAGAAGCGAGATCAAGAAGCTTGAAGATGAATTCTATGCTCTATAGCAAAAAGAAGGGGATCACACCTCCTACAACAAGAGGTTTCTTGAGTTGAACCAAATGGTTCCCAATCTGTTCACCCCATTATACCGTTTAATTGAACACTACATTCGTGGCCTCCCCTAGAAAATCCAAGATTCGGTTTTAAGCACTTCGCCTACAACACTCGAAGCCGCAATGGAGTTAGCTACGGAACTCACTGAAAATCGCATTCGAAATGGCAATTTTAAAGATGAGAATAAGAAAACACCCATTGAGACCCCAATTCCAAACCACTCAGGTTCATCCTCGAAGTTTGCTGGTAAGAGGAAGCGAAATGGCAAGAACTTCGCCGTCACCCAAACCAACCCTCCCATCACTGCTGCTCCAATCACGCAAGTCGCCCCTCCAGCCGCACCATTCAAAAGGCCATACACTGGCCCACACCCAAAGTGTAACCGTTGCAAATACCATCACCCTCCTGAAAACCCTTGCAAACATTGCACAAGTTGTGGCCATGCGGGTCACACTATCCAAACCTGCCGTACCCTTCAGCGATCGAACCGCAGTCAACCTCTAACCCAAACCCAAAATCAAATGGTGGGCCAAGCCCAACAACCCTTACTTCTACCACCTGCACAACTCGCAGCCCAACCTTACTACCAACCCAACTACCCCATGATGCAATCCATGCGAGCCTGTTTTAATTGTGGGGACCCAACCACTTCAGGAATACTTGCCCACGCCTGGTGAACATCATCCATGCCCAAGCTCAAGCAAACCCGGTAAACCAAGCTAACCAAGCTCCTCCACCTGTTAGAGGAAGAGCTTTCAATATCAACGCCAACCAAGCCAGGGCTGACAACAATGTGGTCAACGGTACGTTTCTCGTAAATGGTAGTTATGCATCCATATTATTCGATACTGGTGCGGATAAGAGATTTGTGTCTTTAGAATTCGAATCTATTCTCGACCAACCTCGTGATAATCTCGTTGAATGACGGTGGAAGTTGCTGACGGAAAACCCACTTCATTAAATTCTATTATACGCGATTGTACTCTCACCCTAAATGATCACGATTTTTCAATTGATCTCATTCCTATGAAATTGGGAAGTTTCGATGTTATCATCGGCATGGACTGGCTCAGCCAGCATCACGCTGAAGTGGTGTGCCATGAAAAGTTCATTCGTATTTCTCTCGCCAACGGTCAGACACTACGTATCTTTGGGGAAACTTCTTCGAAAGGGCTTAAATTGATGTCCTGCCTTCAAGCCCGAAGTTATCTTCGCAACAATTACGTCGCATTTCTAGCTCACGTCGTCAAGAAGGAAGGCAAGGAGAGGAAGCTCGAAGATATTACAATTGTGAAAGAATTCCCGCAAGTTTTTCCCGAGGACGTTTCAGGACTTCCTCCTGTGCGAGAAGTCAAATTTCGAATCGATCTTGTGCCTGGCGCTATACCGGTCGCAAAATCTCCCTATAGGTTAGCCATCCGAGATGCAAGAGTTGGCCAGTCAACTGCAAGACCTGACTGACAAAGGATTCATACTTCCTAGCTCATCGCCTTGGGGTGCGCCCGTTCTTTTTGTAAGGAAGAAAGATGGAGGTTTCGCATGTGCATTGATTATAGAGAACTCAACAAGTTGACGGTTAAGAATCGCTATCCACTGCCTCGTATTGATGACCTTCTAGACCAACTTCAAGGCGCCACCTGTTTTTCCAAAATCGACCTTCGTTCTGGTTATCATCAGCTTAGAGTACGCGAAGAAGATATTCCAAAAACTGCTTTTCGAACTCGTTATGGTCATTACGAGTTCATGGTTATGCCCTTCGATTTAACCAACGCCCCGCTGTCTTCATGGATTTAATGAATGGGGTATGCAAACCCTATCTCGACCATTTCGTCATAGTCTTCATCGACGATATCCTTATCTACTCAAAGTCAAAATCCGATCATGAGCGACATCTTCGACTCATTCTTACACTCTTAAGGACTGAAAAGCTTTACGCTAAGTTCTCAAAATGCGAATTATGGTTAAGAGAGGTACAATTCCTTGGTCATGTCTTCAATGAAAAAGGGATTCATGTCGATCCTTCGAAAGTCAAGGCAGTACAAGAATGGCAAGCGCCACGTACCCCTACCGAAGTTAGGTCATTTCTTGGCTTGGCTGGTTACTTCCGACGCTTCATTGCCAATTTTTCCCGTATCACCGTTCCACTCACGGCCTTGACTCACAAGGGAAAACCCTTCATTTGGGGACCTAAGCAAGTGGAGGCCTTCCAAACTTTAAAGCAAAGGCTTTGTGATGCACCTATCCTTACACTCCCTGAGGGTTGTGATGACTTTGTGGTTTATTGCGACGCATCAGGGCAAGGTCTAGGCTGTGTATTGATGCAAAGAGGAAGGGTGATAGCCTATGCCTCTAGGCAACTCAAAGTTCATGAGAAAAATTACACCACCCACGACCTGGAACTTGGAGCCGTTGTGTTCGCTCTCAAGATATGGAGACATTATCTTTGCGGTACCAAGTGTGAAATATACACTGACCACAAGAGTCTCCAGCATATCTTCAACCAAAAAGAATGGAATATGAGGCAACGAAGATGGGTCGAACTACTCAACGATTACGACTGCGAGATTCGGTATCATCCTGGCAAGGCAAACGTGGTGGCTGATGCACTCAGTCAAAAGGGATATGCAAACACTATTCGTCTTCTATGTTCGCAAATCATAACCAATATCAAGGATCGAATCCGGGCAGCTCAACATATCTCTGTAACGGAAAATGACGCACGCGATGAGCTGTCATGTGGAGCTGAACTCAAAATTAAAACCAAATCCGACGGTATTCTATATTATTTAAACCGCATATGGATTCCCGAACGCGACAACCTTCGTGATTTCCTCATGAATGAGGCACACAAAACACGATACTCTGTACACCCATGAGCCGATAAGATGTATCAAGACCTACGATACACCTACTGGTGGCCTGGCATGAAAAAAGATATCGCTGTTTTTGTTTCCGAGTGCCTTACATATTCCAAAGTGAAAGCTGAACATCAAAGACCTTCAGGACTTCTAGTCCAACCCGAAATACCTGTATAGAAGTGGGAAAACATAACCATGGACTTCTTTACCGGGTTACCTCGCACCTCCAGTGGGTATGATGTAGCATTTGTCAAAACGGGTTTTCCAAACCCGCTCCGTTTTGTAATCGAATATCAAGTTATAAATGTCACGTTGCGTATTTATGGCTATTTTGAATTTTAATGATACATAATTAATAAACAAACTAAACTATAAAATTTATAATTGATAAAAAAAGTAAAAATAAAATTAAGGCTGCCGGGACTCGAACTCGGGTCAGCCGGAAGAGAACTCCAAAGACTTAACACACACACACATAACCACTCCGCCACTTGTTGTTTTCTGTCAACTCTAGGAAACAAATGAATTTTATAGTCAATCATAGATCAACCGGTTGCGCAATTGAAAACCGTAATCGGCTATTCAACCGTCCAAAACGTTTGAGTTATCGCGAATTCTGGTTTATAACCGATGCACCGACGATTCTAATCAAGTTTGCCTTGAATGAACTTGAATTTTGGGAGTGAATCGGTTTTTATAACCGAAAACTTTCAATATTAGAATTACTTCAATCTTTGCTCTTTCTCGCGACTCAGAAACATTCTACAAACCTGCCATTTCACTTTCGCTATACATTCAGTTCATCAGAAAAGGTTTTGTTTACTCGCCGGAAAATTTCTGCAAGTCGCCGGAAAACCGTATTCTTCATCAAAACAGTAAGTCTTTCAATACCTTCGTGGTCTATCAATTGTTAATCTATTGCTAACTCAGACCCTTCAATCGAAATCAATTTCAGACGTCAATATCAGATAATTCCAGTTCGCCGGAAAACTTCTGGAAATCCTTATCTTCAGCTGTGAAACGGTATAGACTTTCAAACCTTCTAATAACTCTTGTTTAATACTTAAATTCCTCTCGTAGCTAATCAAAACTGTCAATTTATTCATTCAGTAGAAATCCGTAAACACAGAGCGACGACTCGCCAGAATTCTGAGATAAATCGTTCTCGGTATGTTTACCTCTAAATATCATCTCTGCCATTTCATATTAGTCTGTTCAATGTTTTTCAATCGAATTAAACAAGATAAAATAGCGTAATCGCAGACTGTAATTTTGTAATGTAGAAGACGATGATAGTTTGATTATAAGTTTAATAAAATCTGGATATTATCTCAGGTTAGACACACAGTCCAGCAGTGGACTGTGTGCATATACATATCACACGCCGCGAGTTCGATCCTTGATACATACACACACCCTCTATAATTAAAATGTTATTTTTTTATCTGAACCGGATGAACTTACGTTAGATGTTAAGTATAATAAAAAATCTGTATATTAAACAAGTTAGACACACAGTCCAGCGGTGGACTGTGTGTAGCGTTAAAGCACAGTCCCGGGTTCGAGACCTGTTAGTGTCACCGGTTCGATGATTTAAAATGTTTTTGAAAATAAAAGAATTTTGAATAAGCTGAGTTAATATATAAGTATAATTAAAAACAGAATAATTCGGGGTTAGACACGTAGCTCAGTTGGTAGAGCTGCGTGCACGCTACGGGAGGTCTCGGGTCCGAGCCTCACCCGGCGCATACAATTACACAATAAAACCGGTCAACAAGTCAAACGGTCAACGGTCAACGGTCAATGAAAAAGTCAACATATTTTGATATTTTTAATTATTTAATTTAATTTAAAAATCAATTAAAAATACTTAAAAATAATGTTTTTAAAGATAGGAAATGGCCTTAAACTCACAAAAATATATCTAAAAATCCTATTAAAATTATTAATAAAATCAACTCATTTACTATATTTTCCGTTATTATTTAGGTTAGTTAATTCTCGTTGTTCAACTCTTCCAACTCGTGCGCATCTCACCATCTCCAACTAAACGCACCCAATGTGAGTGAATCTTTACAAATTCCCCGTTTTAATCACGTTTTTGGGGTGTATCATGTGTCTTGCCATTTATTATATTTAAATCGTTGTGCATACATCATATCATGAACAAATGTGTATTCAGCCTGTTTCAACTGTTTGTGTGGTTATTGTTAGAGTTAATTTATTATTTTCAGTACATGCAATTTCATAGGCCGCCGCTCCCCATTACACCCCAAAACGTGTAATTAAAAAGGGGGAGTTGTAAGATTCACTCATAGTGGGTGCGTTCGGTTGATGATGTTGAATGCACGCGAAGTGGTTTTAACCACGAGTGAAATTAACCTAGATAAATAGCATTATGGTTCGGTAAGTAAACGGATTTTATTAATCCATTTTAGTAGGATTGTTGGGTGTATTTTTGTGAGTTTAAGGCTATTTTCTAACCTTAAAAATGTTATTTTTAAGTATTTTTAATTAAAATAAATAAATAAAAATAAAAAAAAATTGACTTTTTTGGCCGTTGACCGTTGACCTTTAACCTTGACTGTTTGACCGGTTCGTATGCGTGTATGTGTGCGCTGAGTGAGGCTCGAACCCGAGACCTCCCATACGCGTGCACGCAGCTCTACCAACTGAGCTACGTGTCTAACCCGAAATATTTCTGTTTTTAATTATATTTATATATTAATTAGATTAATCCGAAAATCAATTTATTTCTAAAAAGATTTTACATGAATCGGACCGGTGCGCTCCACAGGTCTCGAACCCGGGACCTGTGGGTTGAGTTAACACACAGTCCACCGCCGCTGGACTGTGTGTCTAACTTGTTAAATAATCCAATTTATATTATACTTATGAACAAACTTCATTATTTCATTTCTGCCTTATTTTAAAAAGTTAGATAATTGTCCGAATCGGTGCAGTAGACCGGACTCGAACTCGTGACGTGTGATTAAACATTCACACAGTCCACCACTGGACTGTGTGTCTGACTTGGTTATTATTCCGGTTATTAATAAACTTAACATGTACAGCGATGACTCCGGTTCGGTTAACAAAAAAAGACATTTTTATTAAGGCAGCATGCGTGGGACAAGATTCGAACTCGAGACGTTTACGTGTTTAATGTGCACACAGTCCACCGCTGGACGGTGTGTCTAACCCGAGATATATCTTGAATTAAATTAAACTTATATGTACCGAAACTTCGTCTTCTTCGTCAGTTTTAACCAGAAACGATGACTGACTGGTTCAAAGTTTTATTCATGTTTGTTAGCGTGTTTCAGTTAATTACAGGTGAGATATAAATAAAAAGAAAGAAAAATTAGGCGTAAGGTATACCGACTGGACTCCTCTGTTTCTCCGGCGAAACTCCGGTGACAGCAAAAGATTCCGGCGTCGTGTGTCTTGCGGCAGAGAGTCTTCAGCAAGCTTGAAAAGGATGTGGGTGACTTCGGTATAAGCTCAGGGGGTTTAGTAAGGCTCAGAAGTGGAGGGTTCGGTTTTCCGGCGATGTGCAGAAATTTTCCGGCGAGTGGAATTACGTCGGGTAAAGGTGCGGTTTTGAGCGAAAAAGCTTGCAGAGGTTTGAGGGGGTATTTATAAGGCAAGTCGTCGATGAATTTGGTCCGATTTCCGACTTGATTCAAAGTCATTACGTTTTCCGGCGGTTATAGCTTGTGTCGCGGGTTCAGGCGTCGGTTATAACCGATGTGGGTTTAAATGTTTACGTTAAGACTTGAAGAAACCGTCCAATCTCGCGAGATCGCCGGGATTTCCGACGACTGCAATTTGGGCGCCGGTTTTGAATTCGGAAAAACATGTTATGAATTAATTGATTCTAATAATTAACAAGAAACACTAGTGGCGCAGTGGTTGGAGAGTTGAGTGTTAAGTCGTTGACCCGGCTGACTGACCCAGGTTCGAAACCCGGCAGAAACATTTAATTTTTATTTCATTATTTTTAACAATTTTTCAAAAACAAATTATATATTCCAATATAATAATTAATTATGTATCGTTTAAAATTAATTTGGGCATTAAATACGCCACGAAATTTTAAACTGATTGTTCGGTTAATAAACGGAGCGGGTTTGGTAAAATCCGTTTTTGACGGATGTTACAGTATCCCCTGCTTTTTAGAAATTTCGTCCCGAAATTTAAATAGTGATATATTTGACTAAAAGAATGATGGTGTTTAGTTTGACAGTTACATGCTTAGAAAAAGTAAGGTTTTAAGTTTTTGTTTGAGGCGGTAACGTTCCTTGTAAGGGTTAAGTACCCTATTACAGGAATCGCTTTTTGTTGCCTACTGTAAAAGTATTGATAAGCAGAATTGATTCGCTAAATATGATATCATGCATAAGAGTTTGGATATGCTTGGAAGGATATGGTTATATCCTAAGGCAAAACTTCTAATACTACAACCTACATGGAACTTCTCATAACCATCTAACAATACCTCTGATCCTTTGACAAGAATACTTATATATAGGAAGTACCAGCGGCGTATCCACCATATTCTTGTCAAATTCTCATTGGTTTTATCAGTAAGTTATGATTGGTTCTATGACTATAGAACATAAATAAACACAACAGTTAATATTTGAATCCACATTCTGATAGCATATATGTTTGAATGGTGACAGTTCCTCTCTCGTTTGTTATGATGGAGAGGTTAGTTTATGTAGAAATGGAACAAAATCCAATTTCTTTAAATAGTGAGATGATATAAATGTAACACAAATTTTAACCCAGGGCAATACTAAATCCTACTTGGAACTTCTCATAACCGCCTGATAATGCCTCTGATCCTTTGGCAAGAATACTTATATATAGGAAGTACCAGCGGCGTATCCACCATATTCTTGCCAAATTTTCATTGGTTTTATCCACAAGTTATGATTAGTTACCAAGAAACTACTAAATACTACATAGAACTTCTCATAACCGTCTGACAATGCCTCTGATCCTTTGACAAGAATACTTATATATAGGAAGTACCAGCGGCGTATCCACCATATTCTCGTCAAATTTCTTTGGTTTTATCAGTGAATTATGATTAGTCCTATGTGACTCTACAACCAATACAACAAACACAAAATACTGAAAATGAAAAAATGTCTGTGCGATCAAGGCTCAATCAAAGGGAGCCAATCGTATTGCATGTACTGAAAATGAAAATGTCTGTGCGATCAAGGCTCAATCAAGCGGAGCCGATCGTATTGCATGTACTGGAAATAATAAATTTAATCTAAACAACAATCACACAAACAGCCTATACATGGAACCTCTCATAACCGCCTGATAATGCCTCCGATCCTTTGACAAGAATACTTATATATAGGAAGTACCAGCGGCGTATCCACCATATTCTTGTCAAATTTTCATTGACTTTATCCACAAGTTATGATTAGTTCTATGTGACTCTACTACAAATACAACAACCACAAGATACTGATAATTGAAAATGTCTGTGCGATCAAGGCTCAATCAAACGGAGCCGATCGTATTGCATGTACTGAAAATGAAAATGTCTGTGCGATCAAGGCTCAATCAAACGGAGCCGATCGTATTGCATGTATTGAAAATAATAAATTTAATCTAAACAATAATCACACAAACAACCTATACATGGAACCTCTCATAACCGCCTGATAATGCCTCCGATCCTTTGACAAGAATACTTATATATGGGAAGTACCAGCGGCGTATCCACCATATTCTCGTCAAATTCTCATTGACTTTATCCGTAAGTTATGATTAGTTCTATGTGACTCTACAACAAACACAACAACCACAACAACCACAAGATACTGATAATGAAAATGTCTGTGCGATCAAGGCTCAATCAAACGGAGCCGATCGTATTGCATGTACTGAAAATGAAAATGTCTGTGCGATCAAGGCTCAATCAAACGGAGCCGATCGTATGTGGGCACGCCAGGTTCAACCTCATAATGAAATGGGGAACATGCTCAACGCTCATAATGTAATGGGGAGCGGCGGCCTATGAAATTGCATGTACTGAAATAATAAACAATAATTACTCAAACAGTCTACACATGGAACCTCTCATAACCGCCAGATAATGCTTCTGATCCTTTGACAAGAATACTTATATATAGGAAGTACCAGCGGCGTATCCACCATATTCTTGTCAAAGTTTCATTGGCTTTATCCTTAAGTTATGATTGGTTCTATGTGATTCTAAAACATAAAGAAAACATAAAACTAAACGATTGGAGTTGAATCTGAATCTTGGGTGAAGAGGACTAGTTGGGTATCTTCGTTTGGGCTGTCATTATCTTCGACAGGATTGGCGTTGATGTTGAAGACTCTTCCTCTTGCTGGTGGCCTAGCGGTTGGGTTTTCTTGGTTTACTTGGTTAACTGGATTTGATTGAGCTTGAGCGTTGATGATGTTAACCAATCAAGGGCACGTGTTTCTAAAGTGGGTAGGGTCGCCACAATTGAAACAAGCTCGATCATATGGGAACATGGGGTATTGGGGTTGTTGATAGGTTTGGTTCATGGTTTGAGTAGGGGGAGAGATTTGGTTTTGAAAGGTGCGGCAAACCTTGCTCAAATGATCATAGCGTCCACAAGTTGCACATAGTCGACAAGGTAAGGTAAGGGGATGGTGATAAAAACAGTTGTTGCATCAAGGGTGAGGTCCAAGATATGGTTTCTTATATGGGTAAGTTGAGTTGGGTGCCACTTGAGTGATTGGGATAGCTTGGATGGGTATGGCGTGTGAAATTGGTTGATTTCGTTGGATAGCAGCGAAAATTTGCCCGTCTCTTTTTCTCTTAGAATTGGGTTGAGAAGGGGATTCGGTTTGGGTGGAGTCGGAGGTTTCAGTCGATGCTTTATCCTTCTTCTTCTCCTCCTTGAAGTCTTTGTTCCAGATTCGGTTCTCGGTGAGCGCTGTAGCTAACTCCATTGCCGCTTCCAAGGTTGCAGGCGTGGTACTTATTACAGAGTCTTGAATCTTTGACGGAAGACCACGAATGTAGTGCTCGATCAAACGGTAGAGGGGAGTGAACATGTTGGGAACCATTTGATGTAACTCGAGGAATCTTTTGTTGTATGTGGTGTGGTCTCCTTCCTTTTGCTTCAACGAATAAAATTCATCTTCTAATTTCTTGATTTCGCTCCTTGGGCAAAATCTTCTGGTCATGATTTCCTTCAATTCGTTCCAAGTTAAAGTTATAGCATCGTCGACGCCTCGTTTGGCCTTCTCTGTATTCCACCAAGTAAGTGCTATCCCATATAATCGACCGGTACCATATCGCACTTTGCGATCATCGGGGCAATCGCAATTTAGAAAAGTGTTCTCCATTTCTTCAAACCAATGGAGGAGAGCAATGACACCTTCAGTCCCTTTGTATTTTGGAGGGTCGCATGATTTGAAATGCTTGTAGGTGCATTTAGTGGTATTTGGGGGAGGGTTGATAACGTTTTGATTTTCTTGATTGACAGGATTAACGGTAAGTGCTTGTTGGACTTGGATTACAATGTTGGGTATTACGGCAGCCATTTGTTGAGCGATTAGGGCGGCCATGCGTTCGCGGGCTTTTCCTGCTCTCGTCTTCCTACGGGCGTGGTTAGAAGACATCTACAAGGAATACATGTCAAGAGTATGAGTTGGATGCTTTTGGGATCATGGGTCGCATTCTGGAATGAACATTCATAAAATAATTATAGAAAAATAAATCTACTACATCCATAGGATGTCTTGGGCTTTGCTCGCCATTAGGCCCTACATGCCGCCATACTTCACCTTCGTAATCATGTGGGCCCCCATGAATACCGGGTTTTTCATATGGTTCGCATGTGTTAGCCTGGTTGCGTACACTAAAACCCGGAGAAAATCGAGAAATATGTATACAACGTATGGTATTCGGAATGTGTCCAGGTGTAGACACGGTGACACCTCAAAGTGGGTTAGTTCGAACGACGTTTGGTGTGACATGCTTTGGCCTAATAGGTCCTTCGTACTCTCATCGTTAGTCCCCAGGTAGGCAAACTGGTCCGTTATATTGGATTTATACGAATGCCAACCTAGACAGGACGTTCCGACTACCGGTACTTGTACCCTTCAAGTTACTACATGCCCGTCGCAGAACTTACTTTGATGAGATTTGAAAATTGCAACAAAATCTTTGAATAACAAATGTATGAAGATGAATTGAATATATGAACATTGATATATGTATGATGAATATGTATATAAGTATGTATGTTTGACTGTAAGTATAAACAAATATGAAACAAATAAATATCACAAGTTTGTATGTAACCACCTAATCAATTAAAATTTAGGCAGACTATAGTATAGGCTCTAAGGGTCTAATAACCTATCCTATATCCCTATAGTCATGGCTCTAATACCAATCTGTCACACCCCGACCCGCAGCGGAAAAGGTGATCGGGGCATGATTGGGTTATCATCAAAGCTCATGACATTTATTTTAACGTTTCATATTCATTAATACACTTTAATGGAAAATTACAATCAGTATTACAACATGTCCTAAATATCAATCTAGGCTTCATTGTTTTCTTCTAAGGAATTTCCTATGTTTTCCTTGCTTTATCCTGTTCACCTGTATCATGTGTAAAAAGGGTTTTTGGATCAACAAAAAGTTGGCGAGTGAATCCTATGGAAAACATTTGAACAAGTTTATTTAATTGATTATGAAATAAAGTGCACAACCACACATGAGTAAAAATAGATGTAAACTTATTCATAAATCAATTTAATATTAAACAATACACACATGAACAATAATGGATCGTTTAGAGGTACGCGTTGCTCAACTCGTCTCTCACGAGGAACTGATGGGCCTAATGAATGAATTGCATAAACATGATAATATGAAAGACATAACTACAAATAATATAAACTCAATAATACACACATGAACAATAATGGATTGGTTTTGAGGCACGCGTTGCTCAACTCATCTCCCACGAGGAACTGATGGGCTTAATGAATGAATTTCATATAGGTTGACAAAATGAAATACATAATCACAACAATATAAACAATCTAAGTTTAGATCACGATATGGTATGGCACAAGTTTAAATAAACGAGTTAATTATTTTGTGACACATGACACACCCCAAAACGTGTAATTAAAAAGGGGGAGTTGTAAGATTCACTCACAGTGGGTGCGTTCGGTTGATGATGTTGAATGCACGCGAAGTGGTTTTAACCACGAGTGAAATTAACCTAGATAAATAGCATTATGGTTCGGTAAGTAAACGGATTTTATTAATCCATTTTAGTAGGATTGTTGGGTGTATTTTTGTGAGTTTAAGGCTATTTTCTAACCTTAAAAATGTTATTTTTAAGTATTTTTAATTAAAATAAATAAATAAAAATAATAAAAAAATTGACTTTTTTGACCGTTGACCGTTGACCATTGACCTTGACTGTTTGACCGGTTCGTATGCGTGTATGTGTGCGCTGAGTGAGGCTCGAACCCGAGACCTCCCGTATGCGTGCACGCAGCTCTACCATCTGAGCTACGTGTCTAACCCGAAATATTTTTGTTTTTAATTATATTTATATATTAATTAGATTAATCCGAAAATCAATTTATTTCTAAAAAGATTTTACATGAATCGGACCGGTGCGCTCCACAGGTCTCGAACCCGGGACCTGTGGGTTGAGTTAACACACAGTCCACCGCCGCTGGACTGTGTGTCTAACTTGTTAAATAATCCGATTTATATTATACTTATGAACAAACTTCATTATTTCATTTCTGCCTTATTTTAAAAAGTTAGATAATTGTCCGAATCGGTGCAGTAGACCGGACTCGAACTCGTGACGTGTGATTAAACATTCACACAGTCCACCATTGGACTGTGTGTCTGACTTGGTTATTATTCCGGTTATTAATAAACTTAACATATACAGCGGTGACTCCGGTTCGGTTAACAAAAAAAGACATTTTTATTAAGGCAGCATGCGTGGGACAAGATTCGAACTCGAGACGTTTACGTGTTTAATGTGCAGACAGTCCACCGCTGGACTGTGTGTCTAACCCGAGATATATCTTGAATTAAATTAAACTTATATGTTACCGAACGTCTTCTTCGTCAGTTTTAACCAGAAACGATGACTGACTGGTTCGAAGTTTTATTCATGTTTGTTAGCGTGTTTCAGTTAATTACAGGTGAGATATAAATAAAAAGAAAGAAAAATTAGGCGTAAGGTATACCGACTTGACTCCTCTGTTTCTCCGGCGAAACTCCGGTGACAGCAAAAGATTCCGGCGTCGTGTGTCTTGCGGCAGAGAGTCTTCAGCAAGCTTGAAAAGGATGTGGGTGACTTCGGTATAAGCTCAGGGGGTTTAGTAAGGCTCAGAAGTGGAGGGTTCGGTTTTCCGGCGATGTGCAGAAATTTTCCGGCGAGTGGAATTACGTGGGGTAAAGGTGCGGTTTTGAGCGAAAAAACTTGCAGAGGTTTGAGGGGGTATTTATAAGGCAAGTCGTCGATGAATTTAGTCTGATTTCCGACGTGATTCAAAGTCATTACGTTTTCCGGCGGTTATAGCTTGTGTCACGGGTTCAGGCATCGGTTATAACCGATGTGGGTTTAAATGTTTACGTTAAGACTTGAAGAAACCGTCCAATCTCGCGAGATCGCCGGGATTTCCGACGACTGCAATTTGGGCGCCGGTTTTGAATTCGGAAAAACATGTTATGAATTAATTGATTCTAATAATTAACAAGAAACACTAGTGGCGCAGTGGTTGGAGAGTTGAGTGTTAAGTCGTTGACCCGGGTTCGAAACCCGGCAGAAACATTTAATTTTTATTTCATTATTTTTAACAATTTTTCAAAAACAAATTATATATTCCAATATAATAATTAATTATGTATCGTTTAAAATTAATTTGGGCATTAAATACGCCACGAAATTTTAAACTGATTGTTCGGTTAATAAATGGAGCGGGTTTGGTAAAATCCGTTTTTGACGGATGTTACATCTTGTTTAATACTTAAATTCCTCTCGTAGCTAATCAAAACTGTCAATTTATTCATTCAGTAGAAATCCGTAAACACAGAGCCGACGACTCGCCGGAATTATGAGATAAATCGTTCTCCGGTATGTTTACCTCTAAATATCATCTCTGCCATTTCATATTAGTCTGTTCAATGTTTGTCAATCGAATTAAACAAGATAAAATAGCGTAATCGCAGACTGTAATTTTGTAATGTAGAAGACGATGATAGTTTGATTATAAGTTTAATAAAATCTGGATATTATCTCGGGTTAGACACACAGTCCAGCGGTGGACTGTGTGCATATACATATCACACGCCGCGAGTTCGATCCTTGATACATACACAGACCCTCTGTAATTAAAATGTTATTTTTTAACTGAACCGGATGAACTTACGTTAGATGTTAAGTATAATAAAAATCTGTATATTAAACAAGTTAGGCACACAGTCCAGCGGTGGACTGTGTGTAGCGTTAAAGCACAGGTCCCGGGTTCGAGACCTGTTAGTGTCACCGGTTCGATGATTTAAAATGTTTTTGAAAATAAAAGAATTTTGAATAAGCTGAGTTAATATATAAGTATAATTAAAAACAGAATTATTTCGGGTTAGACACGTAGCTCAGTTGGTAGAGCTGCGTGCACGCGTACGGGAGGTCTCGGGTTTGAGCCTCACCCGGCGCATACAATTACACAATAAAATCGGTCAAAAAGTCAAACGGTCAACGGTCAATGAAAAAGTCAACATATTTTTATATTTTTAATTATTTAATTTAATTTAAAAATCAATTAAAAATACTTAAAAATAATGTTTTTAAAGATAGGAAATGGCCTTAAACTCACAAAAATATATCTAAAAATCCTATTAAAATTATTAATAAAATCAACTCATTTACTATATTTTCCGTTATTATTTAGGTTAGTTAATTCTCGTTGTTCAACTCTTCCAACTCGTGCGCATCTCACCATCTCCAACTAAACGCACCCAATGTGAGTGAATCTTTACAAATTCCCCGTTTTAATCACGTTTTTGGGGTGTATCATGTGTCTTGCCATTTATTATATTTAAATCATTGTGCATACATCATATCATGAACAAATGTGTATTCAGCCTGTTTCAACTGTTTGTGTGGTTATTGTTAGATTTAATTTATTATTTTCAGTACATGCAATTTCATAGGCCGCCGCTCCCCATTACATTATGAGCGTTGAGCATGTTCCCCATTACATTATGAGCGTGAACCTGGCGTGCCAACATACGATCGGCTCCGTTTGATTGAGCCTTGATCGCACAGACATTTATCATTTTCAGTACATGCATTACGATCGGCTCCGTTTGATTGAGCCTTGATCGCACAGTTTCATTCATGTTATTTATTGTATGATGTTGGTATGTTATTGTATGTTATTATATGTTATTGTATGTTATAGTTTGTGATTGTTATTGCTACTGTTTGATTCTTTACATTTGCTCACTTATGATTATGCACAATTTTTCCTTGATAAAATAACAAGAAAATCAATAATAAATGTTTATCTAACAAGGTTCACTCGCCAACTTATGTTGACCCCAAAACCCCCATTTTTACACATGATACAGGTGAACCAGATGCAGCAAGAAACACATAGGATTGGCCTAGAATAAAATGATTTAGAGCTTGGAATTGTTTAGTTGGTTATTTTTCTTTGTATTTGTATGAACATGTTTGGATTATTGGGAATGTAATTTTGACTTTAATAAATATGAAACATATTAGTAAATATCATGAGCTTTGGTGATAACCCAATTATGCCCCGACTCTTATTCCGCTGCGGGTCGGGTGTGACAGATTGGTATCAGAGCCATGACTATAGGGATATAGGATAGGTTATTAGACCCTTAGAGCCTATACTATAGTTGATTAGAAATTTTTAATATTTTTGTGTGTTACATGCCAAATTTCATGATGTTTATATGTTTTATGTTAAATGTTACATTCAATGTTATGCAAGCATGTTCATAAGTACATATTAGTATATAATGCCTACCATGAATCATATTCTCATAACATATCATACCAATGAAAGCACACATCACGTCATTATCATGATTGTTTTTACAACGATTTTTGTATTTTCAAATCACATCAAAGTGAGTTCTCATGACGGGCATGTAGTAACTGGAAGGGTACCAGTATCGGTTGTCGGAACGTCCTGTCTAGGCTGGCATTCGTATAAATCCAAAATAAAGGACCAGTTTGCCTACCTGGGGACTAACGATGAGAGTACGAAGTACCTATTAGGCCAAAGCATGCTATACCAAACGTCGTGTGAACTAACCCCACTTTGAGTTGTCACTGTGTCTACACCTGGACACATTCCGACCATACATCTCGTAAATATATTTTGTGGTTTGCATTCGGGTGATGCGAGTGTTAAATCGCCAATACTAATGTGAATCCTACCAAGCCAATAGTCATGGGGGCCCACATGACTATACAGGTGAAGGTATGGGGGACAATTGAGGCCCAACATGAGCAAACCCAAGACATCCTATGGATGTAGTTGCATTATTGATATTTATGTTATTTTCATTTTCTTTGAGACACATGACACCTAAAAAGACTCCATAAACTCACAATCTTCTTATGTATGTTCCTGTAGATGTCGTCTAGACAATAACGAGGGGTTAGAAAATCAGGAAGGTCACGTGAACGCTTGGCCACTCAAATCGCAAAACAAATGGCCGCGGTACTTCCTGACATTGTGGTTCAAGTACAACAAGCTCTCGCCACAAATCCCACCAATCCTCCCCAGCAAGAAGACCAGAACATCGGCAACCCTCCTACCAACAAGTGCTCATATAAACATTTCAAGTCTTGCGATCCTCCGAAATTTGAAGGGACCGAAGGTGTCACTACTCTCCTCCACTGGTTTGAGGAAATGGAAAACACTTTCCTCAATTGCGATTGTCCCGAGGATCGCAAGGTGCGTTACTCAACCGGGAGACTATTTGGAGTAGCCCTGACCTGGTGGAACACAGAGAAGGGTAAGAGAGGAGTCGAAGATGCTATGGCCTTAACATGGGAAGAGTTAAGGGAAGTAATGACAAGACGTTTCTGTCCAAGAAGCGAAATCAAGAAGTTGGAAGATGAATTCCATTCATTAAAACAAAAGGAAGGAGATCATACTTCCTACAACAAAAGGTTTCTAGAGTTGAACCAAATGATCCCCAACTTGTTCACACCAGTGTACCGCTTGGTTGAACACTATATTCGAGGTCTCCCCTCAAAAATTCAAGACTCAGTTCTAAGCACTTCGCCTGCGACACTTGAAGCCGCAATGGAACTAGCTACCGAACTTACCGAAAATCGCATTCGGAACGGTAAATTCAAAGAGGAGAAAAAGAAAGCCCCCATTGAGGCTCAAACTTCAAACCATTCTGGTTCCTCTTCGAAGTTTACTGGTAAAAGGAATCGAAACACCAGGAACTTTGCTGTCACACAAACAAATTTCCCTATCCCTGCTGCACCCATCACTCAAGTTGCCCCCTCACCTGCACCATATAAAAAGCCACACTCTGGCCCATTACCAAAATGCAACCGTTGCCAATACCAACACTTTCCTGATCATCCCTGCCAACATTGCACTGGCTGTGGTCGCGCAGGTCATACTGTTCAAACCTGTCGCATACCTCAGTGAACGAACCGCCACCAGCCTTCAACCCAAAACCACCAACAAATAATGGGTCAAGCCCAACAACCCCTACTACTACCACCTACCCAACATTTAGCCCAATCATACTACCAACCCAACTATCCCATGGTGCAATCTATGCGGGCTTGTTACAACTGTGGAGACCCAAACCACTTTAGAAACACTTGTCCACGTTTGGTGAACATCATTCATGCCCAAGCTCAAGCAAATCCGGTGAATCAAGCTAACCAAGCTCCACCATCTGCAAGAGGAAGAGCTTATAACATCAACGCCAATACTGTTGAAAATAATAACGGCCCAAACGAATCACCCAACTAGTTTTTCCTCATCAAGAATCAAGACTCAACTCCAATCGTCTAGTTTTAATGTTTTCTTTATGTTATCTCAATTTTTCCATATCCCAGTTGTAAAATTTGGAAATTATGTATCCAAGAATTTTAATGCGATTTGATATTACAGTTTTGTTCTATACTCATTGATTTAACATTCATATCATCACGTATCTCAATCTCATCATTTAAAGAAGTTGGGTTGTGTCACACTTTTACATAGACTGACCCCTTCATAATAACCAACGAGAGAGGTACTGTCATCATTTAGTCATGTATCATTTCAGAATTGAGACTCAAGTTTTGTTCGTTATGTTTTAGAGTCACATAGAACTGATCATGATTTACTGATAAAGCCAACGAAAATTTGACAAGAATATGGTGGATACGCCGCTGGTACTTCCTATATATAAGTATTCTTGGCAAAGGATTAAAAGCATTACCAGGAGATTATGAAAAGTTCCGTGTAGGTTTAAATATCGTTATGGTTGAAGTTTTTGTTTTATGATACATACCTTACCATTACAAACGTATCAGTTCCCTCAAAACTATTATGCATAAAATCGTAAGCGACATCAAAGATCAAATCCGAGAAGCCCAGCATGTTTCAGTAACAGAAAAGAGACGTACACAAGGAGCCGTCTTGGGGAGCTAAACAAAAAAAAAAATTTGAAACTAAATCCGACGGTATTCTATACTGTCTAGATCGCTTATGGATTCCTGACCACAATAACCTTCGTGATTTTCTTATGAATGTGGCGCACAAAACACGATATTCTATACACCCAGGAGCCGACAAGAGGTATCAAGACCTTCGATACACCTACTGGTGGCCTGGAATGAAAAAGGATATTGATGATTTTGTTTCCAAGTGCCTTTCATGTTCCAAAATATAAGCTGAACATCAAAGACCCTCAGGACTTTTGGTCCAATCTGAAATACCTGTATGGAAGTGGGAAAACATAACCATGGACTTCATTACCGGGTTACCTCGCACTTCTGGTGGATATGACACTATATGAGTAACCATTGATCGTCTTACAAAATCAGCTCACTTTATTCCGATCCGCGAAGATTTCAAGAACGAGAAGTTAGCTCGTATCCACATCAGTGAAATCGTAAGCCGTCATGGTGTACCGTTAAGCATTATTTCTGATCGTGATGGTCATTTTACTTCACGAACATGGCAAGCCGTACAAGCCGCTTTGGGTACACGATTAAACCTCAGTACCGCTTATCATCCTCAAAGTGATGGGCAATCTGAACACACCATACAAACTCTTGAAGATATGCTTCGAGCATGTGTCATAGACTTCAAGGGAAATTGGGACGCTCATCTACCATCAGTTGAATTTTCGTACAACAACAGCTATCATTCACGTATCGGCATGGCACCTTTTGAAGCTTTATATGGTCGTAGGTGCCGATCTCCAGTATGTTGGCACGAATTGGGGAAACTCAAATCACTGGTCCAGAATTGATTCAAGAAACCACAGACAAGATCCATCAAATTCGAAACAATCTCCTAACGGCTCAAAACCGTCAAAAGAGTTATGCAGATAAACGACGGAAGCCTTTAGAGTTTAACATTGGTGATCATGTACTTCTAAAAGTATCACCGTGGAAGGGAGTAGTTCGTTTTGGTCAAAAAGGCAAGCTAACACCACGCTACGTAGGACCTTTCAAGATACTCGAAAGAGTAGGACCTGTGGCATACAAGCTTGATCTACCAGAAGAACTCAACAGGATTCATCCCACATTCCACGTATCAAACTTGAAGAAGTGCCTCGCTGATGAAAACCTCCACATTCCTCTGGAAGATATTCAGATTGATGAATCTATGCATTTTATTGAAAGACCTGTAGAGATCATGGACTTCGGAGAAAAACGTCTTCGACGAAGTCGCATTCCAATTGTTAGGGTACGCTGGGAGTCGAAACGGGGACCTGAGTTTACTTGGGAACGTGAAGACTCAATGCGCGAAAAACACCCACATCTTTTTCCTACTACTACTTAAATTTCGGGACGAAATTCCTAAAAGTAGGGGATACTGTAACATTTGTCAAAAACGGGTTTTCCAAACCTGCTCCGTTTTGTAATCGAATATCAAGTTATAAATGTCACGTTGCGTATTTATGGCTATTTTGAATTTTAATGATACATAATTAATAAACAAACTAAACTATAAAAGTTATAATTGATAAAAAGTAAAAATAAAATAATTAAAAATAAAATAAGGCTGCCGGGACTCGAACCCGGGTCAGCCGGAAGAGAACTCCAAAGACTTAACACACACACACATAACCACTCCGCCACTTGTTGTTTTCTGTCAACTCTAGGAAACAAATGAATTTTATAGTCAATCATAGATCAACCGGTTGCGCAATTGAAAACCGTAATCGGCTATTCAACCGTCCAAAACGTTTGAGTTATCGCGAATTCTGGTTTATAACCGATGCACCGACGATTCTAATCAAGTTTGCCTTGAATGAACTTGAATTTTGGGAGTGAATCGGTTTTTATAACCGAAAACTTTCAATATCAGAATTACTTCAATCTTTGCTCTCTCTCGCGACTCAGAAACATTCTACAAACCTGCCATTTCACTTTCGCTATACATTCAGTTCATCAGAAAAGGTTTTGTTTACTCGCCGGAAAATTTCTGCAAGTCGTCGGAAAACCGTATTCTTCATCAAAACAGTAAGTCTTTCAATACCTTCGTGGTCTATCAATTGTTAAGCTATTGCTAACTCAGACCCTTCAATCGAAATCAATTTCAGACGTCAATATCAGATAATTCCAGTTCGCCGGAAAACTTCTGGAAATCCTTATCTTCAGCTGTGAAACGGTATAGACTTTCAAACCTTCTAATAACTCTTGTTTAATACTTAAATTCCTCTCGTAGCTAATCAAAACTGTCAATTTATTCATTTAGTAGAAATCCGTAAACACAGACCCGACGACTCGCCAGAATTCTGAGATAAATCGTTCTCCGGTATGTTTACCTCTAAATATCATCTCTGCCATTTCATATTAGTCTGTTCAATGTTTTTCAATCGAATTAAACAAGATAAAATAGCGTAATCGCACACTGTAATTTTGTAATGTAGAAGACGATGATAGTTTGATTATAAGTTTAATAAAATCTGGATATTATCTCAGGTTAGACACACAGTCCAGCAGTGGACTGTGTGCATATACATATCACACGCCGCGAGTTCGATCCTTGATACATACACACACCCTCTATAATTAAAATGTTATTTTTTTAACTGAACCGGATGAACTTACGTTAGATGTTAAGTATAATAAAAAACTGTATATTAAACAAGTTAGACACACAGTCCAGCGGTGGACTGTGTGTAGCGTTAAAGCACAAGTCCCGGGTTCGAGACCTGTTAGTGTCACCGGTTCGATGATTTAAAATGTTTTTGAAAATAAAAGAATTTTGAATAAGCTGAGTTAATATATAAGTATAATTAAAAACAGAATAATTCGGGGTTAGACACGTAGCTCAGTTGGTAGAGCTGCGTGCACGCGTACGGGAGGTCTCGGGTCCGAGCCTCACCCGGCGCATACAATTACACAATAAAACCGGTCAACAAGTCAAACGGTCAACGATCAACGGTCAATGAAAAAGTCAACATATTTTTGTATTTTTAATTATTTAATTTAATTTAAAAATCAATTAAAAATACTTAAAAATAATGTTTTTAAAGATAGGAAATGGCCTTAAACTCACAAAAATATATCTAAAAATCCTATTAAAATTATTAATAAAATCCACTCATTTACTATATTTTCCGTTATTATTTAGGTTAGTTAATTCTCGTTGTTCAACTCTTCCAACTCGTGCGCATCTCACCATCTCCAACTAAACGCACCCAATGTGAGTGAATCTTTACAAATTCCCCGTTTTAATCACGTTTTTGGGGTGTATCATGTGTCTTGCCATTTATTATATTTAAATCATTGTGCATACATCATATCATGAACAAATGTGTATTCAGCCTGTTTCAACTGTTTGTGTGGTTATTGTTAGAGTTAATTTATTATTTTCAGTACATGCAATTTCATAGGCCGCCGCTCCCCATTACATTATGAGCGTTGAGCATGTTCCCCATTACATTATGAGCGTGAACCTGGCGTGCCAACATACGATCGGCTCCGTTTGATTGAGCCTTGATCGCACAGACATTTATCATTTTCAGTACATGCATTACGATCGGCTCCGTTTGATTGAGCCTTGATCGCACAGTTTCATTCATGTTATTTATTGTATGATGTTGGTATGTTATTGTATGTTATTATATGTTATTGTATGTTATAGTTTGTGATTGTTATTGCTACTGTTTGATTCTTTACATTTGCTCACTTATGATTATGCACAATTTTTCC
Source organism: Scalesia atractyloides (assembly GCA_947069175.1). Classification (NCBI taxonomy): domain Eukaryota; kingdom Viridiplantae; phylum Streptophyta; class Magnoliopsida; order Asterales; family Asteraceae; genus Scalesia; species Scalesia atractyloides. The sequence continues at coordinate 45,485,821 of CAMTDV010000016.1, forward strand.
TTGATAAAATAACAAGAAAGTCAATAATAAATGTTTATCTAACAAGGTTCACTCGCCAACTTATGTTGACCCAAAACCCCCATTTTTACACATGATACAGGTGAACCAGATGCAGCAAGAAACACATAGGATTGGCCTAGAAGAATAAAATGATTTAGAGCTTGGAATTGTTTAGTTGGTTATTTTTCTTTGTATTTGTATGAACATGTTTGGATTATTGGGAATGTAATTTTGACTTTAATAAATATGAAACATATTAGTAAATATCATGAGCTTTGGTGATAACCCAATTATGCCCCGACTCTTATTCCGCTGCGGGTCGGGGTGTGACATATGACACCATATGGGTAATCATTGATCGTCTTACAAAATCAGCTCACTTCATTCCGATTCGTGAGGACTTCAAGAACGAGAAGTTAGCTCGTATCTACATCAACAAGATCGTAAGCCGTCATGGTGTACCGTTGAGCATCATTTCAGACCGAGATGGTCGTTTCACTTCACGAACATGGCGAGCGGTACAAACCGCTTTGGGTACACGGATAGACCTTTGCACCGCCTTTCACCCTCAAACTGATGGTCAATCTGAACGCACCATCCAAACCCTTGAAGACATGCTTCGAGCATGTGTCATAGACTTCAAGGGGAACTGGGACGCTCATCTACTGTTAGTCAAGTTTTCGTACAACAATAGCTATCATTCAAGTATCGGCATGGCTCCTTTCGAAGCTTTATATGGTCGTAAATGCCGATCTCCAGTATGTTGGCACGAGATTGGCGAAGTCCAAACCACCGGACCTGAATTGATTCAAGAAACAACCGACAAAATCCTTCAAATTCGAAACAGTCTTCTAGCGGCTCAAAGTCGTCAAAAGAGTTATGCTGACAAACGACAAAAGCCCTTGGAGTTTTGTGTTGGTGATCAAGTACTTTTGAAAGTATCACCGTGGAAGGGAGTGGTTCATTTTGGCCAAAAGGGCAAGCTAGCACCACACTACATAGGACCTTTCAAGATACTCGAAAGAGTAGGACCTGTAGCCTACAAGCTTGACCTACCAGAAGAACTCAACAGGATACATCCAACGTTCTACGTATAAAACTTGAAAAAGTGCCTCGCCGACGAAAACCTCCATATCCCTCTAGAAGACATTCAACTCGATGAATCAATGCACTTCGTTGAAAGACCAGTGGAAATCATGGATTTCAGTGAGAAGTGTTTAAGGCGAAGTCGTATTCCAGTCGTCAGGGTGCGTTGGGAGTCAAAAAGAGGACCCGAGTTTACTTGGGAATGTGAAGACTCAATGCGCGAAAAGTACCCGCATATCTTTCCGATTACCACTACTACTTAAATTTCGAGACGAAATTTCTAAAAGTAGGGGATACTGTAACATTTGTGTAAATCGGGTTTCGAAAACCCGCCCCAATTTATCAATCAAAGTATATTTATTTTACATCGTTCGATAATTCTTTTTATTTATTTATTTGCAGGGACTGCTCTTGTAATTATTGAAAACTTATAAACCTGAAAAAAAGAGTAAAACAGGAGGTGGCCGGGTTTCAAATCCGCGACACTCCGCTCCAACACACACTCACTACCCATTCCACTACTAAGCCTGATTCGTTTAGTTTGGAAACCAATTAATATATATACAGTTTTTCAAATTGAATCTTTTGAGATTTTGCCGCCCAAAGACGAACCCAGCTCAAACACAGCTGTGATCTTTCCTTTCTGGGTTTCCGAAACTGTCGAAACACTAGTTACCATCCTTTATAATCAATCACGTACCAAACACAAGAATTTGACTCGATTCATTTCGCGAAAACCATTATAAATAGCCAAACCCTCACGTCTTATACCCTCACAATTCACCTCACATCTCAACTCACCTCTCCCTGCCTCTGTTCCGTTAAACGCCGCCGGAATACCGAAATCGACACGACTCGTTCCGACACCCTCGAACCACATCTCTCTCACCAGAATAACCCGAATCACATCCCTCACTATTTACGCAGTCCACGGCCTCTCGGATCCGTGTCACTCCTTTCCTCTTTCGCCCACTCACCTTCACTCTCTGTTCGTAAAAGTCACCGGAGAAACAAGGAGCTTCGCCGGGGATCGACCGAAACTCGCGGCACTTCATGTTTGGTATAACTCTCGACTATCATTGTTGTGTCCATCAATAATAATAATCGCCTAAACCGGAAACACACACACATATGTATGAGTGTATATATATATAAAACCTGCAACTATTTTAAAAAAAACAAATGAAGAAGATGAAGTGCGGTGAATATATATAATTACAATATTTAAGTTTACAGCCGGGTTAAGCACCCCGCCCAACTGGTTGGGCCGGGTGCAAACCAAACCCACGGTTGTTGGTTCGATCCCACGCACACACCCGGTTCAATTGATTTAATCACCCTTTTTAATTTAACACATCAGTATAAACCTATTTAGTATACAAGTATAATTAAATTTCAAGAATAATTGGGTTAGACACCCAGCCCAGTTGGTCGGGCTGGTGCAATCTACAACAGAGACCTGGGGTTCGAAACTCTTGGTGCGGCCGGTCTGAACTAGTTATTCCTTTTTAAAAATTTAAATGAATTTGAATAAACTTAACTAGTGTATAAATATAATTATAATTGGGTTTATTTCGGGTTAGACACGTAGCTCAGTTGGAAGAGCTGCGTGCACGCAACCGAGAGGTCCCGGGTTCGAGCCTCACACACGCATGCAAATCCCACTGTTCGACCGGTCTGACAACCCCCTTGTCAGACTGACAAGATTTTATTTATTTTATTTTCCTATTTTATTTTATTCTTAAATTATCGATTTATACTAATTTCTAATATAAAAAAAATCAAAAAAATTGCTAAAAATAGAGGTTTAAAATACTAATAAAAAAAAACCACAACCATAACTTAAAAATCTAAACAAAGGTTTTTTAACCAAAAAGTTAGTTTTATTTATTTATTGAGTTACCGCGTTATTATTTTTAGGTTAATACTTTCTCGTCGATTAAATTTCCAACTCGTGCGCTCTCTTTACCACTCAAGAATACGCACCCAAGGTGAGTGAATCTCTACAAATTCCCCGTTTTAATCACGTTTTGGGGTGTATCATGTGTCGTATCATTTCTTTATTTTATTTAACACTTGTGCTTATATCATTTCGTGATCAAATGTGTATTGCTTGTAGTGTGGTTTATATGTGGATACATTTTATCATTTCAGTGCACTCATTTCATTAGGCCCATCAGTTCCTCGTGGGATACGGGTTGAGCATCAGGTGCCTCATTAGATCGGCTCCGTTCGATTGAGCCTTAATCTCAGATACATCATCATTCATGTCATATATATTCATTCAATGTGGTTTGTGATTTGTTACATTATACATTGTTCACATGTGATTATGCACAATCTTATTTAAACAACGATAAAATTGATTTACTTAAATGTTTTATCAAGGTTCACTCGCCAACTTTTGTTGAACCAAAATTTCCTCTGTTTTACACATGATACAGGTGATCAAGTAGGAAAGAAACACTTAGGATGGCCTAGAAGAATAAACAAGTTATTTCGTTGGAACAAGCATTTAGATTATTATTTGTGTTTGTATGAACTTTTGTTGGATATTTGAATTTTAATTTGAATTTAATAAATATGAAACTTCTTAGTAAACATCATGAGCTTTGGTGATAACCCAATCATGCCCCGACTTTTATTCCGCTGCGGGTCGGGGTGTGACATGCTTTGTATCAGAGCCCTTAGGCTCTTCACAGAAAAACGGCCAGCCCCTTGAGATTCCACGACCATCTGTGTTGGCCCGCACCAAACCTGATTGTGTTCAACACTGTTGTGAGTTCCTCGGACTCCCTAAATTCATTCTGAGAACAGAGCTGGCACCTCCAATGAAAATTCAGTTGCACCGCCCCATTAAAAACCTGCACTTTGTCCACTACACACGCGTTTCGGTCTCTTTCAAGTGCAAACATAGGTGGGAACCTTACTGCCAAGGGTACATAAAAAATCCAGCAATCATTCCAAAAAAAGATTTCCAACCCGTTACCCGGGGTCCCCCGAACCAGCTCCGCCAAACGAATATCCATAGCCGAACAATCCTAATATATTTTTGCCACTTGTTTCCAAACACCTAGCAGGGAAAGCTTGCCCTGGATAAAATTCCACGACCTACTACTATGATGGAATCCTCATATAACCTTTCTCCAAAGCCCACCATGATCCTCCTTAAACCGCCACCACCACTTGACAAGCAATTTTATATGTTTAATATAACACAATCCAGTCACACCCCAACCGATGGCGGAATCATCATGGTAGTGGCACTAGGCGACCAGATTGTCTCGTGAGAATTACAATCATTTGACAATATCATTCAACATTAACGTCCTATACCATTAACATAACATTTTAAACAATCATTAAAGAATCTAAGTTCTCAAACAAAAACAACAAGGTTCGATATCCCCTAGATTTATTACAATTGGAAACTAAACAAAAATAAAGACAAACTAAACGCTAAGCATGCAACATCCAAGCATCCGTAGCTAAAATCCTAAACCTGTTACATACGTTAAAATACAAGTCAATACAATTAACTAAAGGTGAGCATACGAGTTTTGTAATACTAGCATAATAATAAAGAAACCGTTCGCGAGATAATCTAACTACATAGCATGATACACCGAAACATTTCACACAGATTAACATAGGCTTATTTCTCATGCTAACTACCGTGAGAAGGCTTGCGCGTCCATCCTAACTAGACTCCGTCGGGTGTAAGCCACACTATAGTACCATACTAGCTAAGGAGGCAAGTTAACGAAAATAAGTCCTAGTCACATGTTTCTAGCATCACGTATTGAGCATATATCATCAGATTATTCGTGTGTGATAAACAGTTTGATTTGTGAAGTGATTTTGATGTAGGAACGTATATAACTCCCAAAAAGTGCGTTAAAGCGAAAATGGGTCAAGTATACTCACTGTGGGTGCGTTTAGGTAAGAGTTCGGGATCTGAGGAGAGTCGAGAAGATCGCCGGATCAGCCTGCATACGCGAACGGAAGTGCACCAGTCTCCGAAAAGCTGAAACGGTTAAATATTGGTTGGGCGGTAGCCAAGTTCGGGCTATGGTTTGGTAGGTTGTGAGTCAAGTTCGGTCGAACTTGAGGAGTTTCCTTAGGAAACTTATCAAGTTCGGGCAAACTTGTAAGAAAACTTCACTGAAGAGACAAGTTCGGGCGAACTTGTGTAGTTTCTTAAGAAACTATGCAAGTTCGGTCGAACTTGGAATGAATCTGATGGAAGTTAGCCTAAGTTCGGACGAACTTGGCCCATTTGGGCACAACTTCGGTCGAACTTGACCAGAGAGCTGATGAAATCTTGAGCGAACTTGATGTTTTCGGGTCCAAAATCTTGCGTTTTCGCGTCATTTGCTGAGGAAAATCGAGTGTTCATCCTCCACCCTGTGCTACTGAGCAAACTTAGGTCGGAGAGGTCTTTTAGAGCTGTTTTAGCCGTTTTACAAAAGCGTGGGCTAATCCGGGCGAATCGGGGTTCGTTCAGATTAGTTCGGCTTGTGTAAACCAATATAAACGTCTTTGTGCTTCAAGATCTGGGATCTTGAATGATAGATGCTTCGTTTCATATCAGAAGATGAACAAAACATCAACAAAAGTCCGTATTTTGTGTAGAAATCAATGTTTATCAAAGGTTTTTCTCAGATCTATAACTTACAAGCCGAGATCTTTCAGATCTCGTGTTTAGGAAGCTTCTGCTAACACCAAACGAACTCGTATTGTGTAGATCTAAGCTTAAAACAGGAGTTTTAGAAGAAAAAGATGAAGATTTTCGTAAAAGAATGAGTTTTGATGAAAATGAGGGCTATGCCTTGTGCCAAAATCGTTGTAAACTTCAGAATGATTCTCACGAAGAAAATCCATACCTACTATGATATCGAAACTACCTAACTGCATAGGTATGAGATTGATCGAGAAGACATGGTTGTAGAGATCGAGAGAACAACCACGTAGGACGGAGGTTACGGTAACGGATTTTCCGGTGGCAACTTCCACATCGAAAGTCTTTGGGAGTTTAGCGCGCTTACATTTTAAAACCTTTTCGAATTCTAACGAAAACAATTATCGGCACCAGTATCAAATAAACATGAAGCATAAATACCATTAACGAGAAACGTGCCATTGACAACATTGTTGTCATTCTGGGCCGGGCGGTGGTTGAGATTGAAGGCTCTGCCATGCGCAGCTTGTGGTTGCTGCTGCTGCTGTGGCTGAGGCTGCTGTTGAGGCTGCGGTGCTGGCTGCTCTTGTTTGACAGGACGATTCGGGCAGACATTGGCGAAATGATTCGGATCACCACACACATAGCACACACGTGCTTTTGGAGCTTGCTGCTGATTGGCTTGAGGAGGAGCGGGTAAAGCTGGAGCTGTTGGAGCCTAAGGAGCTGGCTGACGCGGGCCGGTACGACAACTCACAGTAAAGTGGCCATAGATGTTGTAGTTTGTGCAAAAACGACAGTTTCCACCTACCACATGATGATAAGTGCACTTAGGGCACAGTGGGTGAGGACCGGTGTACGCACGCTTAGCTGGAGGTGCGTTTGGAGCTGCTGACTGGAGCGGCTGCGGGTTTGCTGGAGCGGCGTGAGCATAGTTCTTACTCGGGTTTCCTCTCTTAGCGTCCCTGACGCTTTCCGTTCGGTCACTTGGTGGTTCGGTAGCAGCAGTTGGTTCGACGATAGCTTGATTGGCAACTTTCGCATGATTCTTGAAATACCCATCTTGGACTCGCTGATCATTGATCTCAGCGGCGAGCATGAAGGTTTCCTCGATGGTTTTAGTATGAGCAACTTTCACAAAATTTGCAACACATTCAGGCAAACCACGGATGTACTTGTTGATATCTTTCTCAGTCGTATCAACCTAGCTGGGACAGATGATGCTCAAAATCTTAAACCGAGCAGTGAATCCAGCATTGTCGGGACCATCCTGTTTGATTCCCCAAAACTCATTCTCGAGCTTTTGCAGTTCGTGCGGAGGACAAAACTCCTTCAACATCACTTCCTTGAGTTCCTCCCAAGATAGACTGTAGGCTTCATCATTACTGCGCCTATTCCTTTCGGTGGTCCACCAGTTAAGAGCACGGGACTGGAAGACTCCGGTAGCGTTCACTGTGCGGAGGTCATCAGGGCATCCACTTTGCCTAAAGGTGACCTCGATGGCGTCAAACCAATGGAACATAGCTGTCGATCCATCGTTGCCCGTGAAGGCGAGATGTGCACAAGCTTTGAAATTTTTGAAGCTGAATCGTGACTTGGGGTTCTCAGCTTTCGAGTCAACTGACAAGGCTCACAGCATGGATTTCTGAGACGATTTGCGAAATGACTTTTGCCACTTGCTTGGCGACTAGTGAAGCGATGCGCTTGTTGTCGCTGTGGCGTTGAGCAGTACGGCGAGTATGGGATCAGAGTGACGACATCTACACAAAGATTTGGATTAGACGAGATTCGATTATAATAGAGTTATGTTTAAAATTTCTATTATAATTATTCATACAAAGCACAAACCACATAAGCACGTATCCACATAAGTCACATAAACACGTAGGCACATAAGCACGTAAGCACATAATCACATAGGCACGTAAGCACATATTTTGCACGTATTCACCTTCCAATAGTAACAATGCGTAGTGCGATACGAGATGCGAGATATAAGCAAGATTTAAGCGATATATAATAGCGAGATAAGCGAGATAATACCGCGTATGAGACACACGTCCTCACAGGCGTAAGCGAGTTAAGCGATTAGTTTTGTTGGTGTATTAATTAGCGTTTTAGATTACGAGAGCCGTGGGAGTTGTGCATACATTCGATGGAGCGTAAATGCGATAAATCGAGAAACCGATGATATGATAAATCATCAAAGCAAGAAATCGAATAAAGCCAAAATTCTCAAAATTTTAAACACGTAAATAGTAATAAACTCGATGATGCGTAAATCGACGATATAGGCTTAAATCAATTGGGAGTGTCCGGGGTTTTGAGACGTTTTACACGCCAAAGTGATTCGACTACCCTTTGCATTTGGACCCACGCTTTGGCCTAATAGATAAATGTTCTCACCGCAAGCGGCTAACGACGCTTACCCTTCCAGTTAATACGTGTTCCAAACCATCGGCATGACCGAGACTTTGGTGAGATTGAAAATCGAACTACGGAATTAGTTACTAAGATGTGGGTTTCACCTATAACTTAGCAACTTTATTCCTAGATAGAAATGGAGATTTTCTTCAAGGTTTGGATGTCACTCCTAACTCAACGAAGGTATCTCGTGCGAGATAATGCGCGGAGTGAATGATCTCGTCGAGAGTTCTCGGTTTTCACACCTATTATCGACTTGATCACTTGTTTGGTGTGATGCGAGCGTTTCCAAGCGTGTATTATTGTATTAATCTTAGGAAAGGCACATTTAAGCATTTATGGCAAGTAGTTTAACATTTAAGCCAAAGATAGGTCAATCGGGTACTTAAACATGCTACTAGGTCGAACATGGCAATCCTATCTATTATCCTATGGTTATGGCGCTCTGATACCAATCTGTCACACCCCAACCGATGGCGGAATCATCAAGGTAGTGGCACTAGGCGACCAGATTGTCTCGTGAGAATTCCATAACAATCATTTGACAATATCATTCAACATTAACGTCCCATACCAATAACATAACATTTTAAACAATCATTACAGAATCTAAGTTCTCCCATAAAACACAAAGGTTCGATATCCCCTACATTTATTACACTCGGAAATTAAACAAAAATAAAGACAAAACTAAACTACGCTAAGCATGCAACATCCAAGCATCCATAGCTAAAATCCTCAACCTGTTACATACGTTAAAATACCAGTTAATACAATTAAGTAAAGGTGGGCATACGAGTTTTGTAGTACTAGCATAATAACAAAGAAACCGTTCGCGAGATAATCTAACTACATAGCATGATACACCGAAACATTTCACACAGATTAACATAGGCTTATTTCTCATGCTAACTACAGTGAGAAGGCTTCCGCGTCCATCCTAACTAGACACTGTCGGGTGTAAGCCACACTATAGTACCATACTAGCTAAGGAGGCAAGTTAACGAAAATAAATCCTATTCACATGTTTTTAGCATCATGTATTGAGCATATATAATCAGATTATTCGCGTGTGATAAATAGTTTGATTTGTGAAGTGATTTTGATGTAGGAACGTATGTAACATCAGCGGAAATGGGTCAAGTATACTCACTGTGGCTGCGTTTAGGTAAGAGTTCGGGACCTGAGGAGAGTCGAGAAGAGCGCCGGATCAGCCTGCATACGCGAACGGAAGTGCATCAGTCTCCGAAAAGCTGAAACGGTTAAGTCTTGGTTGGGCAGTAGCCAAGTTCGGGCGAACTTGTGTGTAAACACACAAGTTCGAGCGAACTTGTATGGTTTGGTGGGTTGTGACTCAAGTTCGGTCAAACTTGAGGAATTTCCTTAGGAAACTTGTCAAGTTCGGGCGAACTTGTAAGAAAACTTCACTGAAGAAACAAGTTCGGGCGAGCTTGTGTAGTTTCTTAAGAAACTATGCAAGTTAGTCGAACTTGGAATGAATCTGATGGAAGTTAGCCTAAGTTCGGTCGAACTTGGCCAATTTGGGCACAACTTCGGTCGAACTTGACCAGAGAGCTAATGAAATCTTGAGCGAACTTGATGTTTTTGGGTCCAAAATCTTGCGTTTTCGCGTCATTTGCTGAGGAAAATCGAGTGTTCATCCCCCCAACCCTGTGCTGCTGAGCAAACTTAGGTCGGAGAGGTCTTTTAGAGCTGTTTTAGCCGTTTTACAAAAGCGTGGGCTAATCTGGACGAACTCGGGGTTCGTTCGGATTAGTCCGGCTTGTGTAAACCAACATAAACGTCCTTGTGCATCCAGATCTGGGATCTTGAATGATAGATGCTTTGTTTCATATCAGAAGATGAACAAAACATCATCAAAAGTCCGTATTTTGTGTAGTAATCAATGTTTATCAAATGTTTTTCTCAGATCTATAACTTACAAGCCGAGATCTTTCAGATCTCTGTTTGGGAAGCCTCTGCTAACACCAAACAAACTCGTATTGTGTAGATCTAAGCTTAAAACAGAAGTTTTGGAAGAAAAAGATGAAGATTTTCGTAATAAAATGAGTTTGATGAAAACGAAGGCTATGCCTTGTGCCAAAATCGTTGTAAACGTTTGTAAAACGTTTTTGAACATCATTGTAGTTGAAATCGGGCTGATTCTTACTTAGAACACGAATGATTCGAGTTTTGAGAGCTCTGGGCGAACTTGCAGCAAGTTCAAATGAGAGAACAGAGCTTGGTATTTATAGGAGAAGGCAAAAAGGTGAGCTGGTGAGGGCAAGTTCGGCCGAACTTGCATGAAGTTCATGCAAGTTCGCGCGAACTTAGCAGATTTTGAAGGGAGATCAGTCAAGTTCGGCCGAACTTGCTGAGTCCTTAGAGGCTCAGACAAGTTCGAGCAAACTTAGAGGAGGAAAAGAGATTCCAAGTTTGGCCAGTCAAGTTCGGTCGAACTTGGTATCACCAAGTTAGAGCGAACTTGACCCAAATATTGGGTTTTCTTCGTTTATTTCACGCTAAGGGTTCGTTTTGTTATTCGGTTCGTATTAGTTAGGTATATTAAACGTTAAATTAAAGCGTTAAGCGTTATAGTTGATATAATAGTGCGATTTAGCGGTTCGAGAGTGTGAGAGCGATGCGATAGCGAGCGTAATCATAACCACAACACATATAACACATAAATAACAAAAAACCACATAATTAACTACGATTTGCGATGCGATGAGATTAGCGATGCGATTTAATAAGTGATTAGATGCGATAATAACGTACAATACCATAGTTAATTAACATAAACTTTATTATTAACCGAATCTCGGATTTACAAAGGACAGATACAATCAATAAAAGAGAAAAAGATAACACCGAATTTCCGAGTTGTTACAAATCCTAAGATAGATAATTATATAATATCGACTTGAAATGCACGTACTTTTAAAACTCGTTCTTTTAGAATGAAGAAATACTTATTAAAATCATTTAATATAGATAAAAGTTAGCATACTTAAAAAAATATACAAAAACATAACAGATCGCATAATATAACACAATGTTGAGCAAAATATAACAGAATGCCGAAAAAGATAACACAATGTTGAGGAAAAAGACACAGTGAGTCGCAAATATAGAAAAGTTATTATGCTAAATTAAAAGACACAGTGACGTAAACAAAGATTCTAAAATCTAGAAGCTATAAATTTAAAAGTGAAAACCTAAAATCTCATATTGTAGAGTTCGCTAAAACAATTTTAATTTCGGTTGAGCGAGGTAAATCGAAGTCCGTTTGATACCCTTCTTACAACTTCTTATTTTTGTGAGACAATGTATTTAATCCTAGCCCTATTTAACAATGCTCAACTTTTCTTTCATTCTAAAGATTAGTATAAATTGGTTTAATATAGATGATTATGTAATACTAAGTCTGTTCTAGAGATTAGTATAAATTGGTTTAATATAGATGATTATGTAATACTAAGTCTAATTTTTTTACATAAAAACGGTCAAAGGGTCAACCTAGTCCAATAAATTTATGTATTTTCTACCCAAAATGATATTCATTTTAATCCACAAACACCGAAATAAATGGCTTTTACCTTTTACTAAAACAATAAACATTATTCGGATAAATCAAATTGATATAAACACAGATACAATATTTTCCACGCCATCGAGGAATCTTCGTTTGGTACAATTACATACTCAACCCTCGTTTACGTACACAATATAAATACAAGTTATTTACTGATTTTATTTTGAACACACAAATATATATATATATATATATAAACTTCTCACCCCCACTTGCTGATGCACATAATCAAATCATACTCCGGCTACACATTCTGGTGGTGTGACCGGGTAGCGGCTCTTATCAGTGCAATAATCATAGACCATATGGTTCATGCGGACCCATCGGTAACGACGGGCTGCAACTGGGTCCAGTTGTTGGTAGCTCCCACCCTCCCACCAGTTGGAAGGGTTAGATGCACAAGTTTTGGGTCCAGGGACCGGGCAACCCTCAATGTCGAAGTCCTTGTAATATGCATAAAATGGTGCTTTGCTCCAGTCGATTTTTTCGAGCCCACCTCTTGTTGCCCAATCATCGGCTTCCCATAATGTCGAGTAAACTCCCATTGGCTGGAACTTGGGGAATGGTACCCCTCTTGCTTCGTTGTTCTTGTATACTCTTATGGGGACTTCATCCACTGAAAACCTGTACCAAATCAAGAATTCTAATCTGTCAGGGTCCATCTTACGGCAAATGGTTATATGAACTGGTTAAATGGGTCGGTCCAAATGGAAGATCATTACCAATATCATAGTTATAGAAACATTATTATAAATCAAAGAATGCTACTCAATAAGTTCATGTCAAAACAGGCAGGCAAAGTCATATTTAAAAGTAAATATTTTTGCCCATTTTGTTACATTAAAATTTGAATAATATGTATACACTTTTGATAAAAGATTTAAGAGGTCTTTTAAATTGTTGGTATTTTTAAAGCATTTGACTTTTAAAGTTTGAGCTAATATAAGTTCACCATTGAACCTATCAGAAATAAATGACACAAACTAATTTAACTTCACAATATCATTTGAAATTGCTAAAATACTTACACAACATGATGATGGTTCCACAAGATAGAGTAAGTGTGGTAGTCAGCAGCTGGGTCAAACCAAAGGTTAACCCTTTGTTCTCGGTCACCTTTTCCATGAGCATACACGTTGGTTTGGACTGAGTAAGGTTGCCCGGTTCGGTTTCCCAAGAACTCAAAATCCAGCTCGTCACGAACTTGATCCGTATCCGAATTCATCTAACAAGAAAAATTAAGTTAATATAATTAGGAACTCAAGTTATATAAATAATTGTTTTCTTTACAATTAACAATCATACATAGAAAGCTGCAACAGTGCCCGCAGAGTCTCCTGGAATAAGTTTAATATTCATGCTCACACGTCCGAATAAGTATTGGCTTTTCGAAACGAACCCACATCCTGTATCAATTAATCATATACATGAACCACATTGGTATTCATGTTATCGTAAAATATAAGCCACAGAGAACTAGGTCATTTCCGGCCGCAATATTATGCGTAGGAAACAGCCTTTAGTGACAATTTTCCGACGAAAATGATTTTGTTGTGAAAACTGTCGTGGGAATTTTTTTGTCCAACAAATATATATATGTACCTGAATTTTGGTCAAGAACAAGTTGAATGGCACGACCGCCATCGAGTTGTCTGATGTGAGAATCAGACCATGTAATACGAAAATCTTGAAGGAACGTAGCGGGTCTAGCGTCGGCCACCAGTGACGTGGTCACTATTAGGACAAGAAAAAGAACACTTTTATTGAAAAACATAGTCAACGAATGTGTCATTTGACTATGTACTAACGAAATGTTTGTCTTGTGTGATGATACAAGTTTGGATAAAGGGTAATATGTGTGGCTATATATGTAGTTTTAAGATTTAGATAGTGTAGGGTAGTTAGATATTGTGATGAATAGTAGAGAGGGGGCCTCTGAAAGTTAGGTTCGCTTTCTATACAGCTCACTTTATGCTGCCAATCGGGCTAAACATCACTTCGATTGGATATGAACAGAATTCAAAAGAAGCTTCTTCCTATCAAAAAGTAAGTATTTAATGCAGTATATATTATATAGTCTATTTAATCGTAACACACAGCTGTATATTGTTTAAAGCCATTAATTAAACTGTGAAATTTAATCTACAGGTGTTACCCTTACAATATACGTGATCAATCAGTGTTATACATGTGTCCATCAGTGTCATACATTTGTTGACACGTATATATAAGAAATAAAAATGATTATATAACCCATGAAAAGTATATTGGTGTGACGTAAAACTTATATACACTTATAGCTCCAAGGTAGATCCGGTCCTGAACTTTGTATCCTTTATCATGTATTAATTAGATGAAAATAGTAACCACCAAAGTTGGAAAAATGAACCATTTGGTTAATTAAGTAGTAGCGTTGAGATTGATATGATAAATAAGTAAAATACATCATTTATCTAAGTTTATCAAGGTGTAATAGCGTTGTGATTGATATGATAAATAAGTTAAATACATTATTTAATTAGGTAACTTTATAGAATAGTAATCAAGTTTTAAATCTGTTTCATAAAAATCACTTAAACTTTTTTTGTTTTCTAAAGTCATCCAACTTATATTTGTTGTATCAATCTTATGCAATTACTAGGTTATCAGGTTAATTTGATAACGTGTTAGGTTGCATTTTCTATTTTATTTTTTATTGTTGAGTGGAATTAAAATTACTGATGTGGATTTAAACAATATAACATTTTAAATAACCCACACTTCTTCTTCCTGGTTGAATAAGTTTACTGGCCAAACGATGGACATATTCTCCGGCGACTTTGTTTTTTTTTCCGGCGATACCTCTTAAACCAATTACCCGTAGGGCAGACCTCATCTCCTCCCCTCACATTGTTCCCGGCCGAAACTCATTTCCTTTCTCCTGAGATCGTCAAAAATAGGAAAGGGGAAGCTAAGAGTCATCGGAAAGTTAAGTTCCCGGGACAATAGTCTCGCAAAGCCGATGATAAGCGTCTTCCCAAGTGATATGGCGTTACATTTATCAGTGGGTTTATTTACGAAGAGACGCCCGGAGTATTAAAGATCTTTATTGAACGTCACGAAACATGCTCGCCGGAAAATTGTTACGTCCATGGATGTCGCCAAGGCCATACTCTATACGATTTAGTGGTTGAGCAATAATATTTATTGTTTCTAGGTTCTTGATTTGGTAGCTAGAATTCTTCCTCTGTTGTATGGTTCTAGTTTCTTATCCTCGTTGTTCATCTTCCAGTTTGAATAGATGATTCTTGACTACGATGATGTTTCCTGTTTTGTATAGTGTATTTTTTTATTGATTAATTATTTACTTATAAGCGTAAAACAATAATTAAAAATTCCATGTCAATTCCACATAATAACAAAAAAATGACATGTCATCAAGGTAACCTAGTAACCTAATAATTACATGAGATTAAAACGCTAAATCAAAGTTGAGTAAGTTTAGTGAGACAAAAAAAGTTTGAATGACTTTAGTAGAACAATAAGGAAATTTAGTTACCACTCTATGGAGTTTTCCCTTATTTAATTACCTAAGTTTATCAAGGTGTGATGTAATAAGTGTAGATTTAAAAAAGTTTTTCAGGGGTGTCGAAAATTTGTGGTACTCGAATGTCTATCATTTGATTTTAGATTTTTCGGTGTTGGTCAAGTTGTGACACATTACAAAAAGATAAAAACAAAATTCATCAGAAAATACATAATAGAAAAGTGTCAATCGTTATTAGAAAATGTATAATAAAATACACTATTGTTGCTATTTTTCTCTATAAGTTTTCATCGACATTCTGATTACCCAAATCAGACTTCAAGTCCTTCACTACATAAAAATATCCCTCAATGCTTGTTGTTGAGACTGATAAAATTGATGTACGGGTGCGTTTACGTTGAATTTGATAAGTTTTGTGTCGGTTTTACGTATTTAAAGGTAATAATTCATAGCGGTATATGTGCTTATCATGTGTTGGATTTTTCAGGATAGATGGAGCTTAAACGTGGTAAAAAGGCTAAACAAGCTAGAAAACAGGATCGACTGGTCAGTACGGGAGCTGAAGCGTAAAAGTTGAAGAAGGATGCCCCCATGCCTCGCGGGGGATGCAGGTGGCGCGACATACGATGGAGGTTCTTTGGGTTGTTTGGGTTGTTGTCACGCCACACGATAGGTTACTAGGACTCTCCTGCAACGCGCGAGAGAGGTCAATTACGGAAAAGTATAAATGGCTGAAAATTTGTGTTTTTTATCATCCAACTTATTCCCAGCCGTCAGAGACGAATTCAGAGGCGATTTTAGGCGAATTTCTCAGTATTCTTCCATCTTCTAAGTTGTTCTTCCATGTGTAATCGATTTCCAATGACCATTGAAGTTACTATGATTTCCATGCGTGGCTAAAACACTTGTGACTTCTGCCCGGATGAATGATTACTTTGTTTTTCATTAAACGTTGTTTACAGATTCTTTTAAACTGGTAAAGCTTGACTACTTGTGTTGAATTCTTGGTAAACATTTCTTATATTTGAATTATTTGTCGTTTATCAAGCGTATTGGCGATATACTTGCATCGTTAGCGGGTTGGTAAATTGGTTGGTAGTTGATATAAACAAGCGGCTTATTAGGTTGTATAGTGAATCTTAAAACCTATCCCTAATAATTAATCAAATTCATTAATTCCAAGGCCATGTCTATGTGGTGTTTTGAATTTGTAAACAGATTTTTGTGTTAAACGGGTAATCGAGATTCCGGGTGGAGATTGCTTTTTCTCATCTTGGTCACAACTTTCTTAGTTAGTTTTTGCAATCAATTCGTCAAACCCCCAAAGTTAGATAATTTAGTTTTCAGTTAAAAATCTCTACACTGACCACAATTCCCTGTGGATGCGGTACCCTACTTACCTATCTACATAGTTTAAATAGGTTTTTGATTGACCCTTACGACAGTCATCAAAATGACGCCGTTGCCGAGGAATTAGTGCGCTTACTGTTTTTCTAGTTTTCTACAAAAATACAAAACAAAAACAAAAAAAATTTCTTTGATTATGTATTTTTTTTGTTTGGTTCGGTATTACGCTTGGGTGTGCTGTTTGAGTTTGTACAGGTGAATTCTACGAAACATGGATGGAGCTTATCAAATGCCGATCATGATTAAGTCAGAACTGTCCATACTCAATCTCCATTTGGACGGTGATGACCTGAACATACATGTAGAGAGCAACCCAAGTTTTTACTGAACGCGGTTGCGAATGAAATGTTATACGGTCTCTATGGAACATTCACGAGGATCTTGCTTCTTTAAACAGGGGAATTTGTTCCAAACTTTTGTACATATATTTTTTCTTTTATCTTTGAGTCGTGGTTTCCTTCCACATTGAGGACAATGCAGAGTTTAAGTGTGGGGAGGGGAAACTAGTGTCTAGTTTGTGTCATAGTTACTTTTAGTCGTATTTGTCGTTTTATTGAAAAAAATGAAAAAATAAAAAATCTTAAAAAATTGAAAATGTCCCGTAAAGGTTTTTGCACAAAAATGGAAGATGATAGGTATAATTAGATCGGTGGCTCTCGATTACTATATATATATGAGATAACGAAACAATCGAACATGCATCTAATTTAGGATGTGTGGGTAGGCCCAACCGGTTGAGAGGTTCCTTAGGATCGATATAATCTACTTAAATATTAGGAGTCTTGTGAGTTCTCGCCTTAGGAGCTATAGCAAAAATGAAACTGTAGAGAGTATAAGGGGCACCGTTATAAATAAAAAAACTTATAAGTATTCCGGTTAAATGGCACATCTGTTTCTTTTTATGAGAATAAACCCGAAACTAGGTGGCACCCGAAAAAAATTCCATTCATCCATTCACTTGAGCTAGCTGTGTATTGACGAAGCCTATGGTATTGTCACTGGGATGGTGACTCGGGTGGTACATGTCTTCTAGGTAGAGTTAGAAAAAAATATGTGTGAAGCTCATGGCATTAACCACTAGGATGGTGACTCGGGTGGGGTATGTCCGCTAAGCTGTTCATAAGTAAAAGCATGTCAAAGCTCACAATATCATCCATTATCCAGCATCAATTTAATCGGAAATATATAAGAGTTTTTTATAAGATGGTAATCTCATAAGCTCAAAGCGGGATTAGGTGGCGTTGTGGTCTTTTGAGTGTGGGATCCATAGATAACTAATTCACTTGAACTTAATGAATCATGAATAAGGGCTTGGAAACCGGTGGTTGGGTTTAGGTGGATCATATACCTGCAATCTTGGTTAATGTGTGATTAGATTTGTTTTAATAAAATAACCGAATATATTGGAAGCCAATGAATTTGATTGCGATTCCATTGCATATAATTTTATCAGGACGAAAAAAGATAAGTGTGGGGATGTGATATACGGGTGTGTTTATGCTGAATTGATATAGTTTTGTGTCGGTTTTACGTATTTAAAGGTAATAATTCGTATTGGCATATGTGCTTATCATGTGTTGGATTTTTCAGGATAGATGGAGCTTAAACGTGTAAAAAGGTCGAACAAGCTGGAAAACAGGATCGACTGGTCAGTACAGGAGCTGAAGCGGAAAAAAGTTGAAGAAGGATGCCCCCGCGCCACGCGGGGGATGTAGGTGAAGCCATCACGACGTGCAATGAAAGTTCAATTGAAATTGGTTTGGGTTGTTTTCGCGCCCGCGATAGGTTACTAGGACTCTCCTACGACGCGCGAGAGAGGTCAATTACGGGAAAAAGTATAAATAGCTGAAGATTTGTGTTTTTTATCATCAGCTTATTCCCAGCCGTCAGAGACGAATCCAGAGGCAATTTTAGGCGAATTTCTCAGTATTCTTCCATCTTCTAAGTTGTTCTTCCATGTTTAATCGATTTCCAATTACAATTGAAGTTATCATGATTTCCATGCGCGGCTAAAACACCTGTGGCTTCCGCTCGGATGAACGATTACTTAGTTTTTCATTAAACGTTGTTTACATATTCTTTTAAAATGGTAAAGCTTGACTACTTGTGTTGAATTCTTTGTAAATGTTTCTTATATTTGAATTATTTTCGTTTATCAAGCGTATTGGCGATATACTTGCATCGTTAGCGGGTTGGTAAATTGGTTGGTAGTTGATATAAACAAGCGGGTTATTAGGTTGTCTAGTGAATCTTAAAACCTATCCCTAATAATTAATCAAATTCATTATTTCCAAGGCCATGTCTATGTGGTGTTTTGAATCGGTAAAAAGGTTTTTGTGTTAAACGGGTAATCGGGATTCCGAGTGGAGGTTACTTTTTCTCATCTTGATCACAACTTTCTTAGTTTTTGCGTTTTTGCAATCAATTCGTCAAACCCCCAAAGTTAGATAATTTAGTTTTCAGTTAAAAATGTCTACACTGACCACAAATTCCCCCTGGATACGGTATCTTACTTACGCTATCTATGTAGTTTAAATAGGTTTTTGATTAATCCTTACGACAATCATCAAAAATCAATGTAAGTTCAATAAAAGGTACACCAACATAAATTTAAGGTGTTTATATGTTTCAATCATTGATCTTATTGAACTAGATAAACCATTCAAGCTGCCAAATAATTTATCCTCTTTCAATTTATCAACGTAAAGGGCCTATGGTTACAGGATGGGTGTCGATCAGAATAGAGGATTTTCATATCTAGCATTCTTTTCACAAAAAGAGTTAGACATCCTTAAAAATGAATTAAAACCCTTTATATGCAATCTTAATGGGTTGTTGATTCAATCAACGAGATTTCTTTCAACAAATCTGTAACATCCCATATTTTAAGAGATTATGTAATGGGACATATTAGAAAGACCTACTTGGCAAAATGATCATGTTAAAGGCTTAATGGGAAAAATGGTAAATTGTAAATAACCCTAAATGGAAAAATTTCACCTTGGTAGCCCATCATTATTCATTCATCCTTCCATTTCTTGCATGATAGAGAGAGAAAGTAGATTGAGAGAAAACAACTGTTCGTTTCAGATTATCATCTTCCACAACTTCGACCAGCAATCTAGTTCTACTTCCATTCTACACATTCACTAAATCGATCATGGTTTTCCTACTCACAACCTACTACCTTGTCTCACCAAATCACTAAAGTATCTGTAATATCATATGGCGATTGATATGATAAACAATTCACCCTACATTCATGCCATTATTTCATATCTCCATATTTACATGACCACTTTAGATGATTTTTGGACAAATTCTAGGGAGACCAGAAACCAAGAAGGTACAATTATGTATATCTTAGCAGATATTTGTTCAAATGTTGTAGAAGTTATACCCGCCCAACTCACCACAACCTTACAGCTTGGTGATGAACAAAGGGTTGACCTATTTGAAAAGGATGACTTGCATAAGGAATTCATTGAGAGAGGTTATTGTGGTCAATTAAGCCAAAAAACTTTGTAGAAGAGTGATTGTCCTACAAACTTAAAACTTCTTTTTCACACTTCTATGCAATGTTTTTCAGGGAATAGTGGAGTTGGAATGAAGTTCCAATACACACTCAATATTTGTCTTATTCAATTATGAGTGGTCAATCAATTAAAATATCCAAAATCTTTTTTAATGACATGGTGTCCAACACAAACTCACAAAAAAAGTTCTAATGTACCCATATTGGTTATGTAGTACCTTAAACAAGTATTGCATGCCAATATTTTCAAGAGGGACCTGCAGTTGTCATTAAATCCTTGCAAACTCAAACTTTTACTCAGTTGAATAAAGAAAAAACTTTAGCAGAGGAAGAAGATGCTGAGACCACTACTCCTGCTAACTAAGGGGAAGAACTCATCCCTGAGGATCCCACAACATAAATAAAAAAACCAATTTTAACAAGGTCTAAATCCAAAGCACAACCCAAAAAGCCAAAGAAAAAGGTTACCCAAGAGGATGAGGTCCCTCAGAACCTGGTTGAACCTCAAACTAGCGAAAAGGATCATGTTGGTGTGATGGAGAGCATTGTTCATAGCCCTGTAGTTTGTGTGATTTCATATACAAATATCTCTACTCTTGGGAAGGCCACTAGAAACCCTGAGGACAAAGATATACAAAAGGATCAATTCATGCATGCAGCAGCCGGTCAACTCCTTATGGCTCAGAAACCATTAAGAGTAATGATTCAACATGAGGTCTTTAGCACCAAGAAGTTGAGGCATCAAAGAATTTACCTTGAGGTGACATCCCAGATACACCCTTTGATACAACCACCATTGGTAGGGATGCAGATAATTCCGTTAAGTTAGATGATGCTCAAAACTATAAAGAGTTAATGGCCAAACATAGAGCTAAGGTCTCAAACCTCAAGGCAGTTGGCACCAATATGTTTAAGTATCAAGCCCAGCTGAGAGCTGACATAATTCAATAGCTAGCCTCCATACATGAGGAGCTCAAAACCTCAAACACGACTTAGCCACTAAAAAAATCCACCATCCATGGAAAGCTCAATTGTTGCAGATGGCAAAGCCACCCTGACATTAACAAAAAATAGCTAACCTCACTTCTCAATTAAGCTGCCAGAAATACCTTCCAAGGTTTTTTTTAAACCATGGAAACAAAATATGAAAACGAATTCAACATTTTAAGGGTTTATCAAGAATCTCAAGTAGTTAAGAACATAAGGGTTATTAATGACCCAAGCAAGCAAACTGCACACCCCACATGAATCACTCCTCCACCTCCTTGGTTTCATGATTATGCACTGGAAGATGTTGATGCCAACAAGGGAGAGAATGACAAGGAGAAGAAAGAAATTCATGAAAAAGCAAAGCAAGAAGCCATGACCCAAAAGCAAAAAGGATGTTGAAGACCACATGGTAGGTGAAATATTGGTTAAAATTGACAAGCCAATCACTCGAAAGGTAAGGGAAGATCAGAGAAGAAATCATGCGATGACAAGAATGGTTGAAGCACTTGATAAACATGTGGCAGCTGCACGGGCCAAAAGAACTATTGGTCCAGAAAATAGTGCATCGACTGCGTTACTACTCTTCAGTCAACAATTGAAAAATTAACATCTGGTGCTTCTTAATTGAGAATACCTGTGAAACCACCTACCGCACTTCAACCTACCTCAAAACCTACACCTAAACCCAACCTACACAAATCCAAAAAGACCATTTGAACCCCCTTCTACACCAATTCTACCTATAGCCCCACCATCTACTATATCTCCACCAACCAAAATTACTGGAGAGAAAAGACCAAACCCTGAAGTCATTAAGACTCCATCCATAAGTCAGAAGTCTGTGGCCCACAAATCTCACAATCCCAAAAAGGTGAAATCAGCTCCAAAAAGACATACGAGTGAGACACCAGTTGTTTCAACAACAACACTTGTCAATGATCTAGTTGATTCCACTAAAAAACAGTCGTATCGAAACCTCCTGCTCCTTCGGAATAACTTGTTGACGTAACTACATTACCTAACCTAATGATTGACCCAAATCTTAATTCAGTAGATAATGTGAGATAAATGGCAAAGGCTGATGATGTTGAACTTATTGTCGACGCCAAAAAGATGTCACCAGTGGATGCCACGCGAGTATATGGAATGGGACTACAGGAAATCTAGGACCATGAAACCAACATGCACCAAGAGTCATTAGAGAAGTCTAAGATCACATCAATAGATGATCCTTTGGTGGAACATGAGTCAGATCGCATCAGTATTTAGGGGCTTATAGAAAATGCTCCATACTCAATCAAAAGTTATGACAACTCGTCCCAATATGAACTTAGAAAAAAATGTGAGAGAGTTACAACTATGAAGGCAGATCCCAACATTCCTGAAACCGCTCCTCATTGGTAGATTGGTCACAAAAGGAAACCCAATCCTGAAGAATCCATGAGAACTACTATGAGGAAAGAACTGGTAGCTTCAAACATAGCAAGCAAAAATCAGGTCGATAGATAGACATAGCAAAAATTGGTGGATAGTAATAGAACACTTCTTGACTTAAGGACCAAATATCCTGAGAAATATCCTCCTCCTCTTGACACATCCAAATTAGACAACATTGTTCCAAAGTAGGGAAGAAAAGCTAAGACTGATCATCAGTATACAGGATTAACATCGTTTAATGCTAAATTTATCTTCTACCACAACCCAACATTCCTAAGAAAATTTCTTGATAGCATGAAAAAAAACACGTCCATGAACATTGGGCTAATGGTTTTAGTTTGAAGAAAAGGTCGTACTTGCAGATGGACTGCCATGTAAGGTTCACACCTTCAAAGACGATGAAATAGGTACATACAGTATCGACATCACAAAGGAACGTGCATTAGATGTTCCACCGGTTTCCCAACAAGGGGTGATGATTCAAGAAAGATTACGATCACCTCCCCCAACTGAGGTTCCAACACTTTCCAGCAATAGTTCATGTAGCAAAAAATTATTGGACTAAAGAAATAGTTGTCAAAGACTAATATAGGTTTTATGTTAATCAGATGTGTGTTGAATTCATTGTTACCTCATGTTTGTATTTTTTTTGAATTGACATTGTTACTTATAGGTTGCTATTTTTGATGAACCAACATTAACTAGCTCATTTAGCCAAAAACTCTTGGACTAAAGAAACAACTGTTAGACCTAATAGTGTTTTTATATTAATCAAATATGTGATGACTTAATCATTTAGTGTATTTGTGTGAATAATCTTGATACTTAATCCGTTAGCCAGAAACTACTGGACTAAAGAAACAATTGCCAAGACTAAAGGTGTATTTGTGTGAATTGATCTTGTTACTTAATCATTGAGCCAAAAACTACTTGAATAAAGAAACAGTTGTCAAGACTAGTAGTGTCATCCACCATTCTCTATATTTTTACTCTTGTTTAATCGAACTTCCATAGCATTAAACAAACCTTCAGAAATGATCTTACTGTAATCAAACCTACAGACCCATTTGGGCTGCATACCTTTTCATCCATAGAACCAATAAACCACAATCTGACACATTTGATCATTCCAAGTGTTCCTGATGACCCATTTTGTTTAATCATGGCCTATTTGACATAGCAAAAGTTAGTAAATCTAAATTACATATGGCACAATCTAACCAATTTAAGTATAATAGACAATATATATATACATATATATATATATATATATATATATATATATATATATATATATATAACAGTAACATAATGTTGGTACAGTTTTGTGTCTGTAGCTTGTTCTTAGCTAATGGTAGTCTGCACGGTCTTTGTTTTGTTGTCTGTAAAGTTTTGGTCGAGTCGGCCAAGTCAAGATATCCTCCTATCTTGACTTAGCACGACAATGTTTAGTTTCTGTTGTAAAATAGTCTGCATGTGTGCAGCTGTTAGTATGTTGTCTGTTGTTTCTGTATTCAGGTCCCCTACGAAGAACCCATGATTCTTCGTAGGTATCAGTTGTCTACGAAAGATCATTGTTCGTCCAGGAGAAGTCTACGAAGAACCATTCTTCGTAGACTAACATTGTTCGTTGAAGACTCCCACGAAGAACCATTCTTCGTGGGACACCACATTGTTCGTAGAACCCCCTGCATGGTTCTTCATAGCCTGCAGGGGTATTGGCCTATATATAGAACATCAGTTTACAGTCAAAGATAAGAGAGTCCTTAGAGAGTTTACACTGTGTGTATGTGTATGTACTGATTCTCTTCCTGTTAATCAAAGATAGTGAATCTTTTGTTTACTTGTGTTTGCTTTACATACGTTGTTTTGCTACGGTTTGCATTCACACTTGGATTCCGCACTTGTGTGTGTGTTAACAAACAAGGAAGTAGGTTATCTTGATCCTCCAAGTGGACCTACAAGTGGTATTAGAGCTTTGGCTCTCTTCCTTGTTCAAAACCTAGGAAAACCTTCTATGTAAGCTTGTTAGTGAAGTGTTCTTGACGGTTCTTCAAACTTGAAAGCTAGAAAACATAGTTTTTCAGAAAAATTTGTCTAAAACTTGTTTTTAACTTGTTGTTTGAGGCTAATCTTTGCATAAACTCGACTAAAACAAGTGTATACTTGTTACGGTTAAGTTTGTGGTAGGATTTTTCGTCAAAATTGTGTTTTCGGAAAACTTTCCAATGATACCTTACCGAAAAACTCACCGGAAAAGGTTGGTAAGATAACAAACCTCTGGACAATAGGGTGTTTAAAATCTTATACTTTTTAACTAAAACTGGAAACAAGATCTTTGCTTTATTCTTCGTCAGAAAAGGATGTTTCTATTTTAGGAAAAATTTCACCAACCAAATCCCTACGAAGAATCATTGACAACGAACAATCCAGTACCTACGAACCATCTCCTGCAAACAATCATTCAACAAAGAATAATCCTTCGTTGATTTCTTTCTGACGAAGAATCCTTATTCTTCGTCGATCAAGTCTCCAACAAAGAATCAGTTCTTCGTTGGACACTGATTCTTCGCAGACAAAATTGTTCGTGGATACTTATTCTTTGTCGACCAGATCCTTCATTGAAAGTGTGTTAAATTTTTCACAGTGAGTTTATAACTTGTTCAAATTTAACAACTTTGAATTTTCAAGTTAATAGTTTGTTTTAACTAATCAAAATGAGCTCTAATCCTTGGGATTGGGGCAGTACGAGCAGTACAAGTCAAGGTACTTCACAATCAAGCCCCAACATGTCATGAGTCAAGGGACTTATGCCTCAACAAGCCTCAGTGATTACCGCTAGCCAGTGGGCTTGTGTCGCAAACCAAAACCAAAGTGTTCAAACTATACTGATAAGCGAAAGTGAAGCGGGTAGTAACAATCGTCCACCCAAACTGAATCATATGAATGATTATCCCGCATGGAAGGGACGTTTTCATACACATGTCCTTGGTCAAAACAGTGAATTATGGATATGCGTTACTACACCTTACAATGTCACACTTGAAGAAGCTGGTTCTAACCCAACTACTTTGGCAAGCATGACTGAATTGGAAAAAAAAGCTTATGACCTTGAGAAGAAGGCCTTTGCAATTCTCACACAAGCTCTTCACAAAGACATTTATCATCAGTTCATCTATTGTACTTCCACTAAGAATCTATGGGATACATTAGAAGCAAGAGGTGAGGGAAATGCAGCTACACGAAAAGTTCGGCACGCCTTGCTGAATAAGGAGTTTGAAGGTTTCCTGTTTATGGAAAATGAGATGCTAAATGATATGACAACTCGATTCTATTACTTGCTAAGTGAAATGTACTCATATCATGTGAATGCATCTCAATAGGAAATAGTATCAAGGTTTGCTGATGCGTTGCCACCAAAGTGGGGTCAATTCATAGATTTGCTTAAACACACTGGAGTGTTAGATACAATTACAATCTAGGAATTCATTCAAAAGTTAGAAAACAAGGATGAAGAGGAAATTCGAAAGGCAAAAAGGGTTCCAGTTCCTCAGAATCCTGAAATGCATTTTGGCGGCATTAACGCAGGTGTTGGTACTTCTTCGTAACCGAAATTACAAACAACATTTGTATCAAATGCAAATCCGTTCATGCCACCACCACCAAAACTAGATCAATCAACCCAATCATATAGTCAAGGATTTGCTAGTGCCTTCTTATCAAAAACTCAAGATTTTGGTGCTCAACAAACAACACAACAAGCCTATTATGGAAACCATTTTCAATCTCAAAGTCCCAACACTGTTAGATTTGATACCTCACATCTTTCCAAGGTGAGTGTAGAAGTTGCTAAGGAACACATGGAGCTTCTAAACACCATGGTTAGTGCTTATTGTGGTTTGGTGGCTGGTCAAATTGGAAACATTAATTTGACAAATGAGGACTATCAACAAATCGACAAAGACGAGATGGATCTGATGGATATCAAATGGGCTTTTGCAAGTGCAGTTCGAAGAGCAAAGGATTATATGGCTAGAACAGGGAGAACAAGTCTGGAAAGCAAAAAGGATACTAAGTACGGCTTTGATAAGGATGCCATTACTTGTTTCAATTGTGGTGAGAAAGGGCATTTCAAACGAGAATGCACAAGACCTGCAAAGCAAGGAAACCAAAACCCTTTCAGAAATCAAACTACATCCAACACCACCCAAGTCAATAATGAAAGAGGAATAGTGGCTGTCAACAACCCAAATCAAGCAGGGTCTTCCAATACAAACCGAGCATTGGTGGTACAAGCTAATGAAGGATGTGATTGGTCCGTTCAACTGGGTGATGGTAATCAAGGGGGTACTGCATGCTATGCCAAAGTCATCAATCATGTGCAATCGGTCCAAAGGGATGAAGCTTCCGAAGATGATGACAGCTCAGGTTACAGCGGTACTTCAGATGAAGAAAGTTCAAGTGTTGGAGGGTATAGTTCGGATCTTGAAGTAAAATTAGATATTGATGCTGAGGTTGAGGGCCTGCTGAAAGAAGCTGAGAAGCTGAACAACCAGAAATTGGTGCTAGTCAAGAAGGCTGAAGTTGCAGCAAGGGAAGTTGAAAAGCTGTTCAACAAGGATGGATTGTTCTCTTGCAACACCGTATTTATGGCGAATGTGTCAGTCTCAACAAGTCAGGTACAATCTGATACTACTCAAGTCTGTAATGATTGCTCTATTCTAAAACAGAAGTTTGAAACAACAAATCTTCATAATCACAATTTAGTAATTGAACTGTCGAAATGCAAAGAAGCTAACTTGGCCTTAACACGAAACGAAAAAGATTTCAAAGATGTAATTGACACTTTAAAAAGAAGCGTTTCTGAGTTAACCAAAACGGTTTTAAACAAACAAAAGGGTATTAATAACTATATTAATATCATTGAAGAAACCAAAAAGGAGTTAGCAATTGCAAAATGTGAATATGAAGCGATCAAGCTCAAACTGGAAAGTTACTCAAATTCTCAGTATGTGCTTGATCACATCATCGATGTTCAAAAGCTAAAAGGAAATGTGACATGCATCGGATATCAGTTGTGTCCGCATCCTTTAAGACACAACTATTCCAAGATGCACGATGAAGAGGAAATGCCTCGATTTGAACCTTCTGTACCACTCAATCCTGATGAGTTTGCAGCAGGATTATGGTTCAAATTAGATGAGGTTTCAAGTGAAATCAAGCAGTCTGATAATTCATCCTCTGAGCAAAGTCCTCCAGTAGTTGAGGATGCCGAAACATCAGACGATGAATCAGAGATGATCGAGCAAGACCAATCTCTTGACAATAAGAAGGGAGTAGAAATCTAGTTGAGAATCACATCTTATGTGATCCTCCCACTCCAGCTGTTAAGCTTGTTGTTAAACAAGAGATTGATCCTGCTAAGTCAGTTGAAGCGCTTATTGCTACCTTTGAAAGTAACAGTCTGCTCTATATGTTGGTTGATGATGAGAGAGTTTACTCAAACAAGGACTTCCCTATCAGAAATGTCAATCCAGCCTTGATTGATCAAGTTTTTGAAAACTCAACAAATAAGTTTTTGGGAAAGAAAAGTTCGAATGTTATCGTAACTCAATGCAAAAAAATACCTCCCGAACCTCAACAACCAACAGCTTCCAAAGGAAAGCAACAAGAAAATAGAGTCGATAACTCTAAGGTCTCAAAACCTAAGGGCAATCGGAAATCAACTCAAAACAAGAAGAAGCAAAAGGATGTAAAATTTGTGAGTTCAACGGGTACTGATAAAATCAAGACTTTTGAAAACTTATCTAACACAGATTTTGTTAACAAAGTCAAGATTTTGAAACGAAATGCACAAAACAATTACACCCAACA
Organism: Scalesia atractyloides; assembly: GCA_947069175.1. Taxonomy (NCBI): domain Eukaryota; kingdom Viridiplantae; phylum Streptophyta; class Magnoliopsida; order Asterales; family Asteraceae; genus Scalesia; species Scalesia atractyloides. Next base: position 45,514,376 of record CAMTDV010000016.1, read on the forward strand.
TACCAACGGGTGTGATGGTGAATCAAGTACCTCATGGCCAACAAGTTCTACATCCAGTTAGAAAAATTCATCTCCTAAGTTTGTTGAGAGGAGATCGTGTTTTAGATGTGGTGAGTTTGGACACATCATCAAAAAATTGTACAAACTCATCCAAACCAAAGTTTGTGGATAATGCTCCACCTGAGAAAGTAGAACAGCGACGATCGGTATCCCCTTAAAAAAAACGAGTCGTTAAAAAACAAGAAGCTAAACAAAAACGGAAAAATGTGAAAGCTCTTGAAAAGGCATTAAAACCAGAAGTTGTTAAAAGGGAACCAAGTTCGTCAAATGTGTCAAATCCAGAATCTTCAAAATCAGTAAATAATACAAATACAAATAAATCTGGTAAGTCACAAAAGTCATCTTGGAAACCTAAGTCAGATACAGTCTCAGGGGGAGGTATTTCATTTCTGAATCATCAAGAAATTGAAATTACATTTCTTGATGATAAGGGGCGACCCAAGACACTAAGGCTTGGGTCCCCATCTCCAACTAATTGTGTAACCTCATGTGCGGGGTGCTTCAGGAGGAACTGTTAACAGTCATTGGATTGTTGATAGTGGGGCATCTAGGCACATGACAGGCGATCTTAGACTTCTGTATGATGTGAAAAACATTAGAGGAGGCTATGTCGCTTTTGCTGGAGACAAAGGTGGATACATCACTGGAGAGGGTATGATCTCTAATGGTGTGGTGAGCTTCGACAAGATCAATTATGTGCAACAAATTGATCACAATCTTCTTAGTGTGTCTCAAATTTGTGACAAGAAGTTTACCGTGCATTTTGATGATGCTGGCTGCTATGTGTTAAAACCCGGTTTTAAAATCCCAAAGGAATGGATTCTTCTTTCGGCTCCAAGGATAAATGATTTGTACATCCTTGATATGAGTCAAGCGATTACAACAATTGCACAAGTTACATGTTTCATTTCTAAAGCTACTGAGAAGGAGTCTATCTCATGGCACAGACGGATGGGACATATTCACTTGAGGAAGATGAACCATCTGGTAAAGAACAATCTTGTGAATGGTGTGCCTGTCAAAAACTTTCATCTTCAAGACGTCTGCGTATCATGCCAGAAAGGAAAGCAAGTGAAGAAATCACACCCTGTCAAGAAAGTCAATATTGTTAACATGCCACTGGAACGTCTTCATATGGATCTTTTCGGACCTATGAAACACAAGACAACCTTTGGTGAAGCTTACTGCTTGGTAGTTACGGATGACTAGTCAAGATTTTCATGGATAGCGGTGATGGCACACAAAAGCGAGACTCCAGATATTCTCAAGAATCTCTTTACCCTCATTGAAAATGTGTATAACTTGAAGATAAGGAGGATTCGAAGCGACAACGACATTGAGTTTAAGAATAGGGTTATAGATGAGTATTGTGTTTCTAAAGGTATTTTGCATGAATACAGTTCTCGATATACCCTCAATAGAACGGTGTTGCTGAAACGAAAAATCAGACACTTATAGAAACTGCTAGAACTATGTTAGTGGAATCACAACTTCCAGTTCAATTTTGGGGGGAGGCTGCGGCAACCGCGTGTTATACACTAAATAGGGTTCTTACAGTGAAGAGACATGGTAAAACTTGCTTTGAACTGTTGCATTGACGGAAACCTGATGTGTCGTATTTGGAACCTTTTGGAGCTCCATGCACTATGATTGAGCCGAATGGTAAGTTTGGGGCAAAGGCGATCGAAGGTTTCTTCCTTGGGTAGGCCACTCCAAATTTTAGAGTCTGGAATTTATCAACTCGGAAGATAGAGGAATGGGGTGAAGTTAAGGTTCAACGATACACTGAGTCTGTTAGGGCTCCGAGAGATCCGTGGATGTTTGACTATGATGGTCTTTTTGGTTCCTTTAATCTGCCAACCTTTGATGAAGCTTCTGCGGCAGCACAAATGTTATTAGAAAGTGATACTGCGATTGATTCGTCATTGGTTAGACCGATTATTGTTAATCCTCAAGCTTCGGCATCGGTTAACAATGTTGGTCAAAATGAGGTGTTTGAAGATGCAGCTGATTACAACATTTCGTCTGAAGATGAAGAGTATCACGATGCAAATGAAGCTACATCAGTTCTTGTTCAAGGTGTCTCTGAAGGTGCTTCTGTGGATAACAAGTAGGTACTGGTGAAGGTAATGCTTCCACGTCTTCGGCGATGCCAGATATTGATCTGGTAGTTGATTTGAACTTCAACAATTTGGGTATCAATGCTCGTGTTCCTAATGTGACAGAAAATCGAATTCATAATACTCATCCTCAGTAGAATATTATAGGAAATGTTCAAAGCGGTGTGTAGACACGTAACGAGCTGAGAAACAATCAGAACGCTGGATTGTACGCAGCTATTAGAGAATCTGGGGAGCAAAACGATTGGTCTTTCGCATACTATGTTTGCCAAGTAGAACCAACATCTTGGAAAGAAGCCTTGAAGGAAGATTCATGGGTGGAAGCCATCAGAAGAACTTCAACAGTTCCAGAAATTGGGAGTATGGAAACTGGTTGACAGACCTGAGAACAACAAGAAGATTGGCACAAGAAGGGTGTTCAAGTACAAACGGGATAACCGAGGTGTTGTTGTGCGTAACAAAGCAAGATTGGTTGTTCAGGGCTTTGCACAGGTAGAAGGCATTGATTATAATGAAGTTTATGCACCCGTGGCACTTCTTGAGGCAATAAGAATTTTCTTGGCTGATGCGTCCTACAAGAAGTTCACTGTGTATCAAATGGATGTGAAAAGTGCATTTCTTCATGGTGTGGTTGAAGAAGAGGTATATGTTGAGCAACCGCCTGGTTTTGAAGATCCAATGCATCCTGATAAGGTTTGGCTTCTAAACAAGGCGTCGTATGGTCTTCATCAAGCTCCGAGGGATTGGTATGAGACTTTGTCTTCGTATCTTCTCAAGAAGGGTTTTCGAAGAGGTTTGATCGACTGCACTCTTTTCATCAAGGAAAAGGGTGAGGATTTGTTACTGGTTCAAGTGTATGTGGATGATATCATTTTCGGGTCTACAAATGATGATATTTGCAAAGAATTCGAACGAGTGATGCAAGAGAAATTCGAGATGTGAACTTTTTTTTAGGTTTGCAGGTACATCAGTCTAAGGAAGGGATCTTCATTCATCAGACAAAGTACGTCGGGGATATTCTCAAGCGATTCCAGATAGAAGATTCAAAGCTCGCTGGAACTCCATTAGCTCAGAATCATGGGATTACTCCTGAGGGGTCAGGTGATAGTATGGATCCATCTCTTTATCGTGCAATGATTGGATCTCTCATGTATCTCACCGCATCAAGACCTGATATTATGTATCCAACATGCCTACTTGCTCGTTATCAATCAAGTCCAAAGTCTTCTCACTTCATCGCTGTCAAGAGGATTTTTCGTTATCTGAAGGGATGTCCTAGACACTGGTCTTTGGTACCCTAAGGATGATAACTTGGTTGATCGCTTTCAGTGATTCGGATCACGGTGGCTGCAAAATTGATGCAAAATCAACATCGCAGGATGTCAGTTTCTTGGAAATCATTTAGTCACGTGGCAATGCAAAAGCAAACCTGTGTAGCTACCTCAACTTGTGAAGCTGAGTATATTGCGGCTTCTAGTTGCTGCTCCCAGGTGTTATGGATCCAACAGCAAATGCGCGACTACAGTTTTGAATTTCAAACTACTCCTATTCATGTTGATAATGAGGCCGCTTTACAGATTACCCGTAATCCTGTATAGCACTTGAAAACAAAACACATCGAACTTAAGTATCATTTCATATGAGATTGTTATGAAAAGAGACTTATCGATGTTGTTAAAATTCACACCAATCACCAACGTGTGACTTATTTACAAAAGCTTTTGATAGATCTCGATTTGATTATTTGCTTTTGATAAATGGCATTAAGGTGAAACCCGAGTAAATCATCATCGACTAATCGTTTTTGTAAATATTTTCTTCAAAACGTCAAAAAGACAAAAAGATTTTCATTTTATTTATCTTTCTGCTTTTTAGGGGGAGAAAATTTCAAGAAAATACAAAAGCATGAGAAAATCTCAAAAATACAAAAATATGTCTTTCTTTTATTTACTTTCTCATTTAAGGGGGAGAAAATTTCAGAAAAACACAAAAACAATATAAAATTGAAAAACCAAAATGAGTTTCTTGGAAAGATAAGAGAAGATGATGATACACCGGTGGTTAGTCAAGTGCGGTAAAAATGTAAAATGAATTATAAGTAGCTTTACTAACGATGTACCGGTAGACTCACAATCAGACTAAAACGTGCAGGTTGATATAAACTTAACAAACTGAAAGTCAGGTGAGAACCATTCATTGGCATATGGTCTTGGTACCGAAATTTCGTTGGATAGTATGCCAAGGTTCTGAAATGCGTGGTGCTTATGCTGTTTATCATCTGGGTATCATGGTTGTCTCTTTTACCAAAAAAAATATATAACGGGGACGCAAGTCAAGAACTTCCATGATACCATACATACGTGTAAATACTGCATACGACCATCAATAAGTGATAATCATATCACATCCACCAAAACGAATAAGTGATAAAATATCACAGTTTATTATGGGTGTCAAGTTCGTCTCTTTGTCGGTACGATGGTACTAACCAGTTAACGGACTTGCACCTGTGCCCTGCATGCATCCGAAAATCAAGTTCCTCATAAATAAGTGATTCTATTACATAGGGCTTGTTTTCATCCAAAAATAAGTGAGTATCTCACATCATATACGTTAAACAGATGATAAGCGGTATACTCGCCGATAAGACGAATTCTTGTGCATGTCTTGATACGGGAATGTGTCGTGAAGTGGATGAACACCGGCTAGTAGGTTAAATCATACATTATATCATATCTCTCAAACATGATTACATCTGATAAGTTGAGTTTATATGGACAACAATATGGTAATCAAGGTAAAATGCTTATCGAAAGTAAAATGAAGTTAGAAAATCGTGCTTGACCAAACCGTAAGCTGGTATGATTCTCTTACCTTGAAACTCGCAAAAGATTTTTAAGTAGTGTATAGTGTAGTTTGTAGTTATTTAACATAGGTTGCTTTATTTTAGATATTTTAGTCTTTAAGTTAATTTTCGTTTAGTCGATATTGAAGCTCGAATGGTTTCTACCATTGAAGTCCTAAAATAAACCTTGCTTAAACAACAAAATTTCATAAAGGTTACAATGCATTTTGATAAACCCAAAGATGTTCAAAATCTGTTCTGTTAAAACAACTTCATAATATTGGTACTGGTGATCGTGAAGAATTCAGCTCGACGAAGAATCAGATCAACGAAGAATGGATTCTTCGTTGAAATGAGTTGGGCCAAAATATTGAGTCCAGTATCTGATTGTTCGTTGGCCCAAATTGGTTTCTTCGTAGAAACCCTGACGAAGAATGATTCTTCGTCGCACGAATCAATTGTTCGTCGAACAAGGAAAGGTTCGTCGAAGAGGCGGTTAAACAGGGATGGTTAAAAGGCATGGCCATTCACCAAACCCCATCACTTTCCAAAATCACCTTTTTTACCATTCCCTTTTCTCTCAAAGTCACTGTTCATCTTCTTCTTTCTTCATTGTGAAGAAATCCTAAACAACCTTGACACTTTTGATTTTTGTTCCTAATTAGAAACAAATCTAAGGTAGAAGTCGTGTTTGTTAACAAGTGTATCTTTTCGATTTTTAGGTTCTCAAACAAGATCATGCACTTGAATCCACTAAAAGTCATAAGTAACCCTCATTGTTTGTAATAAATATAAACTTGTAATTGGTTGGTCTATAAATGTTATTGACTTGGTGTTCTAACAATAGACGCATTCGGTTTGTGAAATACATGAAGGGTTTTACATGAACTATGAAGTTTTTGGGTTTGTACCAAGAATGTTGGTAAAAGTTAATGAACTTAGTGTTTTGATCTTGTTTGTCAGAGAGTTTTAACCATTTGGATGTTTGTCTCTGACATGAAATTAACTGTGGCGAAGAATCACCTCGGCAAAGAATCACAGTCAACGAAGAATGGATTCTTTGTTGACCATGATTGTTCGCTGGTAAGTTGTAGACGAAGAATCACAGTCAACAAAGAATGGGTTCTTCGTTGACCAGGAATGTTCGTTGGTTAGATATATAGACGAAGAATCATAGTTAACGAAGAATGGATTCTTCGTTGACCATGATTGTTCGTTGGATATATATGAGTCTTCGTCCAGATTATATGTTCGTAGGTGATTCTTCGTGGAAAGAATGAATTCACTGGACACTGAATGGTTCGTTGGAACACTTTGAGTTCACAGTGAATTCATACCTTAACACAGTTAACATATTATGAGTCTGCTTTCAACATTTAATCTATCTTTTTCACATTGTGGGTATGTTTTGTAGAGAATGGCTCCTAAAGGTCAAAAGCGAAAGCCCTCTACGAAGAAGGTGGATAAAAGTGAGGTTGAAATTATGTCGGAATCTCGACATAAAATGGTCGCATACTTGGATCCGGAAAACAAACTTGCTGATTATGCCGGAATCATGAAATGGCTAAGAGAATCAAGGATCAATCACGCAATCACTCATCAAACTGTCATATACAAGTCCCTGATCAAAGCGTTTTGGGACTCAGCGAAAGTTGAAGAGATTGATGGAAAGGAAGTTATAAGAGGACGTGTGAGCAATCAAGATGTTATTGTTTCACATGAGATTCTCAACACGGTCTTAAAGCTTCGTGATAACCCTGATGCACCACATTCAGTTTCGATAATGTGTCAAAGAGGTTGTTTGCTGCGTATGAAGTGTACTGGAGATATATTTGGAAATCAGTTTAACAAGTCGGGCTTACCTCTTCGTTATAAGTTTCTATTGCATGTGCTAATACAATGCTTGAGCATCGAAGAAGCGGTTATGATATGGCGAATCCAGACTTAGTTAGGTTGATGGTGGCTTTGGTGCTGAATAAGCCGTTTAGCATATCTAAGTATATTTTCTCCAACATGAAAGAAAATTTATCCAGAACAGGAGCCGTTACAACAGGAAGCAAATTCTGGATGTATCCCAGATTTCTGCAGATGGTGTTAAATGCTCAACATCCCGATATACCTAGAGAGGACAATGAAGTTCTAAAAATAGAGCCTATGACAGAACGTTCATTGAAGGTTTTTAAAGGATACGCTGCAAAAAGTTACAAGGAAAGCGATCCTCCTCGAAGGTCATTTGGATTTCTGGAAAAAGACTTATACGTGGCACCGGAGAATGACAAGTGGCGATATGATGACAACGACTCCGACAACGAAGAGCCTATTTTAAGAAAGATGCTTGAAGATAGGTTTTGGAAAAAGAGTGATGATGGTGATAGGTAGGTGATGGGTGGTGATGGTGGTGATAGTAGTGCTGCGCCAACCGGTGTTGATTTAGGTAAGCAACCGGAAAGTGCCACAGATGTTGAAGAGGAAGATAATCCTCCTGAACCTGGTTATGAATATTATCTTGACGATCGTGGTGTTCGAAGGGTTAGAAGGATTAGCACTGAAAGAACTGAAGCTGGCCCAGATTATGTACCTTCTGATACTGAGTCTGAGAAGGCTCGAAAGAAACAAGCTGCTATCCATTGGAAGAAAAAGAGTTGGAAAACAGTTGGTTCTTCATCAGTTCAATGAGAATCTGTTCCACAACCTGATACCTCCACAGGGCTAATACCAGAAGAAGTCTTCACTGCCGAGGACTGCAACTGCTACAGTTAGTCCACAACAACCTCCTCCCCAGTTTACAGCTCTCTGCTGCTACTCAAGCTGCTCGTGAGAGAACTCGCAAGCAAAGTTCAGAATCTCTTGATGAATGGTTTACAAGAATGTCTGAAAGCGAGCGATCTAGATTTCTATTCTTACAACTTCAAGCTGCACAGACTTAGATAGACAGACACATGGACTTTATGTCTGCTACAAGGAATGACTCCATTAAGCGACGATTGGAGATAACACCCTAACTGAGACTGCTAAAAAGCAACAAGTAGAGATCAATCAGTTGAAAGCTGAGAATGCTCAATTGCGAGCTGCTGATGCCGAAAGGGCTACTCAGTTACAGCAAATGCGCGCAACTGACAACACTCGGGGTATCAAGATGAATAGGATGAAAGAACGAAGCACTGAGTTACTAAGTTCTAGCGAGAAGCTCTCTGGGAAGTACACAGAGATAACCAACTGGTATGACACGATAAATAAGACCATAGCTGAGAATGTAAAACAGATGGCTGGTAGCTATGAAATGACAAGAAAACGGGTCAACATATTGTGGGCTGATAGATGTAAGACACAGGAAATTCTACAAAAGCGGGATCATGATAGTGAAGATCCAGGAAATCCTGATGTGTCTGCTTCGTCCGCTCAACCAGAAGGTTCTGCGTCTACCCCAGCTGGTGCTTCTAGTTCTTTTCAAGTTGTTGCCGGCTCTGGAAGTGTTCAAGAAGCCTTGGACAACATAGATTTACAGATGGTTCTTGTGGAAGATCAAGATGATGTGGTTGTTGGTGAAGGTTCAAAGTCTGGTCAGGTTATTTCTACTTCTGTTAGTGTTGATGTGCCACCGCTACAGTCTTTACATCCTGTTACCGGTGAGGAGTTAGAGGAAGGGGATTTGTTTCTGAACTCTCCATGAACAGATTTTGAAACTCAAAGAATCGAAAGAGGTAGACGAAGCTACCATTGATGAAATTCCAAGTGAACCCGAGGTAGAAAATGTCGAAGGGTTAGAAGAAATTGTGTTTGAGGGAGACGTTGGAAAGTCGAAGTATGTTCGTGATGATGGGTCTGTGTTTGAGCCATTTGATAGCGACTGGCTTCGTGAGAATGTAGATGATATCGATGAAAAGTTGAAAAGTAGAGATACATCTGACATTCCAGCTGATTCTTTTGAAGAATGGCGAAGCAGTTTCTTGCAAAGGCGAAAAGGCCATCTCCTCCTCCTGCTCAAGTTGATTACTTTAAGTACCAGAAGGATCAGCCTTATGGAAGGATCCTGAGTTGGATGTTTATGAAGGACATTCACTGCATGGCGGTGAAAAGAGAACACAGAATCCAGTACTTTAATTCTTTGCTGAGCATTTTAACTTTTCCCTTTTATGATGTTGCAGCGCTATCCAAGTTAAATCTGATCAACAGATCCAACTACGAAGGAGCATCGTTGTTTGCAAAGAAGATCAGAATAGAGCGAAGACGAGGTTGGAAGGATGAAATGTACAAGCCTCGGTTTCCAATGCATGAGCAGATAAAGTATACGCTGGATCCGGATACCAACACAGCTCATTACAAGCTTGTGTACCTAGCCGGTGAAAGCTTTGGAGAAGATTCCTCTCATGCCCATGCCTCAAGATTTTCTTGGAAACATGAAGCTTTGGTGTTCACTCCGACACTCAAGAAGCGGTTATTATATTCAAGAACAATGAAGACAACTTCCTTATGCTTGATCCGATGTGGATCGTGAACATGTCATCCCGCGACATCAAGACCCTCCTTCAACATGATATCTTCTATGAAGACAAGGACGCGTACCAAGCGTTGCTATTTCAACGCGTCGCTTGTTTCTGTTTCTACCGAGGCATTCATGCCGGAAGCTCATGGACTGAGGCGCACAAAGAATGAAGACCGAAGACCAAGCTATAGACAAGGGGAGTTTGTTGGTACAGTTTTGTGTATGTAGCTTGTTCTTAGCTAACGGTAGTCTGTACGGTCATTGTTTTGTTGTCTGTAAAGTTTTGGTCGAGTCGCCAAGTCAAGATATCCTCCTATCTTGACTTAGGACAACGATGTTTAGTTTCTGTTGTAAAACAGTCTGCATGTGTGCAGCTGTTAGTATGTTGGTCAGTCTGTTGTTTCTGTATTCAGGTCCCCTACGAAGAACCCATGATTCTTCATAGGTATCAGTTGTCTACGAAAGATCATTGTTCGTCCAGGAGAAGGTTCGAAGAACCATTCTTTGTAGACTAACATTGTTCGTTGAAGACTCCCACGAAGAACCATTCTTCGTGGGACACCACATTGTTCGTAGGAACCCCTGCATGGTTCTTCATAGCCTGCAGGGGTATTGGCCTATATATAGAACATCAGTTTACAGTCAAAGATAAGAGATTCCTTAGAGAGTTTACACCATGTGTATGTGTATGTACTGATTCTCTTCCTGTTAATCAAATATAGTGAATCTTTTGGTTACTTGTGTTTGCTTTACATACGTTGTTTTGCTATGGTTTGCATTCACACTTGGATTCCTCACTTGTGTGTGTGTTAACAAACAAGGAAGTAGGTTATCTTGATCCTCCAAGTGGACCTACACATAACACCATACACACATCAGTTATAAAATATACAAACGAATACACTCACTGTTTAGCCAATACAAACATCGACCATTAGATCTAACCAGACATACCAAATTAAAAGGTTAACAATCTAATCTATTATGGCAATTCAAATAAAAATACAAGAACAGAAAATGACAGAGAAATATAAAAAATACGATATTATATTATCAAAATGATATTCATTTACAGCCACCGCCACCACCACTACCACTACGACAACCACTACTATTAACCAACAAAAAAAATTAAACCACATAACAAACCTTATTTCACCACAACTACTACCATCATGGAGAATTACATGGAGAACTAGTGAAATCTATTTCTTCTTCAAATTCTACACTCAAGCTTCCCACTGGCAGATCTTCACCCTCATCATCTTCATCTTCTTCAATCAGATCTGTAGCGTGTGACCACAATTCAACGTATACTTTCACCAGCTTCTCAAGTTGTACTCCAAATGAATCTTCATCTTCATTCATCGATGGAAGGGCAGCCAACTCCCTTAGAAAACCAAGATCCTACGAAAAAAATAAAACCTGGATTATGTTCTTCAACAGCGCCATTGCTCTAGCTCACCACCGCCTTGAATTCATCTGACAAGAATTTCCAAGAAATATCCTGATCACCGCTCTATACCTTTTATTAATAACTTTAAACGGCTTATCTTTTTCTTCACCTTAAGTTCCTTGTACTCCTCCAATCTGGTGCAACCTCTGCAAAATCGTTTCTTCACAATCCACTAGCACAATCTGGCAGAGTAATAAATTATTTTGGTTTTGTCGGACATGAACAGGTAAAACATTGCGGTATACCACCAACCAACAAGCACTAGTTCGATCATTGTCTTTTTCTATCTAAAGATTAGGTTTTATTTTGGGGGCGAGAACAGCTTATTTGGAAGTGAGAAATGGCCGGTTGATTTCAGTCCAATTAGTGTAACACCCAAAAACTCGGATTTTAAATTTGAGTAACTCGTTTCCATATGAGTATATTATGAAATAAGAATACTAGGCTAACATCCCATTTCTATCAAGTTATAAAATGATATTTTATAATTCGTTGGGAATTATTAATGATGGAAAATAACTTGTTGGGTAGCAACATATCGTAATAGAATGTATTCTAGTAATATATGTCGATAAATATGATGGATTTAGTTACGAAAAATACGGTTACCTCATATTGTGACTCGCCCGAACTTGAAGGGCCATTTTATAAAAATCAAACATGACGGGAGTATTATGTAAATAACCAAAGTCCAATGTATAAAAACCCCTTTTTGGCTCATTTGGGCATAATTGTCTCTCAAGTTAGAGAGAGAGCTAGAGAAAGAGGGGTGGCCGGTGGTGACCTTTGGCGGCGATTCGCGGTGGTCGGAGGTGGTTGAAGTTGTGAGATTCAACCTGGAACCAATTATTGATGCTACGAATGCAATGGTAAGCTCCGATTTCCCTAAATCACTACTTAAAGTTGTTAAAATTGTATAAATAAAATCTGTCAGAATGTTATTCTATAACCCAGTTACAAAGAATCGGATGATCCGCGAAATCTAACCGTTGAAACATCTTGATTTTTTTATATAAGGTTCACAACACTTAGATGATCATTTTGAATGGTGGAAATGAGAAATAGAGTCTGTTTAAGCTTGACCTTGGAACCCATTTTCAAAGTTGTTCGTATTCCTGTTTTTTTTAAAATACAGCCCCGTAAAATTGATTTTCCCGAAGATCTGACCGTTGGATTGAGCTGTAATTTTGACCGTAGCTTTCTGGAATATGGATCTTTAATACCTCTGAAGGAAATTCCAATCAGAGGCCGGAAACATAGTTTTGAAACTAAACTGTTTATAACGAATTCTTGTACGAAAATAAGGAAGTTGAAGGTGGTGTATGGATGGTCTAATGGTATTGCATGTGCAATCCATGACTAGAGAAATGTTCATAATGCTTGATGTTATGAACTAGGAAGGTAGGCAAAAGATACTTGTACAATGTGCTTAGAGAATAGTATGCACATCAAGTGTTTGAGGAAATGTTTAAGTGAAGTTAGAAGGCGAATTTGTATGCAAGAACTTGGGGGATAGGTATAAAATTGATAATTATATATAATTGTTTTTAACCTTACATGAGGAAGGTGTAATTGATTGAACTAATGTTGGTAATCTTGTTGATTTCATGATTGTGCAGAAATGTGCATTAGTAGTTGTACTATATGCTTTGAAGGTGTGATGCACACCATACTGGGATTATTTGGTTATTTATGATTAGTAAATGACCAAGTACTAATTATGAAATGTGTGGACTTACTAGCAAGTAAAGATGGTAGAATTATGCTAAATTGGATAACTTTCAGTGTAGTTTTCGTTTGTAGGATCATGAAGGTATAGTATGTGTAGAATCGACAATATATTTATATGTGCTACACAACATGAATATGAAATGTGCATGATGTTGTTACTATGGTCTACCATATCGATGTGAGTGTGTGTTCGTAAGTTGGAAGTCATATGCTAAGAAGGTTGACTTTCTAAAAGTCAGCAATGTGTACATAGCATGGTTAGAAATTTTGACACAAATGTAAGATTTGGGGGATCATGCGACATGTGTTAGTCTAATTATGTCTTATGTATGATGACGTATTGGAATATGTAGATGTTGAATAATGTGATTATCGGTCCATGCCTTATACATATTAATGATTGACTAATAAACGTCAATGTAACTAAGGATTTGATATGAAATTATTATGAATGAATATGATGCTAACTATGTTGTGCATATGATAGCATAAAAGGATAGGAATTACATTAGCATGGACTCAAGCACGGAAGGCTACGGGTCAAGAAGAGGTAAGGACAACACGTATACGGACGCTTGAGGTAAGTGATTACCGAGCTCACTTATTAATTAATTTAAATGAAGTTAGATATGCTTATTATTGGGAATCATAAAAGGATGAGAATGTAGTAGTCGTATGAAGGTAAGAATGATGGAATTTGATCATATGTAGTTAATTATGTTTGTAATCTTATAGAATAAGCAAACGGGTCACATATACGAAAGTGATCAACCAAGTTGTGAATATTGGGATGTTGGGAAATGAGAATTAGAATAGGAGTGATTTGGGGACTTAGGAAAATGTCAATTCATGTTCCGGGACCCTTGGTGTGCGCGAAAGGGGGTTGAAACGCTCAAAGAAACGAAATTCGGAGTCGGACATGCAGGTCGTGTCACTGACGCCCCTATAGGACGTCGCTGATGCCATGCCCTTTTCAGATGACGCCTTAAGTTGCTGTCTACGCGGGTTTCCGATGCCAGAAACTAGTTTTTCGTGTTTTTCTCGTTTTTCTTTGTTTCCAAGGCCCCGTTAAGATTCCTAAAGGTACCCCAAGCCTACGATAGAGTTTCGCGAGGTTTAAGTAAGGACAAACCCGTATTGGAGCTTGCGCGAATATGTAGCATGAATGTTGGTGTGGTAAATGTGGATTTCATTATGTGTGTGAGTGATTCTTGTAGGAATGATTATACTTGGATATAACACACATGTGAATGGACGGAACTAGTACATAAGTATGTTTATATACGGAAAATTGTATGCCTAACAAAGTATGGTGCTTGAAGAAATTAAATGGATGTGATTGTGTGTATGTATATAAATAAGAATTCATAGTAAGTGTATGTAGTACGAACTTATAGGTGTATACGTGTGTATGGGAAACGTAAGTACGTGCTCGGATGTATGTACGTGTACGTATGTGATGTAAAATGTAGATTAATAGATTGTGTTTATGTGAAGTTGTGGGTTTTCAATATATTTAAAGGTACACGTTGCTAATCATGTTATCTTTGAGAATGAAATGAAAAGTGCAGGTATGATAACATTGGGTCCAAGTGAGTAGATGCCGGGAACTAGTGGATGAGTTTGGTAGAGGATGATCGAATAAGATATCTTGCGTCGTTAAAATGCAATATGGTCATTTAGCTATATGTTTAATGTCACATTTACTAATGTGTCGGTTGTTTATGTGACCGCTGGTTAAACGGATCATTACCATTTATCACAAAGGATAATGGAACAAAGATCGAGTTATAGAACATGGATTGTACGGAAGGGTGGTCACTTAGTTTGTATTCGCATGTTATATTTGGTTCATTAATTAAAGATGAATGTTGTAATTCTTTTAAAGGAATCGTTCTAAATGGTTTTCAAGTATGTTATAATATTTAAAAAGAAAGAAATTTTTTGGTCTGTATTTTTCACTGTGACTTTTGGTTAAAACGTATTAGGGTCTAACAATTAGAAATGTGGGTTATTTATACCAGATTTTGTGGCATCAATGCTAACCCTAGTTTCATTATTACATGTTTGCATCGAGTCGTTCAACTAACCAGGCTGATATACCGGCGATGTGAAAGGGTTTAATGATCATGGCAATTGGTGGGGAAGGGTTAAACGGTGTGCATTAAAAGTACCTTCAGACACACAAATAATTTTTTTTACCGTGACCATTTAAACTTTTAGCCACACATAAAATAAAAACAATCCACGGCATTTGGTAACATTTGGCCACACAAATGTCACAAAACGTGTGACTAAAGGTTTAGAAGAAAGGTCCCATGAATAAAAACTGAAAACAATACCATGCCAATTGTTAACATTTGGACACATGAACCTAATTAAGTGTGACAATACACAACTAGGAGTCTTGAGTTTATTATTTTGCAATGACTATTGAAATCTTTTAGCCACACATAATGGATTAACCGTGACCATAAAATAGTTAATAACAATTAATTATTTTATTTTACCAAGTGGGTAACAAACAATGCTTTTGGTCACTCAAACTCATCAGTGGCCATATGTTTTAGCTTTTAGCCACATCATTAAAAATGTACTATGGTAGTTAGTAACATTTGGTCACACCTTTTTACTGTGGCTAGTAATTATCACATTTTTATTGAAAGTGTGGCTTAAGGTTTCGAAAATATGTGTTTTGGTCACATAAATAAAAAAATCAAACCTTTACCGTGGCAGTAGGTCAAATTTGGCCCCTCTTTTCTAGTTATGGCTAGTAAATGTCATGTATTTTTTCTAAAGTGTGACTAAACGCAACTGGCTGTTATACAATGGTCACATTAATAATAAAATGTGTGGCAAAAGAGTATTAAAATATTATATTCAACAATGTGTGGCAGACCCGTTTTGGAAAAACTGTGGCTAAAACCCAGTTTTGATATAGTATATATTCAACAATCGATTACACTAAAATCGAATTTTACTCAAGAACGGAATGCCCAAAGTCTACTTTAATAAATGGCAGATTACACCAAACCATACTTTTACTCAATAGCAAATTACACCTAAACATATTTTTACCCAACAGTCGTTGCTCCAATACTAAACACTATAAAGCACTGGATCAAAATGAAACAAAAAGACATTGTCTAGAATCATGACCGGACTAAAAATGACGAACGGACGACATAATCTTTTCCATAAACATTAGAAGAATACCAAAGGAATGGAGGAATAAAGCAATGGTATTTGATCTTTTTAAACCTGATAAAAACGGTTAGAAATCATTTCTTAGGGTATGTCTCATCAAGTAAAAAATAATAAGAAAATGGATATGTGAAACCTTTGAATTGCCTTGTGTGTATATATATCAAGTTTGTATGTTTGGTTATATGCAAAAATCTCCCTGGAAATTATTAAGAGCCATAAGAACCAATCTATGATTTTAAATAAAAATAACGAATTACACTCTATCATATACTTGTTTCATCTATTTCAAACGTAGTTTGTTTGATCTCTTGTAGTTTCAGCATACCTAACTCATAATTTGATGAATCAAATGTTAGGTTTTAGTCACTGGTTAAGAAGGGGGCAAACGACCCTAGCCGTAATGGTATCTTCGGCCAGAATGGGATTTGTAATGTGTTATATTCCATCCAACTTATTTTAAGATTTTTCATCGGCCCCAAGTTTAGCTTTAGAAAACCCTAATTGTATGGTCTATATAGGCTAATCTTTGTAATTATAAATTCAACACCTCGAAAATAAATTTATCGTGTTAGTACAGTCATGGAAGTAGGTCAGTTTAAACCAAACCATGTATATAATCGTCTTTTTTTCCTGTTTATCATAACTGGTTTGCGTGTAAGTGTATTCTAATATATAATGCAGATACGCTTTCACCACTGCTACCACCGTTGCAACCAGTTTCGCTGACACCTTTACTGAGATAGTTGTAACCCCCTATACAAATACCAACTAAGAGATGCTAGGTTCATAGGGGATATTGGACCACAAATATCACCAACACGTTTTGGACTCTTTGGCTGTAGAGAAGATGGAAACTTCATATAATACGTGCTCAAGTGGGAGTAGTACCATAACAGATGACCCCTAGGAAGTCTTTAACCAGGCAACCAAAAACAAATTTATGATTTACTTGTGGCAAAGAGAACAAAATTAGTGATACGAGTGGCCAAATTGAACAGTTAGTGAAACCCAACCCGAACCGAAAGTTTTAACATAGGTTTATTATAAATTCAAAGACCAAAACCCCATAGGAAAAAAATCATGCCTCTGTCACTCAGGGTGAAGGTTGGGTACCCAAGGGAACACTAACTCACCTCCCCTCGGTACCGAAAATTCATCCTAATTAAGGATGGTAGTTATAATCATCTTCAAACCTATTAATTATTCAACAATGGGTTGAGCATAAATTTCGTTGGCTTAAGGATATGACGGTAAAATAGTGATATGGCTTAAGGATGGATTCGATATACTTTACTTGAACCCTAAACCCATGCAAAACTGTAATTTACATCATAATTTCCTGGAAAACCATAAAGCAATGATCTATATCATCGTTGATCTATAACCTCCTCGTACACTCCTCCAACACCCTCTTTCTACTATACACCCTCCCTAGCTCTTCATCCCAATTTATGATGAGATTATAGAAGTCTGGCCACCCCTTTTCCTTCAAAACCCATACACAAACTTTCCACCAATCATATTCTTCTTATAATCTCTTTGCGATCACCTTAGAAAGCACACATCGAGCCTTAAGACCCATGGAATTCTCCAGCGACATCACCTTTAGTTGGTCAATTTAACAACACTTTCAAAGCTGATAGTGGTGAAACATTGTTGAACATGAGCTCAATCTAGGCTGTAAACCTCAAAGATCTTTCTTATATGTCATGAACCTCCGATTGTGATATGTGGTAGGTTGTGAACCTCCAATGGAGATATGTGGTCGGCGATAGGACAGGGACCAACAATGAGGTTGACATGGAGGGAGTTGGGACTACTTTTTTATTAATTATTTACAAATATATGAGTATATTAGTTGTTTTTTTAATATAGGTTAAAAAGGAAACAAAGATACATTTCAAGGACCAAATTTGTTATGTGAGGACCAAAAGTTCAATTTTCGTAAGTTTTGGACTAAAATTGTTATATGAAGATACCCAACGCTTTCTCTTGAGTTTAACAAATGAAAGAATAGAAAAGAAAGAGAATTAGGTAGAAAAGTCAGGAAGAGAAATGTATAATTCAATCATTGTTGCTCCAGTCCACCTTTTGAAATCATCTAAATCAGTTCCCCTTGGCTCACAGCACTAGATGAGATTATTATTGTTGCTCCAGTCCACCTTTTTGAAATTTTCTTTTTAAAGTCCTTCACAAATTTCTTCATTCTTCTTGTGCATCTATTGTTCGTTTTCAAATTGTTGAGCTTTGGAACTTACTGATTATGCACATGATCTATTTCTCTTAGCACGGAGTAATAGTGCCTTCATGACTTCTCTTCTTCAACAACTTTTGATTTTTCAAATTTGCTTCGTACGGAGTAATAGGGCTTCATGATTTCGATGATTTTTTGACTTTAATACCCACAAGGTGTTTGTAAAAATGGCTGAAAGTGCATACAAGGTGTTTGATCAATGCTTCAGTGAAGTGAAGGTTTTGGAAAACTTGTTTTTTTAGCAATCTGGTGAAGTAGGTATTGATTAAGGCGATTTGATCTTGTAACTCAAATTCGATTATGTAAATCTTTAACTGTTTTGTTGGGTTGCTAATCTTTAGCTACTAACCATGGGGTATGGGGTTATGTGGGGTACCTTTTAGAGGGTGGGCAACTCGCGGATGCTGCCTTCCTTCGTCTTGTATAGGGTTTTACCGGTTTACTCCCCCCACAACTCATCTCAAGTTCGGCGTACCGTTTGTGTGTTTTTTCCTCAGTGGCAGTTACATACGTGCATGGCTCCTACGAGGAGGGGTCAGAACGTTAAGTCAGTGGGCCGTGTGCAAGTCTCTGCTAGTGGTTTAAGGACCTGCCCTTTCAAATTTTTCCACGAATGTAAAGATGGAAAACTGGGGTTTGGGGGTTTTTTCTTCCTACTTAAACACATGCAAAGTACCCACCTCAAGACATAAAACCAAATGCTATCTTTGAAGAAAGCTATCTCTAAGGACTTGGACCTTTTTCGGATGAGGGGGAAGTTCTTAGGGCAGGGGATAAATGGTTATGTGGAAGGTGCATGGTGATGCATGCACTAAGTAGGGGGTGCAAGCATGATGATGGGGTCGTGTCGTTTGCTATGGTCTCGGGGATGTTGAAGATTTCATTGTTAGGATCTCGAAACCATGTCAGGTGGTGGTCGAGACAAACCCACGTCACCCACAGGGCACGGGGGTGATGTTAACCTCCTCGAGCGTGTTTTTTCCCTCCCTATTCAGACTGTTAAAAGCATTTCCTCCAGTTGTCGGCTAGTGTTTGCTCAGGTTTTAACGAGTGCTTTGCGCAAAGTGGTGGCGTCGCCAGGATCGGTCGACAATTGGGTCCAATTGCTTTTGCTGCAGCGTTGCACCTTACGGGTGGTCAGGCCATCCTCTAGACAAGAGTGGAGATCAGGAAACAAGAAATCTCTGCAGTGTAGTAACATCTTGCACACGCTTGCAGTTTGGAAAGATGGGTCTGGGTTTGATGATTTGGTCTCATCCCAATTGGATAGCATGGGGAAAGCGGGGGCTCCTAGGGGAGGATGCAGGAGAGAGGAAGACAAATAAAGGAACCCTAATATTAAGCAATGTCTTCGAAAAGTCAGGGATGGACATTTCACGGCTGCAGTTAAGGTCCTATGCTCTAGTGGAGTTTCCCCTCTAGGTGATTTGACCTTGAAAGCTCTTATTGATAAACACCTAGTGGTGTCGCCCCCGTCCTTTCCTTCTAACCATTTCGCCCAATCCACTCTTATTGTTGATGGGGAGTGTGTGCTCAAATGTATCCGGTCCTTTCTTAAAGGGACGTCCGGTGGTAGGGACGGGATGCGGGCCCAATACCTGTTAGATAGTATTGGTGGCGAGGGCTCAGTGACTTCTTCAGGTTTGCTTACGAGCATTACTGAAGTTGTCAACTTATGGAATGGGGATCCTACCCTAAGGTGCTTGCTGAGTTTGTTGCTACGGCCCCGCTCACCCCCTTATTGAAGCCTAATAAAGGAATTCGGCCTATCGCTGTGGGAAGTATTTGGCGAAGGTTGATTTTCAAGGTGGCGATGAAGAAGGTCGGGAAAGACATAGCCCAGTACTTGGGGAATTTTCAGTTTGGGGCGGGGATGCCAAATGGTGCTGATATACGTTAAATTACACATAATTTAGTCCCCCCCTTACCCCTATTTACGCGTTTTTGGTCTTAAAATCAAGGATTAGACACTTAATCATGTAAGTTTTGATTTACAGGTCTTAAACAGCGTGTCGGACAAGAAGATGAAGAAAACGAGGATTTTCCGGGCGATTCGGCAAAGATACGAACTTTCTGCTGAGTTCAGCTAACGCACGACGGTGCAGTTGCAGGCACGACCGTGCCATCGCATAGGTCACCGGACATGCATTACCAGTGCGATTAAGTGGGCCAGCAAATTCTCGGACACGCACAACCGTGCATGAACACGCACGCCCGTGCCAAACGTGTTTCCTTGGACAGCACTGCCAGTGCGACTGGCAGTGTCGGCTGCTTCTCGGACATGCACGACCGTGCCATCTTTGGCATGGTCTTGCCCTTTTGAAATATCTACCCCGATCTGCTGATGTCACAAGATTTCATGAACAGTGCACGTCCATGCACTTTATTGGCACGACCTTGCCAACTCAAAAGTTATAAAAACAACAGAAGGCAAACTAATCGGTATTCTTGATTTTAGGAGCGTCTCAGGTGACCTTCTGGGCTCTGGAGACACCGTCTTTTGCTCGGAATCAAGCCCCCATAGTGCCAAGAAGCTCTGTTACCATCCGGGTCTTCAATCGCTTGCTTGTTTATGGTTTGATTCTTGAATCATTCCATGTTTTTAATTATGTTCAAGCATTTTGTTGATGTATTATGTATTATTGTAGCCTAAGGGAACAAACACTAGTATTCCTTGCTTCATAAACAACCATTAGTATGTTAATTAAGTTTGTAATGACACTTAGCACTTTCTATATTAATCCCTGATGATTATTTGGCAACCTTTTTTTACTGATGTTGGATTCTTGATTATAGTTAATTATCTTGGATGATTAGTATGTGGTTAGTTGAGATATTTGCAAAAAGAAGCTTAATTAATCACCTATTAGTAGACTTTTAACTTGTTTAAAATGTTTACACCATGAAACTAGAAATGGGTATTGGTTTAATAAGGGGTAATTAATACTAATCAAGAGTGTTTTCATTCACGGAAGGACCCTAGCGGGTTAGATGGTGTTGTTATTGATTCTTGACATAAGTTGTGAACTTTGTTAGTGGCCAAAATTGCTACTTGGTGGATTTATTTTCAAGATTTGTAAAATGAAGTTGGTTGTGATTTAATCTAGTTTATGTTTGTCTCGGTGGTTGCGTTGTGTTTATCGGTGTCTCTTTCCTTGATTAAGTGAGGTTAGAAAACTCCTAATAGATGACTAGCTTATCTTTAGGGGATTTACATGGACATTCATCAATAAGGCGTTAAAGAACAATTTTAGGTGGTTAAAGTGTGTTTATCGTTTTAACTTTCCGAAGAGTTGTCATGTTAGGATTCCTGAAAGGGATACTAACTGTCTTAAAAAAAGTATAAAATTGACCAAGTGTTCTTGTGGCGAATCCGATTTAATTAACATGTTCTGGTTGTTCGTAAAGCAAGGCTATTAATCTGTTTTTCATATTTGGAGTTTATTATGTTTTAAAATATATTTTAGTCATATTTTAGTTTAAACAACTTATTCACTTATCTTTCTATCGGTAAATTAATGACAAAGGTTTAGTAGATACTTGGTTCTTACCGATACTTTACTTTACTACATATATGATAGGGTACACTTGCCCTTTTGTGTGTATTTTAATGTTGAAGTATAAATCATTTTTATAAATTTAAAACCGAATCGTGTGTAAAATTCATTGTAAATATATGTATATACACACACACGCCAAGTTTTTGGCACCGTAGCCGGGGATGTGGCGAGCTTAGGAACGACCCTAGCCAATATTTTACCGGTGTACATACTTGGGAATATTTTCTATTTGATTATTTATTTGTTTGTTAATATTTTTATTTAATTTAATTCATTCGTTTGTACGCTTGTTTAAATATTTGTTAAGTTTTTATTTCATTTATTTGTTCGAATTTGAACTAATATTCACTTATTCTTAGATTTTTGGAACTGAAAAACTATTTTGTCCTAACCGGTTCAGGTATTTTCTTTCATTTTCAATTTTTATAAAATTTTGGTCTACCTCCGAATTTTTAAAAGTATTTTAATAGTTAAAACAGAAAAATTATTTTTATTACAGCAGCAAAAAGAAAACAAAATAATAATAATATATTATTTATATGCGCCTATTTTTCGTTTGCTGGTTAATGTCCTCAACCCCCACACCCGCCAATGTTGAACCATCTGAAGAACCCGAGCGTGATCTGAGGATGCGACTTCTAGAGAGGTCTCAGGCGGTTGCGCAACAACTCGAGACAGCTATGGACGAGCCGATGATACCCTCTGAGACCGAGAGCTCAGAGGACTAGGGAGACACAGCCATGGCGGACGACGATAGGCCTTTAAACGAGACGGGCCGACCCGAAGGTGGAGGTCTGGAGCCGTGCATTGCCCGACCGACAGTTTTAGCGCCAAATTTTGAAATTAAATCTAGCATAATAAATATGGTACAAAATTCGGTGCAGTTCGATGGACGAGAGCACGAGGATCCCGTTCGACACAATGCTTCTTTTCTGGAGATCTGCTCGACATTCAAGATGCATAACGTCTCGGATGATGCGATTCGCTTGAGTCTTTTCCCCTTTTTGCTACGGGACAAAGCCAAGTCATGGATTTTATCACTTCCCCCTGGATCTATCACGACATGGGACGAGATGGCGGAGCTGTTCATGCATAAGTACTTTCCTCTAGAAAAGACGACTAAGTTGAGGAACCGGATTGTAACGTTTCGACATGATGACGGAGAGTCTTTACATGCAGCCTGGGAGCAATTCAGAGACTTACTACTTGATGTTCTGCACCACGGTTTCTCCAAGAGACAGTTAGTTCTGACTTTTTACCAGGGGCTCAACTACGACACACAGGAGATGGCGATCTAGGACGAAGATGCCTAATGAAGCTTACGCGATTATGAGAAAGCTACGTCAAGTCGAGTTCACGTCATGGCGGAGAGAGGGGCCGAACATCGTCTCGCCCAGGAGTTCACGCTGTCGATGATTACACAAATATTACTGCACAGATCTCGACATTTTTGGCAAAGTTTGATAGAACCCACACTGTAGCACAGGCTAGTTCTGGGTGTGATCAATGTGGAGTGACGCACGAGCCAGGTGCGTGTGCCCAGGGAGTTATGTATGAGGGCCAGGAGGAGGTAAAGTTTGTATGTAATCAAGCGAGGCCACAAAATAATCCCTACAACAACACGTATAATCCGGGATGAAGGAATCACCTGAACTTTGGGTGAAAAGCAAATACGGGTAACCAAACCCGATCGGATATGCTCGGCGAGCTCCAGCACCAAAGCAGGCTCAAGGCCACTCATACCAGCCTTACAATCAATCCTACCAGCCACGTCCATACTCGTACCAAAATCAGGGCTTCAGGAGTAGTTCCCAGCAACAAGCCCCTTAAGAAAATTCTAAGCTGGGAGAGATGATAGCACAACTTCTGAGCATCTCAAATAGTGCAAATCAGCTAACTGAGAAACGGTCTCAACAAAGTGAGGATTGTTTCTTAGCTCACGAGGGAGAGATGCGCAGTCAGAAGGCCTCGATTCAGAACATCGAGAATTAGGTTGGTCAGTTGGCTAAAATGATGTCGGAGAGACCCTAGGGTGGTCTTCTAGGCAATACTGAGCCGAATCCACGCGGACATGTAAATGCCGTGATGACGAGGAGTGGTAAAACCACCGGACCTGACATATCGGACTCACCACCGATCACTGAGCCGTCCAGACTGATACTTCGGACGAGGTGCATGCTTGGCGAGTCCCGGTAAGTACAGCATAGCTCCAGAAGCCAGTCAAAGAGTATACTCCTCTAGTTCCGTACCCGGGCAGGCTAAAGAAACAAAGGAACGAAGAACAATGTGGTAAGTTTCTCGAGTTGTTTAAACAATTGCATATAAACATACCACTTGTTGAAGCCTTAGCCCAAATGCCTAAGTACGCAAATTTTTTGAAGGACATCCTCTCAAACAAGAAAAAACTTGAGGATATGTCATGTGTAATGATGAACGAGAGTTGCTCAGCTATTCTTCAAAACCGTCTACATACGAAGATGGGAGATCCAGCCAGCTTCACACTTCCCTGTCTTATTAGTAGCATGTCTCTCAGTCACGCGTTAGTAGACTTAAGAGCGAGCATTAACCTTATGCATTATAAGGTTTTTGCCAAATTGGATCTAGGTGAGCCTTCACCTACGAGGATGAGCATTCGATGTGCTAACCGTTCAATCAAGTGTCCACACGGGTTTGTTGAGAATATGGTTGTCAAGATTGACAAGTTTGTATTTCCCGTGGACTTTGTTATCTTGGATATGGATAAGGATTCTAGGGTGCCTTTGATACTCGGACGCCCATTCTTGAATACCGCCCGGACGATTGTAGATGTAGCCGCGGACCAGATTACCTCCGAGTGAATGACGAGCATGTGACCTTTGACATCAAGCGGTCGATGCAGAACCTACAGAGTCAGGATGACGCGATCTACTATGTGACATTGTCGACACTTATGTGAGCACCCATTTCCAGGGCACAAATGACTAAATCAATTCAGACACACATCTGTTGTGTGGGGACCAAGATGGCATTACGTAGGAGGGCCACAGATGAGCAGCCGGTGTATCATATGAGTGACGATGGTTCCCAGAGTCCAGATCGATTTACGAAGATTGATTGTGAGGATGAGGAGAAGTTGAAGCCTTCAGTTGAAGATCCTCCGTCCTTAGAGCTTAAGGAGTTTCCACCGCATCTCGAGTACGCGTTTCTTGACAAGGAGAGTCGTCCTCGGTTATTATTTCATCATCTTTGTCAGACGAGGAAAAGAGCAAACTTCTCAGTGTTTTACGACTTCATAATAAAGCCATGGCGTGGAAGATAATGGATATCAAAGGAATCAATATCTCCTTCTGTACTCATAAAATTCTCATGGAGGACCATTAAAGCCGTGTGCACAGCCTCAGAGAACCCAAACATGCAAGATGTGGTCAAAAAGGAGGTGATAAAGTTGTTAGATGAAGGTTTGATCTATCCTTTCTCCGACTCGGTTTGGGTTAGTCCCGTACAGGTAGTGCCCAAAAAGGATGGCATGACGGTAGTTACGAATGATATGAACGAGTTTATTCCGACCCGGACGGTCACAGGATGGCGGGTTTGCATCGATTACCGCAAACTCAATGACGCCACCCGCAAGGACCACTTCTCGCTTCCATTCATCGACAAGATGTTGGAAGTCTGTCGGGGAAGTCTTATTATTTTTATCTTGATGGGTTTTCAGGGTATTTTTGGATTCCTATCGCTCTGAGGATCAGGAGAAGACTACTTTTACATGCCCCTTTGGCACATTCGCCTACAGGCGTATGCCTTTCGGGCTGTGTAATGCATCGGCTACCTTACAGCGCTGCATGGTAGCCATTTTCCTTGACATGTTTGAGGTTTCCATGTAAGTTTTCATGGATGATTTTTCAGTTTTTTTGGGATTCTTTCGATCAATGTTTGGAAAATTTGAAAAAGATGTTAAAAAGGTGTGAGGAAACGAATCTTGTGCTGAACTGGGAGAAATGCCACTTTATGGTGAGAGAGGGCATAGTTCTCGAGCATAAGATCTCACAAGTAGGCATGGAAGTTGATCCGGAGAAAGTTGACATCATTTCTCGACTTCCACCTCCCACCTCGGTTACAACAATACGGAGATTCCTAGGTCATGCTGGATTTTACAGGTGGTTCATCAAGGATATTTCAAAGATCCCAGACCCATGACCCACTTGTTAGAAAAGGATGCTCCGTTTATCTTTTGTGAGAATTTCTTGAAGTCGTTTGACATTCTAAAGCAAAGGGTTGTTGAAGCCCCTATCTGATCGCACTTGACTGGACTCTAACATTAGAAATAATGTGCGATACGAGTGATTTCGCGATAGGGGCCGTTCTGGGACGGCGGAAGGACAAGCACTTCCACCCGATCTACTACGCCAGTAAGACTCCACATGATGCGCGGGAGAACTACACTACTACGGAGAAGGAGCTTTTGCGATAGTTTTTGCGTTTGATAAATTTAGATTGTATTTAGTGTTAAACAAGACGATTGTATACATCGATTACGCGGCCATCCGATACCTGTTTAGCAAACATGACGCTAAACCATGTCTTATCAGCTGGATTCTATTGCTATAGGAGTTTGACATTGAGATTCCGGATAAAAAGGGTTCGTTGAATGTTGCGGCCAATCACCTTTCCGGACTGGAGCACGGAGATGCTGAGGACGCGCGTTGGGAGCCGACAAATGACAATTTCATGCATGAGTCTTTGATGAATGTCGAGGTGTGTGATGAGTTGCCTTGGTTCGCTGATTTCAGGAACTATCTTGCTTGTGGGGTCCTTATCAAAGAATTGATGCATCAACCGAAGAAGAAGTTCTTCGCGGACCTCAATCATTACATATGGGACGACCCTTTCCTGTTTCGTGTCAAGCGGACCAAGTGATCCGTAGGTGTGTGTTTGGTAAGGAGGCAACTGACATACTAGCGCCATTGTCATGAGGGGCCCACCGGAGGTCATCATGGAGCTAATTTCACCGCAAAAAAGGTGTTAGACTCCGGGTTTTATCGGCCCACAATATTCCGTGACTGCGCAGAGATGGGTCAGTATGTGCGATGCTTGCCAGAGGGCAACTAATATATTTGCATGCGATGAGACGCCTCAGAATTGGATCTAGGTTTGTGAGGTTTTCGATATTTGGGGTATCGACTTCATGGGCCCGTTTCCTCCATCACGTGGGAACAAGTACATCTTGGCCGCGGTTGATTATGTATCGAAGTGGGCAAAAGCGCAAGCTTTGTCCACTAAGGATGCTAGGGTTGTTGTGAGGTTTTTAAAGAGTTTGTTTGCCCGGTCCGGTGCACCGAAAGCACTAATCAGTGACCGAGGGATGCATTTCTGCAATACTCAGCTTGAGAGTGCTTTGTCCCGATATGGTGTTCACCATAGGTTATCCACGCCCTACCATCCGCAAACAAGTGGGCAAGTGGAGGTCACGAACCGGGGTTAAAGAGAATCCTTGAGCGGTCGGTTGGTCAAAAACGCAAGGATTGGTTAGAGAAGTTAGATGAGCCGCTTTGAGCTTTTAGGACGGCATAGAAGACACCAATTACTCCCTTTAGGTTGGTTTATGGAAAGGCGTGCCATCTACCTGTTGAGTTGGAGCATAAGGCGATGTGGGCTCTAAAGACTATAAATTTGGAACTTAAATTTGGAGGTGAAGCTCGGTTCTTACAGATTCATGAACTTGAAGAGTTGCGACATCACACCAACGAGAGCTCTGTGTTGTACAAAGAGCGGACCAAGAGGTTACACGACAAGTGCTTGAAGGACCATAAAGAATTCAAAGCGGGAGATCTTCTCTTGCTCTATAACTCTCGGTTGCGTTTATTTCCTGGAAAGTTACACTCAAGATGGACGGGACCGTATACGATGAAGGAGGTGTTTCCGTACGGGACTGTTGCGATTGAGAATACCGATGGTGTAACTTTAAAAGTGAACGACCATAGATTGAAGCTTTACGTTGCCGGACCAGACCGGTCGAGTCGACGATGGAGGTTATCGAACTCCACACCCCACACACAAGACAAGTGTAGGGAGGAAAGTCTATGCTATCGACTCAATGACGAAAAATGTAGCATGCGTATTTTGCACGCTTAGGGGTAAAATTGTAAATATGTTATTTTTCATACTTATTTCGTGTTTCGCTAACTTTTTTGATATTTAGCAAGTTTGTACAGTTTTGATCCATTACTTACAAAGTTTCGAAGTTAAAATGTTGCACAAACAGGCAAAAACCTGCAAAAATGGTGAATTCTATTGAAAAACGAAGTTGGGAAGATTCTATTGTTCTCTTCTGCAGATACCCAGATAGCGCACGGCCGCGCACATGACCCGCACGACCGTGCACCTTGTAGTTGCATCTCCAAGGAACGACCGTGCGACCAGTGTTCCCGGACACGCACCACCCTGCAGGCCGACCGCACTCCTGTGCGCGCCTAGAATACTCATGCACCCTTGTGCACTTCCGGATAGGCATGACCGTGCACATTTCCTCATGCTCGTGCGCGTCTTTTTCTGAATAGTAAATCTGCAGGGGTATAAAAATGACTTTTCAGTAAAAAGTTATCAAAACCCTAGTCCTAGTTCGCACAGCCGTTCCTGGTCCTCTCACTCTCAAAACCCACCATCCTTTGCAAGAAATCTCTTGAAATATTCGAACAACGTATGGATTCTTTAATGTTTTCAACTTTTAATCTTGATTTTAAGCTAGATTAGGGTTCTTGTTCAAGAAAACTTGAGGTTTTCTTCATAATGACAAATCAAACCCTAGTTCTTGATACTTTGCACAAATCGCAAGTTTTAATCACGAACCCGTGGTCCATGCACTGAGAAAATACTTTGATTTGAGATAAAATGGTTGAAATCAGTGAATGGAGCAGTTTTTAGCGATCTGCAGTCGACGCACGGTCATGCACTCTGTCCGCAGGATCGTGCCGACTCGATGACCGGCTGAATCAGACTTGCGATCTTAATCTGCATGGCCGCGCACATGGCCCGCACGGCCGTGCGCCACCTGAAAAACGAACAGAATGTTCATAACTTATTGTTCTGATGCCGAGACTTGGAATTCTTAAATCTGCTCTCATATTACTGTATTCCTATGTGTAGATGAATCATCCTTTCAACCATTTTAACCCGACAATGCCAAAGATCGCCCATGTGTCAATAAAATGCAAGCACTATGGAACCGAAGGGTCAGATTGGGAAGCCTAGAAGGCTGAGTTGGACGACAATGCAGGCCTTAAACCAATCAGAAGGCTTGTAGACATGATTTCTTATCCGATGTCTAGATTGTTGAACATTCGACGACCCGTGTACTTAGAGCTCACCTTGGAGTTTCTCGTTTCATACTCCTACGACAAACCAAGAGGGAGCGCCAACCCTGATTTCCGCAATGCAAAAAGGGTAAATTTCAGACTTGGAGGTCATTGGCACAATTGGCTGGTCGCTAGGCTAGGTAAGAAATTAGGCATTTGTACCGAGGAGGAACTAGACTCCGACCTTTTCACGTCAACTCATAATTTTGAAAAGAGCAACAAAGAGCGAACTTTCAGGCTTAAGTGGCGGTTGGGCCACCCTATGAAGCAAGTAAAGCTAAGGCATCACGTTTAAGAGACCCGCTTCTTAGGGTACTCCACAAAGTACTAAGCCACACTATCGCCGGTCGCATGGACAGTTCTGGGAATTGTCCCACACCCGATGTACTCTTTATGTATTCTATTTTCAATGGAGTACACGTTAACCTTGCCGCGCGGATGACAGAATCCTTTATGAATAGTGCAGGAAGGACGGCGAATAGTGAGATTCATGGAGGGGAGTATGTGACCCAACTAGCCTACGCCACTGGATTATGACTGACGAGGTACTGAACGGTCTTACCTTGGTTTATGAGGGAACTGATGTGGACCTTCGATCTTTGAAGTTTATGGGATTGACAGTGGATACCGACAATGGCTCGAGGTTGAGAGGATTACAGGGAGAGATTTGGGATCCGCTTCCGCCACTACCGGAGGAATAGGAGCATGTAAACATGGAGCATGACCACGAGGAACAACACCATGATGAAGCCTTCATGCAGCCACCACCAGATCCTCAGCATCAGCAGTACCAGCACCAAGACTGGCCACCAGGCATCCCATCATACCCTGAGTTCTACCAGCAATTCCAACAGATGCAGGTGAACCAGAATTTTATGAGGCAGGAGATGCATGCCGGGTTTTCATATATCTTTGGTGGCCTACACAACGTGTTCCCCAACTACTTCGGTGACCCCCCGTAGTTCCCATTTGGGAACCCGATCGATCATGACGGGGCGGATACATCTGGTGCCTACAATGATGATGATGACGAGTAGTTGGGAGCGTTCTACTTGGTGCTGCAGCAACTGGTTTCTATCTATCTTTTTGTTAGTTTGTTTGTTTCAGTATGGGGTGTTCGGTTTGACTATTATTTCGAAACACCCCCGGTTATGTATTCTCCTTTTCAGACATTTGTCCACTTTCTTTTCTTTTTTCTTTTTTTCTTTTTTTAGTTTCTTTTTATGTATGGATAGCTGTTTTTATTATCGATTTTATGTTTTATTTTGCGATCACATTTGTCGTCGTGTGTATGTTATTGTGATGTTCATGTAGGTATTCGAAACACACACTAGGCGCGAGAAATAAAAAGTCGGATCGGCGAATCATCTTCCATCTTCTTCAATCTTCAGGGGAGTGTTATTCTCCTTTTTCTCTGTTTTGGGTTTCACATTGGGGACAATGCGAAGTTCAAGTATGGGGAGGGGGTTTAACATTGTAACTTTGTTTGTCCTAATTTTTTTATAAAAAGAAACTGCTATATTAGTAATATGATATAAAATAAACACTCTATATATATATATATATATACACACACACAAAAAAAATATTTTTATTAAATAAACCGGTTAGTTGTTGTTTTAGAAAGCATCGGATACGATAAAGAACCGACAAGCCAAAATAAAATTAGAAAAAGATAACTAAAAACGTGACAAACAAAGAACAAAGAACGATTTGCATGTTAATTCTCACACTTTTACCCATTCCTTATGTTATGTCAGCATTACTTTGAGCCTTAGATTCTTTATATGTTTGTTCATTTTGGAGTAGGAGTGAGCCGGATGTCTCGTGTAATTTAGAACTTGTCACTAGCATACTAGTCGAGATCATAAACATGTGAGATTGTGTAAAAATGATAGAGGCACTTAGAAACCCTTTTGTGTTTAGCCTTTTTTCTTTCGTTTGTTTTCCCTAAACCCTACGGCATCCACTAGGATTAACCATGTTGAGCCTTTTCCCGTGTTTTTCTTTCTTTTCCCAACCAATTAACCCACTTAGCCAAATTTAGCCTTTTTATTTTTAAACCTTTGTGTTAAAACTCGGTTAAAGTTACCATTTAACTAGCGTCCTTTGTATTTAGTTCCTTTTTGTACAAAAGCATTAGAGTTTATGTATAAATTATATACATACAAAAACAAAAATAAAAAAAACTCAAAAAATAGAACACCCTAAAATATGATGAAGACACAAAATTCGAGTAAATTTAAGTGCCAAAATAGTAGAATGTCGTCGATTAGCTCGTCTTTTTACGCGTTATTTATGTATAGTTTCTGTTTATTAACGCTTGTTAAACGTACTACCGAGTTTTAACCATTTAGTCACTTTTAAATTTCCATTCCACACCTTTCACCCTAGCCTATCGCCTGTAAAGACCTCTTAATTTACGCTTTTTCGCATGTTAGTTGGTGGAGATTAGATCTTTTGACAAGCTTATGATATTACACGGTTCATTGTCTAGGCATCAAGTGTTTACACATACACATTTTATGTATGTTTCACAAATATAGCCGAGTGTGTGAACATTGTGAGATGTGTTAAGATTTGCATGCTAAGTCAATCGAAAGTGTAATCATGGCTTTTTGGTTATCATTACATATATTTGCATGCGCTTGTTTGGTTTGGATTCTTTGACGGTGTCTTTCAAAAAACTGATTAACCATTACGTATGTGTATTAGTTATGTAGTTTGTAAATTAGTTAATCTCATTAGAAACTTTCTTTTATTCTATTTTGATTTTAGTTTGCTTGAGGACAAGCAAAGTTCAAGTGTGGGGAGGTTTGATATACGATAAATTACACATACTATAGTCCCCCATTTTAACCCTGTTTTACGCGTTTTTGGCCATAAAATCGAGGATTAGACACTTAATCGTGTATATTTTGATTTACAGGTCTTAAACAGCGTGTCTGGCAAGAAGATGAAGAAAACGAGGATTTTTTGGGCGATTCGGCAAAGATACGAACTTTCTGCTGAGTTCAGCTGATGCACAACTGTGCGGATGCAGGCACGACTGTGCCATCTCCCAGGTCACCGACACGCACTGCCAGTATGATCAAGTGTGCCAGCAAATTCTCGGACACGCACGACCGTGCGTGAATAGGCACGCCCGTGCCAGACTTGTTTCCTCGGACAGCACTGCCAGTGCGACTAGCAGTGCCGGTGCTTCTCGGACATGCACGACGTGCCACCTTTGGCACGGCCATGCCCTTTTGAAATATCTGCCCAGATCTGCTGATGTCACAAGATTTCATGAACAGTGCACGCCATGCACTTTATTGGAACGGTCGTGCTAACTCAAAAAGTTATAAAAAACAACAGAAGGCAAACTGATCGGTATTCTTGACTTTTGGGAGCGTCTCAGGCGAATTTATGGGCTCCGGAGACACCGTCTTTTGCTCAAATCAAGCCCCCATAGTGCCGAGAAGCTCCGTTACCATCCAGGTCTTCAATCTCTTGCTTGTTTATGGTTTTATTCTTGAATCTTTCCATGTTTTTTATTATGTTCAAGCATTTGGTTGATGTATTATGTGTTATTGTAGCCTAAGGGAAAAACCACTTGTATTACTTGCTTCATAAACAACCATTAGTATGCTAATTAAGTTTGTAATGACACTTAGCACTTTCTATGTTAATCCTTGATGATTATTTGACAACCTTATTTATTGATGTTGGATTCTTGATTATAGTTAATTATCTTTGATGATTGGTATGTGGTTAGTTGAGATATTTTCAAAAAGAAGCTTAATGAATCACCTATTATTAGACTTTTAACTTGTTTAAAATGTTTACACCATGAAACTAGAAATGGGTATTGGTTTAATAAGGGGTAATTAATACTAATCAAGAGTGTTTTACCTCACGGAAGGACCCTAGCAGGTTAGATGGTGTTGTTATGGATTCTTCACATAAGTTATGAACTTTGTTGTGATTTGCCAAAATTGCTACCTTGGTGGATTTATGTTCAAGATTTGTAAATGAACTTGGTTGTGATTTAATCTAGTTTATGCTTGTCTTGGTGCTTGCATTGTGCTTATCGGTGTTACTTTCCTTGGTTAAGTGAGGTTAGAAAACTCCTAACGGATGATTAGCTTATCTTTTAGGGATTTACATGGACATTCATCAATAGGGCGTTAAGAATAATTTTAGGTGGTTAAAGTGTCTTTATCGTTTTAACTTTTCGAAGAGTTGTCATGTTAGGATTCCCGAAAGGGATACTAATTGTGTAAAGAAATGGAAAATTGATCAAGTGTTCTAGTAGCGAATCCGATTTAACTAACATGTTCCGGTTGTTCGTAAAGCAAGGCTATTTTATCTATTTTTCATATTTGGAGTCTATTATGTTTTAAAACATATTTTAGTTTAAACAACTTATTTACTTATATTTTCTACCGGTAAATAATAGCAAAGGTTTAGTATTATTGTATCCGCCCGCATCCTTGGATCGATACTTGGTTCTTACCGATACTTTACCACATATATGATAGGGTACACTTGCCCTTTTGTGTGTGATTTAATGTTGAAGTATAATCATTTTTATAAATTTTAAACCGAATCGTGTGTAAAATTCATTGTAAAAATATGTATATACACGCACACGTCAGGTGCAGAGGCGGTGCTTCACAGTGCGAACAGGTTTCTCAACTCTTTTCATGCAGATGGTTCCTTGGCCTTACTTACTGTAGACTTCTCCAATGCTTTCAACACGGTCGATCGCACAGCCTTCCTTCAAGAGGTTCATTAACGTTACCCATCAATCTATCGGTGGGTCCAATTCCATTACGCCCAACCTTCTAGGTTGTATGGTAACGAGTGTATTGGGGCTACTACCGGAGTGCAACAGGGAGATCCCTTGGGTCTCTTCTCTTTGCGCTTGCCTTACACCTTCTTATTCTCGGGGTCAGGACCATTGTAACCTCTCGTTTCATGCTTGGTATTAGATGATGGGACGACTATCGCCAATGCATCTGAGGTTTCTAAGGCCTTAGACATCATCAACGAGGAGGGGCCATCTCTGTGCTTTATCTCAACATTAAGAAAATAGAGGTTTTTTGGCTGACATGCGATGGGCAGAACGTTTAGGACAGGCCTTTACCTAGAGGGATTGGTAGACCAAAGAGAGTGGTTAAGCTACTTGGGATTGTTAGCGTGATCCTAGCTTTTTGGGGAGTTGGCAGGGCGACGGCCCTCGGGGGCGGTTGACCTCATGAAAATATTACCCTGCCTTAGGGATCCCCAATGTGAACTCCTTCTGCTAAGGTCGTGCATAGGGGTTGTTAAGTTACTTTTTGGGTTGCGGACTTGTCAACCCCATTTCATGGAGGATGCGGTATCTCGGTTCGATGATGGCCTCCGGGGGCTATAGAAGACATAGTCGTGGGTGGCGGTCCGTTCTTTAGTGACCTCCAGTGGCGTCTGGCATCTCTGCCAATGCGTCTAGGTGGTTTGGGCCTCCTCTCAGCTCAAGATGTTGGGGCTTATGCCTTTATGGCGTCTAGAGCTCAGTCGTGGGATCTATCGGATCATATCCTTCGAAAAAGTGGGCTCATCGGGCTTGACCGAAACTATCAGTAGGCGTTCGAACGCTTAAATTTCTCTATCACAGACTTGGATATTGGCGGTTTCTCTAATAAGGACACCGCCCCCTCGAAGCCACAAAAAACTTTGGTGAAGGCTCTGTTTAGCAAAATCGCTCAAAGCCTGTGAGAAGTTTTTGATTTGTCATCCTATCAGAAGGCGGTGTTTGAGTGCCTGAAGGGTCCCCATGCTCATGATTTTTTTACCGTTATCTCGATTGAGAGGTTGGGACAATGCATGTCTGCAGTAGAATACATAACTATTCTCAAATTCCGGTTAATGATCCCTATATACCCGGAAGATGAAACCTGCTAGATATGTCGGTTTGCTTTTATGGATAAATATGGGGAGCACACAGTTCATTGTAAAGATCTCATTGGGTTCAAATATCGGCCTGACTGGGTGCGGGATGTTTTGTGGGACATCCTTAGAAAAATGGGACAGCTGCTATGGAAGAGGCCCCTGTGAATTTCCTCACGGACCCTATGAAAAGGAGATCTTCTATGCGACCAGCGGATCTGCTAATCTTTGGCTGGGCTGGAGGGAAACATGCTTGTGTGGACCTCACAAGGGTTTCCCCTTTGGTTGGTTTAAGGGAAAGTGGGTTTGTAGCTAGAAAGCAGCAAAAAAGGCAGAATCAAAGAAAATGGATAAGCACGCTAAAGCTTGCGAAGAGAACTGACATGTCTTTGTCTCTTTTGCCTTTGATACATTTGGCTCCCTAGCGCCAGAAGCTAACCACTTCTTGACCAGGGTCCAACGGGTCATCCACAACAATTCTTCAACCCCAAGGGGCAGGGGTTTGTCTTTGAAAGGTTTGGGTTTGCAATTTAGAAATGGGTGTCGGCGCAGCTTGTTGCCCGTCTACCTTTTGTTTTGATGTAACTTGACAAGTTTTTTGGTGATTAAAAATAGAAACTATATATTATATTAGAAAATTTGTGTTTAGAGTTCGAAAAAAGTGAAATGAAATTAAAAGGTTTATGTGTTTCGGAGTTGAAAGGATGAGAATAGAAAATTATAATTTTACGACGATACCCCATAAAAATTATTAATTTAATAATATGTCGAGAGTAATTTAGAAATTTTAAAGAATTAAATTTAATTTATTTTCTTTCTCTCTCTCTCGTGATCTCTCCATATTGAACACAACTAATTTTCACTTATCTTCTTCCTTCTTTTCACTTCTCTTTTTCGGAAAGAATCGGCAATACAACGTAAGTGACTATGCATATGATGTTTTTTTTTATTATTATTTATAAAGTTTGTTGTCATATATTTAAAATTTAATCACCAAGCCAGCGTTAATTACACATTTAAATCTGCTTCACTTTTTAAAGATAAGTTTATCATATAAAGCATTAGTCATACTTTCTAAATTTGTTTGTATAGTTTCAAAACGATGGAAGTATAAAAATTACACCGTTACATAAAAATTTATATTAAAAAATGGTTATATTTTCTATTTTTTTATGAAAAAATCCTTTAATACAACGTTAGCAAAAACATAAAAAAAGTCTGTTGACCTAACTTACTGTATTAGACCTAATTAACTATATTAAAGTCCACATTTTATTTAGATTGTATACACATATAAAATAATGATTCGTCATCTCTCAAAATTTGTTAAAATATGATCATATACTTTTATTTTTGCATGAAAAACGTCGCATGTCACCTTCTCAAAACTATGGCAAATTTAACAAGCAACGGGTCACTATTTAAAATTTCTTTTTCCGTAAGTATATTCATTCTACACAAACGTAGAAAGTTTGATATCAAAAATAAGTTGACGAACTTGTTCATTTTCTATTTCTTAATGACATCCATATGTCAAATTAAATTGAGGGACTTTTTCGGTGAAAATTTAAAAAAACATGTTGGTTTTTATGTTATTAACTCATTAGTTTATTACTAATAAGATTGTGTGATGAAGAAACATTTCTTTTATTAAAGTATCTGTTTTAAAAGTTTAACAACCAAATGTATATTATCTTAGATTTATAACAGCTAGAAAATGTCATTACTCTCTAATTAAAATTGTTAGTTGTCGGAGAGAAAATACTCTGTTTGATATAAGTTAAGGGAATAAACAAAAGAATATAATATAGATGGAAAAAAAATGGAATGATGAAAAAATAACAACAACAATAATAACAAGAAGAATAATAGCATTTTTTTTCCCAATTCTTGATGGAATGAAGAAAAAAAATACCCCTTCTCAAATAATGTAAATACTTGAAATGGAAGGAATCACATTTTTTTACGGAATGACTCATTCTGTTAACGCATAATAACCAAACATGTTTTCTTTCATTTCGCCTTCATAGCATACACCACCTTGTAGAGTTTTTCCATTCCTTGATAGAGTGAGAAAAAAACCCCTTTCTCAATGAATGTAAATACTTGAAATGGAAGGCATATTTTCTTGTATTCCTTTGAAATGATTCATTACATTCCAGCTTCATTTCCTCGTATTAAACAATTACCTTAATTCTTTCCGGTTTTAAATTTCCATTTTTACCTAATAGCAACTATCATATGCTATTCAGCTATACACAGACAGCTTCTATTTTTACAAAATTTAAACATATGACACTAGAGGTAGTTAAGGAAGAGCTTATTTATGGTAGAAAATTGTGAAAAATGCTATTTATACTTCTAACGCTGATAGATTAACTTTTATATAACAACTTTTCTCATTTTCTTTCTAACTTTCATATATATATATATGAACAAAACTTAGACACTCAAGATAGACTTCGTACCCTACTACAATTCAAAATTCAAAAGACAAAATAAGTTTTTGTTTTCCAATTCGACAAATTATTGAAAAGGAAAAAAGAAATCTCAATTTAATTACCCTTTTGTATGACTGATTGATTTAACAGCACCCAAGCTGGCAATTTTCTAGTGGGCCTGCATACATGAAGCAGCCCAATTATATCTAGACATTTATATTTCTCTTTATATATTCTCAAGATTACCGACATATAAAGAAGGATATATGGGGTTCGAAAACCCGACATTCTACAACATTCTTTCTATTATATTTTTAGTTTATAAACCACAAGATAATAGAATACAAACGATGAAACAAAACTAACGGAGAAAAAAAATACATGTATCTAATTATTTATTTATTAGGTATAGATTATAATCATCATAATCACCATTGTTATTTGTGTTGCCGTTAATCCTTCTATTGTTTTAAAGTCATACTTAAAAGTAAGTTTTTAGTTCAAAAGTTAATAGATGTTTGTAAAGTCACATCAAACTAACAACTCAAAAAACTTTTTGATTTCGCCCAAATATTATTTGAACTTAGTATTTTTTATTGAATGTTATCTAGTTGTCATTTCCAAGATGAATGGTTATAATTTATCAAGAATCTAATTTGAGCTTAGATTATTGATTGAAAACATATCTAACATAAATCAAAGGATTAAAAATTTTGTTTCACATAAAGCTAAACGAGGAATAAGATAAACCAATGTTTTAAATACTGGTATAAACTGGCCGGTTATACCGGTTAAATCAGATATCGGACACGAGTCTGGTATGATAAAGACCGGTAAACCCCGAATACGGTATGTCTTACGTACGGTGGTAAATCCGGTTCTACCGGTTCAAACAATTGAACCGGCTTGCATTATCTTAAGATTTGATTTCTTAATTTTAATAAAATACGATATTAAGGTAATATTGATCTTCCATATTTCCGGTAATTAACCTAGTGCATTCTATTCCAATATTTCATCGTTGTTGAAAGTGTTACTCACCTCCTACAATACAATTTGTTTATAACTAATAATAACATTTTTAAAATGCTTAATAGTTTATTGGTTGTCATTAGGTACATATTATCAATCTTTAAGTATGATCACACGCACGTCTACACGTAAATGTGTATAAATAAAAGTACTTGCCTATAACAACTATTGAATTATAAATTGAAAAATTTAATCTGATGATTTCATACTAACATGAAGCGTAAACACTATAACCTCGTGTTTTTTTCTTTCCTAATGTAATAAGCCTTGAAGTTTGAGCACACTAGCATGGTAACCTTTATTGTTTGAAGTTGTCATTCTAACCCACACATTATTTGTTAAGCTTTGAGAATATTGTTCTTATGGTAGAGGGGTGGGTGGCAAACAAGTCCTTGACCCGTTTGCCGATCGGCAATTCCGCTCCGTCGTCAAAGTTGACGCGCCGTGATGATTGAATCGGTGACTAGTCATTGTATGAGGGAAGAGGAGGGAGAGAGGGTAATGGTGGGTCCCACTCTCTTTTAACTAATTATACGTTATTCCTTTAAAAAAATGATTTGGGTGAAACCACCCCTTGTGATTAAATGCTTAAGAGAAGTTAGAGAGGGGAGTTGATATGAACAAATCTGATTGGCCTCAGTGAGAAGAGTTGAGGAAAGCACCACCCCTCTCACTCTTATTGAACTATCATCGCATTGCATACAATATAAATTAAAGTAGATATTCCACGAATTATTCATACTTACACATCTATTGTATTATTTCAATTCATTAAATTAGAAACCGACACCCTTTCAAATTTGAGAAATAAAGTTATATATTAAATAATACTTCTACACTACACAGTGTACACCCTCTACATAAATTATATATATATATATAGGAGAGGATCATAAGAAAACTAGAAAACTAACTAAAAAGCCAAAAAAAACATAAAAAACATAAAAAACATACAAAACTTTTTTTTTACAATTTTTTTATAAAAAATCGCTGCATATTATGTATAGAAAAACTTTTTTTTCAAAAAAAAAACTTGTACTGCACATGTGCACTATATGTGTACTACACATGTGCATTATATATATATAATATATGTTGCACATGTGCATTATATGCTTTTTTTTTATTTTTTTTTTTTAAAAGTTTTTTCATATAATATATATAACGAATTTTAATAAAAAAAGTCAAAAAAAAAAATTTGCTATGTTTTTTTGGCTTTTTTAGTTAGTTTTTTTGGTTTTCTTATTTTAACTAGTTTTCTCATGATAGGGGATGGATCATGAGAAAACTAGTTTAAATGAGCCAAAAAAACTAACTAAAAAAGCCAAAAAAAAAATACATCAATTTTTTTTTTGATTTTTTTTATAAAAATTTGTTATATATATTATATAACAAAAAAATTTTAAAAAAAAGAAATAAAAAAAACATATAATACACATGTGCAACATAAACATATAATGCACATGTGTAGCACACATATGGTGCACATGTGCAGTACAAGTTTTTTTTTTTTTTGAAAAAAAAAATTTATACATAAAATCCAGCGATTTTTTATAAAAAAGTTGTAAAAAAAAATTGTATGTTTTTATGCTTTTTTTTTGCTTTTTGAGTTAGTTTTCTAGTTTTCTCATTCATATCTAGTTTTTTCATGATCCTTATATAGGACAAGGATCCATTAGAAACCACCCTTTATTGCGAGAACCACGAGAACCAGTGTGAACACAAACAGTAATACCTAAAAAATCCAAAAAAATATCATTTTTTTTGTTTTTTTTAATATTTTTTATGAAAAAGTCGCTATATTTACTCAACAATAAAAAAAAAAAAAAAATTCGAGTACCAACTATCCATGCACATGTGCATTTTCGTCATTTCTTTGACAAATTCAGTTACAGATTACAAACATTAGACAATTGTACTTTCATTTACACTACCATATGTAACACACTACTTTTTACGTTACCAATATTAGCAATGCACATGCATCTATACATATGATGACACGGTACCGAGACCTATGATGTGGTGTTGCCGGCTGCGACCTCATGTGCCAAAGATTACCAACTTACAATAGCCACAATCACTGCAACTCGCGATTGTGGTCGGCATGGTTCGTTAAACATGAAGTTATGTTTTCGTATTAACTATTATAGTTGCGGGGGCCGACCCGATTTAAAAAATAAATAAACGGAAACATATCTAGTTTTTGTAAAAAAAAAAAAATAAATTCGGTGGATACCATGTTGGTTCGTTTTCAAAATAAATGATATCTCGTATTTAGTTTTTGTAAACAAAACTAATGATCAGAAATTATAAAAGAATAATAAAACTATTTGATTAAAGACGTATATTATTATAATGTAAAAAGGTTAAATTAAAACTAAATAAACAAAAAACAAACAAACCTACTCTAGCTTTTCCTTTCTAGTTTATGATGTAATATGAATATTATTAAAAGTAAAATTGATTAAGTTTAGTGGTAAAATAGAAAAATAAAAAATGTTTGTGACTAAAAACAAAAATAAAGAAAATATCATGTAGCTACCATGATGATGTTTAATATATATTATATAATAACATGAAATAAGGTGTTTTGATACACTTATTTGAATACATTTTCTCTTTCATCTATCATACCATCCATAATACACTACCATGCACATGTGCATTTTCATCATTTCTTTGATAAATTCTGTAATACATTACAAAAAATAGACAATTGTACTTTCATTTACACTACCATGTGTAATATACTACTTTTTACATTACCAATATAAGAAATGCACATGTGCATCAATATGTACCAACATGAAATAAGTTGTTTTGGTACACTACTTTCAATACACTTTCTCTTTCATCTATCTACCATCCATAATACACTTCCATTACATCCTACCATCCATAATACAATACCATTACCTCCTACCATTTATAATACAATGCCAATACCAATATTTTCACTTTATTACATGTATATCAACACCGTTTATACCATCCAATCAACATATTACATCATAAATTGACAACTATAATGAATCCATCAACCACTAGATATAACTAACCAAAAAACATATATATGAGCCTACTTCATCATTCAAAATCATAAACTTTTTGTACCAAAACACGGTATATAATTGTTATACATAATGATGCACATGTGCATTTAATGTAAAATTGAGTGTATTATGGATGATATTGTAAATTAAAGTGCAATTGTCTACTAGTGATGACGTATTATTGAATTTGTCGAAGTTATGATACATATGCACATGTGCATGGATAACTGTTACTCGAAAAAAAAAGTTTTTTTTTGTAACGAATTATAATGATTTTTATTAAAAAGTTATTAAAAAAATTTAAGTGTATTTTTTATTTTTTTAGATTTTATTTTGCAATAAAGGTGTTTCTCACGGTTCTCACAATAAAGGTGGTTCTCGCATGAACCTTACCCTATATATATATATACACATATATGGAATGGGAAAAATGAGAATCACCCTGAGTTGTAAAAACCGTAGGAACCAATATCAACCGTTGATCAATTATGGTTTAGTGGTTGAGATTACAAATACCAAAAAACAATGTGATGATTATAGTTTCATTAATGACTTTTTGTTTTTAGTAGGAAAATGGCTCTATGGTCATTTACGTTAAGTGAAATTTTACATCACCCTCTTAATTTTGTGTTTTGGTAAAAAAATCACAAAAAGGATAATGTAACCAAATCTGATTTGTGAGGTTGAGTGCTTGAATTATGAACATAGAATGAACAAGTTAGGAATGTAATCAAAGATGAACATAAAGGTTTATACGAGGAAAAAGCCCTTGATCAATGAATGATCTCCGGTATAAAAAACCTCGGGTTATGGAAACTACTGATCACCAACTATATTGAACTATAAAGATTACAATTTTGGAAATATTGAGCTTGTTTACAATGAAAACTAGAGTGTGGTGAGTATGATATTCCAGAGAATGTATGCGAGTGTGTGTGTTCAATCAGAAATTCGTGTGTCTATCAAGCTCAATATCCCACTAAATATCTAGCTAATCCTAAGGAACTAACTATTCGAAATTTCAGCCATGCATCCACGTCCTCCACCAACGGTCATGACTCTCCTTGCACGTGCCATAATTAGCATATTCCTCCGATATTCCCATGTGGACTCGACTCACTTCACATAATACCTGCAAACGTAAACCAAATACACAAGGAACAATTGTTAGAAAAACATAGACTTAGATAAGGATCATAAATCCTCAGACTTCCTGTGCCATCCGCTAAGGATCCGTGATCCAGGCTCAATCTCAGGATGGATGATCCTTAGTATAAAATCCATGCCACAACAATTGCCCCCAAAATATGAGGAACTAACGGTAACTAAATGAGTCATATTTTCATCAAAATCGGACTAGTCGTTGCTTATCCAAACTAGTTGTTGCAAGTGGAGCTAGCCGTTGCAGCCATGACGTCACTGATAAGACCTCCTGCAACAAACATCATTATATATAGGGGTTAGATAGAGATGAGATTTGCCATTTAAATCCTGATCTTTGCAATTTATATCTGCATTCCAGAAGTCTCAAGGTATTCTCTCTCTTCTCTTCCTTCAATCCTTTATCTTTTCTTCTTCTTTCTCTCTCAAAATCCATGGCGAAGATGGTCACTCGGTCCTCATCAGTCAAGGATCCTGAGAATAACAACCCACCGAGAAGTCAAAATGTTCTAAAAAATCCTTCCCAGGAACTTTGTCGTTTCACTGATCCCGAAATCGATCAGATTCGCCATTGTTTCTCGTATGGAACCATTTTCAGACCCTTTGATTCGTCACTGAAAAGTGATTGCGAATCATACTTCTGGATTTGTTTCCCTGCCGCTCCGTTTCAAATAGGCTATAACTATCCCTTTCAGTATTCACCCAAACATTCTTTAGCCACACCGGAATGTGTTACAACCAAGCGATGCCTATGTTGTGGAGGGTTCTGTACACTCTCGAACAAATAATCAACAAAGAAGGTCTGGTTTTTGGTCTCACCGAGCTTCATCATCTATACAACCTGGTAACCCATGGATCCCATCGATACCTCTTCAAAGCTAAACCTCAACATCCTTTTCCACTCCTCAAGACCACCAGAAACGATACCAACTGGAAAAACCAGTTCTTTTTCGTCAAAAGAGATTCTATTCCCAACGGAGAGTATCTCCCCAGAAAGTGGAATTTGAAGGGTAGGATCTAGGATTCTTAGGATAGGACCATTATTAACTCTGTTCTTGTCATCTTTTTCAAGGATAACTGATCCTGTTTCATCCTGTTTTGCAGTGACTAGCTTTGCTGCCTTGAGGGATTTGCCTGCTACCGTTGAGAGAGTTGTTGCCTTTTGGGCCATAGACACAATAGTTAGAACTTTCATTCTAAAGGCCAAGGATCTAGAAGAGACCACATCTGCCTCCTACACCATGTCAAGTAAGTATGCATGCATGTATATATACATAAGAATTTGAAATAAATTAGTTGAATCATGAATAATTATCTGGATTTTGGTATCGCATGTGCTGCTAAATCCTCCTCTAAATCTGCCTCTAAGTTTGGCCTTGGGGAACTAGAAGGAATAATCTCCCCACGATCCTTCAAGAAGGAGCTGTCCACAGGCCAAAGCTAACCGGAGAACAAGGGCATGACCCTCCATGCTAAATCTGGGTCCAAAAGGAAGAAGCCATCTGAGCCTGCACCACCAAGTGACGCCTCTCAACTTGAACAAGACATCCATAGCTGCGTCTCCGAGGTAAGCATCACTGATTCTCTGGTATGTGAAAATTTTTAGGATCAAGGATCCTTATCTTTGCATATTGTCCTATGCAGAAAGTTGCACAAATCCAAGCCCTGCAAGAGAAAAAGTTAGCCGAGGTAGAAGAAACCGTTGCCGATATCTGAGCCTTCTGCACTGCTAAAGATAAAAAGATTGCGCAGTTGGAGAGGGAGATCAATTGTTTGGAGAAGCATGCCATAGTGGA
Organism: Scalesia atractyloides; assembly: GCA_947069175.1. Classification (NCBI taxonomy): domain Eukaryota; kingdom Viridiplantae; phylum Streptophyta; class Magnoliopsida; order Asterales; family Asteraceae; genus Scalesia; species Scalesia atractyloides. Next base: position 45,558,822 of record CAMTDV010000016.1, read on the forward strand.
TGCGGTTCAAGCGAACAAGGATCGATTGGAGGTTGCTGATGAGGCCAAAATCTCTTCTGTCAAGGTTATCCTGAAGGCCAGGATCCAGATAGCTCAGGAGGCGGTGGATCCTTCCTTTGACAAGGCTGGATGGGAGGTAGAGGCTTGGAAGCAGAGGCTGCAGGAGCTGGGTGATGATAATGAGCCAGAAGGGACACCCATGCATGAGGCCGCTCCAAGTGGTGGGAAGGATCCTGAAGAGGCAGCAGCTGGTGGCGGTGGTGAAGGTGGCGAAGCTAAGGGTAATGAAGCAGCAAAGGAGTAGGCTGCACCAACGGGCAATGATGGAAAGTTCTAGACGTGGCCAGAGTCCATTTTTTAGGATTGTTGGTTTTGTGATGGTGGTTTATTTTGAACAATTTGGTTTGTAATTTGAACAATAGTTTTAAGGTTAAGGATCACTGACCCTTTGAAAAATAAGGGGTAGCAAAGGTGGATGGGTCCTTCTGTTTGTGGGGGATGAAGCCTTTGATGCCCCTCGTCTTTAATTTCCTGCACTTCTAAATTCTGCAACATATGTCCCGTCATCATGGACACCCTTTGTCAGCCCAAACGGACGGGTCGTTTTTTGGTAGAAGTTTGGGTTGACAATTTTGACAACCTTTTAAAAGGGGTTCTTATAAATAAATAAAACTTAAGCTTTTGACCATGTTTGCTATTATTCCTTTTCTGATTTGAATATCATTATACCTTTATTTGTTAGCAAAATTCAGATTTAGGAATTCATAAATTCTTAAAAAGAATAATTAGTACTTTATCAAAACAAGTTGTATTTTATAAGGTTAAACAATATATTATCAAAGATCATATAGGCTCCTGTCAATGATTGAGGTACTATCCGAAGACAAAAAGAAGACTGAGCAAAGGATCATACCAGTGAATCCAAGTTATGATTCTTTATCCTTAGAACTTACAATCTTAGCAACAAAGTATGAAAATTAGTAGAACTCTAGGATCCAGGATCCTTATATGTTAAGCTTCAGGAACCTGTAATAACATGCAACTTAGGACTAAGCCAAACATCAAATGAATAACTTATTAGAAACTGGGGACAAACCCTAATAACTGGGGACAAGCCCAAATAACTAGGGATAAACCCAAATAACCGGGGACAAGCCCATCAATAAGGATTATACTTGAGCTAACGTGAAGACGTTAGAAACCTTAGGATCTGGTGTATGGCCCATACTGGCGTCTAACCAATCGTAAGTGACATGAAAATGCCAAAACCTTAGCTAACGTGAAAACGTTAGAAACCTTAGGAACGGATGTATGGTACTTCTACCATCATACTTAGGATCATACATGTAGCTAACAACAATGAAATTGTCAGCCCTTAAAGCGGGTACTGGTCCCATTGCCTCGAACTATATTTGGATAACATGCGCTGCTGGTGGGGTGTTGAAACCCAATTCGTGTGAAAGGTGAAAACCATTGAACCTTAGAAGGTATTAGATACCTTAAGCTGGGGACATACCCAAAGTCTTGGAGAGGTGGCCAACCTCTTGATCCTCTATCAACGATGTAACAAACCCTACAAGACTTAAAACTTGATAAAATTGGATGTTAAGAATCTAACATTCCTTTCATACAATAAATAATAACAAATATTATATGAAATGAATAGTAAAATGTTACCGAGCAAAGGATCACATATCCCTTGAGGATCCTTCATCCTGAACTGAGTATCAGGATTCTTAAGGATCCTTCATCCTTACTACATCAAGTATCTTTTCAAGTGAATAGCATTCCAAGCTCTTGGCAGGAGATCACCATCCATGGTTAGTAAACGATATGCCCCATTTCTAGCTTCAGCTTCAATAAGATAGGGGCCTTCCCACTTTGGTGCCATCTTACCATCAGCAGGATTCGTAGTATTCTGGAATGCTTTCCTAATACCATATCACCAACCTGAAACCTTCTCATTCTGACATTCTTGTTATACATGCTAGCCATCTTCTGTTGATAGCTAGCCATCCTTATTCTTGCCATATCTCGCAATTCTTCCACAGTTTCCAAGTCTTGAGTTAGAGTCTCAACATTTGCTTCAGGATCACGGATGCTTGTTCTAGCTGTCGGTACTACCATTTCTGTAGGGATCACTGCTTCAGCTCCAAAGACTAAAGAGAAAGGAGTTTGAACCGTAGCATTCTTAGGAGTTGTCCTATCTGCCCATAAGACATAAGGTAATTCCTCAGCCCATTTGCCCTTCCTGGATCCAAGCTTCTTCTTCAAGTTTTTGATAATGATCTTGTTGGATGATTTTGTCTGGCCATTAGCCTGTGGGTGGACTGGTGTTGATTTTATCATCCTAATCCCCCAGCTGTCACAAAAGTTAGTAGTACGACTCCCAATAAATTGGGATCCGTTATCACAAACAATTTCAGAAGGAATACCAAATCTAGTTATAATATTTCTTTTAATAAAGGATATGACTTCCTTTTCTCTGACTTGGGCAAAGGCTTATGCTTCTATCCACTTAGAGAAATAGTCTGTCATAGCTAGCATGAACACTTTTCCTCCTGGTGCCTTGGGAAGCTTGCCTACTATATCCATTCCCCATCTCATAAATGGCCAATAGGAGGATATAGGATGCAGAGGTTTTGCCGGTTGATGAAGGATATTATTGTGTCTCTGGCGAGCATCACATTTCTTCGCGTATTCTACAGCATCCTTCTTCATAGTAGGCCAATAATATCCCGTTCTAAGGATCCTTGAAAATAGTGCTCTGCCCCCAGTGTGATTCCCACAGTCTCCTTCGTGGAAATCCTTCAGGACTTCTTGTATCGGAGGATCCTCGATGCACCTTAGATAGGGTCCTGCAAGAGATCTTTTATAGAGCAAGTTGTTAATTATAGTAAATTGAGATACCTTTATTTTGAAGGCTTTAGGATTTTCCCCAATGGGAACTTCCCCATTTTGGATATAATTCAAGATTTGAAGGATCCATGATCCTGGAGTTGATTGTGCATCATCACTAGGTACAATTGCAGCATCTTCCACTATCTTCATTGCTTCATTTTCCTCTATTGCAGGAGTCAGAATATGGATGATGGGTATCTTCACATCCTCTGGCATCTTCAGTGAGGATCCTAGATTGGCTAAGGCATCCGCTTCTGCATTTTCTTCCCTAGGTACCTGTGTATGGCTGAAAAAAGTGAAAGAATCTACCAATTTCTTGACTATCTCCAAATTTGATTAGTTTCTCACCTTTAATAGCATAGGAACCATTATAGTGATTAGTAATTAACAACGAATCTACAAATACTAAGATACATGATCCTCATATGTTTAGCTAGTTGCAAACCTGCTATCAAGGCTTCATATTCAGCCTCATTATTAGTGGTCTAAAATTCACAAGCTATAGATTGGGGTATAATGTCACCCCTATGGCGATTTTAGTAGTAAACCTAGTCCAGATTCCTTTGACATTCGAGGCTCCATCTGTGAAGAGTGTCCAAGAATCCTTGGTCTCCTCAAGTTGTTGCACTTCCAGTTCAGCTTCCCTTTGTAGATCACTACTGAAATCAGCCACAAAGTCAGCCAAATCTTGGGATTAATAGCAGTTATGGGCTCATACTTAATGTCATATGCACTAAGTTTAACAGCCCATTTTGCCATTCTTCCCGACATCTCCGGTTTCCTGAGAACATTCTTAATAGGAAAGCTAGTCTTAACCATAATAGTATGAGTCTCAAAATAATGTCTTAGTTTGGTAGAAGCCATGATTAAAGCAAGAATGAGTTTCTCTAAATGAGAATACTTGGCCTCAGCATCAAGTAGACTTTTACTTACATAGTATACCGGATGTTGTTGGCCCCTTGTGATCCTTAACTAGGACCGCACTTACCGCTTTACCTGAAACAGCTAAGTATAAGGATAAGAGCTCTCCATTTTCTGGTTTCATCAAAGTCGGTGCTGAGGATAAGTAATCCTTGAGGGCTTGTAGACAGCTTCATGCTTCTCAGTCCATTCGAACTTCTTATTTTTCCTCAGAATATCATAGAAATCATTGCATCTTTCTGAGGATTTTGAAATGAATCTATTCAAGGCGGCAATCCTTCCCGTTAATCTTTGCACATCCTTGGCATTGGCAGGAGACTTGATGTTCACTAAAGCCTTGATCTGTTGTGGACTAGCTTCAATTCCTCTCTTGGTCACCATATATCCTAAAAATTTTCCAGCTTTGACCCCGAAATGGCATTTAGAGGGGTTTAATTTCATATTGTACTGGTCAAGAATATTGAATGCTTCTTCAAGATCCTTCAGGTGATCCTCAGCTCTTTTAGACTTGACCACCATATCATCTATGTATACTTCCATTGTGTGCCAAGTTGCTCCTTGACCATCATATTCACCTGTCTTTGGTATGTAGCACCTGCATTTCTTAAACCAAAGGGCATAGCAATATAACAATATATGCCGGTGGGTGTCATGAATGCAGTATCCTCTTGATCAGATGGTTCCATATGAATTTGCTGAAATCCTGATGAAAGATCCATAAAAGTTAAAAGCCTGACCCGCCGTAGCATCTACCATGGAGTCAATGTGGGGTAAAGGGAAAGGATCCTTAGGACATGCCTTGTTCAAATCAGTAAAATCGACACATACCCTCCACTTTCCATTTTTCTTTTGAACAACAACCACATTGTACATTGGATACTTGACTTCTCTTATCATACCTGCCTTTAGTAACTTGTCTACCTCTTCTTGGATAATTGCATTTCTTTCAGGTGCAAACTTCATCCTGTTTTGGTGAATTGGCCTGAAAGATCTGTCAATACCAAGCTTATGAGTAATGACATCCTTTGAAATACCTATCATATCTTCGTGCTTCCAGGCGAAGGTAGATTTTCTATGTTTCGGGAAGGATACTAGATCTGCTCTATGCTCTCTTGGATCCCGGATCCTATATACACCTTGGATTCAGGATCCTCCGGATCTAAGAGTATATCCTTGACGTCTTGTTCTCTTGCCTCCATAACGTCTCTTGGAGGATACTTTAATTGCTATGCTTCCCTAGACTTGGAAGCTGGTTTCATCGAAGAAGTGTAGCAGTTCTTTGCCTCCTGCTGATCACTCTCTATCTTAACTATTCCCCATGGACTTGGAAGCTTGACACATTGGTGGTACGTTGAGGGGACTACCTTCATGTCGTGTATCCATAGCCTGCCAAGGAAAACATTACAGCACGATAAGCAACCTATTACACAAAATTTTTGATAGAATTCACTCCCTCTATGTAAATTGGGTGTTTGATGTCCCCCAATGTATTCTTGGTTTCTCCCTGAATCCCACGAGCACTGATGATCTTGGAATGATCTCGGATTCAGGAATGTTCATCTTTTTTAGGACATCCAGCTGAATTATGTTCACTGAACTCCCTCCATTAATAAGGATCATGCGAACAAAATGGTTAGAAATAAACAAAGTAATGACTAGACTGTCATGATGAGGATCCTGTATGTCTACATGATCATCCTCATCAAAGGATATCACTTTTTGCTGCATTAGGGTCGATGTTCGGACTGGCCTTTGCCCATTCTCCATCTTTGTTTCCTTAGCATGCCTTTTAGCCGCTGAAAATGAAGTTCCACAGATATCAGAACCACCAGAAATAAAGTTAAATGATCTGAGCATCTGCTGGCGGTGGAGGAGCTCTTTCAGGAACTTCCTTAGTATCCTGAGTCCTTGAACGTTTCCTTCCCAGTAATTCCTTCAAATATCCTTTGCTAAGAAGATAGCCAATCTCCTTCCTCAACGCTATACACTCACCAGTAAGGTGGCCAAAATCCTCATGATAAGCGCACCATTTGGACTTGTCTTTATTGTCTGTGGCCTTCTCATTTTTTCGAGGCCACCTAGCTTTGTCACCTAGACTCTGCATAGCAAGGATTAGTTCATGATTATCAACATAAAAACAATACTCAGATATTGGAGGATAATCCTCATCGTCTTATCTTGTTCAACTGCATGCACATTGTGGTTGTCATGTTTAGGGTATGACTTGGATCGATTATTCTTAAAGAATGATCCTTGCTTTTCCTGTTTCGAGGATCCTGAGAGCCTCTCCTGGATCCTTTTGGCACCCTCTAAACGAATAAACCTCAATGCCCTGTTCCTCACTTCATCTAAATTCCTGCAAGGTGTCATAACAAGGTCATCATAGAATGAGGAATCCTTAAGCAATCCCATTTTGAATGCCTCCACAACAGTAGCAATATCCAAATTAGGAATTTCTAAGGATTCTCGAGTAAACTTAGTGATGTAATCTCTTAATGATTCATCACGTCCCTGGGTTATTCTATATAGATCACTAGTTAACCGTTCAAAGGTTCTACTACATGAAAACTGGTTATTGAACAAATTAACTAGATGAGAAAATGAAGTAATTTATTGGGATTGAACCCGATGAAAGGAACAGATGATATAAAGCCAAATAACACTATCCGAGCTTTGGTTCAACTATCAGAGGTTACAACCTCTGATGTACTTACACTGCTTTCCATGAAGACTGCTCATCCTATCATCTGCTTTCACAAAGCTTCAAGGTCTGCCAGAGTTAACAAGGGACAGAGGATAGTGATCAGAGTTTAGTCATTAGCTTAGTTAATCAATGTAACAGTGCCAAGCACTGATAGTTAGTATAAGCAGTGTTTAGAGTTAGTTACATATCAGTTTCCTATCACTATCAACCCTGACGTCATCCAAGATGCTCAGAGGTTAGATAGTTAGTATAAATAGGCAACTCATGTAACCTTTAAACTTGTCTCTTAAAAGATCAACTTTCGCATATCATCTTCTCTGCATTTTCTCATTACCAAACTTTAATTGCAAAGGCTGAGGGGGAGTTCGTGAATCACATGCAAGTTAATCAACTTGAAAGCATGATGATGATGAAAACAAACAACCATTGCTTGTAGTAAAAGTTTTTCCATCTTATTCCGCTGCAAATATCTTTTAATTCAATCATTTTCCATTTTTGAAACAAAAACTACAAGTAATTCAAACTCAGATCCTAACAATTTCATCAAATTCGATCTAACAATTGATTTGGTTCGAACAGATCAGCTCTCTTGCTAATCAGTTTGGTTGTTTTTAGCTTGATATTCAGAGTTTTATTACGTTCAAACTTTTTAAAACAAAATCTTTGAAAAATCAACTGAAAATGTCTCAAAACACACAGGATGCCAATTCTGGTTCCTTGTTCAAACCGCCGATGTTTAAAAGAAATGAATATTTCATTTAGCAACGACGGATGGGTCATATCCTTGCTCAGCAAAACATCGGTTGCTGGAGATCTGTTGCTTATGGACCTCACCTTCCAATGGTTCCAAGCACAGAGGATCCAACCAAACAAGTGCCAAAAATCCTGAAAACTTTTCGGAGCAGGATTTCCAAAAAATTGAATTGGATGCTAAGGCATTTAGCATAGTTGCTTCGGCCTTACCCAATGAAATTTATGCTGGTCTACTCCATTGCAATAGTGCAAAGGAGTTATGGGATGCACTTAAGGAGCAATTCGGTGGGACTGAGGAAGTGATAGAAAGTAATAGTGAAGTTCTAAATCAGCAGTATGAAACGTTTTGTCACTTGAAAGGAGAGTCTCTAACACAACAATTTGAATGTTACAGCTGTCTCATCAGTGAACTTAGACTGGTTAACGTCGTTTTTCCTAATTCGACTGTCAATAGTCTTTTCCTTAGATCGTTACCAGATAAGTAGGAGACGGTAGCTTATGTAACGTGAAAATCTGTTGGGTTTAAAGAAATGTCATTGACACAACTTCATGGGATACTCCTCACTTATGAGAGAGAGTTAAACCAGAAAAAGAAGTTGCAAGATTCTAGCAAAATGACTGATGATTACTCATTTGGTAATACAACTCTTTTTGGCCAAGAAGAGGGTTCTGGTAGCAGTAAGGACCAAAGTTATGATCACTATATAGATATTACATCTTGTGGGAACTTTGGATCTGAAACATATGCACCAAACTATGCTTTTACTGCTAGTGGGGAAAGCCAAACCTCTGACAATCTGTCCTTTGAGCTGAATGATTTACAGCACATTGAACCTTCTGATCTTGAGGAAATGGATATTTTGCACCAACTGGCCCTATTGAGTGTTAGGGCTAGTAAATTTTATAAGAGAACTGGTAGAAAATTCCCAGGTTTGCATGGGGGTTGAAGGTTGGGCTGGATAAATCAAAAGTCAAGTGTTATAAGTGTAATAGGCTAGGACACTTTGCCAGAGAATGCAGGTCTCAAAGTTCTGGACCAATAGTGACTCATCCTGGCCCTAGACCTCAACACACACAAAACATTGCTCATTATTCCCAATATGCCCCTGCTCAACATGTTCAAAACACTGCCCACTTTGCACATCCTACTACCACTGTTCCAGTGCATTATGTTCAATCCACTGCTCCATAAATTCAATATGTTCAGGCACCATCTCATCCTCAAGTGCTTGTTCAACAAGCACCCATTGTTACACAACCTGCTCAAACCACTGCTAGTCCAGCAGAGGTTGGTCAACAAAGCTTTTTCACACAAAGTTATGTTGACTGTAGCAGTTTGCCTGAGGATTTGACTAATGAAAACTTTCCTTTAATGGCCAAAATGATATTGAGCAAGAATTTTGTTTAATGGCCTTAGAGACAATTGCTGAAGGTATTGAATCTGTGGAGATAGTGTCAAAATCTGATGAAGTTCAAGTTTATGATGAAACAGTGGTTTCAAGTGAAGAAAGAGAAAATGCTGCTGATAAGGAAAAGAACTCTCCTACTGACCCATGGAACATTGATGTGTGTGAAGATGAGTGTGATTGTGCTCTCATGGCTGCTACAAAGGTATCACCTCAGATCCTTAAAGATCTATGTTCTGACAAATGCATCATTGCTTTTGCAAACATCAAAAAGGTGAATGAAAACCCGAGAAACAAAATTCTAGAAGATGAATTAATTTTGAAAAACTGATTAAAGAGTTAAAATCAAAGTTAAGTGAAAAAGATTCTGAAATGAGTAGCCTAAGACATGAATCAAGCATAACAAAGGACCAACTCCAAACTATGGTAGAAAAGTACCAAGTTTATAAAAAGGAGTTAGAAGAAACCCAAATCACTTGTGAAAAATGGGTTGAGTCCTACAAAGGTTATGAAATTTTGCTTGATGCTCAGATCAAGAGCAACATCAAGTTTGGTGTAAGTTTTAGAGCCTATGACCAAAATGAGAAAAATGTTGCTGAAATTGATTCTGAGTTGGTTGTAGTTGTCCCTACAAATTTTGGCTGGTGAAGAGATAAGAATCACAGATAAAGCTGGAAACAAAATTGTTTTGGAAAAACCAGAGGTTTCAACAAAAGATAAAGAAATTGAAAAATATCAGTTTAAACCAACCTGGTCAGATGAATGTGATATCTTAGAAAACTTTAAACCAATGGACTTCACAACCACTGATGGTATTAAAGCCCTAAAAGCACTGGTGATCCCTATCAAAGATGTGCCAGCAGAGGTTACAACCACTGCTGAGAAAAAGTCTGATAGGAAAAGAAGAGTAAAGATTAAAAACTTGCTTTGTGAATTTTGTGAAAAAAGAAATCATGTGGCTGCAAATTGTTTTCTTTTAAAAGCCTATGACATTAACAAAACTTGTGTTATAAAAAACTCTTCAAAATGCACCATCTGCAGCAAAACAAATCACTCAACTCAACAGTGTGCCTATCTCAAAACCTATGAACAAAAGGTAAAAGAGATCAAGGCAAAAGTACTTGAAAGAGAAAGTTCAAGTTCTGTTGGAAATAAATCCAAGCAGAGTTTTGAACCAATTGAAACATCTGTTACAAAAGCCTTAAACAAAACCTCTGTTCAAAGAGAGGTGCAAGTGACAGATGCCCCACCTTCAAACTCATTTCCAACAGGTTATGGCCAACCTAATTATAAAAAGGTTCCTCATGCTTATGAAGGTTACAAAAAGCCTTCAAAGCAAAGAGTAAACAGACACCCTTATGGATACAATCATCTGATAGGAAATGGTCAAGAGCAAATGTTACAAGAAAATTTCAAAACCACTGACAATTGTCCTAGACTTAAGGCTGGACCATCTGTGACCCCATCCAAAGCCTTTTGGCTTTGGAGACCAATCTTAACTGATCTATTTACTTAAATGTGCAGGGACCCTCTACTTGCCTTGATAGCTTATGGTATGTAGATAGTGGTGGTTCCTGGAACATGACAGGATGTAGAGCCCTTCCCAGGACTTCATGGCTCATGGGGGGTGATATATCTTTTGCTAATAACTCAAAGGGAAAGGTTTTAGGGTCTGGGTCGGTTCTGGCTGGTAAACTCAAGTTTGAAAATGTGAATTTGATTGACAATCTGAAATTTAACCTGCTGAGTGTCTCACAAATGAGTGACAGAGGATATGGATCCTTCTTTACTAAGAAAACTTGTCAAATTGTGGGACCAGAGGTTGTTAAAAGGATTGATCAAATCATTGTTGAGAGCAAAGCACAACTCACTGCACACAGAAGTGGGAATGTGTATGTAGTAGATATGCTAAAAGATAATCCTATGTTTGGGACATGTCTATTCTCAGTTGCTTCTAGCAAAGAGACAGAGTTATGGCATAGAAGACTTGGACACACATATCTTAAAACTATCACCACACTCTCAAAACAAAGTCTTGTAAGAGGTTTGCCTCACAAGCATTTTTTATGTGATGAACATTGTGTTTCCTGTTTAAAAGGCAAACAACATAAAAGTTCTTTCAAATCAATTGAAGAGTCCAAAACAAGCCAGTGTTTAAACTGTTGCACATGGACTTCTTTGGCCCAGTGCAAATCATGAGCTTAAAACACAAAAGGTATTGCCTAATGATAGTTAATGATTTCTCTAGGTTTACATGGACCTTCTTTCTTCATTCTAAGGATGAAACTGCAAGCACTTTGCAAAACTTTGTCAAACAAGTAGAAAAGCAATTTGATCTTCCAGTAAAAATCTTTAGAAGTGACAATGGAACAGAGTTTAGAAATAGGGAGTTGGATGCTTTTTGTGAGTCAAAAGGAATTGTTAGACGATATAGCATTCCAAGAACTCCAGAGCAAAATGGAGTGGTTGAAAGGAAAAACAGAACCTTAATTGAATCAGCAAGAACTATGGTAGCAGATTATGGTTTACCCTTGTCCTTTTGGGCGGAGGCTGTAAACACTGCTTGCTATGTTCACAACAGAGTTTTGATTAACCCCAAGCATCAAAAAACTGCCTATGAGATTTTGTATAAAATCAAACCTCTGATTTCATATTTTAAAGTTTTTGGTTGTCCATGCTTCATTTTGAACTTAAAAGATTCTATATCTAAGTTTGCAGGAAAAATTGATTGTGGTTATTTTCTGGGATACTCAACCATTGCCAAAGCCTACAGAGTTTGTAACTCTAGGAAAAAGTGTGTTGAAGAAACTTTGAATGTGAAGTTTAATGAACTGTCCTCACTGAAAATCCCAGCAAATCTTGCGGAGCTTTTTTATTTAGATAAATTCACATTTGCTGATGTTTCTATCAAGCTAGACAATGCAGGTACACCACAATCATCTGAAGAAGATCAAGGATATGATTGTGCTTCCACAAACAAAAGTCTATTCTTCAAACAGAGGATCAAGTGCTACAAGCTCTTGTGTAAACTCTGCCACTTCTGGGTCAACAGTGGTTGATCCTCAAACCACTACCAGTTCACAAAATCAAACATCTGTTGATAAAAGTCCTACATCTGGGCACCAAAATCATCAGAATGTTACCTCTATACCCCCAATACCACCACCACCTTTCTCATCAGTGGCTGATACTTCATATTCACTAGCAGAGGTTAGCTCAGATGATACACATTTGCAGCCATCACCTCAAAATGCTATTTTTCCATACCAAGGTGATTTGATTTATCTCAAAAGCCATCCAGCTGATCAAGTTATTGGCAACATCAAATCTGGGTGCTCACACGAAGCCAATCCCAAAATACTTGTTTTTTTGCTGGTTTTCTATCACTCATACAGCCAGTCAAGTACCAAGAGGCACTGAAAGACAACATCTGGGTAGAAGCCATGCAAGAAGAACTCCTTCAGTTCAAAAGACAACAAGTTTGGGAGCTTGTGCCACTGCCAAAAGATGCAAGTCCAATTGGCACAAAGTGGGTCTTCAAGAACAAAACTGATGAAAGGGGTATTGTTGTCAAAAATAAAGCAAGGCTCGTGGTTCAAGGATACAGACAGGAAGAAGGTATAGACTATGATGAGACTTTTGCTCATGTAGCAAGGTTGGAAGCTATTCGCCTGTTCTTAGCTTTTGCTGCTAACCACAACATAAAGGTGTTTCAAATGGATATAAAGAGTGCATTTTTGTATGGAAAAATCAAAGACGAGGTGTATGTCTGTCAACCTCTAGGTTTTGAAGATGCATTCCATCCTGATCATGTCTACAAGCTCAACAAAGCATTGTATGCTTGAAACAAGCACCAAGAGCCTGGTATGAAACTCTACCCACTTTTCTCTTATCCATAGGGTTTACTAGAGGCAAAATAGATAAAACCCTGTTTTTAAAATGGAAAGGAAAAGATTTGATGCTTGTCCAAATTTATGTGGATGATATCATTTTTGGTTCCACAAGCACTGCTATGTGTGAAGAGTTCCGAAAACTCATGGCAGCAAAGTTTGAGATGAGTGCAATGGGTGAGCTCCAATGTTTTCTTGGTCTTCAAGTTAAACAATTGCACAATGGTACATTTATCCATCAAAACAAGTATGTGAAAGAACTGCTTCACAAGTTTGATATGGATGATTGTAAACCATGTAGCACACCCATGGCAACCTCCAAGCTAGTCACCATTGATGGTAAAGATGACATTGTTGATCAAACTCTTTATAGAAGCATGATTCGGTCTTTATTGTACCTAACTGCATCCAGGCTAGACATCATGTTTGCAACATGTGTTTGTGCCAGATCACATGCATTACCTAGAAAGTCTGACCTTATTGATGTAAAAAGGATATTCAGATACATAAAAGGTGCTCCCACACTTGGTATCTGGTATCCAGCTAATGGGAATATTGAGCTTTCAGGTTTTTCAGATAGTGATTTTGCTGGGTGTAAAACTACAAGGAAGTCCACTTCGGGAGGTAGTCAATTCCTAGGTGATTGTCTAGTGTCTCGGCAAAGCAAAAAGCAGGTTGCCGTTTCAACATCCACTGCTGAGGCAGAGTATATTGCTGTTGCTAGCTGCACTGCTCAACTCTTGTGGCTTTAAAACCAGTTGCTGGATTTTGGTATCACTGCACTAAAGACTCCACTCCAATTGGACAGTCAAGCTGCTGAAAATATCATTATAAATCCAGTTTCTCATTAAACTACAAAGCACATTGACATCAAACATCACTTTGTGAGAGATTGCTATGAAAAAGGTTTCATTTCTTTGCATCATGTCCATACTTCAGATCAATGGGCAGATGTTTTAACCAAGGCATTGGATACATCTACCTTTGAAAAATTGATCTCAAGGCTTGGTATGCTAAACATGGATTAAAAACAAGTTTTCTTGTAAATCCATGTGTACATAGCATCAAAATGTTTTCAGAAATTCAAAAAATTCCTTAACAATAGTTTAAAATTGAAAATTTTTCAATAAATCTTTAAAAGTCTGATTACAACATCTGTTTGCTCAAAACCTTTGATAGGCTTTAAAATCTTATCCACTGATAAAGTGTATCCTCTGTTCCACCTCTTCAAAACCCTTGATGGCTATCCTTTAATAGTGTTAACAAAATCAGTATTGTCCAAACATCTGTCCTAAAACAGTGGTTTGCCACATCAACGGTTACTTTTCTCATCAGAGGTTACACGTGGCCAGATGTTAGCCATCAGATCTTGCAACAGTTGCCACGTCATGTTCACTTTTTCAAAACCCCTATAAAACCCCTGTTTCATCTCACTAGTGGTTACCCTAAACTGTGTCGATTTCAAAAACTCAAAACAGTTTTTCTCTCAAACACCATGGCTCCCAAATCAAAATCTTCAAAATCCAAAGCAAAATCGCAACAAGAACCTCCACCTTTCACTCTCATAATCAAAACCCCACACAAGTACACTGCCATACTTGAAGAAAATGACGCAAATACTCGCTATCATCCAATGATTCGAATTTTGCAAAAGTCTAAATTCTTGCACATGTTAACCGTCAAAACCCCCATTTACATTTATGCTCTTCGTGATTTCTGAAAAAATGCAAAGGTTCACTCATCTGCTGATGGTGTTCCTTATACAATAATTTCAAGAGTAGGGGGGGTGTTGATGCAAATTAGCCCCCTATCGATCTCTCAAGTTTTCAAGTTAAATGACATACAACACCCTGTGTCATTTCCCATTAATGAGATCCAAGCGAGTTTCTGGAAAGAGGTTATATCGGCCAGATGAAAGGTATGACCATTTTTAAACCTAACTTTCCTGCTGAGATGAGATTTTTCTTTCACACAATTCTTACTTGTCTCTCAGCAAAATCCACTGCTTTCAATGAAATACCATTGAACATGCAATATCTGGGGTATGCAATTTAACTGACACCAATTTAAACTACTCCCAGATATTGTTCAATGATCTTGTGAATAATTTTAAAAATATTGAAAAAAGAAAAGCTTTTTTGATGCATCACGGTATTTGAGTGTTTACTTACAGGATCAACTTAAAGGTCCCGAAAGTAAAATTTGACGCTGTGGTTAATCCAAGCCGCCTCAATCATGAAACTTTCACCAGAATAACAAACCAACATAAAGTTGAAGAAACACAATAGAAGAGGATGAGCAAGTTTTACCAGAACAAAATGTTCAAACTCAACCTCTTGCTACTGAGCCCACTGCTCTTGGTGATCAGGGCAACACAACCGCTGCCTTGAAACCCACACCAAAAATTTCCAAAAAGAAAACCAAGACAACTTCCAAAAAGCCCACCAAACCCAAAAAGGGTCCTCTGGAAGATGAGATCCCAGAGGTTAACCTTGTGACAACACCAAAGTTACAAACCACTGCTGCTACTTCTTCACAGCAGATGGTTCAAAGATCTGCCACCGGCTTTGAAACTCCTCCTTCTTCCTCACAAAAGGAAAAGGTTGTAGACACAGGGACACCAAATTATGAAGCTCTAGATCCACTTGGGTCTATCTTCCACAGCCCCTCTCCCAGGGCAATGTCGCTTTCTACTCAACCACCTTCACCAATACCTTCACTTCCACCCACAGTTGTACCATTGCTGAATGCAATTGAATTAGTTCAGACACAAACCAGCACTTCTCAACAACTTATTACTGAGAATATACTTCATCCAGTGGCTGGTCTGATTCTTTATTCATTGCTAGCCCATCTGTAAATGAAGAGCTACATCCCTTGGGTTACATGTAACCCTTGGTGATAGTTCAACACAAGCAGCCACTACAATTGCTGAACTCCCTAGTTCTCAATTGGACAGTGGTTTCATTAATAAGACTTGGTTGAAGGCAACCATTGCTGAGGCAACAACTGTTACCTCTATTGTGGGAAGTCCCCAGTACCAAGACAAAGGGGCATCTATGTTTGAAGCTGGTCCTAAAACTACTGCTCATGATAACATAGATATAACTACCACCACTGGTAGGAGTTCAGATGATCCTATTAAATTAGGTGATGATCTAAAATACCAGGATTTGACGGAGAGAGTGACCAGAATAGAAAACTCTGTGGGTGAAATCAAAGATTTACTAAAGCAGATGATAGCTACAAAAACTAAGCCTGAAACCAATCCAACCATGAAAACCTCTACCTCTCAAAAACCTATCACATCTTCAAAATCACAACCCACATCCACACAAGCAGATGTTACAGCAACTATTGTGTCAACATCTGTTGATACAGCAGAGGTTGCAACAGATGCAACTCCATCCACTGCCATGATCACATTTCCCACATCAACTCAACCATTATCACACCACCAAAAATCCCACAACCACCATCACCTACTTTAAGGTTTAAAAGGAGGAAAATCACAAAAGTGATAAATGATGATGAGATCTCTGCACCTCTTCCACTATCATCAACACCAGTGATCCCCACATCAGTGCTTACAACTTCTTCAACTCTTAAAGTCATTCCTGCATCAAAGTTGTATCCTCTTGATTTACCAGCATCGGGAAGAGATCCTAAGTTTCTTTTCAGAGGATGACCCTAACAAAAGAACAATTCTATCCCTTGATGGCTATCCAAGACCAGCAAATGTTGATGCCTATCTAGAATTGAAAAAGAAGCAAGCAGAGGATATTGCCAAAAGAGAATCAGCTGGTAAAAATGATAGAGAATACAGATTATCATGTCCTTTCAACTGAGTAAAGTCACCATTCTATAAAATTTTGTCAAGGAATCTGAGTAACCAGTTGTCAGTAAGGGAAGATAAGTTGCTCAAGAGTGAACTCATTGAGTATGTCATGGAAAAGAAGATGTATAAGGCAACAAGGCCACAGTTAAGGGATTGGAGCACAGATGAACTGAGGGTGGAAATCAACAGAATGCAAGAAATGTTGAAAGACCATCTTAAAAAGCCAACTCCTCCCAACTGGGATTTATACAAGAAAGATATCATTGAAAATGCCTTGAAGTTCAAGAGAATGAAGCAAGAACTAATTCAAAATCATTATCGGTTCCAAAAACCAAGTGATGAGATGGGGTGAGGTGAGGGTGATAGACACTTACAAAAGTTTGGAAGAGAGAAGGAAAAGGATCCATCCATGCCTCCCAAGCCTAACTATTCAAAAGAAGATGCTATCCTCAGAGCTCAACTCTCTAAAAAGTCCAGCTCAACATCTGCCCACTCCACACTTGCCCTGCAACACAGGAAAAAGCAAGGGAGATGAATGAAAAGACTGACAAAGAGTTTGAGGATACATTTATCAAAGAAGGGATTCAGAATATGATTGATTATCACACAGATGATACAAGTGCCAAGTTGGCTAAAGATTTATCAAAGATGGCTCTTTAACAAACCTCTGAAATAAAAGCTCCTTCAAGAAAACCATCAGACCCAAAAATTCTAAAATGGAAGGTTGACAAAGACACCCATGAATTGACATTGCTCAAGTCTGATGGTGCAGCCACTAAACTATCCATGGAAGATGCTTATGAGCTTACAGTAGAAGACTTCCAAGAACTACTATGTTTAGAGCTGGTGAAGGATGATGATGACATGGAATCTCTTAACTTTGAACTTCAATTGAAAGGTCAAATAAGAGAATTCCTTCTGAGGAATAAAAACCAAGAATAAAGTGTTTTTGGCATCATCTGTTCCAGGGGGAGATTGTTGGGATTGAACCCTATGAAAGAACAGATGATATAAAGACAAACAACACTATCCGAGCTTTGGTTCAACTATCAGAGGTTACAACCTCTGATGTACTTACACTGCTTTCCATAAAGACTGCTCATCCTATCATCTGCCTTCACAAAGCTTCAAGGTCTGCCAGAGTTAAAAAGGGACAGAGGATAGTGATCAGAGTTTAATCATTAGCTTAGTTAATCAACAGTTCCAAGCACTGATAGTTAGTATAAGCACTGTTTAGAGTTAGTTACATATCAGTTTCCTGTCACTATCAACCCTGACGTCATCAAAGATGCTCAAGGTTAGATAGTTAGTATAAATAGGCAACTCAGGTAACCTTTAAACTCGTCTCTTAAAAGATTAACTTTCGCATATCATCTTCTCTGCATTTTCTCATTACCAAACTGTAATTGCAAAAGGCTGAGGGAGAGTTTGTGAATCACATGCAAGTTAATCAACTTGAAAGCATGATGATGATGAAAACAAACGACCATTGCTTGTAGTAAAAGTTTTCCATCTTATTCCGCTGCAAATCTCTTTTAATTCAATCATTTTCCATTTTTGAAACAAAACTACAAGTAATTCAAACTCAGATCCTAACATAATTGATTAAGGAGGAAGACTTAGCAGCCATTTTAATATTGATCCGGTGAGTGTGGATCCGAAGCCCTTGCAAATGCAGGCTTCCTTTAACCTTTCTGGAATGGGGTTGATCTCCATCCTTTCCAGGTATTGTGCCACATGCTCCTTTGGATCAGTCGTACCATCGTATCGCTTCATGTTGGGGGTTTGAAAGCATTTTGGTATCTCAGTGTTGCATATAGGAGGTGCAAAACGAGACACCTTGTGACTTCCATCCGGGATCTCAGGAATGGGCTTAACCACTCCTGGGATGCTCGATATCATATCCTTAAGCTTCTGGAGCTCCTGTGCCATAGCCTGATTGATACTTGTATCCTGCATGAAACCACAATTAGTGCCAAAAGATGTATTGACATTGTTACCTCCTGATTGATTCAGAAATGGTATGCCAGAAGTATATCCAAAGGTAGATGTTTCAGGTGCAACAGTTGGACAAGATGAGGCAATAGTCTAAAGAGGAATGAAGTCTCCTATGTGAAGTTAAGAATTCCTAGCTGGCTGACTCCCTGAGGATCCTTGATTCTAAAAGACGTTGGGTCCAGGATACATAGGTGCTAAAGATCTCGGAGGATTCTCCATGGATCCTTGAATCTGAGAGCAGGATCCTTGAACCTGGGGTGAGGATCCTTGATGCTGAAAATAGGATACTTTAGGTGGAACCGTCTCCAAATATCCTCCCGAACTGAGATAGGATCCTTGATGTTGATATGAGGAACCATAAGGTTGGTAATGAGATGCTTGTGGTTGCGTCATTGCCAATGATCCATGCTGCAATCCTGAGGATCCCTGATACTGAACACCAGAAGCCTTGGAATGCTGAATGGTTGTTGCTGGAGTGGCGAAATGCAACGACCTGGGCATCAATGGAGAGTGATCCTCCACTGATCTCTCTGTTTCTTGATTTCATCAATTTCACGAAGGATCCTCTAGTTAGTTTTGTCCTGCTGTTCATGTATCCTTTCATCTGCAAAATCAAAGTAGACAGATCATTGTTAGTAGGTGTAGAGGATGAAACAGTGGAAGCCTTCGAGAAAACTGGTGTTGGCTTCTTCTGAGCATTATCAGCACTCCTCGCCGGTGCAGAGGGAATGGGAGGCAATGATGCACAAGTCTGAGATGAGGTAACCGCCGGCATGCACTTGAAGCAGATTTTCCATGAGAAGCCATGTAGTTGAAAAGAATGGATGAAAATCAATGAAATGAACGGATTTTTAGAATTGAAGCACCGATTTCACGGTGGGCGCCAAACTGTTTTGGTCAAAAATCACAACAAGGATAATGTAACCAAATCTGATTTGTGAGGTTGAGTGCATTTAATTGTGAACAATAGAATGAACAAGTTAGGAATGTAATCAAAGATGAACACAAAGGTTTATACGAGGAAAAAGCCCTTGATCAATGAATGATCTCCGGCATAAAAAACCTCAGGTGATGGAAACTACCGATCACCAACTATATTGAACTATAAAGATTACAATTTTGGAAATATTGAGCTTGTTTACAATGAAAACTAGAGTGTGGTGAGTATGATATTCCAAAGAATGTATGCGAGTGTGTGTGGTCAATCAGAAATTCCTGTGTCTATCAAGCTCATTATCCCACTAAATATCTAGCTAATCCTAAGGAACTAACTATCCGAAATTTCAGCCATGCATCCACGTTCTCCACCAACGGTCATGACTCTCCTTGCACGTGCCATAATTAGCATATTCCTCCGATATTCCCGTGTTGACTCGGCTCACTTCACATAATACCTGCAAACGTAAACCAAATACACAAGGAACAATTGTTAGAAAAACATAGACTTAGATAAGGATCCTAAATCCTCAGACTTCCTGCGCCATCCGCTAAGGATCCGTGATCCAGGCTCAATCTCAGGATGGATGATCCTTAGTATAAAATCCATGCCACAACATTTTGTTGCATGTTTCAGACGTCAAATCTCACTTCCCTCCCTCACACTCCTTTCCCTTCCCCAATATTCCCACTTAACTGCTCCACCAAAACACCCTAGCTTAATTAACTACAAAGCGGATACAAGATATCATCCAAATCGGAGACAATTCCCTCTTCCTCTCACCCCCCTTCGCATGCGTTTCTTGCGCACGATCACCGGGAAAACAAGCTGATATAAACGGAGCACCGTTATCCGGAGCGGCGTTTGCACGGCCGTCGATAAGAAGGTTGGGAGTTAACTACTTAAAACATCTGATAAAGGTTAGTGTCATCTTGGGGGTCTTGATTCTCTTGTTTCTTTGTATTTCCTTGATACGAATAATGTTGCAAACTGAGGAGGGGGTGGGGAGGTGCATGTGAAAGTCTAGGGTTTCTAGTGATGAGTGAAGAATGGGCTTACCATTTGATGTTATATGATTTTTGAACCTAGGTTAGAGGTTATTATATAATGTATGTTTGGTGTGTTTTTTTGACAGGAACATGGTTGTCACCACCCGCGATTCTAGCCGCGGAAAATAGAAGAGTGATCAGACGCTAGATGTGATATGTCTCAGTTTCAGGTAAAAAGTTGGGTCATTTAACTTCTGCTTTTTGGTTATTTGGTTGGTCGGGGGTCATAACGGATATCTCGGTTTTGTAGAAAATGAAGGGTGACGAACCCGGAAAAGTCGTGATGAAGCTCGTCGTTTGTTCATAAATGTAGACGATAGCAAGACTCCAAAACAAGTTATTGCGACACGCTCCGCGACGAAGAAACGAAAAGAGATTTGGAATATTTCAGATGCATCTGCAGGGACCGAAAAGTGACGAAAGGGTGTGCAACAAATGGAACCACCCAGCCTAAAGACACGATCATCGCGAAGCAGCTATACAACGCAATATCGGTGATGTCACAGAGGCAGGAGGAGGCTGTAAAGCACATGGGTTTGGGAGGTTTGATGGGATTTGTCATTGAAAGGATCCCAGAAAAACTGGCCTTCCATGTGGTTGATCAGTTTGATGATCTTAATTTGACCTTGAATCTTGGAAGCACCGAACTGGCCGTCACGACAATTGTGATCAGCCAACTGTTGGGAATCCGTGAAGGCGGGAAGAGCTTTGGCGCCATTGTGCCTTCCAAGCAACTGCACTCATCATTGAAAAGGTGGCGTGCTCGGTATCCACCAAGTTTTTACATATCCCCAACATTGATATCCACAGAGATACAGCAGGACAATTATGAAGACATGATGTTCTTCCGTGTTAATTTTCTGTTGCTTTTCCTAACGACGATGGCAACTCACAAATGAATGGGTATGTGAGTGACAAAATACTGAAGCGTCTGACTGCTGAAACACGGTTCAAAGATTACGACTGGTGCGCTTTCATCATAGACTATTTGCGTAAGTGCAAGAAGAAGTGGAAGCTGAACGATCCAAGCAGCTGGTGGGCTGGCCCGTGACTCTCCTGACGGTATACATTTTAAAATTTGGCATAGAAAAAAGGTTTTGTGAACAGTTAATTTTAACACCTAGTCTTTTTTGTAGTTGTTGTATGTTGATAGCACACAGTTGTCTGCGCTGAGCACCAGGGTTGGCGTTCGGGCAATTCAATTTTGGACAAAGGACCTTTCGGCGCGACGTGCAAGTATATCTATTAAAAATCCCACGTGATAAGATAGTAACTTATGAATGCTTTGTGATACTTTTGTTGAACCAGGTTTGGCAGGGCGCACAGCGGCGGACGAAGGGCAAGCAGTTGAGGAGCAGGCGGTCGAAAGTGCTTCTACGTTGGGGTGCAAATCTATTGGATCAAAAGTTGGTTTAGAATCCGGTGGGTAAAAGTGAAAAGAAAACCTCATTAAATGTCATTGTGTCTTTTAGGGTGAATGTTTAAAAAAACTATTCCTACTTTTAAAAAAAAAAAAGCAGGACCCCTGGTTGACGTGCCAAGCCAACCAAGCTTCAGTATAGGGATATCTCAGGACGTCATGGTTGTCGATGAACTGGAAGGGAGAAAATCTGGTATCTATATCTCTGAGTATAGATATTTATTTTTTCCTTAGTCGATTTACATTTTTTTGGTGCAGGTGACACGGTAGTTGGTAAGAACGAAGGGGTACGTGGTGCTGAAGGTCGTTCAGGGCCAAGTATCACCGCTGGGCCCTCGTCTAGTCACCCAAGTTTCAGTGAATGGATGGCCGATGGAACCGAGGATAAAAAGAGAGCTCGCACGAGAGTTATGCGATGGGAGGTGAATTTTCTTCGGGTTCAAAAACAGCGTGTGTTGACCCCCAGCCGGTTATGCCTATTCTGGCGAAATCGGTTCGCAGTTTTCACGAGAAGACCATACAGAGGCTGCCCCAGGGGACATCGTCATAGAACCTAAAGAGTTAACCATAGATGAGCAGAAGGTCTTGGGCTTTCTTTTCCGCAACAGGACTATGGAGGGATGGATGAAACAAATGATGATGGAACTACGACTCAGGTAATTCGACCGGAAACCATTACATGAATGCGTGTGATGCATGAATTTTTTTAGAGTGTACATATATAAAGAGGTTTATGGGTGCCGTTGCACAGGGACCCACTAGAAAATGTACCAGCGGGTGATGCAACAGAAGAGTTCCCGTGAGTTTTATAAAAAACACAAACTTTTTTACATAAGTTATAAAAAACAAACCTTTTTACGTGTGTGATTTTTGCAAGGTACGTTATGTTTGAAGACAAGTTTGGAACCCGGGCGGAGGCAGGCGAACTTCAGACGCTGGCTGTTGGTTGCAACGTATCACGGGCGGTGGTGGATGCGTGGGTTGACGTCCTGAACAACGATCCAACCTATCGCGATCCTAGCCTACCTAGACGTCTGTTTTGTGTGCACTCAACAGTGGTAATCCATCTTCGCTTTACCTTACGCTTCCTAACTGATTTAGAAATAGAGTAGCTCACGTCTTACGTTGTTGACACGAATATCTTCTTTGCAGGTTGACTGGATGTTAAGTCTAACTGCCGACCCTTTAGGTAGTCGACTTTCTGCTTTTGAATCTGGTTTGAGAAGTAGCCTTTGCGGCCAGGAACATCTACTTGATCTGAAGGAGATTGATATGCTATTTGTGCCCTTAGTAGAGAGGGACCACTTCTATTTGCTTGTGTTTGATTTGGAGAGAGACGACATAAACCTGATAGACCACATGACTGACAGGGTGTCTGATGTGTCGCTCAGAGACCATGAGGAATATGTTTTCAAAACAACACCCTTTAAAGTGGTTTGTGACTAAACTTAGCATATTATTTTCCAGGTATGTACATTAACAAAAACTATGGTCATTGATGATGTTGCTTTGTTTACCTTATGTGCCATGCAGAAACATATATTCAATGAATATCTAGAGCTGGTGAATCATCCAAAAGCAACCGTTATGCGTTCAGCTATCATCAGGCGAGAGTCGTTGGCCTGGTCAACAACCCGTAGGGGTGCATCGCCGAATGTGGATTCTGGCATTTTCGTGATGAGGCATATGGAACGATTCCTGGGGACTCGGCGTGATTTCTTCTGCGGTTTTAGCACGCACGGTTCGTGTAAGAAGGCGCAATGCAATTACTTGCGTAAGAAGTATGCGATCCAGATACTCCTCTCTGTAGTGAACAAATATCACGGTGCGGTATCGCATTGAGAGAAAGTAGCTGGATGCGGGTGTTTAATGTCGTTTGGGTGCTGTTTTTTTGTTTTGACTAAGTTGTAACTCTGTAATTGGTAGGTGGTTGGTGTACTAGATTGCTAGTTGAAAACGGCAGCAGGAATTATATATGAAAACGGGTAAAACATTAATTGTTCATAGACAGTAGAAGGGTAAAACATTAAGCATTACTAGGAAAGTGCTTGGGAACATACAACTACACAACTACCAAGCAAAAAACCAGTGTTGGGTGGGGGTGACGGGGGCATCGTCTAATAAGTTTCGAGCCTTACAAAAAAAGGTCATTACCAAACAGACGATTGCAAAAAAAAAAAGACACACCATCAGTTTAAATGACTAACCCAACACTATGTGAGGGCTAACCTTTTAAACCAATTATGCGACGAAAAAGATGGACACCATCAGCCAACACCAAAAAACTACAACCTTGCAGTGATACCCCCCCCCACAATCAACCCATCACTATGGTTCGGCTTGCTTCTGCTTTTCCGGGCAGTTTCACGAGTCGTGACCAGTCACATACTGGTTGCATGTCTTGCAGAGTCGGGGATGCTTCTTATGATTCTGAACAGCCTTCTCTCCTGGTCCAACAAGCCGCTTGTTAGTCCCGCATCCTTTGTTGAGCACGCCTCGGGGATTCAAGAAAGAAACTTCACCTTCGACAACAGCTCCCAACATATTGGCTATGACTTCTGTATCCGACCTATCCACATTCGCTTTGACCTGGCGATCCTCTATGATTTCTTTCTTTAGTGCCTTAAGTTTCTCCAAGAGAACTTCCATAGCAGGCCCATCTTCGATCATCTCATTCAGGGCCTCAGTGAAACAGTCAACCAGGTTGTTCCTAGTCATTGCAAGGGGGGACAGATCTACCCCATACCTGTGTTCAATGCGGAAAACTGATTTTGGCAGCACATGATGGGGCCAACGACTAACAATGTACTTTGCTGGTATTTCGTCCACCTTGGGGTGCCTGAAAACACAAAATATGTGACGGAAAAGGTATCCTATACGGGACCACAAGTTACAAGAGCATGTTGTGGACTCCTCCACTGTGTCAACTTACACCTGCGCGAGGGGGGCATGATAAAAAAACATGCAGATTGAAAAATACACACTAGTGCGCCAAAAAAAGGAAAAAATCACCGTAAAATCATTCACGACATCGGTCCTCTTATCCAGGTGGGTTATAGTGTATATCTTGATGCCATCATCCTCTTCGACAGTTGTGATGGAGTAGAACAACAATCCCTTTTGAATCTCCTTGCAAACCTCGAGGAAGATAGGGGGAATACAACGACGCGCAGTGCTTCTCTATTTCGAGACCCATTTTCATTGCGGGTGCACGATCGTCAGCATTGAAGTCGGACACCCTCTGATTGTATCTTTTTGATTCTAGAGTTGCATCATAACACAGCAGAAACTGGACTAGCATATTCGCCCAAGATGTATTAACCTTGAACGCGGAGTTAGAACTCTCGCCGCGGGAAGTAGTTTTCATGAGGCATGACATCGGGATCTCTCGGAAATATGCTGGAACCCAAAACTCCTTGATGTTGAACATATCTCTCAGCCAATCATGATTTTCCAGGCCATACTTTTCTAAAAGCTTCGCCCACCTACACTCGAATGTTTCAGGTTTTATGAAAATGTTCCACACGAGTTTATGCAAGGCAGCTCTGACTTTGGTGTTGTCTTCAACGTCACCTACGATCTGAATACGAAAAAAATACATGAGTTCTATGGGAAAAAATACGGAACAAGTTTATGTAAAATATGTTCCCCACAAAGTTCATGCATGTATTTTGGGGAGTTAGGCCAGAAAAATGACAGTTTTACTAGCTTTCCGATTTTATAACCACACAAAAAGTTCATACATTCTTTCCTGTGTGCCTCAATTAAATAATAGCCACCAAATGTCGCAAAAAAACAATTACAACACGTAATTGGGATGGGGGCAGGTTTTCGGATGAGGATTATACCTTGGAGGGCAACTTCTTCATTATGTGCCACATGCACAGTCGATGAAGGGACCCCGTGAAAACAACACTAACAGCTTGCCTCATTGCTGGGTCTTGATCAGTCAACACAAGAGCGGGCTGCTTGTTGTGCGCTTCAAGGAATGAGGTTAGCAACCAACTATACGCCTCTATAGTCTCACAGAACAGAAGCCCAGCCCCAAATGTCACACACTTTTTGTTGTTGTCCACTATAGTAAAGGGGACGAAAATAAGATTGTACCTATAAGATACGCATGAATTTACGATTTCATCTCAATTTTTTTACACGGCTAAAAAAACAAAAAAAACAAGATTTTCTTACGGAATTGGGCAAGTGTACTTACTGGTTTTTTTGGTATGTGGCGTCGAACGCAATAACATCACCAAACGCTTGGTAGTTGAGCTTAGCAATCTCGTCCGCCCAGAACATGTGGCGTAGCTCCCCTTTCTCCACAGTATACCATAAAGTGTTGTTGGGCAAGTGGTTGACCCGGTCCTTCATCTTGTTGATAACTAGTTGAGCATCCATGTCGCCAATGAACATGCGAAAAATTCTTGTAGTCTTCTGCGGTACCCTTGACATTGAGATGCCCTCCCTTCAAAGTTACTTGAAGTTTGTGTGCCACCGAGGGTCCCACCTTGTTGAGGCTAAGCCGATGGATTTTGGATGAAAAATCAAGTTTCCGTCCTTTTTTGTGAGATCTTTATTATACGAGGGAACCATTGGATGATTGTGATGTTCTTCAAAGTGATATAACACCCACGTTTGCGAGGGCTGCACAATCTTGAAACTGATACAAGCTTTGCAGTCGCAAACCCGGAGCGTGAACTGCCTAATCTTTAAAGAGTCTCGTCAAGCGTGTCAAACTTCCTTTTCAGCTGTGGTTTACCATGGTTGGCGCACAAGATGTAACGATGCGTGATAACTCCATGCTTCCTCTTAACAGTTCCCATCCTAATCGAAAACCCGAACCTCTCAGCATACCTATCGTACATCTCAACTACGTCCTGCCATTTCTGGAACACGGCCATGAGTTGTGGCCTAAGATGGGGTGGGGCAAACGGGGTCCAGTAATGCGTGCAGTTGGGGTGAACCAGGACGGGCATTCCTCCTTGCTTTGCTGGCCAGGTTCTACATAGCAAAAAAGAAAAAAAAACAAGTTACAGATGTCGTACCCTTGTATCAAATAAACGTGACAAAATGAATGCAAATTTATTGGTTTTTTCGCACCACATCATGTTATAATTTTTTGATATTTAATCTCAAACATGAAAGAAAACAAAACAAGGTTTAAATGTAGTTGTGGAAAAATGAACAACGACTGGGCCAGTACAACCCACATCAAAACATCCAAGAGAATATTTGTTAACCAAAGACTACTCCATCTAGCAAGTTTTACAAAAACAGATGGCACCATCAAAACAACTTGACCACTACAAGGCCGTTGACAAAAACATAAAATATGTTTTACTAAGTTCACAATCTAGGGTTTTTTTCCCAACAAGAACTTCAAAAAAGGAAATCACAAAAACATAAATATTAAAAACAAAAACCACCAGCCTGACAGATGTATATTACCATTATCATTGACTTGGATCCCTGGGTTTGTAGGAGTGCTGAATACGAACGAAGATGAGCCATGTTCAACATTCACCGGGATGGGTTCTTCAGGTGATATTTGTACGCTAACCAACCTTCAAGCTTGTTCAAAGATCGAGTCGTCTAATGTTGTACACCGAAGGGAAGAAGACCGGAGAACATAGTATCGCCGGGGAGGTGGCCATCAGCTGAAATGATTTGATTAGATTATCAATAATCCCCATAAACATACACAATTACATAATAAACCTCTCTAATAAACACATGACTTAATTAGGTGGCATTTTTTTATTGGACGAAAATGGTTCTCGCGGTTCTCGCAACTCTGTTTGGTTCTCTCTTGAACCGGATCCTATATATATATATATATATATATATATATATATAGAGAGAGAGAGAGAGGGTCAGGATCATGTGAGAAGCACTAGACTAATTAAGAAACTTGAAAAGCATTCTAGACCACACATTTTTTCCAAAGCTTTTCGTAATATACACATATGTATAGTTTAAAATTGACTATACATATGTGTATATTACGAAAAGCTTAGGGAAATGTGTGATCCAGAATGCTTCTCAAGTTTCTCAAATAGGGTGGACTTCTCTTGGGAGCCTTACCCTATATATATAGGGTTAGCAGGGGCGGAACTATAGTATTTGGAGCCGTAGCACGGGCTACGGCTCAACCATGTATTCGTCATGTTTTTTCTTCGGTTTTATACAAATGATACCCCTAAAACATACAAGGATACTTGATTTTACTAAAATCCTATTTTTTCTATAAGCCCAAACATTGTACAACCTGAAAACTTGTTAAATAACTAAGCCCGAATGATAAATGAAGCCCAAATTAACAATAATAGAATTGAAATGAGACCCTAAATATAATTGATAAAGTTAAGTGATTTTGCTCGTCTTATGGTGGAAATCGGAACACATAGTTCTTGTCCTTTGGTTTATTGGGTAGTGAAACTAGCTTTGGTTTTATCGATTACAACGGCAACCGTTAAAAGATATTTTTTTTTCTAAATTGAAGTTTGTCAAGACGGATTTAGACAATCGAATGGGCCTAGAATATTTGAACAAGGCTATGGTTTGTGTGGTCGAAAAAGAATTTTTTGATAAAGTTAAAGACGACGATGTGATAGAACGATTAGCTATGAAAAAAAAGAAGAGGACAAATCTAGGCATTTTTTTTTACTTTATTTATTATCTTTTTTTTTATTATATGATTGCACGGTAAAAAAATTTTGGGATACCCCTAAACTAATGAGCTAGTTCCGGCACTGAGGGTTAGGGTAAAATGAAAACCTATACGGGTTGTGAGAACTTAGAGAACTCGTCCTTACGAAAGGTTCTTTTCAAAAATTTGTTACCAAAAATCCTAAAAATATAAACTTTTCCAAAAAAAACATGTTTTTTTTTCATTTACGGCACTTGTAAATGCTGTAAAAAGTGATATCATGCTTATGTGATTACCAATATACTGTAAAGGGACCAAAAAACACCATTTCGAATTTTTTTAATTTTTTTACGGCATTGTTTTCCAACATTTTAATTTAGGGGTGTGAAAAATATGGTGGTAAAACTTGCACGAAAAGGTCGAGTTCTCTAAGTTCTCACAACTCGGAGGGGTTTCCCTTGATCTTTATCCTGATCCTGTATATATATATATATATAGGAATCGATTCAAATGAAAACCACCATGAGTTGCGAGAACCGTGAGAACTTTTTGATCCGGGGCGAGTTGGGCCAAAAATATTTTACACAAACGTAGATGAAAATATTATAAACACATCTGTAAAAAAAATTTAAAATAATATTTGTCGAATCGTTTGTGCAAAAAAATTTTGGCCCAACTTGCCCCGGATCAAAAAGTTCTCGCAGTTTTCTCAACTCGTGGTGGTTTTCATTTTAACCCATCCAATATATATATTTTATACATATATATATACATATATATATACATATATATATATATGGTTAGGATCATGTGAGAAGCATGCTGGACCACACATTTTTTCAAAACTTTTCGTAATATACACATATGTATAGTTTAAAATTACTATATACATATGTGTATATTGCGAAAAGCTTGGAGAAATGTGTGGTTCAGAATGCTTCTCAAGTTTCTTAAATAGGGTGGACTTCTCTTAGGATTCCTACCACATATATATAGGGTAGGATAGTGTAAAAAAGGCCTAAAGTGTGAGAAGTGTAAGAAGTGTTTAAACCATTAGATATTTAATCTAATGGTTGAGATCAATCGGAAACGAATCGTAAATTGTGTTTTAATTATTTGGGCTAATTTGAAAATTATAAAGGTAATAGTGTCTTTAGATAAACGGTGGCGGTTATTCCTATAATAAAGGGTGACGGTTATGGAAGGTTATCAATTAACGGATAACACTATAATAAAGGGTGACGGTTATTCCTATAATAAATGGTGTCGGTTTTGAAAGGTTATCAATTAATTGAATTAAAGAGAAAATTACTTGTTTACCCTTTTGAAATAATTTTGATTGAGGACACATGTTATCTTCACAATATTTCTCACACTTCTTACACTTTGGACACTTTGTACATGATCCACTACCTATTATATATATATATATATATATATATATATAGGGGAAGGTTCATGCGAGAACCACCTTTATTGAAAAATAAAATCTAAAAAAATAAAAAAAAAGTACTCAAATACATGTTTTTTGGTTAGTAGTATCTAGTGGTTGATGGTTTAGTTATAGTTGTCACTTTATGATTTAATATGTTGATTGGATGGTATAAATGGTGATGATATACATGTAATAAAGTGAAAATATTGGTATTGTATTATAGATGGTGGGAGGTAATGGTATTGTATTATAGATGGTATGGGTAATGGAATTGAATTATGGATGGTATGATAGATGAAAGAAAAAATGTATTCAAAGTAGTGTACCAAAACACCTTATTTCATGTTGATACATATAGATGCACATGTGCATTTATAATATTGGCAACGTAAAAAGTAGTGTATTACAAATGGTAGTGTAAATGAAAGTACAATTGTCTAATATTTGTAACGTATCACGGGATTTGTCAAAGAAATGATACATATGCACATGTGCATGGTAGTGTATTATGGATGAAATAATAGATGAAAGAGAAAGTGTATTCAAAGTAAACACCTTATTTCATGTTGATACATATATATGCACATGTGCATTTCTGATTTTGGCAACGTAAACATTAGTGTATTACACGTGGTAGATAAAAGTACAATTGTCCAATGTTTATAATGTATAATGAGTTTGTCAAAGAAATGATAAAAATGCACATGTGAATGGATAACTGTTAATCAATTTTTTTTTTTTGAAAAAATTTTATTTTTTTTGTTGAAAAAATATAGCGAATTTTTCAAAAAAATATTAAAAAAAATTTGGGTGTTTTTTAGATTTTTTTAGGTATTGCTGTTTGCGTTCACACTGGTTCTCGCGGTTCTCACAATAAAGGGTGGTTTCTAACGGATCCTTCTCCTATATATATATATATATATATATATATATATATATATATATATATATATATATATATATATATATATAGGGTTAGGATCATGTGAGAAACACTAAGCTAATTGAGAAACTTGAGAAGTATTCTGGACCACACATTTTCTCAAAGTTTTTCGTAATATACACACATATATATAGTTTAAACTTGACTATATACATATATATGTATAATTCAATATACATATATGTATATACTCAATTCAAAAATATATTATGTGTATATTACGAAAAGCTTGGGAAAATGTGTGGTCCAGAATGCTTCTCAAGTTTCTCCAATAGGGTGGACTTCTCTTAGGATCCCTACTATATATATATATATATATATAAACCAACAACCTAACTCTCTTTCGCTCCCCTTTAAATTATCAAAGAACTATTTATAAATGTATTATATAGGTTTCGTAACTCTACCAAAAACATGATCCTTATAAAATAAAAACCTTGATTATGGGAGGCTTGGACGCTTATTTTTAACCTTTAATTCTAAGTTCAAATACAACTCATTATTGTTCACTTATTGAATACAATGTTTCTAGGCTAACCATTATTTCAATAAATAGATATGATAATAAATAAGTGAACACGAATTATAGAAACTAAAACTACATTATTATCCCTAGTTCATGAAGTATTAGCATTTAGCATAAAACAAGTGCATTTAAGATCGGGCATTGAGCACATGATTTTGTTTAATGGCTGATAGATGGCCTATGGCCCAATAGGGACTAGTAGGTATCCACTTGGTTTGCTTCATGGCCCACGGCCCATCATATATGGGCTTTAGTGCCCCGTCAGTTGTCAGTACGAACTATCATAATCATTGCCGACGCCCGACGGGGTGCATTTTAGTGACTCAATTTTAATTCTCTTTTCTTAATAAAGGAATTGTTAGATGAAGTAAAACAATAACATTTAATTAGGTTGTCTAATAATTATTTATCATATCTTGCCCAAATTATTATTTTTAACAGAAAACCAAATAAAAGCCAATGTATCCGGATAATCTAATGGCAAAAGGGGACCTCATATGTCTGCGACGGTAGACAACGTTGGATAGCCCAAACCCACCATCTACGGTTTTGGGAAAACCTGTTGTCCAAAGGCACACTACACTAAAACCCAATTAGAATCGAATTTGAACATGAAACCGATGGTCTCAAACCCAAATCTTCACTTCCCCTTCAATATCAATTGAGCAATAGCACATTGGTTTCTTGCGTGAAATATTATTAGACAATATATTTAAAGAAAGATAAAATGTTTCTTGCGGTTCATAAAAACAAAGATGAAATATTTGTTAATAATATATATTTTACTAAATAAATAAGTGTTTTGAGTAGCGTTAATAAAAATGTAAAAAGATATTATTTGAGTAAAATGAAAAAGGTCATAATATTTTATTTTATATAACATATAAATATGTTCTTTTATTGCATCAAAATTGCTCATTCAATTTCTTATTCCTACTTTACATACCAAACATTATATATATCCGAAATTTTAGAAATATCAATTTTTTTTTTTCTTGAAATTTCACGGCCCCTTTGTGTTTAAAATATAAGATATTGTGTGGGAAAGATTCAACCCCAAACCGCCAATCTACCCTTTGACATATGGGCGTCAAGTACGTTTTTTTTTATTTGGTTATTTCACTTGTCCCAACTCCCAAGTGCCACGAAGGGTCACTTCTCATTATATTATATTATACACCAAAGATTAATTCATTCATTCATTCAATACCTAACAAAAAAAAGAACTACACTTGATTTCATCCACGAAGGGTCGCTTCTCAAAGTTTTTCGGGTTTCTCATTCATATTTTACATTGGTGTTTAGCCGTAAATTTAATTTAAAGATTATATTGGGTTGATAAAATTTCATACGTAAATAGAGTTATAACTTGTGAAAGATTTACTAGAATTTCTTGCATTCTTATTCTACATAAAATGCAATATGAAGAATTATGATTATATTGGCATTGAAAAAAAACTCATTTGAGTTGAGTTTATTTTTATGTTATCAAGAGTCTTATAAATAATTGAAGATAATTGAGAGTAAACTTTTTGTTATTCACATAATCTATTATCTTGCATTTCTTAAGTCAATGGTGCCACGTTTCACCTGTCACATCCTCAATTTTCACTAGTAGAGTTTTACTGCGAGGCGCGTGACAAACTAGAATCTAAGACTGAGACACCATCATATAGATTGACCTCTGTATGAATAAATATACATTTTCAAACCATTGAGTATGATGCAGAAGTGTAAAGGGAAAATGTAAAGTAAACTGTGCGCTAAACATACGCCCAAAATAAATTTACAAAAGTCTATAAAATGAAACCATGCAAATTATGAAAATGGTTTTGACACTCCATGTTGTGCATCCTACCAGTGAGTAATACCTTAGCGACCTAAGAAAGATATGCAAGAAAAAGTGTCAATACAAAGGCGGGGAGTGAGTTCACAGGTTTTGTTACATAACAAATAGTTTCAGAGTTATCAATTAAAAGCAGTAATGTTATATCTATAGGTAGCTGGCTTAAGCGTTATGTCATTAAGTGTTTGTAACTGAAGCCGATGTGTTATGCGTTGTCGCCATGTTATCATGCCTATCACTGAACAATGGTGGAGTGTTAGAAAATTTTACACCTGTTCGACCTTGACCAGTCGGGTTAGCGCGACTAACCCAGGTAGGGCTTGTCATACCCAGTAGTACTACTAAAAGTTCTTCGCTATCCAATACTAATAGTCCTAGAATGTAAGGACTTACCTTGTGATATGTGGCACTATAATGACCATAACTGATATAACAAAACTATATGTTTAACATGTTATTTTACCGTAACCTGGTGCATTCTTTCTCCCTCTGTGTGTAAGTAACTTAAAAGAGTATAGGGGCCGTGAACACACCTTAGAGTGCTCAGCAAATAGTTAAGTAACTACGGGTAGTTATGGGTCAATTGCATCCTGATAGGTTTACCATTTTATGCTTAGCTAAGTTATTAGGAAATCACAGTGTTTTCATGTCGGCATTCATAACACATACAAGTACTCATACTATAAATTCTCATGTTTCACACGTGTACTACCATGCACATCATCCTAATCAACAATAAAAGACAATGTCACTTATGTACATTCATACATACTACTGGTTATGTGCATGTGTTCATTTTCGGTTAAAATTTCACATACCATGTTCAATGGCATTTATTTAGGTTTCACATTGCAAGAACACCTTGCATAACTAAATAGATACACTCTTTAATGTTAACACATAGTTTCAGCAGTTTCAGCTCAGTGTTAGCTTTTTAGTCGGTTTGTGGAATTTTTTTACCACCTACACATAACTATATAGATACAATCTTTAATGTTAACACATCGTTTCAGCAGTTCCAGCTCAGTGTTAGTTTTTAGCCGGTTTGTGGATTTTATTTACCATACTAAACAGTGCAGAAAAATTATGAATATATTATGAGACATGTCAAATAGTCCATATGGGTTTATGTAATTTTCTTGGGTCCTGAACACTTATTGAAAATTTTATGAAAAATCCTACTCCACATAAAGGTCAAAATTGTCATTTTCTAATGACAGTTTATCATTTAACTTATAGAAAAATCTACGTTGATCCGATTGACAAATTCCCAGTTGGAATGTCTCATAAACTCCTATAGTTATCTATTGTAAAAATTTCAAGCCCTAACTCTAAATATTGACCATGTTATAGCCCTCTTCATGAACCCATGCTTTAACCTTTGGTTTCGTTTTAAACTTTTGAATGACCAAGACCCATTGTAAAAATGTGAAACTAGGTTGGGTGCCTTTAGACTAAAAAATGACGCAGTTTCATTAAGTTTTGGCCAAGATATGGCCTTCACAAATCGACACAAAAATCCTAATTAGAATTTGTTTACCTAATGGACTTAACAAAAATGTGTACAAAGTCATTAACATAATTTCAGCCATTTAGCACATATCCTATCAAAATCATGCTTCTATGCAAAACCCTAATCTCTATACATATGCACACCTACTCGATTCACATATCAGTTATACACACTATACACAAGACTTCATGGACATCATACAACCATACATCCAACATACGATTTCTCAGCAAACCTACATCCATACATATGCACATAAACATCCGATTATACACACATGAACATGTATTCATACAAAAGCACAAATCACATATATATACAATACACATAACATGATGATGGTTTGAACAAAAAGATGGGGTTTCTCGAAGAGAAAGGCCGCGAGGGAGAGAGGTTCGAGAGAGTGTATGATTCGAGAGAGAGGAGAGACCCGAGAGAGAGAGAGAGAGAGGTGTGTCGTGAGGGTGATATGCGCGGGTTAGGTTTGGGAGATTATAAAACAAGTTTTGATATTTAGTTTGTTATTTCACACATCTAGTCCCTCATGTTTCTAAAAATTGAAACTTGTATAGAAAGTTAACAATTTAACTTTGTATGTATGCCAAGACTAGTCCCTCTAGTTTATATTAGTTTCCGCGTGTTATAACCTACACATGTGATACAGATGCATGTACAAGTGTTCTTAAATTACATATATTTAACTGAGAAAAGTTAACGATGCTAACCTGAAAGTGTGGGATGTCAAAACCTATTTATGCTTATATCACTTGAGACCATCTGAGACTCACAAAAGCATCAAGTCAAATAATACTAAAGGGATAACATCCTCATAGACCGAACCAGAAGCACACTATGTGGCATCTAAGGTTTTGTCATACGAAAAAACAAACATGAAAATGACTTATAGGAAGCACAAGTATAGGGAAACATCCCAACACAAAAATCAGAGTATAAAACTGAATTACGAATATATCTTCGGACGAACCAACAAGGGACCACCAATGTGAGATTAGGGTGGGGACCAAAAAAGAAGTCCATATCCGCAAAGGTACTAAAATAACTAGATTTTTCGTACAAGCTACGATTTGGCTTAATTCCATCACTTTCTCTCTCTCATACTTACTTTCCTTGTCTACAAATTACCAATTAGCACATATGAGGATGGTCACATAGAGACTTCCCCTTGCCATTTCCCAAATTTTAAACATAACTCAAGAATACCAATATAGATCCCTGGGATCCATAGAATCGATGACAAACACAATACATCATTCGTGATTGAGACGGAAACATAAACGAGAACTAGTAGAAGTAGGAAAACTTTTTCATTCATTAAGCGACATCGATTACATTCGAAAGAGTACACATCCTACAACCTATACAAACTAATCACAAAGACCTAAACACATAGTTTCACGATACACACACTACTTCTTCTCCCTAGCTCTCAAGCTACTCATGCTTGGAATGCTTTGCTTGAAATCAAATGTTACAAACGCATTCCTATTTATACAAAGCTAAATCCTCAATTTCTCCTAAATCCTCTTTGACCATAAGTTTGGAAGCTTTTCCAAACTGAGTTTTTTTTTTTTTCACCCAAATGGGTGTTGTGGAGAAAAATAATTACCAAAAATAGGTGTTTTATAAAGTATTTACCAAAATGGGTAATTTTGCTTAAAATTTAATAATTCTTTTATTTTAATAAAAACAAGGAAACTCACTTGAATACTAATCATCGAGAAACATTACAAACCTATTCATTCATCTTTTTCATCTCCAGAAGAATCTTGAGATTTGGCTTTCTTTGTTGTGTCAAATCATTGTAGTTCGAAATGGTGATCGGCTAAATAATTTAAGGAATGAAAAAAGTCAAAGACTTGGGGGTGGGTACCTGCGAAGCATAAATCGGAAGTGGATGAACACAAAGATTATGGTCTATGCTTTCTTTTTGTAATCAAGACCGACATGAAAGAAGGTTAAGAAGCTTCATGAATTTTACAAATCTATTTTTTGCTAGTATCTATTTGTTTCCTCTGTTTTCTTGCTTCAGTTCGAACTCACCCGTCATTTGTGTTTCCTCTGTTTTATAGATTTTTGTTTTGTTATCAAATTCCTTTTTTTTTTGCTTTGATTTACAGATTTACAAGAAAAAGCAGTTTTTCAAATGGAAATCAAATGATTCATGGGTTTTCCATTAAATATTTTTTTATTGGGGTTTTCAAGTGAAGAAGATGACATATTTGATCTAAAAGATGAAAATGGTTGATTTGTGTCAAACGAGTGTTGGCAATAGAGTTTACAAGTGAGTTTGTTTTATAGTTTATTGAAAATAAAAGATAAAATGTACTTTAGCCAAAAACACCGATAGTGGTAAATATTTTATAAAACACCCATTTTGGTAATTACTTTTTTCCACAACACCCATTTGGAAAAAAAAACTCCTCCAAACTTATGCTAAATATGCATTGACTCTAGGTCCACTAACACTTGGACTTTTCACATAATTGATAAAGCTACAGTTACCA
The DNA here is from genome assembly GCA_947069175.1 of Scalesia atractyloides. Taxonomy (NCBI): domain Eukaryota; kingdom Viridiplantae; phylum Streptophyta; class Magnoliopsida; order Asterales; family Asteraceae; genus Scalesia; species Scalesia atractyloides. The sequence goes on from CAMTDV010000016.1 coordinate 45,596,073, forward strand.
TGCGTGTTGCTGCACTTACAACCACGCCAGTCCATAGCCTGCAATTCTTTGTGGCTTCAGTAGCATAATCCGGCTCCAAACTTTTTTTCATTAATTCTTTGTTTCTTATAGCTATGTTAAAATAAATGACAAGATTGACTATTATATGAGATGGGATAAACAAGAATGATGAACTTGAGTTTTCTCAAGCTCTAACATATGGAAATTCACTTCTCACTTGCAACACAGACTTTCCTAGGCAACTATGCGGTTATCAACAAAAGGAAGATGCCCTTCGTGGTTGTAGACATGCCTATTCATTTGTGCAACTTCCGGTACAAATACTTTTTCATTCAAAAGACCTTTAAAATGCTCGGTAAACATATACCATTATCGCAACCACTGCCCCTATACCATCAACAACTTACAGCATATCCTACCATTCGTTTAGGAGATATGAAATCCACCAGACCACACAGAGTAGCAGTGTAAGCCCAGTAAGCCCAGAATTCTACCAGCTACGCAATAGTAAGCCCAGAACTTCTCTACTCCTATTTATAGAAAATTTAGGAGAACTCAAATAGACGACTTATCGATGCCTTATCGCCAAACTCCTTATTATCCAAGTCAACATTCTCTCGTCGAATAACCGAGGTTTGGTTCCATAGCAAGTTCAACATACTGGCTAACGTTGGCAGGTACGACGGCACGACCGATCTAAATGAAACATGCACATTATTATTGGTGTCAGAGAAGTTAAACAATGGTCATTACTATCAAGGTGCCATAGGTCCCCAAAACCTTAAAAGGTGTGGCACATGTGTGGTTTACCTATCTGAATGGGAAATCTAAATTTGAGGACTTCTGAAACATGTTCCTAAAGAATTTTAGCCAACAACATTGGTGATTCAAAAGAGATTACAACGATCCATGACAATCGACGAAGGGATCGTGAAACAGTAGAAAAGTTCCTTATACGATATAACAAAGAAAACATGTTGGTAACTTGGTAACTGGTGCGGGGGATCAATTACACATATATGGATTCCGTAATGGGTATGAAACACCCAACTCGTGAATACATGAGAACTTTCCCAAAGTCAATGCAGGTGTTAAGAGCATGCGAAAGCATTCGTTCAGGGAAAGGGGCGTGTTAAAACATAAAAAGATGTCGACAACCAAAACACAAAACAAAAAGCACATTGGAAAAAACCGTATGTCGCACCACAAAAGAATACAAACAATTGGAATAAACAACGATTGCAATCTTAGTTATTTTCGGATAGTAATCAAAGTTTCAAGGCAAAGGGAACAAGTGAAAGATACGACTCCTATCCTGAACTCTCAAAAACCACTGCTGAAATTTTAAGTTTCGAAAATATACAATATCTCGTACCACCAAAACGAAAAAGGCCATGATACGAAAAAATATCGAATCCTAAAAATTGAAACTGAAAACACTATCTAGTCGTGAAAGTTATGCCACCTTGTGAAAGATATCAAAGGCAAACACTGAAGTACGAGAAAACCAAAATGATCAAATGAATATAGACATGATTCAAGCCATAGGGGGAGGAAAAAGAAAGAGATGGTGCACTCAGAAGATTGGATGTGACAACCAATCTCGTTTCCTCATCCTCACAAAGAGGAAAAGAAGGTCTAGTAAGTATTTATGGTATGTTGTCGGACATAACATACCAAGGATGTATGTTCATAGTGGCAATGCTTTTGAGATCATGTATTCTCAATGTTTCAAACAACTCAATGAACAAACAAAACAAAAGTTGGTTGAGGATTCAATCCCATGATTTAGCTTTTTTAGGGAGCTAGTTAAGCTAACGTGCCAAATCACTTTACCAGTAACATTAGAGAAGAAGGACAAAGAAGACTATCTTTAACATTCTTGGTTTTCGATGCTCATTCGACACACATCATTTGAGGACGAGTGGGCCTTAGGGCTTTTGCTACGACTAGTTCCACCATCTATATGATCATTAATTCCCCACAGAAAAGTGAATTGATACCTGTTTTATGAGATCCATATGCAAAATGCTGAGGTTCGAATAGTTTATGGAGGAGTCTAACAACTCAACAAAGGGTGAGTAACTAATTGATGAATGGGTGATAAACCCAAAGTGTTTTGGACCGGAATATTTGGTCGGAGCACAGTTTCTAGATTTCTTTAAGACACAGTTGTGGGAAATACTATCTTCTTGGCTCGATGTTTTTGCATGGCAACAAGCAGATATGATAGGGGTACCACACAACATTGTTGAACATTATTTGAACACATATAAAGTTAGGAATCTTGTGTAACCAAAGAAACGTATCATGTGACTAGAATGAAGTAAAGTCATGCTTGAAGACGTCTAAAAACTACTAGATGTAGGAAATTTCCTTACCAAACTTGGGTCACAAATCCGGTGATGGTGAAAAAACCAGATGGCACATGGAGAACGCGTGCTGCCTTCAAAGATCTTAATAATACATGCCCACAAGATTGCTACTGATTATCTCAATAGCCATCAAAATAGATGCTTTGGCTTGCAATTGTTTAAAATGTTTTTTGGACGCTCACAAGGGATATCATCAAATTCCAAAGACAAAGCATGATGAAAATAAAAATGCATTCATCACAAGCAACGACTTATATTGTTACACAAGGATGCCTTTTGGGTTGAAATAATGAAGTGAGTATGAGGCCCTATTGGCCAGACTCCGCTTGGCAAGACAATGAGATACTCAGTGTTTGATAGCGCATGTAGATTCCCTTTTAATCTCAAGCAGATAAAGGGGGACTAAGAAGCAAGAGAATCACACATTGTCTAATAGCTAGCACAGTCACGGCAAGTAATGAATAATTTTGAAATGTGTAAAGTAAAACACATCACGCATAATAAGAACAAAAAGGTAGGTGTACTCAGCAATTTAGCTTTTGTATCTTTCAGTCAGTTAGCAAAAGAGGTTCATGTCAAAATACATAATGCACCATCCATTGGAAAAAAATGAGATCCTTCCTATTGAAGTAGCACTCTAATTGTGGATGGCACCAATATATGGTTTCTTACTAACAATATACCACCAGAAGAAGCATGAAAACTCCACGTGAAGTCCTTACAATATCAAATGCAAATTGAAAATTTGTATAGAAAAACTTTCTTGGGTCCTTTATTACGATGCATTAGGTTAGAAGAGGCAAACTACGTGATTTTATCACAAGAAAAGGGGAATATGGGGAATTTATTCCGGATATTGCATGGTCGCAGGCAAGGCGTGATACTTTCGACCTGTTATACACCAAAGTGCAGTAACCGAATTACAAAGTCTTGAACATTGCCAAAGACATGCACCAGTAAAGTATGAGGGTAAAAAAAATATATTTCTGGTTTCATATGCCTTATCCTTCCAAAGTGGGGCATTAATATTGTGGTACCATCCCTCGAAGCTGCAGGAAAAGTTAAGTTCTACTCGTAGCCATTAGCTATTTAACAAAGTGGCTTGAGGCTAAGCCACTAGCCACGATCACTGGGCAACAAGTTAAAAGGTTCATTTGGGAGCAAATCGTGTGTAGATTTGGCCTCCCCTGTACATTGTCAGTGATAATGGCTAACAATTTGCAGAAAATCCTTTCAATTAACAGTGTGAATAGTTACACATTAAGCAGGTCTTTGCTTTGATTTAACACTCATAGGCTAAAGGCCAGAACGATTGTAACAATAGAAGTGTAGTGGAAGAAACAAAACATCGTATGGGAAAAGAACATGGCTAGGTTGGTGAGTTAAGCAACGTACTTTGGGCACACATAACAATGCCCAAAAAAGGTAATAGTGAAACACAATTCAGTCTAACTTATGGTATGGAGGCCATCATACTTGCAGAGATCGAAAGTGTACCACATGAGTAATGCAACCAACTGAGAATGATAATGACGACTAATGACGAAACCTAGATCTATTGTAAAAATGAACAATGTAGCAGCTATAAGAGAGGCACGCTACAAAACAGGGATGGAAAAATGCTCGTGCAAAAAAAAATATTATTTCAAGATAGGGGATTATTTCATGAGTAATAATGAAGCAAGAAGGGCCGAATCAACTAGTAAGCTTGGCCCACGATGGGAATGACCATACCACATCCATGGTGCAAATAGCTATGAGCTAATAGAGCTCTCATATCTCGATGACTCCCATTCCCCACGCTTGGAATAAATATCATAACTCCTGGTCTAAAGCGAGCAACGGTATCACATAATACGCAAGAGGGTTACACGAGCCCAGAGCCCACAGTCGAATTAAAATAAAAATTGAAGTTTGACATAGTCTATTATTACAAGGGAGTCTTGGTTACAAAGTTGCTTGAAGAAATCAAAACAGACGTGTTCCTTTGGGTGGAAAAACCGGTCAAAATTACAAATACTCAAATGTTTCAATTGGTGTAAAATTATTTTTGTGAGTATTTATTTTTGTAACTTTCAAATAGTTCTTTTATCTAGCTCCTAGGTCTCTTCTTTACCGCTATTAGAATAAAAAGAAATTAAAGTGGCCTAGAATTTATTGAAGTGAGTCCTACAAATTGCAATCACATCCGAGCATTGCACGTGAAGGTTTTGCGGTTATATCAAAGAATTAAATACTGAATATTACTTTATACTTAATACCTTTCATTTAATATGAGATAGTGATGCTTCTTTTAACTTTTAGCATTCATACATTCTTATGTTATCTATGCATATATCATAAATATTTTGTAACTCTCGAATTTAAAATGAAAAATTTCGTTTGTATACCCTTTCAATAAAAAACATAACAACTGCATCTTTTGCTCGAAGGGTCACATAACAAAGGTCTTATCTTTATCGACCATAAAAGTTATCTTCTCTATCAACTATATCTAGTCTATCAAAGTTATGTTAAAAAGTTGATGTTTTATAGATAATCAACGAATTTAATTTTGATGATGATCGAAGGTAAACAGAACCTCTTAACCTTACTTGGTTCCACCCCTGATGATCCCATCCACCTTACAGACTATTTACTATATAAGTTCATATTAAATTGTTAAGTTTTTTTTTTTTTTTTGGTAGGAATCGAATAATATAAAATGAGAGAATAGGTGATGCTATTGGTCTGTAGGATCAGGAATGAGTGAACAGAAAAGTAATGAACATATTTGTTTTAATATACTAACAACCTTAATATATATCCGCTAATTGTTCGGTTGGCGAAAGACAAAATGGTAACTGTGAAAGATATGGATATGGGACTAGAACAAAGTGCCTGCAAGTGTCGAAGAAATAGCCGAGATGGAGATGCAAGATCGAATGGTCGTTTGGAGATGGGAAGAGCGCAAATAGACATTTTTTTACGGTTAAAGAAGTTAGCGGAAAGCTCGCTGCACGACTGGATCTAAATTGTCTGGCGTCGGACTTTTGGTGGAACAACTTGGTCAGAAATAATGTAAACATGTTTCTCTAGAGAGTAATCGACAAGAAGATACCGTCTTCGATGGCACTCGTGAAAAGGGGGTTGCCAATGCAATTGGTAACATGTCCATCGTGTGGTATTGCAGATGAGTCTGCATAACACATCCTTCTAAAGTGTCAAGTGGCACGAGATATTTGGAACCAGATCCTATGGTGGATAAAAGCATCGACAAATCAGAACTGGAACATGGTAAAAAAAAGTATTACTAAGTGCAGGCAAGAACGGGGCTTCAAAGAACAGAAAAAAAGTAGATCATGCAGTGTATTCGTAAACATTTTGGAGCATTTGGATTAGCACCTACAAAATAGTCGAAGAGATAAAGGAAAGGTCGTACAAATGGCTAACAAATAGATCAAACATCTTGGGCGTATCATGGAGCGACTGGAGACAGTTTAGCTTAAACTCTTAAAATTGTTGTTGTATGTTTTTTGTTTAAATGGTTTTCTGTAATGGACAAGCCATTGTAGCACCTCGCTGTAGTTGGGTTTGTTTTGTGTTATAATAAAAGTGATCCCCGTTGTCTATAAAAAATGTATCAATACACATATATGAGTGATTAATTTACGCATATGTAACTTATTAATAGACCTTCAAGTTCTTATTTCTCCGGATTCCCTTTCGGTTCCTCAAATGTATGAAAAATGATGTGATTCGAGTTTGAATTTATCGTAAAAAGGTGTGTAGTATGATAGAAGTGATAATGAAAGATTTAACAACTTTGTTGAAGCTAGAGGTATAGAATGGAGCCCTAGGGGCTTCATTGTACTACCTCAGCTTCACCTCACCAATAGTGGCCCTCTTTTAACTTGAGGGTATGGGATAAAACCTCTTCTCTTTCAATAGTGCCCCCTTCACACACATCATCTCGTTGTTGCTCACCATTGGAACCACGACTATTCAATAGCACCCATGTTATGGTTGGGGGCGCTATTAATGAAAAAGTTACTAAGATGGCATGGGGATGATGCCCTACCCTGGAGTATGAGTATGGCAGTTTACGAAAACTAAAAAAAGAAATCGATTTTAATAACTTTAGTATATTTATAAAATTGTTATTATCTTAATTTCAGCCATGATCAAATAAAAAAATGTGATTGGTTTTCTTAAAGTGAAAAAACAAATACAATGGAAGAAAAAAATAACAAATCATTCAAATTTCAGTAAAAATTTCCTTGTATACCACATTGGTTGTTTTATTTGTAACATTTCTATCTTTATCTAGTACAAATAACTTAACATCAACTCTGCTTTTTACTCTTGATAATGTGACATATAGTTGACCATGTGAGAAAACGAGATATTTAAGATACAATCCAACCCTTGATAGAGACTGTCCTTGACTTTTGTACAATCTTCCTTTTTTTTCATTAGTTTCAAAAGTTTGTTTAACTTTAAATTCACAAAGATTAAATCCATCAGAATACCATATTTTATCGGTAACAAATCCTGTAATAGTTCCAACAATTACTACTTTTTAGCCTGATTTTGAATACAATAAAAAAAATACTAACACATCTATAATCATTAGACTTAAATAAGAAAATATGATGGAAGTTTATTACTTTCTTTTGGAACCAAGATAAGCAATGAATGTAAAACCATTCTTGTTAAGAAAATCATCTCTAAAAAATGAGATTGTATATGAACCAACTTGGGTACTTGACTCGGTTAGAAACAATTTTTTTTTGCAAGAAGCAAAAAATATTGAAAACAACACAGAAAGTCAACATAAATACATCTGAAAAAAACATAATTCGAATTTCACTACAAATTTTCTTATAGACCCATTGGTTGTCTTGTTCTTCATATTACGTCTTCTAGTATCCACTTGTAGCTTTATGAACTTATAACATTCACCAGCATTTCGATAATCGTCATTAACAGAGACAACTATGTAACAGTTATAAATAGAATAACGGACAAAAATTAATAAACTGCAATATTTAATATAATATGTATAAGTGACATGTGTATGATATTAAGAGTATTATGAAAAGAAAAGTTGTAAAATAAAAAAAATACCATTTGAAATGTGAATGAAGTAGAAGATGCATTCAAATAAAAAATGTTGTAATATTTTTAGAAATGAGGATATATTTGTGATGTAGTTAGTTATTTAAAAAAGGATACAATTTAAATATTTTTTTTAATTCGGTTACTTATTTATATAAGGAAACAATTTAAATAATTTTAAAATATACGTTTAAAATACTAAATGGTACCAAAAATTTTAAAATTTAACTTTTCAAATTTTAAAATTAATTTGAAAGTTAAAAACCGATATTTACCATATTTAGGTAATATCAATTTTTATATTACCTAAAATATAATTTGGTGATTAATTGATTGATTGAAATCTATATTAAGTTTGCTAGTTTTATATAATTAACAAAACTTAAGATTTAAAAACAAAGATTTAAAATACTATTTGAAAACATATAAAAAACAATATGTGTATTGTTTAAAGAAATGACGATTACGAATATATATATTCTATTAATCTATATAAATGTAAAGGAGTAAAGCTGTATAAGAGTTATAACAAAAATGCTTGCTATAGAATTCCTCTTGTTGTCCGATACAAAATATAAAAAACCATGAACCGTTTTGAAGTTGTTTGGTAAACCTATTATGAAAAAAAAATAACATATTAAATTTTTAAATAATAAAATCAAGTTTAAAAGAAAAATCAAACTACCATGATTAAATTTTGGTTGTATACGTAAATACTGATGAAAATATGTAATTAACTAAATTTGGAAAATGTTTTAAATCTTATGATTTAAATCATGATATAAATACCCCATAATTTTGGTATTCAAATATTCATGAGAGAAAATTAGGAGACAAGATATGTAAGGTTTTATAAAATTTGAAATTTGAATTTTCACTAATTTTGAAAATCTTTACAAAATTTAATATTAATTTAAGTTTCTAAAAAAACGTTTAAATTATTTACAAAAACAATTAATGTTAATTTAGGAAAGAAGTTTTAGACTTTTTATATAAAATCCTCAACTAAATAACCCGCTACTATTTTATAAAGAAACAACTTCTTGGATCATTTCATTGTACCACCGTCTGTAAACTAAAAAAATTATTAGTTTTGGATAAAATTGTGACACACTTACTCTACCCGTCTACATTTTGTTCTCATAACTTGATATGAAATGGATTGTACAACGTATAACTGATGTTAAACAAAAATAATAAAATTTAATGTGGTGATGTCATTATCTAAACATAAAAATAAACAAATAATCTAATAAAAACAAAAAAATTATGAAAATGAGTCCAGCCCATAACCAACAAAAGAATTGCAAGGCAAGAATCATCTGTAGTATCAAGTCATTAGAATGAAAAAAAAATCAAGGTTAGGGTTCGAACCTTCTGTTGTAGGATTATCGATGCCTGGAAGTTAAACGAAGACTATTTTACGTAAAAAATTCTTGAATGCTTATTGAAAAAGCTTGAATCTATTTAAAAATAAAAAAAAATCATATTACGAAAACATTAAAGTAAAATGATGCGGAGTATGAGAAAAAAACAAGAAAAATACGGATATGATGGATTTAACCTACATAATATTTAACATATATTTTGAACATCATAATAGACTGATTATAAACGATGTTTTCATAACATAATTTGTGAAATCCTTACCAAAGACTTCTATTGCTTGTTCCATATGTAGCGTGTAAATCTGTAAACCATCGTAACTTACCATGCTAACAGTTTAACACAAAAACAAATTCAAATTCATTATAAATAATCATTATTAACTGAAAAGAAAAAAATGGTATTTTTCAATTTTATAAATCAAACTAATTTACAGAGCATTAAACAGGGAACCAACCAAATGAGATTCAACAAAAAATTATATATACAATATGAAGGTTAACTAACTTAACATATTTCGACAAAATCAAAACTGAAAGAGTACTCTACAAAGATTTTTAAATCAGAAGTTTTTATTTATTTATTAAAACCTTTGCGGTAAGATCTATCTTTTTTAATGCCAACAACACGGAATATTCGTTTGAATGCTCAAACGATCAAAACACAGTCATATAATACATATTATATCACCAAACAGAGAATATCGATGTTTTTACTCAAATACGAAATAGAAACATTCACTTCATTACCGACATCAATCTTTAATCTTTTCCGAAAGAACAGTTTATTCAATCGATAAAACATGACAGTTTATTCACTCGATCAAAACACATCATCTATACAAAAGTTACATCAAATGACAAAAAAACTAAATGAATCTAGGATGTAATGGAAATACCGTCTATTAGATGATTCCGAAAGTGAAGATTTCGAAGCTGGTAATCGCCAGAGAGATTTCTTGAGAGAGAATTTTGAAGAGAGATTAGAGTTCATGAGTTTATTTTGAGTGTTATATTACACAAAAATGCATATTAGGAAAGTTTTAATTAACGGGTCGGGTCATTTGGTGGCTCCATAGGGTAATCCAAAAAAAATAAGGAGAGTAAAAGGGTTTATGAAAATGGCGGGAAAACACAATTGAGGTAAAACCAGGGAGTGATACATATCCCTTATTGGTTTCTTTTATATAATATATAGATTGTTATTATCTTAATTTCAGCCATTGATCAAACAAAAAAAAATGTGATTGGTTTTCTTAAAGTGAAGGTTTCTCATGAACCTTATCTACCATATATACATATACATTAATATAATATATTACAAATTAGCAAATCACATTTTACTAAAGAAAGATCATAAATCGACTATGACCTACAAAAATATACAATTACACAAATCCCTCACATATCGGTGGCACTAGCATTTAGAAAAAACATGGTCTTGGAACAAAATTATATATAACTACATACAAAAGTTCATCTCAGTCTGTCCTTTATTGGTCTTTTTTTTTCTTTTGTCTTTTTATGTACCTTTATCATTCAATTCAATTAGGTTATCATCTAAGACTGCTTTTCAGGCTCGAGAAAGTTTTTAGTATTTAATATTATGAATTAACATTGTAAATAAGTTATCTATAAATGAATTTTAAAAGTTTTAGTATAATAAAACATGGTTTTGAACATGTAGCACAATGTTAAAATCATACTAATGACTTATCACTAAAAAAAGACAAATGATAATGTTTATATATTTCAACCATCAAATAAACACACAATATTGAATATAAAAAAACAATATTATGCGAAGATGATTTTGATAAACACGATTTTATGAAATATTGAAGGTCCTGATCTATTGTAAGCAAAGCTTTCCTTGGCTTGTTGACCATTTGAAAATACACATATTGCCTTATGGAACTCCCCCAGATTTTTATCAAATCATTTCAACCGACAACATTATACCTGTAACAAACAACAATTAATAAATGTAGATATGAATATAAAAAAACAAATGTAGTATATGATAAATAGATTATAAACCTTGTAGTTTCAAAAGCCCTTCTTCTGAAGATATTTTCAATTCTTATTCAGATACACCAATCATCTTTATAATTATTTTGGAATTATTGGGTAAATCAGCGAAAATCAGGTATATACTAAAACAACTGCATATATCTTTTTAAAATTTATAAGTATTAGAATTTTAAAATATTTAAAAAAGTTTACGTAAACATATAATAATATTGATTGAAGATAACGTTTGATTAAAAATTTGAATAATAAAGGAAGAACAATTTGATAATCATGTTAGAATACAATGGCATGGAAATGCATGAAAAAATTTTAAAAGAAATAATGTGTACTTCAGGGGTGTTAGGGTGGTATACGATTTAGTCAAATCTTTTGACTTTAAAATATTTCCTACATAATATACAAGTTTAATTATGTAAGATACAATGTATAATTGTTAGAAAAGTAATGGATAATTTATGTAAACCAGTATGCTAACAACAACTTACTTGTGTTCCAATTAACCAACTTTACACGTGCTGCATATATAACAAACTTCTTTTCAATATTCAAGCGAGTAGATATGTAGCCATATTTTTTCATGTTACACAACTCCATTTCTATCACATGTCCACCACAAAGTAAAGTTTAAGTGATACTATACTTAATAATTTAATACGATGGAAATGTATTAAAAAAATATGAGAAACAATTGTTGTTTATGTTAAAGAAATGTTGACTTATGTAAAATCTTGTAGAAATTTTAAGACCCGTCCATAAAACGATTAAAATTTCATAATTATAAAGATTTCAATATCTCAAAATGGGACATATTTAAAACTTTGATTACAATACGTCAGGGTCTTAAAACAAAAGACCGAATTCTTACTAAGTTGCTTTAAATTAGAAAAACGGAAGCATGAGTCTTGGGTTGTGTTCAGTTCTTCATATGACTTGATCTTCATCAGATGCATCAATTTAAATACCTATCATGCCATATCATTTTCAATCAGTTAGTAATTGTAACGCCCTAAAACTTTAATTTTTAACCCACTAGTACGGTTACCATGTATTATGGAATAAAAGGTGATAACTAGGATTAATTAACCTAGTTTATTAATCATGATTCATTGATAAAAACATGAATTGGTGTCTAAATTATAACAAAACCAAACCTTAGGGGCTAAAAAAGGGTATAGGCAAAGATGTGTATTAAAAGTGAAGAACACAAAACACGCATACAAGTGTGTGTGTGTGTGTGTGTCGTGTGTAGAGAGAGGGAGAGAGAGAGAGGAAGAACTCTTCCAAATTTCAAGAAAAGATAAAATTGAAGAAGGATTCATCATGGAATCAATGCATGATCTATTAAACCCTACAAATAACAGATGATTGGAAACCAAAATAATTTATAACATATGATCCTTCATAATAGTGCTTAGAAGATCTACTTCCTCCAATGGCAAAAACATTAAACATCTGCTCTCTAAATTCTTCTCATACATAAAGTCTGTTTACAAGATCTTTAAAGCCAAAGCTCTGCTGGAAACTAAAGGTCTGCTTGAGAGAACCTCTGATGAAGAATAAACGGCTGCTGAAGCAAAGATCTGCTGAAGACCAACAGAGGTTAAAGCTCAACAGAGGATATCTCAGGAGTTGTCGTCAACAGAGTTTTATTATGTAATTCAATGTCACTGTCTAGGTGACATCAGCTTAAGATGCTCAGATGTTTGAGTTGTACTATAAATAGAACAATGCATGTACTGTTCTTTTTATCACTTTTCTTCTAACATTTTGTATGAACAAATAGGAGTGATCTTAGGCTGGGGGGAGTTGTAATATTTGCATGCATACGTGATTTATAATTACAAAAGCATGTTGATGAAAACAATGTCTCTATTGTTGTAAGTTACAAGTTTATTATTTCCGCTACACTATTTCATTATTGTTTATCTTCTTTCATTGATTTCCATCTTAAACGATCACAACAATATCAAACTCAGATCCTAACAATGCATGATCTCAATTTCATAACTATCTAGGCTTGCTAAGCATAAGGTATGTTGTAGAACTTGATTTGATGATTTCGTGAGTTGTGGGCTTTCACATCTTTGATTTGTATGAAATTAAACATGATGTTTTATTAGAATCACCAAATAGAACTTGAATATATGTTTATTTTAGCCTAGTTCTTAAATTGATGAATATGAAGTTGAGAATATGGAAAACATTAGGGTTCGTATGATGATTTCTTGAAATAGATGATGTTATTAATATCTCTTAGCCTATAATCATTGTGTTATAGGTTTCTAATAATTTCCAAAAGTTTAATAAGAGTTTCAGCCATAGAAAGGGGTTGCATTTGATGGTTTGGGTTGAATTTGAAAGGACCCTAAACATGATTTCCGTAGCTTTTTATACGGATTTTGACTAATCTTAAAAAAATCATATAAAATCAACCGTTTATCCGATTTGGGTGTTCTATACCTTTTCGAAAAGCTTATCGAGCAAATTTTTACTGTTTTTAATCATAAGAAGTAAATATGGTTGTTAAAAGGTCGAAAAGGTGAATTAAAACAGTTGTGCAGAAGCTTTGAAAGTTGTTTGAAAATGAAAATATAGTTGTTGAATAAATAGCATGCTTTGATAAATAAGTGTGTGTGAATCCATAAGGTGTGATGGTCATGTTAATGGTTGACTAATCTAATCATCTTGTGGATATGATGTGGTAGTTTGACTCTGACAAGCTAGGTAGGAGCTTGAAAATGAACGGATCAAATGGATACAAGTTCAAGTATGAAGCTCGCAAGGACACAATGTATTTGGTCAAGAACAAGGTATTTTAAGATTGGAACGAATCTTTGAAATTTGACGTTCCGGCCCGAACCGATACGGGTCGAAATGAATAAAGATGGTAAGAAACCATATTTGATGGTTAGCATGGGTTTTGAGAAGGATACCCTATGGTGTAAGCCATAATGGGTAAAAGGGGCAAAATGTTAATTTGGTCATGTGTTGACGAATAAACAATGAGTTTTGAAAAGACATCCTATCGCGTAAGCTGTAATGGGTCAACTGAGTAAAGAAACGACTTTTGAGATAGATGACCCATGGTGCAAACCTTAACGGGTCAAATCGGTGAGAAGGTAAATAAATACCTTTTTGCAAATAAACAAGTTTATCCAAAATGCAAAAAGGGTGTGTTAAGAAATGGGTAAAACGGTCATTTGGGCCAAGCGGGTTAAATGGTGATGCTATCACCATTTGAAAATAGTGTTTAATGCTTGTTATTTGAAAATAGTGTTTAATGCTTGTCAGATAAGTTTTATGCTTGAATATTCTGCAACTTCAATCAGGTATCTGTCGACATCGTAGAACGCGTCAACAAATTCCCCCTTGATTGATGATTCGGGTTTGCAAACACGTTCCCCCTGAAATGATTCCCATGGAATGTATCTTCAGGTCTTTGTTTGCTCAGTTCTGACCTCCTCTGATTTGCTTAATTGTAATCTTTACAAATAATCACCAACTTAGAAACTCATCAATGCAGCATCTCTGTTTCTACGTTAACAACATCCGCGTTCGGTTTTAGCGCACTCCTTTGCTTGATACTCTATCTTCAAAAACCCAACAGGCAATTGAAAGAAACTTCGAACATCACACTTATAAATTTTAAGTCTGTGAATACCTGCAAAAATCCGAAATCCCGTTTTCCGTAATCACGTTTAAGTACACTCCTGAATGATTGATCAGCAAAACGATAATTTTTTCAATCAGTAAATCTTCATTGGATAACAAATTATCTGGTAACACATTCATATCTAAGAAACATTCATCCACCATCAGAATTACATTCTTTCTCGTCAATCACGATAACAGATATGTAGTCTTCTCCGCTAGATCGGCAACAACTTAATCAACAAACATCGTCATTTCCCGGCGGTAAGTCCGAAAAACAATTCCTCTGCCTGAAGACTAAACATTCTAACACCTTAGACTATCATCAAGTATTCGTGGACACCTTCCGATATCTTATACGTATCGATAATATAGTTGCATCTCCTGATGCTAATCCTGCTAACCCACTTGACGAAGACCCGGGACTCAAACCACAAGACATCAATCTGTATCACAATCCGAAGATTCTGAACTTCCTATATCACAAACTAATGAATCCAGATCTTCTGTATCCACGGATAATCTGAAGTTTCAAACCACCCGAATACTGTTGGACGTCATGAATTTCAAAAATGCCGGAATTTCAGTATATTCTCTGAAATTTTTATTCCCCCATTCAGTTTTGCAAATTCTGATCTCTCTAAAACTTACCATTGAATTTCCCCCTTAAATCTTAGAAAATTCAGTCCTCTCTGTTCACCAAAAAAACTCTGCTATTGCGGAAAATATGTCATTTTGATCCACGGAAGTTAGCTTTTCATCAATGCGGATTTTACTTTAAGGCCCTATCAATAGTCACTATACTAAATGATCATCATTCTGCACAGGTATTTGTGACTACCCCGTTATATTCAACACTCTGTGATCGTATCATCAAATCAATTCTCTGAAGCTCCTAACGGTGTCCCCGAACAGCCCGTGTTTGTTGTTAAAATATCAAAAAATTTCTATCACCAAATTTTTTCTGGACACTCATCACATCAATATGATCAACAAATTTTTTTCGAATTTCATGATAATTCTTCCATAGATCTGGTCGAAATTCATTTTCTAACAATTCTATGGTTTCAATTTTAATTTTTGTCTATTATTTGATGATTTACGTCTGAAACCCTCTAAAGTCCATAATTCATGAGCGTAGGTGATTCAATCGACGATTAGTTCGATTAAATCTATAGTCGCCTGAATCCTATGGATCTTTAACAGAATCGTCTATCCAACCTAGAGTACGAAATCCTCTATATCGATTTATAAACGAGTAGAAACAGATGTATATTAAACAGTCTTCTATTGATTATCCAAACTTGCAGTTTTACAATCAATTCAAGACGCACACAACCTCACAGCCAATCTCTGTGATCTTGCCTCCTTCTCTCTACGAATGCTCTCTCTCTTTAGGACCTCTCTTGTTCTCTCTCATGAGGACTTGCTAAAATCCTAATGTAAAACATGTTTATATACTACATGTATGCATACTAGGCTTCTTCCTGGGCTAGGTCATTCTCCAAGCCCATTACAACAATTAACTCACTAACCAATAATGCTAAGCCCAAATATAAAATATCCAAAGACTAAATAATCAAACTATTAAGATATTGTCACAAAATATGCACCAACAGACTCACCCTTGACAATAGCTTCATAGTGTAACTTTGTCTTCAAACATCTTGTGTTCTTTTGGTCTTTGGATAGCTTCAGCTACAAACAGTTTCTCACATCAACAGACTCCCCCTTAGCTGATGCTTCCAATCAATTTCATTCGTTGTAGATCAGTGAACTAGCAAACTTTGGTTAAGCCAGTGAACTCCAAATCTTTCATATCTCTTTATAATGTAGTAGAAGGATCCTACCATGCATCTTCACACATTCTGCACTTCACTTGAGTTTTGCACTTCATTTTGATAACTGCATCAACATGTTTAGAAACACAACAAGTATCTCGAGAAAAATTAGTCTTCAACAAAGTTAAACGAATTATTATTAATCAAGAGATGGTAGAACTGTCCTACAGATTAAGCAAATTTCAATTCACCACCAACACACAAAAATTTGGTCCAACACACTATAACCTGCACAATTTTAAAATATTGAACTCATTTTCTAACACCGTTTCCCCTGTCGGTAACAACTCCTCCACAAACAACCATTTCCCGTACGTTAAGAATTTTAAAGAAAAAGAAAATCTTATGGATTTTTATATTTTCTGAAATCAAATAATTAAACAAGAAAATAAAGCACTCTGTTTTTGTGAGCATGACTAATAAGAAGATCATATCAGCAACATCAAACTGTTTCACACTTTCAGTTCATTCTTTCTTTTAATTTTCATGAAAAGCAGTCTAAGAAGATTACTAGTATTGTTTATCCACTTAAACAAAATACATGAACATTTCAAGTACCTTTAACTAGTGATAGGTAATATTATACTGATATAATAGTGTGTCCCACTTCAGGACACACCCCCGCGATCAAGGTATGCATAATCCTCATAGTAGGTGAGTATACCGAATTCATCCTTTTAGTTTTATAACATTAGACAATTGGTCAACAGGTCAGTACTTCTGTACAACAAAGAGACCAATATCCAATGAGGGTTAAGGAAAATACCAAAACTTGGTACGATTTATGCATTTTGCACATTTGAATGACTCTCTAGGAGAGCTTCTTCAATTTCTTGATTTTTGGCATTTTAGCTCTTTTAAGATATCTTGGTTGTGCCTAGGTCAGCATATATCTGGATGCAGCAGAAGGAAAACCCTGATATCCCAGATGAAATAACAGTATAAAGACCCAAAACCTCAGATTTTGGCAATCTATCAACGCAAGATTTAAGGTTATAAAACCATACGCCATTGATATGTTACCCAATCATACACAGTTCTTTATGATTATATCACCAAGATAGGTTGATTAGTATATTTGTTGTCTACTGGCACATCATATGATGAAGTTACTATCACACTTATGCAAATTTAGGTTAAAATTCAATGTGATAGTCTAACTTGCTGATGTACTATCATCTCTTCTTTTTCACAGAGTGGCAACTTATTTTTGATGTTCTATTTTTTATGGTTTTTTACTTTTTTTTAATTTTAATAAATCAATAAAATATTTACAAAATTCTAATGAAAAACTGGTTATTCAGGATTCCTCATCCCGTTGAGTTCAACTAGATGTTCAAATCGAGCCCTGTCAAATGTTTTTGTGTAAAGATCTTCCAGGTTATCTAGTGTCAGGTTATCTAGTGTGTCGACTCAATGAAGTTTCAATCAGTTTCTTTTTAGCACAATCCCGTATAAAATGATGACGAATGTCAATATGTTTTGTTCTACTGTGCTTTACGGGATTGTTTGTGATTGAAATAGTGGCATTATTGTCCATCATAATAGGAGTACGAGTGAAATTCAAACCGTAATCGCGCATCTGATGTTGAATCCAGAGAACCTGAGAGCAACAGCTACCCGCATCAATATATTCTGCTTCACACGTAGAGGTAGACGCACAAGACTGCTTCTTTCATTGCCACGACACTATCCACCCTCCTAAGAACTGAAAACCACCTGTGGTAGACTTT
This sequence comes from Scalesia atractyloides, assembly GCA_947069175.1. Taxonomy (NCBI): domain Eukaryota; kingdom Viridiplantae; phylum Streptophyta; class Magnoliopsida; order Asterales; family Asteraceae; genus Scalesia; species Scalesia atractyloides. The sequence continues at coordinate 45,614,192 of CAMTDV010000016.1, forward strand.
CTGATAGACTTACATCCTACAAAGTCTGAATTAGTGAATGCAACAAACTTCAAATCACTAGCAGCTGGATACCATAACCCAAGTTTAGGTTTCCCCTACAATTAACGAAGAATAAGCTTCACCGCTTTCATATGTGACTCTTTTGGATTCGCTTGATATCTGGCACATAGACACACTGCAAACATGATGTTCAGTCTTAAAGCAGTCAAGTACATTAGAGAACCAATCATTGCCCTGTACTGAGTTAGATCAACATCCTCCACACTCTCATGATCTGGACCAAGATTGTGATTCTCGCAAATGGGTGTATTGAATGTAGTGCAATCCTCCATTTTGAAACAAGACAAAATGTCATACACATACTTTGTCTGATGCATAAACATCACATCCTTCTGTTGTTCAACTTGCAAACCCAAAAAGTAGGATAGCTCACCCATCACACTCATTTCAAACTTGATCTGCATCATCTGGTCGAATTCATGACACATGCTCTCATTAGATGACCCAAAAATGATGTCATCCACGTATACCTGTACCAAAAGAAAATATTCCTTCTTTCGCTTGATGAACAGTGTACTGTCAATCTGACCTCTTTCAAATCCATTCTTTAACAAATGAGCTGACAGTGTCTCATACCACGCCCTGGGTGCCTGATGCAATCCATACAACGCCTTATCCAGTTTAAACACTCGATCTAGATAGTCTGGATTAGTAAACCCATCTACTTGTGAGACATACACTACTTCTTGTACTTTCTCGTAAAGAAATGCACTCTTCACGTCAAGTTGGTAAACTTTGAAGCCTTTGAATCCTATGGATCTTTCACAGAATCGTCTATCCAACCTAGAGTGCGGAATCCTCTAGATCAAATTTACACAGAAAATGAGTAGAAACATATGTATATTAATCAATCTTCTATTGATTATCCAAACTTGCAGTTTTACAATCAATTCAAGACTCACACAACCTCACAGCCAATCTCTATGATCTTGCCTCCTTCTCTCTCTCTACGAATTCCCTCTATCTCTCTAGACCTCTATTGTTCTCTCTCTGATGACTTTCTAAAGCCCTAATGCAAAACATGTCTATATAATGTATGCATACTGGGCTTCTTCCTGGGCTAGGCCATTCTCCAAGCCCATTACAACAATTAACTCACTAACCAATAATGCCAAGCGGGTGATGGTACTAGGGGCTGCGGCAGATTACTTTTGAACATCGCAACGTAGATAAAAGTATGTAGTGATGATAGACACAACGTTTTGTCTAAATGAACGTTAAGGAACAAAAGTAAATTTGTTCTAAACTCATATATATCCTTTGGATTCTTCTCCTATGTGTTTTATGTTTCTGTTATATCTTGACTACATTTCTTTGTATATATATGAATATTATGAAAAAGTTACACTTCTCATATTTTTACTTATTTTCACATCACGTTATCAGGCACTTTTTCTCTTCACCTGAGATTCCTCCGTACCTGCTTTGGCTTTTCAGAAAATTCTCAATTCATCATATCCTATCCTCAGGAAATACGTTTACAAGTTCAAATACAACTATTATTGGTGATGAATGTCTCGTAGATAGTGGTAGTACCAACACTATACTCAAACATAAGAATTTTTTCTCTGAGTTGTCTCTTGTAGAGACAATTGTCAGTACAATTTCTGGGGTAAGTGATCTTAACGAAGGCTTCGGAAGAGCATGCATATCGGTACCTAATTGATTATCAATGATGCATTATACATAGTAATCAAGACAAAACTTAGTTAAGGGAAAAGAGTACAATGTGTATAATTTTCCCCTGAATTCAACAAATATCTTTCAATCTACGATCACCGATCGTGTGTGATAGGAGTTCGAAACTTGTTCGTGGTATTTGTGAATAAGACAGCTATATTTTCACTTGACTTGATCTGGCGAACATCAATTCCCCTTTCTTTCTGCATGAGAAGAACTTTGGTGAGATGTGCTTTATTTGATCAGCCTTGAGGTAACCTTTCTTGATTTGAGCTATGCAAGCAGCATTGTGTTCATAATAATCGTCGGCTCCTTCTTGATCTGTTCTAATCTGCATGCTTCTTTTATGTGATTAATCATTGATCTCAACCACACGCATTCTCGACCGACATCATATAGTGCTATTAGTTCCGCATGATTTGATGACGTTGTTGTGAGCGTTTGCTTCGTTGACTTCCAAGAAATTGTTGTGCCACCATATGTGATTATATAACCTGTTTGAGATTTTGCTTTATGTGGCTCAGATAGATATCTAGCATCGGCATAACCAACAAGCTGAGAATTTTTTATCTTTATGGTAGAAAAGACTCAAGTCTTGTGTCCAACAAAAATATCGGAATATATATTTTATTCCATTCCAATGTCTGCGTGTTGTCACACCCTGAATTTCCTACCAAATCCCGGTGGGGAGTATCGTGACGTAAGATTGGTATCGTCATAGTCAAACAATCACAGATAGCACAGCATAAGTCTTGGATTTGAAATACTATTACAAATTTGAAATGTCCAAATATTCAAATATAATACAGACGGAGAGTATATAAAAGATCCACAGGCGGATCGAATAAAGTACAAAGCGATTATGTAAACAAACTACTAGGCTTCAATGCAAGGAGTTGCAAATTACTATTAAGCATTTACCAAGCAGCTTCCAGCCTATTTATGTACTTGCAACCTGCGCTTAGTCTTTTGAAAATACGTCAGTTTTCATTGGTAAAATAACCGACACATTCTGAAAATATTTCAAAATCATTTTCATGTACACAATGGCACATATATTTTAATAAATAACTTGGGATAAACTAATTCTCATGTTATCAGTATTACATGCTTGTCAATACATATGGGGCCCGGAAACTATGCCGAGTTCATGATTAAACGACACACCACTTTAAAACCCTTATTGGGCAAACCCTTATTAGGTTATAAAAATATTTTATCATAACATTAGCATCTGTTAGGTGTATGCCTACACCCCGTGCTTAAGTCGTGGCCAGTTGCAATTAACTGAGCCGATGATATCCCGGACACGGTCGTATGAACCCCCAATGTTTAAGTTATCAAGCAATACAAATTAAAACAGGTTATTTGGATTCCCGACACATAGGTCATTGATCCCATACCCGACCATGCGGTAATAATATATAGTATCCCAAGCCCGTAAGGGAAAATAGGTTAAGAGTATTTACCTGGCTTAAATAAGTCTTACAGTGCAAGAAAAATATAATAAGCACAGCCGAAATCAATTTAACTAGCTCGGTTGCAATCTACCGGAAGGCTCTAGTCTGGAATAAATGGTATTAATAACCAATTATAATGTCAACGGGTCCTATTTAAGTCATAGACTTAGACCAGTTAACTTAAATTAATCAAAACAGTATAATACGCTTGATTAAGCGATGACTGGAATAGAATGTGGTTTGAACCTCAAAAGTACAAGGACTTGTATAATATGGGTAAAAAATATACATTCTGGAATTTGAAATAAAAATAATAGGATTTTGACCCCGTTTCAGTAAACTTACGTAAATGGACTACATAAGCTTAACCGTACACATATAAGCGATACCGGGTAATCGGACGAGTCATAAACAAGTTCCATATGCAACTATACTTTAAATAAGTTGTAACATCAGTAGGTTAACAACTTATATGCCAAAATATGTTTTTAAAAATCAAAATGTGCACCTTAAGGGCAATTTAGTCATTATGTGACATAATACTTGAAATTGCAATGAATCTGAGTCATGATCAAGTATCCTTTGTGAAAAAACTCTAGTTATGATTTAACATCAGTGGGATATATGTTTTGAGTGATAGTTATGGTTAGAAATCATACTATGCGTCAAAAGGGCGTTTAGACATATTATAGCCAAATTTACGAATTTAATCATAACTCAGGTTATGAACAGATTCATAACATCAAAATATGTTAAATATATTAACATATCAGTAGGTAAGGCATATGCAAGTTCATGCTTGATTAAAACTAAGTTCTAAGCAAAAAGGGCATTTTGGTCAATGTTAGGCATGCTATAAGGACTTGCATATAAACTCAGAATCTAATTATGATCAAGTAGTGTAACCTCAGAGGGTTATCTTACATTATAATATGATCATAATGAAACCTTAAATTCGTAGCAAACTAATCTAAATCGGGTTAGAATCGAAAGTCAAAGCATAAGTCAAACTTTGAGACTTTCAGTTGTGAACCGACACTAAAACTGGAAATGACGGGCTGAACATGTTTATACATGTTCTCATATTAATTACCAACTTACTTAGGTGTCAAAACATGATTTATAACATACATATGATCATTTTATAACATTTACGAAAAAGGACTTTTGACCTTTTAAAGAACAATACTTTGACCCGTCATTTGACCAACTTAACGTGATTTTCAGGAGGTGCCCTTTTGAGGGATTATCACCTACCTTATTACGATCACGTAGCCATGTTCGATTCGAACAATGGCTGGACCATAATGGTCCAAACCAAAAGTCAAAGCAAAAGTCAATTTTCTAGACTTTCAGGCTTATAAAAGCCTATAATAACAAAAGAGCTTAAAGATGAATACTTACTTGTATTCCAGAAGAAATATTGAATACAAAGGAGGCTCCTTTTATGGTCAGGAACACTCCAATAGAAGATAGAGGGGAAAGTGAGTGAAATGAGCAAGTGACTAATTTGATCAAGTTGCTATTTATACTAAAGGAAGATGCACAAGATGATGTCAGGTGTTAGGAAGTGTTATAGGATGTTCCCAAGTGTATTTGAGGTGTCTCATGCTGAGCAAGAGTGGCACAATTGCGAGAAAGGTGGCAACATGGCAAAATGCCTTGACCTCCAAACAAAACTGCCACTGGCAGTCCCTTACGAACCGTATGGCTTTTTGCTTACGGTCCGTAAGGACCTTAGTGCGCCCCCGGTTTTGAATTGGTTACGGACCGTAAGGATTATGCCTTGTGGTCCGTAACCGCTTGTCTGCCACAATGCTTATTCCCTTCTTACGGTCCGTAACCACTAATGGTTACAGTCCATAAAAGTCACTTAGAGGCCAAAATTAGCATGTTGACATGTTTAGTCCTTCAATGACCATAGTTTCATAAAATGGCAAAATTAGTCCCTCTCGTCCAAATTATTAGGCATATTTGAGAGTGGACTGAACTCGTGTCATCATATAATTCGACCTGTAAAGTTTTGTTGCTTTTCAAAACTATATTAGAACTAAAGTTATGTCTAGACAAACTCAAACACTTCTTAGTTGTTGAGATTTATGTTTCTTTAGATTCTTTAGGATTTATACCTGTTGAAGCCCATGTTAGCAAGAACTCAACAATGGTAAACCAAGTTTTTTTTATTTTATCTCTTTCTTTTACGTCCATCCAATAAAAGTGTTAAAAATTATAATTATTTATAGTTGTTTAATTTATGCTTTTACTCTGATGTTGTGTTCTCATAGGCCATTAGAGGTTGAACACAAGAAGTCCAATGTTGAAATTTAACATGATAAAGTGCACACTCTAAGTCCTGGTTTTGTCCGGTTGCAGGCTTCATTTAAGCAATCCAAGAAATGGAATGAAAAGCTACAAAGTTAAGGTAACCCCGCATATGGTTACTGTTTTGGTGGCCAACTTCGCGTGAGTTTTCTGAACTAAATATTACATTTCTCTCTGTTCTTAAGTGTTTGACCGTTAGTGGTTGAAACGGTCGGGCCAATTTTCAAACAATAAAGCATGCACTAAAATTGTCACCTTGTTTTTTTTTAACTTAAATGTGTAAAACATTTTGGGCCAACTCTCACCACATATTCATGGCTTCTATGTATTGCTAAATCGGTAAAATAAAAAATAAAAAAATAGCTAAAAAGAAACAATTTAAACCTTACGCAGGCAGTGCTCATATTTTGTAGCATTTTGAATTGTTTTTTGATAAGAAAGGTCTTATATTAACGGTATTCTTAAATAAATATTTAGTAAAGTGATTGTTTATTAAATTTAAAGTTTAGGTGCAAACTGATACGAACAAAACAAATTTGATACTTAAGCTTTGAAGTTGTTTTAATTTTAGTATCTATGCGGCTTTTGAATACTTCGTTGTCACAAGTTATATTTTTTTTAGATATTAGGGTTAAAATTGAACTTGCTATATACTTGTACTTTCGAAATTTAACCCTGCATTTGACGCAGGAACTGATGCAACCCTGTATACATGTTTCTCACACTGGTTTTTGCATGCTCCATGCAGTTGAGATAGGCCCACTCATGTATCTAATGAATCGTATATGAACTTCCTCCTGAACATCCATTGGCTATAGCAAACCACTACGTGAATGTCTTGGCCACACCCATCCACAAGTCAAAAAGACATGCCTGCAATAGAAACATTACAAGTTACAAAACAAGTGTGGTTGATTTATAGAAACATTACAATCATCTTTCCTAATAGGCTGTTGCTGGTAGTTTAATGGGATTTGTTACAACTGGATTATTCTCTTAATCTCACACATTGATTGACATGCAGTGTTATTGTTCTTTATGGTGAACAATATATTATATATTATTTTATCCTTTATTCTTTATTTCATTTTTTTCATGCACATTCTTGATGATCGGAATAATAATTTAAGCATCATGGTTTATGTTCATATATTGTATTTGATTTTCAATTTCAGGGTGTAATTTAAGTTTATGTTTCAGTTTGATTTCATTTTGCCCAGTTACTTAAATGTGCCTAAACAAAAACCATATGCTTTGTTTATTTCTTATGAAGTTTTTCTTAAGAAAAAAATATAAGGTAATGCTGTTTAATTCTGGTTAAGGTGAGTCACGTAGCAAAACAATAGGTCTAACACAATCATTCTCTAAAGAAAGGCAATAGATATTTGATAGCACAAAGAGTCAAAGAATCTTTTGTAGTGAACTTTCTAAACATATTCATAGCAAAGTTGTCATCTTAGACATCTCTTACAACTATTCATAAATATATTTTTATCATGTAGCTAATATACTTCAAAGGAGAATAAAAGAAACAAACTTCTGAGCATCCCGCATCAGTGGTTGAACAATAAAAACTCTTTAGCATTCTCTATATAAAAAGAGAACTCCAGTTAGAAATTTTAAGTTTTACATCTATAATTTTTTAGTCATTAGGTAGAACACCACAAGGTACAGTAAATTTGTTCGTCCCAAGTTGATTTTTTGTAGCCCAAGTTAAGTTTTTGGTTGTTAACCAAAACCAAACCGACCCATTGCTTGAAACTGAATTAACCTAAACTAATCTATTTTAAAATCCTTCAAAATCCTTAAATCAAAAGTGGTGCTTTTGGTTAAAGGTATGGGTGGAAACCGAACCATATACAAATAAAACAATAAGAATTTGTAAAATCTTATACGAATAACATTCATCTATAAGCGAGACTAAACATTTGTAAAATATGATACAAATAATAATCACCTATAAGCGAACCAAGTCACCAATCTAATGAATAGAACCATAATCATAATAAACATCAAAATACTATATGTATAACAAAACTAACAGAAGGAGTATACAATGTTTCACCAATGATTAATAAACTAACGCCAAAAGAGTACCGCGTTGTAAATTGTTGACGCTGCCCCATCGCGCATGTTACTTACTAGTATATATATAGGGGCAGGATTTAGAGAAAACGATTGCAATTGAAACAGAGAATGCCCCTCATCCGTTGGATCAAAACAATCAATGAATTAGATTGGCATGGTGGCGTTTTCGTAAATAATATCAACTTTCGAACGTGGACGCGCTTCATTAAGGGCAAAAGTTAAATGTGCATCTACAAAACCATCAAAAAACGTGACCCAAACATTTGTACTTCCCATAGAAACCCCCCAATACCAACGGAAACGCGAAAACCCTAGAAAACGCGAACCACAATATTATGGCGTCTAACCATCAAAGAAGACCCAGGGCAGAAACAGAGTGAGTTAACCTTGATTTACACTATGCTAGTATTATAATGTTTTTGGCGTTTTAATTTTATCAAAAATGTGTAGATTCTATGGGTGTGGAATCTAGAGAGTCGTCTGCTCCAAAACACCAAAGAACCACCAATCAACAAAAGAAGACAACAACAAAACATGGTATAGATGGTTACTTTTTATGACATTTGTTTGTAAAACTCTATATATCATTTGTGTTAAACTCCATATATCATGTAATATACTTTGAGAGTTTGTTAATAAACGACAAAAACGTATCGTTTGTTTAACATTGTTTGACTGTATGAGAACACCATTTTACATATATCATTTGTGTTATTTAAACACCATATATCATCTGAAATTGTCTTATTGTACAACATATATCGTTTAACTAGTAGTAAAACATCATGAAAATTAAACTTTTTTATAGGCAAAGAAGGTTTAAGAGTAACAATAAATGTGCAGACAGGCAAATCTCAAAACGCCAATAAGAGGAAGGCCTTAAGTCAGAATGTAGAGGTTCAGGAAGAACCATTTTTTCAGTTCAGTGGGCTAGAGTTTTGTTAAGAGTAAAACATACAAACTTGACTGCTTCGTTTATCAATCTGAATCAAAATCAAAGACAGGTAGTATACGACATGGGGTTTGGTGCTGCCTTGAAGATGAAAATAGACAGCATACCCACAATGCTTGGGTACTGGTTGGTTGAAAATTATAATGACAGAACAAACAATCTAGGAAGCCATACAATACATATCAATGAAGAACTGATAAACTCTTTAATGGGTATACCGAATGGAAACCTAGCAGTGAAGGGGAAAAAAGGTCAACAAATAAAGACGAAGTAGTGGATGAGTGGAGAGCACAGGTTCAAACGAACTGACTGGATTAACAGACCAACTATGAAGCTCTTCTTTGATACATCTTGCCTCGATAGATAGCTTCGTGAGAAACTTCTGCCTAAATTTTCTTAATAAAACGCCATAATGAAAAAAAGCATTGTTTGAATAATAAACAATAAAAATAACAGAGTTACTGCCTTCCTAAAACATTTTAATGAAAACATCATAGTTTAAATAATTAACAAATAGTAAGAACTAATAAAACGCCATAATGATAAAGGCATTGGATTGAATAATAACCAATAACTATAACTGATTTATTGTCTTCCTAAAACATGTTAATAAAAACGCCATAATTTGAATAATTGACAAATAGTAATAACTGATGTTTACAAACTAATGCCAATGTTCACAACTAATTAGAACTCAAGCATATATTAGACCCAAATGATAATTAACATCAATAATGAAAATGCCAAATATTGAACATAGGAAGAAGGACACTGAAACATAAAGGTCATTTTCAAAAATATTGCTTTGAAAATAAAACGCCAGTGAAACAAGATTAAAAAACAAAACGCAATATCTGATGGCTTTTGTTTGAAAATTAATTCTAACGACATTTATTGAGAGGAAACTGGACAATGACAATCGTGTCCTGCATATCATTTAGCGCCCCCTGCCACGTGTTCGACTAGGATCCGTTCTCACTGTTTTCACACTTCCAATCGTTTTCTCCTGATTCTGTTTCTCTCTCTCTCTCTCTCTCTCTTATATATATATATATATATATAATATATGTATATATATATAATATAATTAATACATAAGGGAGGGGTATTTTAAGATACCCAAAAAACTAAGAACTGTCCCCCTCCCTTTATTTATAGATAGACCCTAAAATGAGGGTACTTTAGTCTTTTAAACATTATTTATTTTAAAGTCCCTAAACTTATTACACTTAAATCCTTGAGTTTTAACCATGTTATAGATAATTAGTTACACTTCACCCCTACACACACACTTATCATTTTTTTACGTTTTCTTGACGTATTTTATAAACTATGATGTTTAAAAAAAATCCAAAGCTAGCATGACGACCTTCACATTTTGTCGACGTTTCGGTAGTTGTCTTGTTCAATATTGACGCACGGATTAAAAGGTACAAGTTGATAATGCTTTAATGTACAAGTGATTAAACAAACCTATACTGATATAAACAATACATTTTTTAACAAAGTTTTCAAAATAAAGTTACTGTCCTATTATTTTTGCACAACTAATTATTTTGTCTCACAGAGAATTGATGTAAAGTACTACATATTGCATATTCAAGGAATGAACAGACCTACGAATATTAACATTAAAAACAATATTTAAAACACTTGAATAACTTTGACAATGTCAAAACACAAAAAGAATGACCATCATCTTCACACGAGTACTTCTAAAAACCACAACAAGTTCCCATGTGCGCGCCATGCAAACAAAAACAAAAAGATTAAATTTTTAAAACTAAAACTATTGTCAAATAATTGATTTTTTTTTATAATTTAGTCAGATTTTAACAAAACTTCCTAATTTAAAGGATTAGTCAAATATGAAATGTCAACAAAAACTAACAAAACTCCCTATTTTAAAGTTTAGTTAAATATGATAAAAAACTAACAAAATTCCTAATTTAAAGGATTATATATTCAAATTTCAAATGAAAAACTAACAAAAAATCATCAATTCAATATCAATCTGCAGATTAAAGTATGCACACACTATGGATTTATGGCACCATATCGAAATGTGAGGTATTGGCTTGGAGATTTTCGCGAAATCGTGCATTGACCGACAAAGAAAATTCAATCACGCACATGCAAAACTTAGAAATGTTATTGAACGTTCTTATGGGGTATTAAAGGCACGTTTCCAATATTAAAAAATGGCCCCCTTCTCTTTGCTTACACAACGAAATGTTACGATTGCATGTTTTGCGCTTCACAATTTTATACGGAAAGAGGGCTTAAGCGATGATCTTTTTGATGAATATGATCACCCAAATGTATGCCTTCAAGATGGAGATGAACATGCACAAGATGGTGGTGAAGAAGAAGTAGCTCGACATGGAAGTGCAGCGGACCTTGAATTCATGAGTCAACTTCGAGATCAGATAGCACAAGAATTAATGCAAAACAATGTACTTTGAGTTTATTTCACTATTCGTGTTTTTAAACTTGGTTTTATTATTGTATTTTTTATGTAACTTGAACGTTAAATGACTTCTATCTAGTGAGATAAGTTTGACAGTTACATATTTTAAGTTTATGCATACAGTATCAACTTATAAAAACAAAGAGTCTTATATTTTCAGCTTGCAGATCTTCAGACCACATCTTCAGTTGCAGACATGAAAACAGATGAAATCAGCTTGCAGACATGAAAATATATGAAATCACCTTGCAGACAGATTATGTCTGCAAAAACAAAGAGCACCCAAGTAATGCCTTGTGTAAAGTGATTACTACACTCACAAATCACAACAACTAAAGAATGATTTGAAGCTGGGCGGCATGTGTGATAAATACAATGTAACATCCGTCAAAAACGGATTTACCAAACCCGCTCCGTTTATCAACCGAACAGTCAGTTAAAATTTTCGTTGCGAATTAAATGCCCAAAATAATTTTAAACGATACGTAATCAATTATTATGCGGGGATATGTATTTAGTTTTTGAAAATCTGTCAAAAATATCAAAATAAAAATGTTTTACTTCTGCCGAGTTTCGAACTCGGGTCTATAACCGGCTCAACAACAGCTTATCACTTAACCGAACAACCGCTCCGCCACTTTGTTTTTCTGTTAACACAAGGAAACATTTAATTCAAATATTCAAGTTCCGAAGTTGAATTCAATCAATTTTTCCGCCCAATTAGCAGTCGTCGGAAATCCCGACGACTTCGCCGTTTAATTACGTTTACGCTCAATTCAACCGATGACTTAACTATTACGACGGTTATAACCGACATATGAACCCGCGACATCAGCTGTAACCGCCGGAGAACGGCTGACTTCGAATTGAGACCGAATTCAGACCCCGTTCATCTCAATACTACCCTATAAATACACCCTCAACTCGCCAGAAACCTTTCACACTCAAATCGCACCTTTTCTCGGCGAAAAATCACTCGCCGGAAATACTTGATTCATCGCCGGAAAACCGTATTATTAGTCTCCGAGCTTTACTGGAACCCCTAAACTTTTACCGAAGTCACCCACAACCTTTGTAACCTTTCGGAAGACTCTCTGCTGCAAGAGACTCGTCGCCGGAAGAACTTGCTGCCACCGGAGTTCTGCCGGAAAACAGAGGAGAAACAGCCGGTACTTCTCACGCCTAATTCCTTCCCTTTTTACTTTTATCTCGACTGTAATTGATCATAAAACACTAAAGGATCTTGAATCAACTTTTCGAACCAGTCAGTCGTCACTTCCGGTTAAAAACCAGTGAAGAAGACGACGTTTCAGTAATGGTTAAGTATAATTAAAATCAAGTTATTTACCGGGTTAGACACACAGTCCAGCGGTGGACTGTGTGCACTTTTAACGCTAAGGTCACGAGTTCGAGTATTGTCCCTCACACGCCGCCTTGATAAAAATTCTTTTTTTTCAGCAAACTGAACCGGGTTGATTTAAGTATATGTTAAATATATTGATAACTGAGTTTATAACCAAGTGAGACACACAGTCCAGCGGTGGAGTGTGTGTCCGCTAACCCACAGGTCCCGGGTTCGAGACCTGTGGAGCGCACCGGTTCGCTAGATTTAATTCATTTTTAAAATAAAGTGATTTCTGTTTAATTCTAATTAATGTATATATGTAATTAAAATCGGATATATGACGGGTTAGACACGTAGCTCAGTTGGTAGAGCTGCGTGCACGCGTACGAGAGGTCTCGGGTTCGAGCCTCACCCAGCGCACAATAATATGCCTTCCGAACCGGTCAACGTTAGTCAAAGTCAAACGGTCAAAGTCAACTGTAGCAAAAATAAAATATTTTTTTTATTATTTTTATTTAATTATTTTAATTAAAAATCAATTATAAATACTTAAAAATAACATTTTTAAGGTTAGAAAATAGCCTCAAACTCACAAAAATACACCCAACAATCCTACTAAAATAGATTAATAAAACCCGTTTACTTACCAAACCGTAATGCGATTTATCTAGGTTTAATCTCACTCGTGGTTAAAACCACTTCGCGTGCATTCAACGTCATCAACCGAACGCACCCAATGTGAGTGAATTCTTACAAACTCCCCTTTTTATTCATGTTTTGGGGCGTATCATGTGTCGTTTAAACTAATTCTCTTATGCAAATTTGTGCTATACCATTATATGAACTAAACTAGAATGTAACTATTATTGGTTGTGATATATTACATATTGTCAAAGTTGTATGCAAATTATTTAGGCCCATCAGTTCTTCGTGGGAGACGAGAACAACGCGTGCCTTAAAACTTATTTATTAGGCCCATCAGTTCCTCGTGTGAGACGAGAACAACGCGTGCCTCAAAACTCATACATTAGGCCCATCAGTTCGTAAGAACAACGCGTGCCTCAAAACTCATTTATTAGGCCCATCAGTTCCTCGTGGGAGACGAGAACAACGCGTGCCTCAAAACTCATACATTAGGCCCATCAGTTCGTAAGAACAACGCGTGCCTCAAAACTCATTCATTAGGCCCATCAGTTCCTCGTGGGAGACGAGTCGAACAACGCGTGCCTCAAAACAATCATTTGGTGTTTGTATGTTCAATATTCAATATTATGTGTTGTGTGAATAAATTTACATCTACATTTACTCATATGTGGTATGCACATTATTTATAATCAATTGGATAAACTTGTTCAAATGTTTTTCCATAGGATTCACTCGCCAACATTATGTTGATCCAAAAACCCTTTCTACACATGATACAGGTGGACAGGTTGAAGCAAGGAAAACATAGGATATGCCTTAGAAGAGAACCAAGAAGCTTAGACTGATAGTTAGAACATGTTGTATCATTTATTGTAAATTTCCATTAAATTGTATTAATGAATATGAAACATATAATAAATGTCATGAGCTTTGATGATAACCCAATTATGCCCCGATCACCTTTTCCGCTGCGGGTCGGGGTGTGACAGATTGGTATCAGAGCCATGACTATAGGGATATAGGATAGGTTATTAGACCCTTAGAGCCTATACTATAGTCTGCCTAAATTTTAATTGATTAGGTGGTTACATACAAACTTGTGATATTTATTTGTTTCATATTACAGTCAAACATACATGCTTATATACATATTTGTTATACATATATCAATGTTCATATATTCAATTCATTTTCATACTCTCATTATTCAAGGATTTTGTTGCAATTTTCAAATCCCATCAAAGTAAGTTCTGCGACGGGCATGTAGTAACCGGAAGGGTACAAGTACCGGTAGTCGGGACGTCCTGTCTAGGTTGGCATTCGTATAAATCCAAAATAACGGACCAGTTTGCCTACCTGGGGACTAACGATGAGAGTACGACGGACCTATTAGGCCAAAGCATGCCACACCAAACGTCGTTCGAACTAACCTCACTTTGAGATGTCACCGTGTCCATGCCGGGGCACATTCCGAATATCATACGTTACATATTTCTCGATTTTCTCCGGGTTTTAGTGTACGTAACCAGGCTAACACATGCGAACCATATGAAAAACCCGGTAATCATGGGGGCCCACGTGATTACGAAGGTGAAGTATGGCGGCATGCAAGGCCCAAATACGAGCAAAGCCCAAGACATCCTATGGATGTAGTAGATTTATTTTTCTATATTTATTTTATGAACGTTCATTCCCCAAACACGACCCACGATCCCAAAGGCATCCAACTCATACTCTTGACATGTATTCCTTGTAGATGTCTTCTAGCCTCGCTCGTAGGAAAATGAGAGCAGGAAAAGCCCGTGAACGCATGGCTACCCAAATCGCTCAGCAAATGGCGACCGTAATACCAAACATCGTAGTTCAAGTTCAACAAGCCCTTACCGCTAATTCCGTTAACCCAACCCAACAAGAAGATCAAAACACTATCAATCCTTCAGTCACTAAATGCACCTACAAACATTTCAAATCCTGCGATCCTCCAAAATACGAAGGTACTGAAGGTGTCACCGCTCTCCTCCACTGGTTCGAAGAAATGGAGAACACTTTTCTAAATTGCGATTGCCCCGATGATCGCAAAGTGCGTTATGCTACCGGTCGTTTACTTGGAACGGCACTCACATGGTGGAATACAGAGAAGACCAAACGAGGTGTTGAAGAAACTATGACCTTGACTTGGGAAGAGTTGAAGGGAATCATGACAAGACGGTTTTGCCCAAAAAGTGAAATCAAGAAATTGGAGGATGAGTTTCATGCTTTAAAACAAAAGGAAGGAGACCACACCACATACAACAAGAGATTCCTTGAGTTAAATCAAATGGTTCCCAATTTGTTTACTCCCCTCTACCGTTTAATAGAGCACTACATTCGTGGTCTTCCATCAAAGATTCAAGACTCTGTAATAAGCACCTCGCCTGCAACTTTGGAAGCAGCAATGGAGCTAGCAACCGCGCTCACTGAGAACCGAATCCGAAACAAAGATTTCAAAGAGGAGAAGAAGAAGGATAAAGCATCAACCGAAACCTCAAACTCCACACGAACCGAATCCTTTACACCACCTACTTCTAAGAGAAAACGTGATGGGCAAATCTTCGCCGTCACCCAACGCAACCAACCAGCTTCACAAGTTGTACCTCCTCAAACTATCCCAATCACTCAAGTAGCACCCAACTCAACTTACCCAAACAAGAAACCTTACATTGGACCTCACCCTCAATGCAACACCTGTTTCTATCACCATCCATCTACCTTACCCTGTCGACTACGTGCGAATTGTGGACGCTACGGTCATTTGAGCAACGTTTGCCGCACCTCTCAAAACCAAACCTCAACCCCTACTCAACCCATGATCCAAACATATCAACAACCTCAATACCCCATGTACCCATATGTTCGAGCTTGTTTCAATTGTGGCGACCCTACCCATTTTAGAAACACGTGCCCTCGTTTGGTTAACATCATAAACGCCCAAGCTCAAGCAAACCCAGTTAACCAAGCAAACCAAGCAAACCCAGCTCCACCACCGGCAAGAGGAAGAGTTTATAACATCAACACCAATCCTGTTGAAGATATTAACGGTCCAAACCAACCACTTAACTAGCCTTCTCTCACCAAGAATCAAGATTCAACTCCAATCACTTAGTTTTTATGTTTTTCTTTATATCTCGATTTTCATGTATCTCAGTTAGAATTTTATCCAAGAAATTTTAATGCAAATTACTAGTTCAGTTTGTTTTATACTTATTGATTTAATATTCATATCATCATACTTCACGACATATCTCAGTTTCATCATTTAAAGAAGTTGAGTTGTGTCTCACTTCTACATAGACTAACCTCTCCATCATATTAAACGAGAGAGGTTTTGTCAAACACGGATACTATCAGAATTAAGACTCAAGCGCTGGTTGTTGTGTTTGTTTATGTTGTAGAGTCGCATAGAACTAATCATAACTTGCGGATAAAGTCAATGAGAATTTGACAAGAATATGGTGGATACGCCGCTGGTACTTCCTATATATAAGTATTCTTGTCAAATGATCGGAGGCATTATCAGGCGGTTATGAGAGGTTCCATGCATAGGTTGTTTGTGTGATTAAGTTATTCATTTTCAATACATGCAATAAGCTCAGCTCCGTTTGATTGAGCCTTGAGCACACAGACAATTTCATTTTCAATACATGCAATAAGCTCGGCTCCGTTTGATTGAGCCTTGAGCACACAGACAATTTCATTCTCAATACATACAATACGGTCGGCTCCGTTTGATTGAGCCTTGATCACACAGATATATATCATTTCAGTATTTTTATGTTTGTCGTATTGGTTGTAGAGTTATAGGACTAATCATAATTCACTGATAAAACCAATGAAAATTTGACAAGAATATGGTGGATATGCCGCTGGTACTTCCTATATATAAGTATTATTGCCAAAGGATCAGAGGCGTTATCAGGCGGTTATGAGAAGTTCCATGTAGGAATTAGGATTGCCTTGGTTGAAATTTGTGTTACATACATATATCATCTCACTATTTAAAGAAATTGGAATGTGATCCATTTCTACATAGACTAACCTTTCCATCATAACAAACGAGAGAGGAACTGTCACCATTCAAACATATATACTATCAGAATGTGGATTCAATTATTAGTTGTTGTGTTTATTTGTGTAGATTGTAGTATTGGAAGTTTTGCAGTAGGATATAACCATACTTTTCCAAACACATCTAAACTCTTATGATATCATTTTAGCGAATCATTCCTGCTTGACAATACTTATACAGTAGGCAACAAAAAGCGATTCCTGTATTAGGATACTTAACCTTTACAAGGAACGTTACCGCCTCAAACCAAAAACTTAAACCCTTATTTCTTCTAAAGTATGTAACTGTCAAACTCAACACCATCATTCTTTTAGTCAATTATATCCCTATTTAAATTTCGGGACGAAATTTCTAAAAAGCAGGGGATACTGTAACATCCGTCAAAAACGGATTTACCAAACCCGCTCCGTTTATCAACCGAACAGTCAGTTAAAATTTTCGTTGCGAATTAAATGCCCAAAATAATTTTAAACGATACGTAATCAATTATTATGCGGGGATATGTATTTAGTTTTTGAAAATCTGTCAAAAATATCAAAATAAAAATGTTTTACTTCTGCCGAGTTTCGAACTCGGGTCTATAACCGGCTCAACAACAGCTTATCACTTAACCGAACAACCGCTCCGCCACTTTGTTTTTCTGTTAACACAAGGAAACATTTAATTCAAATATTCAAGTTCCGAAGTTGAATTCAATCAATTTTTCCGCCCAATTAGCAGTCGTCGGAAATCCCGACGACTTCGCCGTTTAATTACGTTTACGCTCAATTCAACCGATGACTTAACTATTACGACGGTTATAACCGACATATGAACCCGCGACATCAGCTGTAACCGCCGGAGAACGGCTGACTTCGAATTGAGACCGAATTCAGACCCCGTTCATCTCAATACTACCCTATAAATACACCCTCAACTCGCCAGAAACCTTTCACACTCAAATCGCACCTTTTCTCGGCGAAAAATCACTCGCCGGAAATACTTGATTCATCGCCGGAAAACCGTATTATTAGTCTCCGAGCTTTACTGGAACCCCTAAACTTTTACCGAAGTCACCCACAACCTTTGTAACCTTTCGGAAGACTCTCTGCTGCAAGAGACTCGTCGCCGGAAGAACTTGCTGCCACCGGAGTTCTGCCGGAAAACAGAGGAGAAACAGCCGGTACTTCTCACGCCTAATTCCTTCCCTTTTTACTTTTATCTCGACTGTAATTGATCATAAAACACTAAAGGATCTTGAATCAACTTTTCGAACCAGTCAGTCGTCACTTCCGGTTAAAAACCAGTGAAGAAGACGACGTTTCAGTAATGGTTAAGTATAATTAAAATCAAGTTATTTACCGGGTTAGACACACAGTCCAGCGGTGGACTGTGTGCACTTTTAACGCTAAGGTCACGAGTTCGAGTATTGTCCCTCACACGCCGCCTTGATAAAAATTCTTTTTTTTCAGCAAACTGAACCGGGTTGATTTAAGTATATGTTAAATATATTGATAACTGAGTTTATAACCAAGTGAGACACACAGTCCAGCGGTGGAGTGTGTGTCCGCTAACCCACAGGTCCCGGGTTCGAGACCTGTGGAGCGCACCGGTTCGCTAGATTTAATTCATTTTTAAAATAAAGTGATTTCTGTTTAATTCTAATTAATGTATATATGTAATTAAAATCGGATATATGACGGGTTAGACACGTAGCTCAGTTGGTAGAGCTGCGTGCACGCGTACGAGAGGTCTCGGGTTCGAGCCTCACCCAGCGCACAATAATATGCCTTCCGAACCGGTCAACGTTAGTCAAAGTCAAACGGTCAAAGTCAACTGTAGCAAAAATAAAATATTTTTTTTATTATTTTTATTTAATTATTTTAATTAAAAATCAATTATAAATACTTAAAAATAACATTTTTAAGGTTAGAAAATAGCCTCAAACTCACAAAAATACACCCAACAATCCTACTAAAATAGATTAATAAAACCCGTTTACTTACCAAACCGTAATGCGATTTATCTAGGTTTAATCTCACTCGTGGTTAAAACCACTTCGCGTGCATTCAACGTCATCAACCGAACGCACCCAATGTGAGTGAATTCTTACAAACTCCCCTTTTTATTCATGTTTTGGGGCGTATCATGTGTCGTTTAAACTAATTCTCTTATGCAAATTTGTGCTATACCATTATATGAACTAAACTAGAATGTAACTATTATTGGTTGTGATATATTACATATTGTCAAAGTTGTATGCAAATTATTTAGGCCCATCAGTTCTTCGTGGGAGACGAGAACAACGCGTGCCTTAAAACTTATTTATTAGGCCCATCAGTTCCTCGTGTGAGACGAGAACAACGCGTGCCTCAAAACTCATACATTAGGCCCATCAGTTCGTAAGAACAACGCGTGCCTCAAAACTCATTTATTAGGCCCATCAGTTCCTCGTGGGAGACGAGAACAACGCGTGCCTCAAAACTCATACATTAGGCCCATCAGTTCGTAAGAACAACGCGTGCCTCAAAACTCATTCATTAGGCCCATCAGTTCCTCGTGGGAGACGAGTCGAACAACGCGTGCCTCAAAACAATCATTTGGTGTTTGTATGTTCAATATTCAATATTATGTGTTGTGTGAATAAATTTACATCTACATTTACTCATATGTGGTATGCACATTATTTATAATCAATTGGATAAACTTGTTCAAATGTTTTTCCATAGGATTCACTCGCCAACATTATGTTGATCCAAAAACCCTTTTTACACATGATACAGGTGGACAGGTTGAAGCAAGGAAAACATAGGATATGCCTTAGAAGAGAACCAAGAAGCTTAGAC
This sequence comes from Scalesia atractyloides, assembly GCA_947069175.1. Taxonomy (NCBI): domain Eukaryota; kingdom Viridiplantae; phylum Streptophyta; class Magnoliopsida; order Asterales; family Asteraceae; genus Scalesia; species Scalesia atractyloides. Next base: position 45,634,144 of record CAMTDV010000016.1, read on the forward strand.
TGATAGTTAGAACATGTTGTATCATTTATTGTAAATTTCCATTAAATTGTATTAATGAATATGAAACATATAATAAATGTCACGAGCTTTGATGATAACCCAATTATGCCCCGATCACCTTTTCCGCTGCGGGTCGGAGTGTGTTATACAAGGTTTTCGAAATTTAAAACACATAGCTTTGAAACCCTAATCCCGTTTCAAAATTCAAAAGCAACATTCTCTTCCTTTGTTTTCCACTTTGTTCTCTCTCTCTCCCTCTCTCTCAAATTCCTTGTAGAGAACTTAAGATCTCTATTTCATTGTTATTTGTTGAATATAATGGAATCTCTGGTAAGTTCGTATATAAAAAGCGAGTTTTTGCTCTTAAGATTTCTATTTTTGTAATTTTGTGATTAGGCTTTTGGTGAAGAAAAGAGAAGCTCCAGCGCCAGCAAAGAAGGCAGAGGATCCTAACAAACCAAAATGGCCAGCTAGCGCGTTCTTCGTCTTCATGTATGTGATGCCATATTTTTGTTTCTTTTGGACATGTAGTTACCTGTGTGGTGTATAATCATGATTCCATTTTGTTGTTAATTCGTGAGAATTGTGATCGTAACAGGGTGGAACTCCAATCAGTTTCCATCGTAAGCATCGCTTTCTCTTCACATTTTTTCTTCAGATTATTTCATGATTTTGTTTATAAATCGTTTGTGAATCCTGATTCAGTTAGGTCGGTAAAGTTGGTGGTCAAAGGTGGAATCGATTTCTGAAACTGTGAGCTATCATCTTCTACAAACTTCGATATGAACAATTTCATGTGACTTTGCTTGATTTTTTACAAGAATTGTCAAGTTTGATGCTTGATTTATTTTTTTAATATTGAATTTTGAGTGTGGATGGTTCTGGTATCTTCTTAGAGCAAGTAGATTAATTGATTGTTGTAGCTTGTAAGCCTTTTAACATATCATTTTTGGGTGAATTGGAGATAATGGATCTTATGGAAAGTTGGACACATTTCTTTTCTAACACAATTTGAACCTGGATTGTTGAATGATGCATATTTGTTTATGTTGTGATTAATGGTGAGAATCGGATATCTGCTTTTCCTACCACCTGGTCCAAGCTACTACTGTCGTGAGTTATATTGTTCTTTGTTTCTAAGGGAGTATTATACGTTTGGTTTCAGTCTATCGATTGGGTTGGGGCATCACGATTTTAGAGTTGTAATGCATTATGAGTTAAAATTTTAATATTTAGTGGAGCGTTGTTACATCTTTTGGAACAAATTGTGTGATGAAGATGATCTGAAAATTTCCAGGTTATAGTTTTATTAATTAGTTATTGGTAGAATATGTGATTTGCTTTATTTAGCTTTAAGTATTTTTGAAAACTGTAACTTAGCCTTATGTTGGTTTTGGCATGCTGGTCGAATTGAGATACTGGTTCTTTCTTTTTAATTTCACTCTTTTTATATATATTTAAATTTTAATATATTTATATATAATTTCACTTGGTTAATGGCACTTCTGCTAATACAACATGCAATAACTGTGTCAGAATATGAAGGAGATGGAGATGGAAATGCATCTACTTTCTTGATGGTAAGTTGTTTTTTCTAATATTTTTTATATTCCTTTTTTCTCATAGAAACATATAGGTGGCAAGATGGACGGCTTGGGCCCAAAGGGTCAAATGGGTTCGGTCTTAAGCGTGTTGTTTTTAGTATGGTCAAATGGGTTGGGCTGTCCTTAAAAACATGTTTTTCTCTCTTTTGTAAAACCACGTTTGAGTGGTTTGATCTGACTCATTTGATACCGAACACAAGCCACCTGAACTGTCCCATTCTTTAGTAAAATCGGTCGATTTACCACCTCTACTGACACTCAGGAGGCTGCAGTGTAGACTTTGGAAGCTTTTAAAAATTTTGTAGACTTTGGCTAAATTGACACTCACGTCTCTGGATTGTATCTTTGCTTGATTAAATCCTTGGGACTTCCAAACATAAATGAGAAGTCCGTTTAATAAAGCTTACTGATTTAATCATTCAAACTAAGAAAAAGCTCATATGATTTTGAGTAAAATGCACGGATAGTCCCTGTGGTTTGGTAAAATTTAACCCTTAGTTCCCACCTTTTCAAAATTACATGTATGCTCTCTATGATTTGCTTGGTTGTTACCCGTATAGTCCCTGAAGTGGATGATGGTTAATTTTCTCAGTTTAGTCCATGTGTAATGACAAAACTACCCTTGTTATTAAAAAACAATATTTTAAACATTACAACATCCACTCCACCCACCCTCTCCCTTTCCTCCACTCCACCCACCACCACCACCACCACCGTCCACCTCTCACACCATACAAAAGCAACAAATAGAAAATATAACTGATAAAAAATATATTGATGAACACGCATAAAAAAGTTGGGAATTAGTTAGCATATTGCTGATTATGAAAGAACAATTAATAAAGATGGTGATATTTTTTTGGTTTCTAATACATTCTCAATTAGATAAATCACCCAATTTTGGGTGGAAATATATGAGAGTTATGAACTGGATGGTGAGAGCGAGAAAAATTAACCAACAGCAGTTAGTTGGAGATGAAGGTAAATAGTAAGATCTGAATCGATGGAGAGTATCTGATGAACAAAACTTACTGCATGTGTGCTTCTGTGATTGGTTGAGATCAAGAGGTGATGGTGGTATGTTCCAGTGGTTCTCCGTCGATCTGATTTGCAGTCGCAGGTGGGTGGGAGGCAGGCATAAGTGGCGGTGATGTTAGAGGTGGGCTGTGGTGCTACTGGGGTGGAGTGGAAAAGATGGAGAGTGAGGCGTTTTAATGTTGACTATATTGTTTTTCTAATGACAGGTAATTTTGTCATTTCATAAGAGAAAATTTACCCTCATTCACTTCGGGGGCTATCCAGTAATAACCAAGCAAACCACATGGAGTATACTCTATGATTTTTAAGCAATTGCTCATTTTATTTGGTCAAACTTTAAATGGGTGTCATTTTATATATAGTTTGCTTTTAAAAATCAATGAGCATAACCATCGATTACACGGACGGGAAAAGTGGGTACCGATACTCACTGATGTCTTACCCATAAATACCGGTGCCGAAAAACAGAGAAAAAGGTACCGGTACCGAATATATCTGGTACGGTTCGGTACCGATATCTGGTACTAAATGCGCATCCATACTTGTGTACTAATAGAAGATGAACATACTTCTAAAATGAGTGCAATATAATTATTAGATCTATGGTACCAAAACTGAAGTAATGACAATAACATTTTTAGAAAATGAAAAAAAAGAATAGCTATATAGGGATAATTGGAAATTTTTGGCATGGGATATGCTTAAACTAGGGAGATACAAGGCTGGTATGTTCCAGTGGTTATAGGACTAATATTTCCACTTCAAACTTCAATTCTTTAGCACTATGGTGTAAAAAACACATTTTAACACTACATTGACCTAGAAGCATGTTGACCCTTAGCGGGTTCTTTCATAACAGCACCCACAGTTGAAGCCTGCTGAAGACACTCCCCTTAAATGTCTCATGGGTTTTTTGTTCATGCAGATGCATTAAGCTTGGAAGTGGAAGGCTTTGCATATGCATTAAGCTTTCTGAGACATTGGGATGTAGCTCCTGAGTATCTTTTAGACGATATGACCAACTAATTTTGAACCACTTAATTTCTATACAAAACTAATCTGGGTTAAGCTAATTTTTAAAATTTTTTAGATGTGATGGTATGTTTTCTTGTACCGTCATGCTGATGTGGTTATCAATGCTGCTAATTTACATTGGAAAAAAAAACTTTATCAAGCTTGTAGAATATGGTATTTTTTTTTATATCTAAATAAAGCAGCAGAGGTAGTTACATTGAAATCTTTCCAAGTACTTGATTAAATTATGTAACTGAAGTATTACAACTTCTTAAATCATTTTGTTTGAGATAATTAAATGATTTTAAAATAATGTAACATCTGCAATCATGCCCAACTCCAATTATTAGCTTCGGAAATGAGATCTTTCAATGGGGTTTGAAATAATGTTGTTGAATATACATGTGTTATTTATCTATAAAGAATTAACAAGAAGATGTCATTTTGCCGGTACACTTTCTAGTATCTTATGCTTGATCTATGCAGTTTTGTTCAACTGGTGGTTCGTGTTCCTCGGGCCTTTGGTTGGTTATGGCATGGCTTGGTATAGCCACTTTTACGTCGAAGGAAACATTCCTGCGACTTTTGGCCATCCGGTTTGGTCCCTTTTGTGCGATTACAAGATGTTCGGGTTGATGCTCACCGGTCAGATGGATAGAGAGATCAAAAGACTTAGCATGCAACTCTACTGATTTGTATTTCATATATGTTTGAATAATCTGTGTTGCTGTGATAAATAAAGTCATTGTTCAATCTTCACTATACTTTAGATGGGAATTAATTTGCAATTGGACCCCTTGATTGGTACAACATAAATGACAAATTCATGTTGGTTATTAATGTTTATTTCATTAAACTATTACATGTGATGTATGCAATATAACAATAGATAAATATATACATTTTTATATCTTTTTGTTAACATATAACCTTGGTTTTAAAATGTGTGTGTGAGGTGGACATGATGTGTGATGGGCAAATATAATAAGAGATTAATATATGATTTCTATATATTGTGTTTACATAATCTTGGTTTTAAAATGTGCAAATATAAAAAGAGATTAATGTATGATTTTTATATCTTTTTGTATACAAAATCTTGGTTTTAAAATGTGCGGATAGAAGTGCATAATACAGGATGCGTTGATGAATCACATAAATTGTAGCGATGAGATGCCATAATGAGAGCGTGAGACCACGATATCACAAGTTGCAGTCCCTCACACGATGCGTTCTGATGCATGCATATCTGAAGTCAACCACTATTTGAGTAAACTGAAAGAGAAGGAGAATGTTGGGGAGATGAGAGAGAACGTTGGAACTCACTTTAGATGAAGGAGACAAGATGGTTGTGGAGAAGACGGAGAGTTGGAGGCCATTTAAAATGAAAACCCTAGAACGACTTGACTTTATTTATCTTTTGTTATGATTTTTGGTGATTCGTCACATGTGTATTTATTTTAACATTTTTTCGTGATTTACAACAATGTAAATATTTTTTTACATAGATATTTATTTATTTAAAAACTCTTTCCAAGTTTCTTATATTTTCTTTTATCTAAATTTAGTTGTTTTATGTTTTCTTTTAGGGAAAGTGAATATGGGGCTCTTACACATCTAACTTGTATGTGAAACTCATCAAAACTGCGCCATTTTGATTAAATCTAATTAAAATTTAATTTTCACATAACCATTCTCTAAATTATGTCATTGTTTTTCATCCTGTTAAACCGTACACCTAATTGCTCAGAGATAAATTCTCCTGCTCAGCCATTTCTATATTCAATTGGGAATTCAAGTTAGAATTTTAAAGCATTAACTAATACAGTTATCATGTTTAAAAAGTTAGGTCATCGTCATCTACAATCTAAATATGAAAAAGCATACAATTTCATTGAATAATTTTGTGGATTTTTTTGAACGGCTATTAGTTTTATAGATGTAGGGCAATGTTAGGGATTTGCGTAAAAGAATATGAAATTGAAATTAGGTATAGAGTTGAACGGGAGGAAGAAAGAAGAAAGGTTAGTTAATCTAGGAAATGGTTTTGTGAATATTAATTTTTAACTAGGTTTATTAAGGTGGGTCGCGTTGCGGCGAACTTGTTTTGTTATTCAGTACGTGTTTACATGTGTTTTGAAATCATACGAACAGAACCGCTAACAAGAAATAAAAAGAAAATATATAAAAAAACACTAAAAGATAATCGAAAAAAAATCAACAAAAAAAATTGTATGGTAATGATGTTGTTGGTATGAAACGCTGGTCAGAGATGAAGCAAATAACACTCATTACCAGTACCGAATTTCCCGAACCGAAAGATCTTAAGTGCCAATTTGGTTCGACTTTCGACGTTCCTGGTACCGGTTCGCTGTCAGTTTTTACCTTCATATATCGGTATCGTAACCGGTATTTTTTGGTACCAATATCGATTCGGTATTGGTTGGCACCAAGCTCATCCCTACCCTGAAACTAAGAAAAAGAAATCATTTAAAGTAGAATATAATAATAAAAAAAATTGTACGATACCGTTGTTGTTCGTACGGTACCCGTGATCAGGGTTGAGTAAATGGTACCGGGTAGCACTATTGAATTTCCCGAACTAAAAGATTTTCCAAAATCAATTCGGTACCCAACTTTCCGTTTTTTGTGCCAAACTGGTGCCGTTTTTTGCCTTTATGTACCGACAAGGAATCAGTTCGTAACGGTAATTTCGATACCTGTACCGGTTAACACCAAATTTATCCAACTTAAAAAGAGAAAACAATAATTATATTATAATATTAAAATAATAAAAGTATTAAAAGAAGTATATATATTATTATAATACTAAAGACCTATTCATTAGCTTTCCTTTTTAATATAAAAATATATAAATAAATAAATAAATAATAATAATAAATAATAATAATAATAATGTAATGTAATGTATAAATAATGTATAATGTATAATTGCATAATATAATGTGTCAAATTTGATTGAAATCAACCAATATTGTTCTTTGACAAACTTAAGTAGTCAACCCGATTATCTAATGGATTATATATAATGTCTCTTTAGGATTTTGATTAGGTGCTTGGGTTGTCTTGAACCTAGATAGGTGGGTGAAAGCATGAATCTATTTTTACGTAATTTTTCGGTTTAGTTAAAAAAAACACTATGGATGACTTTGGATACTTTGACCCATTTCGTTTTTAACTTCCATTTTTCCCATTTGACTAAGACACAGATATGGAGAACCAGAGTTAACCACCCATAAGCATTTAGGTCGAAATTGAAACCTCTAATTGTTTATTAACTCTAGGAGTAGTCACATGTTTCAAAATAATGTCATTAAGGTCATCAACAATGGATGTGCAAAAGTTTTCCCTCTAATTTGGTTTTGGCTATTAATCAAAATTAAATAAATCGAATAAAAAACCGTCAATTTAATTGATATAACCAAACTGATTAACCGAAAACTAATTGGTTAATAAGATAAACTAACCGATGACTTCACTTATGACGTATATAAAACTACAATAAACAAGTACCATAATGCAAAGTGTGTCCCCGCCGCATCGCGGGGCACCCTGCTAGTATATATATATATATAGGACAATGATCCGTTAGGAACCACCCTAATTATATGCAGAGAGAACCGCGGAGAACCAGTGTGAACACAAACAGTAACACCTAAAAAAATCCAAAAAAAATACCAAATTTTTTTTTGTTTTTTTTAATATTTTTTTGAAAAATCGCTATATTTATTCAACAATAAAAAAATTAAAAAAATTGAGTATCAACTATCATGCACATGTGCATTTTCGTCATTTCTTTGACAAATTCCATAATACATTACAAACATTAGACAATTGTACTTTCATTTGCACTACCATGTGTAACACACTATTTTTTACGTTACCAATATTAGCAATGCACATGTGTATCTCTATGTATCAATATGAAATAAGGTGTTTTGGTACACTAATTTGAATACATTTTCTCTTTCATCTATCATACCATCCATAATACACTACCATGCACATTTGCATTTTCATCATTTCTTTGACAAATTCCGTAATACATTACAAAAATTAGACAATTGTACTTTCATTTACACTACCATGTGTAATACACTACTTTTTACGTTACCAATATAAGAAATGCACATGTGCATCTATATGTATCAACATGAAATAAGGTGTTTTGGTACACTACTTTGAATACACTTTCTCTTTCATCTATCATACCATCCATAATACACTTCCATTACCTCATACCATCCATGATATAATACCATTACCTCATACCATTTATAATACAATACCAATACCAATATTTTCACTTTATTGCATGTATATCCACACCGTTTATACCATCCAATCAACATATTACATCATAAAGTGACAACTATAATGAACCCATCAACCCTAGATATAACTAACAAAAAAACATATATATGAGCCTACTTCATCATTCAAAATCACAAACTTTTTGTACCAAAACACGGTAATATAATTGTTATACATAATGATGTCACATGTGCATTTAATGTAAAATTGAGTGTATTATGGATGGTATTGTAAATTAAAGTGCAATTGTCTACTAGTGATAACTATTACTGAATTTGTCGAAGTTATGATACATATGCACATGTGCATGGATAACTGTTACTCGAAAAAACAGTTTTTTTTGTAACGAAATATAACGATTTTTATTAAAAAATATTAAAAAAAAATTGAGTGCTTTTTTGATTTTTTAGATTTTATTTTGCAATAAAGGTGGTTATCGCGGTTCTCACAATAAAGGTGGTTCTCGCATAAACCTTACCCTATATATATATATATAGGGTTAGGTTCATTAGTGAACAACCACCTTCCAGTGAACTAATCAATGCCTATTGTTAATGAATACACAAGTGTAACTTTTTTGGGATTTGATAATGAAAATAATGGTGGGATTTTTATTTGATCAGTAAATACACCAGTTTGTTCATTCAGACACAATATACAACCATGTCACAACACACCACCACACCCTATATATATATATATATATACAACAATTATATATATATATATATTATGATTATAACTAATTAATTATATCATAAAGACTATCATCCTCCACACTAAATATTTTTTGTCTACACATATAAAAAATTATCCTACACATTTAAAAATTTATCCTACACAACTCGTAATTTATCCTACACACCTCGTATTTATCCTACATTATAAATGAATTTTTATTTTTATTTTTTGAGAAAAATATATATCTTAAAAATAAGTTACAAATTTAATATAGTTAGTTATTAAAGATGAAACTACCAATTAATGATGTATGTAAGTTTACCAATATACACTTATAGTTACATTAAGTAGAAATATTAAATGAAGTCTAATGAAGCAATCCTATTGGTTGAAATTTTTTCTCGTTTCTTATTCCAAAGAATTTCTTCTCCACCATCCAAGGAAAAACCTCATCTCCACCATCCATTCATTTAATCTATAACAGAGATAAATCATGCACGAAAAGTGTTTTTTTAGAATTTGTAACAGTCTACTAAAAAGTGGAACTCCTCTTCTCTATTTGTCTGACACAAAAATGTATCTATTTTGTAATTAGTAATTGTTACAAAGAAAATTTCCCATAAAAATATCACATATTATTATGTACACTGCAAAACGAAAAAACTTTGTATGAGAAAAAAAGTCTGAAAATTGTAATAGGTGAAGTTGAAAAAAATTGAAAACACTACTATAAAAACCATAAAATGTCTAAAAGGTGAAGTTAAAAAAATGTAACGCTGAAAAATGTAAATATTCTTTCTCCTCTCTCATCTCACACAAAAAATGTAACAATGTAAGAAAAAATGTGACTTTCAAAAAGCGTAACACGTAGAATGTTTTGTATCTACCCATTTAAGTTTTTTGGTTTTCTTAACTAACCAATGATTTCTCTCTATAATTCACCTTTATATATATTTATGTTAGGGTAAAAATTAAAACTTCTAGGAGTTATGAGAATTTAAAAAAACTTGGCCTCATGAAAGGTTTTTTCAAAAAACATTTTTATCATAAATTCTAAAAAAATATACTTTTCCGAAAAAAAAATACTAGTTTTTTTATTTACACCAGCCGTAATAACACTTACAGCTGCTGTAACTGCTAATTCATTATGATGTTAGCAGCTTTTTACAACAATTGTAAAAAGCCGAAAACACGACAATGAAATTTTTTTACAACCGTCTTTGTAACAATTGAATCTAGGTGTGTGCAAAAATAGAGGAAAAACTCACACGGAAGTCAAAGTTCTCTAACTTCTCACAACCCTGTAGAAACTTTCTCTTAATCCAAATCTTATATTTGTATGCATTAACTCGTAAAACAATGGTAATGGTTTAAAAAATATATTGCACATAATACCAAAATTTTATATGTTGTAATTTGTGTAAAGTCTATATGTCTTTACAGGGTTTGCCCTTTTCAAAATCTTATTAGATTAAACGATTATTCTTTTTTTATAAAAAGATTGTTCACTGGATAAAATCATATATTCAAATTCTTATTCGGTCTTCAAAATGTGTTCAAGTTGTTTTCTATCTTCATTCGTCACAAATTTGCATATCAGTCTTGGACATTTTGTTGAACTTAACTTGTAAATATAAGCAAATCTACTGTTTAAACAGGGCAAAATCATTGAATTTAAACATTAGAGAAATACATTAGAGCTTCTTTTTCATTAATATAAAAACACACTTTTCCCTAAACTTTATTATTTTTTATAAAAACATCTTACATCTACCTTCACAACATTCTCCCAATCAAACTCCTCAACAACCACACACCCACCGCTGCTTTATATCTTCGACATCCCGAATACGATCATCTTTAAGTCTTCGGTTGTGCCTGTTTCCCAAACCAATCTTCGACCCGTCCTCACAAACTTGCCCCTCGGTCTTCCCTATGTGTCTTCCTCGGCTACCCGGCCGACTACCGCGGATACAGGTGTCTTAACCTTCAAACGGGTAAAACCTTTTTCTTTCTCCACGTCACCTTTGACGAGGCCACGTTCCCGTTTTCCACCCAACACCCACCGACCGATTACTCATCCCTCAAGCATGACCTCTCCAACCCTGTGTTTAACCATCCTAACCTCTTCTGCACTCTACCACACCGACAACCATCCACCACCTACACCTCCACGTCACCTCCTCACAGCCCACCTACAGCGTCCCCATTTCATTCCCCCTCAACCCAACAACACTCGCCCACTCCGGCTGCCGCTTCTACACTTCCCAATCCTACGACCCAACACACCTCAACCCCCATGGCTCAAACCCACCAAACTGACGCTCAACCTGCTATGGCCCAACACCAACATCCGAACCCACATCACCTCAACACTCATCCTATGATTACACGTTTAAAAGCAGGTATCACCAAACCAAAAGCCCCAATGAACCTACACACATCCACTATACCCGTAATTCCCCCATACCCAAATCCCACTTATCCGCGCTCACTGATCCGAATTGGAAACAGGCCATGTACGATGAATATAGAGCATTGATGGAAAATAAAACTTGGGAGTTGGTTCCGAGACCTTTTGATTCTCATGTTATTCGGTGCATGTGGCTATATCGCCATAAATTTCACGCTGACGCACTCTACAATGATATAAGGCCCGCTTGGTTGTTAACGGAAAATCACAACAGCTTGGTATTGACCGTTTTGATACATTTAGTCCGGTTGTCAAACCGGCCTCGATATGCCCCGTCCTCAGTATTGCGGTCTCTCGCCAATGGCCTATCCACCAACTTGATGTCAAAAATGCATTCTTTCATGGTGACCTAAACGAAACAGTATACATGCATCAACCGCCTGGCTTTGTTGACAATAACAATCCATCGTTCGTGTGCCGGTTAAAAAAATCCTTATATGATCTCTAGCAAGCTTCACGAGCTTGGTACCATCGATTTGCCACTTTCATCACACGCTGTGGTTTTTCATAGTACAACTTGTGAAGCGTACCGCATAACTTCTCTTTTAAGTAGATGACATCATCCACACTGCATCAGACACCAGGTTTCTCAAGCAGATACTCGAGCTTCTATCCAATGAATTTGCTATGACAGACTTGGGTCACCTTCATCATTTTCTAGGCATACATGTCACTCGTACCCCGGATGGACTTGTCTTTCTCAGGAATCTTATGTGCGCGACCTTCTCGCCCGGGCCAATATGACCAATGTAAACAGTAGCACCCATGCGACACTGACTCCAAACTAAGTGCTCAAACAGGTGCTCTATTACCAATGGCACCTTGTACCGAAGTCTAGCTGGCGCCTTCAGTACCTCACTTTTACTAGACCGGACATCTCTCATGCCGTGCAACAGGCCTGTCTTTTCATGCATGCTCCCAGGGAGCCACATTTTCAATACCTGAAGCGCATATTACGTTACCTCAAAGGAACCTCAGAAAAATGTGCTTCATATCGTCCCTCCAGGTCCTTTAAATTAACGGCTTATTCTGACGCTGACTGGGGTGGATGCCAGACTCTCGTCGCTCCACATCGGGTTATTGTGTCTTCTTAGGTGACAATCTGGTCTCCTGGTCTTCCAAACGACAACACACCATTTCGAGATCAAGTGCTGAGGCTGAATACATAGGAGTTGCAAATGCCGCAGCCGAATCTTGCTAGCTCCGTAACCTCCTGCTCGAGCTCCACCTTCCTACTCGTGAGGCCACCCTCATCTTTTGTGACAATGTTTCGCGTGTACCTCTCTACGAATCATGTTCAACATCAGCGCACTAAACATGTGGAGATCGACATTCACTTTGTTCGCAAAAAAGTTCGTATCGGGGACATTCGAGTTCTACATATTCCAACTGACTATCAATACGCGGACGTTTTTACTAAAGGTCTTCCAAAGCAACTCTTCAACCGATTCAAGTCCAGCCTCTGCGTTCACTCCACGCCGCTTCGTCTGCGGGGAGTATTAAATGTATATATTTATTTATAAATATTTTGTATTGATGGTAATGCCCTTTGGCTTGCCTAGTCGGTTAGGGATTTCTGTATATATTCCTCATTCTTTGTAATATAAGGCGTCCACTTATTTTGAACATTCACATTTTTACCCTGTAATTTCACTAAAAACTATATTTTCTCTCTCTTTTCAATTAAATAATATTTTTATACTTTTATTATTAACTTTTCTCTTTCTTTTACTTATAACCACTTTAAAAAATATATTAAAAAAATATAGAGGATGAACAGTATCCATCCAAATTTACAAATGAACAGTAACATTTCTCTTGTCTCTACTCACAACCACCTAAAATCACTTTTCATAATATAAAAACCCTCTTACAGAATTTAGGTGACGATTGTGAATGCTCTAACTCTCTGTCTCTATCTATTTATAACTCACAAGCACTTATTTTAATATTTTTTTTGTTTCCTACACACTTACAATTAAAGATAGAGAGTTGAATATGTACTCTACATATAGATGTGAACTTTACTTTCTATATATTTTTCTCTATTATAGAGATTCCAAGAGCATTCACACTCTATTCTATATATTATTGAGAAAATAATAAAGAAAATAACAAAAACACCATCACATTGGACTCTCAATAATATAGAAAAATATATAGAAAGTAAAGTACACATCTATATTTAGATGTTTATATACAACCTCTATATTTATTGTGAGTGTGTAGGAAAGAGAAAAACATAATAAAATATTTGTTTGTGAGTAAGAAATAAATAAAGATAGAGAGTGGGATCTGAGATTTTTTAAAAAAATGAACAAAATTTAGAGAAAGCTGTATTTTTATATAGAACGAGATGAAGGCACCAATGTGAATGCTCTAATTTAGTGGCATTTTTGTTGTTTCATTTATTATCTTCTCTTTATTATATAGAATAGAGGCTTCAATGTGAATGCTCTAACTTGCTCACTTCACCAAAATTAACATGGATTGCGTCTAGGGTAGACGCAATCCAAATTAAAGTGAATTTGGTTATCTTTAATTTGGTATATTTTTTGATACAAAAATTTATCATACGAAAAAGTTATACTTATTTAAAAATCATGGTGAAAACAGAAAAAAAAAGTTGGCACGAAAACCCATGTATGACACAAACTCAGACGCAAACTCTACCTTAGACGTAATAGTTAGGGATCGTGTCTACGACATACGCGATCGATGTTCATTTTGGTAAAGTTGACTGGGCAATGTCCATTTTGATGATTTTCCCTTTTAAATATCTTACTATGAATGACATATCTCTAAATTTCATTTTGTGATGCTCTAGTTTCATTCTTAACCAGCGTCCATTCCTCGCTAGATATGATAACCCGTCAAACATCAGCATCGTTATTGTCACCGAAGTTATGACAGGTCCCTAAAATGTGACACCTATTGCTAGGGATGGCAATGGGTCGGGTTTAGGTAATCCCAAACCCAAACCCAAACCCGTTTAGATAAGATCGTCCCAAACTCGTTCCAAAACCCATCGTGTTTCTAGCGGGTAAATACCCATCGGGTATCGGGTATCGGGTATACCCGTGGGTTTCAGGTAAACCTGTTAATTTAAAAAAATTACCCGTTAGGTATACCTGACCCAAAACCCATCGGGTAACTACTAATTAGTTACATTAAATATTATCACTATAAAAATGTATGAAATAATTACAATGTATACGAAATAAAATACCTATATGTATAAAAAATGGGTGTATCATATATATATATATAGACATATTTAAAAATATAAAAGAATTTATGTCGGGTATACAATCGGGTAAACGGGTACACTTATCGGGTAATTGGGTCGGATAAACGGGTATATCACCAAATCCCAAACTCATCCCAAACCCGCGAAAAAAAATAAAAATAAATCCCAAACTCGTCTCAAACCCGATTATCCGACCCCAAATCCGTCCCAAATAAGTCGCGTTTCGAGTTTACCCATCAGGTTTGGGTTTGATTGCCATCCCTACCTATTGCGTATAATTTGGCTTGAGGGGGATGTATTTGATGGACTTGTGGGCCTAATAGATGTGATATGGCAATTTCATTTGGATATTTGTGGGCTCTCTCCCTCCCTCCAGCTTTATCTTTGATGGTGTTTCATTGAAGATATGTTCGTCGCATGAAAATAAATCAGTGGTAGACTTTTAACGAACGATGATTTCGCTAGGTTCGTTAGAGCATATGCAATGTGGCACTACGAATGACTAAAGACATCCAATGACTGACGAATGAGAGGCCCATGGACACGCACTGGTAGCCACATCCGTGGTCGTTTCTGGGGTTGTTCAGGTGGAAAAACACTAAAGTACAGAATGTCGGTGGGGGGTTTTGTTTCTTACAAATTAATATATGTAAACTTTTAAAGAATTATAAATGTAGGGAGAGGTCATTTAATAAAAAAATTTAATTGAGAAAAAAAAAGAATAATGGATATAATTGTAAAATATTAAGTAGTTTTTCTTTCATATCATTTATTACTATCTTTAACTAATTAATTAGTCATAAAGACTATTATCATCTACATTAATGTTTTTCCTACACACATAAAATGTTATCCTATACATTTTGAAATTTCTCCTACACATATTTAAAATTATCCTACACAATTATTTATCCTACACGTCTAGTAATTTGTTCTACACAAAATTATTGTTTTTTTAATTTTTTGAAAAAATATACATTATGAAAATAAGTTACAAATTTAATGTAGTTAGCTATTAAAGAGTAACTAAAGAAATTAATAATCTATGTAAGTTTACAAATCTACCCTTACAGTAAGATTAGATGCCAATATAAAATAAAGTAAAATAAAACATTTTTATTGTTTGAAACTTTTTTTTACAAAATATTCTTCTCATAAAGACTATTATCCTTTACACTAATTTTTCTTTGCGTACACACATAAAATGTTATTCTATACATTTCGAAATTTATCCTACACATATTTAAATTTTTCCTACACAATTATTTATCCTACACGCCTAGTAATTTGTCCTACACTCAAAATTATTTTTTAAATTCTTTGAAAAAATATATATTATGAAACTAACTTCCAAATTTAATGTAGTTGGCTATTAAAGAGTAACTATAGAAATTAATAATCTATGTACGTTTACAAATGTACCCTTACACTAACATATTTAAATTTTTCCTACACAATTATTTATCCTACACGCCTAGTAATTTGTCCTACATTCAAAATTATTTTTTTAAATTCTTTGAAAAAATATATATTATGAAACTAACTTCCAAATTTAATGTAGTTGGCTATTAAAGAGTAACTATAGAAATTAATAATCTATGTAAGTTTGCAATGTGGCACTACGAATGACTAAAACCGACATCCAATGACTGACGAAATAGAGGCCCATGGACACGCACTGGTAGCCACATCCATGGTCGTTTCTGGGGTTGTTCAGGTGGAAAAACACTAAAGTACAGAATGTCGGTGGGGGGTTTTGTTTCTTACAAATTAATATATGTAAACTTTTAAAGAATTATAAATGTAGGGAGAGGTCATTTAATAAAAAAATTTAATTGAGAAAAAAAAAGAATAATGGATATAATTGTAAAATATTAAGTAGTTTTTCTTTCATATCATTTATTACTATCTTTAACTAATTAATTAGTCATAAAGACTATTATCATCTACACTAATGTTTTTCCTACACACATAAAATGTTATCCTATACATTTTGAAATTTCTCCTACACATATTTAAAATTATCCTACACAATTATTTATCCTACACGCCTAGTAATTTGTTCCACACTCAAAATTATTGTTTTTTTAATTTTTTGAAAAAATATACATTATGAAAATAAGTTACAAATTTAATGTAGTTAGCTATTAAAGAGTAACTAAAGAAATTAATAATCTATGTAAGTTTACAAATATACCCTTACACTAAGATTAGATGCCAATATAAAATAAAGTAAAATGAAACATTTTTATTGGTTGAAACTTTTTTTTTTACAAAATATTCTTCTCATAAAGACTATTATCCTTTACACTAATTTTTCTTTGCGTACACACATAAAATGTTATTCTATACATTTCGAAATTTATCCTACACATATTTAAATTTTTCCTACACAATTATTTTTCCTACACTCAAAATTATTTTTTTAAATTCTTTGAAAAAATATATATTATGAAACTAACTTCCAAATTTAATGTAGTTGGCTATTAAAGAGTAACTATAGAAATTAATAATCTATGTAAGTTTACAAATGTACCCTTACACTAAGATTAAACGCAAATATATAATAAAGTAAAATAAAGCATTCTTATTGGTCGAAACTTTTTTTTCTTTTTATAAAAAATTCTTCTCATTTGAACCCTGCATTATAAATGTATGATAAAATATATACCGCATAAATATATGTAAATCTTGTAACCTTTTAAATTCCCTTTTATGAACTTGGTAAAATTTAAGATTATTTTTTATAATTTGAATAAAATTTAACATCTTTTTTGACTTAAGTTAGAGTAATTCACTATTATGATTTATGAAGTTTATTTGTGAAATCTACAGTACGCACTTGTATTATTTTTTAACAGCAAATTTAGATCATTGATGAACCACTAGAGTATCATCGTAGCACCAGTTGAACCATCCGATCATATTCATCTCCACTAGGCATAATATCTATACACCAATTCAGGAGGAAACTAATAAATTTGGAACCCCCCTGTGAGAATCGAACCTAGAACCTATTGGTCCCAAAGCCCTATTCCACCACCAAGATGCCACTAGGCTATAAGGCCATAGACACACACTTGTATTAAAAAAAAATTGAGTTTTACTCATAAGACAATTAAGATTTTGTATTTGGTTGCTTGAGTGGAGAATTTAATACATAATTTATCTTTCTTTCAAAGATGTTCAGTTATGAATATCAACTAGGTGTGTAAATGAGCCAAGCTATTTGTGAGCTAATAAAGATTGGCTCGTTTGTCGAACTTATGGTCAATGCGAGAGAACACCTCAACCACACTTGTAGAGTTAGAAATCATACACACAGTTCTCTGCACCTTTGCAAAATCAGCACCAAGATTGGCACGTTAAAGGCCGGAGCCAAAACAAGCTTAAACTAGCTCTAGGTCGAGCTAGAGACTAAAAATAAGTTTGTTTATTGAACATCTAAAACCAGTCCACCGGAATGACCAGCGGGATGGATCTTATGGCAGGAAAACAACCTGCAAAACAAAAAACCGTTAGGCTCGTCGCATAGGTAGGAGTGCCACTCTGCGACCACTCTCCGGTGTGAGGATAAGAATTTGTAGTAGAGAGAGAAACGAAGGCTGAATGAAAGAGGAAAACGTACATCAAATGTACTTGGATTTGGGTATATATACCCGTGGTTTTGGATGGCGTCACCCGGACCAGTCACTTATTTGATCGATACGCGGTTTGCTTTGATAACCGAAGCATCATATTATTCCTTCCCCGGGTGGCTACCATTTATGGTCCGGTGGCCGGACTATCTGGTTTGGTACTAATATGTAGTCTCTCCATTTGGTTAACGAGATTGGTCTAAACTTCACTTATTAAGCTCAACTAGCCTCGCGAGCCTAAGCGAGTTTTTTTTATATAACTGTTTTAATATTTCAAATATATACATAGAATTTATCAATTAATATATGCCCAAAGGTCAGTTTAGATTTAGAGCTTGAAACTAGTCCAACTCGAGCTCTATAAGTAGTTGCGAACTCATAATTTTTTTCATGGGGTTGCGAAATATTTTTAAAGATCTTAGGCCCCAAGGTATATAAAAAATTTCGGTTCATATCGGCCGGGTCATGTAAAACAAAAGAACATCAAGCTAAATTTATGTAATCATCAAAAATACGTTAAACATGTTACAAACATATTTAAAATATCACCCTACGGGTTTTCATTTTTTGAAATCTATCCAAAACATCATCTAGAGCTAATTTCCTAAGAAAGTCTTTCTCTATATAACATATACAACTATCACTTAAATTCTCATCGCCAATCCGATTACGCAAGTCGGTCTTCACGTTCTTCATTGCCGAAAAACATCTCTCCGAAGCAAGTCTTTTTTTATATAATACATACAATATCACTTAAATTCTCATGTTTCTTATCAAATATAAATCGATCCATAATTTCATAAAACAACACTAAATTACTAAACATACACTCCATAAGTTCATCGCTCCATAATTTTCAATTATTTTTCAAACCCTAGTAATTGTTGATTACTTGTGTCTTGTAATTTGTAAGAACTAAAAATCATCTAAACAACAAAATCATCCTACTAAAGTCCAGAACAAAAAAAAAACCAGAAGACATAAAATTTCATACCTTTTTATCATCACTATAACTTTATTTCTTCTGAAAAATAACATAAAACAACAATATAAGCATTAAAAAACGAAGGTACCTTGTATTGTTTGGATTCCGATGAGTTAGGTGGCCGGATATTTGCGATTTTCGGTGAGAAATTGGAATTGGATGGCTCCTGTTGGCTGTTGCATCGTTGGGGATGAGGATGATAAAGGCAGACGAGGTCACAAGAGGCTGCGGTTGGGTTATTTTATTATAGTTTAAATTTTGTTGGGCTGGGTTAAGTGGGCTTGGGTTGGGTTAAATTGTTTAATAAGTGGGTTACAAACTTAACTTATAAATGATGTTATATTTTATAAAAATCAATTTTTCGGTTATATTTTTGTAAAAATATTAGTTTATTTCTAAGGGGGGCGGTTGAAAATTTTCAAGGGATGTGTCAAAACTTCAAAGAACTTTATAGAACAAACAAATTTTATTAATAATCTCAAGAAAAGAAACAAAGAAAGATTAACCAGTCATCATAGATTGACCGGAGAATTAACAAGAAGAGAAGATTATCAACAAGATGATATTCTTACAAGAGTGTAATCAAACAATCCTCATGAATGTACGTGTGAGGGAAAGTAAAGAGAAGGATCTGGATGTTTGAGAGAAGGAGACAGATGTAAGATAGATGGTGTATTCTATGATCCCAATGCAGCATCTCTTTATAACCGGAGAAAACATGAAACCCTTAAGCCCATGCTGAATCTTGACTCTTAGACCAGCCCAACTTCTAACTCAGCAACATGGCTCCAAAGCCCAAAAAGATAAAGGGCACACCTCATACAAACACATAATAAAAAAGAAGATGAGAAGAAATAATTAAAAACTTATAAGAACAAAAAATATATCTAACCAACATTAAACTTAAGAGAATGAAATATATGTGTAATTTTAACACCCCCTCAGTTTAAATGTTTAAACAAAATTTTAAGACCTAGCGACTTACACATTTTATCATGACTCCTTGGCAATAAGCCCTTTGTGAACATATCTGCGAGTTGGAATTCAGACCTGATGCCAAGTGTTTTAATAACACCAGATGCTCTCTTTTCTCGCAAGAAGAACAAGTCAATCTGAAAGTGCTTTGTTTTATCATGAAACACTAGATTTGCGGCTATAGAGATAGCTACACTATTATCACATCTCAGGGAAACTGGAAGATCAACTTTTACTCCCAACTCCCTTAAAATATTCACTAACCACAACACTTCACAAGAAGCACTACACAAGGACATGTATTCTGCTTCAGCAGATGAACGGGAAACCACACATTGTTTCTTAATTTTCCAAGAAACTAAGGAGTTACCAAGAAAAATACAATACCATGTGATAGAATTTCTGTTGTCAACACACTTTGCCCAGTCGAAATCAACATAAGTAGTTAATTGAAATGAATCACTTTGTTTAAACATAATACCAGAACCAGGAGCACTCTTTAAATACCTCAGCAGTCTAAAAGCTATCTGATGCATATACTGAGACAGATAATGAACAGCGTATGCAATATCTGGTCGGGTATGAAATAGGTAAATACATTTACCTACCAACTTTTGATATTCAGTAACACTAACACCTTTTAAATCTTCATTTTTACTTAAAGTATCAAAACATAATTTTGCTCTATTGGACAATTGACAGGTTTACATCCACTCATACCATATTCGTTTAACAGGTCCATACAATATTTACTTTGAGAAAGACAAATCCTATCATCATTTTTAATGACCTCAATACCAAGAAATATTTCAATAAACCAAGAAAATATTTCAATAGAACTATTTCCAGTTAACACAATATCATCCACATAAACCAACAATACAATAAACACTGAGTTAGCAGATTTAACAAACACAGAATGATCACACTTTGATTGAACGAAACCAATTTTAACAAGAACTTGAACAAGTTTTTCATTCCACATACGAGGAGCTTGTTTCAAACCATATAAAGACCTTTTTAGTTTACACACTTTGTTTTTACTATCAACATTTAAACAATTAGGTAGATTCATGTAAACTTCCTCTCTAAGGTTACCATAAAGAAAAGCATTATTAACATCAAGCTGGTAAATAGGCTAGTTATTTTGCACAGATAGACTAATAATGCACCTTACTGTGACCATCTTAACCACTGGAGAAAGAGTCTCCTCAAAATCTATGCCCTCAACTTGATTAAACCCTTTAGCAACAAACCTAGCTTTAAACCTATCAATATCACCACTCGATTTATATTTTACTTTGTATACCCACTTACACCTAATAGGTTTCTTCCCTTAAGGAAGATCAACTATGTCCCAAGTGTCATTTCTATACAACGTAGATAATTCATCATTCATGGCATTCAACCATCTTTTATCTTTACAAGCCACTTTATAAGAAATGGGTTCAATAATTTTATTCAGATTCACAGCAAAACACATATTATCACTAGATAGTTTGGATTAACTAACAAATTTATCATAACTGTATTTAGCATTACCAACAACAAAATCATTGAACTTCTTAGGAACAAAAACATGTTTAGTAGACTTTCTAATATTAGGTTGATTACCCTCAGGAAGGACTGGTTCATCATTTGTACCACTAGACTCAACCCTCAGACTCACTTTGAGACTCATTCTGAGGTAGAACATTAGCCATGCCATCTACATCAAATGGTTGCTGAGTATCAGCAACATCAACTGGCTCCTTAGAGCTACTGTTTTGATGTGTCTCATGCACTGATAGTAAACTCATTCTCTTCATCATTGAGATTTACATCACTTGAAAGTTCAAAAACTCAAAGATATTTGAATGATTTAAAACATTTGTTTTGTCTAGATCAAACTCAGAAAAAAAATTTAGCTTTAAAGGGGCGTTTTCATAGAAACTAACATCTCTTGAAAAAGAGAATGTCCTTTGATCTAGACTAAACTTTATAACCTTTTTTAAGATTTGTATAGCCCATTAAAACACATCTTTCAGCTCTTTCCTCAAGTTTATCAGTTCTATTTAGAATAGTAAAATAACACATACATCCACTTTCAAGTGATCAAGTGAAGGTTTAAAGCCATATAACAACTCACAAGGAGTTCTACCACCTAACGCAGAAGAGAGAGCCTTGTTAATCAAATATGAGCCAGTAAGGATACATTCAGACCAAAACCTCAAAGGAATACCATATTGAAACAACAAAGCTCTTGCCACATTTAATAAATGCCTCGTTTCCTCTCAACAGTTTCGTTTTGTTGAGGGGAATAAGTACAAGATGTTTGGTGGATTATGCCATGAAGTTTAACAAAATTTTCCATTTGAGAGTTCACAAATTCTGAACCATTGTCATTTCTAAAAACTCTAATATTAGTTTCAAACTGTGTTTTAACCAGGTCATGATATTTTTAATGTTGTTAAACACCTTAGTTTTAGACTTCATCAGATAAACCCAAACAGACCTTGAATAATCATCCACAATGGTAAGAAAATATTTATAACCATCTATACTAGGCTTTCTATAAGGACCCCAAACATCAAGGTGAAAGAACTCACCAACCCTTTTAGACTTATGATCACTTAAAGGAAAAGGTATTATGTGTTGTTTAGCCTTGTGACATGTATCACAAGGTTCAGTTTGACTTGTTTCATTTTTAAAACTTGACACTTGTAAGACTTGATCTGAGGGATGACAAAGTCTAGAATGTCAGAACTTTATTGTTTCAGTTTTATTAAAGTAAATAAAGACAAAATTGTTAGAATTGCCACAGAATAAACACCATCAGTTTGCCTACCTATCACCAGGTATTTCTTTAAGACACATCTTGAATATAACAGTTTTGTTCATCAAAAACAAACCTTAAGCTTGTTATCCGTGGCTAATTTATGAACAGAGATAAGATTCACACAATACTCGGGAATAAAAAAAACATCCTTTAAAATCACATCTTCAGACAATTTAAAACACCATATTTGTTTAACTTTAGCATCAGTCTCATTAGGGTGTTTAGCAGAAATATTATATTCAGAGACATCAAGTAAGTTAAACATGTTATCATTACTCATAACCATGTGCTGATTAGCACCAAAATCAACAATCCACTTAAGTCTATTTTGATGAAAGAAGGCAGAATCAAAGCAACAAATTATTTTATAAGACCCTAGAGATGAAAAAGGACAATAACACTTATCTCCCATGTTAGACTTAGGTATATCCTCAACTTATTCTCGTTCATTAAACCTAACAATTTAGAACTAATTTATGAACAGAGATAAGATTCACACAATATTCAGGAACAACATAAACATCCTTTAAAATCACATCTAGACAATTTAAAACACCCTATTTGTTTAACTTTAGCATCAGTCCCATTTGGGTGTTGAATAGAAATATTATATTCAGAGACATCAACTAAGTTAAACATGTTATCATTACTCATAACCATTTGCCGATAAGCACCGGAATCAATAATCCAATGTCTATTTTGATGAAAGAAAGCAGAATTAAAGCAATAAAATTTTTTATAAGACCCTAGAGATGAAAGGCACAATAACACTTACCTCCCATGTTAGACTTAGGTTTCCTCCAACTTATTCTCATTCAGTAAAGCTAAAAATTTAGAAAATTGATTAGCAGTCAAAGCATTCAAAGAAGCAGTAGCAGTTTTATAATTCACATTATTAGCCACATAAGTATTAGAAGACATGATTTTATCCACCGAGTACTATTCTGATTAGGTTTAGTTCTTTAATTAGGAGGATAACCATGAAGTTCAAAACATTTTTTCAATCACATGACCATCTTTGCAGTGTCTACACTTTAGATTGGGATTGGGACCTTTATTAAACCGTTTTTTTATTATCACTATATTGTGTTGTTTTTGCAACAAACCCAACATTAGGCACTTTGAAGATTTATTTGAATCTCTGTGTGATTTATCTCTGGATATGATTGAAAAAACAGTTTTAACTGTGGTAAATGATCTCTTGTCAAGAAATTTGTCCTAACAGGTTGATAAATATCATCTAATCCCATCAGGAACTGCATGAGTTTGATTAGTTCACTAAATTCATTATATATGGTAGAAGCAACACATGTACAAGAAGATAACTGAACCATGGCATCAAATTGTTTCCATATTGTGTTGATTCTATGATAATATTCTGAAACACTAGAATCATTTTGACTCACAAAATTAATTTTCTTATATAACCCAAAACTCAACTGACCCATCAACCCTGTTATAGGTATCCTTTAAATCACTCCAAACTTCACTAGCAAGCCTAGAATAAACTTGACCAACATATAACTCATCATAAACAGAATTAAGAATCCATGTTAAAACAACTGCGTTACATCTATCCCATTGACTGGCTAGAACATCATCAACAGTGGATTTGATAAAAGTACCATCAACAAAACCTAACTTATTTTTAGCCATTAGTGCAAGTTTCATAGCATTTGACCAAACCACATAGTTCTCAGTTCCTTTCAGTTTAACATTCACAATGGTATGACTACTAGAATCACTAGCATGTAAGTACAAAGGATCACTAGCATCCAGTTTTTAATCACTTTATAAAGTCATGATAACAATAATCACAATAAACCCAGTGAAGCACAAGTAGTCAATCAGGAAGCACAAAAAAACACAAACTAGAAACAGAACAAACACAAATAATAACTAATCACACTATACCAACGAAGCTCAAGTAGTCAACAAGAATCACAGAAAAAAAGTTACCAACCAAAAAATAGAACAGACTCAAATAAAGACCAGCGAAACCAGGACGGCGGTCCGATCAAGGGTTCATCACTCAAAAGGTGCCTCCGCATACAATATCCAGGGAGCTATAGTCACAAGGACAAGATAATCACAAATGCAACAGAGGAACCCTCTTTGTATCCCAAACCAAACTGGTCTGTCTAAACCCGACAAAAACATGCCTAGACACAAGACAAACGTGAATGCAAGACAAAGAGAAAAAAATAGACAGAAATAAGAAACAATATCACTCAAGCGTTTAACTCCCTCCAGTAATCAGCCTCGTAACCTTTACTTAGGGTTACAAGAGACTATTGATAAGACAAAAGCCAGAAAAAAACTATGTTGGTTTGCCCTAATAATAGAGACCAACGAGAGTCTGCAGATGAACACCAAAACCTTATAAATTAGGGTTTCAACCTCCAAGACAGGCACAACCTCCAACGGATAAAAACACCAAGATCCGGAATCAGCAGAGCTCTCTGAACTACCAAGACCCCAAGAATAACCGGAAAACAACAGAACTTGCCTCAGATTAGAACAATCAGAAACCCTAGATTTTATTACCAAAAAATCAAACCCCACATTTTTATTAACAATCTCAAGAACAGAAAGAAAGAAAGATCAACCAGTCATCACAGATTGATTGGAGAATTAACAAGAACAGAAGATTATCAACAAGATAATCTTCTTACAAGAACGTAATCAAACAATCCTCACGAATGTACGTGTGGGGGAAAGTAAAGTGAAGGATCTGGATGTCTGAGAGAAGGAGACATATGTAAGTGAGATGGTATATTCCATGATCCCTGGTGTGCGTTAAGCGTGATATATTTTTATTGATATTTTAGTTCATTTTACGCATTAGTCAAGTTTTAAATTTATAAAACACGATATTTTACTAACACCGAACACACACATGGGCAAGTGCACCCATCGCGAGCGTAATATAGTGTTGATAAGATACCGAGGTCGTCCAAGGACACAAGAGCTTTTAATACCGGTTTATCATCAACGCCTAATCAATCTAAATGTGGATAAAAGTTATGAAGCATAAATACAAAAATAAATAAAATGAAATACAAATAGACAAGATAGAATCTCTTGGATCCGACTTATCGTTAATATATCCTTTGATGATTTCGCACTTTCGGACTTTTTAAGAGATTATCTTAGCTATAGTAGTAGACCCCTCTTTTGAAGGTGACGTTACCCTCAACCCAGTGGTTTGAGTCAGCAGGGATTCAATCCCAAAGGATCGGAATATTGGAAGACAATTAAATAAGTTATTAATGCGAAAAGTGGTATGCCCCTCTTTTGAAGGTGACCTTACCCTCGGCTAAGTGGTTTGAGTCAGCAAGGATACAATCCTAAGAAGCCGGTTTAAAGTATTAATAGTTGTTTACATATGAGGGGTTCAAGCTATTCGCACCCCCGCCATCCAATACCCATAGAGCATTGAAGGAGGTCCTAGTAAGCTTGAACCAAGTCCTCGAAGGATCTATACACTGAACGAGACAAGAACTTTACCAAACCACCCTTCTAACCCCCTTCCAAGTAGTTAACGCGCTTTATATAGACCGTAAAGACACGGATGAGCAAATCAATGACATCATGAAGAAATGGTTAGGAAAATTCACTTTCAACATAAGAAACTAGTTATTAAAGTCATTAATACATATTCAATTAAAAAGTGCCGAAAGATTAAAAATTAAAAGTAATACATTAAAGACTTGTCTTCACCAAGTGATATAAGAGATTAGCCAAGCATGGCCTTTGTTTGACAAAAACCCTTACAATCAATCTTGGATCCCTAGACTACTACACACTCTAAAGATGATTGATGGATGATGGTGGTGGGTGTTGGTGTTGTAGTGGTGGTTGAGTGGTGGCAAAGTTAGAGAGAAGTGGTTTGCAAGGGATGCCTTTGAAGTGAACCAAGCACCCTTATTTATAGCCCAAACAGTAGCCAGGCCACGGCCCCGTGTCCAGCGGGCACGACCCGTGGCCAACTCCTTCTCTTCCTTCATTAATTGCAGCTGTCAGCAGAGGCCCCACACGACCCCGTGGTCAACTCTTCTCTGTACTATCTGGATTCTACAAATCTGTTAGTTGACCACGCCCCATGTTGAGCTGGGCATGACCCCGTGGTGGGCGTAGAAGCTTCTACAGAATTTGTCTTTAAGTGCCTTGACTGGCCACGCCCCATGCCCAGCTGCGCGAGGCCCCGTTGCCAGACGCTGTCTTCTTGTTTTTGACTTTGGGGTGCTGCTGAGGGGTCGGGCAGGTCACGTTATTCCTTCTTTTCGTAGTTATGTTGGTTTTGGCTGCTTATTTGCTTCTTTGTTTTTTTAAGCTCTTTTTATCCTATAAATACAAAAGGAACAAAGAAACGTGTTTCCAACATTAGTACTAAAAAGGGTTAGTTTTATGCCTCATTTGTTGTAATTTATATGTTGCATTTTGTACACTTCAATCCCAAGGCAGCCTCTTTGTATAACCGGAGCAAACATGAAACCCTTAAGCCCACGCATGAATCTTGACTCCTGGACCAACCCAACTTTTAACTCACTGTCACACCCCAATCGATGGCGGAAACATCGGGGTTAGTGGCACTAGGCGACCAGATTGTCTCACGAGAAATTCCGTAAAAATTATCCAACAACATTACTTAATGTTTAACATCCCATACTATTAAACATAACATTTCAAACAACCATTACAGAAATTCTGATTTTCTCATAAAAACAACATGGTTCGATATCCCCTAGATTTTTATTACAACCGTTCTAAACAAGATGAACAAAATACTAAATAAAACTACTCCAAAGCAATCCAAGCTAAATCCTCAACCTGTTACATACGTTAAAATACAAGTCAATACAATTAAGTAAAGGTGAGCATACGAGTTTGAATAATACTAGCATAGTCGAGAAAGCGTTTGCGAAACAATCTAATTACATATCATGATACACCTGTAACATTCGTCGTAAAACGGGTTTCAAAACCCGCTTCGTTTAATAATCAAATATTCGGTTAAAAGTTCGTTGCGTATTTATTGTGCCGGTTATTTTAAATGATTCATAACTAATAAATATTTTAGAATTTAAAAACCATAATTAATAAATAATAATAATAAGTAAATCAAATTAAATAATAAAACAGAACAGAGTAGCCGGGTCTCGAACCCGGGTCTACCGCATAGACACACACACATCACACCACTCCGCCACACACATATTTGTGTTCAATACTTAAACAAATAACATTTATGGTAAAACCGAAAGTCAGAACCTGTAAATCAGCAAACCCAGAACCCGAAATCGCCGGCAAACTGAAACTCCGCAAATGTTGCTACTTTCCCCATGATTGAAACGCGTAAACTTGATTTCGACATCAGTTATAACCGTTAGTTAACACACAATTGAGTCAAAACCGTTCTTTTGAGACTTGAAATCATTGACCGTGATTTTGGTCTCTAAATCGAAACCGATCAGCCTATCCACCTTATAAATACCCACTCAATTCCTTGTAAGCATTCCGCTCAGAACCGCACTCTTTTCCTGGAAATTTTTTCCTTTCAAAGCACATTGCCGGAGACCTTCGCACTCGCCGGAGTATCGCCGAAATCTCTAACCAGAAAACCGTACTTGTTCTCCAAACCGGTATAATTATCTAAACCTCCTTGCTATCTCTTGATTAGTAATTTATTAGCTCAAAACAGTAATCAAAACTGTTTAATTAGTTTATTCAGTCGGGATCATTGTCTGGATTTTTAAACGGTGAAAAAGATGAAGTTGAGTTAGTGTTTAAATATAAATAAAAACGGGTATTTAACCGGGTTAGACACACAGTCCAGCGGTGGACTGTGTGCAATTACAAAGCACACGTCCCGGGTTCGAGTCGCACATGTTTCCGATTTTCTGAAATAAAACCAACACTTTTAAACTTATTCAGATCAACTCTTAGCATATATATAAAATTAATATAATCCAGTGTTTATGCGGATTAGACACACAGCCCAACTGGTTGGGCTGTGTGCACTCGAACCATAGGTCCCGAGTTCGATTCCGGTTTCTGTAACCAGTTTCGGCCATATTAAAAATCCTTTTTAATAAAAACTAAATAAAGTTAAAGCTAGTTAGTATATTATATAATTAAAATAGAGTTTATTTCGGGTTAGACACGTAGCTCAGTTGGTAGAGCTGCGTGCACGCATACGGGAGGTCACGAGTTCGAACGTCACACGCTGCCTACAATTAAATCGGTTGAACCGGCCGTTGACCAGTCAACCCTAGGAAAAAGGGTAATTTTTTTAATTTAAAAATCCATTTTATTTTCTTTGAAAATTAGTTAAAAATACCTCAAAATAAGGTTTTAAAGCCTAAAAACTTGCATTAGATTCACAAAAAATAAAATCTAAAAATATCCTTAAGAGCACTAATTAAGAATATTAATTTCAAATGAAATTTATTTATTTATCGAATTATTACGTTATTATTTAGGTTAGTTTCCCTCGTCGGTTGAATCAAATTCGTGCGCATTCACCAGTATCAAGGAACGCACCCACTGTGAGTGAATCCTTACAAATTCCCCTTTTTATTCGCGTTTTGGGTGTATCATGTGCCGTACTATTCTTTTATTTTATTTAAACACTTGTGCATATATCATTTCCGTGATCAAATTTGTATTGATTGTTGTGTGAATTATATGTAGATTAAATTTATCATTTCAGTGCACGCATTTCATTAGGCCATCAGTTCCCCATGGGATACGGGTTGAGCATCAGGAGCCTCATTAGATCGGCTCCGTTTGATTGAGCCTTGATCTCAAATACATCATCATTCATGGCATATATTCATCCAAAGTGGTTTGTGATTGTTTACATATATATGTTTGCTCACATGTGATTAATGCACGAATTTTCTTTAATAAATAAAACAAGCAATTAGTTAAAATGTTTTATAAAGGTTCACTCGCCAACTTTTGTTGACCCAAATTCTCCCCTATTTTACACATGATACAGGTGATCCAGTCGAGACAGGAAACACTTAGGATGGCCTAGAAGAATAAACAAGTTAATGCTTTGGAATAAACATATAGTTTCGTTTTCCTTTGTAATTGTATGAATTTTGTTTTTGGATATTTAAGCTTGTAATTTGAATTTAATAAATATGAAACTTCTTAGTAAATATCATGAGCTTTGGTGATAACCCAATTATGCCCCGACTTTTATTCCGCTGCGGGTCTGGGTGTGACACCAAAACACTTAACATAACATAGGCTTATTTCTCATGCTAACTACCGTGAAAAGGCTTGCGCGACCATCCTAACTAGACTCCGTCGGGTGTTAGCCAAACTATAGTACCATACTAGCTAAGGAAGCAAGTTAACGAAAATAAGTCCTAGTAACATGTTTCTAGTATCACGTATTGAGCATATACAATCAGATCGCGTGCGATAAACAGTTTTGATTTGTGTAGTGATTTTGATATAGGAATGTATGTAACACCCAAAAAGTGCATTAAAGCGAAAATGGGTCAAGTATACTCACTGCGGGTGCGTTTTGGTAAGACTTAAGATTCAGAGGAGAGTTGCGGAGTGCACCGGATCAGCCTGTAAACGAACAGAACTGCATCAGTCTTCCGAAAAGCCGAAACGGTGAAGTTTGAGTTGAGCAGTAGGCAAGTTCGGGCGAACTTGTATGTGAACATACAAGTTCGAGCGGACTTGTAAGAATTTGGTAAGATTAGAGTCAAGTTCGGTCGAACTTGGTAAGATTCTTAAGAATCTTGTCAAGTTCGGGCGAACTAGTAAGAAAATCTTACAGAAGAGACAAGTTCGGGCGAACTTGTGTAGTTTCCTAAGAAACTAGGCAAGTTCGGTCGAACTTGTAAGGAATTTGGTGAGAATTGACCCAAGTTCGGTCGAACTTGACCCATATGGGTGCAAGTTCGGTCGAACTTGACCAGGGAGTTGGTGATTCTTGAGCGAACTTGATGTTTTCGGGTCCAAAATCTTGCGTTTTCACGTCGTTTGATGAGGAAATCGAGTGCCCATCCCTTCAACCTTAAGCCACTGAGTAAAACTTAGGCTGGAGAGGTCTTTTGGAGCGAACTTAGCCATTTTACAGAAACTCGGGCTAATCCGGGCGAACTTGAAGGTTCGTATGGGTTAGTCCAGCTTGTGTAAAGTGACGATTTCGTCCTTGTGCTTCCGGATCTGAGATTTAGTTTCGGTAACGCCTCGTTCCACTCAAAAGTGAACGAAACATACGTCATTAGTCCGAATATTGTGTAAAAATCGATACTTTAAAGGTTTGCTCAGATCTAAGTATAGATCTGAGTGAATAACAGAAGTTTTATGGAAAGAGATGAAGATTTTCGTAAATAGAAGAGTTTAGATGAAAACGAAGGCTATGCCTTGTGCTAAAATCGTTGTAGACCTTTGTAAAACGTTGTTGAACATCATTGTAGTTGAAACCGGGTTGATTCTTACTTAGAAATCAGAGGGTTTTGGGTTTGAGAGCTCTAGGCGAACTTACTCAATATTATGCAAGCACGCTCACAAGTACATGTCAATATGCAATGCTCATCATAATTCAAATCCTCATAACAATATCATATCTATAAGAGCACACACCTCACGATTTCCATGATTTTTGCAATGATTTTGTATTTTTCAAATCACATCAAAGTGAGTTCTCACGACGGGCAAGTAGTAACTGGAAGGGTACGAGTACCGGTAGTCGGAACGTCCTGTCTAGGCTTGGCATTCGTATAAATCCAAAATAAAGGACCAGTTTGCCTACCTGGGGACTAACGATGAGAGTACGAAGGACCTATTAGGCCAAAGCATGCCATACCAAACGTCGTGTGAACTAACCCCACTTTGAGCTGTCATTGTGTCTACACCTGGACACCCTCCTACCATACATCTCGCAATCATGTTTTACGATTTTCATTCGGGTGGTGCGAGTGTTAACCCGCCCACACCAATGTGAATCCTACCAAGCCCAATAGTCATGGGGGCCCACATGACTACACAGGCAATGGTATGGGGGACATTTGGAGGCCCAAACATGAGCAAACCCAAGACATCCTATGGATGTAGTTAAAGTATTTTCAGTTATGTTGTTTTCATTTTTTTTACGGCACACAACACCTAGGAAATTCTTAAACTCACATTCTTCCTACATATGTTCCTATAGATGTCGGCTAGGCAATTACGTGGAGGTAGAAAGTCAGGAAAATCAAACGAACGCTTGGCCACGCAAATTGCTAAACAAATGGCCGCAGTACTTCCCGACATCGTGCTACAAGTTCAACAAGCTCTCACCGCTAATCCTATCAACCCTCCCAACCAAGAAGACCAGAGCGTCGCCAACCCTCCTTCCAAAACCCCCAAGTGCACCTACAAACACTTCAAATACTGCGATCCCCCAAAATATGAAGGGACTGAAGGTGTCACCGCTCTCCTTCACTGGTTTGAAGAGATGGAAAACACTTTCCTCAATTGCGACTGTCTCGAGGACCGTAAGGTACGTTACCCGACTGGAAGACTGTTTGGGGTAGCCCTTACCTAGTGGAACACGGAAAAGGGTAAACGAGGAGTTGAAGATGCCATGGCCTTAACATGGGAAAAGTTAAGGGAAATCATGACAAGACGTTTCTGTCCAAGAAGCAAAATCAAAAAGCTGGAAGACGAATTCCACGCATTGAAACAAAAGGAAGGAGACCACACTTCATATAATAAGAAATTTCTTGAGTTGAACCAGATGATCCCCAATTTGTTCACCCCCTTGTACCGCTTAGTCGAACACTACATTCGAGGCCTCCCCTCGAAAATCCAAGATTCGGTTTTAAGCACTTCGCCTGCAACACTTGAAGCTGCAATGGAGTTAGCCACAGAACTCACTGAAAATCGCATTCGAAACGGCAAGTTCAAAGATGAGAAGAAGAAAGCACCCATTGAGACCCCAACTCCAAACCACCCCGTCTCATCCTCGAAGTTTGCTGGTAAGAAGAAGCGAAATAGCAAGAATTTTGCTGTCACTCAAACCAACCCTCCTATCACTGCTGCACCAATCACCCAAATTGCTCATCCAGCTGCACCATTCAAAAGGCCATACACTGGCCCACACCCAAAGTGCAACCGTTGTCAATACCATTACCCTCCCGAAAACCCCTGCCAATATTGCACAAGTTGTGGCCGTGCGGGTCACACTATCCAAACCTGCCGTACCCTTCAGCGAATGAACCGCAGTCAACCTCCAACCCAAACCCAAAATCAAATGGTGGGCCAAGTCCAACAACCCTTACTTCTACCACCTGCACAACACGCAGCCCAACCTTACTACCAACCCAACTACCCCATGATGCAACCCATGCGAGCTTGTTTCAACTATGGGGACCCAAACCACTTCAGGAACACTTGTCCACGCCTAGTGAACATCATCCATGCCCAAGCTCAAGCGAACCCGGTAAATCAAGCTAACCAAGCTCCTCCACCTGCCAGAGGAAGAGCTTTCAATATTAATGCCAACCAAGCCAGGGCTGACAACAACTGGTCAACGGTACGTTTCTCATCAATGGTAGTTATGCATCCATATTATTCGATACTGGTGCGGATAAGAGCTTTGTGTCCTTAGAATTCGAACCTATCCTCGAGCAACCTCGTGTTAACCTCATTGAATCTCTAACGGTGGAAGTTGCTGACGGAAAACCCACTTCATTAAATTCTATTATACGCAATTGTACTCTCACCCTAAACGATCACGATTTTCCAATTGACCTCATTCCTATGAAGTTGGGAAGTTTCGATGTTATAATCGGTATGGACTGGCTCAGCCAGCATCACGCTGAGGTGGTGTGCCACGAAAAATTCATTCGCATTCATCTTGCAGATGGTCAGACACTACGTATTTTTGGGGAAACCCCTTCGAAAGGACTCAAGTTGATGTCCTGCCTTCAAGCCCGAAGTTATCTCCGCAAGAACTATGTCGCATTCCTAACTCACGTCGTCAAGAAGGGAGGCAAGGAGAGCAAACTCGAAGATATCCCAATTGTGAAGGAATTCCCACAAGTTTTTCCCGACGACATTTCAGGACTTCCTCCTGTGAGAGAAGTCGAATTTCGCATCGATCTTGTACCTGGCGCTACGCCAGTCGCAAAGTCTCCTTATAGGTTAGCCCCATCCGAGATGCAAGAATTGGCCAGTCAACTGCAAGAGCTGACTGACAAAGGATTCATACGTCCTAGCTCATCGCCTTGGGGTGCACCTGTTCTTTTTGTGAAGAAGAAAGATGGAACGTTTCGCATGTGCATTGATTATAGAGAACTCAACAAGTTGACGGTTAAAAATCTCTATCCACTGCCTCGCATTGATGACCTCCTAGACCAACTTCAAGGCGCCACCTGCTTTTCAAAAATCGACCTTCGTTCTGGTTATCATCAGCTTAGGGTGCGCGAAAAAGATATCCCAAAAACCGCCTTCCGGACTCGTTATGGTCATTACGAGTTCATGGTCATGCCCTTAGGTTTAACCAACGCCCCCGCGGTCTTCATGGATTTGATGAATAGGGTATGCGAACCCTATCTCGACCGTTTCGTCATAGTCTTCATCGACTACATCCTTATCTACTCCAAGTCTAAATCCGATCATGAGCGACACCTTCGACTCATTCTTACACTCTTAAGGACTGAAAAGCTTTACGCTAAGTTCTCAAAATGCAAATTCTGGTTTGGAGAAGTACAATTCCTTGGTCATGTCGTCAATGACAAGGGAATTCATGTCGATCCTTCAAAAATCAAGGCAGTACAGGAATGGCAAGCGCCACGTACCCCTACCGAAGTTAGGTTATTTCTTGGTTTGGCTGGTTACTATCGACGCTTCATTGCCAATTTTTCCCGTATTGCTGTACCACTCACGGCCTTGACTCACAAAGGAAAACCCTTCATTTGGGGACCTAAGCAAGAAGAGGCTTTCCAAACTTTAAAGCAAAGGCTTTGTGACGCACCTGTCCTTACACTCCCTGAGGGTTGCGATGACTTCGTGGTTTATTGCGACACGTCAGGGCAAGGACTAGGCTTTGTATTGATGCAAAGAGGATAAGTGATAGCCTATGCCTCTAGGCAACTCAAAGTTCATGAGAAGAATTACACCACCCATGACCTAGAACTTGGAGCCGTTGTGTTCGCTCTCAAGATATGGAGACATTACCTCTATGGTACCAAGTGTGAAATATACACTGACCACAAGAGTCTCCAATATATCTTCAACCAGAAAGAGTTGAATACGAGGCAACGAAGATGGGTCAAACTTCTCAACGACTACGACTGTGAAATTCGGTATCATCCTGGCAAGGCAAACGTGGTGGCCGATGCGCTCAGTCGAAAAGGTTATGCGAACTCCATTCGTCTTCTATGTTCGCAAATCATAACCGACATCAAAGATCGAATCCGGGCAGCTCAACATGTTTCTGTAACAGAAAATGACGTACGCGATGAGCTGTCATGTGGAGCTGAACTCAAAATCGAAACCAAATCCGACGGTATTCTATACTATTTAAACCGCATATGGATTCCTGATCGCGATAACCTTCGTGATTTCCTCATGAATGAGGCGCACAAAACACGATACTCTGTACACCCAGGAGCCGACAAGATGTATCAAGACCTACGATACACCTACTGGTGGCCTGGCATGAAAAAGGATATCGCTGTTTTTGTTTCCAAGTGCCTTA
The DNA here is from genome assembly GCA_947069175.1 of Scalesia atractyloides. Taxonomy (NCBI): domain Eukaryota; kingdom Viridiplantae; phylum Streptophyta; class Magnoliopsida; order Asterales; family Asteraceae; genus Scalesia; species Scalesia atractyloides. Next base: position 45,669,679 of record CAMTDV010000016.1, read on the forward strand.
CCTGTTCCAAAGTAAAAGCTGAACATCAAAGACCTTCAGGACTTCTAGTCCAACCCGAAATACCTGTATAGAAGTGGGAAAACATAACCATGGATTTCATTACCGGGTTACCTCTCACCTCCAGTGGGTATGACACCATATGGGTAATAATCGATCGTCTTACAAAGTCATCTCACTTCATTCCGAATCACGAGGACTTCAAGAACGAGAAGTTAGCTCGTATCTACATCAGCGAGATCGTATGCCGTCATGGTGTACCATTAAGCATCATTTCAGACCGTGATGGTCGTTTCACTTCACGAACATGGCGAGTCGTACAAACCGCTTTGGGTACACGATTAGACCTCAGTACCGCCTTTCATCCTCAAACTTATGGTCAATCTGAACGCACCATCCAAACCCTTGAAGACATGCTACGAGCATGTGTCATAGACTTCAAAGGGAACTGGGACGCTCACCTACCATTAGTTGAGTTTTCGTACAACAATAGCTATCATTCAAGTATCGGCATGGCTCCTTTCGAAGCTTTATATGGTCGTAAGTGCCGATCTCCAGTATGTTGGCACGAAATTGGGGAAGCGCAAATCACCGGACCAGAATTGATTCAGAGACAACCGACAAGATCCTTCAAATTCGAAACAATCTTCTAGCGGCTCAAAGTCGTCAAAAAGTTATGCTGACAAACGACGAAAACCCTTGGAGTTTGACATTGGGGATCAAGTACTTTTAAAAGTATCACCATGGAAGGGAGTGTTTCGTTTTGGGCAGAAGGGCAAGTTAGCACCACGCTACGTAGGACCTTTCAAGATACTTGAAAGAGTAGGTCCTGAAGCATACAAGCTTGACCTACCAGAAGAGCTTAACAGAATCCATCCCACATTCCACGTATCAAACTTGAAAAAGTGCCTCGCCGATGAAAACCTCCATATTCCTCTAGAAGACATTCAAGTCGATGAATCGATGCACTTCGTTGAGAGACCAGTGGAAATCATGGATTTCGGGGAGAAGCGTTTAAGGCGAAGTCGTATTCCAATTGTCAGGGTACGTTGGGAGTCAAAACGAGGACCCGAGTTTACTTGGGAACGTGAAGACTCAATGCGCGAAAAATACCCGCATCTTTTTCCGGTTACCACTACTGCTTAAATTTCGGGACGAAATTTCTAAAAGTAGGGGATACTGTAACTTTCGTCGTAAAACGGGTTTCAAAACCCGCTTCGTTTAATAATCAAATATTCGGTTAAAAGTTCGTTGCTTATTTATTGTGCCGGTTATTTTAAATGATTCATAACTAATAAATATTTTAGAATTTAAAAACCATAATTAATAAATAATAATAATAAGTAAATTAAATTAAATAATAAAACAGAACAGAGTAGCCGGGTCTCGAACCCGGGTCTACCGGGTAGACACACACATCACACCACTCCGCCACACACATATTTGTGTTCAATACTTAAACAAATAACAATTTATGGTAAAACCGAAAGTCAGAACCTGTAAATTCAGCAAACCCAGAACCCGAAATCGCCGGCAAACTGAAACTCCACAAATGTTGCTACTTTCCCCATGATTGAAACGCGTAAACTTGATTTCGACATCAGTTATAACCGTTACTTAACACACAATTGAGTCAAAACCGTTCTTTTGAGAATTGAAATCATTGACCGTGATTTTGGTCTCTAAATCGAAACCGATCAGCCTGTCCACCTTATAAATACCCACTCAATTCCTTGTAAGCATTCCGCTCAGAACCGCACTCTTTTCCTGGAAATTTTTTCCTTTCAAAGCACATTGCCGGAGACCTTCGCACTCGCCGGAGTATCGCCGGAATCTCTAACCAGAAAACCGTACTTGTTCTCCAAACCGGTATAATTATCTAAACCTCCTTGCTATCTCTTGATTAGTAATTTATTAGCTCAAAACAGTAATCAAAACTGTTTAATCAGTTTATTCAGTCGGGATCATTGTCTGGATTTTTAAACGGTGAAAAAGATGAAGTTGAGTTAGTGTTTAAATATAAATAAAAACGGGTATTTAACCGGGTTAGACACACGGTCCAGCAGTGGACTGTGCGCAATTACAAAGCACACGTCCAGGGTTCGAGTCACACATGTTTCCGATTTTCTGATATAAAACCAACACTTTTAAACTTATTCAGATCAACTCTTAGCATATATATAAAATTAATATAATCCAGTGTTTATGCGGATTAGACACACAGCCCAACTGGTTGGGCTGTGTGCACTCGAACCATAGGTCCCGAGTTCGATTCCGGTTTCTGTAACCAGTTTCGGCCATATTAAATCCTTTTTAATAAAAACTAAATAAAGTTAAAGCTAGTTAGTATATATATATATATAATTAAAATAGAGTTTATTTCGGGTTAGACACGTAGCTCAGTTGGTAGAGCTGCGAGCACGCATACGGGAGGTCACGAGTTCGAACCTCACACCCTGCCTACAATTAAATCGGTTGAACCGGCCGTTGACCAGTCAACCCTAGGAAAAAGGGTAATTTTTTTTAATTTAAAAATCCATTTTATTTTCTTTGAAAATTAGTTAAAAATACCTCAAAATAAGGTTTTAAAGCCTAAAAACTTGCATTAAATTCACAAAAAATAAAATCTAAAAATCTCCTTAAGAGCACTAATTAAGAATATTAATTTCAAATGGAATTTATTTATTTATCGAATTATTACGTTATTATTCAGGTTAGTTTCCCCTCGTCGGTTGAATCAAATTCGTGCGCATTCACCAGTATCAAGGAACGCACCCACTGTGAGTGAATCCTTACAAATTCCCCTTTTTATTCGCGTTTTGGGGTGTATCATGTGCCGTACAATTATTTTATTTTATTTAAACACTTGTGCATATATCATTTCCGTGACAAATGTGTATTGATTGTTGTGTGAATTATATGTAGATTAAATTTATCATTTCAGTGCACGCATTTCATTAGGCCATCAGTTCCCCGTGGGATACGGGTTGAGCATCAGGAGCCTCATTAGATCGGCTCCGTTTGATTGAGCCTTGATCTCAAATACATCATCATTCATGGCATATATTCATCCAAAGTGGTTTGTGATTGTTTACATATATATGTTTGCTCACATGTGATTAATGCACAAATTTTCTTTAATAAATAAAACAAGCAATTAGTTAAAATGTTTTATCAAGGTTCACTCGCCAACTTTTGTTGACCCAAATTCTCCCCTATTTTACACATGATACAGGTGATCCAGTCGAGACAGGAAACACTTAGGATGGCCTAGAAGAATAAACAAGTTAATGCTTTGGAATAAACATATAGTTTCGTTTTCCTTTGTAATTGTATGAATTTTGTTTTTGGATATTTAAGCTTGTAATTTGAATTTAATAAATATGAAACTTCTTAGTAAATATCATGAGCTTTGGTGATAACCCAATTATTCCCCGACTTTTATTCCGCTGCATGTCGGGGTGTGACACCAAAACACTTAACATAACATAGGCTTATTTCTCATGCTAACTATCGTGAAAAGGCTTGCGCGACCATCCTAACTAGACCCCGTCGGGTGTTAGCCAAACTATAGTACCATACTAGCTAAGGAGGCAAGTTAACAAAAATAAGTCCTAGTAACATATTTCTAGTATCACGTATTGAGCATATACAATCAGATTATTCGCGTGCGATAAACAGTTTTGATTTGTGTAGTGATTTTGATATAGGAACGTATGTAACACCCAAAAAGTGCATTAAAGCGAAAATGGGTCAAGTATACTCACTGCGGGTGCATTAAAGTGATTTTGATATAGGAACGTCTCAACAACAGGTTTATTTAAATACCGTTTAAATCATCATTTAGCGACTTAATCGCCGTTTCGGCGCATAATGTGGTTTAAAACCACATTGGAGCCTTGAGACTTGATACCTACTGATTTCAAAACATATTTCAAATTATAACAGTAGGTACATGTCCCAAACTCAGATTCCCAAATAAGTTATCAATTATATGTGAAATGACCAAATTACCCTTTCGGGACATAGTTTGGTCTTAAACTATAAACCACGCATATAATTGATGTCCTATTAATATAACACCATAAAATAGTTTATTTTTACAGAATGTTTATATTAATAACATCAGTTTACATATAAGCCCGTTTAATACATTTTATAAATGACGAAAATACCCTTAAAAGCATAATTTAATTTTAAAACCATAACGAGCCGTCATATCAATAACCTACTGTTATAAAAACATATTTTAAAATTAATGGCATATGGAACTTGTGTAGGACTCACCCGGTTACCCAGTTTCACTTATATGTGTACGGTTAAGCCTACGTGACTAGTTTACGTAATTTAATCGAAACGGGTTTAACCATATCGAAATACTCTCATATTCCAGAATGTAAAAAGAGTACCCATATTATACAAGTCCTAGTACTTGTCGGGTCCAAGATACATTCTTTTCCGGTCACCGTTTAATCTAGAGCTTTGTACCGTTATCTTTATTTTAAGTTAGCCGGTCTAGGTCAATGACCAAATAAAGAGCCGCTAGCTAACTAGTCGGTTAATAATACCATCTATTCCAGACTAGAGACTTCCAGTAGATTGTCGCCAAGCTAGTTTATTTTGATTACGGCTGTGCTTTGCTTATTTTTTTATTACTAAGGACTTTGCAAGCCAGGTAAATACTTTAACTTATTTTCCCTTATACGGGCTTGGGATATGGTATACTAATACCGCATGGTTGGATATGGGATCAAAGACCAATGAGTCGGAATTCAAATAATCCATTTTAATTCGTATTGCTTAATATTAAACATTTGGGGGGTTAAAACGACCGTGTCCTGGATATCCACGGCTCATTTAATTGTAAATGGCCACGACCTAAGCACGGGTGTAGGCATACACCCGTCAGATGATAAATTAAAATTAAAAGGTGTTAAAGTGGTGTGTCGATTAATCATGATGCCTGCATAGTTTTCAGGCTCTAAATGTATTATTAGCATGTAAAACTGATAACATGAAATTATTTATCCCAAGTTATTTATATAACAAAGTACCAGTGTGTACACTAAATGGTTTCAAAATGAGTCGGTTAAACGTATTTACCAGTGAAAACTGACGTATTTTCAAAAGACTAATCGTAGGTGACAAGTAAACGTAATTAGGCTGGAAGTGCTCGGCGAAGTTTAAGAGGAATTGCAACCCTTTGCTTTGAAGGCCTTAGTGTGTCAAGTTTCCTTTTGTATTCACATTTCGATCCGCCTGTGGATCTAGTTACAAGCGTTGTATTATTATTTTTGAACTTTGAACATTTAAACATTTGTAATAGTAATTATCCAGACTTCCGCTGTGTATTATTGTATTGCTTGGTAATGATGATATCAACTTACGTCACGATATTCCTTAACCGGGCCCACCGGGTTATATGTTGAAATTAGGGGTGTGACAGGTTGGTATCAGAGCTAACTCTCGAGTGAATTAAACACTAGACTTTTGTGTTTAATCTCGGGAATACATAATAACACACATCTCTCAGACTTTGGAGTCTAGACTTTGACCTAGGTGTAATCATTTCCATCTCATTATCCTAGCTTGTATTTTGTTTAACTTGTTTTTGAAACTGGGATAATGCCACCTAAGTTTAGACATGGAGGAAAGGGAAAAGGACCCATGAGGGGTGGACCCTTAATGACTGGACCATCTTTCACTGGACCATCCTTTAGACCACCATAAAGACCCTCTCTAGCTGGAGCAGCCGACTTACCTGAATACAACCCTTACGAAGGATCTAGAGATTCTTCATTCCCCTTTGAACCTTACCGACATTCGATATCACATGAATACTCCCCACCTCATTCACATTCTCGGCATTCCTACCATTCTCACCATTCTCATCAATCTCACCATTCACACTCCCATTCCCAACAAGAATACTTCAACTCCTATTTCGATAACCCAGTCAACCAACCCTCACCCGAAACCCCTCTAGTTGACTCACCGACCCATATGGAGAAAGATTTCGACCCGGAGGAATTTCCACAAATCGGATCTTACGGTCACCCTATCGAGCTGTCTAGTGGCTCGAACTCCTTGGCAGGATCTCCGTTCCGAGGTCCTGATGATTATGAGCAACGATGGGCACAATATGTGTTTTGTAAACACGCCCTCCTACCACAACACTCCCCATCACCATTCCCCATCACCGCCATCCCCTCCACCTTGCCGCCACCAACACATCGGAACCACCACTCCCACCGTCGATCATCATCGCAATCACTACTCGCAACCACAACACTGATGCCATCTTTAACAACCACAGTCGGCAACCCAACCCCCTATTCCTCCGTCTGTGCAACCCTTTAGCCACCACCACCGCCATATTAGCACCGTATATGTATATTAGAAAAAACAATAGAAATTACCCATTTGATATATTAAAGAAAACCTAGTTTCCACATGATTTATTGTGTTAATTTCAATTTCCCCTCCGTAGATATGTACATTTCGTTTCAATTGATGGTGTTTCTTGGATAAAGTTTAAGGTTTCTTTTATCTTAATTTGGTGAGATGAAAGACGTGGGGAGATTTGTTTTGATTGATGATATTTCTTTAAGTTTGATGGACAAAATTTCAACTTCAGATTTGGGTCTAATGATTTAAGTTAGTTATATATAATTGACTTTTGAGCCATCAGATGGTTTAGAAATCAATACATTGAACATCGACAAACTTTTATTGCTTTAAAAAGTTGTATCAGAACTGAACAACTACGAGCATCATCAATTTTGATATTCCTAAAATCAAAATATGGAAAACAATTCTTGGGTATAGACGGGATCAAAGAGATAGCCAGTGTTAACAGTGTATAACCATGTGCAAAACTCAGTAGATATTAAATATGGGTTGGTGGTCGGAACTCGGAAGTCGTGGCCAGTGGTGGCGATTGGAATTCCTCTCCGTTGACAAATGTGGGAGGTGGTGTGGAGAAGAAGGAGAGGGGTGTGGTCACAGGCAAGGTGGCCGAAAAAACGAAAGTGGCCGGAGAAGATATGGGGTGCTGCTTATTTGTGGGAGAAGACAATAAGTGGGCCCACACATATATTTTTAATAATTATTTAATTTAAATTGTTTTATCATTAAGGGTAATTTAGTCATTTAGACTGAACTTAACTGAGTGAACTAATTGCATCCACTCAGGGGACTATCCGAGTAACAAGTGAGGAAACCACAGGGAACAAACATGCTATTTTGAAAAGTTAGGGACTAAACATGAAAAAAAGACAAACCATAGGGACTATCCAGGCAATTAACTCTTAATTTTATTTGTATTTGATCTTTAGTCTACAAGTAATTTGGGTTCCTTGAATTGGTTTTTACAGAAATTGAGTTTCCGAGAACCAAAAACTGATTACCTAATTCAATCTCGGTTTAAACCAAACTGGAAATTGAATATGTAACCCGGCTCGATTTTAAAAGTTAGGTTTAATCAGTTTGTAACCAAACATTGAACACCGCTGACAGAAAACATACATGCAATTTATTTTTATTTTTATCATTTTTCTACAAACTGATAATTGTAAATACTTTTGCTTTCATATACACATAGATCAAATGAGTGGAAGGTGTGTCCTTCCCTAACGGCGCGGATGAAGAGATGGGTTCACGTACTCATCTCACTTGTTGCATTTTTATTAAATATAATTTTGCGTAAAATATATGAATAATTGTAATGATAAAAGACTCTGTAGCCTTGTTAATAAAATTGCACAAGGACGTTTGGTTACCTTGTTATATGGATTTAGACCATGCGTAGTGGTAAGGGTGAATAATGCCCCCATCCTTGGACGTTTTCTGCCATGTGGCTGTACAGTCAGCAAGGGGCATTACTGGGCATTTTTCTAAAATGGGTATAGTGGGAATGTGAGCATTATGTTAAATGGTGTAAAAAATTAAATAATAATAAAAAAACCCAACAAAAAAGGCTATTGGACTAAAAAAAGAAGATTAAATGTGATTGGCCATTCAAAATTTCTCCAAGCGTGGTTTGAAACATGCCAAAACATCAAAATTGACCAAACACGCCCAGGGGGTCGTGCCTCGGCGTGTTGTGGCGTGATTGGGCAAAAAAAGGCCCCGTGGGCCGTGTAACACCTCGAAAATTTCGTTCAATAAAAATCCGACACGTTTCTTAAAAATTATGGGTTTCCACGAGTAGCCGAGAAGGACTAAAGACGCCGTCATGTTATTTAATTTACCTCTGAACGAGCATCAGAAAAAGTCGAGGGATCAAAGTGGCAAGTTTCTAAAAAATTCATCTCTGGGAAGTCCTTACGGACCGTAACCATCAATGGTTACGGACCGTAAGGCAATCAAAATGATGTTTCAGTAAGGCGTGGTTACGGACCGTAAGGCAATAAAAATGATGGTTTCAGTAAGCGTTACGGACCGCAAGCCTCAATGGTTACGGTTCGTAACCATTCAAAATTAGTGGGCGTAAAAGGTCCTTACGGACCGCAAGGCATGACCCTTACGGTCCGTAAGGGATCGTCAACGACAGGTTGCATGGCAGCCTGCCATGTATGCCACCTTGCCGCAAATGCCACTCATCTCCTACTCTTAACACGTCCCTAAACACTTGTTCTCATCTGGGATTATCCCCCTACACATGTCTTGATCCTATGCATTTCCCATTGCTATAAATAGCAACCATGGGTGAGCTCCCAATTTGCTCATCCTTCTCTTCTTCTCTCTATTGCTCACTTGGAGGTTCCTGAGCTTCTTGGGGACTTCCTCTGAGTCTCTTAGTCATCTTTGGTTCACTAGTAAGTGTTCCAACCCTCTCCTTTCAGTTTTATTAAGTTCTAAGTCAATGTCAAAGTTTTGACGTAAAAATGCTTTGACTTTGAGCTAAGACCATTACGGTCCAGCCAATGTTCGTAACGAACATGGCTACGTGATCGTAATAAGGTAGGTGTTAATCCCTCAAGAGGGCATCTCCTGATTACCACGTTTGCTTGGTCAATTGACGGGTCAAAGTCATGTTAATAAAAAGTCAAACGAGTCACTTTTTGAACTAAAATCATAATTTGCAATGTAGATGTTATAAAACCTGTTTTGACACTCTAATAACTTAGTAATAATTGTAAGAACATGTGGGAATATGTTCAGCTCGTCAATTCCAGGTCTAAGGTCGGTTCGCAACCGAAAGTCGCAAAGTTTGACATCTGTTTTGACTTTAGTTCTGACCCAATTTAGCAACATTAGCTTCTGTCCCTAAGTTTCATTATGACCATGTTATAGTATACTATAACCTCCTGGAGTTATAGGACATGGTCGTATAGTAATCCGAGTCATTATGCAAGCATCCGTTAAATATGCCTAAAATGCCCTTTTACGTATAAAATGGTCTAAACCTAAACTTGTTATCAAAACACTATTCCTACTAATGTAATATCATTATTAAGGTTATTTGGGATATTTTTTCAGGTTGCAGACTGAGTTTAATCTCTAGTTTACACATTATGTCCTTAAATGACGATATCGCCCTTTCGGCACTTAAAATGAGTTTTAAACATTTTTATGAACCAAAACCTTATGCTTACTGATATAATATCTGTATTAAACATATTTTGGTTATACAAACCTGGTCTCAACAACAGTTTTAAATACCGTTTAAATCGTCATTTAACGACTTAATCGCCGTTTCGGCACATAATGTGGTTTAAAACCACATTGGAGCCTTGAGACTTGATACATACTGATTTCAAAACATATTTTCAAATTATTAACAGTAGGCACATATCCCAAACTCAGATTCCCAAATAAGTTATCAATTATATGTGAAATGACCAAATTACCCTTTCGGGACATAGTTTGGTCTTAAAATAGTTATTTTTACAGAATGTTTATATTAATAACATCAGTTTACATAAAAGCCCGTTTATTACATTTTATAAATGACGAAAATACCCTTAAAGGCATAATTTACTTTTAAAACCATAACAGGCCGTCATATCAATAACCTACTGTTATAATAACATATTTTAAAATTAATGGCATATGGAAATTGTGTAGGACTCACCCGGTTACCCAGTTTCGCTTATATGTGTACGGTTAAGCCTACGTGACTAGTTTACGTAATTTAATCGTAACGGGTTTAACCATATCAAAATACTCTCATATTCCAGAATGTAAAAAGAGTACCCATATTATACAAGTCCTAGTACTTGTCGGGTCCAAGATACATTCTTTTCCGGTCACCGTTTAATCTAGAGCTTTGTACCGTTATCTTTATTTTAAGTTAGCCGGTCTAGGTTAATGACCAAATAAAGAGCCGCCAGCATACCATCTATTCCAGACTAGAGACTTCCAGTAGATTGTCGCCAAGCTAGTTTATTTTGATTACGGCTGTGCTTTGCTTATTTTCTTATTATTAAGGACTTTGAAATGCCAGGTAAATACTTTAACTTATTTTCCCTTATACGGGCTTGGGATACGGTATCCTAATACCGCATGGTTGGATATGGGATCAAAGACCAATGAGTCGGGAATTCAAATAATCCATTTTCATTCGTATTGCTTAATATTAAACATTTGGGGGGTTAAAACGACCGTGTCCTGGATATCCACGACTCATTTAATTGTAAATGGCCACGACCTAAGCACTGGTTTAGGCATACACCCGTCAGATGATAAATTAAAATTATGACCCATTAGGGTGCACCTATTAAAGGTGTTAAAGTGGTGTGTCGATTAATCATGATGTCGGCATAGTTTTCGGGCTCTAAATGTATTATTAGCATGTAAAACTGATAACATAAAATTATTTATCCCAAGTTATTTATAAAACAAAGTACCATTATGTACACTAAATGTTTTCAAAATGAGTCGGTTAAACGTATTTACCAGTGAAAACTGACGTATTTTCAAAAGACTAATCGCAGGTGACAAGTAAACGTAATTAGGCTGGAAGTGCTCTGCGAAGCTTAAGAGGAATTGCAACCCTTTGCTTTGAAGGCTTTAGTCTGTCAAGTTTCCTTTTGTATTCACATTTCAATCCGCCTGTGGATCTAGTTACAAGCGTTGTATTATTATTTTTGAGCTTTGAACATTTAAACGTTTGTAATAGTAATTATCCAGACTTCCGCTGTGTATTATTGTATTGCTTGGTAATGATGATATCAACTTACGTCACAATATTCTCCAACCGGGCCCACCGGGTTATATGTGGAAATTAGGGGTGTGACAGGTTGGTACAGAGCTAACTCTCGAGTGAATTAAACACTAGCCTTTTGTGTTTAATCTGGGAATACATAATAACACACATCTCTCAGACTTTCGACTCTAGACTTTGACCTAGGTGTAATCATTTCCATCTTATTATTTTAGCTTGTATTTTGTTTAACTTGTTTTTGAAACAGGGGTAATGCCGCCTAAGTTTAGACGTGGAGGAAAGGGAAAAGGACCCATGAGGGTGGACCCTTAATGACTGGACCATCTTTCACTGGACCATCCTTTAGACCACCATAAAGACCCTCTTTAGCTGGAGCAGCCGACTTACCTGAATACAACCCTTACGAAGGATCCAGAGATTCTTCATCCCCCTTTGAACCTTACCGACATTTGATATCACATGAATACTCCCCACCTCATTCACATTCTCGCATTCCTACCATTCTCACCATTCCCATCAATCTCACCATTCACACTCCCATTCCCAACAAGAATACTTCAACTCTTATTTCGATAACCCAGTCAACCAACCCTCACCCGAAACCCCTCCAGTTGACTCACCAACCCATATGGAGGAAGATTCCGACTCGGAGGAATTTCAATCGGATCTTACGGTCACCCTATCGAGATGTCTAGTGGCTCGAACTCCTTGGCAGGATCTCCGTTCCGAGGTCCTGATGATTATGAGCAACGATGGGCACAATATGTGTTTGTAAACACGCCCTCCTACCATAACACTCCCCATCACCACATCCTCAAGCCGAGGATGTAGAAATGAAATAGGTGGACCAACCTCAGCCACCACCTGAAGTATCATCACAACCACGCTGAAAGCGTAGGGCACGTATGTCGGTACGTGCTGGTCAAAGGTCGGGTTCGCTACCACCTTTCCCACCCTCTTACCCCATCATCCCTGAGGACCCATAAATGGGTGGACTCTCAAACACCTCGCCAGTGATGGAACCCCCGCCGCAACCAGCTGTTGAGCCTTTGCCAATCCAATACCTGCATATACAGGACCGTCAGGGTTTCACACTGTTGACCCTCCTGGCTTGTATAATTACATTCACCATGGAATGGAGTAGGACCCTTATTATGATGCAGTCATTCATAATAACCTTTATCATTCCTCGTACCCTTCCTACCCACCTCCTTATACCTCTACCGGGTATCCACCTTATGGATATCCGTATGCAGTTGCGCCTCAGCCGAACCACCTCTACCTCAGCCGCAACCCCAACCACAAGTACCACTCGAGGCCATTAATGAGGCCTTGGATCAAGTGAGGGAAATGTGACAACAGGTCAAGAAATCAGAGAAGAAAACAACGAAATTTATCAAAAAGCTTTACAAAGCCGTAAAAGGAAGGAAGGATGGCTAGTATTGTATTTTCATATATGTAATTTAAATTCCAAAAGTCCTTGCGTGGACAATGTTATTTCCTTTTCAGTCCCTGCGAGGACATTATTATTTCTATTAGGTTCCTGCGTGAACCATTTTGTTATTTCAAGTCCTATATATATTAGGCAATTATGTAACGTTTTTTTAATGGAATTTCTCCATGTTATGTTTCATCTAATCGATCTTCATAATTCAATCAAATTTTATTGATCCGCTATATTATCCCAAGATCTATTAGCCAATGACTATGATCAACTAGGAATTGGCAAAATGAAAATTTCGGAAGTAACCTTCTGTCTAGCAAAGGTGAACAATGTTCAACTTCCCAATTTATCATTTCTCTATAGTTAACTCTCAATGAGGAGTTACCCTTTAATTCCCCGCGACAATTATTGCCACATTAGTTAAATGGGTAAACGACAATGTTCGCACCCTATCGCCTAAATGATCTAGTGAGATCCTGGTTAAATTATTCAAACACTCAATAGCAGTGTAAAGCCAATGAGTAATAATACAGTAGTGGCGCATGACGGACTAACTGATATATTCTGGACTATGTCCAATCTATAAATGCCTATGATGGTCCTTTGAGACCTAGGTTATATATAAATATACTACAATTAATATTTAAATCCTATATGGTCATAAGAACCATTTCGTGAATAAGGATACACCATAGCAACTAACTGAATCCATCTCAAAATATTGAAGTAAACTGCAGCAATGGCTGATTCAAATGAAGTGAACACAAACGCAATGATGACGATGCCAATGAGAACATTCTTATAAGTAAGAATGATTTAAGAGAACTTATTACCATAGAAGTCGGCAAGGCTTTAAAGGATAAATCCGAACGAAAACCGAGTCGAGTGCTTCTGCCCCAAGCCTATTTCCAAACCCAAATCTCAGCCAGGCCCCTCGAAGTCGAAGAAAAGTGAGGTACACTCCTCGAATGTAAGGAGTATAGCAAAGAGTGACGAGCAACCTAAGAAACCGAATGTTGATGGCGATGGATGTTCCTACAAATACTTGTACTGTAGACCCCTGATTTTAACGGGGAAAAAGGAGCTGCTGAGTGCTTAAGATGGTTGGACGAGATGGAGACGGTGGTGGATATCAGCGGCTGCGCTGATAAAAATGTAGTTAAGTATGTGTCTCAGTCGTTCAAGGGCGATGCCCTTATCTGGTGGAAAGCCTTGGTTCAAACTACAGGCAAGGTTCATCTTTACAATTTGAGTTGGTCCAAGTTTGTGGACTTGGTGAAAGATACCTACTGTCCGCCCCATGAGGTAGAGAAAATTGAGTCAGATTTCTTGAATCTGAATAGGAAGAACATGGATTGTTGAAAATATGTTACCGACTACAACTCTCTTTCTCCATGCTAGTGCCCTATTTAGTTACTTCGGAGCCCAAACGTATCGCACGTTTTATCAACGGGCTAGCTCCTGAAATCAGGAGTATGGTTAAAGTGGTGCAAGCCTGGCACCTACAAGTCTGCTGTAGAGTTATCCCTCTCCCTCACATAGGATTATGTGAGGCAACTGTCAGTTAAGACTGACACTAATGGAAAGAGGAAACGGGAGGATAATAACTCCCAGAGGTTTAACAAGAAGGGTAAGCATGTGTTCAATAAGGACAGTTAGAAATCAGGTGACAAACCCACGTGCAAAACGTGTGGGAAGCAACATTATGGTCAGTGTCGCCTAGACCAGAAGCCGAAGCAGTGCAACATCTGCAAGAAAACAAGGCATAAGTCTCATGAATGCCGTAATATTAAAGATGCCACTTGTTTCAGATGTGGTGAAAAAAGCCACATCAAAACAAGTTGCCAAAGGCAAATACGAGGGTAAACCCAAAACCTCAGAGGCAAAAAGGGCCACTGCTAGAGCCTTCCAAATGAATGCTAAGGAAGCAGTAAAGGATAACAATGTCATAACGGGTACGTTCCTTATCAACGACGCTTTTGCTAGAGTTCTTTTCGATTCGGGCGCTGATAAATCGTTTGTATATCATAAATTTAGTGAACTATTAAACTTGCCCGTAAGAACTCTAGACATAACCTATGAAGTAGAGCTTGCTGATGGAACTATAGAAACCGCTTCTTCCATTCTTGACGGATGCTTCATAACCATCAAGAATCATTCTATCCCTGTCTCCCTTTTACCTATGAAACTAGCGGGATTCGATGTAGTCTTAGGTATGGATTGGTTATCGCATAACCAAGCACGCATTGCCAGCAATAAGAAACTCATCGAGATCAAATCCCCGTCTGGTAAAATCCTCACCATTCATGGAGACAAACGCTTTGGACTGCCGGATAAAGCCGTTTTGTTTAAGGCATCTAGATGTATGACGAAGGGATGTGTCATCCATATAGCATACGTCACAGTGGAGGAACCAAAACCAAGGATTGAAGATATACCTATCATTTCCGAATATCCAAACGTGTTCCTAGAAGAATTACCTGGCCTACCTCCTGATAGGCAGGTCGAGTTTCGAATTGATATCATACCTGGGCAGCTCCTATAGCTAAAGCTCCGTATCGTTTAGCGCCAACTGAGATGAAGGAATTGAGAACCCAACTGGACGAACTCTTAGAGAAAGGTTTTATTCAACCTAGCTCTTCGCCTTGGGGAGCTCCTATCCTTTTCGTTAAAAAGGAGCGGATCAATGCGAAGGTGCATTGATTACCGCGAACTCAATAAGATAACGATCAAGAACCGTTATCCTCTTCCCAGGATCGATGATTTGTTTGACCAATTGCAAGGTGCAAGTTACTTCTCGAAGATTGATTTAAGGTCAGGATATCACCAGCTTAAAGTTAGAAATGAAGATGTTCTGAAAACTGCTTTCAGGACAAGATATGGACATTACGAGTTCTTGGTGATGCCTTTTGGGCTCACTAATGCACCAACAGCATTCATGGATCACATGAATAGAGTCTGTAAACCATACTTAGATAAGTTTGTCATTGTCTTCATAGACGACATACTCATCTACTCTCGAAATCAATCTGATCACGAGAAACATTTGCGGTGCATTCTAACTGCCAGGAAAAGTTGTACGTAAAATTTTCAAAGTATGAATTCTGGCTACGTGAAGTTCAGTTCCTTGGCCACATAGTGACTGAACATGGTATCCAGGTAGACCCAGCAAAGATAGAAGCAATAATGAATTGGGAAGCCCCAAAGACACCTTCCGAGATACGTAGTTTCTTAGGATTGACTGGTTATTATCGAAGGTTCATTGAGAACTTCTCACGAATAGCCGTTCCTTTGACAATCCTAACTCGTAAGGATGCTAAATTCAACTGGGGTCCAAAACAACAAGAATCCTTTGAGACGCTAAAGCATAAGTTGAGCAATGCCCCGGTGTTAACCCTGCCTGAAGGTGTGGAGGAGTTTGTAGTTTATTGTGATGCATCGCACACAGGCATGGGATGTGTGCTTATGCAGAAAGGCAAAGTGATTGCTTATGCATCACGACAACTAAAAGTGCACGAGAGAAACTACACCACCCATGATTTGGAACTGGGCGCAGTAGTATTCGCACTTAAACTTTGGAGGCATTATCTATACGGAATAAAGTGTATTATCTACACCGATCATAAAAGCCTCCAACATTTGTTCAATCAGAAAGACTTGAACATGAGACAACGACGTTGGATGGAAACACTCAACGACTATGATTGTGAAATTCGATTTCATCCAGGGAAAGCGAATGTAGTCGCTGATGCGCTTAATCGAAAGGAAAGAGTCAAACCTTTAAGGATCAATGCCAAGAGGATTGAATTGAAGAATAGTTTAAATGAAAAGCTATTATTTATACAAAAGGAAGCCATGTCAGAGGACAATATCGCAAGAGAAGGATTAGGTGCAACCATTGATCAGTTAGCATCTGGAAAGGACGGAATGTTTAGGCTTAATAATAGAATCTGGGTTCCGATCTTTGTAGGACTTAGAAATGTAATCCTCCAAGAAGCACATAGTTCTAAATATTCGGTTCACCCAGGAAGTGATAAGATGTATCAAGATCTTAAACCCAATTATTGGTGGATGGGTCTGAAGAAAGATATAGCCAATCATGTAGCAAAGTGCTTGACGTGTTCTCAAATTAAGGCAGAACACCAGAAACCGTCAGGACTTTTACAACAACTTGAGATCGCAGTGTGGAAATGGGAAATGATAGCAATGGACTTCATCACTAAGTTACCCAAGACCAAGCGTGGCAATGACACGATGTGGGTTATTGTAGATAGATTAACCAAATCCGCTCACTTCTTGCCAATTAAAGAAACATACGACTCTGACAAGCTGGCTAAGCTTAATGTTGATGAGATTGTGTCCTTGCACGGTGTGCCGGTATCCATTGCATCTGATAGAGATACAAGATACACATCTCACTTTTGGAAAGGCTTCCAACAATCTCTACGCACGACATTAAATTTTAGTACAACTTACCATCCTCAGACGGACGGACAAAGCGAACGTACCATTCAAACCTTGGAGGACATGCTTCGAGCTTGTGTAATCGATTTAGGCGGAAGTTGGGATGATCACTTACCCCTAATCGAGTTCTCTTACAATAATAGTTATCACACAAGTATTAAGGCCGCTCCTTTTGAAGCCCTATATGGAAGAAAATGTAGGATGCCTGTGTGTTGGGCCGAAGTTGGAGAAGCCCAACTATCTGGACCCGAAATCGTTCTTGAGACCATGGAAAATATTGTACAAATCCGTGATCGACTTAAGGCAGCTCGTGATAGACAAAAGAGCTATGCCGACAAAAGGAGTAAACCATTACAGTTCCAAGTTGGGGACAAGGTTATGCTAAAGGTGTCACCTTTGAAAGGTGTAATGCGATTTGGGAAAAAGGGCAAGTTAAGCCCGCGGTACATTGGACCATTCGAAGTAATCGAATGTGTCGGATCAGTAGCTTATAGGCTTAAGCTACTTGAGAAGCTCAGTGGAATCCATGATGTTTTCCACGTCAGCAATTTGAAGAAATGCCTGGTGGATGAATCGCTAGCAATGTCTCACGAAGACATATAAATCGATGAAAACTTACGTTTCATAGAGAAACCGATTGCTATTGAGGATCGGCAAGTTTAGAAGCTTCGTAGGAAGCACGTACCTATTGTGAAGGTCAAATGGGATGCCCGTCGGGTCCCGAATATACTTGGGAGGTCGAGTCCAATATGCGACAAAAGTACCCTTAGCTATTTGAATAAATCTCGAGGTCGAGATTTTTATTAAGGGGGTGAAGATGTAACACCTTGAAAATTTCATCCAATAAAAATTCGACACGTGTCCCGAAAATTCTGGGTTTCCACGAGTAGCCGAGAAGGACTAAAGACGCCGTCATGTTATTTAATTAACCTCTAAACGAGCATCGGAAAAAGTCGAGGGATCAAAGTGGCAAGTTTCTAAAAATTTCATCTCTGGGAAGTCCTTACGGACCATAACCATCAATGGTTACGGACTGTAAGGCAATCAAAATGATGGTTTCAGTAAGGCGGTTACGGACCGCAAGCCTCAATGGTTCAGTCCGTAACCATTCAAAATCAATGGGCGCCAGAGGTCCTTACGGACCGCAAGGCATGACCCTTACGGTCCGTAAGGGGTCGCCAGCGACAGGTTGCATGGCAGCCTGCCATGTATGCAACCTTGCCGCAAATGCCACTCATTTCTTGTTCTTAACACGTCCCTAAACACTTGTTCTCATCTGGGATCATCCCCCCTACACCTGTCTTGATCCTATGCATTCCCCATTGCTATAAATAGCAACCATGGGTGAGCTCCCAATTTTCTCATCCTTCTGTTCTTCTCTCTATTGCTCACTTGGAGGTTCCTGAGCTTCTTGGGGACATCCTCTGAGTCTCTTAGTCAACCTTCTCTCTTCATTCTCTGGAGGTTCCTAATCCTTGGGAGCTTCCTAATTAGTTATTTTCGTGCTAAGGACCTTGTGTAAGTGTTCTTAGCCCTCCTTTTCAGTTTATTTAAGTTTTAAGCCAATGTCAAAGCGTTGACGTAAAAACGCTTTGACTTTGAGCTAGACTATTATGGTCCAGCCAATGTTCGTAATGAACATGGCTACGTGATCGTAATAAGGTAGGTGTTAATCCCTCAAAAGGGCATCTCCTGATTACCACGTTTGCTTGGTCATGTTAATAAAAAGTCAAACGTGCCAGTTTTGAAATAAAATCATAATTTGAAATGTAGATGTTATAAAACCTGTTTTGACACTCTAATAACTTAGTAATAATTGTAAGAACATGTGGGAACATGTTCGGCTGGTCAATTCCAGGTGTAAGGTCGGTTCGCAACCGAAAGTCGCAAAGTTTGACTTCTGCTTTGACTTTTAGTTCTGACCCGATTTAGCAATATTAGCTTCTGTCCCTAAGTTGCATTATGACCATGTTATAGTATACTATAACCCTCTGGAGTTATAGGACATGGTCGTATAGTAATCCGAGTCATTATGCAAGCATCCATTAAATATGCCTAAAACGCCCTTTTACGTATAAAATGGTCTAAACCTAAACTTGTTATCAAAACTCTATTCCTACTGATGTAATATCATTATTAAGGTTATTTGGGATATTTATTCAGGTTGCAAACTGAGTTTAATCTCTAGTTTACACATTATGTCTTTAAATGACGATATCGCCCTTTCGGCACTTAAAATGAGTTTTAAACATTTTTATGAACCAAAATCTTATGCTTACTGATAAAATATATGTAGTAAACATATTTTGGTTATACAAACCTGATCTAAACAACAGTTTACTTAAATACCGTTTAAATCGGTATTTAGCGACTTAATCGCCGTTTCGGCGCATAATGTGATTTAAAACCACATTGGAGCCTTGAGACTTGATACCTACTGATTTCAAAAAATATTTTCAAATTATTAACAGTAGGTACATGTCCCAAACTCAGATTCCCAAATAAGTTATTAATTATATGTGAAATGACCAAATTACCCTTTCGGGACATAGTTTGGTCTTAAACTATAAACCGCGCATATAATTGATGTCCTATTGATATAACACCATAAAATAGTTATTTTTACAGAATGTTTATGTAACATCCGTTAAAAACCGGATTTACCAAACCCGCTTCATTTATTAACCGAAACAACCAGTTAAAAATTTCGTTGCGAATTTAATGCTCAAATTAATTTTAAACGATACATAATTAATAATTGTATTAGAATATAAAATTTATAATTGAAAATTCCTTAAAAATAATGAAATAAAAATATATTGCTGATGCCGGGTTTCGAACCCGGGTCAGCCGGGAATCCACAAGTCTTAACTCTCGCTAATCCAACCACTCCGCCACTTTGGTTATTTGATAACATATCGAAACAATTAATTCAAATAATGAAACACAGAAATCAAATCCAGTCCAAGTCGCGCCCAATTCGCAGTCGTCGGAAATCCCGACGATTTCGCCCTACACCGTCGGTTTCTTGTGACTTAACGCGTATAATCACTATTACATCAGTTATAACCGATGTCCAGTACGCGACATCAGTCATAACCGCCGGAGAAATTATTGACCGACGAATCAAGACGGTAATCGGACTAAATTCATCGATGTTCTTCCCTATAAATACACCCACAAGCTTCTGATAACTTTTTCGCTCACAATCACACAAATTCTCGACGTAATTTCACTCGCCGGAAACTTTCTGCAACTCGCCGGAAAACCGAACCCCTTCACCTCTGTGCCTTACTCTAAAAACAGAACATCTAGAGCTCATACCGAAGTCACCCACACTCACCTCAAACTTCTTGAAGAACCTCTGCCGCAAGATACACGTCGCCGGAATAACCTGCTGTCATCGGAAACTCGCTGGCAAAACAGGGGATCTCTGTTCGGTATATCTTACACCTAATCTCTCTCGTTTTTATTAATCTCATATGTAGCTAATTACAACCTACTAAAGAAATTGATTAAATTGTCGAAACAGTCGGACATTGGTTCTGGGTTAAGATTAACGAAGAAGATGAAGTTTTCGGTTATATATATATTTAATTTAAATCAAGTTATATCTCGGGTTAGACACACAGTCCAGCGGTGGACTGTGTGCAAATAAACACGCATACGTCCCGAGTTCGATCCTTGACACACGCACACTCGCTTTAATAAAAATGTTCCTTTTTTTAAACTGAACCGGATCCACTTGCAAATAGATGTTAAGTTTAATGAAAACCGGAATAATAACCAAGATAGACACACAGTCCAGTGGTGGACTGTGTGCGAGTTTAAATCATACGTCGCGGGTTCGAGTCCAGGCTACCGCACCGGTTCTGGCAATTATCAAACTTTTTATATAAGGACAGAAATGAATTTATCTAGTTTGTATATAAGTATAATAAAAACCAGAATATTTACCAAGTTAGACACACAGTCCAGCTGTGGACTGTGTGTCAAACTAAACCACAGGTCCCGGGTTCGAGACTTGTGGCGAGCACCGAATTATGCAATTAAATCGTTTTTAAATAAATGATTTTCGGATTAATCTAATTAGTATATAAATATAATTAAAAATAGAAATATTTCGGGTTAGACACGTAGCTCAGTTGGTAGAGCTGCGTGCACGCGTACGGAGGTCTCGGGTTCGAGCCTCACCTAGCGCATACATATACACGACCGAACCGGTCAACAAGTCAACAAGTCAACGGTCAACAGTCAACAAGTCAATGGTCAACAGTCAAAAATCAACATTTTTTTTATTACTTTTATTTATTTATTTAAATTAAAAATACTTAAAAATAACATTTTTAAAGTTTGAAAATAGCCTTAAACTCACAAAAATATATCCAATAATCCTACTAAATTTGATTAATAAAATCCGCTTATTTACCGAACCATTATGTTATTATCTAGGTTAGTTTCACTCGTGGTTAAATCCAACTTCGTGCGCATTCAACATCATCAACCGAACGCATCCAATGTGAGTGAATCTTACAACTCCCCTTTTTAATTACACGTTTTGGGGTGTATCATGTGTCACTAAAACTAATTCGTTTATTCAAACTCGTGCCATACCATATTATGAGTTAAACCTAGAATGTAAATATTGTTTGTAGTTATGTATTACATATTGTCAAGTTGTATGCAAATTATTTGTTAGGCCCATCAGTTCCTCGTGAGAGACGAGTTGAACAACGCGTGCCTTAAAACTCATTCATTAGGCCCATCAGTTCGTAGAACAACGCGTGCCTCAAAACTCATTCATTAGGCCCATCAGTTCCTCGTGGGAGACGAGTTGAGCAACGCGTGCCTCAAAACAATCTATTATTGTATGTGTGTGTATTATTTAATATTAAGTGATTGTGAATAAGTTTACATCTATATTTACTCATATGAGGTTACGCACTTTATTTATAATCAATTCAATAAACTTGTTTAAATGTTTTTCATAGGATTCACTCGCCAACTTTTTGTTGAGCCAAAAACCATTTTTACACATGATACAGGTGAACAGGATGAAGCAAGGAAAACATAGGAAATGCCTTAGAAGAAAATAATGAAGTCTAGAATGATGTGTAGAACATGATGTAATTATGATTGTATGTTTCCCTTAAAATTGTAATAATAAATATGAAACGTTATAATAAATGTCATGAGCTTTGATGATAACCCAATCATGCCCCGATCACCTTTATTACATTTTATAAATGACGAAAATACCTTTAAAGGCATAATTTACTTTTAAAACCATAACGGGCCGTCATATTAATAACCTACTGTTATAATAACATATTTTAAAATTAATGGCATATGGAACTTGTGTAAGACTCACCCGGTTACCCAGTTTCGCTTATTTGTGTACGGTTAAGCCTACGTGACTAGTTTACGTAATTTAATCGAAACGGGTTTAACCATATCGAAATACTCTCGTATTTAAGAATGTAAAAAGATTACCCATATTATACAAGTCCTAGTACTTGTCGGGTCCAAGATACATTCTTTTCCGGTCACCGTTTAATCTAGCGCTTTGTACCGTTATCTTTATTTTAAGTTAGCCAGTCTAGGTCAAGGACCAAATAAAGAGCCGCTAGCTAACTAATCGGTTAATAATACCATCTATTCCAGACTAGAGACTTCCAGCAGATTGTCGCCAAGCTAGTTTATTTTGATTACGGCTGTGCTTTGCTTAGTTTCTTATTACTAAGGACATTGCAAGCCAGGTAAATACTTTAACTTATTTTCCCTTATACGGGCTTAGGATACGGTATACTAATACCGCATGGTTGGATATGGGATCAAAGACCAATGAGTCGGGAATTCAAATAATCCATTTTAATTCGTATTGCTTAATATTAAACATTTGGGGGTTAAAACGACCGTGTCCTGGATATCCCGGCTCATTTAATTGTAAATGGCCACGACCTAAGCACGGGGTGTAGGCATACACCCGTCAGATGCTAAATTAAAATTATGACCCATTAGGGGTGCACCTATTAAAGGTGTTAAAGTGGTGTCGATTAATCATGATCCCGGCATAGTTTTCGGGCTCTAAATGTATTATTAGCATGTAAAACTGATAACATGAAATTATTTATCCCAAGTTATTTATAAAACAAAGTACCATTGTGTACACTAAATGTTTTCAAAATGAGTCGGTTAAACGTATTTATCAGTGAAAACTGACGTATTTTCAAAAGAAGCGCAGGTGACAAGTAAATGTAATTAGGTTGGAAGTGCTCGGCGAATCTTAAGAGGAATTGCAACCCTTTGCTTTGAAGGCCTTAGTCTGTCAAGTTTCCTTTTGTATTCACATTTCGATCCGCCTGTAGATCTAGTTACAAGCGTTGTATTATTATTTTTGAACTTTGAACATTTAAACTTTTGTAATAGTAATTATCCAGACTTCCGCTGTGTATTATTGTATTGCTTGGTAATGATGATATCAACTTACGTCACGATATTCCCCAACGGGCCCACCGGGTTATATGTGGAAATTAGGGGTGTGACAGGCAGCTACTACGGGTGGTCTTACTGTGGCCCAACGAGAGAAGCAAAGCTTCTAAGAGCACCTAAGTTGAGGTTATAGATTCAAGTCCTGAAAAAATGAAATTTGGAGTAAAAAAATAGATTTAATATGTGTGTGTGGTTTTCAACATTGTAAAAGTATATATGTACTTGCTCGATGACATTCTATTTGTATCATTATTACTAGGGTTCCATCTATAATTGTGTTGATGCGATGCAATAACCTCTTGGTGTCATTTCTTTTCTTCAATTATAAGTTTAGTTTTGCCATTCCCGACAATTGTTAAAAAGACAATTAAACATCTCCGACAATTGTTAAAAAGATAATTAAACATCTTAGATTAGATTACATTATGTATGAATAATTTTTAGCATCATTAAAAGGAGTAACATTTTTTTATTTAGAAAAATTGAGGAAAGTTTGTTGAAAATAAAAGTGTATTTTAGTGTTTTAGTTTTACTTATTTAGGTATAACAATAATAGGGGGTGATGATATTTAGACACCGCTATTCGTGACGTATATGTTTCACATTTGCCTAGACACAATTAATAATCCACCCAACACACTTTTTTTTTAGCCAACTAAATCATCGGATAAGTATTCTTTTGTGCCCTCAATCGAGCAAATGCATCCCTTCTTTCATAGCGGTCAGAGTTGGATGTCCACTACGGTAAAACTCGGTTCGGCTCGGTTTCGAACTGGCGACCTCCAGAGAGGCTTAGTTCTAAACTTCATTGCCGCTGGCAATATCATTCAGAGTGATGCTAGTGGGAGTTGAACTTGGGACCTTAAGGAGAGAAACCAAATAACTAACCACTAGACCAATTTGTCAAGACTCCATCAAACACACTCCTATATGCCACGTATAGCGTTTGTTATATGTGGTTGCCAAGACACAACTAATAACCCACCAAACACACTCCTATATGCCACATATAGCTTTATGTGTGGCGTATAGGGTATGATGATAGGTATTACTAATAAACATTTGGTTTGGGATTTGATGGTGGTATATATAATAGGATGTTTTGGTAATCTTTGAATATTTCATTGAAATGTTTATATTTTCATCACATGGAGAAAAATGACTAAGAAAACATAATTTTGGATGAAATGTTTTTCAATTCTAATTGAAATGAAATTTATTAAACAAAGGAGAATCGTGTGATGATATTCAAAGCCATAACTTTTATAACTGGGTTGCAATCAGAAGCGGTACAAGATTTAAATTTACATGCGTCAGTATGTCAATGTATTCAAAATTTAGGTGAATCGGTATGACAAGGCTTCAAATAGTATATAACTGCATAAAAATTTAGTGATATCATATCACCTATGTATGTAGGTCCGCCAATATTTGTAAAAAAGATAAAGTTAGAAACAAGAACTCATTTCGAGCATGCGTAGATCATTAGATGATAAATTAACCTCAAAGGTTGTTGTTGAAACAAAATCCATACGTCGAAGGGTTTTAGGTAGATCTTTCACACGTATTGAGTTTAGGTGAGCCGACTACAAAGCAATTGTTATCCTTGTCAAATTAAGAGGTTATTTTTTGATGTGATTAAAATACAACGTGAGAATAAGCGTATGTATGAGAATTTGGGAGGAAATATAAGTAATTACAATGTAAAAATATGAAACAGGATCCTTTTGTATTTTGCAGGTATCTCTGCCATGTGAATCATTTACCTTTCATGATTGATCGTGGAGTAAATGACTATTATGCGGTCAGGGAGTAATGGTTAATAACCACCAGCTGGTGGTAGTAATAGTTGAAGCAGTGAAGAATCACCATAAGTTGATCATGTAGAATCACCATAAGTTGATCATGTGACTTTCACACTAAGCATGTCATAGGCAAACGTACGATGGGCCAGGTAAATAGCCAAATTATTGCACCGGGTTGAGCTAGATTTAGGAGACATTCGGTATCACATCTCTTCAATTGTGAAAGCGGTCTTTCAGATATTGTGTGTGTCTCTCTCTCAAATCCTTGTCGGGTGATATTTTTTCCTTTAATTGTTTGAAGTTGAAAATCTGGTACTTCGCATGTGGTCTGCGCGAATCTCTGTCAGGAGAGGCAGGGGCGCAACTTAGTGACTCGCCGAGGGGGCGCCCGCCCTCCCGAACTTTTCGATGCGTAGTGTTATGAATAGTACTTTCTTATAGAATTTTTTAGGTATATACGTTTCCGCCCCCCGGTTTCGAAAAAATTGGGGGGGGGGTCAAGCTTTGCCAATGAGGAGAGGCTATTGATCCAAGGGTGAATGACCTTTGATTAAGTAGAAACTCACAAACATAGTTGTTCAACACAAACATAGTTGTTCAATTTAGTCATGGGCCACTGTTCAAAAACCAATTTAGATTTCAAATAGATTGAATTTGATGATTATATTGTGCCATCTTACTAGCATCGGATTCTTATATTTCATGTCAAAAAAGTATCCAAACTTAACATTCAAGGACAATTGTTGCTCAAAATAATTCAATTAGTTATAAGTAATCCAAAAGACTCATTTTCAAAATAATTTTATATACAAGAGTGGGCCGTGAGAAGTGATGCACATCAGCACATGGGTTGAAAAAAACAGGGTCATGGATCATACACGTGATTAATGGGTCCGTTGTCTGTTGGTATAGTATATTATATACTAGAATAATCATGATAACTTTTGTTACAATTTAAATAATATAATTGAAAAAACGAGAAACAGGTCTACATGGCCACAAGACCTTATCATACATAAAAGTTTATAAGTTTATGTTTTCCTATAAAGGGCCAAGTATAACCTCTACCAAAATATCACATGACATCAAATATAAATTTTTAGTTGTACGTAATGGTTAATATCACTACTTGATTGGGTAAGATTAATAAGATAATAAGATTGTAAAAAAACATACATATATTTCAAAATTATTTAAAAATCCCAAAAGAATCATACTTTAAATGTTGATTCACTATTAATTACAATGGTGCATATAAAAGTGGGAGAGAGATGACGACGGAGGTATCCCTTGGCAGGAGGTCCAATATCGGAAAAACATGACTAGGGGCAATGGCGTTGAGATGACTTTTCTCATCCAGAATTTACCCGATAGGGTCTCAAAAACATTGCTGTGGAGGGCATTCCAACCCCACGGTTTCATTACAGACGCTTACGTAGCAAAGAAGAAGGATGCTAGGGGTAATTTTATCGGTTTCGTCAGGTACGTTGGTGTGGAAGATTTGGATTCGGTGTTAACAAGCATGAACACTATCAAGATTTACGAAGCCAAATTGGTTGTGTCATTGGCTAAGTACGACAAAAACCGTAGAAACTTCATCTACTCTTTGGAGTTGGCGAACCGGAAAGTATGGATCCCGAAAGCCACTACACAGAATATTGACAAACCTAATGTTGCTGAGCATGCCAACAGAGCAATGGTTAGAGAAGGAACGTCGTACCGGGACTCTTTGGTGGGTGCAGGTGCAAAAGTCTCTATAGAAGTGGAAGGTGAAAGCGCTCTGTACCCTCATCACTGTAGGGGTAGATCGATCCTTGGACAACAAAAGATTTGAGACACCTAGACTCAATGAAAAACACTCTTCTTGGGGGGGGGGGGGGGGGGTTAAGGAGTTTGTTCTCTCTTATATTGGTGGCCTGAAAATCATGATAACTTAAAAAAACCAGGATATGGTCAGGGGCATTATAGAGAGTTGTTCGGAGTTTTTGGCCGATGCTTGTCCGAGTTTGTAGTATGGAACATGGATGAGGTCCAGTTTAATCGCATCATCTCTTTACGAATCTCTAGGGTGCCATATCATCTAAGGGATAACAACTTGTATAACCAGACAGTTGATCGATTCGGTAAAATTGTGGGGAAATCTAACTTTTCTTGGCAAGAGATGGATAATTCCGAGAGCGAGTGTATGGTGTTGACTGAACGTGGCAAACGAATAGATGAAGAAGTGTTACTAAATTGGAAGGGAAAGAGATATATCGTCTATGTTCAGAACCTGATCGGAGATGGGTGCCGGAGTTCGATGGGCCGAATTCGGTGGAGGTTTCAGGTTGGTTCTCGAACGGTGAAGGTGACCCTACGGTAGATGGTACGGAGGTAGAGGAGGGGAAATTCCGCCACCGATTAAACCGGTAGGGGAGGAGAATGGTGGGGAAGAGGCAGAGTCACCAGAAGACGAAACGCCTATGGCTCGGGATGAGGTCTAAAGTGTGCATGGTATGCATGGAGAAGGAGAATCGGGGGTAGGGAAGTCTAGGTCAGGCCATGATGGTTGGGGCCCAATAATAATTCTGGTGAGTTTTTACTATGGGGAAACCTATGTTTCTTGTCAGAGACAAAATTTTATCAGGTCCATGTACCCAAGAGTGCCCAACCCCTCAATTGGGCTTAGGGAAGAGGTCTAGGGCAGTACAAGGCCCATCGGTTAAGATGTTTAATCAAAATAACAGACCTGGTGATTTACTTATTGACTTGAATACCTTAGCGTCCAATTCTGGGGTGCATTCCAGAGCAGAGTATTCTCCTTCTCATACACAGGTGTTGGGTCAGCTTAATGGTGGGGTCCGGCTCCACATCGGCAAGAGAGCAGCATGCCAGCGGCGCAAAATCTGGGACGACGGAGGAAGTGGGGGCCACGATTGATGTTGGTTTAAAGATTGGGATTAATTTGCAGGGTTTTGAGAATGATACTAAGGAATTAATCGAAGGTGAAGGTGCTAATACGGTTCCCCAATGAATTTTCTATCCATAAATTTAAGGGGGGTGCGGGATCGCCGCAAGGTAGATTAGGTAAGGGGTATAAAGATGAGTTATGGTATACGCTTTCTAGTGATTCAAGAAACGAAATTGGAGGCGTCGTCAAACTTTTTGTTCAAGGCTTTTGGGGCAGGTCAGCGTATAACTTGGCGGTGGTAGAATCGGAGGGTAGGTCTGGCGGATTGGCTTGCCTATGGAATCCAGCTATGTTTTTTTGCAAACACATTATCATGAATCGTTACTTTTTGGTGGTGTCGGGTTTTTGATTCAATCGGGTTGCCGTATAAACCTGGTTAATGTATACGCTCCAAATGACACAGTGATTTGAAGATCGGTATGGGCGAATCTGTTACAAACAAAAAATTCGGTGCAAGGTTTATGGGTCCTGATGGGAGACTTTAATGACGTCAGGGAGGAGGCGGAATGTTTGAATTCAGAACTCGTGGCACTAATGCTGAGTTTTTAACCATTTTATTTTGGCAGCGGGTCTGCATGAATACCAGATGGGGGGTGGGATAGATTTACTTTCATCTCTGATAGGGGCGACAAATTAAGTAAATTAGACTGCTATTTGGTGTGTTTGGGGCTTATGGAAAGATGGCCAACAGCGTCGCTAACGACTCTTAACTGTGAAGCTTCGGACCATCGACCCTTAATATTGTCCACGGTTCCATTTGATTATGGTCATACTCCGTTCCGTTGTATCAACTCGTGGCTCGAGATGCCCGATTTTCTCGAATTTGTTAAACAAACGTGTAATATATTTGTATTCACCGGCCGGCGGATCTGGCGTTGGCGGTCAAACTGAGGTGGCTAAAATATAAAATCAAGTCTTGGTTGAAATATGAAAAGGCTAGAATAGATGGGGATTATTTGGAAAAGAAGAATCATATAACTATGCTAGATAATTTGGCTGAGGAGAGGTTGCTAGTTGATGTGACACCTCGAAATTTTTTGACCAATATTATATTAACACGTGTCCCGTTAATCCTCGTATACCGTGTGCTAGACGAGAGGGACTAAAGTTGCCAACATGTTAAAATATAACCTCTTAGTGGTAACTTCGAAAGTCGAGGGGCTAAAAGTGTGAAAATGCCAAATTCTGAATTTTTGAAAGGCGGTTACGGACCGCAACCATATGTGGTTATGATCCGTAACCAGCCCAAAAACCTGGGGCGCTCAGAAGGCCTTACGGACCGCAAGCCTGAGGCCATACGGTTCGTAAGAACCTGCCAGAGGCAGTTTTCTTGGCTGCTTCTTAGCATGCCACCTTTCTCACGTTTTTGCCACCTTTGCTTAGTGAATGCCCCTCAAAAACACTTGGAGGCATCAGGGATCATGCCCAACACTTGGCTTGATCTAGTTCATGCTCTTCAAGTATAAATAAGCTTCATATTTAGCCTCAAATACTTGCTCATTCCTATCTTTTCTCCTCTTGGGATCAAGAAGTGGAAGTTCGATCTTGGAGCATCCTATTGAGTCTTCTAAGCTAATTGGACCACAAGTAAGTGTTCCATCCCTGCTTAGTTTATTTTATTAGGCTTAAAAGCCAAAAGTCAAGCGTTATCGTAATAACGCTTTGACTTTCGATTTAGACCGTTATGGTCCAGCCAATGTTCGACTCGAACATGGCTAATGATCGTAATTAGGTAGGTGTTAGTCCCTTAAGAGGACACCTCCTAAAGGTCACGTTTGATAGACCTATTGACGGGTCAAAGTTTAATAGTAAAAGTCAAAACGGGTCAATATTTAATAAAACTCATAATCTGAGTTTATATGTGTTATAAAAATGTTTTGACACCTAAAATATCTTGGTAATAAATAATAGAACATGTGTGAACATGTTCAGCCCCTCAATCTTAGTTTTAGTGTCGGTTTGCAACGAAAGTCGTGAAGTTTGACTTCTATTTTGACTTTCGATTAGGAGACGATTTAGCAACCTTAGCTACTGCCTTTAGGTTGCATTATGATCGTAATGTGATGTAGTATAACCCCTTAAGGTTATACTACAAGATCATAATCAGAATTCGAGTTTTTGGCATTTGTTCTTTATTATGCCAATAATGACTATTTTGCCTTTTTGATAAAATATGAGGTTTTAATCAACAAAGAACTTGTTATTGACTAACATACTGATGTAATATCATAAATATAAGTAATTGGGACATCAACTCATATTACATTATGAGTTTACATACTAGTTCGTGTATTATGCCAGTAAATGACGATAAAGCCCTTTTGGCGCGTAAATTGATTTCAATCAAGTATTTCTTATAAAAACCAATTATCTGCTGATAGTTATACTAAATAACACATCTTAGTCATTCAAACCTGTTCATAACTTCAGTTCACGCTAAACATCGCATCTCTCGTCATTTAGCGAATTAAACGCCGTTTCGTCGCATAGTATGGTTTCAAACCATACTCGACCACAAGACTTGTTACCTACTGATTTATAAACTCATTTTCAATACTTGTACAGTAGGTACATGTTCTAAACTCAGAATCCCAATTATGATGTCAAAACTATGTGTGAAATGACCAAAATGCCCTTTCGGTGCATAGTTTGGTTTTAAATAATAAACCACAATATATTTGATACTTTAATGATATTAATCATAATTAGAATATTTTTATAGAAAGATTATGATCATAACATCATATTACATACAAGTTCCTTTTTAACGTCACAAAATGACCGAAACGCCCTTATGAGGCAAAGTTTCATATTAAAACCTTATCGGGCATATAAGTTGGTATCCTACTGATATCACAACTTATTTAAAGTATATGGGCATGTAGAACTTGTTCATGACTCATCAGGTTACCCGATATTGCATTTATGAATTCGGATAAGCTTATGAAGACTTTTTACGTAAGTTTCCGAAACGGGTCAAACCTTATCATTTTATCCTCAAATTTCAGAATGTATATTGTTTACCCAGATTATGCAAGTCTTAGTACTTATTGGGTTTAAACTACATTCTATTCCGATCACCGCTTAATCTAGCGTATCGTACCGTTTTCAATAATTTAAGTTAGTTGGTCTAAGTCAATGACTTATATAAAGACCCGCTAACCATCTCATTGGTTAATAATACCATTCACTCCAGACTAGAGACTTCCGGTAGATTGCATCCGAGCTAGTTATTTTGTATACACCTGGTTTATCTTATTTTCTTATTGAAGAATATTGCTAAACTAGGTAAATACTCTTAACCTATTTTCCCTATACGGGCTTGGGATATGGTAAAATATTTACCGCTTGATCGGATATGGGATTCGAAGACAAATGAGTCAGGAAATTCAAATAATCCGTTTTAATTCGTATTGCTTAATATTAAACATTGGGGTTAATACGACCGTGTCCTGGATATCCTTAGCTCATTTAATTTCAAATAGCCACGACCTAAGCGCGGGGTATAGGCATACATCCGACAGATGCTAAAATATTTTATAACCCAATATGGGTATACCTAATAAAGGTATGAAAGTGGCGTGTCGGTTAATCATGATCTCGGCATAGTTTCCGGGCCCTAAATGTATTATTAGCATGTAAAACTGATAACATGAGATATAGTTTGCAAGTTATTTATGAAAATATATGTACCACTGTGTGCATAAAAGATTTTGAAAAGTTTTCAAAATGTGTCGGTTAATTGTATTTACCAGTGAAAACTGACGTATTTTAAAAAGACTAAGCGCAAGTAGCAAGGTAATGAAATAGGCTGGAAGTACTCGGCAAAGTGTTGGTGCACATATGTCTATTTCCTACGTCTAGGACGAGTCTATGTATAGATAGGGTTTCGCAGTGTCAGATGTTGAACTTTGAAAGTTTTGTATTAGTAGTAGAATTTTCGCAAAAAATTCTAGCGAATTTTCGTAACGAAAATTTCGTGCGAAAATTCCCTTGAGTCCCAGTCCCTTGGTTCTATCTTGTCTTGCCTATAAATAGGTGACTTGGGATGTAGTCTCGATGTTGTTTTGTTAGTCAGAGGCGAAGCCCTGCTTGAGTCGTAATCTTTCCAAAGTTGATCAATACAAGATTCAAACGTGTTAAACAGTAATCATCATACTTGTCGATTCTTTGTTCACTCGGTTAACAATGAATTCCGCCTCTGTTAGCTGAGCAAATCTCACCCGGAAGCTCACGAGTTTGGGTTTCGATCCTACACTCACAAGTGTATCAGAGCCTTGAGGTCTGATTTGTGAACAAACAACCAAGTTTCAGCTGGATTCAACCTTCAAAGTTCAAGATTCATCCATTGAAGAACTCTTCTTCTACCCTTTCTTGGAACTTCATCTAGATCTAAGGGATTTCATGGACAAATTAGACTAGGTTTTTAGTATAATGTGTTAAATCGATTATAAACAAAGCATTGAAACATTCAAACCTAAGATTCATCAAAATCATGCTTGAAATTGTTGAAAACGTGAATTTGTGAACAAGTGTTCAAAGCATATTAGAAATTTCGCACGAAATTCTATATTTCGTACGAAAATTAGGAGGTTAAAATACTTACAAGTTTGAAGTATCACTATCTAAAGTTTTCGCACGAAACTAATTTTCGTACGGAATCAAAGTTTTCGCACGAAACTAATTTTCGTACGAAATCAAAGTTTTCGCACGAAAATTTGGGTCACCCTTTCGTACGAAAATTTCTTGTCATCCTTGATTTTCAGTTTGAGTCAGGCAACCAGTTCTAATATGTTTTCCTGTTAAAAGTACTTTTATGATGTCAGGTGAGGAAGAATTTCATAACGCATTTGCAACACAAGCAGCCACAACTTCCGTAGCGGCTCAGAATATGAATCTCGAAAACGAAATGGGAACCACTACAATGCCTCTGAAACTCATGAACATAGAAAATTAAGAAAGTTGGAGTGAGAGATTCAAGAACTGGGTTCAAGCGACAAATTTAGATTGCTGGTTTGCATTTGAGAACAAGTACCAAGCACCACTTAATGAACTTGGTCTTGAGAAAATTTGGCACGCTTGTCCGATGATAAACGAGAAAAATATGTTAATGAGAAGAAGATGATGAATCTTCTACAACAAGCCATAAAGGAAGATATCTTAGTTCTTTGCAACATGACGATGATGCTCAATCATTGTGGCTTGCTTTACGATTAAGGGCACAAGATAGTACTCAGCTCAGAAAGGAAAAGAAAGCGCTATTGAACAAAGAATTTGAAGATTTCAATCTCATTCAAGGCGAAACAATGAAACAGCTATAGAAAGATACTGCCACCTGGTAGTTTAAATGAAGCGAATGGGAATTGTTAAAACCAATGAAGAATTAGTCGATAAATTGGCAGATTCACTACCGGAAGGCGAATGGGCAACATATTTAACCATCCTGAAGAATGGAGCCGAGTATGATAGTCTCAGTTTGCTAAGATTTATCGAAAAATTGGAAGGGCATGAATTAGAGATGCAGAAAATGGCAAAAAGCAAGAAGTCGAACTCAGGATGTGAGTCTATACTACAAAGGAAATCCAAATACACTTGTTCAGAGTCCCAAGATTCAAACAGCTTTCAGTGCCAGCTCTAATGCTAGTCCAGCCTCCAATCATTCAAGCGGATTTCAGTTATTTGCTTCCTTCAATCCAAATAATCTCCAAGGGCAACAATCGTCTCAAAGCTCCAATCAACCACAAAACAACCAGCAAAATCAATCCAACTCTAACCAGTGAATCTTGCAGTGTAATATCGCAGTATACCTCAAGAATGCTCAAGACTTCAATGAGCAAACCGCTAAGCACCACATGGTATTACTTGCAGCAGTTCTGGAATCCTTATGAAAGCTTGGTAGCTGGAAAATCGGAAATCCAGAAATGACAAAATAAGATTATTACCAGATTGATCCGGAAGAAATGGAGTTGATAGATATCATGTGGTGTATGGCATCAGTGGTTCGTAGAGCTCACCGCTTCATGGAAATTACAGGGAGAGATGATTTGAGAGACCTTGATGGAAAACTCGGTTTGATAAATCTAAAGTTACATGTTTCAAATGTAGGGAGAAAGGACATTTCAAGCGGGAATGTCCAAATCGCGAAGTCAAAGGGAATCATAATCCATTTGGGGATGATTACTACAAAAAGGCGATCTATCATCGACCACAACCCAAGAAAAGAATGGTACAAATCGAAAATGGACCGTCGAACCGAAAGATAAAGCTCTTGTGGTCACGCAAGAAGATGAAGGGTTCAACTCGAACAACTTCATTTCCAAAAAGGGAAGTCTTGCTCTCATAGCTGAAATTATGGATGAACCTGAATTATCAAAGGAAGTCTCAGAAAAAGATATGGAAGAAGTGCTTGCCGAAATACTTCAGAACATCATCAGCAGAAGAAGAAGAATGTCTGAAAGGTACCTAAACCCTGTTTGTTTGACACAATTCTTAAAACTTTTGCAGGTAGTTTTGATTCAAGTCATCAAGGAGAAAGCCCTAATGAGACAAAGACAGAATGTGTGGAAGAAATTGATGTAACCAAGCCTGTAACACTAGAGAGCTTAACTGACATTGACAACAAAGCTCTTATGGCCAACACAAAAGAGGTAGTCAGTGGGGAGAACGGGTAGAAAGGGTTGAAACAGTAAAAGAAACAATCAACGCTCAAACTATCGAAATGGTCGAATCATGCTTGAAATGTGTCAAAGCATGTGAAGAATGTACTAAAAAAGAAAAAGCTTTTAAAGAACTTAAAACATACAATGATAAGTTGTCATATGATTATAACACAGTAAAAGAATCATATGATAAACTTAGCAAGACCATTCTCAGTATGAGAAAGAAATCAAAGAAGATGATAAAAATCTTTCAATGCTCAAAGCAACTGTGATGGACAAACAAATGGCCATTAACGTTCACATTAACACAATTGTGAGCTGAAAAGTGAACTAGAGAAAACAAAAATTGAATCTGAACGGGTTAAGAAGTTGTTAATCAGTTACTCTACCAGTATGTATGTCATTGATCACATTCTTCCGAAAACTGAAAATTGCAAAGAAGGTAAGAATGAGAAAAATCTTGGAAAATGTTACGATCATGTTCCACCTCCTATGTGGAATAACTATTCTAAGAAACATCTTGACGGGGTGGAAAAGGCGCTGAATTTAAATCTACTCACTGAAAAGAGTAACGAGCTGCCTGAAAATCTTGATGTAACATATTCCAAATCTGAAAAGGACTGTGAATCCGAGGTGGTAACAAAAGTGGTTGGAAATGTTTTTGAAAAATGAGTCTGATAGCACAGTTTATGAGAGTGCTGAGTTGAACAATGAGAAATCAGAGTCAAGTTCACCTTCTTGAAGTGAGAAAAGTTTTCATGAAACACAGCATCAGATAATAGTTTAAATGATGATCCTAATGTAGTGATCTACAAACGAAAGATCAGATAAACTATATACTGATGAAGATTTTCCAGTCCAGAATGTTAATTTTGACCGTGTCGACAAATTTTTTAAACTCGTTGAAGTTTAAACATCTGATCTTGAGAAGCAAGTTGCTGGTTTCTACTCAAAACCAAAGAAGTCTAACAAAACCATCCATCCCAGAGGTAGAAGTTACCCTGAAAACAAGAAGGATGGGTTAGGGTTTGAAAAGAAGAAAAATAACAATAAGTCACGAAAAACAAATTTTACAAAGAAAGTTGAGTTTGTTTTTGGACAAACACTGTTTATAAAAAAGAAATCATTAACAAACAAACCAATGATGAGTTTAAGAAAGAAAAGGAGCTTCGTGAACAAGCTTTGGAACACACTGTTGGAAACGACAGTAGAACGTGCTACAGATGTAACAAAGTTGGCATATTGCACGACAATGTTCTCAAAATCGTCCAAAACCTGTTCATGAACAAAAGAGGTTCATAGTAGATGAGAAGAAAAAGGGTCCAGAGTTTGTGCCAACAAAGATTTTAAAAAGAAATGATGATTCCAGTCCTAATGTGAAATCAACAACTGAAACAATTTCAAAATGCGAAGTTGGTGAAACATCAAGGAAAAATGAAAAGAAGGAATCTAATCTTTACATCAAAAAGGCATTTTCTAAGGCCACAACCCTAGGTTGCAAAATCAACCAATGTTTCAGTCAAACCAAATGATAAAACATAACAAAAGACTGAACATTGAGTTGAAATTAAAAAGGATGTCAAAGGTGCCAAGACTGGAAGGGCTTGGGTCTCTCTCTTTAAGTGATATGTTTCTTATTTGTGCAGGGGCTTCCAAGGTCAATCATTTCAAAGGGGATTATGGACAGTGGAGCTTCTAGGCACATGACATGGATGTTAGCTTTGCTATACAATGTAAAAGCTATCAGGGGAGGTTATGTTGGGTTTGCCAGAACACAGGGCGGCAGGATCGTGGGAGAAGGTATTCTTACGAACGGAGTGGTATCATTCGACAAGGTGAACTACATTGCTGAGCTCGAGAACAATTTTCTAAGTATATCTCAAATTTGTGACAAAAAATTCACTACCCACTTCAGTGACAAGGAATGTCTTATTCTTAAACCTGGTTTCATAATTCTGAAGAGTGGATTCTCATGCGCGCTCCTCGTGAAAATGATCTATATGTATTGGACATGAGCGTCGCATCCACTACTTCAAAGGAAGGACAGTGTTTCATATCTAAAGCTACTGAAAAGAAGTTATTCTATGGCACAGAAAGATGGTCACATTCACCTAAGGAAGATGAATTATTTGGTGCACAACGACCTAGTGAAAGGGGTGAACCTTAAAAGTTTCCATTTATCAGATAATTGTCTTAGCTACAAAAAGGGGAAGCAGCATAAGAAATCACACCCAAGAAAGTTACTGAACTCAATTAAGCTTCCACTAGAAAGGCTACACATGATCTCTTTGGACCCGTCAATGTGAAAAGTATCACATGAGATCTATACTGCCATGTCGTAACCGATGACTTTTCAAGATTCTCATGGGTTTTCTTTCAAGAGAGCAAGAATGAAACATTTGAAAATTTGATGATCTTATTTCGAAAGATTGAAAACCTCTACCATCTGCCGATCAAGAAGAATCAGAAGTGATAATGGTACTGAGTTTAAGAACAACAAGATGCTCGAATTCTCCAACGCTAAGCGTATTCATCATGAGTTCAGTGCCCCCTATACTCCTCAACAAAATGGAGTAGCTTAATGAAAGAACAGAACGCTTATTGAAACTGCACGCACGATGCTTGCTGATTCTAGACTGCCTATTAGCTTTTGGAGTGAAGGCGTCGTGTCTGCATGTTACACCCTTAATCACGTAATGAATGTCAAGACACATAACAAGACATGCTTCGAACTGCTTAACCAGCGAAAACCTAATCTAAAGTTCTTGGAACCATTCGGATCACCATGTACTGTGTTGGACCCAGAAGGAAAATTTGGAGCCAGATCTTTGGAAGGTTTCTTTGTTAGATATGCAAGCCCGCAAAAGAGAGTATATCTACCAAGAATGAATTAGGTTATTATTGCTCAACATGTTTATTGCTAGAGATACACACGCCTTTGCAAAAATCTGGTGATCCTTGGCTATTCAATTACGAAGGACTGTGGAATTCATTTGACCTACCAGAAGTACCTTCAGAGGAAGAGCTTCTCTTGTTATTTCAACACAACAAATATCTAATCAAGAGCAAGTTACCCGACCATTGGTGATTTTTTCTCCTCTAACAACAACAAATTCTACTGAAGCAGGTTCGAGCAACACTCAGTCAGAACCTATAGTCACACCTATTCAAAACAACGAAGCACCATCTTCTATCCAGCCAGTGAATGCAGATCCTGAAAGAGCTCCTCCTTTGATGATGGAGGATCTAGTTCTGATGAGGGACCAGAAAGATTACAAGTTATCTTATCACCCAAGCTGCAGAAACCAGTGCAAGAAATGAGGCCACTTCCTCAGAACAAGTTGCTGATCAAAATGTCACAAATTTGGATAGCACAGTGAATGTTCCAGGCGAAGTAATGCTGAGAACAGTCTCCTACCATCCGTCAGACAACATCATAGGAGAACTATAAGCTGGCGTGAAAACGCGAAATCAGATCAATAAGGATCTAAGTTGTTTTTATTCTAAAGTTGCTCCACTTCAAAATAGATTTTCTCATAGTCGTTTTGTTTCTCAGGTTGAACCAGGTAACTACAGAGATGCTCTTAAAGATGAAAGTTGGGTGGAAGCAATGTAGGAAGAATTGTTGCAGTTCCAGAAACTAGGAGTTTGGGAACTTGTTGACCTACCACCAAAACAGAAAAAGATGGTGGGTCTTCAAGTGCAAAAGAGATGACAGAGGAGTAGTTGTGCGAAACAAAGCTCAGCTCGTAGTTCAAGGTTTTCGTCAAGAGGAAGGGATAGATTACAATGAAGTCTATGCCCCAGTCGCGCGTCTTGAAGCTATCCGCATTTTCCTGGAATTCGCCTCACGGAAAGGTTTTAAAGTGTATCAATTAGATGTGAAGTCTGCTTTCCTATACGGTAAAGTGAAAGAGGAGGTATACGTCGGCCAACCCCCGGGGTTTGTCGATCCGATACACAAAGATAAAGTGTACCTTCTAAACAAAGCTCTTACTGTTTACACCAGGCCCCGAGAGCCTGGTACGAGATGCTTTCCAAACATCTCCTGCCTAACCGTTTCACCAGAGGAACAATAGATAGTACCCTCTTTACCAAGAAGTGGATGGACATCTGATTATTGTGCAAATCTATGTGGATGATATTATCTTTGGGTCGACAAATGAACAGCTATGTAAGGACTTTGAAAAGTCACGAAAGAGAAATTCGAAATGAGTGATATGGGAGAGATGAAATTCTTTTTGGGGCTTCAGGTTGAACAACTGCCAAACGGTATTTTCATTCACCAGGAAGTATGTTCATGACGTGTTGGAGAGATTTGACATGACAGGAACTAAACCCGCATCTACCCCTTTAGCCACAAACCATGGAATTTTTCCAGATGAGCATGGCAGATAGAGTTGATGAAACATTATATCGCTCCATGATCGGATCCTTGATGTATCTCACAGCTTCAAGACCAGATATCATGTACCCACATGCCTCTGCGCCAGATATCAGTCAAACCCTAAGGAATCACATCTGTTGATCGTCAAAAGAATCATGCGTTATTTGAAAGGATGCCCAAGCACCGGCTTGTGGTATCCATATCATGACGATTTCAACCTTGCGGTTACTCTGACTTTGATTTTGGTTGCTGCAAGCAGAATGCTAAATCTACAACGGCCGGCTGCCAGTTCTTCGGAACATGTTTGGTAACATGGCAATGCAAGAAATAGACCCGGATCGCTCTCTCTACTTGTGAAGCTGAATATGTTTCAGCATTCAGTTGTTGTTCCCAAATACTGTGGATACAACAACAGATGAGAGACTTCGGACTGCAATTTCTTGATACGCCAATATATGTAGATAACAAGGCGGCTATTGATATTACAGTCAATCCTTGTCAACACTCACGCACTAAACATATTGAAGATTCGTACCACTTTATCCGTGATTGTCACAAGAAAAAGTTGGTACGAATTGAAAACATCCACACTGATGACCAAAAAGCAAATTTTTACACCAAAGCTTTTGACAGAGCAAGATTTCGAAATCTTTTAAAATTAAATGGTTTAAAGAATCTGACATCAGGGGATGTTTATGAGGTTGAATTTGAGGATGACGATGTTGTGATTTGATCCTCACTGGTAAGTCAAACGTTTTTCTGTAATTATTTTCATGCTTTCTTAAAAACAAAAATCCAAAAAAAATATGTTTTTAATTTTAGGTGGAGAAAAAGTTGTGGAAAATACAAAAACATTGAAAATTTTGAAAAATACAAAAACATTAAAAAAATAAAAAAGAGTTTTGTGTATAAGAGGAGATGATAGTACATCAGTGGACCGTTATAGTACGCTAAAGAAATGTATTATTTTAAGCGTCTAAATAGGTCTTTCTAAGGATGTGCCAGTAGGCTTCGCACGTTCAGTAAACTGCTTTCAGGATATAAACCTAAAAAGATAAACTGGTAAATCTATGGCTTAACATCTCTCGGATTTATGGGCTTGGTACCTCGAAATTTCGTTTGAGAGAATGCCAGATTCTGAGATACTATGTCTTTATATTTAGTTGATATCTGGGGTATTATACGAGTTCTTCTGATTTTGCGTCAGCAATAGCCTGGAACTTGTATAATACTTTCGCATTATTCACCCCAAAGCTGCATAAAAAATGAAAGAAAAATGTCATAAAAAGATACGACATTTGTAGTAAAAAAAGTAAAAGATTCCAAAGAGGAACACCACCTTAAATTGAGCCTTCATCTCTTTCTCTGTACGGAAGTACTAACCTGAGCTCTCAAGGTTTCACATTTCACCCCTTTACAGATATCAGTTAGATATATTCACCTGTGAGATGAAATCTAGGGAATCTCGATGCGGGAGTATATTATGAGGTGGGAAACACAGATTAGGCCATGTTGATAAAAATTACCTAACATATCTTGAAGCAGTTGTGAAACGTGTGGAGGTTTAAGTGGATTAGGATACTGTCAATCTAAAGAAAATCTGTTTAAGAACTTCAGGTTTTATCTAGAGCAACGGTCCTGGTAATGGGTCTCAATAAACTGATATGATCCTCTAACACAAACTCGCAAAAATATGTCTGTAAAAATGTTTGTACATATTTCGTTAAGTTTCTTTAGTTTCAGAAATATTCAAAAATTCAAAAATGGATTTTTCTATTTTAGTTTCTGACTGCTGGTGATGGAAAACATATCTTCAAAGTCAAAAGCGACAGAATACAGAAGGAAAGCTAAGAAACCATAGGCTGGGAGCTAATATGGAAACAAAGTCTGGCTTGAAACGTTTAAAAGTTCATTAATTTGAAACTTAAAATCAAAAGAAAATGTCAGTTTTAGTCAAAACGTGATTATCCAAGGTCATTAACTTGGACTTGGTAGCCAAAACAGTTAAACAAGGTCATTAACTTGGACTTGGTCAATGTGTGGGTAAATAAAACTGAAAACACACGAAAAAGTTGGAAAGTTTTAAAGATTTAAAAGGATTGAAGAATTTTTGCACGAAAATATTAGCCACATTTTCGCATGAAAATGTTAGCCACATTTTCGCACAAATGTACCACATTTCGCACGAAATACGCAGCTATATATATATGAAGAGATGGAACAGATTTCGTACGAAATCTGGCATCTGCTCCATTTGTTCTCTCTCTAAAAGTTCTTGAGAAATTCCTTGTTTCTACTCGTTTCTATCACATTTGTCACATTAGGGAGGTTGATCCGCACACCTCTCAGAATGGTGAAGGTATACCATCGATAACGAACTG
This sequence comes from Scalesia atractyloides, assembly GCA_947069175.1. NCBI lineage: Eukaryota > Viridiplantae > Streptophyta > Magnoliopsida > Asterales > Asteraceae > Scalesia > Scalesia atractyloides. The sequence continues at coordinate 45,711,428 of CAMTDV010000016.1, forward strand.
TGATTTTAAGTTATTTGGACCGAAATGGACTTAACACGTAGTTCTAGGATAAACTAGCCGGTAAAACTTAAAATTGAACTCACCAATGTTAAAATCGGCTTCTTTAACCTAGGTTTATTGGTTCAATTTCATAAAAATTACAAGTTTTTGATTCGTTTCAAACCTGAAAAACAGATTGGGGATGACGAGTATTTTCGCACGAAAATATGAGATTTTCGCACGAAAATTGATAATGCTAAAATGTTAGATTCCATGTTAACTGATTTCGCACGGAAATTTTCTTTATGATTTGAAGAACTTTTCGCACGGAAATTTCTATGGTTTCTATGTTTCAAAATTTTGTCTAACTTTTGCGCCTCTCTTTGTTTCACAGGAAATTTCACAAGAGTTTCATCCCATGCACAATTCTTGCTGCCTTATTGACGAAAAAGTGCCGGAATTTGCTCCGTTCTCACGATATTTCAAATTTTTGGAACGGTTGCCTACATTTTATGCTCTCACACATAAGCATGATGTGTATGCGTCACATGTTGATCGTTTTTTGGGTGTTATCACATCAGCAATTAGAATTGGAAAGGATGATGTTGAAGTTACTATTACAGAAGATCTAATTCGAAAGGTTTTGCAGCTAAAAGACAATAGTAGAGATCCTACAGGGTTTACATCAAAGATGGTCAAAGGTTGTTTTTATCGTATGGGGTACAACGGCTATGTAATTCAGCACCATACAAGATAAACAGATTAGGTCTATGTAGGTCCGTGATTAGGCGGTTCTAGACGGAAAGTTAATGCATAAACGTATATAACAGTTTCGGTAGAATATTATTAAGAATGGAGTAGAAAGAGAATGAAGCGGAAGTTTTCATTCATACCGAAAGAGTATACATCTTTATAAGTCCAGCTGCCGGAGTTTCCCGGAGAAAATCCAGCAGCACCTCCCCGTAGGGATGGCAAAAACTGAAATGACAAATGAACACACACCACTATTTATAGGGAAACAACCAAGTTCGCTTGACATGTGCATATGAGGTCAAGTTCGGGCGAACTTGTCTGCCACATGTCAAGTTCGAGCGAACTTGACCTCCACAGTCAAGTTAGGGCGAACTTGTATGCCACATGTCAAGTTCGAGCGAACTTGACCTCCACAGGTCAAGTTCGGGCGAACTTGTTCCCTTTCACACTGTAATCTTTGTATTTCAGTCGTGTGTTCGATTCTAACCTATACAATATTCAACACACGCTCAATCTAGCATATTCGACAAGTGACGAACACAATAGTGCATCAACAGATTTCCCCTTGTTCGTTGCGCTCGAAGCTTGATCTAGAACTTCAAAACATTGAGCCATGTTTGAATATTCTGCAACTTCAATCAAGGTGTTTGTCGATGTCGTCGAGACGCGTCAACAAATTCCCCCTTAATTGATGATCCGAGTTTGCATTAACAATTTTCAATACCACTGAAATCTCCAGTTCAGATCTTTGGTTGCACGGTTTCCGATCTCCTCTGATTTACTTGACCGACAAATTTTCTCCAATAACCATCAACTCGAAACTAAACAATGCAGCAGCTTCTCCATTTCGATGATAACCGCATCTGAGTTCAGTTTTTGAATAAGCGTTGAGCATCGAGAGTTTATTCCGCACACTCCTAAAGTATCAAAAACTCAACTGGCAATTGATGGAAACTTCAAATCACCGCATCAGAAAACTTCAAATCAATGAATACCCTTGAAAATCCGGAATCCCGATTTCTGTAATCACAATTAAGCACCTTTCAGAAAGATTTGATCAACACATCGGTAATCTGCTCAATCAGCAAATCTTCATCGAAAACAGATAATCTGGTAAAACATTAAATCTGAGAAACATACGTCCGTGACCAAAATCACATTCTTCCTCTTCAGTCACAATACTAGATATATAGCTATCTCCGGTAGACCATCGCCCCTTAATTACCAAACATCATCATCCAACGGCGGTTAGTCCAAAGAGAAGATGATTCATCTGCTTGAAGACTAAAAATAATGGCCACCAAAGGTTATCATCAGATTTCCTTGGTAATTTTGAAACCAGCCGTCTGCGGAGCTAGTCATTAATTCCTAAGATCATCACCGAACGTTTTAAACGTCCTCAGTTCCTCACTGATACTAATGACTGCTAATCCAGCTAATGTTCCTTCACCGGAGATCAGGACTCTAACCCTTAAGCATCAATCTGTATCATGAACTGAAAAATCGAACTTCATGGGATCTCCCGATGAATCTCGATTCCTCTGCATTTCCCGATAATCTGCAATCGGTAACCACCCAGATGCTATTGCAGCAGTCATGAATTTCAAAAATGCCGAAATCTTCAAATATTGAAAAATTTTTTATTCCCCCTTATTTTTGCAAATTCTGACCATACTGAAATTTTCACTAAAATTCCCCCTGAAATCCGGAACTTTCAGTTTTTAACAAATGCGGATTTCACGTTTAGGCCCAATACTAGTCACGACAACCAAATGATCAACATTCTGCATCGGTATCAATGACTCTCCCGTTATCTTTAAAATTTTGTGACTGTATCACCAAATCTGTACTCTGAAGCTCTAGACGGTGTCCCCGAACATCCCGGTTCGGTCTTCGAAAACCGAAAAAATTTCTATCGCCAAATTTTTTCTGGACACTTATCCAATCAATACGATCAACAAAATTTTTCAATGCCTTGATCAATACAGGTCAAGTTCGGGCGAACTTGATCAATCTAAGTCGGGCAACTGACCCAAATCAGCTCATTTTCACATTTTTCGATCCAGAATCCTTATTTCTTCGAATTTCGAGATGATTCCACCATAGTTCTGGTCGAAAATGGTTTTCTAACAATCTTATCCGTTCAATTTTACTTTTCATCTATGGATTGTATGTTTATTTGATGATTTACTCTAAAACCCCTCCTAATGTCCATAAATGTCCAAATTCATGAGCGTAGGTGATAATGTATGTCTGATACCAATTGTATCAGGAGGTTCTAGACGGAAGTTAATGCATAAACGTATATAAAAGTTTCGGTAGAACGTTATTAGAATGGAGTAGAAACATAATGCAGTGGAAGTCTTCATTCATACCGAAAGAGTATACATCTTTATAAGTCCAGCTGCCGGAGTTCCTAGAGAGAATCCGACAGCACCTCCCCGTAGGGATGGCAAAAACTCAAATGACAAATGAACACACACCACCTATTTATAGGGAAACAGCCAAGTTCGCTTGACATGTGCATATGAGGTCAAGTTTGGGCGAACTTGTCTATCATATGACAAGTTCGGGTGAACTTGTCTGCCACATGTCAAGTTCGAGCGAACTTGACCTCCATAGGTCAAGTTCGGGTGAACTTAACCTCCATAGGTCAAGTTCGGGCGAACTTGTATGCCACATGTCAAGTTCGAGTGAACTTGACCTCCACAGGTCAAGTTCAGGCGAACTTGTTCCCTTTTACACTGTAATCTCCGTATTTCGGTCATGTGTTCGATTCTAACCTATACAATATTCAACACATGCTCAATCTAGCCTATTCGACAAGTGACGAACACAATAGTGCATCAACAGTCTACCCTACAGATTTTTAGCTCACTGTGTTACTCATTCTATAAGTCACAGAAAAGGGGGATGGGACGACTCGGTTGATTACCATATGTGCATGATGGTGGCACTCATCCTGAACAAGCCGTACAACTTCAGCAAGTTGATTTTTGAGCAGATGGTATTAAATTTGGAGAAGGGACGATTTCTGCAGTATCCCAGATTCATTCAGATGCTTCTTGATCATTTACATCCTAATCTGGAAAAGAAGAAAGATGATTTGCTGGAATAGAACACATGTCACAGTCAGATCTCCACAACATCAGCAATTATAGAAAGGGGGAAAGGCACCGACTTCAAGCCAGTTTTCGGTAATATGTAAAGGAAGATTATTCCCCCCCCCAAAAGGAAAATGGAGAAACGAGGGTAGTGGAGACGAGAAGTGAAGAAGCACAGATGATGGAAGATTTTATTGAGAAAAGAAGTACATGGTTTGTCAAAGAAGGTGAGAAAAGTAAAGGTCAATTTGGCCGTTAGAAAGCAGGATCTGCCTCTACTACCTCAAAAAGGAAGAAACCTTCAAAAACTTCATCTTCTGCCCCTAAACATCAAAAGAAGCAGCCCGGTTTGCTACAGGTTTGGTTGATGAACCTGATATTGAAGAGGTACATGTTGAAGAAACAGTGCAAGTTGAAGAAACAACCCATGTTGAAGAATCAATTAAAGATACTACAGCTGAGATTGAAAGAATGGTTGTTGGTGGATCTGAAGCTTGGTGGTGATGATGAAGGGCCATCATCTAGCACCGACTCTAAGGATAGGAGAGAAGGACAAAGAAAAGATAGAGAAAGGAAGGAGCAAGAAAGAACAGAAAGAGAGAAAAGAATCACAGAAGAAAAGAAACGTAAGGCTATTGGAGAAGATGATACATCGTATTGCCTTCTAAGTCTGAACAGGAGATTTCAGTAGTTAAACCTGCAAGAAAGCCAGTCGCTAAACGAGTGAAGAGAGCTATGCTGAAGAAGCCTGAGTCTGCTGCAGGAAAGTTGAGAATTAAGTTGAAAAGTAAAACTACAGAACCTCGATTATTCCAACTTCTGCTGAAGAGATTGCTCATCCTCCTCCTCAACCATCTCCTCGTCCTACATCTCCTCAAATGCCTCCATCTCCTCCTCCACAGCACACTACTGCAGATATTCCTTTGCCATCTCCTCCACGTCCTCCTATTCTTACGCCTCCTGCTGCTTCACAGCCTATGCGCTTACATCTCACCCTATTCAAGAAACATTCGATACAGGGTTTGATTACTTCAATCTAGACTTTGGAGATGTTCCAGGTGGAGAGGCCTTTTCAACTGATAAAGTTTATGAAGGCAGGCTGGGAGAATTACAGGAACAATTAAAGAATGCTGAGGAACGCATCAAGATCATTGAGTCAGACATGGATAGTATCAGGGACATTCTGAGGATTATTACTGATGATAATGACAAATATATGCATGCATCTCAGAAAGTTAGTCATACGAAGAAAGAATTAAAGTATTGGAGAATGAGAGGGAAATTTTGAAGGCAACTCTGAAAATGAAAGAATTAAAGTGTTACGAGACAGAAAATGAAAGAATGATCAAGAAGATGGATGAGTATGAGGATGAGAGAACTTCAAATAACAGGAAGATTGAGATGATGAAGAAAATTCTGATTAGAACTCTTGGGATTTCCCTAGCCGATGAGATTGAACAGATTGAAAAAGAGGAAGCTAGACAAAGAGTTGCAGAGAAAGAACAAGCTTCTAAGGCAATTTCTGATGCTGAAGGCCGAGGGAAGAAGAAAATAGAGGGTTTGTTTGTTGAAAAAGAGTCGGAGCCTGAAGTTATTATTTCTGAAGAGCCTGTGATTGTTCAAACTGCGTCGGAAGCTGAATCCATGCCAGTATGTCTTGATATGGTAGTTTACAAGCCTCCTCCTCCACGGTTTGTCATGGTAGGTTTGCCACGAGAGGTAGAGATTGACTACTCAGGGCTGCCTGAGAAACATCGCAAGTTTATGGAAAAGAAGCAGGAAAAGAAGCTCAAATGGATCAAGAGATTGAGGACGAAGTTATAGGATATTTCGAGAATCTAGAGGTTGATAGTGGGTGTTAGTGGTAGAGTGGATGATATAGACGTTGGTGGATCTGGGGGTCGCGTATCTGATAATGTTTCTAATGAAAATATGGATATTTCTGTGTACTTGATCGACTCTGCTAACCAACATTCTGCAGATATATTTCAGGGAGGGTCGAGTGATTTGGCTCAAAGCTCATGGCAAACAGGAATCCTCACAACGACTTCATCGTCTTCTGTTCCTGTTATGCCTAAACCAAGAATATTCTATCTTGAGCATGACGTTGAAGAAGGGGAATACGTACATAATTTCTCCATGGCCGAGCTAGCAGAACTCTATGGGCTAAACGAAGAACCATTTGTGTTTGATTTTGAAGATGATCTAAACAACACTAGTGTCGAGCCTAATGACTATGTGTTCCAGCCTATTCCAGATGCCGAAGATTATGATTATGTGGTTATCGAAGATTGGGATTCAGACGATTCTGATGACAATGAAGCTACATATGCCGGTGAGGGTACATAAGTCTTCCCAACCTTTATAGAAATGTTTGCATCTGAGAATGAAGTGTTATTGAAGAACAAAGTTGAAGAGGCAGTAAAGTCTGGATCAGTGCCTCAACAAATGACAAAAGAAGAAATTATTGAGATGAAAAAGAAATGGTTCAAAGATCTTTTAGCTAAACGAAAGTTCCTACGTCCTTTAGCTTTCTTTACGAGAGATCCGGATGCTTCATTGGGAGATATTATTAGCTGGGGATGGATTGAAGAAATGGATGTGTACACTATCAAAAGGGAATTTGGTGTTCAATATTTCAAACATTTGAAAAGACATAAAGACATTGCCGCATTAGGATGCAACGGAGTTGACACGGTGCAAATTATTCAACTTAAAGATCAAGTTTCATAATCTGGAGTTATGGAAAGTGATAAAGTATGAAGCAATGCACAACTTTCTCTGTGGAAGCCTCATTACCCGAGAAAAGTGACAAAGATTGATCCAGTTTCTAAAGAAAAGGATGTTACTTTGATCGTGAAACGTCCACGTGAAATGAAGAATATGCCCCAAATGAAGATGGAACAAGATTTCTATAAGATTTTTAAGTGGTGGCATTATGATTCTAGTACAGGGGAAGTTGTTATTTGTGTCAAACCCGATGAAGACTCTTGGAAGATTACTGAAGAATTATCAGAGTTCGTCATTGCTCAAAAGCGTATTTATGGGTAATGGAGACGAATTCGGGTTTTGGATCCTATGTGGTTGGTTAACTGTTCAAAAAAGGATATTGAATGTTTATTCTTTGTGAAGATCAGTTATGAAGATAAGGATGAAGCTCAAGCTCTGAAGTTCCAAAAGATTATTAATGTGTGTTATACTCATGATATTCATTCAGGTAAAACATGGAACACATCCTGGAGAGAGCTTGAAGCAAAAGAGAAGAAAAATGAAGATAAAAAAGAGGAGAGGATCGAAGCAAGATGAAAGCTGGCCACTCGTGAAAGATTCAAGTTTGGCAACACATACAATCGTCCTCCTCCAATTGATCAAACTCCTATTCCCTCTGAGGAGCGTTGAAAGCCTCCTAAACACTTCTTCGGATGATCAAGTCAAATGTGTTTGACGATTTTTTGCAGAAAAAGTTTCGAAGACTGTCCAAGACTACGGCAACATCCAACGGGGAGTCTGCTGGTGCACATATGTCTATTACCTACGTCTAGGACGAGTCTGATGTATAGATAGGGTTTCGCAGTGTCAGATGTTAAACTTTGAAAGTTTTGTATTAGTAGTAGAATTTTCGCACAAAAATTCTAGCGAATTTTCGCACGAAAATTCCCTTAGTCCCAGTCCCTTGGTTCTATCTTGTCTTGCCTATAAATAGGTGACATGGGATGTTAGTCTCGATGTTGTTTTGTTAGTCAGAGGCGAAGCCCTGCTCTGTAATCTTTCCAAAGTTGATCAATACAAGATTCAGACGTGTTAAACAATAATCATCATACTTGTCGATTGTTTGTTCACTCGGTTAACAATGAATTCCGCCTCTGTTAGCTGAGCAAATCTCACCCGGAAGCTCACGAGTTGGGTCCGATCCTACACTCACACAAAGCTTAAGAGAAATTTGCAACTCCTTTCTTAGAAAGCCTAAAGTCTGCCAAATTTCCTTTTGTTATAATATTTCGATCCGCCTGTGGATCTATTACGAACGTTATGTATTATATTTGAATTTCAAACAATATGTTTGTAATAGTATTTTTATTCTATTTGACTTCCGCTGTGCTATCAAATGTTGTGTGGTTATGATGATATCAATCTTACTCGTTCTATAAGTCACAGAAAAGGGGGATGGGACGACTCGGTTGATTACCATATGTGCATGATGGTGGCACTCATCCTGAACAAGCCGTACAACTTCAGCAAGTTGATTTTTGAGCAGATGGTATTAAATTTGGAAAAGGGACGATTTCTGCAGTATCCCAGATTCATTCAGATGCTTCTTGATCATTTACATCCTAATCTGGAAAAGAAGAAAGATGATTTGCTGGAATTAGAACACATGTCACAGTCAGATCTCCACAACATCAGCAATTATAGAAAGGGAGGAAAGGCACCGACTTCAAGCCAGTTTTCGGTACATATGTAAAGGAAGATTATATCCCCCCCCCCCCCCAAAAGGAAAATGGAGAAACGAGGGTAGTGGAGACGAGAGTGAAGAAGCACAGATGATGGAAGATTTTATTGAGAAAAGAAGTACATGGTTTGTCAAAGAAGGTGAGAAAAGTAAAGGTCAGTTTGGCCGTTAGAAAGCAGGATCTGCCTCTACTACCTCAAAAAGGAAGAAACCTTCAAAAACTTCATCTTCTGCCCCTAAACATCAAAAGAAGCAGCCCGGTGTTGCTACAGGTTTAGTTGATGAACCTGATATTGAAGAGGTACATGTTGAAGAAACAGTGCAAGTTGAAGAAAACAACCCATGTTGAAGAATCAATTAAAGATACTACAGCTGAGATTGAAAGAATGGTTGTTGGTGGATCTGAAGCTGGTGGTGGTGATGATGAAGGGCCATCATCTAGCACCGACTCTAAGGATAGGAGAGAAGGAGAAAGAAAAGATAGAGAAAGGAAGGAGCAAGAAAGAACAGAAAGAGAGAAAAGAATCGCAGAAGAAAAGAAACGTAAGGCTATTGGAGAAGATGATACATCGTATGTGCCTTCTAAGTCTGAACAGGAGATTTCAGTAGTTAAATCTGCAAGAAAGCCAGTCGCCAAACGAGTGAAGAGAGCTATGCTGAAGAAGCCTGAGTCTGCTGCAGGAAAGTTAAGAATTAAGTTGAAAAGTAAAACTACAGAACCTCCGATTATTCCAACTTCTGCTGAAGAGATTGCTCATCCTCCTCCTCAACCATCTCCTCGTCCTGCATCTCCTCAAAAGCCTCCATCTCCTCCTCCACAGCACACTACTGCAGATATTCCTTTGCCATCTCCTCCACGTCCTCCTATTCTTACGCCTCCTGCTGCTTCACAACATGTGCCGCTTACATCTCACCCTATTCAAGAAACATTCGATACAGGGTTTGATTACTTCAATCTAGACTTTGGAGATGTTCCAGGTGGAGAGGCCTTTTCAACTGATAAAGTTTATGAAGGCAGGCTGGGATAATTACAGGAACAATTAAAGAATGCTGAGGAACGCATCAAGATCATTGAGTCAGACATGGATAGTATCAGGGACATTCTGAGGATTATTACTGATGATAATGACAAATATATGCATGCATCTCAGAAAGTTAGTCATACGAAGAAAGTATTAAAGTATTGGAGAATGAGAGGGAAATTTTGAAGGCAACTCTGAAGTGTTACGAGACAGATTTCATGCGCCTTTTCGAAAAATTCTATAAGGATGGCTCGATAAATAATAGTTGTTCGTCTTCCTTCATCGCCTTAATTCCGAAGATAAAGGACCCGACTAACCCTTCAGATTTTCGGCCTATCAGTTTGATTGGGGTTGTTAATAAAGCCATATCGAAGGTCTTGGTTAACCCTCTTAAAAAAGTAATTGGGAGGTTGATATCCGAGGAGCAGTCGGCCTTTTTGGCGGGAAGGAGCATTACTGACGGTCCCCTCATACTTAATGAAACAATTGCTTGGATGAAAAAGGCGAAGAAATCGGTATAATCTTTAAAGTTGATATTAGCAAAGCATATGATTCGTTGAATTGGAAGTTCCTAGACTCAGTTTTATCACAAATGAACTTTTCGGATCGATGGAGGGTTGGGTTATGGCGACATTGTTTTCGATGAGGGCCTCGGTTTTGGTGAACGGTTCCCCGGCAATGGAGTTTGCATGTTCTTGAGGACTTCGCCAAGGGGACCCATTGTCGCCTTTTCTTTTTGTCATTGCTATGGAAGCACTTGCGGGCATCATGAAAACGGCCGAGTCGGCCGATCATCTTTAGTGGGTTACAATGCATTAGTGATGGCCCCACACTCTCGCACTTCATTTATGCCGACTTGTGGTATTTATCGGCAAATGGTCGAATGAAAATGCCTTAAATCTTCGTATAATTTTAAGGTGCTTTTTATGACCTCCGGATTGAAAGCGAACCTATCTAAGTGTAGCATTTATGGGATTGGGGTTAGCGATCAAGAAATTCTAAATATGGCGGGCATTTTACATTGCAAACAAGGTTCGTTACCATTCAAGCATTTGGGTTTATTTGTTGGGGTGAACATGAACTTTGTCAAAAATTGGAAGACGGTAGTTGATGCCTTTAGAAATCGGTTATCACTATGGAAGGCAAAAAAACTATTGTATGGTGGAAGGATCACTTTACTCAAGTCGGTCTTAAATTCCTTCCTAACATATTTTTTCTCATTGTATAAGGCCCTGGTTCAAGTTATTGAGCATTTAGAAAAAATAGAAGGGCATTCTTTTGGGGTGGAAACGAAGACGAATCTCATATGAGTTGGATGTCATGGGATCATGTGATTGCTTCGGTTGAATATGGTGGTTTAGTCTTCGGTTCACTTCGGGACGCGAATTTGTCTATGCTAGCGAAATGGTGGTGGAGGTTTCAAACGGAAAAAGATAGTCTATGGAGGAGAGTCATTTGGGCGGTTCACCATAATTCAAGGTCGTGGTCTTCTATTCCAGCCAAAGTTACCGTAGCTGGCCCGTGGAAACAAATTGTAAGCATACAAAATACCTTTAGCCATTTTGGAATAAATTTGCATGAGGTTATTCACTGTGACGTAGGAGATGGTAGTGACACTGCCTTTTGGTTGTATTTGTGGCTTTGGAATTGTCCTTTGCACTTGGCTTTCCCTCTATTGTTTAAAAATGAAAGGAATAAATTTTGTATGGTTGCGGGCCGCATTTCCCGGGGAGGCGCTGGTATTAATTTTCGATAGGATTGGGCCAAGCCCATGCTAAACACAGTGGAGGCTGCAGAAGTTCATATTCTCACTACGATTTGGCCAGGCTCGTTCCGAGACCTGGTTCTGTTAGTACATAATGTCTACGTCTTAGTCTTGTATTGAGTCTGTTTAGAATATATGAGATTACGTTAGAAAACGTCGTATTTATGGGTTTATGAGACCAAGTTCGCCCGGATTAGTGTTGTGAGAACAAGTTCGGCCGAACTTGTTCAAACAAGTTCGCCCGAACTTGTTCACCTCCCAACGAACTTGGCAGTCTATAAATAGGTATCTTGTGATCTCTCATTTAGAACTTTTGGCAAACTAGAGGCGAAGCTCTGTCCTATCCGGAACTTGAATGTATACGAATATTGATCAATAAACAGACAATTAAAGAGTAATTCTTGTTAAATGATTAACATGTCACTTAGTTTCCGCCTAATTGGACATTTGATACAAATTCTAGGTTCCTAAGCTGAGGAGGACGATCCTATCAAGTGGTATCAGAGCCTGGATACCTAGATTTGGTGAAATCAGCACAAGAACTACTCTTATTCTACTCATTTCTACCATTTTTCTTAACTTTTTCACATATTTGAAGAATTCATGGACAAAAATGGCTAAAAATTGAACATATCATAGATAATCACATTGTTACAAACCCCAAAAAGTTTCAAGATTTTATTCAAACGAATTGATGTCAATAAGTTGAAAAATCATGTTTTGCAAAGTTGGTTTGACCGAACTTGACATCAAGTTCGCTCGAACTTGATTAAAAAATTCACATTTTTCATCAAGTTTGCCTGAACTTGATTGATTTTTCATTAATTTTAATCAAGTCCGCTCGAACTTGCTAGAAAGTTCTTCAAATTTCATCAAGTTCGCCCGAACTTGATCAAATTCTGTTGAAATTTCTATACAAGTTCGCCCGAACTTGTGAATTCTCTTGAAAATTCCTATCAAGTCCGCTCGAACTTATCTCAGGGTGAAAATTTTCAGAATCAAATCATAAGTCCACCGGACTTAACAACAAGTTCGCCCGAACTTGATTGTTTGTGGAAAAAAGTTGAAGATTTCATACAAGTTCGACCGAACTTGTTGAAATTGAAATCAAAATATGTTTTTCTCACAAGTTCGACCGATTGTCAGTTGCTAATCAGTTTTCCAGAATTTTCGAACGTGTCTTCAGATAAATCGCCTGATTTTCAAAATGGATGATTTCCATAACGCGTTTGCTGCGGGAGTAGCTCAAGCTTCAACATATAATGCTATTGCGGCTAACCAGATGAATCTCGACAACGAGATGGGTACTACTACAAAACCGCCGAAGCTAATGAGTATGGACGAATTTGAAGGATGGAAGGAAAAGTTTGTAAACTGGGTACAAGCCAATCAGTTCCACAGCTGGGTTGCGGTAGAAAACGGATACAAATGGCCAAAAGATGAACGTGAACAAGATCTACCTTTGATTAAGTTTACACCTGCTGATAAAGAAGCGTACGTAGCTGAAAAGAAAATGATTTGTAACACTTGTGGTGATCCGATCGTGTAACGATTCCGAACGAATTATCAATCAATGAATTTTGTGTTTTATTTCCGAAATTTGTATTTTTTTTATCATGACAATTGCACGTATTCAATTCTTGCACGATTCCGAACTCTTAAACAACTTTTGGAAGTGAAATCACAAACGGTTACGCAAACGTAATCAGTTTAACGCGGCGTACACTCCGAAACAAAGACACAAGCTTAACATTCCTTAAATACCCTTTACATTACTTAGAAAGAAGTTTCGAGGGCTTTAGTACGGCAAAAACATGTTTTTGCAACTTCAGGGGCTATTTTAATGATTGGAATGCAAAAATATCATTCGTTACGCGTTTACGGTCATTTGCGTGTTCGTTACAATTTCGTCGTAATTAACCGAAAACCGCAACCGTACGATCGAACGAACCAACACCCGGGACATTTTTGAACATATTTCAAGTTCCCTATGTTTATTCATCCTTATGGAGCTTAAAAATGGGGTTAACGGGTGTTCAAAGTGCCAAAACGCGATGAAAACAAGTTCAGGGGCCATTTCTGACAATTTTGAAACTTCTGGCCCTGCAAGGGCCTTACGGACCGTAAGGCCTAACCCCATATGGTCCATAATGGCTCCCTAGCTTAGAAGCTTTTTAAAATCAAGCTGGCAGCTTCTTGTTAACTTCCTTAGCCACCAAGTCGTGATCTATGCCACCTTTAACCTACATTAGACACCTAGAGGGACACTAATCCATGCCTTAACACCTGGATCAACACTTGGCATGATTTGGGAGCTCCAAGATTAGTATAAATAGGCTTGATCTTCATCATTTCTCTTTGCTCATTTCCATCTACTCTTGGAGCTTGCTTCCATCCTTTTGGAGGCCTGCTACTGAGTTCTCTGAGATCTTGGGTGTTCCTAAACACAAGTAGGATCTCATTCTTAGTCTTTTTCATTGCTTATAGCTATTTCAAGCTAAAAGTCAAACAATGTTTGGCTTTCGGCTTTGACCATTAATTGGTCAAAACAAAGTTCAATTGAACTTTGCAACGTGATCGTAATCACGATGGTTATGATCCTTAGCGATCATGCCTACTGAGTTACCACGTTACTAGTCGAAGTGACGAGTCAAAGTTTCGGTCAAAAGTGTGCATTTATGTGCATTTTACGACGGAAACATTTTTAGGTATCAAAACACTTTGTTTTAATATCAAATCAGTTTTCTAACTTAGTTAAACATGTGTAAACATGTTTAACTCGTCACTTTTAGTTTAGCACTTCTTTGGGTCGTAAGTCGAGCGGTCTTGACCACCGCTTTGACTTTCGAATCCGACCCGTTTGGTCAATCTTAGGATCCGACCAAACACATATTTGTGACCATAGTTGTATAGGGAATAACCCTCTGAGGTTATACCTTATGGTCACGTTGTTTGGTTAGTATGATGTTAAGTCGCTAGTTATGCCTTTATAAATGACCAAAATGACATTTTTGCGCATAAATCAACTTTAAGCATATGTGACCAATATTTTGACATATAAACTGATGTTGCAACTATATTAAACTTATTTTGGCATATTAGACTTATCATAACATATATCTAACCACCCGAACACGTTTTTACGTAATTGGCACGTTAAAGTAGCGTAAACTACCTTAACGAGTCATAACGGGTCAAAGCACCTAGGAATCCTTTTCAATCAGAATGTAGACTTTGTTAAACCACTTCATATGAGTACCAACACTCATTTGGTTTACAAGACCTCATTCTATCTGATCCGCCGATTAAAGTCCCGATATTTACATAGTTATCCAATTTTAGGACACGTTTGATTTCTCGGACATTTGAGCTTGTTTAATCTTTGATTCAAGGTTATTTTGCAACCCCAAGTGAGTACATAGTTCCCCTCTTTACGTTTTCAAATGTTTTGGGGTGATTCATATGTGCTAAATTGTTTTCAAGTTTTCAAATTACAAATGTTATGGTTTATATAAACACGACGATTTCAATAATGTGAACGAACTTGTTGGTGCGTTATATTCATGACACGAATGACATTCATTAGCTTTGGCTAAGCCGACCAGTAGTAAGTTATGGTACCATAGGACTGACAATCCCGTTATCAAGTTTCACGGTGTTTGTGGGGAAGTTTGGGGAACGACCGAAACTGTTTACTTTAATAAACCCTTTAGTGGTTTGTTATTGCAATTTAAAGATACCCTTTGGTGGTATAGACGAGTAAACACAGGTTTGAATGTTTTCACCAAAACGACTAAAAGTTTTCACTATTAAAACAAGGACGATTTGTTTACATGGATGATGAACAATTGGTTTATTACACGAACAATGGATGAATGGTTTATGACACGAACAATGGTTGGTTTATGGTAAGTGATTTAGATAACGGTACGTATGTAATGTGATAAAAGCATGGTGGATACGATGCTGGTACTTCCTATATATAAGTGCTTTTATCGTATTACATGCGTGGCGTTATTTGCATCACTTAAAACAAATGTTTTCGAACAATGACACGCAACGATTTTTAATTTAAGATATAAACCATACAAAGTTTCTTCAAGACGATTTACTACTCGGATTTACAAAACAAATGTTTTGGTCAAGATTCATGGATACAAGTCTTTTATAAACTATAACTAACTTGTTTTAGTTGGTTAGTTATCATTGCAATACCAAATACCTTTTGATAACACGGTTTTCAATTAACGACTCTAGTAGTCTGACGAGGTATTGCAAATACATATTCAAGGCCATGAATTTGACACCCTCACAAAACCTATGTACTCGCTGGCATATTTTTGCTGACTCGTTTTCACATATGTTTTAGGGAACAATGCTTGATGTTGATGCATGCTCACTTAGGATCGGACGCAGACTTAGTGCCTTAAAATATGAAAGACAATAGTTTATTTAGTTTGTTTAGTTTCCAAGATAATGTAACTATGAAATTTTCAATATTCAATAAAACATAACTTTAATTGCCACGTGTTGTTGTAACAATCTTTTTAACCTGACTCCCCGATGTTTCCGCCACGGTTTGTTGTTTTTACGCGGTCGGGGTGTTACATGATTAGTCTGATACAACAATCTGTGATGGAAGATATCTTGATATTACTACCATAATGTGAAACTTCGCAAGATTTTTGGAAGGCTCTTTGTGATAAATATAAGGGAAGCAACGATGAAATGATAAAGAGCAAAAAGGCGTTAATCAAGAAAGAATTCGAGATCTTCACAATGATCAGAGGTGAGACTATGAAGAAAATGATTGACAGATATTGTCATCTAACGGTCCAGATGCGAAGGCATGATATTAAAAAAACTACCGAAGAGCAGATAGAAAAGTTGGCTGATGCACTTCCAGAGGGAGAATGGTCAACTTATCTAATGGTTTTAAAGAATAATCCAGCTTGGATGCATTTAAAGTTATCATCTTTCATCGACAAATTAGAAGGACATGAAATGGAATTGTTAAAGACTGCGAAATCAAATAATGCAAACGTTGTTCAAGATGTTGGTGTGTATTACAATGGAGGTGTTCAAGACACTCAGATTCAGAGTTCGAAAATTCAAACAACATTCAGTGCGAACATGAATTCCTCAAATTATTCGTCACAAAATCAGAGTTCTCCGAACACAGGATATTCAAGTACTGGTTCAAATTCTATGTTTCAAAACCAGAACAATCAGTCACATCAGACAAACCAATCCAGTTCTGATCCGAATGTTTTTTAGTGCAACATCGCAGTTAATCTGAAGAGTGTTTTTCCTGAAAAAGTGGCTAAACAGCACATAGCACTTCTTGCTACTGTTCTAGAATCTTACGAATGTTTAGTTGCGGGGAAGATCGGATATCCTGAAATGACCGCTGAGGATTACGATCAGGTGGATGAAGAAGAATTGGAACCGGTGGACATCAAGTGGAGTCTGGCTTCGATCAATAGAAGAGTTACAAAGTTTGTAGCGTTAACTGGAAGAGACATTGGTAATTCAAGCAACAAACTTGGATTTGACAAATCAAAAGTCACATGCTTCAAATGCCAAAAAGGGGCATTTTAAACGCGAGTGCACGAACCAAGAAGCAAGTGGAAACTAAAGTCCTTTCGGGAATAATAACGACTATTACAAGAAAGCGCTACAATACAAGTCGTACCCGAAAAAGCACAAAGCTAGGGGGAGCATGGTGACTAAAGTTTTATCAAGTCAAGCTCAAGAAACAGAGAGAATTGAAGATATTAAACGTTAAAGTTTATTCAAGACTAAAGATCAGAGATTGTTAAAGACTCAGGAGCTTATTTGAAGTCAATGACTAAGGCAACATCCAAGGGGGAGTCTGTTGGTGCATATGTCTGTTGCCTACGTCATTATATTAGAACGAGTCTGAATGAATAGAGCTTCTGAAGACTGACCAAGACGAAGACGATATCCAAGGGGGAGTCTGTTAGTACAGTATGTCTATGTCTTAGTCTTGTATTGAGTCTGTTTAGAATAGATGAGATTACGTCAGAAAACATCGTATTTATGGGTTTAGGAGACCAAGTTCGCCCGGATTAGTGTTGTGAGAACAAGTTCGGCCGAACTTGTTCAAACAAGTTCGCCGAACTTGTTTACCTCCCAACGAACTTGGTAGTCTATAAATAGGTATCTTGTGATCTCTCATTTAGAACTTTTGGCAAACTAGAGGCGAAGCTCTGTCGGATCCGGAACTTGAATGTATACGAATATTGATCAATAAACAGACAATTAAGAGTAATTCTTGTTAAATGATTAACATGTCACTTAGTTTCCACCTAATTGGACATTAGATACAAATTCTAGGTTCCTAAGTTGAGGAGGACGATCCTATCAAGCACAAGTTGAAGTTCAAGATAACTCTTCAAGGCCAACCGAACAAGCTCTAGTCGTGTCTCATGAAGATGAAGGGTTCGATTGGAACAAATACAATGGAAAGAATGCTGGTGTTGCTATGATGGCAGAGTTAGTGAATGAATCGGAATCAACATTTGATGACGCTATTCTAGAAAATGCGATTCCTGAACAATATCTGCAGAGAACTGAGGAAGAGGAGATGGTTTATCTTGAAACTCAGAAGAAGAATGCTATGTTTGCTAATTATAATTCTAATTTTGCAGGTTGCTTCGAGAATACATCGCAAGAGCAAATGACCGAGGACAAGAAATCAGAGATTGAGAAGGTAGGTTCTGAGGTAAAAGTGATTGAAAAGGAAGTTGTGAAAGTTGTGGAGGTTGAAAAACCGTGCACAAAGTGCACAAACACTAATTTTGATGTCAAAACCATTTATTCTTTCACGTCAATGAGATTAATGGTATTTCTTTTATACAGGTGCAAATGCAGATGTTGAAAAAGGATCGGACGATGAGTTCTCGTGATCCTCATTGGTTTGTTATCTTTTAGATTAAAATTTCATAAAATCAAAAATCCAAAAATATGTTTTTGATTTTAGGGGGAGTAATGAAAGGAGAAAAATCAAAAACATATGAAAAAGTTAAAAATTCAAAAACATTTGGAAAAATCAAAAAGTACAAAAACATGAAAAAGACAAAAAAAAAATTATGTCAAAAAGGAAATGATAGTACATCAGTGGACTATAACAGTATGCTAAGAAATTGTAAAGTTTAAATAGTGATAAACAAGTCTTACTGTGGATGTGTCGATAGGCTTTACACGTTCAGTAAATTGTTTCTGGGATATAAACTAAATTTTACAACTGCTTAAACTTGTGGCTTAACATCTCTCGGATATATGGACTTAGTACTCCGAAATTTTGTTTGAGAGGTTGCCTGATTCTGAGATACGAGGTCTTTATAGATGATTGATATCTAGGGTATTATACAAGTTCTTCTGATTTTGTGGAAGCAATAGCCTAGAACTTCTATAATGCTTTTGCTAAAAAACCCTAAACTGCATGCAAAATTGAAAAGAATCGAAAGATCAAATCATTTGCAGTGCTTAAAAGATTCCTTAATTGGAACACACCTTTAAAGTCGAGCCTTCGTCTCTTTGTCTGTACGATGGTACTAACCTGAGCTCTCAAGGCTTCGCATTAACCTAGATACAGATATCAATTACGCTATATTCACCTGTAACATGAAATCTAGGGAATCTTGATATGGGGGTATATTCTGAGATGGGAACCATAGTTGAGTCAATTTCATAATTCATACCTAACATATCTTGGAACAATTGAAAAATGTGTGGAAGTTTAAGTGGACAAAATATCGACAATCTAGGTAAACGAGTTTAAAACTTAAAGTCATTAAAAGGTCAACGATACTGGTGATATGTCTCAATCCTTAGACACGAATTCACAAAAATATGTCTGTAAATATGTTTATACATAGTTTACTTTCTTTACAGATTAAAACCAAAAAGATTTTCAGTGTGTTTTAGCATAAACTTTAAAAAATTCAAAAAGATTTTGTTTCTACATTAGTTTCTTCAAGCCAATGTTGGAGAACGGTTCTTCGAAGTCTGGTAAGGTGTTAAAGTGGTGAAAATCTTGATGACATCTGTGAAAATCAAAATGAACGAAAAATATGATAAAAAGTTCATTAATTTGAAACTTTAAAATTGAGAATATCCAACGGTTTGTTCATAACGGGTCAAACCGAGGGTCATTAATTTGAACTCGGTAGACAAAATTGGTTAACCAAGGTCATTAGCTTGGACTTGGTCAACTAAGTGGATTTTCATAATTGATAAACATATGAAAGTTGAAGGTCTTAAATGTAAAAATATTCAAGCTTTTTAAGTTGAACTTGAATAACTAAAGGTTTGAAAAGTTTATAATGGAGATTAAAATTTGAAATGTTGATGTTATAAAATTTCAAAAGTTTGAATCTGAAATGTTTATTTGAATATCTGAGAACTTTAAACAGGAAGTAAAGTTTTAGGGGGAGCTAGATAAAATGTTGATTGAAGATACCAAAAAGCTCAAAGCAATGGGGAGTTTGAAGATTAAAGCACAAAGCTAAGGAGAGCATGGTGATTAAAGTTTTATCAAGTTAAGCTTAAGAAACAGAGTTGAAGAAGATTTGTAGATCAAGGACATTAAAATTTATTCAAGACTAAAGATCAGAGATTGTTAAAGACTCAGGAGCTTACTTGATGTCAATTACTACGGCAACATCCAAGGGGGAGTCTGTTGGTGCACATGTCTGTTGCCTATGTCATTATATTAGAATGAGTCTGAATGAACAGAGCTTCTGAAGACTGATCAAGACGAAGATGATATCCAAGGGGGAGTCCGTTAGTATAGTATGTCTATGTCTTAGCCTTGTATTGAGTCTGTTTAGAATAGTGAGATCACATAAGAAAACAAAGTATTTATGTGTATAGGAGACCAAGTTCACCCGGAAGTGTATTGTGAGAACAAGTTCGGCCGAACTTGTTCAAGACAAGCTCGCCCGAACTTGTCTATCCCATCGAACTTGTCTTGCCTATAAATAGGAGCCTTGTGATCTCTCATTTAGAACTTTGGCAGAATAGAGGCGAAGCTCAGTCGGATCCGGAACTTGAATGTATACGAATATTGATCAATAAACAGACAATTAAAGAGTAATTCTTGTTAAATGATTAACATATCACTTAGTTTCCGCCTAATTCGACATTAGATACAAATTCTAGGTTCCCAAGCTGAGGGGGACGGTCCTATCAGGTTCAGATACTTGGATTTTGGGATTTACACTCATCTGGTACCTTCTCCGTGGCTAGTATCAAGGAAAAGTTGAATTGCGCAAATAGATCCCATCCATATTTTCAGTTTCCTTGGAACTCTTGGTTACCAAAGAAAGTGGGAGTTGTCTCTTGGAGGGCAGTTAAGGAACGACTCCCCACAAGGTCGGCCTTAGCCTTCAGAAACATAAATGTGGGGAATACATCTTATATCTTTTGCGGGGATTATGTGGAATCTAGCGAGCACATCTTTGTATCTTGCCACTTCGCCCAAATAATTTGGCAGATGGTTGCACAAACGTGTAAAATCCCTCCCATAATTGCCTTTAGCTTTTGAGATATAATGGAGCTTCATGATGCGGTTTCGGGGTCGAGTAAGAAACGTAAGAGTCATACATGCCATCTCTCAAGTCGTTATGTGGTCTATATGGCGGATGCGAAACGATGTGGTTTTCAACCAAGCGAGTCCAGTCATTTCAAAGGTCGTGGAGGAGGTAAGATCGCTAAGCTTTATGTGGGTAAAAAATCGAGCTAAAGAGGGGGCGTGGACTTGGAACGAATGGAGGAACTTTAATATGGCTATGTAATTGCTAATGGCTTCGGCCAGTCTTTGGTGTATTTTGTAAGATCCTTCTTTTGTACAATTGGTGCCTAGCGACTTGCTAGTATGAATAAACGAATTTTGTTGGCTGTTCAAAAAAAATTACAACCAAGCGTCAAAATTATGGGTTTGCTCCGCAAGAGTTATTTTGCTTTTCTCATTTAAATGTATTTCTCTAGCTAGATTCTTCATATGTCTAAGGTGAGGTTTATTACAAAATAATAAATTATTGCGTGAATAAAATAAAAAACAAAAATAATTTAACTTTTTTCATCAACCGTTCCTTTTCTTTCTAGATTTTGTACTTCTTAAATATAAACTAGTACCTATTATAGGGCCGACCTTGGGTCTATGCGAGAGGTGCCACCGCACAGGGCCTATTAATATTGGGGGCCCAAAATTGTTAAAATATATGTATATATTTTAGATATAAATTTATCGTAGGAAAAGATACACAAAATGATTGTTTGCCCCACTTGTCTACGTAGTAGCGATCTCCGGTTCGATTCCCATATGCAGTTTTCATTTTTGTTTACTTTTTCATGGTTTTCTTCATGTATTTTTTGGGCCTAAGGGGGTGATTACTCATTTAGCATGAAACAGGAGGAAAGGCCCCATATTAATCTTATTGAATAAAAACTATATTTGATTGTAGAAAATATTCTTTTCAAAAACATAAGAAAAGAGTTTTACAATAAATAACAAATTTTTTTTTTGTTGGATCATGATAGTTTGGAAAAAAAATAGTGTTTCTTTAATTCTGTTATGAACATTTTGTTTTAACTCTTTTAAAATAGAAACATGTTTAGTCTTTGATAAATATTTTTTACTGATTTTATAAATACTTATTTGTAAACTTTTTTTCAACCCAGTATTTAAATCTACTGATAAATATTTTCTACTTATTTATAAAGTTTTTTTTAACCTAATATTAACTCTACAGGTGGTAATAAAATACCTTTCTTGAGATTTAACTATATATAATAATGTATTAAATGTGGAAAAAATATAAATATGTTTACTGAATTTGAAAGAAAAAAATGGTTCTTTTAACTAGGTTCTATTAAAAATTAATTTTATTTAAAAAGAGAAATCTTATATTTTCATCTATACTTTTTTATGTAGTAAAACTGAATCGGTCAATATAAAAAAAAGTATATTAAGCATGGGGCTTAGAAAAATTAATAGTAAATCTAATTTAATAAAAATACTCATCCCACATAAATCCAATGAACAATACAAACCACAGGTAAAGGTATATAAAATCATTTTGAAAAAAAAAGATATAAATACTTTTCTTGAGAAATTAAAAGGAAATATATTTATAAATATATACGTAAGATGATTAAAAAAATATTTATGAAAGCCAATAATGTTTATGAAAAGTTAAATAAAGCTCACACCAAATAAAAACTTTTTATACGATATCATAATTCAACAATATATTTTCTAAATTTTATTAGATATTTTTTCCTTAACCTTTTCTATAAAAAATTTTTTAACTAGAAATAATATTTGTCCAATAATAAGATTAGGAGTGAGATTAAGAAAGTTTTCATAAAAACACCCATAAATACTTTTTAAATCACTCATTTTGGTAAATAAGTTTTCCACCAACACTAGTTTAGGAAAAAACTCGGTTTTTTTTCCTTCATTTAACCATTTACATAAATGCGTTATATATTTTCTTGTTTAAATTTGAAGGTTTTCAATTATTATTTCCCATTTAACCATTTACAGTTTATGGTATTAGAATTCAATTTCTAGTTTTTTTTTATTTGCATATGAAAAGATTTACGTTCTCAAATTTGGATATGTTTACACCTTAAAGTTATTTTTGCTCAAAGGATTTAACTATTTAACACAAATCAGTTTGCTACACTAACTTATTGTTATTATTATAACCATTGTCCTATTATTGATTATATATGTGTTTATATTCAGGGGCCCATTTTTTTCTAATCGCATAGGGCCCAAAATATTTTAAGGATTTTCAGAGACGGCCCTGATCTATTACTCATGTTTTGCAGCGGGATCGTGTAGCCGAACAAACAGTAAACGTAAAAATGATGAATTACGTGTAACATTCGTCAAAAACGGATTTTACCAAACCCGCTCCGTTTATTAACCGAACAATCAGTTAAAAATTTCGTTGCGAATTAAATGCCCAAAATAATTTTAAACGATACATAATCAATTATTATATTGGAATATATAAGTTGTTTTTGAAAAACTGTTAAAAATCGCAAAATAAAAATGTTTTGGTTCTGCCGGGTTTCGAACCCGGGTCTGTACCGGTTCAACAACAACTTAACACCCAACATTTAAACCGCTCCGCCACTTTGATTTTCTGATAATAAAAGGAATTAATTAATTCAAATAATAAAGTGCGGAAGTCAAAATTCAGTCAATTTGCGCCCAAATAGCAGTCGTCGGAAATCCCGAAGACTTCGCCGATAATTTACGTTTCCGCTCAATTTAACCGAAGAATTAACTCCCACAACGGTTATAACCGACGTCTGAACCCGCGACATCAGTCGTAACCGCCGGAGAACGGCTGACTTCGAATTGAGACCAAATTCAGACCCCATACATCTCGATACTACCCTATAAATTCACCCACAACTCACCAGAAACCTTTCACTCTCAAATCGCACCCTTTCTCGGCGAAAACTCACTCGCCGGAAATATTCTGTTCGTCGCCGGAAAACCGAGTCCTTAATCTCTGAGCTTTACTGAACCCCCTAAACTTATACCGAAGTCACCCACACCCTTTGTAAGCTTTCTGAAGATTCTCTGCTGCAAGACACTCGTCGCCGGAAGAGATTGCTGTCCCCGGAGTTCTGCCGGAAAACAGAGGAAAGCCAGTCGGTACTTTTCACGCCTAATTTCCTTTCTTTTTTTACTTTTATCTCATCTGTAATTAATCATAAAACACTAAAGAAACCTGAATCAACACTTCGAACCAGTCAGTCGTCACTTCTGGTTATAACACAACGAAGAAGATGAAGTTCGGTAAACATATAAGTATAATTAAAATCAAGTTATTTACCGGGTTAGACACACAGTCCAGCGGTGGACTGTGTGCACATTAAACGCAAAGGTCTCGAGTTCGAATATTGTTTCCACACACGCTGCCTTAATAAAAATTCCTTTTTTTGTTAACTGAACCGGATTGATTTTATGTATATGTTAAGTATATTAATAACCGGAATAATAACCAAGTTAGACACACAGTCCAGCGGTGGACTGTGTGTATGTTTAATCAAAGCACACGAGTTCGAGTCCGGTCTTCTGCATCGACCCGGACAATTATTTTACCTTTTTAAATAAGACAGAAATGAAAACAAATAGTTTGTATTTAAGTATAATAAAAATAGGATTATATAACATGTTAAACACACAGTCCAGCGGTGGACTGTGTGTTACACAACCCACAGGTCCCGGGTTCAAGACCTGTGGAGCGCACCGGTTCTCTGGATTAAAATTCGTTTTTAAAATAAAGGATTTCTGTTTAAATCTAATTAATATATATATATAATTAAAATCAGATATATGACGGGTTAGACACGTAGCTCAGTTGGTAGAGCTGCGTGCACGCGTACGGGAGGTCTCGGGTTCGAGCCTCACCCAGCGCACTTATATTCTCATTCGAACCGGTCAACGGTCAGAAAAAGTCAAATTTTTTTATTATTTTTATTTATTTATTTTAATTAAAAATCAATTAAAAATACTTAAAAATAACATTTTTAAGGTTAGAAAATAGCCTTAAACTCACAAAAATGCACCCATCAAATCCTACTAAAATGGATTAATAAAATCCGTTTACTTACCGAACCATAATGCTATTTATCTAGGTTAATTTCACTCGTGGTTAAAACCACTTCGCGTGCATTCAACATCATCAACCGAACGCACCCAATGTGAGTGAATTCTTACAAATTCCCCTTTTTATTCATGTTTTGGGGTGTATCATGTGTCGCTTAAACTAATTCTCTTATGCAAACTCATGCTATACCATTATATGATTTAAACTAGAATGTAAATATTGTTGGTTGTGATATATTACATATTGTCAAGTTGTATGCAAATTATTCAGGCCCATCAGTTCCTCGTGGGAGACGAGTTGAACAACGCGTGCCTTAAAACTCATTCATTAGGCCCATCAGTTCGTAGAACAACGCGTGCCTCAAAACTCATTCGTTAGGCCCATCAGTTCGTAGAACAACGCGTGCCTCAAAACTCATTCGTTAGGCCCATCAGTTCGTAGAACAACGCGTGCCTCAAAACTCATTCGTTAGGCCCATCAGTTCGTAGAACAACGCGTGCCTCAAAACTCATTCATTAGGCCCATCAGTTCCTCGTGGGAGACGAGTCGAACAACGCGTGCCTCAAAACAATCATTTGATGTATGTGTGTGAAATTTTTAATATTATGTGTTGTGTGAATAAATTTACATCTACATTTACTCATATGTGGTTATGCGCATTATTTATAATCAATTGGATAAACTTGTTCAAATGTTTTCCATAGGATTCACTCGCCAACTTTATGTTGATCCCAAAACCCTTTTACACATGATACAGGTGAACAGGTTGAAGCAAGGAAAACATAGGAAATGCCTTAGAAGAGAACAAAGAAGCTTAGATTGATAGTTAGAACATGTTGTAATCTTCATTGTAAATTTCCATTAAATTGTATTTAATGAATATGAAACGCATAATAAATGTTATGAGCTTTGATGATAACCCAATCATGCCCCGATCACCTTTTCCGCTGCGGGTCGGGGTGTGACATTACGCATGCACGTTACCGCGTGTTAACTCGCAAAAATTAGACCGAAATGGTGAAACATATAAAATAATAATTAAGTTGATTTAGGACCCGCAAGCTTCGAGTGAGCCCTTAAACTGTAAAAAAAATAGATGTAAAAACATTGAACCACGTGCACCCGTTGTAGCTGTTAACTCGCAAAATATAGAACGAATCATAAAATGACTAATTTGTAAAAGATGTAAAGTACACATGACCAAAGTTGAAAGTGGAAAAGCATTGGGGTTAAAAATAGAAAATGTTTGTGACAAATATGTCAAAGAAGAAAACTATTGGGTTAAAAGTGTAACAGATAAAAAGTAAAAAGGTTAAAAAGAAAAGAAAAGGGAATAGTGTTCATTTTGTAAATTAATATACGAAAATTGTGTTAATTATATATCTATACTATATTATAATGCATTTGAGAAGAACATTTTAAAGTATTCAAAAGTTAAGAACTTTCTTTAGTTTAATGCATATGGTACAATCCTAAAATGGGGTTAAATTAGTTTTCAAACACTAATTGCATTTTAATCCTTCCATCTTAATTGCACCCGAATCTCTCATATTTAGCGAAATTCTGGTTAATCAATTAGTATTTACATATGATTCTTTTATAAAAAGCTAACTACCTCTACGATTTTTAAATGTTCATAACTTTTTTTTCAATAATATTTTTTAAAGTTAGACTACAAAAACGAGCATTTTATTCTATCTAATTTGAGTGTAGTAATGCTATAGTTTTTTTTTTCTTTTTAAATTTGATATGTTAAGTGATTAATAGTGTTTAAGGGTGAGCAATAACTAAATCGTTAACCGAAACCGAACAAAAAACAGACGAAATCGAACCGAAATCAACTATAAAAACTGAATAAATTAGAAACCATTTAACCAAGAACGTAATTAACCAAATATGTGCTTGGAAACCTCAAGGAATTTGATCCAAATAATATCAAGAGTAGACGTGGATTATAAGTCAACTTGGTCCCAAACATATAACCTGGTCCGTACGCAATATTATTAGGGGAGCTACATCCACAATGTCAATAACTCGATCCACTCTTTTTAGTGTTTTATATAGAACGTATGATAGTCAAATTTCACACAACAATTTTTTTACGGTTGACACCATTGATTTTATGAAAAGGAAAAGTGCTCACTTGCTCAATCACCGCCTTCCCGACTGTGTGAACATATATATGCTTGAACGTTGTTATAACGTCCGATATCACTAGCTCCTCCAACGGCGCTACACACATAGCGGGCGCCAACACCGAACAATCATAGCGCACGAGTTGAGTCGATTGTTGCAAGGAGAGGGTACTAATGTTTAGTCCTCTTGGCAAGTGAAAGGTTGGTGATTCCTTTCCCGTCTTCTTTTTGCAAAACAACATCGTATGTTGAGTCCTCGGAACCTGGTGGGACATCAACATAATATTTATGGTACTCAACAAAAGCAAAATTGGTTACATTTTTTAATGGTAAAAAATACTTAAAAATCCATCTTTCTAATATTTTCTATTTTTAGATTTAGCATAAGGCTATAGGGTATGGTCATGACCCTTATAATCACCATGACCCTCCACGTCAGCGCCATGTCACTCACCTCTAATCCACCATTTAAAACCACTACCCTAAGGGTGTGGTCTTGACCCAAACGAGTTTTTCCCAAATGGGTGTAGGTGGAAAACTTATTTACCAAAATGAGTGATTTAAAAAGTATTTACCAAAATGGGTGTTTCTTTTAAAAAAGTTAAGTTTTTCTCACTCTTAATTCTATTGGGTAAAAGAATTGCTATTAATAAATATGTTTACTTAATAAAAGTTAAAGAAACAATTGTAGTAAATTAAAAATAAAAGGTGGTTCATAGATTTTATGTGAAGTGTTTTCATTCTTTTTTTCTTTCTAATTTGTTAATTAACATGATTATTTAATAGGTATTGTTTTAGTTCCCTTTAAATATTTTATTGTAAACAATTTTTAAGTTACGCGTATCTTTTGAACTACTTTTTTAATTTTAGTACTTTACATAATAAATTAAAAAAAAAACATATTATTTTAAGTTGAAAAAACATGAATATAATATCCATTTCTGGAAAGCTAATATATTTGATAAACCCAAATATATTTAATTTAACACATTCGTCGTTGATTATTTAATAATGTATTTAGCATAAAAATATATATGATTAAATATAATTGCTTTCTGTAAAAAAATTAACTAGATAACCTTTTTATTTAACTAATAAAAAAATTTCTGCAAATCGTTTTTATATGAACAAAAACATATATCAAAACCTTAAAAAGAATGACAGGAAATAAAATAGCATTCGTAACAACTATAATTGATAATTTATAAATTTAGATTTGAATTAATTTAATAAAAAGGTTATCTAGTTAATTTTTTTAAAGAAAGCGATTACATTCTAATCCTTTTTTTATTAATTTAATAAAATATTTTTTTATTAATTTATTATGTAAAGTACTACAATTAAAAAAAGTAGTTCAAAGATACGTGTAACTTAAAAATGTTTACAATAAAATATTTTGAAAGGGATTAAGAGTGGAAAAAACTAACTTTTTAAAAGAAACACCCATTTTAGTAAATATTTTTTAAATCACCCATTTTGATAAATAAGTTTTCCACCTACACCTATTTGGGAAAAAAAAACTCTACAAAGTCATGCAACCAAAACTACAAACTTTGTACACGAAAAAAAATACATGTTATAAAACTAGGTTATTTTGTTGGTGTCCGGGACTGGTCCTTGAGCAACTCCACAATCCGTCGCATGGACGGTCGGTTAATCGGGAATGCGGAAGTGCACTGAAGAGCTACATCCAACACGTTCTCGATTTCTTCGTAATCTTGGCCCGAGGGGTTTAGTTTAGGATCAATAAGTTGGTCCAAGTCTACCCACCCACCGTCACCTTGATTTTCAGACGACGATAGAGCAGCCTCAGTTACCCACTTCACTAGATCCTTGTGTTCATCAAAAGATGTATCATTAGGTCTCTTACCCGTCACTAGTTCCATCAATACCACCCCAAAACTATAAACATCGCTCTTTTCAGTAACTTTCATTGTGTATGCATACTCTGCAATACAAAGCAATGTTAGAATAATCATGGAATACAATATAAATATATAATAATATTTAACACAACAACTATTTATAGAAACATCAAATGTTAACAAAATATATATATGTTTCAGATCAACTCGAAGAACCATCACCTGGTGCAATGTAGCCGTAGGAACCAGCAACGCGCGACATGGGTTCATCACTCTCCTTCACTTCTAGCTGCAAGGTCTTGGCTAGACCGAAATCAGCAACACGGGGTCTAAACTCTTCGTCTAACAGGATGTTATTTGACTTGACATCCCGATGGACAATACTTGGTACACAATCATGGTGCAAATACGCTAACCCTTGCGCAGCTCCAAGCGCGATTTCATACCGCTTGCTCCAATCTAGCAAAAACCCACCTTTCGGATCTTTATGCAACAAGTCCCCTAAACTCCCATTCTCCACGTACTCATAAACCAACGCCCTGAAGTCCTCCCCAACACTACCAAACAAAAGCTTCACGATGTTTTTATGCCGAATTCGACCCAACGTCTCCATCTCCGACAAAAACTCCGCCTCGTTTTCCGGACCCCGGTGAACTCCGTAGAGCTTTTTAACCGCGACGGTCTGTCCTGTTTTGAGTGTCACTCTGTATACCTTCCCGACCCACCCATTCCAATGACATTACTCTCCATTAGTGACACCATCACCTCTTGTTCTTTAAACCCGAGCCGCTGGAACGACGTGATCTTCCATAAGCTTTTACTTCGTCGGAATAGTTTAGTCTTGATCACAACCCACAAAAGGGATGCGATAAGAAAGAACGCTAAGATCGACAAAAATCCAACCAAATAATAGCTAATCGATTTCGATTTACTGCATTTCCTAAACGGTTTAAGATCCTGACTACAGAGCTTCAGGTTACCCGTTAAGCTCGAGACAAAAACCTCACTATCCAACCCAGTCGGTATCTTTCCTTCCAGGTTGTTGTTGGAAAGATTCAGCACGTTGAGTTTCAGTTTACTCAACGTAGCTGGGATTTTGCCGGAAAGTAAATTTCCGGCAAGATCCAAATAATTCAGAACTGGTAAATCCCGATCTGATCAGGAATTTCTCCGGTTAACTGATTATTCGAGAGATTCAAACTCGAAAGCTCATCCCACCCGCTCATTGCTTTCGGAATCTCACCAAAAAACTTGTTAGATTGAAGATTAAGCTTCTCTAACTTCTTCAAATTGGTCAAACAAGTTGGCAGTGCACCTGAAAACTGATTATCACTCAAATCCATTTCCACCGTCTCTGGTAACTTGCATATTGCCGCCGGTAACTCACCGGAGAAATTATTACCGGAAATCGCTAACTTCGTTAGCGATTTAGAAATCAAACCAGGAATCGACCCATGAAACTTATTACCACTCATATCTACAAACTGAAGTTCCGACGAGCTCCAAAAAGTCGCCGGAATCTCGCCGGAAAACTCATTATTAGATATACGCACATAATAAATAGACTTACACTCCCCACAAGACGCCGGAATTTCACCGGAAAATCTGTTATTAAAACAGATAAATTCTGAAGCGACTTCTTATAACAAAGATTTTCCGGTAACTGGCCGGAAAACTGATTACCAGAAACATCAAACTCCTCTAAAAAAGAATTTTTCCCCAAATTCTCCGGCAACGTACCCGAAAACGAGTTGTTAAAAAGCTTCAATTGCATGAGCTTGTCGTTTGAAGAAAGAACCGGTGGAATCTACCTTCAAGGTGGTTGTCGTTTACGTTTAGTGAACCAAGATGTAAACCCGCAACACTAACCGGTAATTTACCGGTTAAGTTGTTTTGAGACACGTCGAAATCAGTTAACGAAGTTAAGTTACCGAAAACATCCGGTATTTCACCGGATAAGTTATTGTCATACAGCCAAAGATGTTGTAAACCTTTCAAACGTCCTATACTCACCGGGATCACCCCGGTGAGCGAGTTATCTGAGAGATCAATACTTTGGATGGATGCAAGATCACCAATAGAATCCGGTATGCTACCGGATAAATTAGTGCTTGAAATTCTGAAAATCTGTAGATTCTTAAGACGCCCAATTGTTTCCGGTAACGGACCTGCTAACGGATTAACAGGAGCTAAAAACACTTTTAGCTCCGTTAGATTCGTTAGCGATCCGGGAGCTTACCAGAGAGATAGTTTGAAGTAAAATTGAGGAATTGAAGTGATGATGATCCGCCTATACTTGGAGGAATCTCGCCGGTGAAACTATTGTAAGACGCGTCTAGAATGGTTAAGTTACCGAATCTAGGCACGAATTCGGGTAACTTTCCCTCGAACAAGTTATTAGAAATGTTTAAAAACACGAGGTGCGAGCATAAACCGAAAGAGGTTGAAGAGATGGTACCGTTGAATAAGTTATTAGCTAGGCTGAGGTCGCGGAGAGTTGGAATCCGGCAGAAATCTGCTGGAAAAGGGCCGGCTAGATTGCCGAAATCGGTGAAGTCGATTGAAATAATGTCAAGGGTTTCGGGGTTACATTTGATGCCGGTCCAGTTGCAAGGGGTGGTAGATTCGAGCCAGTCGTTGAGCATGGAATCTGGGTCCGACAGCTGGGTGGTTTTGACGCGGAGGAGGACCACGGCGTCTCGGGTGGTGGAAGAATCGCCGGCGAGTGTGAAGGAGAGGAGGGAAAGAAGATGGAGGTAGAATATGTAATTAGCCATTAGTATGGTTAATGATTAAGGTGTTGTTGGAAGATTAATATGAGTAGTTCATCAGATTTGGATGTTTGGATCGAGGTTAATGTTATATATCGTTAACGATGTCATTGGTTTTGGAATTGGATTCGAAACATGTTTTGGTTTGACTATAAGATCTTTTCTATTTTCATGTTTTTGTTTTTTAGTTATATGGTCCTTTAATTTAATTTTTAATTTAATATTACCCGATTTCTTGCTTTCTTTTCTTCTCTTTTTCAATAATTTTTGCCTTACATTTTACTTTTTTATTCAGATTTGTAGTCATGTGTCTTCAAAGTGTATCGTTTTTTTCATAAAAGAAATTCACGTTTTTGTTTTTTAGTTATATGGTCATTTAATTTAATTTTTAATATTACTCGATTTCTTGCTTTCTTTTCTTCTCTTTTTCAATAATTTTTGCCTTACGTTTTACTTTTTTTATTCAGATTTGTAGTCATGTGTCTTCAAAAGTGTATCGTTTTTTTCATAATTGATTTGTAAAATCCGATTTAAGAAGCATGATAAGTTTTGCAAATTAAGAACGTTTCCATCTCGTCAAGCTAGAGGTGTATATGAGTTTTGTTTTGAGTTCAAACCGAAACAAAACTAGAATTTTAGTTTTAGAAAACCGATTGTTTTTTTGTTTTTCGGTTTTACCTTTGTGTTTGGATTTGCATCTGGTACGGATTGTTTTTTGTTATACATATTTATTCTTACTATAAATTAATTTGTTATAAATTAATTTGTAAATGTATAAGAAAAGTTTTAATTTTATATTTTGACGTTGGTGATTCTTTGTGTTTGTTAAAAAAAAATTATTTTTCACTTTTTGCTTTTTAAAAATATTTTGCTTATTGTACTTTTTTTCTGATTTAATTCGAAAAAAGTGGATCTCAAAAAACAAAAGTGCAAATTATGGAAATTATATTTCAATACTTACTTTATTATTTTATAACTAATCTTTAGTGATTTAAAAAAAAGTTATTTTTAGTGATTTTTTTAAAATTTACAAATTATAGCGTGTAAAATTGACAAAAAAAGTGAAGATGAACTTTTACACTACAAATATTTGAAAAAGTTTAAACACAAAACCTTTGTTGACTACCACAAACTCTCTTCTATTCAAAAATTTAATCTTTAAATTAGTTTATCAAGCTCACACTAGCTTTCTATCCTGTTTAATATTAATTTAACTATAAAGCATATTTATTCTTAATTTTCAGATTAATTAAAATTTCTTCCACGTTTATTCTCGATATTTAACTCTTTGTAATTTAATAAAATTCTTCATGTAAATAATTTTTTGGTATTTTGTTTTAGTGGTTTTAACAATAGAGTTCAAAATTTAATGCTCTAACTACCTGATTTTCTATTTATGACAATCTGAGTCAATTTATTACATTGCAACAATTACAGTCCAAACTAACTAAACGTATTAAATTTCCTCAGTTAATTTTTTTAAGAAAGACCAAAATACCCTTGTCACATCTTTAAAATCTTTCATCCACCTAAACCTCCACTTATCTCTCTAACTCCTTTATCTTCACCACCATCACTGCACCACCACTGCCATACCACTACGCACCTCCATACCAAACCGACACTCCCCAAGCCGCCTATAAACAATGTGAACTTAAAATAACCCAGAATAAATGAAAGACAAATAATCAAAACTTCAAATGTCCATAACCAACCACATCTTTTGCAACTTATCAACATGCACAAACATAAAGTCCATCCATTTCATACCATAAAATGAAAAAAGGAAAAAATCCTAGTAATCAATTTTAAATTCCCTATTTTACAAATTTAAATTCGTAAAAACTAACTTACAGCAAATGGATTAATTTCATCTCCTTAGTCAAACAGTCACAGATCAACAAAACGGCTAGCGATCACCACCAATTTCGTAGAAAACAAAATACCTTAGAATCAACTGGGGGTTCTTTGAGTGTGATTTGTGTAGAGTTAAATCTAATCGATGGGAAGCGTGCCCACGGAATCAGAGTAATCGACAACCAATTCAAACGGATCAGGACCAAACGAGAACAAAATACCACAATAAGAAGACATCGCAAACCACAACAAGCCCAAACCCCAACCTTCACTTCCCCTAACCCCACCACTGTACTGTACAACCACCATGTAAACCATTGGACCACTGCACCACCTTTCATCCCCCAACTCGAAACCCCACCGGTTTTTACCCATCATTGTTGTTGCTTGAGCCATGTTTTATGCTGAAAATAAAAAAATTTAATTTAATTTTAGAAGAAAGACAATTGGCAAATATCAAATGAGTGCCAAATGCTTGTTATGAAGTAGAGGCTATTTCTTATAGGCAAAACGAGAAGCATCACCACAATAAGAAGACATCGCACAACCAGCAACAGACCCAAACCCCAAACCTTCATTCTACCACTCTCATGTTGTACAACCACCGTAACAAATCTGGACCACTGTCACCACCTTCATACCCAACACGAACCCCACTTTAACCATCATTTTTTGTTGCTTGAGCCATGTTTATGCTGAATATAAAAAGAAATTTAATTTATATTTTGAAGAAGACAAGAAATTCAGAAATCAATCGATGCCAATGCTTTTAGAATAAGGCTATGTTTTTTATGGGAGGATAAATCGAAGAGAGAGAAACCGATGGAGGCAGTGAGTGTATCGAATTCAATAAATGAAATTCTAAAACTAGTTTGTGTTTGCAGATTTGGTATGAGATTGTAGAGAGAGAGAAAGAGAGAGAGTGTATGTATTGTAGATAAAAAGATAGAGAAAGAAGAGTTTGTGGTTATATTTAAAGTATTATATTTATATTTTAGTTTTATTGATAAGGTATTTCACTACAATTAACTGAGAAAATATAACATAGTTAATAAATACGACTCGAATGGTTATAAATAGGAAAATCAGGTACTCAGAGCGTTAAACATTTTGATTTTGGATTCAAGTGGTTAAAACCACTTAATCATAAGAACTCAAAAAGTAATTTACTATAATATTTCTTTATTCTTTGTTTTATTACATTTTCTCTCTCTTCCACTCACAAATATTATAAAAAAGAACTATAATAAATGATGAAGAATCTCAATACTGAGAGAATCACTTTTCATTCTCAATAATGGTTCCCTATTTTTAGAGAATCTAATGGGGCATACGAGAAGCCATCACCACCAATAAGAAGACATCGCACAACCCAGCAACAGACCCAAACCCCCAACCTTCATCCCCTAACCCCCACCACTGTACTGTACAACCACCGTAACAAATCTGGACCACTGCACCGCCTTCATCCCCCAACTCGAACCCCACCTTCAGACCCATCATTGTTGTTGCTTGAGCCATGTTTTATGCCTGAAAATAAAAAAATTTAATTTATATTTTGAGAGAAAGAAATTGCAAGATATCAAATCGAGTGCCAAATGCTTGTTATGAAGTAGAGGCTATGTTTCTTATGGGAGGATAAATCGAAGGGCGATGGAGGCAGTGAGTGTATCGAATTCAATAAATGAAATTCTAAAACTAGTTTGTGTTTGCAGATTTGGTATGAGATTGTAGAGAGAGAGAAAGAGAGAGAGTGTATGTATTGTAGATAAAAAGATAGAGAAAGAAGAGTTTGTGGTTATATTTAAAGTATTATATTTATATTTTAGTTTTATTGATAAGGGTATTATGGTCATTTCACTACAATTAACTGAGAAAATATAACATAGTTAATAAATACGACTCGAATGGTTATAAATAGGAAAATCAGGTACTCAGAGCGTTAAACATTTTGATTTTGGATTCAAGTGGTTAAAACCATTAATCATAAGAACTCAAAAAGTAATTTACTCTAATATTTCTTTATTCTTTGTTTTATTACATTTTCTCTCTCTTCCACTCAAAATATTATAAAAAAGAACTATAATAAATGATGAAGAATCTCAATACTGAAGAATCACTTTTCATTCTCAATAATGGTTCCCTATTTTTAGAGAATCTAATGGGGCATACGAGAAGCCATCACCACCAATAAGAAGACATCGCACAACCCAGCAACAGACCCAAACCCCCAACCTTCATCCCCTAACCCCCACCACTGTACTGTACAACCACCGTAACAAATCTGGACCACTGCACCACCTTCATCCCCCAACTCGAACCGCACCTTCAGACCCATCATTGTTGTTGCTTAAGCCATGTTTTATGCCTGAAATAAAAAAATTTAATTTATATTTTGAGAGAAAGAAATTGCAAGATATCAAATCGTGTGCCAAATGCTTGTTATGAAGTAGAGGCTATGTTTCTTATGGGAGGATAAATCGAAGGGAGAGAAACCGATGGAGGCAGTGAGTGTATCGAATTCAATAAATGAAATTCTAAAACTAGTTTGTGTTTGCAGATTTGGTATGAGATTTAGAGAGAGAGAAAGAGAGAGATTGTATGTATTGTAGATAAAAAGATAGAGAAAGAAGAGTTTGTGGTTATATTTAAAGTATTATATTTATATTTTAGTTTTATTGATAAGGGTATTATGGTCATTTCACTACAATTAACTGAGAAAATATAACATAGTTAATAAATACGACTCGAATGGTTAATAAATAGGAAAATCAGGTACTCAGAGCGTTAAACATTTTGATTTTGGATTCAAGTGGTTAAAACCACTTAATCATAAGAACTCAAAAAGTAATTTACTCTAATATTTCTTTATTCTTTGTTTTATTACCTTTTCTCTTTCTTCCACTCACAAATATTATAAAAAAGAACTATAATAAAGAGAATCACTTTTCATTCTCAATAATGGTTCCCTATTTTTAGAGAATCTAATGGGGCATGTAAATACAAGAATCCATTATATTTTTCTCCTATATTATTGAGATAAGGTGTGAATAGAGATGCTAATGTTAATGCTCTAACCTACTTTTAGTCTTTGATCACCAGCACCACCACTTCCATCGCTACCTCCACCTCTCGCCCCTTGCTCACCAATCTTCAGAAGCGGAGATTGTGGTTCCGCCGAGACCATTCCTTCATCTTTCACCACCATTCTTATAAATCTTCACCTAAATCAGCAGCTTTGATGATGGCCAAGGACTCTGGCGAGGTCATTACAACAAATAGGTTAAATCAACCTATGATTTGAGGTTTCAAGTTAGATCAGCAATGAAATATGGGATATAAGTCGTTGCTATTGGGACCGACAGTGGCAGTGAGAGGTTTACAGGCATTAGATGTCCCAGATCTAGCAACATTTGTGTTGCAAGTGTTTAATCCGATGACGATCAAAGATTTAATTGATGGTCAAAGGTTCTATAGGTGCTTTTGGTGTTGTAAAGTGGTAGGTTGGATTTTATAGTTCACGATTCTGTAAGACCCTAATACATAAGCACCAAAAATGCAACGAAAATACGAACTTAAAATTTCTTTCGTTATAGACATTCTAACATACTTGTAAATCCTATTATTGACTCTTTTATAATAAATACATTCTTCATCCTCAAATGAGATTACAATATGACAAAGATTTACTAATTACGTGACCACGTGTTCCCGTACAATCCATGACATTGCTCGATCTTCAACCGCTTTCACTCAATAATGATGATAATTCCGTGTAACATGCAATCACCACATACATCCATATCATTAGTACTTGGTGACGCCATACATAATAAACGACCACATCGCATTCTTTTTACTTATGCTAATCCCCTTGGTTATCTATCCAAGTACAATCTTGCATTCCAACATCAAATCTTCATAAAGCCAACAATAGCATACCTACACTTTCATTTCATTCTCAAGACGACATGGTTAGAAAAGATAATACTCAAACGCATTAAAGCCATCTATACATATATACAAGCCATATCTTTTGTTTATAATAATCCACTTCATACTTACATACCTCCCTATCCAACTCTTATGTACAACTTACTTTCTCACATATTCATACTAACAAATCTTAGTCATAAACATATCCATACATATAAGTCTCGTACATACAATCCTACGTGCATACTCATTTTTATCCATGCTTACCTATGGGTTTCACATACTATCATGCAATTAAAAACATACATACATACTTACACACTTATTTCGTTCCCAGGCATACTTTCATACACGCTCCCTTCTTACCCGCGCCTAGTAAACACTCTTTAATGAGTTTGGGATATATTTTGGGAGTTTAATATCAAGTTCTATACTCACTCGTACATCACAAAACTATTTGGTAAGGTTGGGGTACATTATGGAAGTTAACAGGGATTAGGAATGGGTATATGGTGTCAAGAATCAAAGAAAAAGAAGAAACAGGGTCCACCGGCATCTACAGGCCCGTAGAAAGCAAGGAACCTTTGTGCAACTTACTCGACACCTGCACAACACATTAAAGTCCATCATTTCATACCAATAAAAGAAAAAAAGGGAAAAAACCCTAGCTGCAATATCATTTCTACCATAAAAGAAAAAGGAAAAAACCCTAGTGCAATTTTCAAATTCCTGAATTTTCAAATATTATAATTCGTAAAAACTAACTTACAGCAAATGGATTAATTTCATCTCCTTTGTCAAACAGATCGGGATCAAAACGGCTAGCAAATCACCGCCATTTCATAGAAAACAAAAGGATTAGAATCCAACTGGGGGTTCTTTGAGTTGTGATTTGGTGAAAAGGTTCAAATCAAACGATGGGAAGCGTTCCAGCGGAATCAGAGCGATGCCAGCAATTGCAAACGGATCAGGATCAAAACGACTAGCGATACCACCAATAAGAAAACCTCCACAACCCTAGCAACAGACCCAAACCCCCACCTTCATCCCCCAACCCCCACCACTATACCATACAACCACCACAACAAATCTAAGACTATGTTTCTTATGGGAGGAGAAACCGATGGGAGATAGACCGATGGAGGCTATCTAGAGTGTATCGAATCCAACAAATGAAATTTTAAAACTAGTTTGTGTTTGCAGATTTGGTATGAGATTGTAGAGAAAGAAAGAGAGAGTGTGTATGTGTATTGTACATACAAAGAGAGAGAAAGAAGAGTTTATGGTTATATCTAAAGTATTATATTTAATTTTTAGTTTTAATGGTAAGGTTATTATGGTCATTTCACTACAATTAACTAGAAAATATAACATAATTAATAAATTCGACTCGAATGGTTATAAATAGGAAAATCAGGTACTCAGGGTGTTAAAATTTTTTATTTTAGATTCAAGTGGTTAAAACCACTAAAACATAAGGACTCAAAAAGTAAATTACTCTAATATTCTTTATTCTTTGTTTATTACTTTGTCTCTTTCTTCCACTCACAAATATTATAAAAAGAACTATAATAAATGATGAAGAATCTCAATACTGAGAGAATCACTTTTCATTCTCAATAAGGTTTCCCTATTTTTAGAGAATCTAATAGGGCATGTAAATACAAGAATCCATTATTTTTTTCTCCTATATTATTGAGATAAGGTGTGAATAGAGAAGCTGATGTTAATGCTCTAACCTACTTTAAGTCTTTCATCACCAGCACCACCACTTGCCATCGCCTACCCCTACCTCTCGCCCCTTGCTACCAATCTTCGGAAGCGGAGATTGTGGTTCCGCCGAGCCCATTCCTTTATCTTTTACCACCATTCTTGTACATCTTCACTTACAGCTTAAGCTGCTGGCCAAGGACTCCGGCGAGGTCATTACAACAAAATAGGCTAAATCAACTGATGATTTGAGGTTTCAAGTTAGATCAGCAATGAAATATGGGATATAAGTCATTGCTATGGGACCGACAGTGGCAGTGAGAGGTTTACAGGCATTAGATGTCTCAGATCTAGCAACATTTGTGTTGCAAGTGTTTAATTCGGTGACGATCAAAGATTTAATTGATGGTCAAGTCTCTATAGGTGCTTTTGATGTTGTAAAGTGGTAGGTTGGATTTTACAGTTCACAATTCTGTAAGATCCTAATACGTAACCACCAAAAGAATGCAACGAAAATACAAACTTTAAAATTTCTTTCGTTATTGACATTCTAACATACTTGTAAATCCTATTTATTGACTCTTTTATAATAAATACATTCTTCATCCTCAATTGAGATTACAATATGACAAAGATTTACTAATCTACGTGACCACGTGTTCCCGTACAATCCATGACATTGCTCGATCTTCAACCGTTTTCACTCCATAATGATGATAATTCCGTGTAACATGCAATCACCACATACATCCATATCATTAGTACTTGGTGACGTCATACATAATTAAACGACCACATCGCATTCTTTTTACTTATGCTAATCCCCTTGGTTATCTATCCAAGTACAATCTTGCATTCCAACATCAAATCTTCATAAAGCCAACAATTTTCATTTCATTCTCAAGACGACATGGTTAGAAAAGATAATACTCAAACGCATTAAAGCCATCTATACATATATACAAGCCATATTCTTTTGTTTATAATAATCCCACTTCATACTTATATACCTCCCTATCCAACTCTTATGTACAACTTACTTTCTCACATATTCATACTAACAAATCTTAGTCATAAACATATCCATATATATAAGTCTCGTACATACAATCCTAGTGCATAGTCATTTTTATCCATGCTTACCTATGGGTTTCACATACTATCATGCAATTAAAAACATTACATACTTATTTCATTCCCACTCATACTTTCACACACGCTCCCTTCTTACCCACGCCTAGTAAACACTTTTTAATGAGTTTGGGATATATTTTGGGAGTTTAATAACGAGTTTTATACTCACTCGTACATCATAAAACTATTTGGTAAGGTTGGGGTACATTATGGAAGTTTGACAGGGCTTGGGAATGGGTATAAGGTGTCCAGAATCAAAGAAAAAGAAGAAATGGGGTCTACCGGCATCTACAGGCCCGTGGACAGCAAACTGGCGCAACGACCAGCCATGTTGCGTCGGTATATGGCGTTGGAGACGCCAGTCTGCTGGTGTGAAGCCTTATATACTCGTTTCAGTCCCATCTGTGCACCCTGAGAGCCCCAAAACGTAAAGTAACATTTTTCAAGCCCCGAAGTCATCCTAACACTAACCCCCATGCCCCCGACATTCAAATTCCACACATCGATACATTACTTTCTAATTTCGACCCGTTTTGTTTTACCAAACACTTTTAACTATATCTAAACTACAAATAGTCCGATATGAGCTCGCTTACCTTGGTCCTACCATTTCTCACTATCCTTTCATGATTCTCATCTTCTTTTATTCAAAACTACAACACATAATAAGAATTAGATTCGGGAATCACTTACCTTAGGCGTCCTTGTTCGTGCATGTTCCCTTGGCTTCTTTTGCCCGTAACCTTCCGCGCTTGAGTCCATGCTAATGTAATTCCTATCCTTCACCCATCATATCCAGACATGGTTAGTATGCATGTTCATTCACATCAAGATTCATTTCCAACTCTTAGCTACATTGACTTCCATTGGTCAAATTATTAACATGCATAAGACATGAATTGACAATCATAAATAACACATAATTGGTCTAAAACGTATCACATGATTCTTCGTAAACTTACAATAATATACATAAGTTAAATCATGCTACTCACGTATTCGTTGAATTTTTAGAAAGTCAATGGTTAAGTATACAAATTTCAAACTTAGGAACATATGTCCATATCGATGTAGTCGACCATACTAATGACACCATAAACATTTCATACTCATGTTGTAAAACATATACAACCATGTAATCACTAAGTTTCGTACACATATATACACGTAGTCAATTTTGTCCACAATAGTATTCCCATAATCCTACAAGTAGCACCATAACGATGATTAGCTAATCCAAATCATCATCCCAACATTGTTCCTTCCTAGTACATTCACATTATTCACAATTAACATCAACTTGCTTCTTAACCTCTTCTAAAAATCAATCAGACACATAGTGTGTATCATACCATTCAATCATAGAACACAAGCTACTAATACATACTTCTTGCCAAATCATACAATCGACTATAATTTTCACCAAAAGCACATTCCACATATTAGTTAACTATCAATCATGTCATTATCACTTCCTTCACATGTTCATACATTGTTAGCATACAATTTCACATATAATTTATACTAAACATTTCATCAAACACTTAGTGCACGTACTACCATCTAAGCATAATGTACAAGTTTATTTTTATGTTTTTCTTCCTATTTATCACTTTCATTCATCAACACAAGAAACATCAAAATAATTTCCATACCATACTAAACCTAACTAATAGTTATCCATCACATACTACATAATACTTCAAATTTACACAAGAATTTGGCATGGGTGATTCACCCATATTATCCTCCTTACTACTACAAGTGGGTTTCACCCCTAAACATCAAATTACATCAAAATCTTGCAAAATTCATATTCCAGATGGTGATTCTAACAAATATTCATGCTTAATTCATACTAATTCGTGTATTGATCATAAACCCACTTCATACAAAATCATCAATTTAAATTCTGCAACTTACCAAGTGATTGTTAGGGCTAGATGATGCTAATTTTCATTCATTCAAGAGGTTTGGTTCCAAATTCATCATCAAATCCTTGGATTTAAGGTTGTTTTAGAGTTCTCTTTATCCCCTTCATGTATGTTGACCCACACACACGAAAGAACATACACTAATCTCCTGCACTTTCTATTTAGTAAAACATCAACCCAATTCTCCACCTTTAGTCCCTCTTGTTTGCTACTTGGCCACAAATGTCACAACTTACATTCCTTACTTGTTTGACTAAGTATTTAACTAGGTTAGTTAGCCTAGTTATTGTATTTCATGTTATAACCTAAGGAAACGTACTAGCAAATTTAAATTCGAGTTTTAAGGCGTTGCAGCTTCCGATGGTATTACTTGGTAGCGAGTTCCAGTAACCGGGTTAGGGTTTTGGAGAAATAAAAATGTGTCGGCAGTGTAGACGTGCATATGGATTGTACTACTAACTTCATGAGTTGTACTAAATGATGATTTCTCTGTCAGTACACCACCACAGTTGCTGTGTTTCAATTTAATCTCAAACTATCTAGAAAATTGAATGCAAAATACATGGAAAGATACAAAGAACACATGGAAAGAATCATATGCATAACGCCACTTGTACACAGGAAAATAAAAATTGTAAATCTTCAACATTAACTAATTGTGAGAGGACTCAACCTTCCATTTAATATGTATATATGTAGGGAGAGGATCATGAGAAAACCATTTTTTCATAAGATACGTGAGAAAACTCCACCGAACGATTGATATTTGTGAAGATTTTATTTGGGATTTATTTTTTAGAATTAGAGTTTAACTTTAGCATTTATCTTTTAGGCGTTAGCCTTTATGGTTTTGGGTTTAGCTTTTAGGGTCTAGATTTTGGGATTTAGGGTTTTGTTTTTTAGGTTTATGGATTAGGTTTTAAAGTTCATGGTTTTATAATGGTTATATAAAGTTTTCTCATGAAGAAGAGTTTTCGCTCGATCATTCCCCTATTGTTGGCATATAAACGATGGTTGATTATGTGACGTCTACGTGACATTACTTTTTATCCCTTTGAGGCCCCATAAAGCCCACCATAACAGAGTTTTAGTAATATATCATTTTGGCTCGCTTACTACATGTTAATAAAGCTGCATCACGATTTTTTTTATAAAACACCAACGTTTACCGTTATCTTATTTCAATAATATAGTATAATGTTTAATAAATTTTTAATAATACCATCGCAATGTGCTTATTTTTTCTATACGGCCTGATAAAGTTAATTTTTCTTCAAAATCGAATGGTTCAATCGTTGTTCCTTTATAATTGTTATTATATAATATATAATGCTTTATAAAGTTTTGTATATAGTGTTTGGTTCAAAAATCATA
Organism: Scalesia atractyloides; assembly: GCA_947069175.1. Lineage (NCBI taxonomy): Eukaryota > Viridiplantae > Streptophyta > Magnoliopsida > Asterales > Asteraceae > Scalesia > Scalesia atractyloides. Next base: position 45,754,884 of record CAMTDV010000016.1, read on the forward strand.
AGTTCACATTTTATTAAAAACGAATTGTTCTTTTTCTAAGGATCAACTTTATACATTTGGAAGACATCCGAGTTATAATCAATACAGACACCGTTATTCATTTTTATAAATTTTGATCGATGTAAATCCTTTCTGGTGTCTTTACTTTCGATTGCTATAACAAGTGTTGACATCGTAATGAAGCAACAATGCGGGTTAACCCCATTAGTTTAAAATAAAAACAGGAAAACAGTAAAAATAAAATATTACTAAGCTGTAAATAAAGCTTTCCAGGTGTGAATAATACAAAGTCGTTGTAATTAAATCACTCTCTTTCGCATGCCTATTATTTTATAATTCTTTGTTTTTATGTAAAGCAGTTGAATTTGTTTAAAATAAAATATATAAAGAATTATAAAGCTTAGCTTTAATTTCAACTGTACGTATCAAATCTAAAAGCGAACACACACATATATATATATTAGAGAAATATTAAAATAATAGTACCTGCCTCATATTATTGTTTATGTTTTTTACTAACTTTCTTAATAATATAATAATAATAATAATATAAATATAATTATATAATAATAATTGAAAACAAAAACAAGAAGATAAAAAGAGTAAGAAAAAAAACTTTCTTCAATAAAATAATTGATATAACATCAGGACGCAATTTATTTGCCTTTCTATTTAAATTAAAAAAAGTGAGACATTTTGACAGTTTAGTCCAAAAGTTTCAGTTTTCCTCAATGGGTCCAAAAATGTTTCATTGTTGCTATTTTAGTCTACTGGTTGACTTCATTCATTTTTTCTGTTAACGAGAAAGGCAATTCGGTCATTTTATATGATTGAATTGCCCTTCTAGTTAACAGAATTATATATAAAATGACCAAATTGTCCTTCTCGTTAACATAAAAAATGGATGAAGTTAACCCAATTGACAAAAATAGCAACAATGAAACCTTTTTGGACCCACATACGAAAAATGAAACCTTTAGACTAAACTGGCAAAATTACCCAAACCACAGAGACTAAAATGACATTTAACTCTATTCAAAATTTCAAATCACCGAACAAGTTGCTCACTTTTTAATACAATATATTTCACTAAAACCGTTTACTTCCACATTCGAGTGAAACTAAAGTCGTTCATTTGGTCTCGATAAATGATTTATTTCATCTTATGAATATGAAACACCACTTCAAAATAAAGTTAAAATATACTTTGCTTAAACAATTATAAAGTAATTTGCTTTGTAATAGTGTGGTCGATAAAAAGAGAAAGAGGTTGACTAGTGTGACATATGAAAAATGAGTCAACCAATGTATACATCATGATGGGGGTGTCGTGATGCCACCGGTGATGGAAATTAAAGTAAAAATATAAAAGGTGGAAAGTGGTTCAATTACCCGTGACTCCGATGCCCATAAAGCACATGTTATGCATATACAGTGTAAATAAGCAAGTCTTTCAATTTTTTTAACGGTAACGACAATATATAAATGGGTCTATGTATTTACACACCTAAGAGCTTATTTCCACACCTTCAAGACACCTAATACATGTCTAGATAGATAGTCTAGGTTCAAGTCTCCAACAAGTTAGTCAACCTCGTACATGTCAAATCAATCACTTCATATGCCAGGTACATAGCTAGACGCCCCGTCTTAAGAAAATGACAAATTATCATTTTAACCCTGAAACACACCAATCTAGACCTAACTCAGGGCTAAAATGGTAATTCAACTTTTTTGAAAAAGTGTAATTAACTTTTGAAATCAAAAAGGTTAATTACCATTTTAGCCCTGAGTTAGGTCTAGACTAGGGGTGTCTTAGGGCTAAAATGGTAATTTGCCATTTTATTTTTAAAAAGTTTAAACTTCAAGGGGACAATTTTGAAAAATAAAAATATACGCCGCATAAAGAGCTAGATTGGGCGTCTATGGTTGTTTAAAAGACTATTATACCCCTTTGGTTAGGGCAATATAGGGCTATAAGTTTGGGCACATAGAGCCCACTAGCCCTATATGGGCGTTATTTTTTTTTTCTTTTTAATATCAAAACACAAATTAAAAAGAGAAAACTATAGAAATAAAATACGTTGATACAGGCTAGACTGGACGTCTGTTGTTTAAAAGACTATTATACCCCTGAGTTAGGGCTAGACTGGGGCTAAACAGTGCTATAATGGCCTTTTGGATCATACTAGACGCTAGTCTAGCCCTGTATGCGACATATATTTTTATTATTTTTTTGTTTTCTCTTTTTAATATCAATAACACTAATAATAATTATAAACAACTCGTATTACTATCAAGAACATTAATATTAATTATAAAAAATTCATATTAATTATAATAACACTAATATTATATACGATGCATAGACTTATACTACACTATACAATACGATACATGACTATAGGATAAGATACAACACTCGTATAGGCCTGTACGTTAGTATAGGTCTCGTATAGGACTATAGGTGGGTTTAGGTCCTGTATAGGCCTATAGGCATATACAAGACCTATAGGGGACCTATACGAGACTTATATGATACTATACGATACAATATAATATGATACAATACTATAGGATATGATACAACGCTCGTATAGCCTATAGGTTTATAAAGACCTATAGGGATCTATACAAAACCTATTGACGTGTGCGTGTGTATATATACAATGAATTTTACACAAGATTCGGTTTTAAATTGATAAAAATGATTTATACTTCAACATTGAAACACACACGAAAGGGCAAGTGTACCCCGTCATAAATGTAGTAAAGTATCGGAAGAACCAAGTATCGATCCAAGGATGCGGGCGAAGACGATAATACTAAACCTTTATCATTATTCTACCGGTAGGAAATATAAGTGGATAAGGTGTTTAAACTAGAAAATGATTAAAACATAATCTTTTTGTTTCTTTTTCTTTTTTAAAAACATAATAGACTCCAAATATGAAAAACATAAATATAGCCTTGCTTTATGAACAACCGGAATATGTTAATTAAGTCGCATATGTCACTAAATCACTTGGTCAATTTTTCATTTTTCAAAGACAATTAGTATCCCTTTCGAGAATCCTAACATGACAACTCTTCGGAAAGTTAAAACGATAAACACACTTTAACCACCTAAAAATGTTCTTTAACGCCCTATTGATGAATGTCTATGAAAATCCCCTAAAGATAAGTTAGTCATCCGTTAAGAGTTTTCTAACCTCACTTAATCAAGGAAAGAAACACTGATAAACACAATGCAACCACCAAGACAAGCATAAATTAGATTAAATCACAACCGAGTTCATTTCACAAATCTTGAACACAAATCCACCAAGAAAGCAATTTTGGCCTTAACTGCTAACAAAGCTTACAATTTATGTCAAGAATTCATAACAACACCATTTAACCCGTTAAGGTCCTTCCGTGAGGGAAAGCATTCTTGATTAATCTTAATTACCCCTTATTAAACCAATACCCATTTCTAGTTTCACGGTGTAAACATTTTAATCATGTTAAAAGTCTATTAATACATGATTAATTAAGCTTCTTCTTGCAAATATCTCAACTAACCATATACTAATCATCCAAGATAATTAACTATAATCAAGAATCCAACATCAATAAACAAGGTTGCAAACTCATCATCAAGGATTAACATAGAAAGTTGTTAAGTGTCATTACAAACATGATTAACATACTAATGGTTGTTTAATAAGCATGGAATACATAATGTTTTTGCCCTGAGGCTACAATAATACATAAACATAATCAAATGCTTGAAACATAATCAAAATGATGGAGAGATTCAAGAATCAAACCATAAACAAGCTTAAGATTGAGGACCCGGATGGTAACGGAGCTTCTTGGATGATGTGGGCTTGATTCAGATCAAATCTCGTTGTTACCGGAGCCCAGAATTTGCCAGAAATGCTCCCAAAAAACCAGAATTCGCTAGAAATGCTCCTAACAAGGCATGACCGTGCCCTATTCATCGGATCTTGTGACGTCAGCATATCTGGTCGCAGGTATTCAAAAGGGCACGACCATGCCACATCTTCGAGTTTCAGTTGGCACTGCCAGTCGCACAGGCAGTGCTCTCTGGGAATCTGGCTTTGCACGGTAGTGCGAGTGCACGCACGGCCGTACTCGCTGATGAATCTGGTGGCACTGGTGACTGCACTGCCAGTGCCTTGTTGATCCTCGCGTTGGCACGACCGTGCCAATATCCACACGGTCGTGCCAACTGATATGTACTTCCACAGAATCTTCGTAACTTTGCCGATTCGCCCGGAAAATCCAATTTTCCTCCATCTTCTTGCCCGGACGCTGTTTAAAGGCCTGTAAACCAAAACATACATGATTAAGTGCCAAAACTTCGGTTTTATAGCAAAAAACGCGTAAAACAGGGATAAAATGGGGGACTAAAGTATTTTAACATATATCAAACCTCCCCACACTTGAACTTTGCTTATCCTCAAGCAAACTAAAATCAAAATAGGATTTAAAAAAAATTTCTAACGAGTTTACATAATTTACAAACTAATTGATGGAGAAACATATATGATAGTTAACCGGCTTTTCCGAAAGGCATCATCAAAGAATCCAAACCAAACGAGCGCATGAAAATATATGTAAAGGTAACCAAAAAGCCATGATTTCACATTCGATCGACTTAGCATGCAAATCCTCACACATCTCACAATGTTCATACACACTCAGTTATATTTGTGAAACATACATAAAATGTGTATGTGTAAACACTCTATGCCTAGGCAATGAATCGTGTAATATCTAAGCTTGTCAAAAGATCTAATCTCCACCAAATAACATGTGAAAAAGTGTAAATCAAGAGGTCTTTACAGGCTGTAACGATAGGCTAGGGTGAAAGGTGTGGAATGGACATTTTAAAGTGACTAAATGGGTAAAAATCGATAGTTATGTTTAACAAGCGTAAAATAAACAAAACTATACATAAATAAGTCTTAAAAAGACAACAATTGTGTTTCCGAGCTAGTTGACGATATTCTTCCCTTTATCACTTAAAATTGCTCGAATCTTGTCATCTTCACCCTATTTTAGGGTGTTTTAATTTCTAATTTTCTGAATTTTTTTTGACATATAACTTTAATTTAATACTTTTATACAACAAATAACTAATTTACAAGGAACGCTAGTTAAACAGTAACTTTAACCGAGTTTTACACTAAGGGTTAAAAATAGAAAAGGCTATATTTGGCTAAGTGGGTTAATTGGTTGGGTAAAAAGAAAAAAAAACACGGGATAAGGCTCAACGTGGTTAATCATAGTGGATGACATAAGGTTTAGGGTAAACAAATGAAAGAAAAAGGCTAGAACACAAAAGGTTTTCTAAGTGCCTCTTCACTTTTACACAATCTCACATGTTATGGTCCGACAAGTATACTAGGGACAAGTTCTAGATTACACGAGACATCCAGCTCACTCCTGATCCAAAATGAACAAGCATCTAACAAATCTAAGGCTCAAAAACATGCTCACATAACGGGAGGAATGGGTAAAAGTGTGAAAATTAACATGCAAGTCTTTCTTTGTTTGTCACGTTTTTAGTTATGTTTTTCGAAATTTACTAGGCTTGTCGGTTCTTTATCGTGTCCGATGCTTTCTAAAACAAAAACTAGCTAAGTCATTTAGTTTTTTTGTATATATATATATATATATATATATATATATATATATATATATATATATATATAATATATAAGGACAAACAAAGGCACAATGTTAAACCCCCTCCCCACACTTGAACTTCGCATTGTCCCCAATGCGAAACCTAAAAATAGAGAAAAAGGAGAATAACACTCCCCTGAACAATGATGAAGATGAAGGAATGAACTTGTCCTACGGTTTTGTTTATCTCGCCCAATATGTGTCTAGTACCTGCATAAACGTCAACAACAACACAAACCACGACGACAAACTGGTCTCAATGTAAAAATAAAAACCTACAATAGATAATTATAAAACCCATTCATACATAAAAACAAGGAAATAAAAGAAAATGTCTGAAAATAAAAGTACATAACTGAGGGTGTTTTAAATAGTAAACAAAATGAACGCCAAAAATAAAAACAACTAAACTACTGATAATAGATAGATAGATAGATAGATAGCAACACCAAGTACCCACGCATCCCACTACTCGTCATCGTCATCTTGTCCAGCCTCTGATGAACCCGCCCTGCCCTGATTATTTGGGTTCCCAAATGGGAATTGCGGGGGGTCACCAAAGTAGTTAGGGAATGCATCATGAAGGCCACCGAAGATGTACGAAAATCCCGCATGCATTTCCTGTCGTATGAAAACCTATTCACTTGCATTTGCTGAAACTGTCTGTAGAACTAGGATATGACGGGATGTCTGGTGGCCAAGGCTGCTGAGGCTGGTACTGGTGCTGACTGATGTTGCGGTGACTGCTACTCGTGAATATGACCCTCCTCATGTACGGGCATATCGTGCATGACCGCGTCTCCTCCTTCCTCATTCCCGGTGGTAGCGGTGGAAGAGGATCCCAAATCTCACCTTCTAGACCTCTCAACCTTGGGCCGTTGTCGGTGTCAACGACCAAGCCCACTGCCTTCAATGAACGAACATCTACGGGATACCCCTCCTTCTCCAAGGTTAACCCGGCAATCACCTCTTCATTCATGACCCCTAGCGCGTAAGCGAGCTGGGTGATGTACTTACCCCCGTGTATCTCACTAGTGGTGGTCCTTCCCGAACTATGAATGAAGAACTCCGCCATCCGCGCTACGAGGTTATGTGAACCCCGTCTGCAAGCGCATAAAGATAGATCACATCTAGTGTGGGACAGTTCCCTGAACTGTCCATGCGACCTGCAATAGTGTGACTCATGATGTGGTCCCGTAGCCAAGATGCTTTAGCCGTTCGAGGGACGTAAGGTGGTCTGGTGGCTACCCTAGCCCAGAATGCAATCCATTGTTGTTCGCTTTCAAATGTGTACTGATCGGTAAAAAGTTAAGAATTTATCTCATCCCTCGTGTAAATCCCGAGCTTTCTTTCAAGCTTAGCAACGGTCCAGTTATGCCATCAACCGCCCAGTCGAAAGTTAATCCTTTTCTTCCTACGGAAGTCAGGATTTCTGCTCGCTTTGGGTTTTTCGTATGTGTAAGTGGCAAAAAACTCCAAGGTGAGCTTGCGGTATACCGGGCGGTTGATGTTTAGCAGTCTGGCGAACGGGACTGATAACATCTCCTGCAGTCGTTCAGATTGGTTGATTTCTTGCATGACAGCCCAACTTAGTCTTCTTGGTTCACCAAATTGATCTCGGCGCTGCCATAGGTTATTCAAAACGGTGATGTATGGCTGTTGTCTTTGATCCGTTTTGATCGAAGTAGTGGAATTCGTGGTCTATCTGCATGAGGAAATTAGGTCAGAAATATGCACAACAGAACAAATTACGAACCGAACAGCCTAAAACAGCGTTGCGAAGACTCTGTTTCTGATCTGGGCAACTGGCACGATGGTGCCAGTGGTGCAGGTCGTGCGACACGAGATCGCACTGGTAGTGCCAATGACAGTGCAGCCCAGATCATCGCAACATTTGGATCGGCACGACCGTGCCACAACATGCACGACCGTGCGTCTTAGCAAACCCACAACAAACTGGTGAACCAGTAAACCGGCACTACCGTGCCAATGGTGGCACTGCCGTGCCTGCACTGTTAATCGCGAGACAACCCCCAATCACCACAACAAGCAATTTCCCTTTCATGTAAAGCCAATTTTTGGGTGATTGGGTGGTCTACATCCGATTATTGTTCACAAATTTCACAATTCCTTCAAGATTTAGGGTTTCGTTTGTATTTATGAAGAGAACCCCAAATTTCTTGAAGGATTTAAGAACCCTAATTTGTAGAAACAAAAAAAGAAGGAAAAATCTAATAGAAATTCGTACCTTGACCGAAGATTTGAGTGAATCTTGCAAAAAGTGGGGAGTTTTTGAGGGGAAACCTGTGGGGGAACAGCTGTGCGGGTATTAGGGTTATGAAAAAGAAAAGTGGTTGCAGTTAAGTTCCTTAAATACCTTAGGAGAAAAATGTCCCCGCAATTTGGCACGGTCGTGCCAATGGTGGCACGGCCGTGCGTACAGTCCAGATCAGTGTTTTTCTCACAAAACCCATTTTCGGGGCTGTTCCGCACGGTTTCCACTACTTTTGCAAAATATAATTTGTTATAACATTGTATTTACTCAATCCCTTCACTTGGTACGAATAAAAACTGTACAGACAAACGGGAAATCGAAAAACTTAAAAACGTAAAAATACGAAAAACTTAAAAACAAGACAAATCTACCCCTAGGCGTGCAAAACATGCATGCTACATTTTTAATCATCGAGTCGATAGTATAGACTCTCCTCTCACACTTATCACGTGTGTGGGGTGTGGAGTTGATAACCTCCACCTCCAGATCAACCGGCCCAGCCACATAGAGCTTCAATCTATGGTCATTCACCTTAAAAGTCACACCATCGGCATTTTCAATCACGACGGTACCATACGGGAACACCTCCTTCACCGTGTAAGGTCCCGTCCATCTAGAGTGCAACTTTCCCGGAATATAACGCAACTTAGAGTTATAAAGCAAGACAAGGTCTCCCGCTTGGAATTCTTTGTGGTCTTTTAAGTGTCTGTCATGCAACCTCTTGGTCCGTTCCTTGTACAACATGGAGCTCTCATAGGCGTGTTGTCGCAACTCTTCAAGTTCATGAATTTGTAAGAACCGGCTTCTCCTTCGCTTTTAAGATCCAAATTCACCGTCTTCAAAGCCCACATCGCCTTATGCTCCAACTTAACCGGTCGATGGCACACTTTTCCATAAACCAACCTAAAGGGAGTAGTCCCAATAGGTGTCTTGTAGGCTGTCCTAAATGCCCAAAGCGCCTCATCTAGCTTCTCCGACCAATCCTTGTGGTTTTGACCAACCGACCGCTCAAGGATTATTTTCAAACCCCGGTTCGTGACTTCCACTTGCCCACTTGTTTGCGGATGATAGGGCGTGGGTTAGCAACCTATGTGAACACCATATCGGGACAAGGCTCACTCAAGGTGAGTAGTTGCATAAATGCGTCCTTCGGTCACTGATTAGTGCTTTCTGCGCACCAAATCGGGCAAACAGACTCTTCAAAAACCTCACAACTACCCTAGCATCGTTAGTGGGCAAGCTTGCGCCTCTTCCACTTTGACACATAATCTACCGCAACAGGATGTATTTGTTCCCGCGTGAGGGGGGAAGCGGACATGAAGTCGGTACCCCAAATATCGAAAACTTCACAAACTTGGATCCAATACGGAGGCATCTCATCACGTGCGGATATATTGGTTGCCCTCTGGCAAGCATCGCACGCACTAACCCACTTCTGTGTGTCACGAAATATTGTGGGCCAATAAAACCCAGAGTCTAACACCTTCTTTGCTTGAAATTAGCTCCATGATGACCTCCAGTGGGCCCCTCGTGACAATGACGCAATATGTCAGTCGCCACCTTTCCAAACACACACCTTCGGATCACTTGGTTCGCTCCGACACGAAACAGGTAAGGGTCGTCCCAAATATAATGCTTGAGGTCCGAGAAGAACTTCTTCTTCTGCTGATATGTCATTCCTTTGATAAGGACCCCACAAGAAAGATAGTTCGCGAAATCAGCGAACTTATGGCAAGTCATCACACACCTCGACACTCATCAAAGACTCATGCGGGAAATTGTCATTTATCGGCTCCCAACGCGCGTTCTCAGTATCTTCGTGCTCCAATTTGGAAAGATGATCGGCCGCAACATTCAACGAACCCTTTTATCCTAAATCTCGATGTCGAACTCCTGTAGCAATAAATCCACTTGATAAGACGCGGTTTAGCGTCTTTTTGCTGAACGGGTATCGGATAGCCGCGTGATCGGTGTATATAATCGTCTTCGACAAAACTAAATACGATCTAAATTTATCAAATGCGAAAACCACCGCCAAAGGTCCTTTTCCATATTAGTGTAGTTCTCCTGAGCATCATGTAGAGTCTTGCTGGCGTAGTAGATCGGATGCAAGTGCTTATCCTTCCGCTGTCCCAACACGGCCCCTATCGCGTAATCACTCGCGTCGCACATAATCTCAAACTACAAAGTCATGTACGGTGCCACTAAGATAGGGGCCTCCACAAGCTTTCGCTTAAGAAGGTTAAAGGCCTTCATGCAATCCTCACAAAAGATAAACGGGGTATCCTTCTCCAACAAACGGGTCATGGGTCTAGCGATTTTTGAGAAGTCTTTAATATATCTCCTGTAGAACCCCGCATGACCAAGGAAGCTCCGTATCGCTCTAACCGAGGTGGGAGGTGGGAGTCGAGAAATGATGTCAACTTTTGCTGGATCGACTTCCATACCTACTTGCGATATCTTATGCCCAAGAACATGACCTCTCTCACCATAAGGCATTTTTCCCAGTTCAGCACAAGATTCGTCTCCTCACACCTTTTTACCATCTTTTCTAAATTTTCCAACATTGATCGAAGGAATCCCTAAAACTAAAAAACCATCCATAAATAACTCCATGGAATCCTCGATCATATCATGGAAAATCGCTACCATGCAGCACCAGAAGGTAACCAGTGCATTACACAACCCGAAAGGCATACGTCGTAGGCAAATGTGCCAAAGGGGCATGTAAAGGTAGTCTTCTCCTAATCCTCAGGAGCGATAGGAATCTTGAAATATCCTGAAAACCCATCCAAAAACAGTAATAAGACTTCCCCGACAGACGTTCCAACATCTGATTGATGAATGGAGCGGGAAGTGGTCCTTGCGGGTGGCGTCATTGAGTTTGTGGTAATCGATGCAGACTCGCCATCCCGTGACTGTCCGGGTTGGAAAAAGCTCATTCCTATCATTTGTAACTACCGTCTGCCACCCTTTTTGGGCACTACCTGCACAGGACTAACCCAAACTGAGTCGGAGATAGGATAGATCAAACCTGCATCTATCAACTTTATCGCCTCTTTTTTGACGACATCTTGCATGTTTGGGTTTAATCGTCTCTGTGGCTGCGCACACGGCTTGTAATGGTCCTCCATGAGAATTTTGTAAGTACAGAAGGAGGGATTGAATCCTTTGATATCTATTATCTTCCACGCCATGGCTTTCTTATGAAGTCGCAAAACACTGAGAAGCTTGCTCTTTTCCTCGTCCGAAAAGATGATGAAATGATAACCGGCAGACGGCGCTCCTCATCTAAAAACGCATACTCAAGATGCGGCGGAAGCTCTTTAAGCTCTAAGGACGGGGATCTTCAACTGAAGGCTTCGACTTCTTTTCAACCTCGCTATCAATCTCTGTAAATTGATCCGGATTTGGGGAACTATCATCATCAATCTGATAGACTGGCTGCTCAAAGTTATGGCCCTCCTGCATAATGCAATCTAGGTCCCCATACAACAGATGTGTGTCTGAATCGATCTCCTCAATCGTGCCCTGGAAATGGGTGCTCACATAGGTGTCAACAATGTAAAACATAATAGAGCGCATCATCATGACTCTGTGGGTGCTGCATTGACCACTTGATGTCAAAGGTCACATGCTCGTCATTCAATCGGAGTGTAATCTGGCCCGCGGCTACATCTACAATCGTTCGGGCGGTATTCAAGAATGGGCGCGCGAGTATCAAAGTCACCCTAGAGTCCTCATCCATATCCAAGATGACAAAATCAACGGGAAACACAAACTTGTCAATCTTACAAGCATATTCTCAACAAACCCGCGTGGATACTTGATTGAACGGTCAGCAAGTCGAATGCTCATCCTCATAGGTGAAGGCTCACCTAGATCCAGCTTGGCAAAAACCTTATAAGGCATAAGGTTAATGCTCGCTCCCAAGTCAGCTAACGCGTGACTGACAGACATATTGCCAATAAGATAAGGTAATGTAAAGCTTCCTGGATCTTCCATCTTCGTTAGCAGACGGTTTTTAAGAATGGCTGAGCAACTCTCGTTCATTACAACACAAGACATATCCTCAAGTTTTTGCTTATTTGAGAGGATGTCCTTCAAGAACTTCGCGTACTTAGGGATTTGGGCTAATGCTTCAACAAATGGTATGGTTATATGTAATTGTTTAAACAACTCGAGAAACTTACCATATTGTTCTTCATTCCTCTGCTTCTTTAGCCTGACTGGGTACGGAACTGGAGGAGTATAATATTTGACCGGCTTCTAGAGCTGTGCTGTACTTGCTGGGCCTCGCCTAGCGTGCACCTCATCCGAAGCATCGGTCTGGACCGTCTCAGTGATCGATGGTGAATCCGATGTGTCAGGTCCCATGGTTTTACCACTCCTCGTCATCACGGCATTCACATGCCCTCGTGGCTTCGGCTCAGTATTGCCCAGGAGACCACCCCGGGGTCTCTCAAACATCACTTTGGCCAACTGCCCAACCTGATTCTAAATGTTTTGAATCGAGGCCTTCTGACTTCGCATCTCTCCCTCGTGAGCTAAGAAACGTTCTTCGTTTTGCTGGTAACGTTTCTCAGCTAGCTGATTTGCACTAGTTGAGCTGCTCAGAAGTTGGGCCATCAATTCCTCCAGCTTGGAATTTTACTGAGTGGCTTGTTGCTGGGAACTACTCCCTGCGCCCTGATTTTGATATGAATATAGACGGGGCTGGTAGGATTGATTGTAAGGCTGGAATGACTGGCCTTGAGCCTGCTGTTGTGCTGGAGCTCACTGAGTAAATCCGAGCGGGTTTTGGTTACCCGTATTAGCTCTCCACCAAAGATCGGGTGATTTCTCCATCCCGGATTATACGTGTTGCTGTAAGGATTATTTTGTGGCCTCGCTTGATTGCTGATGAAATCTACCTCCTCTTGGCCCGCAAACACAACTCCCTGGTCAGACGCATCTAACTCGTGCGATACTCCACACTGATCACATCCCGAACTAGCGTGTGCCACTGTTTGGGAATGTGATCTATCAAACTTCGCTGACAAGCCGCGATATGTGCAGTAATAGCTGTGTAGTCATCAACAACATGAATTCCTGGGCGAGAAGATGTCCGGCTCCTCTCTCCACCGTGACGTGAACTCGACTTCAACGCAGCTTTCTTGATAATCGTGTGAGCTTCGTTAGGCGTCTTCGTCCCTAGTTCGCCACCTGCATACACATCTAGACGCTATTGCGTGTCATAGTTGAGCCCCTGGTAGAAAGTCAAAAGTAACTGCCTCTTGGAGAACTCGTGGTGCGGAACATCAAGTAATAAGTCTCGAGATCGCTCCCAGGCTGCATGTAAAGACTCTCTGTCGTCCTGGTGAAACGTCATGATCCAGTTCCTCAGCTTAGTCGTCTTTTCTGGCGGAAAGTATTTTTACATGAATAGCTCCGCCATCTCGTCCCAAGTCTTGATAGATCCAGTAGGAAGTGACAAAAGCCACTGCTTGGCTTTGTCCCGTAATGAAAATGGGAAAAGTCGCAATCGGATAGCGTCCTCGGAAACGTCTCGTATCTTGAATGTTGAGCAAATATCCAGAAAAGAAGCAATGTGTCGACCGAGATCCTGGTGCTCTCTTCCATCAAACTGCACTGAATTTTGCACCATATTTATTATACTAGATTTAGTTTCAAAATTTGGCTCTACAACTGTCGGTCGGGCAATGCTCGGCTCCAAACCACCACCTCCGGGCTGGTTCGTCTCGTTCAAAGGTCGGTCGTCGTCCGCCATGGTGATATCTCCCTCGTCTTCTGAGCTCTCGGTCTCAGAGGATACCACCGGCTCGTCCCTAGCTGCTTCAAATTGCTGCGCAACCACGCGGGATCTCTCTCGAAGTCGCCTCCTCAGATCACATTCGGGTTCGTCAGATGATTCAACAGCGGTGGGTGCGGGGGTTTTGGACATCAACCTGCAAATGATAAAACCGACACGTATGAATATTATATTATTATTGTCCTGTTTTTTCTGCTGAATAAAACGAATTTTCAGCTTTAAAGAAATAATAACCTTTAAAAATCGGAGGTGGGCCAAAATTTTCATAAAAATCAAAAAGTCATAAAAATACTTGAACCGGTAATGATAAAATTGGTTTTTCGGTTCCGAAATTTCAAGAAATAAATGAATAATTAGTTCAAATTCCAATAAATAAATGAAACAAAAATCTATCAAATATTTGAACAAACATAAAAATGAAAAAATTTCATAAAAAATATTAACAAATGAATAAATAAATAATGAAATGGAAAATATTCACAAATATTTACAAGTATGTACACCGGTAAAATAACGACTCGGGTCGTTCCTAAAACTCGCCACATCCCCGGCAACGGCGCCAAAAACTTGACGTGTGCGTGTATATACATATTTTACAATAATTTTACACACGATTCGTTTTTAAATTTATAAAAATGATTTATACTTCAACATTAAATACCACGAAAGGGCAAGTGTACCCCGTCATAAATGTAGTAAAGTATCGGTAAGAACCAAGTATCGATCCAAGGATGCGGGCGGAGACGATAATACTAAACCTTTATCATTATTCTACGGTAGGAAAGATAAGTGGATAAGGTGTTTAAACTAGAAAATGATTAAAACATAATCTTTTTGTTTCTTTTTCTCTTTTAAAAGCATAATAGACTCCAAATATGAAAAATATAAATATAGCCTTGCTTTATGAACCGGAATATGTTAATTAAGTCGCATATGTCACTAAATCACTTGGTCAATTTTCCATTTTTCAAAGACAATTAGTATCCCTTTCGAGAATCCTAACAGGACAACTCTTCGGAAAGTTAAAACGATAAACACACTTTAACCACCTAAAAATGTTCTTTAACGCCCTATTGATGAATGTCTATGAAAATCCCCTAAAGATAAGTTAGTCATCCGTTAAGAGTTTTCTAACCTCACTTAATCAAGGAAAGAGACACCGATAAACACAATGCAACCACCAAGACAAGCATAAACTAGATTAAATCACAACCGAGTTCATTTCACAAATCTTGAACACAAATCCACCAAGAAAGCAATTTTGGACTTAATTACTAACAAAGCTTACAACTTATGTCAAGAATTCATAACAACACCATTAACCCTGCTAAGGTCCTTCTGTGAGGGAAAGCATTCTTGATTAATCTTAATTATCCCTTATTAAACCAATACCAATTTCTAGTTTCATGTTGTAAACATTTTAATCATGTTAAAAGTCTACTAATACATGATTAATTAAGCTTCTTCTTTCAAATATATCAACTAACCATATACTAATCATCCAAGATAATTAACTATAATCAAGAACCAACATCAATAAACAAGGTTGCAAAACTAATCATCAAGGATTAACATAGAAAGTTTTTAAGTGTCATTACAAACATGATTAACATACTAATGGTTGTTTAATAAGCAAGGAATACATAATGTCTTTGCCCTTAGGCTACAGTAATACAAAAAACATCAATCTAATTCTTGAAACATAATCAAAATCATGGAGAGATTCAAGAATCAAACCATAAACAAGCTTAAGATTGAGGACCGGATGGTAACGGAGCTTCTTGGCATGATGTGGGCTTGATTCAGATAAAATCTCGTTGTTATCGGAGCCTAGAATTTGCCAGAAATGCTCCCAAAAAACCCAGAATTCGCTAGAAATGCTCCTAACAAGGCATGACCGTGCCCTATTCATCGGATCTTGTGACATCAGCATATCTGGTCGCAGGTATTCAAAAGGGCACGACCATGCCACATCTTCGAGTTTCAGTTGGCACGCCAGTCGCACAGGCAGTGCTCTCCATGAATCTGGCTTTGCATGGTAGTGCGAGTGCACGCACGGCCGTGCTCACCGATGAATCTGGTGGCACTGGTGACTACACTGCCAGTGCCTTGTTGATCCTCGCGTTGGCACGGCCATGCCAATATCCGCATGGTCGTGCCAACTGATCTGCAATTCCACAGAATCTTCTCCTTCTGCCGATTCGGCCGGAAAATCTATTTTTTCTCCTTTTCTTGTTGGGACGCTGTTTAAGGCCTGTAAACCAAAACATACATGATTAAGTGCCAGAACTTCGGTTTTATAGCCAAAAACGCGTAATACGGTGATGAAATGAGGGACTAAGGTATATGTATTTTAACATATATCACCTAAATTACACTATATGATACGATACTACATCCACTGGCTCATACGATGCCTATACGAGACTTATACTACACTATACGATATGATACAATACGATACGAGACTATAGGAAATAGCGTATGGTTTGCGTTTCTATTAATTAGTAACTAATAGTGCAAGGTGTATAAATGAGTCAATGCTATGACCCGAGCCATGTATGTGTAATGGGTCAAACTCTCATTGAGGATTTGAGTTCCGATGAGAGTTAAACGAGTCATGAACGAACATTGGATTACCTAAAGTAAGGTAAATCTAATAATTTAAATTCCAGACATTATGTTCTTAGGAACATAATGATTTTAATAGATTATGGTTAAAATGTGCACATTCGGTCAAAAATAAGCTATTAACAGTCTTTCGTCGTAAAAATGGGCTAAAGTTGACCAAAACGCCCCCGAATGATAAAACAAGCAGACGGCCCTCAAGGGTAGTTTAAAAATGAGTTTTATAATTTAGTAGACCCATTTCGGTAGTGTAAAAGTGAAAAGCATAAACCTTTTGTTTAGTGCCTCCTAACGGGTCATTTTCGTTAATAGCCAAATCGGGTGGTAAATTCGGAATATGATGGTTATCCTATGAGAACCCATCATAGACGAACTCAAGATAATAGATAAATAATAGTTTTTAATGTGAAATGAAAGGCTTGAAAATATTATGGACGATGTAAGCTTAAGTGCTTGAAGTCCATAACGGGTCAAAATGAATATGTGCATAAACCGGGTAACGGTTGCGTAATTCATAAAAGTTATGAATCTGGGTTTGGGATTTCTGGTTAAATATGTAGGTAAACATTTTACGGACGTTTAGAAACAAGTTTCAAGTGAAACGGATGAAAATTGAATATGTTACGAAAGTTTTTGTAAACGACAAACTTGAAATTTGCTGCAGCGGTCCACCGTAAGCTACGGTGGCTTACCGTAACCTACGGTAGACGGTTGCTGGTCGAATCAGACATGACCTGCCGTAAGTTATGGCAGGTAGCCGTAGCTATGCAAATTTGAATATAAAAGTATGTATATGCAAATAACGGGTTGCTGTATGCAAATCTGAATATAAAATTATGTATATGCAAATATTGAGCTGTTGGATGCAAATCTGAATATTCAAGTATGTATATGCAAATATTGAACTGCTATATGAAAGAGTAAACATGGGTTGTAATATATCGAATGTAAATCAATGGTATGTGTTGATACAAAGATGTGGGTTTTCAATACAATTTAGATTTTGTCTTGCTAGCCGTAGCTTACGGCGGGTATGGACAAAAATTCTTATTGTTTTATTGTTTTGTGGTTTTTGGCATTTGGGTTTAATTAGAAAAGTTATATACTTGTTATAACTACGTATTTCATGTTTTATGAAATACATGTTTGATTTCGAGGTGCCGGATTGTAGGAACGTCCAGGATTAGCACGGGAACCTAAATTTGTTATCTATTGTCCGATAAGGCGGAAACTAATGACAAGTTAACCAAATAACAAGAATTACTCATTTAAATGTTGTTTTCATTGATCTAAAGTTCAATACATTCGAGAACCAGATCCGACAGAGCTTCGCCGTCTCTGTGCCAAAATCTCTCCACACCAAATGAATCACCAAGGCACCTATTTATAGTTGAAGAAGTTCGCTGGTGAGGGAACATGTTCGGGTGAACTTGACATCTCACATACACTAACCAGCGAACTTGACCTCCTAAACACATAAATACGCCTAGTTTCTAACAGATTAAGACTTATTCGCTCAGACTCGATACATAATGACGTAGGCAATAGACATATGCACCAACAGACCCCCCTTGGATGTTGCCGTAGTCATTTTGACTTTTAAAATATTCTGAGTCTTCCGATCTTATAGTTCTTGAATAAACTTTAACATCTTGATCTTTATATCCTCTTCCTCTTTTTCTTGAGCTTTGTCTTTAATAAATATTTAATCAAACTGCTCCCCCTAGCTTTAAGCTTTAGTCTCAGACTCCCCTTTGCTTTGATCTTTAGACTTCAAACTCCCCCTAGCTTTGAGCTTTCTGAAATCTTTGGACAATGTTTTATCCAGCTCCTCCTTGCTTTAAGTTTTGCTCCCTCTAGCTTTACGCTTTTCGGTATCTTCAATCTTTGCTTTATCAACTCCCCCTCAAACTTTACTACCTGTTCTAAAATAAATTCTGATATTCAAATAAACATTTCAGATTCAAAATTTTTAACTTTTGTACCATCAACATTTCAAACTTTTAATCTTCACTACAATCTTATCACAAACTTTAATTGTTTCAAGTTCAACTTAATGACCTTGAATACATTTTACGTTTAAAACCTTCAACTTTCACATTTTTATCATTTGTGAAAATCCACTTAGTTGATAAATCCAAGTTAATGACCTTGATTAACCAAATATATCAACCAAGTCCAAATTAATGACCTCGGTCTGAAAAACCGTTATGAACAATCTGATTTTTAAGGTTTCAAATTAATGAACTTTTAAACACTCGTCAGATTTTCTTACCAGACTTCGAAGATCCCTTCTCCATCATTGGCTCGTTTGAAACTAATATAGAAACAAAATCTTTTTGTATTTTTTAAAAAGTTTATGCTGAAACACACTGAAAATCTTTTTGGTTTTTATTCTTGGAAAACAAGTAAAGAATTTACAGAACTTTTAACAAGTAAAGTAAACTATGTATAAAACTATTTACAAACATATTTTTTTATGATTTCGTGTCTTAGGATCATATCAGTTGCTTGAGACATATCACTAGTACCATTGACCTTTTTGAGACTTTAAGATTTAAACTCGTTTACCTAGATTGTCGATATGTTTGTCCACTTAAACTTTATCACATTTCTCAATTGTTCCAAGATATGTTAAGTATGATTTATTAAACTTGACTTAACTATGGTTCCCACTTCTTGAATATACTCCCGAATCCAGATTCCCTAGATTTCATCTAACAGGTCAATATAGCGTAATTGATATCTGTCTTTGGGTTAACGCGAGACCTTGAGAGCTCAAGTTAGTACTACCGTACAGACAAAGAGATGAAGGCTCGTCTTTAAGGTGTGTTCCCTTAAGGAATCTTTTAAGCATTGGAAATGATTAGATCTTTCGATTCTTTTCAAATTTTGCATGATAATTTGGGATTTTTAGCAAAAGCATTATAGAAGTTCTAGGCTATTGCTTCCGCAAAATTAGAAGAACTTGTATAATACCCCATATATCAACTATCTATAAAGACCTCGTATCTCAGAATCAGGCAACCCTTCAATCAAAATTTCGGAGTACTAAGTCCATGTATCCAAGATGTGTTAATCCACAAGTTTAAGCAGTTGTAAAATTTAGTTTATATCCCGGAAACATTTTACTGAACCTTTAAAGTCTATCGACACATCCACAGTAAGACTTGTTTTTCACTTTTAAACTTTACAATTCTTTAGCATACTGTGATAGTCCACTGATGTGCTATCATTTCTTTTTGACAACCAAATTCTTTTTGTCTTTTTCAATGTTTTTGTACATTTTGAATTTTTAATGTTTTTGAATGTTTTTGAATTTTCAACTTTTTCATATGTTTTTTATTTTTCTAAAAAATTTTTCAAATTTTCTTACTCCCCTAAAATCAAAAACATATTTCTAGATTTTAGATTTAAAGAAATTCTTTTAAAATGTAACAAACCAATGTGGATCCCGAGAACTCGTCGTCCGATCCTTTTGTTTTCAACTTCTGCATCATCACCTGACAACAGAACAAATCATTAAACTTTGTTAACCTCTACTTGTAAAAACCACTTGTAAGAATCACTTGTAGGAAATCAATTTTAAATGATTTTTCAGTATAACAATCAGTGTTCTGTTTAACGATGTGATTTTCACAAATTTTTAAAACAATCTTTTCAATTTTTCTTTTTCAACCACTTGTAATTTCAAAAACAACAAAGATTATGACTTTCTAGATAAGTTAAAACTCATGAAGCTCCGCTATCCTGCATTAAACTTTGATAGAGTGGATCTTGGGACTCCTGCACAACAAAGCAACTATTTGAATAAGGAAACCAAACCTTTTTGGTTTTGGGTTTGTACTGATAAGCATCATAACCATATTCTAACTCTTCATCATAATCAAAATCATCATCAAACATATCATCCAGTGTTGATTCATAACCATATTCTAACTCTTCATATAATCAAAATCATCATCAAACATATCATCCAATGTTGATTCTGAAAACGTTTTTACCTTTTCTTTTTTGTTTGTTTGATTACTGACTTGGTTAATTTGACATTTTCAGTTTTTTCAGCAACAGGTCTTGGTTTCTTTGATGATGAAAGCCTTTTCTTAGCAACCCATGATTGTAGCTTGCTTCTCGCTTTCTTGATATAGAACCTAGAATCTTTGTTTTCATTAAATTTTGAAGGTTCAACTTTTTTCAAATGTTGATTTTTCAAACTTTGACACAGTTTTAGGTTTTACTTCTTGTTTAGATTCACAGTTTCTATTTGACTCTGTGACAGATTTTACAATCTCTGGTTGTTTTTGCTTTTCATCTTTTGATTCGGTTTTTCTTCATGGAAACACAAGCTTTAGATTCAGACACTTCGAGCAATGTGACCAACATTATTGCATTTAAAGCAAGTTCGATTATCAGAACCATTTCCACTAGTGGATTTTACTCCACTTATGGACTTAGTCTTAGCCTTGTCCCGTAGTTCTTTTTCTTTCTTGAATTCATCATTCGATTTCTTACCGATCATACCTTCTTCTTGAACCGTATTCGTTCCGTACACAAACTTCATGTGTTTACCTTTGTATTCATGAAATGGCGACTTTTGGTTCCTTCTCGGCTCATCTTCATTTTCTTCCAAACCCAATCCTGCTCTCCTGTTCTCAGGAAAATCACCACCAAACTTTCGATAATTGTTAGCATTCCTTTTGGTTTTGAGTAAAATCTTTTCTCGTTTTTCTTAAGATCATCTATGAAACTTTCTACAAGTTTGAAAAACTTATCAAGTTGATCCTCTTTCACGTTCCGAATCGGAAAACTATCATCGAAGTACAATCTATCAGATTCCTTAATTTTGTACATGACAACATTAGGATCATCACTTAGATCATGTTCTGATGATGTATCGTCATCTTCAGATTGTGATTCCTAATTTTTTGAACTTGATTTGGCGCTTTCAAAGCTGCCGTCATCAGAATCATTTCCTAACACATTTTTAACCACCGCTACATTGTCATCATCTGATTTTGTAAAGTCTACGTCAATGTTCTCAGGCAATTTATTTTTCTTTTCTGACAAAATGAGTAAATTAAATGCCTTTTCAATCTCATCATCTTTCTTGCAGGAATAACTTGCAAGAAGTGGTGGAGGAACACTTCCGTATTCTTTACGCTTTGCTTTATCATCCTTTTCCTCCGATTTAATCGTAGCAAAAATGTGATAAATGACATACGCATTTGTGGTATAGCTCTTTAGAAGCTGTCTTACCCGTTCCGTTTCTATCTTTACGTCATGAAGTTCACGTTTTGTTTCAGCAATAGTGTCAATGTACATGTTAATTGCTATTAGTTTTTCAATTACTGTAGCATTTAACATCTTTACATTAGCACCAAGTTCAAGATTAGCTTTTTCAACATTTTTATATTTGCTTGATATTTTGTCATAACCTTCTTTCATGGTTCTGTAATCATAACGAAAGTTTTCGTTATGTACAGTCAATTCTTTTATGACTTTGACTTTATGACATGGTTCACAAGGACTTGCGCACTTTATGCAAGGTTTTTCAACCTCCAAATTTTCACAACTTCCTTTTCAGACACATTTAACTTAGCTTTTACCTTTTCTGCCTCTAACTTCAATGCTTCTTGTTTTTGCATCTCAAGGTAAGCTAATTCTTCTTCCTCAGCTCTCTGTCTATAACCTTCCAGAACAACATTTTCTAGAGTAGCATCAATGTACGATGTATCAGATTCATCTACTAACTCTGCTATCATGGCAACGCCAGTTTTCTTTCCGATGTATCTGTTCCAGTCAAAACCATCTTCTTCATGATTAGCAATAAGAGCTTGTTCGGCTTTCTTTGCAGATTTATCTTCAACTTTGACTTGTGTTCTTTTTGGATATGGCTTGTATTGAAGAGCTTTCTTGTAGTACTCATTGTTGCTGCCGAAAGGATTTTGGTTTCCACTTGCTTCTTAATTGTTGCATTCTTGTTCGAAGTGCCCTTTCTGTCGACACCTGAAGCATGTGACTTTAGACTTGTCAAATCCAATCTTGTTACTTGAATTGCCAATATCCCTTCCAGTGAGCGCCACAAATTTAGAAATTCTTCTGATGATGGATGCAAGGCTCCGTTTGGAGAGAATCCGGCAGCACCTCCCCGTAGGGATGGCAAAAACTCTAACTACAAATGAACACAACACACCTATATACAGTATATCAAGTTCGCTGGTGGGGAAGCAAGTTCGCCGAACTTGCTTAGTCAAGTTCGGCCGAACTTGACTTCAACAATACAATCTCAAGCGAACTTGACTCTAAACATAATAAGAACTCCGTATTTCGGTCGTGTGTTCCATTCTAGCCTATAAAATATTCAACACACGCTCAATCTAGCCTATTCGACAAGTGACGAACACAAACTTGTTCGTTATTGTCGAATCTTGGTCTTCAAACGTGAGCCGTGTTTGAATATTCTGCAACATCAATCAAGGTGTTGCCGATGTCGTCGAAACGCGTCAACAAATTCCCCCTTAATTGATGATTCGGGTTTGCATTATCAACATCTAATTCCCCCTGAAATCTCCAGTTCAGATCTTTGTTGCACAGTTTCCAACCTCCTCTGATTTGCTTGACTGACAGATTATCTTGAATAGATACCAATTTGAAGCTCATCAATGCAGCTTCTCCATTACAACTTTAACCACATCCGCGTTCAGTTTAGCGCATATCTCCCATGCTCGATCTTCCGATCTTCAAAACTCAACCGGCAATTGATAGAAACTTCAAAATACCACACCGATAAACTTCAAATCAATTTTTACCCGCAAAAATCTGAAATCCCAATTTCCGTAATCACTCCTGATCAGCAAATCGGTAATCTTTTTCAATCAGCAAATCTTCATCGGAACCAAATCATCTGGTAACACTTCGAATCTGAGAATCACTCGTCCATGATCAAAATCACATTCTTCCTCTTCAGTCACAATAACATAAATATAGCTATCTCCGGTAGATCAGTGCCACTTAATAACCAAACATCATCATCCAACGGTAGTTAGTCCAAAAGGAAGAATGATTCATCTGCTTGAAGACTAAAAATAATGGCCACCAAAGGCTATCATCAGATTTCCTTGGTAATTTTGAAACCATCCGTCTTTAGAGCTAGTCACTAATTCCTAAGATCATCACCGAACGTTATGAACGTCCTCGGTTCCTCACTGATACTAATGACTGCTAATCCAGCTAACTGTTCCTTCACCGGAGATCAGGACTCTAACCCTTAAGCATCAATCTGTATCATGATATGAATAATCTGAACTTCCTGTGATCAAGAATCCCAGTGAATCTCAAACCTCTGTATTTCCTGGTTAATCTGTAGTCGGAAACCACCCAAATACTGTTGCAGAGTCACGAATTTCAAAATGCCGGAATATTCATATAAATGAAATTTTTATTCCCCCCTCATTTTGCAAATTCTGACCATACTAATTTTTTCACTGAAATTTCCCCTCAAATCCGGAATTTTCAGTATTTAACAAATGCGGAATTTACTTTAAGGCCCATCGGTAGGCTTCAACCCTAATGATCACCAAATTGCTTTGGTATCAATGACTACCTTCTCATCTTCAACCATCTCTAACCTCATCATCTCAGCCTCTCTCTAAGCCTTCGACGGTGTCCCCGAACAGTCAGTATCGGACGTTAAAATTTGAAAAAATTTCTATCACCAAATTTTTTCTGGACACCCGTCTCATCAAACCGAGCAATAAAATTTTTCAATGCCTTTTTTTAAGGCTTCTGGACAAGTTCGGGCGAACTTGTCCATGGTGTCACCAAGTGCCAAGTTCGGGCGAACTTGGTTGGCCAACACCAAGTTCGGGCAAACTTGGTTACAACTTCAACACATTTGATACAAGTTCGGGCGAACTTGATCAATGTGCTACAAGTTCGGGCGAACTTGATCTCTAGATCTCAAGTTGGGCGAACTTTAATTTCAGGGAAAATCAGTCAAGTTCGGGCAAACTTGATAAAAATCATGAAAATCCTTGTCAAGTTCAGTCGAACTTGGTCCCCCAAATCAGCCTTTTTTCACATTTTTCGATCCAGAACCTTCATTTCTTTGAATTTCGAGATGATTCCACCATAGGTCTGGTCGAAAATGACTTTCTAACAATCCTATCCGTTCAATTTTACTTTTCGTCCGTGGATTGTATGTTTATTTCAAGTTTTACATCCAAAACCCCTCCTAATGTCCATAAATGTCCAAATTCATGAGCGTAGGTGATAACCGTAGCTCTGATACCAATTGTAGGAACATCCACGATTAGCACGGGAACCTAAATTTGTTATCTATTGTCCGATTAGGCGGAAACTAATGACAAGTTAACCAAATAGCAAGAATTACTCATTTAAATGTTGTTTTCATTGATCTAAAGTTCAATACATTCGAGAACCGGATCCGACAGAGCTTCGTCGTCTCTGTGCCAAAATCTCTCTACACCAAATGAATCACCAAGGCACCTATTTATAGTTGAAGAAGTTCGCTGGTGAGGGAACATGTTCGGGCGAACTTGACCTAGTCAAGTTCGGCCGAACTTGACATCTCACATACACTAACCAGCGAACTTGACCGATTAAACACATAAATACGCCTAGTTTCTAACAGACTAAGACCTATTCACTCAGACTCGGTACATAATGACGCAGGCAACAGACATATGCACCAACACGGATTACGATCAAGCTCAATTAAGAACCGAACACGATCAAGTTAAAGCTTCCGCAATTTGTTTAGTCGTTACAAAAATTATTAATCATTAATATATTAAAATGTTGTACATTTTTAGAAGTTTTATGAAACTCGTAATTTAGTATGAACGTGTAATCGTATAAATCCTTGCATATGCGAAATTATCATAAATTTCGATTTTTACGGTAAGGATCTTACAAGTTGGTAATCAGAGTTCAAGGTTAATGATCAAATATGTTCGGTTCGAGACTTGATTGCATGATCCGGTAAGTTATTATTAATATTAACGGTCTAGCATACTAAAGTGTTGAAAACAACACATAGGGTTATCGTGTAAATGCACGTTACCCCAATTAAATTAGTAAAAGACCGGTATAGTTAACAAATTATATGTGTTAACATGGATTGTAGAAAGCCTTGTATTATAGTACGGGTGCTTATTAATTTCGACGTTACTAATATATTGTAAACAAATTACATGTGTTAAGATGGATTGTAGAAAGCTTGTGTTATAGTACGGGCGCTTATTAATTTCGACGTTACTGATATATTGTAAACAAATTACATGTGTTAAGATGGATTGTAGAAAGCCTTGTATTATAGTACGGGTGCTTATTAATTTCAACGTTATTAATATATTGTAAACATTCCAATGCAAGGATACTCGCATCTAAAGATGGCGAAAGTGTAATGATCTATTGAGAGGATGATGGAATGGTCCGAAGTATGACAAGTAGAGCATACTCATCAACGACCTAAACCAAATGAGGATACCGAATAAAGGTCGAACAGCAAGGAAAGCCCATGAGGAAAATTATCACCCAGGTGCACACTTTAAATTATCGCATAACTAGTAGTATGCAACATGTAGTAATGAACAACGGTTGCATACGGGATTAAAGCATGGGAAAACCGGATGGGATACCCATCCACGATGATGTTCCCAAGAGAAATAGGGCGGGTAATACGCATCATTCACAATCGTGAATAATAAAAATATAAAAGAGTTTAGATCTAGAAACTTGGATCGGGTGACCATCCAAGTAGAAATTTCAATAAGATTCTATAAAGGAAAAGTAAAGATCACATTAATGAATAGTGAATGCATAAAAGTTTTATAGAAAGGAAAACATATTATATGTTTTGAGATGAAAAGGGTAAAACTTATAATTGTTAAGTAACAATTAAACAATGTTTTATCAAATAAAATCAGAAATTGGACATGAACCGAGGATTTACTTACATGGGGAGTAATGTGATAGTTATAATAGGGTCACGCGTACCATGAGTTGACCGCTTACTCTGGCCAAGTAAGTAGTAAACACATGATACCATGAACTTCTTATAATGACCACATATACGTCCGATGTAGTAAAGATGAGGCTAATGGGATGAGTTAAAAGGCGTCCTTCGGGTCAAATAAAGAATAATGTTTGATTGTTCATAAGTGATGGATTTCACAAGAAAAGTCAAACGGGTTAAAAAAAATGTTTGATTATTCATAGGTGATGGATTTCACACGAACAAGTCAAACGAGTTAAATAAAGAATAATGTTTGATTGTTCATAGGTGATGGATATCACACGAACAAGTCAAACGGGTTAAATAAAGAATAATGATTGATTGTTCATAAGTGATGGACTTCACACGAACAAGTCAAACGGGTCAAATAAAGAAAAATGTTTGATTATTCATAGGTGATGGATTTCACACGAACAAGTCAAACGAGTCAAATGTAGCATAATGATTGAACATAAAATGTAAACGCAAACCGGTAACGAGAGCGTTAAATCAAAAGGATAATGAGCCTGGCAATGGGACGTGATTAACTATATAAGTAGATGCAAACCGAATAATGGGAGCACGAATATTAATGAACCCGTGCAATGGGTCGTGAATGGATATAAATGAAAACGCAAACCGAATAACCGGAGCGTTAAAACATTAAGGTAAAGAACCTGGGTAGCGGGTCTAAAGAAATATAGGCGTAAACCGGATAACAGTAAATGTTAGACAAACCAACACATATATGACGTATGAAGTCATAGAGTCGGAAAAGTTGTCCGAACGAAAAATGGTCTAGTCATGGACTATGATTGCACGGGCGCACGCGGATACCATAAGGCGGTGTCTCATCTATGTATGAGAATGAGAGTTTTAGACAACATACACAAAATGTGGTGATTGCTACTAAAGTTGCTAGTTGTGACTTGATGGTAACGAATGGTCAATGACATTTGACCCTTATGCCATGTCTTAGGCGCAAGTGGTCATCACCCAATTGGGTTGAAATGACTAATGGATCCAGCAAATGAATACGACACGTAAATGACTCACGGGATCATAGAAACAAAAATATTGCCAAATTGGATTAAACTTGGTCTAAGAACCATAGTGAAAATAGAAATAAATTAGCCTTCATGGTTAAAAAGGGCCATGATTAGCGGGTAAAATAAAAGACAAGTTAAATGATTTTTTCTTCAAATATAAGGGGGTGCATTGACGCCAAATACATTTAAAGAATGATACGGGTAAAAGGATGATCTACGTGATCACCACGACCTTCGGGTCATAAATGATGTAAGAGCCTATGAGAATAAAATGACCTTCGGGTCACGAATCGAGAGGAATGAACCTTAAAGGCCTTACTTTAAAAAAGGTGAAAGCCAAAAGGAATAGCCTACGAGGCTAAGTGAAAGGGTTACGGGTCACTTGGGCAAAGTGAGGGAATCGGTTACAATTTCCCGCGTAAAAAAAAGCAATAAAAGAATAAATGCTAGGTTGTCGATTTCTTAAGGCGAGTAATCGACACAAGTTAAGGAGAAAACAGTTGAACTAAAACTCGGTTTTAGTTGGAAACAACGTTTAAATATATATATTATATATATATATATAATATATATATAATATAAAAGTATGAGACAGACTTGGAAACAATTAATATTAAAAGAAACAAGTCTTGACACCAATAGGTGCAAGACAATAAATTTCGGAAATGAAAAGTCGATATAAACTTATATATGACGTGATATAATCACGAACAAGAAAGTAACATGGTATATGATTACTTTGTAACGCAAGCTATGGGACTGGGGTCATAAACGCTTGTAAGCCTCGGGAAGGCAATGTGGGTATACATGAGCGATGGGGTACAAGGTAACCGGTGACTAATAAGTCGAACCGGCAAGACTGGTCAAGGTTAAATTTAAAATTTGAAAACTTGTTTAATATGCTTATCATTATATGATTAGCATGAAATAAATATGATGACAGACTCATATGACCGATTAGCCAGATAGTGACTCGCTCTAGTGAATTATAAAGAAGATGAATGCCAAATGGATTTGATGGCCTAGAAGGCCCTACACAAGAAAGGCGCACACGACAAGGCATATGACAACCTTTGACCAAAAGATTGAATGGCTTGAAAACAAAATATCAATCAGAAAAAGAGCAAGAAAGGAGTCGGACACCATTTGAGAGTCCGAAGGACATTGTTACATCTTCTTAGTAAGACTACTGAATAATTAAAATATGAGCAATGCTCAGTTGAAAACGAAACCAAGTCCATTGGGTTAAACCCAAGGAACTACGCAAGAAAGGTTTCGGGGACGAAACCTCTTTAAGGGGGGTAGACTTGTAACACCCCAAAAACGGGTTTGGTAATCAAACCACGTTAACATTAAAGAGCGGTAAATACGGTTAGTGGTAAAAGTGAAACCGTAAACACAAAAACTAGGAACAAATTAACCTAGTTAGTAACATGGAAATAGTAATAAAACAATGAGTGGTAGCTCTTTATAAATAAAACCTCAAACATGAGGGACCAAAAGGGGAAAGTTGGTTGAATATATAATTAAAAACAAAACACAACACACACAAAAGGTGTGTCTGTGTGTAACGACCAGGAGCAAGACAAATGGGGAAAAGCCTAGTTCGATCTCAAATCATCAAATTCGAGGTCAAATTTGGATCTTCAAATCATCCATGAACTAAATTATCAATCACATAGACTAGATGATCTTAAGGTATGTCGAAAATCTCAATTTGGTGATATTATAATTGTAGGTAGAATTCGTGGATTTCAATCCATGTACGAATATGAAAATTTAAGTAAGATAAGAGTTGTGTACTTGCTTAGGAACAAACCCTAAGTGAAAATTTTGAATAAATTGCCATGATTTGGGTGTTTGGATGAATTATCACATCTAGTTAAATAGGTTTTGATTATTTGATGAAATTGATGATATATGAGCATTATACTTCTATGTATGTGTAACATACTTGAACAAATTAGAGATTTGAGTAAGTGTTCATACATGACTTGATTGGGTTTTGTATGAGATGATAAAAATTGATGTTATGTTAATGTTAATAAGTGTATAAGATCATGTTATCTACTAGTTTGTATGTAGAACTTGATTATATTTGGTATTCGGATGAATGTCTAGTAATATGATGAAATGGGTTTTTACATAGAGATGAAAACCTTTAATCCTAGCATGATAAATGGATAAATTAGCATTGATAATCGAAAGCTAAGTTAATTTGCTGTTAACGATCGCTCGAACTTGTTTAAGTGAAAGAAATGACATGAACTTGGTTGAGAATTTAGATAAGAAAGTAGCCTAAAAATATTGCACGCCGGGTAATTGATAAATGCCTAAATGAGTCCGTTGAACTTAACTGCACGTTTGTAAATGTTAATAGGCAGTTGAATTTTAGAAGTCAAAGTGGCCTATAATATGATCAAATGGTAATTTTGATACAAAGTTCGTAAGGTGGGATAGTCTTGATAAATAATGATTAATCTAACCATCTTGCGAATGATAAAATGTAGTTAGACGCTTGACAAGCTAGGTGGGAGCTTGGGAGGAAGCGGGTCAAACGGGTCGAATATACGTGGAAAAGCATAATCGATTCTAAGGTAAGTGAAGCTTACATCTTTAAAATAGTGCTTATACTTATGTATTTGACTTAAAATAAGCGATTTGGTATTTGGAATGAGATTTCGAAATACGATGTTCCGACGCGAATCATTACGGGTCGGAACAAGTGAGAATGGTAATAAACTATAATTGATGGTAAAAAGGAAAAAACAGGTAAACATGGTAAAATGGTAATTCGGTCATGAGTTGACAAATAAATATTAAATTTTGGAAAGATAACCTATGGCGTAAGCCATAATGGGTCTAACGAATTAAGAAAAGACTTTATGTAATATGATCATACTGTGTAAATCAAGACAGATTAAATGGTGAGATGGTAAATAAAGCCATCTCATAATGATAAAATGGTCACATAGGCCAAACGGGTCAAATGGTGATGTCATCACCATTTGTCAATAATAGCTAATGATCGCTTGACGAGTTTTGTGCTCATAGGAAATAGCGTATGGTTCACGCTTCTATTAATTAGTAACTAATAGTGCAAGGCATTTAAACGGAACGCTATGACCCGAACCAGGTATGTGTAATGGGTCAAACTCTCATTGAGGATTTGAGGTCCAATGAAAGTTAAACGAGTCATGAACGAACATTGGATTACTTAAAGTAAGGTAAATCTTGTAATTTTGTAGACATTATGTTCTTAGGAACATAATGATTTTAAATAGGTTATGGTTAAAATGTGCACATTCAGTAAAAAAATAAGCTATTAAAAGTCTTTCGTCGTAAAAAATGGGCTAAAGTTGACCAAAACGCCCCCGAATGATAAAACAAGCAAACGGCCTCAAGGGTATTTAAAAATGAGTTTTATAATTTAGTAGACCATTTCGGTAGTGTAAAAGTGAAAAGCATAAACCTTTTGGTTTAGTGCCTCCTAACGGGTCATTTTCGTTAATAGCCAAACCGGGTGGTAAATTGGAATATGATGGTTATCCTATGAGAACCCATCATAGACGAACTCGGGATAATAGATAAATAATAGTTTTTAATGTGAAATGAAAGGCGTGAAAATATTATAGACGATATAAGCTTCAGTGCTTGAAGTCCATAACGGGTCAAAATGAATATGCGCATAAACCGAGTAAAGGTTGCGTAATTCATAAAAGTTATGAATCTGGGTTTGGGATATCTGATTAAATATGTAGGTAAAATTTTTACGGACGTTTAGAAACAAGTTTCAAGTGAAATGGATGAAAACTGAATAAGTTACGAAGTTTTCGTAACAAAAACGACAAACTTGAAATTTGCTGTGGCAGTCCACTGTAAGCTACGGTGGCCTACGGTAACCTACGGTAGACGGCTGCTGGTCGAATCAGACATGACCTGCCGTAAGTTACGGCATGTAGCCGTAGCTATGCAAATATGAATATAAAAGTATGTATATGCAAATAACGGGTTGCTGTATGCAAATCTGAATATAAAAGTATGTATATGCAAATATTGAGCTGCTGTATGCAAATCTAAATATTCAAGTATGTATATGCAAATATTGAACTGCTATATGCAAGAGTAAACATGGGTTGTAATATATCAAATGTAAATCAATGGTATGTGTTGATACAAAGATGTGGATTTTCAATACAAATGAGATTATGTCTTGCTATCGTAGCTTACGGTGGGTATCGACAAAAAATCTTGTTGTTTTGGCATTTTTGGCATTTGGGTTTAATTAGACAAGTTATATACTTGTTATAACTAACGTATTTCATGTTTTGTGGAATACAGGTTTGATTTCGAGGTGCCGGATGACGATCAAGCTCAATTAAGAACCGAACACGATCAAGTTAAAGCTTCTGTAATTTGTTTAGTCGTTATGAAATTATTAATCGTTAATATATTAAAATGTTATAAATTTTTAGAAGTTTTATGAAACTCGTAATTTAGTATGGACGTGTAAGCGTACATAAATCCGTGTATATGCGAAATTATCATAAATTTCAGTTTTTATGGTAAGGATCTTACATACAAGGTAGGCTTACAAGGCCCGAGTACTGTTTGCCTAGGCTGATTACTTCTCGAGTACTCTGAAATCTGATTCGGGAGTACTAGCGACTTTTTCGACCATGTATATTGAAACATACACACACACATACATACATACATACATACATACATACATACATACATACATACATACAT
Organism: Scalesia atractyloides; assembly: GCA_947069175.1. NCBI lineage: Eukaryota > Viridiplantae > Streptophyta > Magnoliopsida > Asterales > Asteraceae > Scalesia > Scalesia atractyloides. Next base: position 45,787,121 of record CAMTDV010000016.1, read on the forward strand.
ACATACATGCATATACATACGTACACTATTCATATCTCTGGATTACTAAATAGGCTTGCGTAAAAGAAATTACGTTGATGATACAAAAGTTATTTCATTGATCTTTAAAATGAAGTTGAAATCAGTATTGTTGACAAACTAATCCTCAATAGATGTCATGATTAATGAACCTATTCTAAGGATACTTGTCGAAGTTTTAACTGATTTTGCAAGCACTATGTTCATAAAGACATTTTATTTATAGAGTAAATTACAAGTTTAGTCCTTTATGTTTACACAAAATTGCAGGCGCTGTCATTTAGCACAAAAGTTGACAAGTTTTATACTTATTGTTCCAAAATTTTGCACGTTATTTCCTTTAGGCCAAAGCCAGTTAGATTTTTTGGTTAAATAAGGTCATGTGCCTTGCACATGAGGGCATTGTTGTCGTTTCATATCTTCAGGGACTATTGTGTAAAAAAACTTATGTTTAGGGACTAGTTTGTAATAAATTGAAAAAACAAATAAATATAATAGTTTATCTGTATCTCTCTACCTCTCTATCTCTCTCTACTGCCAACAACCACCACAAACCACCACCCTCCGTCATTTTCACATCACCATCACACCGCGACTCAAACCTCCGGCGACCTCCCTAACCCTCATAAACCCACACACAGTCTTCTCATTTCCCCTAATCTTCACCCGTCTAGTCTGCAAAACCAAATCATGCCCAAACCCATCATCCCCAATTCCCCCATCTTCCCATAAACCATTGCTCTGCCACCCAACCATACTTGCATGTGTGAACTCCGGTGGGTTCCACTACATCATCTTCATTTTGAGTACATACCTGGATGCATTTGTTGGGATGAATTCTTTTTGTATGGCTCTGAAACAGCATATTAAAGGTGGTTTGTCGTATAGGAAGTCGATTCCGTCATCGAATTCGTGTTCAGTTGGTTCAGACTGTCGTTTGGTTGTGCAGGTTAAGGGTTTGTAGTGGTTAGGGGTTTTTTCTCGCTCCGGTGAGGGGGGTGTTCGATGTTTTATATGTTGAAGATTGATATGGTTTTTGAAGAAGGATGGCATGGAAGGTGGATGGTGGAAAGTTGCAGTAGTCATCAATAGCTGCAAAGTATGCATTTTTCCCACCCACCCACTCTGCCTTCATAGATGGTGGAGGAGGGCGGTGGTGTTGAGATGGTTATTCCGAAGGTGACACGAAGGGTGGGTGTGGATGTGTTGAAGCTTAGAACTAAAAAAAGGGGAATGAGATTATGACAATTTATACTAAACATTCTAAAGCTAATGCTACCCTTTTGTATTCTCATATGTACTAATTTGGTTTAGATGTTTGAGTATTTTGTGAGTTTGGTGTGATATTTGATTTGGGTCATATGTATTCTCATGGTATTCTAGGATTATTGTTCATATGCTTCTTTTTTTGTCGAATTGAGTCTTCGAATTGGTATGTTGTAGATCTTTTCACAATATGCTAGCTGAAAAATAATCGTTATTGTTCATATGTTGTACAATTTGGGAGCAATCATACTGTAGAAACTTGGCGTGAATTGTCAGCACATGAAGCGTGGAAGCAATCACACTGCAGAAAGGAAGTCGGCCATTGGATAAAGATCTAGGTTATAGCAGTTCCAAGTTTTGGACGTTGATTCGGAAGGGGACACTCAAGAAGAAAATCTTGTATGGGTTGATGATAGGGCAGAGGAGACTTGGGTAAGTCAATTGATATTTAAATCTAAACAATGTATTTCAAAACAAAAAACACGAAGTTTATTACAATGAAATTTGTATTAGTATATGTGTTTATCCCATTAGGTTAAATATGAAGGTTTTCTTGTGGAGAAGTACGGGAAAGAACGTAGTAAACATCCAAAATTTGACAAAGACTTGTGGTCACGAGTATTGGGTAAGAATAAAGGAAAAGTGTACGGGTTAGGCAATGTTAGTGACCCGTGTGTACATAACAGAGAAGACCCTGGGGTATTTTTAATGCTTTTAGACTAATAATTATTGGCATTTGTATCGTTTCCCACTGTTATTATGTTTGTTTGGTTTGTGATGTTTGTTTTTTATTGTTAGGTTTGATGGTCTTAAATTAGTGAGAATGTTAAGGAATTTAATATTGATTTGATTACACCTTCTTTACGGGTTATTTCATACAAAAAGGTATAATTTCCTTCTTAATTTGTAAACAAACTGGAACATGCTATTTAGCATCTAGCACTTGAATTGTAGCTCACAATTGTATTTTGTTTTCTTTGCAACCAACTTGACCCAATATTACTTTTCGTTAATTCCAATTTCTTGATTCTATTCATTGGTTGTTTTGTAGATTGAGAAGTTGAATTTAGTTATTAAGAAGCTTGTTAAAGAAAAGGATGAAGAAAAAAAAGGTTCAATGGAATTATTGCGGGGTTGTTGGCTGAAAAAGAAAAATAAAGTGGATAAAGATACTATGCTTGATAGGATGTCACATATTGAAGCTATGTTAACAGCTGCAGTTCGAAGATAGGCTATAAACACTTGATTTTGACTGTTTCGATGTTTATCTTATTAGGATAATTTTAGTTATTTTATTTTTAGTTGGTATTTTTTATATGCTTTTGAAAACGAGATGTTTTATATAATTTTGGAATTTCATTAGACTTTTTTTTATATCATTTGTAGTTTTATTGATATGTAATTTTGATGAAAACAACAGGGAGAAAAAGAAATCTGAATTAAAACCAATATTCCAAACCAAACCAATATTCCAGTAATCAGTAAATGGTAGCAACTCAGTCACAAATTGTGTAAAAAATGGTGGCTAAATGGTATCAAAACGTGCAAAACCGGTGGCTAAATGTTATGAAATTGTGTATAAAATGGTGGCAATATCGATGGCTAAATGTATCAAAACGTGCGGTATCTAAATGGTCGCAATATCAGTGGCTAAATGGTATGAACGCATCACAAGTCGGTGGCAAACTCGGTGACAAACAAGGCGGAGCGTAGCAAACATGAAACGGTGGAAAATAATTTTGACCAGTTTTGTGGTGGCAAAAATTTGTTAGCAAAATATAAAAATGGTGGCTATTTGGTGGCATTAGGGCAATTAACACGGGTGTTTTTGTCACTGTATTTTCGGTGGCAAACTGGTGACACAAGGAAATTGCTACCATTTTGTGCCCGAAAATTACATGGCAAAAACCTTGTTTTCTAGTAGTGATATCCAAGTTATCATTTGTGATCTAGTCAGGCATGCTACTCTAGTCAACAAATTTATGTGTGAAGAAACCTAGATGATTTTTTTTCTGGTGCAGGACAACCAGTAGTTTGAGAAACTACTGGTGAAGTAGCCTGTGAGTGTAAAGGTAACTGAGCTTGTGATTGAGGTGTGTGAACTTGAACAAGTTGATACTAAGGTGGCCTACTATCATATTGATATGTCATTTTGACAGGTCTATGTGCCAAGTGTGCAGAGTATTGTGTGGTAGGTCTAGGGGTATTTTGGTGATGATAATATTGAAAATTTGAAAACTGATCAGCAGTTGATTGACATGCCACAATTGGTAAAGTATTTTTTGCAGAATTTATGCATTCTCTAGTAACGTGTCCTAACCTATGACATTTAAAGCACTCAACCCTGAATTTATCTTTCTTGAATTTAGCCCTACCGTTTAATCCAGGAAACTTCCTACAAGTTTTATTATAAAACTTATTTAACTTGATAATAATGCAAGCAGGTCATAGAGATCAAACTCTTCCTAGGCAATTGGATCCATGGGTCTTTGATCATGCATCGTTAAGGCATAGTTAGAGTTTTCAAGTTGTGATGTGTTGTTTGAGAATTAAAACCAGTAGTTATGTCAAAGACATTATCATAACACTGTTCATTTACTTTGTTTGATCATCAGTAGTTTTTTCTGATGACATCAGGTTTCGTTTCTCGTCAAGGTCTCTCTCATAAGTGAGAAGTTTGCCATGAAGCTGTGTTAGAGCGATCTATTTAAAACCATATGAGTTTCTTAACACATATTTAGTTTTATCCCATTTATCAGGGAGAGATCTCATAAATCTGTGACTCGGAGTAGAGTTTGTGAACGTTCGACGTTCGATCTGCAAGCCTTAGCTCATTGACCAAGCAATTAAACTGTTTAAATTGTTGAGTTAGTGATTCTCCTTTGATATGAAAGAATGTTTCATATTGTTGGTTTAAAATTTCTCTGTTATTCTATTGAACCTCATCTGTACCACCGAATCGTTCGTTCAAAGCATCCCACAACTCTTTGGCATTCTCATAATGGAGCAATCTAACATAGATTTCGTTGGGTAAGGCCATGGCCAATATCCCAAATGCCTTAGTATCGAGTTCCAATTTTTGGAATCCTGCTCAAAGTAGTCCATGGGCTTCTTAGGAATACTAACATCGGTTGTTAGGTACTCGGAACAGAGGGCACATGAGGGCCATATACCACTAATCTCCAGCAACAAGTGTTCTATTGTGACAGGTCGTGAGTCATTCTTTGTAACTAGATTTTTCTACTACATATTTGTACTGGATTTTTGTGTTGATTTTTTAATGTATTGGATTTTTTGTGCTATATTTTTTGTGTTGAATTTTTTTTGTGCTAAATATTTTGTGTTGGGATTTTTTTATGCTGGATTTTTTGTACTTGATTTTTTTGTACTAAATTTTTTGTGTTATTTTTTTGCAATTCTTTTTTGTATTGTATTTAACTAGGGTTTTTAACCTAATAATAATATAATATATATCAATGTTTTATATAGCCTTAAATCAAACATATTACATATTGAACATGACCCATAAGGTTATACACCGGGTTTTTAACCTAATAATATATTGTATATCAATGTTTTATATATGCATTAAATCAAATATATTACAGAGGGACGAATTTAGAAATTATGGCTAAATCAAAACCGTAAATCTACATACGTTAATCCAGAATGCATCAAAAGGAAAGATCTCGGATTCATATTTTGTTGGAATCAATCATATTTTGTTGGAATCAAGGGTGTGAAGAAAGCGAGTCGGCTTTTGCAAAAGACGACGATATTGTAACATACGGAAAAACATGGATGGCGGAAATAGGCGGTAATGTGAAAGTTAAGTTGGTATTGACGACGTTAATGTGAAGTTAAGTTGCTTTTTGCATTAGTATATAATTTGGGAAAACAAAAGGGTGAGAGTTTGTGTTATATGACCAAAATACCATTCTATCCTACTTATAAGGAGTGTCACATGTCCTCTCCACAATCTTTTTTAGAATACTTTGGAAAGCCTACTTTTTAGTCGATCATTCCATTATATTTGTAGCGGAGGGTTCAAATGAGAAATTTTTTTGTAAGAATAAAAAAGAAGAAATTTCAACCAACAAGAATCCGTCATTTTACTTCATTTAGTTTTTGTATTTAATATTAGTGTAAGGGTATATTGGTAAACTTAGATAAATCATTAATTGATAGTTTTCCTTTTTAATAGCTAACTACATTAAATATGAAACTTATTTTTCAAAACGTATATTTTTTCAAAGAAGAAAAAAAAATATTCAAATTGTAGGATAAATTACGAGGTGTGTAGAATGAATTACAAGCTGCGTAACATGAATTTCAATATGTGTATGATAAATTTCAAAACGTGTAGGATAAATCTTGATGTGTATAGGCAAAAAATTTAGTGTAGGCAAAAATTTTAGTGTGGATGATAATAATCTGTATAACTAATTAATTAGTCAAAGATAATAATAAATGAAATGAGAAAAAACTATTTAATATTTTACAATTGTATCTTTTTTTCCTCAATTTAATTTCTCAAATGAAACCCCTCTATCTATCTATCTTCTCTCTCTCTCTCTATATATATTCTTAGATATTATATATATATATATATTATAATATAGATGATGGATCATAAGAAAACCCATCTTAATGAGAAAACAAAAAAACTCTATCAAAACCACTAAGAATTAAGGGTATGAGACTTTAATGAAGGAGGGGTAAAATTGAAAAAATATATTTTTTAATTTTAAAACATTTTTTATTTCTACACACGTTATCATTTTTTTTAAATGGCACCATAAGATTACAATTTTTTTATCTTTCATTTGAGTATATTAGAGCATATTTTTATGACATAACGTGTGGTACTTTTTTCATACTACTATTTATTACTACACATGTACAACATTATGAAAACCTAAATCCCGACCCCCACCCACACACCCAAAAGCCTAACCAACCCACTCCCCCAAACCCTCACCCCACGTCCAATATAAATAAATAAAAAACCTAGAAGCTAAACCATAAACTTAAACCCTCAAAAACCTAACTTGCCCCCCACCTAAAAACTAAACCTGAAATCTACCCCCCTCAAAATACCTAACCCTAAAAGCTAAACTAAACCCAAAACCTAAACCTTAAGGGCCAAATTACATGTTATGTTGCATATGTGCACTCTTATAGTGGTAGTATTGAAAAAAAATCGAACATGTTAAATCTTTGGTTTGTGTCAAAAAAATATGCTCGAATATACTCGAATGAAAAATAAGAAAATTTGTGATCTTATGGTGCAATTATTTTTAAATAATAACATATGAAGAAGACAAAATATTTGAAAAGTTATACATTTTATTTCAATTTTGCCCCTACTTCATTAAAATCCCTCCCTCCTCATTTTTAGTGGTTTTGAGTGTGTTTTTTAGTTTTCTCATGATTCTCTCCCTATATATAGGGTAGGGTTCATGCGAGAACCACCTTTATTTTCAGAACCACGAAAACCAGTGTGAACACAACAAATAAACCCACTACACCACAACCCAAAATCTAAATACCCATCCCACCCAAAAACCTAACCCCCCCACCCCCACCCCCCCCCCCCCCCCCCTAACAAAAAAAAACAAAACTATACACCTCACCAAAAAACCCCTAAAAAATCTAAAAAAAGCTAACCCCACCCCCTCCCCAAAAAAAAAACGTAAAAAAATCTAACCCCCCACCCCCACTGCCCAAAAACCTAACCGCCCTCCCCCACCCAAGATAAATGCTAAAAACTAAACCATAAACATCCCAAAAAACCTTAAAAAATCTAAAAAACACACAATTCTTTTGAATATTTTTTATAGAATACTTTTCGTCATAAAAAAATTATTTTTTATGACGAAAAGTAGCGCTTTTTTATAGAAAATATTAAAAGAAAATTTGTGTGTTTTTAAGATTTTTTTAGGTATTTTTGTTGTGTTCACATTGGTTCTCTTCAATAAAAGGTGGTTCTAATATATATATATTATATATATATATATATATATATATATATAATAGGGAGATGATCATGAGAAAACTAGATATAAATGAGAAAACTAGAAAATTAACTAAAAAAGCAAAAAAAAAAATGCATAAAAAACATACAATTTCTTTTACAATTTTATGATAAAAAATCGATGCATTTTATGTATAAAAAACTTTTTTTTCAAAAAAAAACAAACTTGTACTGCACATGTGCATTAATGTGTACTATACATGTGCATTATATGTTTACGTTGCAAATGTGCATTATATGCTTTTTTTTATTTTTTATAAAAAAAGTTTTTTATATAATATATGTAGCGAATTTTAATAAAAAATCAAAAAAAAATTGACATGTTTTTTTTTGGCTTTTTAGTTAGTTTTTGGTTTCTCATTTAAACTAGTTTTCTCATGATCCATCCCCTATATATATATATATATATATATATATAGGACAAGGATCCGTTAGGTACCACCCTTTATTCGGAGAACCACAAGAACCAGTGTGAACACAAACAGTAATATGTAAAAAAATCCAAAAAAAATACCAATTTTTTTTAAATATTTTTTTGAAAAACTCGCTACATTTACTCAACACTAAAAAAATTAAAAACAAATTGAGTACCAACTATCCATGCACATGTGCATTTTCATCATTTATTTGACAAATTCCGTAATACATTACAAACATTAGACAATTGTACTTTCATTTACACTACCATGTATAACACACTACTTTTTACGTTACCAATATTAGCAATGCATATGTGCATCTATATATATCAACATGAAATAAGGTGTTTTTTGTACATTAATTTGAATACATTTTCTCTTTTATCTATTATACCATTCATAATACACTATCATGCACATGTGCATTTTCATCATTTCTTTGACAAATTCCATAATACATTACAAACATTAGACAATTGTACTTTCATTTACACTACCATGTGTAATACACTACTTTTTACGTTACCAATATAAGAAAGGCACATGTGCATCTATATGTATCAACATGAAATAAGGTGTTTTGGTACACTACTTTGAATACACTTTCTCTTTCATCTATTATACCATCCATAATACACTTCCATTACCTCCTACCATCCATAATAAAATACTATTACCTCCTACCATTTATAATACAATACCAATACCAATATTTTCACTTTATTACATGTATATCAACAGCGTTTATACCATCCAATCAACATATTACATCATAAAGTGACAACTATAATAAACCCATCAACCAATAGATATAACTAACCAAAAAACATATATGAGCCTACTTCATCATTCAAAATCACAAACTTTTTGTACCAAAACATGGTATATAATTGTTATACATAATGATGCACATATGCATTTGATGTAAAATTGAGTGTATTATGGATGATATTGTAAATTAAAGTGCAATTATCTACTACTTATAACGTATTACTGAATTTGTCGAAGTTATGATACATATGCACATGTTCATGGATAACTGTTACTCGAAAAAAAAAATTTTAATTTTTTTTGGTAACGAAATATAACGATTTTTATTAAAAAAATATTAAAAAAATAAAAAAAAATTTGAGTGCTTTTTTGTTTTTTTTTAGATTTTATTTTGCAATAAAGGTGGTTCTCGCGGTTCTCGCATGAACCTTACCATAGGGATCCTAAGAAAAGTCTACCCTAGTTGAGAAACTTGAGAAGCATTTTGGATCACATTTCCTAAAGCTTTTCGTAATATACACATATGTATAGTTTAAAACTGACTATATACATATGTGTATATGTGTATACATATATGTATATGGACAATTTTAAACAATACATATGTGTATATTACTAAAAGCTTTTAGAAAATGTGTGGTCCAGAATACTTCTCAAATTTCTCAATTAGGCTAGTATTTCTCACATGATCCTAACTATATATATATTATATATATATATATATATATATATATATATATATATATATATATATAAAACATGGTGGTTTGATATTTTACACACCTAAACATCTATTTACACATGGCTCAGTTAACACATTGTTAAACAACTAAGCACCAATATACGTGTGATGTTTTAAATCTACATGCCAATTCGCGCATGATGTTTTACACCTGGATGCCGATTTACAGATTGGCGCTAATTTACACATGAACTTTATGTTTGGATGTCAATTTGCATACGGTGTTTGATACCTGAGTTGTTATTTTCTTTTAACATAACAATACTAGGATGAAATTAAAGAAGAAAAGTGGTCAACATTACGATTTAATTTAAAAGAAACATATAATAAACTATTAACATTTATATGATAAAGTTAACAATAATGATATTCTTATTTTACTCTTTATCATTTGTGATATATGAGTGGGGGTTAGGTCCAAATGACAAAGCCAATGTACTTAATGTGTTGCACTTCTTAAAGTCAAGGTTTCGAGCCCTTAAAGGAGGATTGGTGCAAAATGTGTTGTTAAAAAGTTGTGATATGTGTCATGCTATAGGTCTTCTTACCCTTTTTAAAACAATCATACTTTACACACAATGCATGTATGTATGAGTTAATTATTTACCAAGTAATTAACGTGTGCTAATGAGTGCTAGCTTTTTTGATAGACTTTTTATTTGTTAGTTGGAGGTTTTGAGTTTAATTCCATGCAAGAATGATAAATTGGTGTAATTTAGTAGCTAGTAGGAGTTATGTACATTAACCATTTTAAAAAAATAAAAAGAAAAATTAAGGTGTGAAGTCTGAGTTGGTAGGTATTAGTTGAACGCGAGTGTAGTCTGAGATATTTGAAATAAATTAAACCGTAAACGGGGTATCACTCAACTCGAATACCAGGATAAGGATGAAATGAATTATAAACTAAAAGGAATAATTTAGTTCAATTTGGTTTGGTAAGGTAAGCCATCAGTCCACCATACCATCACCTATCAAGTATCAACTTGCCACTTGAGTTTTGTTTTCTAGAATGGGAATCATTCGATTGGTGTGCAACTTAAATAAATAGATACTCTTAAAATCCACGTAATCACCGAATTCACAAGTAATCATTCACATAAAATAATTCAGACAGGATTAAAATAACGGAATGTATAATGAAATAATTCAGATTGCATTAACTATTGGCTTATATATAAGAATATGATGTTCAGTGGGTGTCCACAAAAAAATTAGTGACAAACCAAGCTAACTATGTATATGATCTAGAAGAGAAATATAAACACAAAAGTGATACATATACTTTTTTTTTTTGCTATATAATCTAGAAGAGAAATATAAACACAAAAGTGATACATGTACTTTTTAAAGGAAAAATAATATTATGATCTAGAAGAGAAATGTAAACAAAAAGTGATGTATATACTTTTTGAAGGAAAAATAATATTGTTTTAAATTTTAAAATATTATGTCTTACATCATTTTATATGATAAATATAAAATTTGAAAGATTTAGATCATGGAAACTATGGTTAATAGAAAAAAAATCATCTATTATTGAGCAGCTAGTGAATTTATAAGAATATATGCATGATTATGACGCCAATGAATTTTTCTATAAAATAATGAATAGGAATCAAATCCAAATGTGTTCCCAAGCTTTTGGAGAATGCATGTTTGAAAAGTTTTACAACGAGTAATAATGGTTTTAGAAAAAATATTATTTTGAAAATAGTGGAACCTTAAATTAATTGTTTATAGTCCATAGGCCTAACGGGTGTTTCCAAGTTGGTTTAGATATTGGTAAACATTAATTGCTTCGGGAAGTCGCTAGTTGTTTAACGGTTACTGGGCCGGCTGGATTGGGCCAAACCATTTTTTTGTCCTCCACTGCAGTGTAGTGGTTGTTCTCATTTCGGTGAAGGCTTGGCTCGGGTTTTTACCCGGGTTCGAGTCCAAGGGGGGACGCAGTTTTACCTATTTCGTGGGGTTTCTGCGCATCAGGGGTGTGCTACGCTTTCTAGCGGTGGTCGAGTAGTCGGTCTTTGGACATAGCTCCGAAAGGGTGGGTTTACACGTGGAAAACAGTTAGCCGTTCAAAAAAAATGTAAAAGCAACGTTGCCGTTAAGTCTAAATTTACTCCTCTTTGACTTCGGAAACTCTCTCTCCCAATTATTCTATTGTTTCTGAGATTTGATTTTTCCTTCAACGACAAAACTTACATACAAATCTAATTCTAAATCCACCAAATACTCACTTCGTAACACTTTGATAAAGATAAAAACATGATGTAACTTGAGAAGTTTAAGTCGTTTAACTTATAAACTGACTCACTAAACTATTTAAAACTGGAATAAATATACATATATAAGGGCACACAGAGTGGAGATCAAGAAGCTTGTGGGTGTGCGGCCCCATTGGGGAACATCATCCCTTGTGCGGCTGCGGAAATTTAGTGAGAAGATTTGGGTGGCTTCCCTAACTGTTTGCTCGAGTTGGTCATTTTCATTCACACACGCAAACACACGTATGTGCGCGTGTATGTGTTCTTGTGATTTTTTATGGTTTTTGTTGAACTCTCTAATTTTTAAAGTTTGGTAAGTTAGTGTACATGAGGAGGTGGCGCTCAAGTGTGCGGATGTTTGATGTGTGTGAAATAACACATGGTAGTCTATGCTAAATTTCCCATATTTGTAGTTGTTTTATTGCGAATTCACTGTTGGTGCATATAGTGTTTGTAGTCGTTTTCGTAGTGTCTAGATCTTTGTATAAGTCGTCTATGTGTTAGTGTTTAAGTTAGGACAAAGTTTATACAAGATGTAATCCAATCAAATGAATCATTCGATAGGAATGTTAGTTGTATGAGTCTTTAAACTTATGGCCCTTTCGTTTGTAAGGCTCAGTCGGATGGCTCATTCGTTTGAAAGTCCAGTCGACTGGATTTTGCCTATAAAAGGACATGCTCATCCGACTGAATCTAACTTTTTCCATTTGTCTACTTTTTTCAGATTTATCACGTGTAAAAAACTTTGTTCGATTTTAATCAGAACCCAGAAAACGTTTATTTACATCATGTGGACAATATCATAGCTTGTATTACGAATTTCGTCAGTGTACATGTGAAAAACGTAGAATTCAAGGTGACTAACGTGAAAACGTAAGATCAAGATCTGTTTAAGGGAATTTCAAGTGGTATTAGAGCATTAGGCTCGATTCTACAAAGATATTGTGTGAAATTGGACAACCAGTTGCAAGAATTTGGGGTGAGAATGGCTTGGATTTGACAAAAACCCATTAGTGTGTATCCGAAACTGTTTTGGACCTAATCGAATTGGATTTTGTGGTTGTCTTGTGAAATTGACCGTCGATTGTGTTTAGAAATAGTTAAACAATAAAAACGAACCGTAATTTCACCTAAATCAGCTGAAAATGTTGAAATTCGATTTTCTGGTGTGAATAGTTGTGGTCAGAAGTATGCAATAACCCGTAACCGTTTTTCAATCACAAGGCTCATTCGGTTGAAAAGTTTTAACAAATGAAACCAGAATTTGCCATGTGTCAAATGATTTAAGACATCCATTTTAAACCCCAAATGATTGAACCACTCGTTTAATTGTTTAATGGACTCAACCACTCATCCTAAGCACTTGAAAGTATCCTAAGTATAATTCATCCCAAGTGAAGTCGACAACCCAAAGAAACACTTTTTGTGCTCTTGATATTCTCTACTTATTCTCTGTCACTTGCTTTTATTTTCTTACGTAAGCTTTACCACAAACAATAGTAACCTAGTTAATTGTGTGTGTTTAGTCTAAGTAATCATCATTTCTTATAAATTTAAAACTAGATAAACGTTTCTAAAAGTTATTATGTTAACTCACCTAATCGTGCTAGGGTTATTAAATTAACTATACCTAAACCACACGTCATCACATATTTATGTTGTTTCACAAAAAACATGCGATGCCTGAGCTATATGCTTATGTGTTTTTATTTAAAATGTGATTCTGGAGTCTTGTTTGTTGGTAGTCCCTATCGAGGGCAGGGACGAGTCTTTGATGTGGGAGATTGTTGTGTCGAGGTGACATAAGCCTATACAAGTGGACAATTTTTGTGTCGAGGCGAAGTTGTGTCAAGTATGGTAGATAGTAGCTACCTTGAGGTGGTGATAAGTCTAGTGATGTAGACAGATGTTGCATTGAGGTGACAATGTATCAAAGTTGTAAGCAATCATTATGGCGAGGCGACACTGTGCCTAGGGTGGTCGAGTACCCAACTTTTGAGTAGTTTTTTAAATGCCTGTTTTGGAAATTTAAACTGAAATTTCAAAGTTATTGATAAATTTGTGTTTTATTACTCTATTTTATATAAAAAATCTTGACCTCAAGTATTTGATTTACTCATTTCATTGAACTCACTCAATGTTGCTGATAACTCATTTTACGTGTGTGTCTGGTTAGTGATGTGGACACTTAAGATGGCGATTCGATGGCAATTGTTGATTTGGTTACCCGACACTTTTACAGACATTGGTATTTTTGTGTTAAACTTGTGTTGACATTTGGAATTTTGAGTTGAAATTTTGATGTTTTACATTTTTATGTTAGACATCCGATGTGTTTGGTTTAATTTCTAGTCTATAACTACACGTTAAATCATAAAACTAGATAGTACAGTTCTTGGATTTGGGGCCTTACAAAATGTGGCGAGAGTTTATCAAAAAAAGCCTCATACTACACCTTATCCTTGTACTTCAACCCGATTAAGAATTACACCAAAAACCAGTTATCGATCTAGACCGTGTTCTCCTTTCTTAAGTATGCAAGCTGATACGGGTCCGGATGATCTTTCAATTTCAGCCCCATCCTTTTAAACACCACAAGATATACGCGTTTTTAAAACTACCAGTGTTGAAGATTTCCATGCGTCTTCCATACGTCTTCATAATCCAGAAGAGGTTGTTCGTCCACCATACATCTTCATAATCACTACCCATATGGCAGAAACTAAGTATTCCCGGAGAAACCAAAGCTTCCCATGATCTAGCCCTATGATCTCATTAGTCACCTCTTTACCCCTAACTCACTATATTCATCATAAACTAGGTGAGTGTCATCAAGGAGGGGGACTAACTATTCGTTAGGACACTCTTGGGACTAATTCTCAACTTCATTGCATTTGTAACACCTAATAATCTGCCCCAACGAAGGCCCCACACACGTCGGGTTGCGTTAGTAATATCGCCTCTATTATCAGCAATTCGAGGGGTCCTTGTTGGTAGTGTTGAAGTCACAGCTCACGCCCTTGTTGTGGCCTTTTCTCTTGTGACTTTGCTTTTTTCCTTTTGTTGTTTTTTCCACATTTAGTGCCAACATACACACACCACTGTAGGTCTAATACTGCTTAGCTGAACTACCATTGAGATCACGGGTTTTAGTGTTGCCGAAGACCTCTCAGCCATATATTTTTCCTCTTAATCGGCGACGTAACACATGCATAATCAGTCAAATGGACATATAAACTCCTCAATTGTCATCATACTCTACGTAACCTGATGATAATCCAATAAGACTTCTTATTGATGATTAGGCGATAAGAATTTCCAACTTAACATCTTATTCATCTTAGCCCCCGACTTAACCCATAACTTACCATCACTTTGTTGCCTCCTTTTACTTGTTCACACCAAAGAGAAGTTGACTTTTTCAGTTGGACACTACCTTGACTTTCAACCGATCGGGAATTTTCTTTGAGTTCAATAAACATGTTCGGCAATGCTTATCAAATCAATGAATTAATTATCTAGAACAGTCCCATCAAAATATGTAGTGGCAGAACCAGAACATTTTTGTTGGGGGGTCACAATAGTTTTTGTTAGCTTTATGTTTCTATAATAGAAATTGATTTTTTGACAAGTATATATAAAAAGAGCACAAACAAAGTGCATTTAGCTTAATGGTATCTTGGTGGTGTGTAAATTGGTGCCCCTCCCCTAAATGTCGATGATTTGAGTCTCGTGAATTAAAGTTATAAGTAAAATAGATGGGTATGCTAGTTGCTGCTTAAAAAATATAAAAGAGTAAAAGTATTAATATAGTTGGTAATTATAGCCTTAAATGTTTTCTATTTTGAAACCATTAAAACTAATTTGTTTTGTAATTAATAAAAGCATATTTTGAATGGAGTACAAATAACATCATAAAACTTACATTATATAAAGTAATTTGTAATACATACATACATGCAATATCTAAATTAAACAAAAAAGTAACGAAGTTAAAAAAATTATTAAAACATAGGATACTTAATATAGAAAACTTACGAGAAAAATATAATGTTCTAAATCTTACTATTTTACTTGAACTTATTATTATATTAATAATTAATAAATGGATAGCTTGATTAATAAGTAAACATGTAAACAACCAATTAAAAATAAATTAGGTCTATCATGACAACCTACTTACAACATCAAGGACTGTTAGGAAAAATGTTAAAACATTAAGGGTTAGGTTGCAAATTCGTACATTATTTGTCATCTTCACTTCTCCCCTTTTTACATACAGGCCTTATCCTTTCCACACCCCAAATAGAGCAAAGCAACCAAAGCATAACCTCCAGTTTCATCTTCGTTTCATCTCCTTTCATAACCAACAAAAGGCTAATCACAAAAATTTGAGAGGGTCAAACTAACCTAAAGCTACAGCTACAGTATTTACCCATTATTAGTCTACATTTTGGTTTGCCGGAGGGTTGGCCGGAGGGTCAACGGACCCCCCGGACCCCCCTTTGGTTCCGCCGATGAAAATATGGAATCTTCACCTTTACCCTAAACCTCAAAGCAGGTTGTCTCTAGGAAGGGCCCAAGCATTCTTAAGCAACACCCAAAAAGGGTTCCCCTCTATATCGTAATCATCCTCACCTACGATGTCACTTTCTGTATCATCCACCTGATCCTAATGTTGCCTTAACTTCCCAATTCTTTCTTGCAACCATGGGATCTCTTCATCATGTTGGTCAGGATCGTTCCTTTCATTGCCTTCTTAGATCATTCTAAGCAAATGTGGGTAGCCTCTTCCACGTTTATCGCTTTTTATTAGCGTAGCTTTGATACCACTTGATGCAAACAAAAGCACAAACATATGTAATCAAGAAACCAAGAAATAACTAAACAATCCTATCTGAATGCTTCAAAGTCGAAAGTTTTAATCGATAATGTCAATAATAAAAATATTCAAAGTCCAACAAAACCATAAACCCAACTCCCAATGTAAGTAGAGTTACAGTCCAAACAAAGAAAAAAACAATCAATTTAAAATCTATAATTTAAAACAATTAATATATAAAACAAGATAATCCAAACACCCTTCCTTGTGTCTTCTTCTTGCTCGTTGTCGCCACCATCCACTAGACTCCCCTCCACGCCTAATCCTATTATCAAGTCTATCCTTGAGCCCAAACCATGACCAAGTCCACCCTAGAGCCTAAACCCTTGACGATCCCACAACCTTCAAGGATTCTCGTTGAAGATCTTACATCAACCATATTTTTATATGTTTTTAAGTTTCTGGATGCTCTTTTAAATTGTTTACTATCACATCAAGTGATACTTTTTTAAGCGGCAAAGCTTGAACCTAGTCTATAGACCAATAAACCTAAATTATTCTCCTTTGCCTATTGATTTACTTTATTTAGTGGCCACATACTTTCTTAATACACCTCACCCGATTTTACTCTTTGGGATACGTGGGGCCTCTCTCTATATGTATATAGAGGAGAGTTATGCAACTTAGATCAATAATTTATTTGGGAGTAAGCATAGTTTATCATTATGTACAGAGGAGAGTTTATGTAACTTAGATCAATAATTTATCTAGGATTAAGCATATTTTATCATAAATGAGTAGTAGATCAATGTTGATCACCCATTAATACGATTAACTGAACTATGTTATCAAAAACTAAATGTTTTACAAACATCGAGTTTGATATCGAAACACAATTTAGCGTAACCTGAAAGCATTTTAGTTACACAATAATATATTTGAGTAGGGAGGTTTCAATAGTGTGGTTGTGCTAACGTGCACCGCGTAGCTTTGCTAACATGCATCGACTATTAATTTTTCTTCTACTAGCAATTTATGTTTTACACCGTCCACTTGAGTACTTATTTTATATGTTTTTATTATTTAACTATTATAAAATAATAATACATCCCTTAAACTTTAATAAATTTATATTTTAACCCGTTCACATTACAATCACTGAATTTTCATAGTGAATTTTAATAATGTTATTTGTATCCACATGTTAATTAACTTTTCTTTTATTTTCCTTATTTTCTTTTGAGTTAAATGCTTGGTTGGTCTCTGTGGTTTGCAAATCTTGCAGACTTTGTCCCAGTGGTTTACTAATTACACACTTGGTCCCAGTAGTTTCAAATTTTGCACTCGGGTGATCCTTCCCACTAACCTTTGTTAGATTTCTCAGTTAAGTATATGCAAAATTACTATTATACCCCTCGTCTTCTTCATCCTTTCTCTGCTACCACCTGCAACTACTCTGCTACCACTACCCTCACCCTCGCCGCCTTTCACCGCCATCTTCCTCATCAAAAACCCTAATTAAAAACAGAGTCCAAAACAGAGACAATAAAAGTTTCATAATCGAACCTTCGTGCCGCCATCAATGGAATTGGCTGCACACAACTTCACATAAACATCCTTTTTACAACAATTCAAACCCAACTCATTACAATCAAACACCCTCGAAAGCACCAACTCATAGTTTTTCGGAAATTTTCGATTCCCTGTGACATTGACTCGATCGCCTGAGCCGAAACCGTGCTCCTCGACTCCAACTTCTCGACCTCTTTCTTCTTTTTCTCAATCTTCACATAATCACCTCTCTTCAACTCCATCTTCCTCAGCTGTTCCGTCTTCTTCTCATGCTCAATTTTCAAACTCTCCGCATTCTGCAAAACCAACCACCACTCAACAACACTTAACACAAAAATCGCCACATTCACAACAGATCACATGACCATAACAACATTACCTTAACCTCATCATATAGCTTCTTCTCCCATTCATAAAGCCTTACAACCGTCGAACAATGGCTGCCCTGGATGCCCATCCCATCAACTGCCCCAATGCCTGCGATTCCGTTGCAATCGAACTTCACCAACCCGTTGAACCGCTGGCTCGAGTTCCACGAACAGAAAAACCAGTTTGGCCCAACAACTAATTTCGAGAATTCTGCAAACAATTGAAACAAATTTCAGATCTAAACGAACTGCAAGCTACCGGTTAGATAGATGCGGCAAAGCAAATAAGAAATCAGCGATGGAAACAAACGCCGCCGAAAAACCTGCAACTTGCCGGAGCGCCGGAGAAGACGACTGAAGCCGCCGAGAATACCCCCTCAACACCCCTTCGTTTCGGTGTACCTCCTTCTTCTAACCTTTCCGGTGATTGTTGCAGTGGTGTTGGTCAGTTGACGGTGGAGGTGGTGGTGGGTTTAAGGTGGATGTGGAGGTTGCAGGTTTGTGAATGAGGGTAATATAGTAATTTTGCATATACTTAACTGAGAAATCTAACAAAGGTTAGTGGTAAGGACCAACCGAGTGCAAAATTTGAAACTACTGGGACCAAGTGTGTAATTAGTGAACCACTGGGACCAAGTCTGCAAGATTTGCAAACCACAGGGACCAACCAAGCATTTAACTCTTTTCTTTTATATTTTACTTTTTAATACATGTAATTCCTTTTTTTAGTTTCTTTTTTTTTCTTCTTTATAATTCAGTTTAACTTTTATGTTAAAATGTATTTACTAAATCTTGTAACTTGCTTATTTTTATTGTCGTTTAAACGTGAATTTGCTTATTTTTTTAGTTTCTTTGACATTCATTTTTAACTCAGTGAATAATAATGTACAAACATTTGAAACCAACCATACATATTTTCCACCAGATCTACAACCCCAATGTGAATTCCCGTCAAATCTCACAGAGTAGTGCGAAAATATCGCTGGCTGTCGAGATGCACAGGTTTTCTACCACCCAGGTATAAAATAAAACAAGAGTTTTCATACTACTTTAAGTATTTTATTTCAGTTTTAAACTACAACTATATATTCATTCATATAAATATATTGTGATTCATTAACTCAACATGTTCCGTGATTTTTCTTTTTAAACTCAAATGAAGAGAGTTCGACGCAATGTTTCCTTTTTTCACTTGACAGACGAATATTATCCATCTTGGGTGGATGGTCATGTTTCTTGCAAGATATAACTTTTTGACTGCAATCTTCATGGAGTTTCAAAGGCTTTTTGCGATGTTAGGGAAATTTTTGGTTCCGAATTAGTTTTGTTGGTCATACCTTGTTCGTTGATATGTTAGGTGTTTACGTGTTATTTGGTATTTTGATGGGCGGATGCTGTAATCGTCTTTGTTGTGCAATAGGTTTTTCGTCATGGTGTTTACTTAGTGTGATAAATGTAGGCCATTTGGTGTTTATCGTCTCTAGCTGAGACTTCTTGCTAGGGCTTTTTTTCCTTTTTTATTTTTTTAGATGAACATAAATATAATTCATATATAAGCCAGAAAACTTGCCAAGTTACATCAAAACAGAAGGTAGCCGGGCAACAAGCTGCGCCGTCAATCATTTCTGAATTGCAAACCCTAACCTTCCAAATACAAACCCTTGCCCCCTTGGGGTTAAACAATTGCTGTAGACGACCCGTTGAACCCTCGTCAAGAAGTGGATAGCTTCCGGCGCTAGGGAAATTTCATGTAAATTTCATGGAAACATCAACGACAAGATGATACTTTATATGTTCTTCATGGAAATTTCATGATAGCTTTAAGACAAATAATAGTTGTCACAAGACAAGTAACTTTATGCTATTTGAGTGGGTTAGTAAGTGGTTAGATGCTTTTTGAATAAAATGACATTTTCTTTATTTAAGTTTAGTATCTTCTATCATTCAAAATCGATCCAAATGCTGAAACCAACCAGCTTCACGTGTTGATTAGCCATCAACTACGATTAATATTATTTGTGATAGTGTAATATAAAATTGCTTAATAACATGCCATAGGATACACAAAGAAAAAGTTGCTCGGAGAGATATGGTACAGTGGTACGGTGTTTTTCCGTTATTTAAATGGTGGAAAACTTGTTTCCTACAAAGTGCAGATGTAAGATTATTTATTGTGGAAGAGTATGAAACGGGGACATGAAGTGCCTTGTAGCCGCCACATCAGCAAAGGGGCGTTTTATAAAAAGCATAGGGTGGAAGGAGCTTGATCGGGACGTTTAAAAATATAAACAACTAAAATCCCAACAATCAATCAAAACAAACCCAACACAATCGGCCATCCAAACATCACCAGACATTGAAGATCTCCACGCCATTTTAGCCCCACGCCACCCCACGGGTAGTGTTCCAGCGTGGTGTATTTAGGTTGGGAGGGTTGAAATCACACTATTCTCTCACATTTCGCTCATCACACTTGCAATGGTATTACTTTCAATTACTCGCTTTTTTTTTGTTTTTAAATAAAATAAAATAAATACAATATTATTAAAGCACATAAAAGTAAATCATCATCATACTCGGTAAATATCATCAATAGCAAAGCTATGGCAGGGTCTAAGGAGGGTTAGATGTAGACAACCTTACATCTACCCCGTAGGAATAAAGAGACTGCTTCCAGTGAGACCCACGACTCGATAATAGTTTTGCATCAAGCCTTAGACATAAGACACATAACACTCAGCAATTGAGACAAATGTAGATTGGTGTATGTACCCCTTGTCTTTCGGCTATCAACACCACCACTTGATGCATGATTAACCATCCACTTTTTTGACGTTATTTTCATGAAATTAGTAAAATAATGTTAAAGGAGTGCATTTTCACTTTTGCTTACCGAACGTCAACATATATACATTATATACGCATACTGCAAACGAGACGAAGACTAAAAGTTGCATTAGCCACATCATAGAGCCGAATGGATTCATCATCACTAACAATCACCAAAAAATTGAAGTCTTGGGAAAATCCATTGAACGTATCCTACCACTATAAAAACTAAATAAATAAAAAAACTTGAAGGACTTGAGGTATTAATTTAAAATATTGAAATAAAAACTAAATAAATAAAATTAAACATTATAGAGAATTTTATAAGTTTACGATTTTTTTGAAATAAATACAAAAAGTGAAATTTTAAAACATGAAGGACTTGAGGCATTAATTCAATAAATTAAGGCATTAATCTTTAAAACTATAGGGACGATTGTGTAACTTTCTTATAATCCGTACCATCTTCTTCAAAGTGAATATCCACCTCTTCTTCAATCTTTATATCCACATCCACCTGAACTTTCAAAGCATTCTAAATGGGTATCATCCCAAGCGGCGCATAGCCATGGGCGCGCTCGATCATAACCCCGACTATTCTCTAAACACGTGATTGATTTTAGAGGTATCATGCATGAGAGCATTCGCCAGTGTGCGTCACGACAACTCACATAAAAGACAGGAAGTACACTTGGCAGCACCATTCATCCAATTAGCTTGTGGCAAACCTTGCAATTACACCATCCCATGATGGAGGAATAGTACAGCGGACAACAAGTACGAAAGGACGACCACATGGCACCAATAAGTCGTTTCTAGACGCTGCCACATGATCTCCACTAACGGTTAATGGAAGGACCGAAAATAAGGTACAGTTGGAACATGATAGGTGGCCAATTGTAACAACCCGACTATTCTGGTTGTCCACGCTACCGCTATTTCTTCCTTGTAACCGTTTTGTAATCCGGGATTCGATAAATAATGGAAATACGTTTTATTAAATACATTCCATCACACAGCATAACATTACATTTAAAACGCTGTTATACTCGCAACGCTAACGCTACATGAATCACAGTAGCTTATGCTGCTTTATAAACCAAGTGTGTTCGTTTGTTCGGTAACCACTCGTGCCTACGACCTCGCTCCTCATACAAATCGCAATCGCAGTTATTTATGTTACTTTATGTTACTTATGTGTTATGTGTGCCTTATATTTTATGGATTGTACTTGCTCTCACAACGCTCACGCTCACGCAACTCGCTTTACCACTTTATTACGATAAAACAACGCTTAATGTCACACCCCACAACCGATGGCGAAAACATCGAGGCGGGACGAAATAGATTGCTCATTGGTCATAAAATTAAATGTGACAATAATTAATTTAATCCAAATTTCATTTCATAGCAAAAGTCAATCTGTCACACCCTCAAAATCCACGTGCGGAGTATTATTGCGAGGCGTGTGACTGACCAGGATCATGCCACCAATCATATTGAACAGTAAGTGAAAGTAAATAAAGTCCATCACAATCAATACGATTGGTGTTTACGAAAACAAATATCCAAAACCAAATTTTAGGGCCAGCGGAAGCATAATGTCTAAAACCTAAATCAAAAGTTTAAAAGTTCATAATGTTTCATAAGAAGCCAAAAATGGTTTTTTTCCCACAACGACCAGCCCTCCGTGCAAGCTCCGGTAAGTACCTAACGACTTGCAAAGCATGTAGTAACGTATCAACAAAAAAATGTTGGCGAGTTCACAGTTGTTTAGTGTTGTTCCAAAAGCATAAGTTCGTTAAATTACTCTGTTCTTATAAAACATGTCATGGGGAGCTACCCCACCTTTTTAAGCTACTAAACCCATTACCATACCAACTGCTAACTGTGGTTATGTTTAGTGCCCAAGTCAATATCTATCGTCATTGACTAGTGTCCAAGTATATTAGTTCACGCCCGTCCTCTGCGGCATGGTGTGAGGCTTGTTAGACCTAATAGCGCTATTCAACTAATGACCCGTTCGCCATTGGCCCGACGATTGATCGGTATAAAATGTGTAGGGACTTTCAGATAGAGTTTCCGTCTAGTACGCTTAAGACATGTGATATAATAGTAAATTAACTTGTTGTCCCACCCAAGGGGGACAAGGTTTCCTGTATTCTACCCAAGGAGACTACGTAGTTGTTTTATTCTGTTCCCAAGCCACCGGGAATACATGCTTTTATAAAAGTGTGAACTCACCTTAGATTAGCTCGGCAGATTAAGTTATGGAAAGAAATACACGAGGTGGAACCGGTCAATCACGTCCTAACATGACTACCGTTTAGTTTATTAGTGTGCTCATGAAAGACACGAAATCCTTACACGCATCTAATACGTATCATGCAATCACGTTGACAACTTACATATATATCCCACATATATATTTTCGTTCAAACGGTATATGTATATGAATATATAGATGGCCGTAGCATACAACAACTTAAACGACATTTAATGTTGACATTAAACATGTTCGATCACTCTCAGATAACACAACTAACAATCAGATGCACACATTGCGACTTAATACGTTTTAGCTTTAATACTCAAAACTGGGCTGTACTCGGGTATTTTTTATAAAATAGTTACAGGTCATGATAAATTCCCAAAAAAATATATGACATGTGAAAAGGTCTCGGCGTGTTTCTGTAAAATTTCAAAGTGTAATGTTTTACAGATGTTTCGTAAAAATTCGAGCAATGGTAGTGGTTTGAATTGTTACGATTCCTACCCCTGCCCACCTTTTATTTTATTTAAAAATCACCGAGTCTCCAAACAAGGTGATTCCAGTTGGAGAACTTCTTTTACTCGCATATTTTCTACAATTTAAATTTTGTAACTTATGACCCAATATACCTTAGATATGACTGAAATCGTGACCTGCAATTTCTGCAGAAAAAGAACAGCCCAGAGCACTGTAACGAAAAGTTCCATTTAAAATAGTAAACCACGTCAAAAATATATGATTCCAGTGCCGTTTGAATCGTATTTCAAAAATTATACTTTGTGGACTCAAGAAAACTTAGTTTTCGATAGGTTATGACCCAGTTATAGTCAAGGAAGTTGGCTGTAGATTTCAGACATAATCTGTTTTCAATTACCCGCTCATGCAAACGATTAACTAATGTACCCGTGACACCAAAACATGATTCACAGCAGGTTTATAGTTGTTTGTAACATATTTATCATGTTCAACATCATACTCAATAATCAAATCAAACCCTAGCAATTCAATTTCACAAGAAATCATCATAACCTTGTAATCACACAAAACCTAGTTACTAAACATGTAATCATACGATCCAAACATATTGAAAAATGATTTCCAGCAAGCCCTAGATTATAATTATTCTCATAAACACCAAGTATAAATCATCATACAAAAATGCAGTCAAGAACACCGAAGAACTCAAATCAAAACACGTGATAACACACTAACCTTGAATCAAATAACTAGAAGACTAGAGAGAGCGAGTGTAGAGATCGATTGAGAGGGGGGGATCTTGATCCTCTGCCGTCGCACCAGGAGGGGGAGAACAGAAGATTAGGGTTTGCTAATTTTTTTATAAACTCTCATGCAAACATACGTTTTTATAAAATACAATGGGGGTGGGGGCGGTTTGGGTTAGTTGGCCGAAAAAGGGAATGGGTGGTGGGTTGGGCTTGTTCGAGTTTGGTTCAGGTTTTAGAAAGTTACACAATTTATAACCCACTAGTAACCGAGAGCGTTTTATTTATATTTAAAAAAACTAAACTTGTTCAATATAAAGAACCGGATCGGAATTGATATCTGATTTTCTGGGATGTCACACAATACATTATAAGAGAAAATCCAAATAACAACAATAATTTGGCAAAATTTGATACAACAATATTAAACCTAAACGTCTGAATGTGTATCTATCGTCCTTGCTACTTTTTTTCATAGCATCATCTCCATCAACCTGTACATGTTTTAAATAACAATTCAATGCAAAAGCAAAGGCGAGTACACAAGTTTAAGCATAGCATACGTATACAAATAAAGTTTTAAAAAATCATCATGGAAACTATGATTCATACAAGAGCGATATACAAGGCGTTGAATACTTCTAGTCAAACCCTTAACGCAAACACGATATTTTAACATGGCCTCTAGATTTCATGAGGAGGGGGATGCGTTACTTCCTATAGCGCTATACATGTCAAACGAAGGCTTAAAAATAAGTTAATGACTAAAGTATCACATAAAGAATGTCCAAGGTATAAGCATCAAGTAAACGATTCAAGTATTCATGGATATAGGATTGTTTGTGCATTTCATAAAGTTTATGAGTTTGATTTTGTATATGGTAAACATGTTACAGCCGAAAGTGTTATATACGAAAGTGGGTCGAGTGTACTCACGGTTTTGCTAAGTCTTCTAACTTGACAAGTCCGTGAAGGTAGTTGTTTTGATGGGATGAACGCCGAGTTATCCTACAAGAGGAAAACAAAGGCGCATGAGTATTTTGGGATGATGATGGAACATTCAGATTTAAGATTCAAAATATGACAAAGTATATAATACAAAAATAGTCACTAAGGTATTAGCACTTGTCATTGGCACTATAGTAATCCATAAGGATTGAATGTGATTTCATAGGTTCAAGACCTATTAGAATCGTGACAAGGAACTATACACATTAGTGATAAACTTATTAACTTGATAGGTGATTGCTTAGTCACTATCAAGGGTTCGGTTTTAACGATTATATTATAGTCCATAGAGACATATATAGTTATATAATCATATAGGAGGTGGGAGGATGAACCATTCACTTTGGAACCTCTTGCTGTCATGTAAGTCAAGTAGGAGGTGGGAGGATTAACCATCCACTTTGGAACCTCGTATGATGTTCACCACTACACAAGTAACCATAGGTAACAAGGAGGGTCTTAGAACAATAATATGACAAGAATGGAAATGACAAGATTGCAAATATGTTCATTATACCAAGTAGCCAAGTGAGCTACAACCCGGGAGCCGATGTCGACACAAGTCGAGGCAAGGCGGGTTGTGTCACTTTAAAACTAGCAAACTAACTTGGGATAATGGTGGAAATCATCAAGTGATGTGTGGTCTCATAATTAGGATATCCCAAGCTAACCAAGGTGGACACACATGAACAAGTTCATGAACTTACATCACTTGTGAGCTTAAAGCTCTTCAAAAACAGAAATTTTAGGGTGTTAAAACAGCCCTTAGTTCATGTTAACAAGCTTGGTTAGGCTTTACTAATCATAAGTTTGATTAGAAGCACAAGAACACAAGTTTGTTGAAGGTAAATCATAAGTTTTATAAAGATTTAAGCAAAATAGAAACTTTGGAGCCTTATAGGTGAATATCCAGGTCTGGATTCTCCATGGAGAATCCTTGGACTCAAACCTAAGGTTAATCCAAGTATGTAGGAAAAAGAATGGGGCAATTTCGTTAAGTATTGAGTGAGTTATGCTCACTTTTGTAAAGGTGTATGAATCTGCCCGAATTTGATGTTTGCAAGAACTTTTAGAGTGATTTTGGAGAGATTAGAGAGTTGTGAAATTGGAAAATGGCTTGGAGGATGCTTGGTATTTATAAGGAATGAATTAGGGTTGATAGGAGGTGATTAAAGGAGGGTTTAAGGTGATTGGGTGAGAAAAAGATGTGTGGATCCGTGCATTTTCGCGAGCCAAAACACAATCTGCCCCCCAGCGTGCCTTACGGACCGGGTCCAGGACAAAGTTTTCCATTATTTTGTTTTGTTGATCTAGGACGGGTTTAAGTGCATTTTTAAGGTATTTTATGAACATGTAATGTATTATAAGCATATGAGGCATGTTCCATAACATGTTTAAGTATATGATGAATGCGATTAAGTATGAACATCATGTTTAAATCTGAATAAGCATAAATATTATGTTTGCAAGTTTGTCACACGATTAAGAATACGAGTATCATGAATATGCTCACATGTTAAGTGTAGTATAAAACAATTATGAATAAGAAATACATGAACAAAATACGAGTTTTCATTATGATCCAAGTCTCAGAATACAATGATGACAACGACAATTGAGTACGAGATACATGCTTTCCGAAAATAGAAATACAATACGAGCTAGTTATAAATAGAAAGTATGGAAACGCGAGGCGTTACAGTCTCCCTCCTTTAGGAAATTTCATGCCGAAATTTAGGAAGATGCAATGAAGAGATGCAGATACTTAGTCTTCATATCACTCTTAGAGTTCCCAAGTATACTCGCGCCACGTTTCCTTCCCATCGAACCTTGACAATAGGGATTCGACTGCGGCTTAGTTGCTTGACTCCTCGGTCCATGATTTCAAACTGGTTTTTCCACAAAGTGAAGTGTCTTGTTGATTCGAAGATCTTCTAGCGGAACTTGAAGTCCTTCTTTGGCTAGACACTTCTTGAGATTTGAAACGTGAAACACATGATGAATATTGTTGAGCGTTTGCGGTAGGTCCAGTCGATACGCTACCTTGCCAATCCTCTCGAGAATCTTGAAAGGACCCACGTAGCGAGGAGCGAGTTTGTCCTTTCTACCAAAACGGAGAACTCCTTTCCAAGGGGATACCTTGAGAAGTACATGATCACCTACATTAAACTCCAAAGGCTTGCGTCTTTTGTCAGCGTAGCTCTTTTGTCGGCTTCGTGCTTTGAGGAGATTATCATGTATTTGTAAGATCTTGTCCGTTGCCTCTTGTATTAGCTCGGGACTGATGATTTGTGCGTCTCCAATCTCTTGCCAACAAATAGGCGAACGACACTTTCGACCATACAATGCTTCAAATGGAGCCATTTGGATACTTGCGTGATAACTATTGTTGTACGAGAATTCAACCAAGG
The DNA here is from genome assembly GCA_947069175.1 of Scalesia atractyloides. Lineage (NCBI taxonomy): Eukaryota > Viridiplantae > Streptophyta > Magnoliopsida > Asterales > Asteraceae > Scalesia > Scalesia atractyloides. The sequence goes on from CAMTDV010000016.1 coordinate 45,815,143, forward strand.
GTAAGTGCGAATCCTAATTGCCGCCAAAATCGATTACGCATGACCGAAGCATATCCTCCAAGGTTTGGATAGTACGCTCGGTTTCACTATTAGACTGAGGATGAAAAGCGGTGCTAAGGTTAAGCTGAGTGCCAAGGGCAAATTGAAAAGTTTGCCGAAGGCGAGAGGTGAAACGAGCGTCGCGATCAGAGATAATATCAAGAGGAGTACCATGACGACTAATGATCTCACTTGTGTAGATACGAGCCAATTTCTCGACTTTGTAATCTTCACGAATAGCGACGAAATGCGCGGATTTGGTCAAACGATTGATGATAATCCAAATGATGTTGTGACTAGGAGGAGTATGAGTCAATTTCGTGATGAAATCCATGGCGATGCTTTCCCATTTCCAGACAGGGATTACTTGTTGTTCGAGCAAACCAGAGGGACGTTGGTGTTCTGCCTTGACTTTGGAACACGTAAGGCATTGGACACGTAAAGAGCGATGTCACGTTTCATTCCAGGCCACCAATAGGACGAACGCAAATCATGGTACATCTTATCAGCTCTAGGATGAACGGAGTATCAGGATTTGTGGGCTTAATCCATCAAAGTAGTTCGAAGATTGAGACGATCGAGAATCCAAATGCGACTATGGTAGTAAAGAATACCATTGGGCTTAGCTTCGAGTTGGTTTTCGACTCCACAATTCAACTCGTTATCGAGGTTACCCTCGTTAATGGTGGAAAATTGTGCTTATCGAATCAACTCGTTGAGTTTTCCCACGATCTGGTAGCAATGAACACTCTTAACATGAGTCTTATGACTAAGTGCAACGGCCATGACATTCGCCTTACCAGGGTGGTAGCGAATATCACAGTCGTAGTCGTTTAACAATTCTACCCAACGACATTGACGCATGTTGAGTTCCTTTTGATTAAAGATATGTTGGAGGCTCTTATGGTCGGTGAAGACCATACACTTTGTACCATAAAGGTAGTGTCGCCAAATCTTTAATGCAAAAACAACTGCACCAAGTTCAAGGTCGTGAGTAGTATATTTTTTTCATGTATTTTGAGTTGCCTTGACGCGTAAGCGATAACTTTGTCTCGTTGCATGAGAACGCAACCAAGACCTTGGTTAGAGTCATCGCAATACATGACAAAGTCGTCGTTCCATCGGGGAGAGTAAGGATAGGAGCATTACAGAGCATGTACTTGAGCGTTTGGAAAGATTCCTCTTGTTCGGGACCCCAAACAAAAGGTTTATCTTTTGGAGTCAACGAGGTCAAGGGAACGGCAATCTTTGAGAAGTTCGAGATGAAACGGCGATAATACCCGGCTAGGCCAAGAAACGAACGAATTTCAGAAGGCGACTTAGGTGCGATCCAATTCTTCACAGCTTCTATCTTTACGGGGTCAACATGAATACCGAGTTCATTGATGGTGTGACCCAAGAATTGAACCTCTTTTAGCCAAAATTCACACTTTGGGAATTTGGCATAAAGACTTTCGGTTTGCAAAAGCTGAAGAATGAGACGCAAATGTCGTCCATGCTCTTCTTTCGTCTTGGAGTAGATGAGAATATCGTCGATGAATACTATTACGAAGTGATCGAGAAAGGCTTACACACGCGGTTCATGAGATCCATAAACACCACAGGCGCGTTGGTCAAACCAAAAGGCATGACCACGAACTCGTAGTGTCAATAACGTGTGCGAAAAGCAGTTTTGGGTACTCTTCCTCGGAAACTCGAAGTTGATGATAGCCAGAACGGAGGTCGATTTTCGAGAAACAAGTCGCACCTTGCAGTTGATCAAAGAGATCGTCAATTCAAGGAAGTGGGTATCGGTTCTTGACTGTAAGTTTATTGAGTTCACGATAGTCAATGCACATCCGAAAAAACCCATCTTTCTTTTTGATGAACAAAACAGGAGCGTCCCAAGGGGAAGTACTAGGGCGTATAAACCTTTATCAAGAAGCTCTTGAAGTTGGCTAGATAGCTCCTGCATCTCTGAGGGTGCTAAACGATAGGGAGCTTTCGCAACAGGAGTTGCGCCAGGGATAAGATCAATACGAAAGTCAATGGCTCGAGGAGGACGAGGACCAGGAAGATCCTCAGGGAAAACGGAAAGAAATTCACAAACGACAGGAACATCACTTATGCTTGGACCTTTGTCCTTCTTTTCGACAACATTGGTGAGAAAGGCAGAGTACTCCTTGCGCAAGTACTGGTTCGCTTTGATGCATGACATAAGCTTGAGACCTTTAGAAGGTTTCTCGCCAAAGACGTGGAGAGAATCACCTTGAGGAAGAGGGAGGCGAATGAATTTTTCGGAACAAACAACTTTGGCACGAACTCGCCTAAGCCAATCCATGCCTACTATGATGTCGAAACTTCCCATTTGCATGGGGATGAGATCGATGGAGAATGCATGATCATTAAGAATCAAAGAGAAACTAGAAAGAACGGAATCAACGGAGATGGTTTTACCATTAACGACTTCGACCGCGAAAGGATTAGGCAATTTAGATCGTTCGCACTTAAGCAAGGGTTCAAATTCTAGAGATACAAAGCTTCTATCGGTACCAGTATCAAATAGACATGTAGCACAAATATGGTTCACAAGGAACGTACCAGTAATGACGTCGTTAGAGATTTGGGCTTGAGTGGAGGTAAGCATGAAAGCTCGTCCTTTAGCAGCTCAGGCTGTTGTTGCTGCTGCTACTGTTGTTGGCGTGGTTGGTTGAGAAGGGGGCAAACATTGGCGAGGTGATTTAAATCGCCACATTTGAAACACGCTCGCACAGTGGAATTTTGACGTTGCGGTTGAGCTTGGTTCATGTTAGGGTTAGGATTTTTCATGATGGCTTGGGCTTGCTGGTTTTGGGGTGGAGGAAAGTTTCGACAACGGTTAGCAAAATGTCCTAACCTTTTACATTGGGCACACTTGCGACATGGCGTGCCAACAGGATGGTGGTAGAAGTAGTTAGCACACTGGGGATGAGGTCCAGTGTAGCCATGCTTGGTTGATCGGTGGTAGTGGGGGTGATGGCTGCAACGATTTAGAGAGGTTGAGGGTTTTGCGAAGTGACGACCGCATTATTCTGAACAGAAGCCTTCTGCTTCTTATTTCGGTTGTTGTTCTTCTTGGTTTGGGAGGGAGGAGATTCGGTAGTGGTGGTGGTATCGGTGATGGCTTGGTGCGCATGCTTCGTAGGAACCTTGTCCTAGGCCCCTTGAAGGATGCAATTGTGGTTAAGCTCTATGACAGTGTTATAGGCTTCTACGAGGGTTTTGGGCGTGTGGCGGCTACATGGTTCATAATCACAGGCGAGAGGCAACAAATGAGCTTCACGATTGCCTTGGGAATGGTATCAACCTGTCCACGACAGATGATACTAAGTGTTTGAAGCGCGCGATAAAACCTTCGGCGTCGCTCCCCTGTTGCGTGAGATTCCAGAATTCGTTCTCGAGTTTCTGGGTCTCGTGGGGAGGACATAATTGATCTCTCATGAGTTTCTTACACTCGTCCCAAGGTAGAGCGTGGGCTGCTTCATTGCCACGCTTGTTGCGTTCAGTAGTCCACCACTCGAGGGCTCTCTGACGAAAGACCCCGGTAGCATTGAGGGTTCGAAGTTCATCAGGACACCCACCCTGAAGAAAGGTAAGTTCCATCGCTTCGAACCAGTTTATCATGGCCGTGGCCCCGTCCATGCCAGTGAATTTGACGGGTTTACAAGCCATGAAGTGCTTGAACTGGTAAGACGTGTTGGGGTTTTCGGTTTTTGAGTCGGCGGAGGATTTGGGTGTTTCGGTGTTGATGGTTTGAAGTTGCCTAACGATATCAGGGATGACATGGGCCATTTGGTCGCCATTTGCTCGGCGACAAGACCAACGAGGTCTTGTTTGGGATAGAGTCCTCATTGTTGTTGTTGCTGTTGGACCCCTTGTTAGAGCTCTTGGACTTCTTGGTAGAGTTTGGAGAATTCATCTAGAGGTTCAACATAGAAGAAAGGGATGAGACTTGATCATAATATGGAAAAACAAGTTTTGCATGTATAAGCATGTATAAGGTTCAAGTATGGTTCACATAAGATTGCATGGGTTCATCAAGTATGTTCACAAAGTGTGCATGAGTGTATCAAGTATAGCATGTTGTATGAATGCGAATAAAGAGTATAAATTTAGTGTGTTCACGAGAATTAGTATTGTTTTTTATTGCGATAAACGTGCGAGTTGTGCAACGGTTCGAAACGAATAAGGTAACAAGTATAAAATCACACAAAAATTGAGATAACATAAAAAATTGGCTCAATAAAACACGGGATTGTTTCGGGTAGAGAAATGGCGATTACTCCAAAGTGATTCGTAAGATCTTTCGAGTTAGGTAACATGCTTTGGCGTAATAGGTAAAACGCTCTGTCGAGAAGCGATTAACGGCATTTTACCCTTCCAGTTACTACATGTCCTTAGTCGATCGAAAATTCGAGACTTTGGCGAGATTGAAAATCGAGGAATGGACTTAATCGACAACGTGCGGGTTTCACCCCTAACTTGACGATTTCGTACCCTAAGTGTGGTTGTTTCTTACTAAACGAGGAGCATATTCCGACTCGTTTGTAAGATCCACTAGAGTATGAAATGGAAGTTTTCCATCAAGATGTGGATATCACTCCTAGCTTGATGGAAAACTTCGTGAAAAATCGAATATGCGGAATGAGGGATTTTACCAAAAATTGTAAGTCATTGGACCTATTTTGGTGCAAATCGCCTCATTTGCATCATGAGTGTCTTCAAGTCTTCAATTGTATTGTGTAAACGTCTTAGGAAAGACGTTATGTAAGTATTAAGACCAAAAGATAAGGAAGAAGCAATGAGGAAGAATAAAGTTTTAAGCATAAGACAAGAATGGTCAAAAATGGATACTTAAACTAAAGACTAGGTGGAAAATGGCAATTCTACCTAATTCCCTATAGTCATGGCTCTGATACCAATCTGTCACACCCCAACCGATGGTGGAAGCATCGAGGCGGGACGAAATAGATTACTCATTGGTCATAAAACTAAATGTGACAATAATCAATTTAATCAAAATTTCATTTCAAGGCAAAAGTCAATACATTAAAAGAGAAAATTCATATAACAACATTAATTTGGAAAAAAATTGATAGAACAATATTAAACCGAAACGTCTAAATGTGTATCTATCGTCCTTGCTACTTTTTTTCATAGCATCATCTCCATCAACCTGTACCATGTTTTAAATAACAATTCAATGCAAAAGCAAAGGCGAGTACACAAGTTTAAGCATAGCATACGTATACGAATAAAGTTTTAAACAAATCCTCATGGAAACTATGATTCATACAAGAGCGATATACAAGGCATGGAATACTTCTAGTCAAACCCTTAACGCAAACATGATATTTTAACATGGCCTCAGGATTTCATGAGGAGGGGGATGCGTTACTTCCTAGTAGCGCTATACATGTCAAACGAAGGCTTAAAAATAAGTTAATGACGAAAGTATCACATAAAGAATGTCCAAGGTATAAGCATCGAGTAAACGATTCAAGTATTCATGGATATAGGATTGTTAGTGCATTTCATAAAGTTTATGAGTTGTGATTTTGTATAGGTAAACATGTTACACCCAAAAGTGTTATAAACGAAAGTGGGTCGAGTGTACTCACGGTTTTGCTAAGTCTTCTAACTTGTCAAGTCCGTGAAGGTAGTTGTTTTGATGGGATGAACCGAGTTATCCTACAAGAGGAAAACAAAGGCGCATGAGTATTTTGGGATGATGATGGAACATTCGGATTTAAGATTCAAAATATGACAAAGTATATAATACGAAAAATAGTCACTAAGGTATTAGCACTTGTCTTTGGCACTATAGTAATCCATAAGGATTGAATGTGATTTCTAGGTTCAAGACCTATTAGAATCGTGACAAGGAACTATACACATTAGTGATAAACTTATTAACTTGATATGTGATTGCTTAGTCACTATCAAGGGTTCGGTTTTAACGATTATATCATAGTCCATAGATACATATATAGTTATATAATCATGTAGGAGGTGGGAGGATGAACCATCCACTTTGGAACCTCTTGGTGTCATGTAAGTCAAGTAGGAGGTGGGAGGATTAACCATCCACTTTGGAACCTCGTATGATGTTCACCACTACACAAGTAACCATAGGTAACAAAGAGGGTCTTAGAACAATAATATGACAAGAATGGAAATGACAAGAATGCAAATATGTTCATTATACCAAGTAGCCAATTGAGCTATAACCCGGGGAGCCGACGTCGACACAAGTCGAAGGCTAGACGGGGTTGTGTCACTTTAAACTAGCAAACTAACTTGGGATATTGGTGGAAATCATCAAGTGATGTGTGGTCTCATAGTTACGATAGCCCAAGCTAACCAAGGTGGACACACATGAACAAGTTCATGAACTTGCATCACTTGTGAGCTTAAAGCTCTTAAAAAAAGAAAGTTTAGCGTGTTAAAGCCCTTAGTTCATGTTAACAAGCTTAGTTATGCTTTACTAATCATAAGTTTGATTAGAAGCACAAGAACACAAGTTTGTTGAAGGTAAATCATAAGTTTTATAAAGTTTGTTGAGGCCTTATAGGTGAATATCCAGGTCTGGATTCTCCATGGAGAATTCTTGGACTCAAACCTAAGGTTAATCCAAGTATGTAGGAAAAAGAATGGGGCTATGTCGTTAAGTATTGAGTGAGTTATGCTAACCTTTGTAAAGGTGTATGAATCTGCCTAAATTTGATGTTTGCAAGAACTTTGAGAGTGATTTTGGAGAGATTAGAGAGTTGTGAAAGTGGAAAATGGCTTGGAGGATGCTTGGTATTTATAAGGAATGAATTAGGGTTGATAGGAGGTGATTAAAGGAGGGTTTAAGGTGATTGGGTGAGCCAAAGATGTGTGGATCCGTGCATTTTCACGAGCCAAAACACAATCTGCCAGCCCAGCGTGCCTTACGGACCGTAAGGGTTTATCCTAGCGGTCCGCAAGGACCGGGTCTGGGACAAAGTTTTGCATTTTGTTGTTTTGTTGATCTAGGACGGGTTTAAGTGCATTTTTAAGGTATTTTATGAACATGTAATGTATTATAAGCATATGAGGCATGTTCCATAACATGTGTAAGTATAGGATGAATGCGATTAAGTATGAACATCATGTTTAAATCTCGAATAAGCATAAATATTACGTTTGCAATTTTGTCACACGATTGAGAATACGAGTATCATGAATATGCTCACATGTTAAGTGTAAGTATAAAACAATTATGAATAAGAAATACATGAACAAAAAATTTTCATTATGATCCAAGTCTCAGAATACAATGATTACAACGACAATCGAATACGGGATACAATGCTTTCCAAAAATAGAAATACAATACGAGCTAGCTAAAAATTGAAAGTATGGAAACGCGAGGCGTTACACTTAACGCCTCGATAAAACACTAAACCCAACTAACTAATACAAACGCAATCACCGAACCAGCAGCCAACGCGTGATTTGGAAACAATTCGCTCGGATTTGGCCAATTCGTGCGAACTACCAATTCGTACGAATTGACCAATTCGTACGATTTAGCACAATTCGTACGTATTAGCCCAATTCGTAGAATTGGAACCCTCTTCACCCTTCTCCTATAAATACCAAGCTCACTCACACGCACTCCTCTTGCTGCCACTTCTCACCAGATCTCCCCTACTTACTTTTCTCTGATTTTCTAGTAAGAAACGACTATTTTCCATGCAAACAAAACGATTTCCACTACGATTTTACATGAGTTTATTTCCGATTTCATCTAAACTTCTCTGTTTATGAAAATCTTCATCTTTTTCTCAAAAACTTCTGATTTTACTTTGGATGCACACTTAAACGAGTGTATTTGAGTTAGCTTTGGCTGCTCCATATCGAAATCGTGTTTTTTCAAGCTCACTAAGTGTTTCATCCAACTAAAACTGTTTTAAACTCGATTTTTGCACTAAACCGGATCAAACCGACATATGTTTCTTTCACTTAACAGTGGAACAAAGCGGTGTCTAAATCGTCATGAAAAGGACTCGAAATCACATCCGATTCAGACGAAAACTCAGTTCCGGACGCACGAAGACGCAAATAATCAGCTTGTGTGAACTGGACTGGCTCGTACGAATTGACTCAGTTCGTACGAACCAGCCCAAGTTCCTATAAGTGACTAAACTGCTCTAAAAGACCTCCACAGCCTTTGCTTTGTTCAGTTACTTGAGGTTGGAAGGATGGACACTCGATTTCCCAAAGAAACGACCCGAAAACACTCGATTTTGGACACAAAACAACCTAGTTCGCACCAAACTCAATTCATACGAATTGACCAATTCGTACGAATTGGTAACAGTTCGTGCGAACTAACCAGTTTCTCCCACACCATCAATCTGTTTCAACTGATTCAGCACTTTGGAAGACTGATGCACTTCTATTCCTGGTTACAGGCTTACCCGACACTTTCCCCGCTCTCCTCTACTATTAAAACTCTCTTAACGCACTCACTGTGAGTGTACTTGAACACTTTTTACGCTTAAACGCAATTTTGGGTGTTACATACGTTCTCTATATCAAACCACGCAACACACAACACTAAACTCTTTAAACGCTAACTGCTCTCACATGTTATACGAAAATCACTGAAGTTTGTTTGCTATGTGTAAATAATGAGGACTCGGTGACCACCCTTAGCAACGATAGTACTATAGTTTGGACTCAGCACCTGATTGGTTCAAGGGTTGTTAAGGCTTGCAAACTCACTTTACGTGTGTGCACACTGTTGTGGACACGTATAGCGCATACTCCACCTTGCAGTCATGTTGGTTAGCTTGTGTCATTGTTGTCAGCATACTTAGATTCATTTCTCTACGTGTCACATGTTGGTTATGTGTAAACGCTTTTTCACTATTATTATGCTATTACACCTGTGCACTCACCTTTACTTTTGTATTGACTGTTATTTTAACGTATGTGATAGGTTGATGATTATCTTGGGCTGCAAACGGATAGGACTTCTAGAAACTCACTAAATAAATCTAGGTTGTCGGACTATGTTTTATTGAGAGACTTGTAATCCGTTTGACTGTTTTATGAATATTCGTTTGATTGTATGGGAAATTGAACGTTAAGAATATTGTCATTTAAATAGTTATTGTGGATTCTCTTGAGCAATCTGGCTCGCCTAGTGCCGCTCCCCGGTGAAATTGCCATAGGTTGGAGTGTGATAGATTGGTATCAGAGCCATAACTATAGGGAAATTAGGTAGAATTGCAAAATTCGTCCTAGTCTATAGTCTAGGAACCTAAAACAGACCAGACGCGCTAATTTCCCTCAATCCGTACGAACCGACCAATTCGTGCGAACTGGCCACTTCGTACGAAGTTTGTCTCCTCAAACAGAGAAGGTGTATGAAGGGGTATGGTCCCAAAAACCTTGCGCCAAGCAAGGGAACCATACCCACTATTAACTACCAAGGAAAGCTTGCGCAGACATTTGTACCAAAGAAAGATTTCACTAAACTCTGCGCCAGGTATCCAAAGAAGGAAAGGATCATTTAACTACCTTGCGCGGTGTCACACCCCAACCGATGGCGGAAACATCGGGATGAGACGAAAACAAGATTGCTCATTGCTCACAACATTAATAAGTGACAATAATTAATTAAACCATATTTCATTTCATAAGAATTATCGAATACATCAATGTAACAAAACAAAGAACAATATAACATTTGCAAAGTCATAACAAAATTGACACATCGACATTAAACCTAACGTCTAATTTGTGTGTATCTAGTCCTTGCTATATTGTTTTCATAGCATCATCTCCTTCAACCTGTAACATGTTTTAAAATAATGTCAATGCGAAAGCAAAGGCGAGTACACAAGTTTAGGCATAGCATACGTATACGAATAAGTTTAAACAATCCACATGGCAACCAAATCTATACAAGAGCAATATCAAGGCATACAATACTAATAATCAAACCCTTAACGCAATCACGATGTTTTAACATGACCTCACGAATAACACGATGGAGGTGGATGCGTGAATTCCTATAGCGCTAAGCATGTCAAACGAAGGCTAAAAATAGTTAATGACTAAAGTATGGCATAACGAATATCTAAGACAAGCATTAAGTATAAGATTCAAGTTTTCATGTATATGGGATCGTTTGTGTGTTTCATAAAGTTTAAGTGTTCGTGATTTTGTATATGGAAACATGTTACACCCGAAAGGTGATATAAACAAAAGTGGGTCGAGTGTACTCACGGTTTTGCTAAGTCTTTTCTACACTTGACAATCCGTGAAGACGTTGGTTCGAGGATGACGCCGAATTATCCTACAAGAGGAAACAAGGCGTATGAGTATAGAGTTTCAACGGGAGATTAGGAGTATTCGAGCATGATTAAAAATAAGTTTGATAAAGTATTATGATACGAAAGTCTTCACTAAGATGTAACACTCGTTCTTGACACTATAGTAACTCTTACGAGTTGGATATGATTACATAGGTTTGGGACCTATTAGAATCGTGACAAGGAATTACATACTTTAGTGTTAAACTTAATAACTTGATAGATGATTATAAGTTCATTATCAAGGTTTCGGTTTTAGAATTATTATATATTTATATATATCATTATAATCATGTAGGAGGTGGGAGGATGAACCGTCCAGTTTGTAACCTCTAGTGTCATGTATGTCAAGTATGGGGTGGGGGTTAAACCACCCACTTTGAACCTCGGATTATGTTCACCACTACACAAGTTACCATTGGTAACAAGGAGGGTACAAGAACTATATACTATACAAGAATGATAAGGTGTCATCTAGATACTAAGTAGTCAAGTATTCAACAACCCGACAAGCACACGAGGACAATCGTCAACGGCTTTGTGGGGTTAAGACACTTTAGGTCTAGCAAACTAGTTTGGGATCTTGATGAAAATAATCAAGTGATGTGTGGTCTCAAGTTAGGATAGCCAAGCTTCCTTGTGGACACACATGAACAAGCATAATAGCTTGCATCACTTGTGAGCTTAATGCTCTTCAAAAACAGAAAGTTTAGGGTGTTAAAACAGCCCTTAGTTCATGTTAACAAGCTTGGTTAGGCTTTACTAATCATAAGCTTGATTGTAAGCACAAGAACACAAGTTTGTTGAAGTTAAAACACAAGTTTGATAAATGTTTAGACAAAACAGAAAGTTTGTGGACATTTTGGGGCATTTCCTGGTCTGGATTCTCCATGGAGAATCCTAGGAATTCAACCCAAAGTTTATCCAAGCAAGTAGGAAAAAGAATGGAGTGATTTCGTTTAGAAATGAGTGAGTTACACTCACTTTAGTGAAGATGAGTAATTCTGCTCGAACTTGTAATTTTGCAGCTGATTTGGAAGGTTTTGAGAGAGATTTGAGGGATATTAAAGTGTAAAAGTGCTTGGATTAGAGGTGGGTTTTATAGGGGAATGATTATGGTTAGTTAGGTGGGGTTTAAGTGGGTTATTAAGTGTTAAAAATTGATAAAAAAAACTCAAAACACAACCCAATCCCGCCCAAAACCCGCTGCTGCCGCCCTCCTTTGCGATCAGGTCTGACCCGGAAACAAAGCTTATATGCTTTGTGTTTCCGGGTTCTTCAGATGTGTGGCAAGTGGTGGAGTGGTGGAGTGCTTGGCTGTTGAACCGGAGGTCCCGGGTTCGAAACCCGTGGATCCCGGTTTTGGTATATTATTTATATATATTATTTTTTTAATTAAAAACCTTTAAACAATTTACCAAAAATGACAAGATTAGTCCCTGAAGTTAAGAATTCAAGAATTACAATTTAGACCTTGGACTTTATAAAAAAATATATATATGTATTTATTAACCTTTGATCCTAAATGTTGATATATTTATAAAATAACATTTTTAATTTTTGTAAAAATAAATTAATTAATTTTATTAACTAATTTATTTGATTAATTTAATTAATTAACTTAATTAATTTAATTAATTAACTTAATAAATGAATAGATAATTATATTTTCGTAACGAATTTAGTTTAATGATTACGAGTTTCACGTTTGAGTCTTGATTACGCATACATACCATGTTTGCAAGTTATCACACGTTTACGATTGAGAGTACCACGAATACGTTTACACGTTTAAGGTATGAACAAGTATAAGTGTAACATGACTATAATTAACATAATATTGTTAAAATACGAGTTTCTCATTACGATTCAAGTCTCAGTTTTCCACGTTTATAACGAAAGACAAATACAAGATACAACGCTTACTAAAAATAGAAGTACGATACAAAGTTTTCAATTATAGAAAGTATAGAAACGCGGGGCGTTACAGTCTCCCTCCTTTAGGAAATTTCGTCCCGAAATTTAGGAAGATGTAACAAAGAGATATGGATACTTAGTCTTCATATCACTTTCAAGTTCCCAAGTGATTCGGCGCCACGTTTACCTTCCCATCGAACCTTGACAATAGGAATACGACTGCGCCTCAGTTGCTTGGTTCCTCGGTCCATGATTTCGACCGGTTTCTCCACGAAGTGCAAAGTATCATTGATTTGAAGATCTAATAGTGGAACTTGGAGTCCTTCTTTAGCTAGACACTTTTTCAAATTTGAAACATGAAACACAGGATGCACGTTGCTGAGCACTTGAGGTAGATCCAGTCGATATGCTACCTTGCCAATCCTTTCGAGAATCTTGAAAGGACCCACATAGCGAGGAGCGAGTTTGCCTTTCTTACCAAAACGAACAACACCTTTCCAAGGTGCAACCTTGAGAAGTACGTGGTCACCTATGTCGAATTCCAGAGGTTTGCATCTTCTATCAGCATAGCTCTTTTGTCGCCTTCGAGCTTTGAGCAAGTTGTCACGAATATGTAGGATCTTGTCCGTTGTCTCTTTATAAGTTCGGGACCGGTGAGTTATACGTCTCCGATCTCGTGCGAACAAATAGGCGAACGACACTTGCGACCATACAGTGCTTCAAATGGAGCCATTTGAATACTTGCGTGATAGCTGTTGTTGTATGAGAATTCTACCAAGGGTAAGTGCGAATCCCAGTTGCCGCCAAAATCGATTACGCATGATCGAAGCATATCCTCTAGAGTTTGGATAGTACGCTCGGTCTGACCGTCAGATTGAGGATGAAAAGCGGTGCTAAGATTTAAACGAGTGCCAAGGGCGGATTGGAAAGTTTGCCAAAGGCGGGAGGTGAAACGAGCATCGCGATCAGAAATAATATCAAGAGGAGTACCGTGACGACTAATGATTTCACTCTCGTAGATACGAGCCAATTTCTCGACTTTGTAATCTTCACAAATGGCGAGGAAGTGTGCGGATTTGGTCAAACGATCGATGATAACCCAAATGCTGTCGTGACCAGAGGAGGTACGAGGCAATTTCGTGATGAAATCCATGGCTATGCTCTCCCATTTCCAGATAGGAATTTCTGGTTGTTCGAGCAAACCGGAGGGACGTTGATGTTCTGCCTTGACTTTGGAACACGTAAGGCATTTGGAGACGTAGAGAGCGATATCACGTTTCATTCCAGGCCACCAATAGGATGCGCGCAAGTCATGGTACATCTTATCAGCTCCAGGGTGAACGGAGTATCGGATTTGTGAGCTTCGTCCATCAAAGTAGTCCGAAGATTGAGACGATCGGGAATCCAAATGCGACTATGGTAGTAAAGAATACCATCAGGCTTAGCTTCGAGTGGGATTTCGATTCCACAATTCAACTCGTTATCGAGGTTACCCTCGTTATTGACGGAAAATTGTGCTTGTCGAATCAACTCATTGAGTTTTCCCACAATTTGGTAGCAACGAGCACTCTTGACATGAGTCTTACAACTAAGTGCATCAGCCACGACATTCGCCTTACCAGGGTGTAGCGGATATCGCAGTCGTAGTCGTTTAACAATTCTACCCAACGACGTTGACGCATGTTGATTTCCTTTTGATCAAAGATGTGTTGGAGGCTCTTATGGTCGGTAAAGACCGTATACTTTGTACCATAAAGGTAGTGTCGCCAAATCTTTAATGCAAAACAACTGCACGAAGTTCAAGGTCGTGAGTAGTATAGTTTTTCTCATAATTTTGAGTTGTCTCGACGCATAAGCGATTACTTTGTCCTGTTGCATGAGAACGCAACCAAGACTCTGGTTAGAGGCATCCAATACACGACGAAATCGCGTTCCCATCGGGGAGAGTGAGAATAGGAGCATTACAAAGCATGTCCTTGAGCGTTTGGAAAGATTCTTCTTGTTCGGGACCCAAACAAAAGGTTTATCTTTTTGAGTCAACGAAGTCAAAGGAATGGCAATCTTCGAGAAGTTTGAGATGAAACGGCGATAATACCCAACTAGGCCAAGAAACGAACGAATTTCAGAGGGCGACTTAGGTGCAATCCAATTCTTCACAGCTTCTATCTTTGAAGGGTCAACATGAATACCAAGTTCATTGACGGTGTGACCTAAGAATTGAACCTCTTTTAGCCAAAATTCACAATTGGAGAATTTGGCATAAAGACATTCGGTTTGCAAAAGCTGAAGAATAAGACGCAAATGTCGTCCATGTTCTTCTTTCGTCTTGGAGTAGATTAGGATATCGTCGATGAATACAATGACGAAATGATCGAGAAAAGGCTTACACACACGGTTCATGAGATCCATAAACACTGCAGGAGCGTTGGTCAAACCAAAAGGCATGACCACGAACTCGTAGTGTCCATAACGTGTGCGAAATGCGGTTTTGGGTACATCTTCCTCGGAAACCGAAGTTGATGATACCCAGAACGGAGGTCAACCTTTGAAAAGCACTTCGCGCCTTGCAATTGATCGAAGAGATTGTCAATACGAGGATGTGGGTATCGGTTTTTGACTGTAAGTTTATTGAGCTGACGATAATCAATGCACATCCGAAAAGACCCATCTTTCTTCTTGACGAATAACATGGGAGCGCCCCAAGGGGAAGTACTAGGCCGTATAAAGCCTTTATCAAGAAGCTCTTGAAGTTGGCTTGATAGCTCTTGCATCTCCGAGGGTGCTAAACGATAGGGAGCCTTCGCAACAGGAGTTGCGCCAGGAATGAGGTCAATACGAAAATCGACAGCTCGAGGAGGCGGAGGACCAAGGAGATCCTCGGGGAAAACAGAAGGGAACTCACAAATGACAGGAACATCACTTATGCTAGGACCTTTGTCTTTCTTTTCCACAACGTGGGCGAGAAAGGCAAAGTACTCCTTACGCAAGTACTTGTTCGCTTTGATGCACGCCATAAGCTTGAGACCCTTAGAAGGTTTCTCACCATAGACGTGTAAAGAGTCACCTTGAGGTAGGGGAAGGCGAATGAATTTCTCAGAACAAACGACTTCAGCACGAACTCGCTTAAGCCAGTCCATGCCTACTATGATGTCAAAGATACCCATTTGCAAAGGTATGAGGTCGATGGAAAACTTATGATCGTTTAAGATTAAGGAGCAACTGGGAAGAACAGAGTCAACGGAGATGGTCTTACCATTAGCGACTTCGACAGCAAAAGGATTAGGCATTTTAGTTCGTTCACACTTAAGCAAGGGTTCAAATTCAACGGATACAAAACTTCTATCCGCGCCAGTATCAAACAGACAAGTAACATAGATATGGTTCACAAGGAACGTACCAGTGATGACATCATTCGAACTTTGGGCTTGAGCTGAGTGAGAACGAAAGCTCGTCCTTTCGCAGGTTCGGTTTGTTGTTGTTGCTGGTTGTTTGTGCGTTTCGGCAAACGTTGGCGAAATGGTTAGGATCGCCACAATTGTAGCAGGTTCGACCAAGTGTAGCTTGGTTTGGCGGTTTGGGTTAGGATTGGGTAAAAGGGCTTGGGTTTGCTGGTTCTGGGGTAGGCGACAGTAGTTGGAGAGGTGTCCCAACCTATTACAGTTCACACATTTTCGGCATGAGGTGCCAACAGGGTGATGGTAGTTGCAAGTGGTACACTTGGGGTGAGAGCCAATGTAACGTTGTCCAGGTTGGTTGGTGTTTTGGGTAGGCGGAGTGACGACTGCATTGTTTTGAGAAGAAGCCTTCTGCTTCTTGTTCTTGTTGTGGGGCTTTTTGGCTGGAGGGGCAGGTGATTCGGTGGTGTTGGCAATGGCTTGGTGCGCATGCTTTGTAGGGACCTTGTCGTAGGCCCCCTGAAGGATGCAGTTATGGTTGAGTTGGAGGGTTATGGCATAGGCTTCCTCGAGGGTTTTCGGGTTGGCTGCGGCTACATGGTTCATGATCACCGGTGAGAGGAACGGATGAGCTTGGTGATTGACTTGGGAACAGTATCGACTTGCCCAGGGCAAATGATACTTAACTGTTTGAAGCGCGCAATCAATCCTTCAGCGTCACTCCCCTGTTGTGTGAGATTCCAGAACTCGTTTTCAAGTTTCTGGGTCTCATGGGGAGGACGGAAATTGCTCCTTCATGAGCTCCTTAAGCTCTTCCAAGTTATCGCATGGGCTGCTTCGTTGCCACACGTGTTTCGTTCGGTGGTCCACCACTCGAGGGCTCTCTTGCGAAGACCCGGTGGCATTAAGGGTTCGGAGTTCTCAGGGCAGCCGCCCTGAAGGAAGATAAGCTCCATTGAATCAAACCAATTGATCATGGCGGTAACACCGTCCATGCCAGTGAATTCCACTGGTTTACAAGCCATGAAATGTTTGAATTGGTAAGATGGTTTGGGGGTATCTGCTTTGGAATTAGCGGATGATTTAGGTGTGGCTTCGGCGTGTATGGTGTGGATTTGGCTAACAATGTCGGGTATGATCTTAGCTATTTGCCCGGCCATTTGCTCTGAAACGAGCCCAATCAGTTCTTGCTTCGATATCAAGTCCTCGTTGTTGGATTCCTTCTGGGAATCCGTCTTCTTGAACTTCTTGATGCGGTTCAACGAGTTACGGAAAGGAGGCATCTAGAGGTTGTAAACAAGACAAAAGCATGAGACTTAATTGTAATAAAGAAAATAGGTTTTGCATGCATGAGTATGAATAAAGTTCACGTAAGTTTCACATAAGAAGCATGTGTTCATCAAGTATGGTTCACATAGTTTGCATGAGTTCAACAAGTATAACATGTATACTCACGTATGAATACAAATAAAGAGTATAAATTTAGTTTGTTCATGAGGATTAGTATTGTTTTTGATTGCGATAAACGTGCGAGTGTGTAATGGTTTGAAATGAATGAGGTAACAAGTATTAAAACACATAAAATTTGAGTCACATAAAAAGAATAGGCTCATAAAACATGGGAATGATTTGGGTAGAGAATCGTCGACAATTCGAAAGTGAATCGAAGATCTTTTCGAATTAGAGAAACGTGCTTTGGCTATAGGTAAAATGCTCTCATCGAGAAGCGACTAACGACATTTTACCCTTCCAGTTACTACACGTCTCTAACCGATCAGAAAATCGAGACTTTGGCGAGAGCGAAAATCAAGGAATGGGACTTAACCGACAAGGTGCGGGTTTCACCCCTAACTTGACGATTTCGTACCCTAAGTGTGGTTGGTACTTACCAAACGAAGAGCAAATTCCGATTCGTTGGTAAGGGTCCACTAGAGTTTTGAGTTGGAAATTTTCCATCAAGGTTTGGATTTCACTTCTAACTTGATGGCATAATTGCGTGCAAAAAGAATAAGTATAGCGGATTGAGAGTCGTTCACCAAATTGCGGTTTTCACACCTATTTTAGTGAAGTCGTCTCGTTTATATTACGAATGTTTCAAGCGTCCAAAAGTGTATTGTGTAAAAGTGTCTTAGGAAGACACCATGTATATGTATTAAGACCAAAAGGAAAGAGAGAAGCAAAGTAGGAAGCATAAAGTTTTAAGCATAATCAAGAATGGTCACAACGGGTACTTAGAACTATAGACTAGGTCGAACATGGCAATTCTACCTAATTCCCTATAGTTATGGCTCTGATACCAATCTGTCACACCCCAACCGATGGCGGAAACATCGGGATGAGACGAAAACAAGATTGCTCATTGCTCACAACATTAATAAGTGACAATAATTAATTAAACCATATTTCATTTCATAAGAATTTTCGAATACATCAATGTAACAAAACAAAGAACAACATAACATTTGCAAAGTCATAACAAAATTGACACATCGACATTAAACCTAACGTCTAATTTGTGTGTATCTAGTCCTTGCTATATTGTTTTCATAGCATCATCTCCTTCAACCTGTAACATGTTTTAAAATAATGTCAATGCAAAAGCAAAGGCGAGTACACAAGTTTAGGCATAGCATACGTATACGAATAAGTTTAAACAATCCACATGGCAACCAAATCTATACAAGAGCAATATCAAGGCATGCAATACTAATAATCAAACCCTTAACGCAATCACGATGTTTTAACATGACCTCACGAATAACACAATGGAGGTGGATGCGTGAATTCCTATACCGCTAAGCATGTCAAACGAAGGCTAAAAATAGTTACTGACTAAAGTATGGCATAACGAATATCCAAGACAAGCATCAAGTATAAGATTCAAGTTTTCATGTATATGGGATCCTTTGTGTGTTTCATAAAGTTTAAGTGTTCGTGATTTTGTATATGGAAACATGTTACACCCGAAAAGTGTTATAAAGAAAAGTGGGTTGAGTGTACTCAAGGTTTTGCTAAGTCTTTTCTACACTTGACAATCCGTGAAGACGTTGGTTCGAGGATGACGCCGAATTATCCTATAAGAGGAAACAAGGCGTATGAGTACAGAGTCTCAACGGGAGATTAGGAGTATTCGAGCATGATTAAAAATAAGTTTGATAAAGTATTATGATACGAAAGTCTTCACTAAGATGTAACACTCGTTCTTGACACTATAGTAACTCTTACGAGTTGTATGTGATTTCATAGGTTCGGGACCTATTAGAATCGTGACAAGGAATTACATACTTTAGTGTTAAACTTAATAACTTGATAGATGATTATAAGTTCATTATCAAGGTTTCGGTTTTAGAATTATAATATATTTATATATATCATTATAATCATGTAGGAGGTGGGAGGATGAACCGTCCACTTTGTAACCTCTAGTGTCATGTATGTCAAGTATGAGGTGGGAGGTTAAACCATCCACTTTGAACCTCGGATTATGTTCACCACTACACAAGTTACCATTGGTAACAAGGAGGGTACAAGAACTATATACTATACAAGAATGATAAGGTGTCATCTAGATACCAAGTAGTCAAGTATTCAACAACCCGACGAGCACACGAGGACAATTGTCAATGGCTTTGTGGGGTTGAGACACTTTAGGTGTAGCAAACTAGTTTGGGATCTTGATGAAAATAATCAAGTGATGTGTGGTCTCAAGTTAGGATAGCCCAAGCTTCCTTGTGGACACACATGAACAAGCATAATAGCTTGCGTCACTTGTGAGCTTAATGTTCTTCAAATACAGAAAGTTTAGGGTGTTAAAACAGCCCTTAGTTCATGTTAACCAGCTTGGTTAGGCTTACTAATCATAAGCTTGATTGTAAGCACAAGAACAACAAGTTTGTTGAAGTTAAAACACAAGTTTGATATAAGTTTAGACAAAACAGAAAGTTTGTGGACATTTTGTGGCATTTCCAGGTCTAGATTCTCCATGGAGAATCCTAGGAAATTCAACCCAAAGTTTATCCAAGAAAGTAGGAAAAAGAATGGAGTGATTTCGTTAAGAAATGAGTGAGTTACACTCACTTTAGTGAAGATGAGTAATTCTGCTCGAACTTGTAATTTTGCAGCTGATTTGGAAGGTTTTGAGAGAGATTTGAGGGAGATTAAAGTGTAAAAGTGCTTGGATTAGAGGTGGGTTTTATAGGGGAAGGATTAGGGTTAGTTAGGTGGGGTTTAAGTGGGTTATTAAGTGTTAAAAATTGATAAAAAAAACTCAAAAACAAACCCAATCCCGCCCAAAACCAGCTGCTGCCGCCCTCTTTTGTGATCAGGTTTGACCCAGAAACAAAGCTAATATGCTTTGTGTTTCCGGGTTCTTCAGATGTGTGGCAAGTGGTGGAGTGGTGGAGTGCTTGGCTGTTGAACCGGAGGTCCCGGGTTCGAAACCCGCGGATCCCGGTTTTGGTATATTATTTATATATATTATTTTTTTAATTAAAAACCTTTAAACAATTTACCAAAAATGGCAAGATTAGTCCCTGAAGTTAAGAATTCAAGAATTTCAATTTAGACCTTGGACTTTATAAAAAAATATATATGTATTTATTAACCTTTGATCCTAAATGTTGATATATTTATAAAATAGCATTTTTAATTTTTGTAAAAATAAATTAGTTAATTTTATGAATAGATAATTATATTTTCGTAACGAATTTAGTTTAATGATTACGAGTTTCACGTTTGAGTCTTGATTACGCATACATACCATGTTTGCAAGTTATTACACGTTTACGATTGAGAGTACCACGAATACGTTTACACGTTTAAAGTGTGAACAAGTATAAGTGTAACATGACTATAATTAACATAATATTGTTAAAATACGAGTTTCTCATTACGATTCAAGTCTCGGTTTTTCACGTTTACAACGAAAGACAAATACAAGATACAACGCTTACTAAAAATAGAAGTACGATATAAAGTTTTCAAATATAGAAAGTACAGAAACGCGGGGCGTTACACGCGGGTTCGCGCAAGGTTCAAAGTTAACCTTGATTGATTTCCTTCGGTAATGTTTCATACCTAAACCTTGCACAACCCACAGCACAACAGAGGAGGTTTACAATTCTCTGCGCCAAGCATCTAAAGGAAAAAAGGATCATTTGACTACCTTGTGCCGCTCGCGCAAGGAAACAATTAATCTTGAAAGACTTTTCCTTAGCAAAGAATGTCTGTCTACAAGAAATGGTGAAGAGGCAAAAGGAATCTTTTCTGTTATAACAGGATGCACACGTGGCGAGCAATAGATGGGTTACAACTGTGAAACCTTCTAGAAGCCATTAATGCACAATCGTACAGAGCATCATTCGGTTGTAAACAAATGCCACATGGCAGCATCTGGGACGACCAGGAAAGATCACGGTGATGGCATGGTTGCATCAAGAAAATAGAATGATCTCATAATGCCACGTGGCATCTCCCTAGCCTTAGATGACTAGCCGATCCGTGTGCACTAACGGTACGACTCACATATAACGGAATAGCAAAAGATTCCGTTAAATCTTCATCTCTCTTTTTGGCGCCTAAATCTGGCTATAAATAGGTAACTTCAGGTACAAGAAAGTCATTCACTCTCACTTACTCTCTCTCTTACTTCACTTAAACTTTTCTCCAAGTACCGATACTTATTCTCATGCCGGAGGGTGGTTACGGAGAGAACCCCTTTCTCCCGTGGCGAAGCTGACGGTGTTTCTGTTTTGTAGGTATCGTTGAAGTAATTGCAATCGTCATCCTGAGACCAAACGAAGTATTAACCTCTTTATGCAAGAAACCAAACCCTAGATTTGATCAGATTCCGATCTGTTGGGTCTACGTTTCTTCATTGGCGCCCACTGATTTTCAATTCTATTCTCATCTTTCGTTTCGTTTCACCTAGATCTGCAGCATCATGGCTGATGGATCATCGTTTCCAGGTTCTCGATTAGAGATCCGTCGTGCCGTTGGCGCACCTCAGGTTGACGGACAAATTGTTGAAGATTTGTCCGACGAAGCTGATGTTCCATATGATCCAGATCATGCGATCATTCCAGTAATGCCGCCGGCTCCTCATGTTGATGTTGCGTCAATTTACCACCTAGAGAGACTCCATTGTCGTGGTTAATCAAATCTCAAACTGCTTTAAACGCTATGTATGCTCAACTATGTGCTCAGACCGGAACTCCAGCTTTTCAAGCTCCGGTTAACGCTCCTCAGGTCCGTGCTTCGCCGGCACCTCGAGTGTTGAGTTATAATACTCAAAACCATGCTCGTGCGCCTTCGCATGTGTCTGTAGATGGAACCGAGATGTACTTTAAAACCAGGAATGATTCTGTTCTCTGGTAATAGAAAGCAAGAAGAAAACGTTCAACGTCGCACATCTGTTCACTCGCATCTCGGCCCGCGATCGTCACAGAAGCGGGACACCCAATAGGATGAATATGATAAGACTTATGTAGAAGGAGATAGTGCAAGTGTTTTTAATCGTCTGTTTGCAGATCATGTTAGTTATAAGCCCAAAATACGTGCAACATACAATCCAGAGGCGGAGCATGATTACAATTTGGTGTATCGACCTGCTGAAGCAGCTGAACAATCAAAGTTTATGAGAGAAATAGCATTGGCTCCGCTAGAACGAGCAAAGTTGCCTTCCAATGTAGGAAAGTTTAACGGGTTAAGAGATCCTAATGATCACATGCGCCTCTACACTGGCGCAGGGTTGATAGGCGGATGGACGTTACCAATGTGGTGCCATCTTTTCTTGCAAACTCTTACTGGCGCCGCGCGTCTTTGGTTTGACAATTTGCACAAAGGTAAACATTCCTCCTGGAATGATCTCAAGGAAAAGTTCCTTACACACTTTAGCCAGCAAAGGCGATATTTCAAAGATTCCTCGGATGTGATGAACATCTGGCGGAAGGATGATGAAAGCCTAGAGGATTTTATCACCCGTTACAACAAAGAAGTTTTGGAGATCGGAGATGTTCATGAGGACCTTATCCGCGCACAGTTCAAATACACGGTAAGGTGCGACGAAATGATAAAAGTACTTTCTGGAACAACTGGCCTTCCGAAAAGCTGGGATAAGTTAATGGCAGCAGCTAAGGTCTACGCACAGACATGAGCGAGACCTTAATTCTAACAGACCACCGCTACCTCAGAATCGTCCTCAAGATCTGAGTAGGGGTAGCCAGAAGTTCAAGAAAGGATGGAAGGACTCCAACCAAAGCTCGTATTCCCCATATTCGCTAGTAGACGCTCGCGCAACGATTAATAAGATTACTACCTAGAAAGCTATCAAACAGGAAAATCGGGATCGCAATGGACTCCCTAACGAAATCTCCTGCGGAAGTTTTGAGCACAGAGAATTATCAATTTAAGCAACCTAGCACATGAAGAACAAGAAGGGTCAAGACCCAAACCTCTTCTGTGACTTTCACAAAGACACAGGGCACACAACTGACAATTGCATTAGCCTGCACACGTGAAAAGGCTCTGAAAGTGGTAAGTTGACACACTTGGTGCAATCAGTCCGAAAAGAGGCCAGGCAACTCACGCGCGGAGATGAAGGACCAAGCAACAAGAAAATGAAGCACGTTGCCATGATCCAAGGAAGCTCATCGGCAAGCGTAGCTTTCAACGATTTTGAAGTGAAAAATGGCGCGAGCAGCAAGTGATTTTTCCTGTTGTTCCCGGCGGACCTCAGGAAGAAAGACCAGTGGTAATCATAGGTATCTTTGGCCATTACCAGACTGACTATATGTTCGTAGATCCGGGATGTTCTATGGATATCATATATGAACAATGTTTCAAGCAGTTAGATCCGGAAGATAAGGCACGCCTGGAACCAGTTGACTTCCCGTTAACCGGATTTTGCAAGTGAGGCTGTCTTTCTTCTCGGGCAGATAGTTTTTTCCATGATTCTTTCAGACAGTAAACACTCCGACCCATTCAAGTAAACTTTATGGTAATGCCGACAACCACCGTCACGACGTTTTATTAGGGCGTCGAGCGCAACGAGATTTCAACATGGTCACGTCTGCGCCTCACGCTGCATGTGGTTTCCTAACGCCAACTAGAGTAGCTATCATATTCGCTCGAAAACATATTATGTCTTCGAAGTACCAGTTGTTAAAGGTGCACCAAATGAACCTGAGAAATGGGTTCTAAACAACAAATATCCAGAGCAACCAATTATTCTTGGTCCTGCGATACCTATGGCAATTCGCGCAAAATTCAAAACCTTGTTGTTTTGAATATGGATATTTTTGCTTGGACACCTGCAGACATGGTAGGGGTTCCGCACAATGTTGCAGAACATTGTTTAAATGTTTTCCCATCGGCGGAACCAGTAGTTTAGAAAAAGTGCAGCCTGGGGACCGAAAAAACGGAAGCTATGAACGAACAGGTTGCCGAATTACTTAAAGCTGGTATTCTGAGCAAAGTCAAGTACCAAACCTGGTGGCGAACCCCGTTATGGTCAAAAACATAACGGCGGGTGGCGCATGTGTGTCGATTTTAAGGATTTGAACAAAGCATGTCCCAAAGATTGTTACTCGCTTCTAGAAATTGACAAAAAATGGACTCCTTAGCATCATTTCACTGGAAATGTTTTCTCGACTGTTACAAAGGGTACCATCAAGTACTGATGAAACAAGAGGATGAAGACAAGACGACTTTCCGCACGGAGAAAGGTATTTTTTGTTATACAAAAATGCCTTTTAGGCTCCGCAATGCGGGAGCCACTTATCAACGACTTATGGATTCAGTTTTTGGAGATGACATCGGGAAAACTGTTGAAGTATATATTGATGACCTAGTCATCATGGGCCATACAGAAGAAACGATGTTAGAAAATATTCAGAAAACTTTTGATTCCTTACGAAGTGTGAATTTGAAATTAAACCCAAGCAGTGTATTCTTTTGGCATGGAAGAGGGCAAGTTCCTCGGATTCATCGTCACAAAGAATGGGTTTAAAGTCAATCCAGAGAAAGTTGAAGCAATTAAAAGTAAGACATCTCCGGCGAGCGTAAAGGAGATGCAGAGATTGGTGGGGCGATTAGCTGCTCTCAATCATTTCCTCGGAACCATGAGGCCAAATCTTATCCTTTCATCCGTACCTTGCGCAACTGCGTGAAGAAAGATAAATTTCAATGCACGCCAGAGGCGGAGAAAGCTTTCTAAGACATGAAGGATTGCTTGATTCAGTTACCAACTTTGACAACCCCGCGCAACAAAGAACCACTGATTCTCTATCTTGCTACGTCGAATTGACAGTAGGAGCAGTTTTGCTTGTTGAAAGAGAATGGGTTCAAACCCTATTTATTACATTAGCAAAATGCTGAATGACCCAGAATCTCGATACTCAATGATGGAAAAACTGGTACTTGCGCTAGTTCATGCTTCGCGCAGGCTCCGTAGGTATTTCTCAGGTCACGTCATCAATGTCTTGACAAATATCATCTTGGTCAAATTCTTTCTAAATCAGACGTCTCAGGACGATTAGCCAAATTGGGCTATCGAACTAGGCGGTCACAATATTGTCTACAAGCCAAGGCCGACAATTAAAGGGCAAATCCTTGCCAATTTTATAGCTGAAGTTCCAGCGGATAAAGCGCAAGAATGCGAAGAGGTCCAAGATCCGGTTCCAATCACGGATGATAGAGAGTGGCTATTACATACGGATGGCACATCTTAGTGATGGAGCCGGCGAAGGCCTCCGACTAGTCAATCCAGATAACCAAGAGTTCACTTATGCTATACGCCTGGATTTCAAAAGCACAAACAATGAGGCTGAGTATGAGGCATTTCTGGCAGGTTTGCGCCTTGCTATAAAAATGGGCGCGACAAATTTAACAGCGCATGTTGATTCTCGACTAGTAGCAGAACAAATCAATGGTACTTACGATGCGCGAGGCGATGTTATGGCATTATATTTGGAGAAAGCCAATGTTAATCAGTCAGTTCGACAATTAAGTTGTACGTAACGAGTGACAACAGCGTGACGATAGCAAGTTGCAGCACGCTTCAGCATTAGAAAAGAAGTCAGGATGGAAGTTCTAAATCCTTCTATTCCGCTAAGGCAAGTTACCATGGTCGAGATGGGGAGTCCATCCTGGATGTCTCCAATAATCTTGTTTTTACAACATGGCCAACTTCCTGACAACAAGGCGCAAGCACGAAAGATCGGATGCAAGGCTTTAAACTATGAAATGGCAGATGGTATTCTGTATCGCAAGTTGTACATGGGCCCTTTATTAAGATGTGTCGATAAGAATGATGCGCAATATTTGATTCGAGAAATCCATGAAGGATTGTGTGGCATACATGCGGGGCCACACATGGTCGTCGCTAAGGTAATAGGAGCAGGATACTATTGGCCTGGGATGTATTAGACGCTGTGGAGACTTGCGCAATGCATGGCTTTCCAAAGACATGCAGCAAAAACTTTGCGCCCAAAGAATCCATTAGTCCGAGTAACGTCAGCATGGCCTTTTCAACAATGGGCCATCGATCTTGTAGGACCTTTTCCTGATGCGCCAGGCACGGTAAAATTCATTGTTGTTGCCGTCGATTACTTCACGAAGTGGGTCGAAGCGAAACCATTAGCCTCGGCAACAACCATGGTAATCCGGAAGTTTATCTGGGAACACATTATTTGTCGTTTTGGATTACCCATCGCATCGTCACAGATAATTGTCCCAATTTAGCATATGAAGATCTAAAGAGATGGATGCAGGAAATGCAGATTGAACATGTGTTTTCATCGCTGCGCACCCCCAGGCGAATGGACAAGTTGAAAGTATTAACGAACAAATAGATGACGGCATTAAAGCTCGCCTTGGCTCAGCGCAGCTTGGTTGGGTCGATGAGTTGCCCAACATCCTATGGGCGCATCAACAATGCCTAAGACAAGTACGAGAGAAACCCCATTCAGTTTGGTATATGGTACGGAGGCGGTGATCCCTGCTGAGATAGGACTCCTATCACAAGAATGCTTGCGCTAGAAAAACAAAGTAATGAAGAGCAACACGCTTGGATTTTGACTTGGTTGAAGAAAGACGCGAAAACGCAGCCATCCGCGAAGCGAAATATAAGTCTCAGCTGGAGAAATATTATAACAAGCGGGTGCGCATTTGCACATTTTTACCGGGGGATTTCGTCCTCCGCGATAATGAAGCATCTAATGCTGAAAAACCGGGTAAACTTGCGCCAAGATGGGAAGGCCCCTATGTGATCCATGAAGTCCTTGGCAAAGGAGCATACACTTTGAAACGCTTGGACGGTTCTAGCGTCCCGCGGACCTGGAACGCCCAGCAATTGCGCAGTTGTTACATGTAATCTCAGAGCTCATTAGCCTTGCGCTTTCCATGAGCCTGCTTACATTAATTCTTTCTTATAATCTTAGTGACAGTTGTAGCTTTATGCTTTATCGATGAAAAAATACTTTTTGTCGCTACTTACATTCTTTTATATATATTTATTACAAATGCATGCAATTCCTTTGGATAAACAAAAACACACTCATGAGCCACAAGATAAAACAATGCTTACGCTCACAATGAGATTGATTATTGTTCATTTGTCTATCCTAAACAAGTAATTGATCACATGCAAACATTGTAAACTAAATATATTGTATTCACATAAAAAGTACTTGCTCAGCCGCGCAACGATACATCAGAAATAACTGCAACACCAAAAAAATTCCAACAATCTAGTTACCCTATTCTACGACTTTCTAGCTTGATTGTTTCTCTGCCACTACAAAGATCTCTTTCAATCTATCTACAAAGTCATCTTGTTGTAGCGCATCATCCACCAAGTCCATGATCGGGATTTGCAAATGGTCATATTTCTCTTTAGCAGCAGTATAAATGGCAGAGGTGTTAATCCCATGAGTGGTAGCTCAGCTTGTATCCCACTTGGTCTGCAAGGCCTGAGCACGTGCAGCGTGCATTCCTTGTAGCCCTCGGCATGACCATCGTTACGCGCCGCTACCATCAACTATTCCACCCTTTCATCCAACTCCGCAGAGTTTAAGATGACATTTGCAATATGTATACAAGCACATCAGTATAAGCTACGATAATTAATCAAGACATATATACTGCAAGATTGGAATAATACCTCAACAATCCCATACACGCGCAGCCAGGTGAGCTGATTCATCAACGATTCTGCTAGGCTTTCAGCTGTGGCACGAGCGACTTCCGAATTGTTAAGTTTTTGCTCACCTTCAGTTAAACAGTGTGTCAACTCGGCCTTCTCAGTTCGATGAAGTTTGATATCCTTTTTCAAGGAATCAACCTCCGCCTGCAGTTGCTCCTGATCAAATAACATAGAGGTTAGCTTATCAATCTCTTTATTCTTAAGGAGGAGAGTCATTTTGGTCGCTACCTCATTCTGCTCGCTCCTCTCCCTATGTGAACGAGCCTCCTCTGCCGTGGCAACCGCATCGGTTTTTTCTTTTTTAAGTTTCTCGATTTCGTTGCGCAGAGAATTTTTTTCATTATTATCACGATCACAAGCCTCTACAAAGCGCTTGCGATCTGCAACATGCTGCGCGGCAGCAGCCTCGTACTTATTTTTCCAACTAGTGGCGGACCATTCTTCCGTCTTCTTCTTCGATTCAAATTTGGCTTGCTTAGCCTCTAGCTAAACCAGCATTTTCTTCATCTCATTCTCAATCTCAACTTTGAACTTTTTGGACTCAAACTCGTCCCAGTCCTTGTTCATGCTGCGCCACTCGCGCACAATGTGGTGAGTAATAGATGAGGCTTGCGCAGTCTCTAACAAGTAGGCCTAGTAAATTTGGTCATGAGATTGGTCTTCTAGGCGTTTCACCTCCACCGGCGGGTAAATGCCCTTATACCACTCTCTGCAAGCTTGCAGATCGGTAAAGGTATCACTCTGTTTTAATTTCCATACCGGCTCATGTATGGCGGAGGCTCTCTTGGCAGAGTAGGTGTGGTAGTAATAATCCCAAAGAGTCTCCTCAGGACGAAAATGCGACTCCTCTTCAGGATCGTCAAAAAATGAGGAGAACCCTTGACCAGCTGTAGAAGGACCTACTCCCTTAATATTTGAAGTGATATTCTCAGCATGAATATTGGAAGTAGTCGACTCTTGTTCGGCAGTTATAGTCTCCGCAGATGGGGGGGGGGGGTAGTATGTTTAACCTGCTCGCCAGCAGGATTCTCAGTAGCAGTCTTTTTTGGCTCTTCTTCCGGGGCCACCTTCTCAGGAATCTCAAAGATATTAGCCTCCACCTCATCATCTTCGCGCCTTAACTCCTCTTCGCCATCTTTGTGAGCACCCTCTGCCATGGTTTGTTGCGCGGTAGAGGCAGTTGCGGCTGGGGTTAAAGAAGAGGTTTTCGCAAATTTCTCTGAAAAAGAAAACATAAAACGTTACTCAGCAAGCATGACACATTGTCGTAGGACAATGTTTAAAGCCTTACCAGGAGAAAACTTTTTTGCTAGAGCATCTAGGTTGCTCTTCTTGCCAATACGCGGCCGTGCAGTTTTCTTCGGTGGTGAAGGTGGTGCAGACTCAGGATCTTTCCTCTTCTTTGAGGTGCGCTTCAACGCCTCCTCCGGGCTCGAAGGAATATCCACTAGTTCATCAGGATTGGATTAAGGAATTGAAGAGGTGTCAATAGGCTCTGGTTTGGGTTTCTTCAAACCTACAGGCGCAAGACCATCTAATGAGTCCGACACCACCACGTAATCACACCAAGAATCAGATACGAGACGCTTACCTTTCTTGCTCTCAGTTTTTACAGCCGCAGATGTCTTAGTTTTTTGAGCATCTAAGTTGGTGGAAGGCGGCGCAGCAGCAGCAGTTGGTTTTCTCTTCTTCTTTGAATCAAGGCCTACGCCCAAGTTTAGCAAATCACTTACATGCTCAATGATAAAGGAAAAACGTTGCGCCATAAGTTACATTGCAATATTACTTAGAATTAATATCTAACAGTAATATTGCAATACTAACTCAGGCTTTACAACATACTACGTACCAGTAGTGGAAGAGGGCTGCGCGTTGAGGTTTTCTTTCTTGGGGGTTTCAAAAATTTCCAATATTTTAACAAACCATGGCTCCTCATTCTCTTCAAGTGGCACAGCGACCATCTTCCCATTGTCTCTCTTGAAAGAGACCAAGTATAACGACGCAACTGTATCACAAAGCACAACAATAAACATCACCAATATACATTTATAGATAGAGGTCCTAAAGAATTATGAGGAAACATACCACCTCCATCTTCCGTATAAACGAGTTTCTCTTGACGTTCTTTCTTCCATAGGATCTCATTCCAGCAGCAATCAATGCCCTTTCTGGCAAACTGATATTGGGCACATCCTTGATATTTTGGTACCACACCTCTTTGCTTGGAATAGCCAGAGTTTCCAACTCTATCTCTTCTCCGGCCCGGAACGTCATCTCCATAGGAATCACTGCCGCCTTAACATAATTTTTTTTGCTTCCAATCGTGATAAGATTTAAGAGGCACGAGAAACAGCCGTTTTGCTTGTAAACGTTGCTGAAAGGAATAGAAACCTAACAAACAATGGAGTTGATAAAAAACTCGAAATTTCTCAACCGTCGGAATAATATTCATCGACCGGCAAACAAACTCAAAATGCCTAATCCTCACCCCATTGGATTTTGTAGGACCGATCCTCGATGCTAAGGAACCTAAATTTGATATCTAACGTCCATAATAGCAGAAATATTACGTCGTGTTTACCAATAGACAAGAATTAATATGTTAATCATCAGTTTCATTGATTAAACGTCAAGAGTACAAACTGACATAGCTTCGCCTCCAAAATGCCAAAGTTACAAATGAATGAGGCAAGCTAGGTATATATAGGCTGACAAGTCCGCTAGTGAAGTAGTGAAGTTCGGGCGAACTTGCCAAGGCAAGTTCGGCCGAACTTGACCTTACATGGAAACTACGAGCGAACTTGGCCTTTACAACTATAAATACATCATACGCCTAGCCTATTCAGCTCTATACTATACAGACTCGATATAAGACTAAGACATAGATATTATGCACCAACAGACCCCCCTGGATATAGTCTTCGTCTTGTATCAGTCTTCTAAACTCTGTCTTCATATTAACGTTAATGCACACGACCGAAGAATTTCTTGTACGGCTTCTTTCGTCGCTCTTGTTTCTGATCCGGCGTCTGATCTGTAGGAGGGACTTTGTTCAAATGGTGAAATCTTTTAACACTTGCCTTCCTAGTTCTTTCATTAATTGCTTCAAGACGCTTCTCCTCCTTTAGAAACTCAACCCTTTCTAAATCTCTCCGCTTTGTTTGCCACATCATCCCAGAATTGACTTCGCGTGCATAACAAACGTTTACAACTTTCTGAAACTGCATCGCTTATACCTTTTCTCGTTCTTCAAAAACAATCTTGCTATAGAACAAGGTTTTGATATCTTCTCTCGAGCAGTTCACAAGCCACATAGGATCTAGAATCCTTATCGTCCTCCATAAACCCCTCATGCCCTGATGACCCATCACCTCAACCCTTTCCTTTGTTATATCCAAGTGTTCTTCAAACTTTAGAACAGTAACTGCTTCACAAGTAGCTGGATCTATTTGCCACCACTTGAACAAAGGATAGAAGTTTTGTTCAATCGGCGTTAGCGGCATATTCCTCATGGCTCTTGGACGTTTCATGATCAATGTTATGTCTTTTTGTTTTCTTGTTTGTCTTGATTCTGCGGCTAGGAATAAAAGGCTTCCAGTAGTTGAATCCTTTCACCGCTTCATACTTGATCATTTTCCATAATAACTGATCAATATACTTCATGTGATATGTAACGTTCACTGTTTGTACCAACTCTTCCACATCCCAATACGGTAATGTCTTTAAATCAGCAAGGTATTTGAAGTACTGCACTCCAAACTCCCTTTTGATCGCATAAACGTTAAGCTCCTTGAACCATCCCCAACTCAGAATATCCCCCAAAGAAACATCTTTGTCTCTGGTAAAGAATGCTAGAGGACGTCTAAACTTGCGTTCGCGAGGCATCTCTTTAAACCAGGACTTTTTCACTTGAGCGATTTCCTCCTTCGTCATAGGTTTAGGAACTTTTCCCTCTCGTAGAGATTCTTCAATCTTTTCTTTAAGCATTTCTTCATCGAGTTGCTTATACATCTCCTCGAAAGTAGGAAAACTATCAGAACTAGGACCAATGTACTTTGCCGTGTGATCAGTTTCATCATCCAAAGACCAATCTTCAACTATAACTCTATTGTACTCATCAGCTTCAAATCTTCTAAGATACTGATAGTCTTTTGGTTCAAAAGTGTTAACATTCAAAACTTCCTCGAAATCAAACTCTAAACTTTCAGCTTCAACTTCAACCAATCTCGCCAAATCTTCTTTTGAGTAATTGTGCACGTATTCACCTTCTTCCACATTATGTTCCAACATCAACATTAACGGCTTTGTGGGTACTGCAGCAACTGGCTTTGCAGATCGATCAACATCTGACAAATCTATATCCTCTGAAGGCCCTGTCTTCCCTGACTCCCCCTCAACTTTATCTTCCATCTTATTCGACTCATCATTCATAAGATCTGAAAAATTAAAATCATCAGCGACTTTGGCTTAAGTAACTTTAATGCTAGTACTACCTTGATCATAATCATCGTCATCATCACCAACATTCCAATCCTCATAACCTTCTTCCTCTTCATCCTCTTTATCATCTTTCTCAGCTTCTTCATCGTCTTTTTCTTCAGAAGCAGTGATAGGATCAGAAGGCTTGACATATTCGTCAATCTTTGGAATATCAGACTCAAAAGCTAGAATCACATCATCGATAGACCTCTTGCAGCTACAGACGAAGTAGGTGCTTCACTTTTAACATTCTTTCCTTTACCGCTCGCAGCTAATTCTTTCTCATAGCGTTCTTTAGCTTCCTGTTGATCTAGACGATCATATTCTTTGATGAAGTCAATGCCCAGAGAATTTGATAGAACTTTCTGCAACCTATTGAATCTTTGATCGTTTAGGGCTTGAATAGTCTTTAGATCAGCTATCTCAGTTTGCAATTTCTCATTTGCATCCTGCAAACTTTCGATCAACGCTTTAAAGTACTCTCTTTCATTCTCTAACACTTTAACCTTGTCATCCAAAATCTCTTTCTCAACCGCACTTTGATTCATTTTTTGAGTAAGCTCTGCTTTTTCAACTTCATTCTGTGCCACTTTGTCCTCTAATGCCTTGACACGCTTTTCCAGAAGTTCAACGTTAGTCTCTGGAAAGAAATCGCTTAAATCCTGCAGACTTATCGGATCATTGTGCATATCACCAAACACATTAGGCCCTCCTGGAGTTTTAGGTGTTGATTTTGGAGTCGTAGCCTTTGGTTAGACTTCTTTGGTGTAGAACTTTCAAGATTCGAAGTCGTTGGAGCAACAGGCGATTGAATAATCGGTACTTCAAGTAATCCGGTCACAGGAGGTTCTTGTGTAACTCCTTGACGATCAATCTCAGCAGTAATTTCAACAGGAGGTTCTTGTGTAGGAGGTTCTTGTGTGACTCCTGTCTCCTGTGCGACAGAAGGTTCTTGTGTAACTTCTGCGCTTTTTAAATTTCCTTTGTACCTTTTGCTAATAGCTTTTTGAGGTTTCTTCATTTTCTTTCTACCCTTTTTCTGAGGAGCCCTGTAGTTTTCGTCGAAGAAATAGTAGCAGTCTTTACACGTTTTACTTTCTTCTTGGGTCTTTCCTCATCCGACTCTTTTTCCGATTCGGATCAAAATCAGCATCCACCTCTCTTTCTTTCTCGGCTCTAATCTCAGCCTCTGATTTCTCTGGTTCTTTAACTGGAATTTCTTCATCAGAATCATCTTCGTTTTCAGAAGTAGGAGAAATAACATCTTCTTGAGTCGTTTTCACTGTTTCTTGACTCTCAACCACTACTACAACACTTGAACCTACTTCTGTTTACACATTCTCTGGTTTATCTTCGTCTACGAGCATAGTATCAACTTTCTTAGCAGCTCGTTTTTTCTTTGGCTTATCAGCTTCTACCTTTAAGAACATACGCTTCTTGCTTTTGGTTTAAAGTCTTTGAACCATTCCTTCTCAGCGTTAAGCTCTTTCTCATCATCGCTACCATCTTTTCTCCATTTGTTTTTTGGCGGCGCGATATAGTTTGGATCTTTGATAGCCCCGAAAACTGGTTTTGCAACTGGAGCTGAAGCTTGCTTTTGATACTTTATGAGCTTCTTCACTGTCGTTTCATCAAGATGAACTAGATACAACACATCGTTTGGATCTCGTGCTATATTCCTGAACTTCTCATCAATCAACATTTGCACGAATCTTGGATAAAACAAAGTCTTGAATCCTCCATATTCTTTGACATGTGCGTGAAAACAAGCTTCGAAAAGATGAACGACTTCTTCAGAATAAGCGCCGTTGCCATATAGGCCAAATAATCTTGAACATCGTCGAGACCTGCCTTGCGGTGACTAAATGTATGGATAATAGCGTGCATCAGGAGCTTGTAGGGATTTGGCACTTCCCCTTTCTTCACCGTTGGCTTATTCACGCTTCCTTTGTAACCCATCAAAGAAACAACCACGAACCATCTTTTCATCGAGATAAATTGGATCGTCTTCTTTATCGTTGAATCGTAAAACTCTGCGTATATCATCTTCAGTTACAATGATTGGTTTGACTTCATTGCCAACTTGCACAGATGAAACAATTGACTTCTGATCTTCACTAAGACTCGCATTCTTCCAGAAATGATAAGTGTGAGATCTATACGATACTGTACGCTCTGTGATCTCTTGATGAACAGGGCTTTCCTCCAAAAATTTTAAGATACTGTCGTATTCCTTTAGCGATGGACAGATCGTCTTATCAAGCGCTAATACACGTGTTGTGAGTCTTAGAAAACTCTACTGAGATTACTCTTGCTGGTTCTTGCCCTGAAAAACGACACAAAATACTTAGCACACTTATCGAGAAAAATTTCACAAAATTTTCTAACACTTTTATCAAGTTCAGGCAAACTTAATATGTGTTAAACATTCTGTTTTCTTCAAGTTCGCCCGAACATGCCTTAACAACAGTTCTTTATATAAGTTCGGGCGTACTTATACTCTAAACAAAAATTCAGAATTCCATAACCCAAGTTCGGGCGAACTTCCATTAACTTTATCAAAATCAAATTTAAGAAGTACGGTCGAACATGCCAATGATCATTTATTCATATTTCATAACAAGTCAGGTCGAACTTGATAACAAGTTCGGCCGAACTTGTCATCATCTCCAATCCAAACCTGCTCAACATGTCCACAACTGTTTTATTCAAATCCAATACAGTTCCTCGGTTGATTTATGTTTAAGATCAAGATTCAAAGTTCAATTTTGTTCAATCAAACCTAGATTTTCAGATCTAACATAAACAATTAAGGTTCAATTCTCGGTTCAAAATCAAAATAACTACTCAGACATTGTCAATGGTGTGCACATCACCAAGAACAATCAACAATTGGGCAAAGTAAACGGCTTATTTTTGCCAAAATCACAAGATCACTCAAGATTGCTTAAGTTCGCTCAGAGGATTTGTTTGCTGTTGAATGAGTTCGGCCGAACTTGCTTTGAACTTGCTTGGTACTTATACCATTGCAAGTTCAGGCGAACTTACAAGCCCATAAGACAAGCCCATTGAAGTTCGGGCGAACTTAGCAATACAACCAGCCTTTTATTTAGCAAGTTCGATCGAATTTGCTATTTTGTTAAACTTGTTCAGTTTAGCAAGTTCGGCCGAACTTGCCAAACCACAATTTCAAACTATTTCAAAATTTTCATTTTAACCCCTGAACTTTCCAACTTTTTACCAGTTATGAAAATCCACTAAGTTGACCAAGTCCAAGTTAATGACCTTGGTTAACCGATTTGTTGCCGAGTCCAATTTAATGACCTCGGTTTGACCCGTTACGAACAAAATGTTGATATTTTCAAAATCAAAGTTTCAAATTAATGACTTTTTATCATTTTGACTTTTCAGATTTAACAGATTAGCTCCCAGCCCGTTGTCAATGAGATTTCCACCAGTTCTAGCATCTTACCAGACTTCGAAGACCCGTTCTCCAACATTGGTTTGCTGAAAACAATGTGGAAATAAATCTTTTTGAATTTTTGTAAGTTTATGCTAAAACACACTGAAAATCTTTTTGATTTTAATCTGTAAAGCTGATAAACTATGTTCACTTACAAACATATTTACAGACATATTTTTGTGAATTTTGTGTCTAAGGATCATATTAGTTGATTGAGACATATCACCAGTACCGTTGACCTTTAGATGACTTTAAGCTTTAAAACTCGTTTACCTAGATTGTCGATATGTTTGTCCACTTAAGCTTTACCACGTTTCTCAACTGTTTCAAGATATGTTAAGGTAAGATTTATGAAACTTGACTTCTCTGTGGTTCCCACTTCTTGAATATACTCCCTATCCAGATCCCTAGATTTCATCTTACAGGTGAATATAGCGTAATTGATATCTGTATCTGGGTTATGCGAGACCTTGAGAGCTCAGGTTAGTACTACCGTACAGAAAAGAGATGAAGGCTCGTCTTTAGGTGTGTTCCACTTATGGAATCTTTTCAGCACTACAAATGATTGTATTTTTCTATACTTTTCAAGTTTTGCATACAGTTTGGGGTTTATAGCGAAAGCATTATAAAAGTTCTAGGCTATTGATTCCGCAAAATCAGAAGAACTTGTATAATACCCTAGATATCAACTATCTATAAAGACCTCGTATCTCAGAATCAGGCAATCTTTCTAACGAAATTTCGGAGTACTAAGTCCATATATCCAAGATATGTTAATCCACAAGATTAAGCAGTTGTAAAATTTAGTTTATATGTCGAAAATAGTTTACTGAACGTGTTAAGCCTATCGACACATCCATAGTAAGACTCATTTATCACTTTTGAACTTTCCATTTCTTTAGCATACTGTGATAGTCCACTGATGTACTATCATTTCCTTATATGACACTGAATTCTTTTTGTCTTTTTCAATGTTTTTGTACATTTTGATTATTTTCATATGTTTTTAGATTTTAAAATTTTTCGAATGTTTTTGTATTTTCTCTAACATTTCTCCCCCTAAAATAAAAAACATCTTTTTGGATTTTAGTTTTTTAACAAAATTCTAAACTAGAAAGATATTTACAAACCAATGTGGATCACGCGAACCCGTTGTCCGATACGTATTCAACCTCACGTCCACACCTGTCAGCAAATGTTTCATACCATTAATTCTCAGCAAGTAATTTAAACCGTGACAAATAAAATGGTTTGGTATAAAAATCAGCCTTTTGTTCGTCGGTGTGGATTTTTTCTATTCGCACCAATTTCTTTTCGTAGCAATCTTTAATGAAATGATAACGAATTTCAATGTGTTTTATGCGTGAGTGATGAACCGGATTTTTAGTTATATCTATGGCTGCCTTGTTATCAACAAACAGCGGAGTGTCTAGAAATTGCAGACCATAGTCTCTCATCTGCTGTTGAATCCACAGAATCAGTGAACAACAGCTGGAGGTCGAGATATACTCAGCTTCACAGGTAGAGAGAGCGACCGTAGTCTGTTTCTTACACTGCCAGGTTACCATTCTTGTTCCGAAGAACTGCATCCCGCTGTAGTTGATTTTGAATTCAACTTATCTACACCAAAATCAGAATTAGCATAGCCTGTGAGGTCAAAATTGTCATTCTTCGGGTACCACAAGCCGGTGCTTGGGCATCCTTTCAGTATCTGAAGATTCGTTTCACGATCTGCATGTGTAAGATCCTCGGGCTTGACTGATATCTGGCGTAGAGGCAGGTTGGATACATAATATCTGGGCGCGATGCCGTCAGATACATCAGCGATCCAATCATCAATCTGTATAACGTCTTGTCAACTTTGGCTCCAGTCTCGTCAACGCAAATCCCGTGATTTAGAGCAAGAGGCGTAGATAGAGGCTTCAAGCTTTCCATTCCAAACTTCTTCAAAATGTCGTGAACATACTTAGTCTGATGAATGAAAATACCATCCGAAGCTGATCTACTTGCAAACCAAGAAAGAACTTCATTTCGCCCATTGAGACATTTCGAAATTCTTTTTCATGATTCTTTCAAACTCCTTTCAGAGACTATCGTTTGTAGATCCAAAGATGTTAGTCGTCGACGAGATTTGAACTATAATCAATGACCATCAACCTCTCTGGTGAAAAGAGTACTATCCACAATTCCTCTGAAAAAAGCCGTTGCCGACGAGATTGCGATAAGTCTCGTACCAAGCTCTCGGGGCTTGGTGTAGACCATAAAGAGCTTTATCCGTAGGTATGCTTTCTTCTTGTTGAGTGGATCGACAAACCCCGGTGGTTATCCAACGTACACCATCTCGCGTAATTTTCCGTACAGAAAAGCCGATTTGACATCCAATTGATAGACCTTAAATCCTTTCCATGATGCGAAAGCTAGAAAGATTCGAATAGATTCCAAGCGAACTACTGGTGCATAGACTTCGTGTAATCTATCCCTTCCTGCTGGTGAAATCCTTTGACAACAAGCCTAGCTTTGTTTCGAACAATAACCCTCTATCATCATGTTTACACTTAAAGACCCATTTGTATCAATCGCTTTCTGATTTTCTGGTAGGTCTTCAAGCTTCCACACTCCCAACTTCTCAAATTGCAATAGTACTTCTTGCATTGCTTGTACCCAGTTTTCATCGGCTAAAGCTTCATTACTGTCTTTGGCTCTATCTGAGAGATGAAACATGAATAGAAGCAATAGTTCTGGGTTGGAGCAATGCGAGTGTAGAAACAACTGAGTGCTTTGTTGATTTGACTTCGAGTTCTAAAACCAGTTTGAAGTTCTCTGATTATATTTGTTGACGGATGGTAGGAATATGATGGCGGCAATTCTTCACTTGGAACATCTACTGAGTTTTGCTGATTCGTGATGTTGAGATCAACGACCAATTCAACGTTTGGAGAGCTTGATGAAGCTTCATTTCTGTTGCTCAGGCCTGCAGATTGATTAAGAAGACTTGTTACCTGCTCCACTTCCTCGTCTGAAGAAGATGATTCCCCATCAGCATCAAATGTTGGTGGTTCATCTGAATCAGAATTCTGATTCTAAGGCATACTAGGCTCCGTTGTATTCACTGGTTCAGTAGAGGCATTTGTTGGAGGAGTAGTAGGTGTTACTAATGTTTCAGAAACATTTTCAGCCGTAACACCACTATTACTTGAACTTGTGCCAGAAAAAGATGGATCCAACGTGGGTTAATTAACCACAATTGGTCGAACAATTTGTTCTTGATTCGCCGACTGGTGAGGATAA
The DNA here is from genome assembly GCA_947069175.1 of Scalesia atractyloides. Taxonomy (NCBI): domain Eukaryota; kingdom Viridiplantae; phylum Streptophyta; class Magnoliopsida; order Asterales; family Asteraceae; genus Scalesia; species Scalesia atractyloides. The sequence continues at coordinate 45,854,299 of CAMTDV010000016.1, forward strand.
TATAACGCTGCAACTTCTTTGTTAGACGGTTCTTCGGGCAAGTCAAATGACTTCCAAAGGTCTTGATAGTTAAACAGCCACACGTCACCTCTCCTTTGAATAGGATCCGTATAGTTGAAACAATCCACGTGCTGTGCTTCAGTAACTTTCTCAACGAAGGAACTTATACTCTTCTCAACGGACTCGCATATCTGACAAATAAACCTTCAAGATATTTAGCTCAGAATTTGCCATCTTGATCGATTGTAGTGCATAGCGCACCAAATGTTTCTAAGAACTTCAAATTTGGCTTTCATCGGTTTATCATCTCAAAACATGTTTTCTTTGTTGGTTTGACAGTGAGAACCTGTTTAGCGTGTAGCAAGCCACTGCAACTGCTTCACTCCAGAAGCTGACTGGAAGTTTAGAATCTGCAAGCATGGTTCTCGCAGTTTCAATCAAAGTTCTATTCTTCCGTTCAGCAACACCGTTTTGCTGTGGAGTATAGGGAGCACTAAACTCGTGCAGAATCCCTTTTGCGTTGCAGAATTCCTTCATTTTGTTATTAATAAACTCTGTGCCGTTGTCACTTCTAATTCGTCTGGCTGGCAGATGATAAAGGTTCTCGAGTTTCTTGAATAGAATAACCAAGTTCTCGAACGTTTCATCTTTTGATTCTTGAAAGAATACCCACGAATATCTCAAATAGTCATCTGTCACGACCAAGCAGTATAAGTCTCCTGAGATACTTTGAACATTGACAGGACCAAATAAATCCATATGGAGACGTTCTAATGGTAACTTGATTGAGTTCATAATTTTCTTCGGATGAGATTTCTTGATCTGCTTTCCCTTTTTACACTCTAAGCAGTGATCAGACATACTAAAGTTCCAAAGATTTACGCCTTCTACAAGATCATTATGAACTAAGAAATTCATTTTTCGCAAATGAATATGCCCCATTTTACGATGCCAAAGAATAGAATCCTTTTCAGTAGCCTTTGTCACAAAACATTGCGCTGATTTTGATGAATTGGTAGCGACACCCATATCAAGAACATATAGATCATTCTCACGTGGTGCTCACATCAAAATCTACTCATCTGGTATTATGAAACCCGGCTTCAAGATGATACACTCTTTGTCGTTGAAATGGACCGTGAAATTCTTGTCATAAATTTGCGATATACTCAGAAGATTATTAACAAGTTCTACAATAGTTCACACGATCAAATGAAACGACGCCATTTGAGAGTTTTCCCTCGGCGACTATCCTTCCACCTTGGTTACCAGCAAATCCAACATATCCACCATTGATAGCTTTTATGTTGAATAGCAACGCTGTGACATCCCGGTTTTTCGGATAACTTAAACGCAATACTTGTCGAATAAATTATATGCTACGTAGTAAACGTGTACGAGTTAGTGAATACGTAATGTGCGATTATGTGATTGTGTTAGTTATAAAATATTTATAGTAAATATGTAGACGAACCGAACCTCTCGGATCGTTTACATAAGTCCTCGACAATCTCTCGGATCGTTAGTATTGGGTTTTAATAGCGGGGAAATTATAAGTAGTACTACTGGGCCCGACAAGCCCCATCCGAGCTAGTCGCGCTAGCCGACCGGGTATGGTCAACGGGTGAATAATTTGGCCTAACTTCGCCACGGTCAGTGATAGGCCTGGCAACACGGAGGCACAACAGTCAGCTTCGATCGCGAACTCTTACGTGACATAACTTTAGGCAAGCTACCTATATATGTTAAGATTGAACTTAATTACGAAACAACTATATTATCCCGGGTTAGGGATAATGGAAACAACATCATTATTATTCCGGGTTTGGAATAATGGAACCAACAACTTTATTATTCCGGGTTTGGAATAATGGAACCAACATCATTGTTATTCCGGGTTGGGAATAATGGAACTAAATCGTTATCCCGGGTTAGAGATAACGGGGGAATCAAACTCATAACCGAACAAACGAATTTATGAAAACCTGTGAACTCACTCATCTTTAATGTTGACACTTGTTTCTTTACATGTTTCTCAGGACGCTAGGAGCTCTGGGTGCACTCACATGCATTGAACAAGACATCTTTTATCGAGTCTCATTTACAAACGTTGTTTTGGGTTTTTTTTTCATTTGTTTTGGCGTTTGTGTTGGCGCCCGTTTCTCTACTTATTTTATTCTTCCGCTCAACCACTTAAACTAATGCTTCCTTTGGTAACTAACTAAGACAATCTAAAATCTACGATGATTGGTTAATCAAATGATTTTTGGAAAACGTATTATCAAATCATATAGAGTCGTTCGACGTACTAGTGTTTCAGATTCTGGTTTGTTCACACGCCTCGCGGTAAAACTCCGCAAGTGGAAATTGAGGGTGTGACAGATTGGTATCAGAGCCACTAGCTATAGAGAACCAGGTCTGCATTAGAAGTAGACCTAAACTATAGCTGATTACACGACACTAGACTTAGTTTGGCACCGAACTGTTATATCTTGTTATGTGATGTACCACAACTATGTTATGTGAAATATGAATGCATAATTGAAACGAATGCAACTCGTAACTAACTACACAACCTAAAGGCAATGTCATCAGCATCCTCATCATCATCCGACAAACTTACGCAACCAAGGGCGCCAGGAAAGGCACCTATGGTGGAACCCTTACAATCTTATGGCGTGGAGACACGCTCTCTGCTAGGAAAAGACTCGCTCTAGGGGAGGAGTCGTCCTCACGCCTGACCATCGCGGTGACGGTCGAACCGGTTAACTCGTTAGAAGTAGGGAACGACCTACTTAGAGATATGATACGGAAACAACAAGAACAATTAGAAAGAATGCACGAAACCATCCTAGCACAGGGATGGATGATACGACAACTGACTGGTAAAACTGAGTCGTTCGAGGAAGAGCAGCATACGAGTAAGATAGCTCGTAACACCTTAGCCAGAGATCTTCGTGCTGAGCAGCTAAGGGCTGACTGGCTAGAGGACAGAGTTCTTGAGTCTAGCTGGAGAATTCAAGAACTAGAACAAAATCAGGCACCTGCACCAGTACCTGCCCCAGCACCGGCCCCTCCAATGCCGGTAGAGGACCCAGAGGAGGATCCAGAGGAGGATCCGGAGAAAGACCCGGCTGTAGAAGCTGGAAACGCCGCGGGGGATGACGGCAACGATAGCAACTTGGGAGATGGAGACGTAGAAGACTAACTCGTCTCGCCAATCCCCGCTTTGTTTTCTTTAGTTTATCTGAAATGGCAACTGGACGTCGCGGAAACCTCAACATGTCAACGAAGAATTGGCCGCAATGATCCAAGAACACGTGAATGCTGCTCTGGCAGTTTTCCAAAACCAACCAGCAGCAGGAGGGGGGGGGGTTTAACCCCTACAAGATGTTCCTCGACGCGAAACCAAGCAAATACTCGGGGGCAGAAGGACCCATTGGACTGGTCCGCTGGATTGAAAAATCTGAATCAGTATTTGAAATGTGTAACTGTCTAGAGGCCAACAAGGTCAAGTACGCAGCCTCAACACTGGAAGATGGGGCACTAACTTGGTGGAATGCACAAGTCCAAACGCGTGGACTTATTGCTGCAAATGCTATGGCCTGGGCCGAGTTTAAGGCCCTAATCAAAGAAGAGTACTGTCCGCGAGACAGAGTGCAACAGTTGGAGCAAACTTTATGGAACCCAAGATGGTGGGATCTGAAATAGAGGCATACACAGCAAAACATCATGACTTGGTATTTCGATGTCCCGATCTGGCCAACACTGTGGAGAAAAGACTCGAGTTCTATCTTGGGGGTCTGGTCCCGGAGATTCAGGGTATGGTAATGGCTAGTAACCCTGCAACTGAACATCAAGCAATCCGATTGGCGCACAAACTCACCGATAAGGCGGCGGAACAAAAGAAGTTGCCAGCTCGGGGTACAACTGAAGTTGCTCCTGATAATAAAAGAAAGTTTGAAGACTCGTCTGTTCGACAGTCTTCGTCATCCCAGCCACAACAGGGGAACCAGAAACGGTTCAACCATTACAACAGTCACCGGGGTCACCAAAAATCAGCCCGCCAACAACAACAACAACAACAACCAGAACGCAAGCGGCTATGTAGGTCGAAAGCCGCAGTGCAATCGCTGTAATCTTCATCATCATGGCCCTTGTGCCGGGAATCGCTGCCAACGATGTGGCAAGGTGGGACATGCGGCAAAGGATTGTCGTGGGGAAATCATGTCTCGACAGAACCAAAATCAACCCCAAGGCCCACAACAGGGCGTTAACCGGGGATGCTATCAGTGTGGTAGCACTGCCCACTTCAAAAGAGACTGCCCACAGCTGCGTAACAACAACAACAATGGTGGGGAAAACCACAACCACAATAACCACAACAACAATAATAACAACAATAATGGAAATGGTGGCACAGGAGGTGCCAAAGGTCGCGCATTTACATTGGGCCGTGGAGAGGCCAGAAACGACTCGAATGTGGTCACCGGTAAGTTTCCCCTTAATGAACATTTTGCTACTGTGCTTTCTGATACGGGTGCGGATAGGAGCTTTATATCTGAGCCTTTTAGGAAGAACCTAAATCTCACGCCTAAACCCTTAGAGACCCCTTATATCATAGAACTAGCCGATGGTAAATCTGTGGACGTGAACCATATAGTATCTCGCTGTCAACTCAAACTCGCGGGTTACACCTTTACCATTGATCTGATGACAACTACCCTGGGTAGTTTTGACATGGTAGTCGGAATGGACTGGCTATCCGACGTCTGAGTTGAAGTTCTCTGCTTCGAAAAATCTATCCATATTCCGCTCTCTAACGACGAAATCTTGACGGTGCAAGGCGAGAAGTCAGGCGCCGTCACAAACATCATCTCTTACATGCAAGCGCAGAAGTATCTTCGGAGAAAGAACTCCTTCGCTTTACTCGCACTGGTTACCGAACAGCCTAAGGACGAGAAACGTATAGAAGACATCCCTTTCGTCCGTGATTTTTCCAATGTATTCCCAGAGGAATTACCTGGTCTTCCACCCCATCGACAATTGGAGTTTGAAATCGAATTGGCGAACCATGCAACTCCTATCGCCAAGGCTCCATACCGCCTAGCTCCAGCCGAGCTGCAGGAGCTGTCTACCCAACTTTAGGGGCTATTAGAAAAAGGATTTATCCGACCAAGCGCTTCGCCATGGGGAGCTCCAGTCCTTTTTGTCAAGAAGAAGGACGGGACCTTCTGCATGTGCATCGACTACAGGGAACTCAACAAGGTTACTGTCAAGAACCGATACCCGTTACCTCGCATCGACGATCTCTTCGACCAACTGTAAGGGTAAAGCTACTACTCCAAGATTGATCTACGGTCCGGTTACCACCAGCTACGCGTCAGGGAGGAGGATATCGCTAAGACGGCTTTTCGTACTCGGTATGGCCATTATGAGTTCTTGGTCATGCCCTTCGGTCTCACCAACGCACCCGCGGTGTTCATGGACCTCATGAACCGCGTGTGTAAACCATACCTCGACAAGTTTGTCATTGTGTTCATCGATGACATACTCATCTACTCCAAAAGTGAAGAAGAACATGCTGAACATCTACGATTACTGCTAGGATTACTTCAACAGGAGAAGCTACATGCCAAGCTTTCGAAGTGTGATTTCTGGATTCGGGAAGTTCAGTTTCTCGGGCATATCGTAAATGAAAAGGGTATCCATGTCGACCCCGCCAAGATTGAAGCTATCAAAAACTGGGAAGCACCCAGGACACCGACGGAGATCCGCCAATTTTTGGGTTTGGCTGGTTACTACAAACGCTTCATCGAGGGATTTTCAAAGATCGCACAACCGCTTACTACCCTCACCCAGAAAGGCATCAAGTATGCTTGGGGTGACAAGCAGGAAGCGGCATTTCAATTGCTGAAACAGAAACTTTGCAGTGCACCCATTCTGTCCTTGCCGGAAGGGACAGATGACTTTGTAGTATATTGTGATGCTTCCATTCAGGGGTTGGGATGCGTACTCATGCAACGCGATAAGGTTATCGCGTATGCGTCGCGACAATTGAAGGTTCACGAGAAAAACTACACGACGCATGACCTGGAATTGGGAGCAGTAGTGTTTGCACTTAAGATTTGTAGACACTACCTCTATGGGACGAAGTGCACAATCTTCACAGACCACAAAAGCCTCCAACACATCTTTGTTCAGAAGGAGTTGAACATGCGACAGCGTCGCTGGGTCGAACTCTTGAACGATTATGAGTGTGCCATTCGGTATCACCCGGGTAAAGCTAACGTGGTAGCTGATGCCCTCAGTAGGAAGGAACACTTGAAACCTCGTCGTGTACGAGCATTACAACTCACTATTCATTCGGGGCTACCCGAACAAATACGCGACGCCCAGTTAGAAGCAGTTAAGGAGGAAAACATCAAGGCCGAATCGGTGGGAAAAATGGAACGCGATTGGGAAGTAAAACCCAATGGAGCCCGGTATTTCATGAATCGCATATGGGTACCTCTCTACGGAAACCTCAGAGAGCTAGTCATGGACGAAGCTCACAAATCCCGATGCTCTGTCCATCCTGGTTCGGATAAGATGTATCAAGACCTTAAAGCTGCGTATTGGTGGCCCAACATGAAAGCTGATATAGCCACCTACGTGAGTAAGTGTTTGACTTGTGCAAAAGTCAAGGTAGAGTATCAAAAGCCATCGGGGCTACTTCAACAACCTGAGATCCCAGTGTGGAAATGGGATCAGATCTCGATGGATTTCATCACTAAACTTCCGCGAACTTTGGGTGGTTGCGATACCATCTGGGTGATTGTGGATCGTTTAACTAAGTCCGCACACTTCCTAGCCATTAAAGAAACCGATAAGATGGAGAAGTTGACTCGCATCTACATTAAGGAAGTAGTTTCTCGGCACGGAGTGCCAACATCCATCATCTCAGACAGAGATGCTCGCTTCACGTCCAACTTTTGGCAGTCACTTCAGAAAGCGGTGGGAACACGCTTAGATATGAGCACAGCCTATCACCCTCAGACTGATGGTCAAAGCGAAAGGACCATACAGACCTTGGAAGACATGCTTAGGGCATGCGTAGTAGACTTTGGAAATAGTTGGGAAATCCACCTGCCTTTAGTAGAATTCTCATATAACAACAGTTATCATACGAGTATTTTAGCAGCATCGTTTGAGGCATTATACGGTCGTAAATGTAGATCACCGGTCTGTTGGGCAGAAGTCGGTGACAGTCAACTCATAGGCCCTGAGTTAATACTTGAGGCTACTGAAAAGATTGTACAAATCAGAAACCGCATGGCGGCGGCACGGGATCGACAGAAAAGCTACGCTGATCAACGACGCAAACCGCTCGAATTTCAAGTAGGCGACCGCGTCCTACTAAAGGTGTCACCCTGGAAGGGTGTAATCCGCTTTGGAAAACGGGGCAAACTAAACCCACGGTACATAGGCCCGTTTGTAATCTTGAAACGTATCGGACCCGTAGCTTATCAATTAGACCTTCCTGCCGAACTCAGTGGAGTTCACAACGTTTTTCACGTGTCAAATCTGAAGAAGTGTCTATCAGATGAAACTCTAATCATTCCATTGGATGAGATCCAAGTGGATGAACAACTACACTTTGTGGAACAGCCTATCGAGATCATGGATCGTGAGATCAAGACTCGAAGGCACAGCAAGATTCCGATCGTTAAGGTTCGTTGGGACTCTAAGCGTGGACCGGAGTTCACGTGGGAAAGAGAGGACCAAATGAAAAGCAAATACCCGCACCTCTTCGCAACTGAGCAGCAAACTAACGATACCAACAACTAAATTTTCGGGACGAAAATTCTTTCAACATGTGGATGATGTGACAACCTGGAAATTTCTCATACTTTCGCGTACCATTGTTAACTAAATTCTTGTGCATGGCACTTGGAAATCTTTGTGCATGGTACTTGGGAACTTCTTGTAACTTCGCGTACCATCATTAACGAACTAACTCTTTGTGCGTGGCACTCTAAACATGTACGCTACATTCTAAACCTTGTTTACTCAATTTTCGGGACGAAAATTCTTTCAACATGGGGATAATGTGACATCCAGGTTTTTCGGATAACTTAAACGCAATACTTATCGAATAAATTATATGCTACGTAGTAAACGTGTACGAGTTAGTGAATACGTAATGTGCGATTATGTGATTGTGTTAGTTATAAAATATTTATAGTAAATATGTAGACGAACCGAACCGAACCGCGACACGAACCAACCTCGATTCCTTGTGACTCTAGGAGTTAACCAAGTTTTAAACCTTAAACTTAAACTATTCGGCCGCGTGCAACCCAAACCGAACCAACCCAAGTCCCTTCGGCCGCGTGCAACCCAAACCGAACCAACCTAAGCCCTCGGCCGCGAGATCAAACCCAAACCGCAACCTATTCCCCTTTCTTGATCATCTTGCGCCTATATATACTAACACATGCATGATCCTTCAAAAACACAAAACCGTAATAGCAACACAGTCGTCGACAGCCTTACTCTTGTCCCTCCGATCGCAAACAGTCCATCTCTTCCACTTGTTCATCTCTTCGATCGCAAACAACCTCGTCCTTCATCATCTTGATCTGATCAGCCCTACATCACCTTCTCGGTCGTGAGCAGCCTGTTCCATTCATCCTCTCGGCCGCAACTATTCTTGATCATCGGTTCCTCGTCTACTCACGGTTCATTAAGCTTGATATTAAAGGTTAGGATTTATCTTTTGTCTCAAGATCATATTCGGATTATATGTGTTTGAATGTAGTAAAGTATGTTGTTAATCGGCTGAATTATCAAAGTGTTGCATGTATGATTGTTTTCGGAACTCATATGTTTGCAAGTGATGTTTGTTCGAAATCTGAAAATCATAGGCTGTGTTTGTTTATAAAAACTAGAGATGTTGATTAGGGTTTGCATGGATGTAATATATGTATTGATTTATGATTAGAAAAACCGGTTCTTGATCGCCTAGGTTAATTATATGGACGATTTATGCGAATTTATGGTAACAATATGCTGAAACAGGTTGCTGAGTGATAGTTACAGCCGACTTCAACTGGCTGTAACTCGGTCATTAGTTGTCGAAAAACGGATTTTCTGATGTCTAGAATGTAGAGATTTGAATAACGAATCTAATGGCGCTGGATTCATATTTTTCTGAAGTCGTTTGATATTTTTAAGTGGCCAAATAAGTTCAGTAACTAAAGCTGTGAAAATCCTGAAATTTTGTTAGTTGTTTATCGAGTTAGATTTCATAATCAGTAGGGAGTCGAATCATGAAATTTGTACAGCAACTAGGTATGGAAATTTCCGGGCAAATCCCACTGGAATTTTGTTAATTGGACGATCAGTGATTTTTAAATAAATTCTTCCGTGGACTGCAGTCAGAAAGCGACGAATCTGACTGCAGTCTAGTATATTAATATTTATGGATAATTGGTAAAGTATTAGGACTTGAAAAATTTATATAAATTTCTATAGTATAGTTGGCACCTGCTGTAAAATAATTGGAATTTTTGGAACGTTGGAACTATTATATAAAAATCCTAGAAAACAGCCGAATTATGTGTATGTAAGCTGAAATTTGATAACTTGTGAATGTGTGCACCAAAGTGTTGCATGGATTGGATTATGTTCATGATAAATTGTTTTGTTTACTATGATCACATGAGGATACTTGCATGCATGTTTGAGTGTTAGGTATTTTGATTGTGTGTATCACTTTGTGCGTAAATTATGTGTAGAATTTGTATTAGTGTGTTCACACACTGACTTGGAATCAATTGGTTTATTAGGACGCAATTAGCGGTCCCATCATTTGCAACTTCTGTGTTACACTAACCGAGCAACTAAAGGTGAGTTCACGGCCCCTAATTTTATCCGGTTTTAAACAACAGGGGGAGAAACATGTATACACTCTTCAAACTCAATCTCTTTACGTTATACGAATTTAACGTCACATAACTATTCGGTAACTAAGTTGATGTTAATGTAATGTTATGGTCACTAAGCCGCTATATCACATAAGTCCTCGACAATCTCTCGGATCGTTAGTATTGGGTTTTAATAGCGGGGAAATTATAAGTAGTACTACTGGGCCCGACAAGCCCCATCCGAGCTAGTCGCGCTAGCCGACCGGGTATGGTCAACGGGTGAATAATTTGGCCTAACTTCGCCACGGTCAGTGATAGGCCTGGCAACACGGAGGCACAACAGTCAGCTTCGATCGCGAACTCTTACGTGACATAACTTTAGGCTAGCTACCTATATATGTTAACATTGAACTTAATTACGAAACAACTATATTATCCCGGGTTAGGGATAATGGAAACAACATCATTATTCTTCCGGGTTTGGAATAATGGAAACAACAACTTTATTATTCCGGGTTTGGAATAATGGAACCAACGTCATTGTTATTCCGGGTTGGGAATAATGGAACTAAATCGTTATCCCGGGTTAGGGATAACGGGGGAATCAAACTCATAACCGAACAAACGAATTTATGAAAACCTGTGAACTCACTCATCTTTAATGTTGACACTTGTTTCTTTACATGTTTCTCAGGACGCTAGGAGCTCTACGTGCACTCACATGCATTGAACAAGACATCTTTTATCGAGTCTCATTTACAAACGTTGTTTTGGGTTTTTTTTTCATTTGTTTTGGCGTTTGTGTTGACGCCCGTTTCTCTACTTATTTTATGCTTCCGCTCAACCACTTAAACTAATGCTTCCGCTAAACTTTGGTAACTAACTAAGACAATCTAAAATCTACGATGATTGGTTAATCAAATGATTTTTGGAAAACGTATTATCAAATCATATAGAGTCGTTCGACGTACTAGTGTTTCAGATTCTGGTTTGTTCACACGCCTCGCAGTAAAACTCCGCAAGTGGAAATTGAGGGTGTGACAAACGCTTTCATTCCCGTCATATGTATGGACGCTCCACTATCCAAAATCAATTAGAAAGTACGGATCTCTGGAGCCCCTGCACATTTCAACAATCTATTTAAAAAGCGAGACACAAGCCTTTTTGGTCTTGGGTTGAATTGGATAACCATCGTCAAAATCGAACTCACACTCATCAGCATAATCGAATCCACACTCATCTGCATAATCAAATTCATATTTATCATCTGGATTTTCTGTGATGTTTATGTTTGAAAACTTTACTGTTTTTTTATCTTTCAAATTGTTAACACTTGTAGTTTTGACATTTTCAGATGTGGTTTCAATTATGATTTCAGATTTTGATTCTTTCATGCTATCATTAGTTAACAAGCTCAGACTTAGTGATCTCAGATGTTGTTGACCGTTTCTTTGCAATCCAGGCTTGAGATTTTATGTTAGCCTTCTTGATGTAAATTTTTTTTCATTAGTCTTTGAAGTTTCACCTTTTTCAAAAATTGAATTTTCAAACTTAGGCTTGACTTCAGCTTTTGATTCATTTCTTTTCAAAATCTTTACAGGTTTTACAAACACTGGTTGCTTCGGTTTCACAACATTTGAACTTTCTTTCATTCAAAGATAAGCCGGCTTTGATTTCGGACAGTAACGTGCAATACGACCAATTTCGTTGCACTTGAAACAAGTCCGAGAATCATGTGGATGTCCTTTTGTGGGTTTTACACCACTTGTTTTAACACCACTTGCAATTTTGGCTTTATCTCGAAGTTCTTTTTGTTTCTTGAACTCATCGTTTGATTGTTTCCCGATCAAACTTTCCTCATGAACCGTGTTCGTCCCATATACAAAATTCATGTTTTTATTCTTGTATTCATGAAATGGTGACACTTTCTTTTTAGGTTCATCTGATTCCTCTAATCCCAACCCAGCTCTCCGGTTTTCCGGATGATCACCACCATTCTTTCAGTAGTTATTTCTTTTAGGTTTGGAATAGAATTTCTTTTCATTGATCTCCAGATCATCTGATGTGACTTCCACTAGTTTAAAGAATTTGTCTAATAATTCTTCCTTCACGTTCTGAATCGGAAAACTGTCATCAAAGTATAATCTACCAGATTCCTTAATCTTGTACATGACAATATTAGGATCATCATATAGATCATTCTCCGATGATGTGTCGTCATCTTCGGACTGTGAATCTGAATTCTTTGAGCTCGAGTCGGCGCTTTTAAAGCTACCTTCATCAGAATCGTTCAAAACATTTTCAACAACCTTTTTAACCACAACATTGTAATCATCTGTTTTGGTATAGATTACATCAATGTTCTTTGGCAACTCAGTTTTCTTTTCAGATAACAACTCAATATTGAGTGCCTTATCCATCCCATCAGCGGATTTGCGACATTACTTCTCACATAGGGGTGGAGGAACATTGCTGTATTCTTTACCAATTTTCTTTTTAGGTTTCTCTTCCGATGGAATTATCGGAAGGATGTGATCAATGACATATGCGTTACAAGTGTAACTTCTCAAAAGTTGTTGAACACGCTCTGTTTCCATTGTCATGTCCTGGAGTTGTTGCTTAGTTTCAGGAATGGTGTTAATATAGATATTAATCGCTTTTTGCTTATCCATTACTGTTCCTTTAACATCCTTATTGTATCATGTTGTTCGATGTTATTTCTATCAAGCATTCCATAATCATTTTTCATTTTATCATACGCTTCCTTCATTGTGCGATAATCGTATTTCAAAAGTTCATTATGCACATTGTTTTTAGCGATGATTTTTGATTTTTCGGCATACTCAGAACATGGTTCGGTAATTTTGTATAAGGTTTTTCAACCTCAAGAACTTGTACTTTGACGACTTCATTTACCTCTGGACCTACCTTGGTTAGATTTGCCATCAATGCTTTGTCGGAAATTTCCTTAAGGTTTTCGGCATTCACTTCTTGAGTAACATCAATGACTACTTCATCAGTTGATTTCTTCTCGGGAACTTGCTCCTAAGAACTTCCATCAAAGTGACCTGCAAAATTTTCACAAGAATTAGGAGATAAAATTCCTTGCTTCTGCATGTGGATATACTCCTCTTCTTCACGTTGTTGTTGCAGATATTGTTCCAGCAGAATATTCTCCAAAGCCACTGCTTCTTCTTTAGATGTATCTTCAACTATCTCAGCCATCAACGCAACTCCCGTCTTCTTACCGATGTATGAGTTCCAGTCGAAACCATCATCTTTGTTTGATGCAACCATAGCTTTCTCATTGCTGCTGCTATTTGGTTTCTCTTGGATTTCAACCTGAGTCCTCTTTGGAAATGACTTGTATTGAAGTGACTTCTTGTAATACTCGTTGCCTCCTCCGAACAGACTCTGATTTCCTGTTGCTTCAGGATTTTTGCATTCTCTCTTGAAGTGACCCTTTTGGCGACATCGAAAACATGTAACCTTTGACTTGTCAAAGCCCAACTTGTTGCTAGAATTTCCGATATCGGCCTGTGAGAGCAACAAACTTGGTAACCCTTCAAATAATCGAAGCTAAACTCCACTTAATATCCATTAGCTCGAGTTCTTCTTCATCCACTTGGTCATAATCTTTTGCCGTCATTTCAGGATTTCCAATTTTACCGGCTACAAGACTTTCATATGACTCCAGAACAGTGGCGAGAAGAGATATATGTTGTTTAGCGACTTGTTCCGAAACAACATTGTTCAATTGTATACATTTCCGAATCCAGAATTTGTTTGTTGATTCTGATTTGCTTGACTTTGATAAGATGAATTTGAACCAGTGATTGAGAACGAACTATGTGGACTCTGATCATAATGAGGCTGTGATTGACTCTGGTTTTGTGGAGAGCATTTATGTTCGCACTAAACGTTGTCCCAATTTTCGGACTTGAAATGTTGTCTTGCATTCCACTTTTGTAGTACAATCCAACATCTTGAACTACATTAGCGTTCTTTGACTTTGCAATCTTCAATAGTTCCATTTCATGGCCTTCGAGTTTATCGATAAATGTTGACAGCTTGAAGAATTCCCATTTATCGCTTTCCTTCAGAACCATTAGATAAGTAGTCCACTCTCCATCTGGTAGAACGTTTGCAAGCTTGTCGATGTACTCTTGTTCCGTCTTCTCAAGACCGTGTCTTCGCATTTGAACTTTAAGATGACAGAAGCATTCAATCATCTGCTTCATGGTCTCACCCTTCAGCATGTTGAAGATATCAAACTCTTTCATAATGAGAGCTTTCTTGCTTTTGATCATCTCCGCGCTTCCTTGATACTTATTTTGAAGTGAGAGCCAGAGATCTCTTGCAGTTGTGTATTCCGGTAGCAAAACGAGAATATCTTCTTTAATGGATTTTTGGATAAGACTGATCATCTTTTTCTTAGCAATATATTCCTCGTTCTATACCGTCGAATAATTGTACTTCTCAAGAACTTGCTGATGTTCGTCCACCGGAACAGTGTAACCTCTCAATCGACACCCAGCCTGCGAAATGCATGGCTTGAACCCAAACGTAAATTTCTCTCTCCATGCTTCATACTCGTCCATGCTCATTAGCTTGGGCGGTTTAACAGTCGTTCCCATTTCGTTATCAAGATAGACTTGATAAATCACGTTGGCATTTCACGAACTACCTCCGGACATAAAAGCTCTTTGAATATCATCCATCATGAATAACGAGACGTGTACGCTGAAAATACTCAAAAACTTTGAAAAATGTTAGATCTACTACAAGTTCAGTCGAACTTGTAGTTGAAATGAAGAATTCTTTGAGTTTATCACGAGTTCGTCGAACTTGTGATTTTGTTTTGAAAAAATTCTTTTAATCAACCTCGGTCGAACTTGTTGATGGATCTTGTAAAGATTTTGTAAGTTCGAGCGAACTTAGCAACAACTTTGATGAAAAACTAGCAAGTTCGGGCGAACTTAGCTAAAATTTTTTGAAATTTATCAAGTTCGGTCGAACTTGACAAAAGTTCAATAAAATTCTAGCAACTTCGAGCGAACTTAACCAATTTTCTTCAAAAATTCACTCAAGTTCGAGCGAACTTGGCAAAATTTTCTCAAAAACAACTCAAGTTCGGGCGAACTTGGTAAAAATCACTGAAAAAGTGAGTTTTTAACACAAGTTCGGTCGAACTTGATTAAACAAGTTCGGTGAACTTGATTAAACAAGTTCGATGGACAAGTTTTGGAAAACATGGTTTTTTTAAAATTTTGACATCAATACGGTTGATTTTGGTCTCCAATATTTCAAGGGTTTATCTTTGTTGTATTTTACATGATATATTCAAAATTGAAAAGATTTTGACCGTGAATTCTTCATTTTTGATAAAAAAGTTAAGAAAAATAGAAGAATGGAGATGAAATAGAAGTGTTCTTGTCTTGATACTATCAAATCAGGCTATTCTAGCTCTGATACCACTTGTAGGACCGATCCTCGATGCTAAGGAACCTAAATTTGATATCTAACGTCCATAATGGCAGAAATATTACGTCGTGTTTACCAATAGACAAGAATTAATCAGTTAATCATCAGTTTCATTTATTAAACGTCAATAGTAGAAACTGACAGAGCTTCGCCTCCAAAATGCCAAAGTTACAAATAATTATATAGGCTGACAAGTCCGCTAGTGAAGGAGTGAAGTTCGGGCGAACTTGCGAAGGCAAGTTCGGCCGAACTTGACCTTACATGGACACTATGAGCGAACTTGGCCTTTACAACTATAAATACATCATACGCCTAGCCTATCCAGCTCTATACTATACAGACTCGATATAAGACTAAGACATAGACATTATGCACCAACAAGATTTAACTGGGAGATGTGGAACTTGTAAAACTCAAGAATTTCTAGCATAAAATGGGTCAACGGCAGCCGGAAATTTCCCTTGGCAAAATAATCATAAAACAGTGAATATAACTGGCCGGAGCATCTGCCGCCGTCGTACCTTCCTTGGGATAGAACGCCCCCCAGGATTTGGCACACAAGAAGTTATTAACCAAAGCATCAAAATCTTCTTTCTTTCATTTTATGGCGGAAGAGACGATGTAGTCGACATCTAAGCATCCCAGAACTGGTACCAGTAGCCATTGATCTCTGAAGATAAGTTTTTAAGGTGAAGGAAATTCAAGAAGAAGAAGAGGGGTTTTGGAAGCATAAGGCAAGAGGCCCGGTCTCTAGATCGTGCTTTTCTTTCAGAACCCTAGACACTATCAGAGCTAGTGGGGAACATTAACCTCCTTCACGCGCACGTGTGAGCCATGTTTGTCGTCAGGCAATTAATGTTGTACGATGACAACTGTTAACAACTGTCAAACAGTACCCTAAAATGTCACAACGGCACGTTGTCTGTCACCAACCCCTGACACAAGACAACTTTTTGAAAATTCAAAATGCATCTCCTTATCCTGAGGATTTCTTCTCCAGGAATTTCCTTTTGCCTTCAGTGCAACTATTTACAACCATACAACACACCATTTTTATTTAGTCTAGTACTCCACCTACTTGCTACTTGCGCATAGGACAACACTGGACTGGGGGGACTTGAAGGGGTATGGTCCAAAAAACCTTGCGCCAAGCAAGGGAACCATACCCACTATTAACTGCCAAGGAAAGCTTGCGCATATATTTGTACCAAGAAGGACTTCACTAAACTTTGCGCCAGGTATCCAAAGAAGGAAAGGATCATTTAACTACCTTACGCGGGCTCGCGCAAGGTTCAAAGTTAACCTTGATTGATTTCCTTAGGTAATGTTTCATACCTAAACCTTGCGCAACCCGCAGCATAACAGAGGAGGTTTACAACTCTCTGCGCCAAGCATCTAAAAGAGAAAAGGATCATTTGACTACCTTGCGCCGCTCGCGCAAGGAAACAGTTAATCCTGAAAGACTTTTCCTTAGCAAAGAATGTCTGTCTACAAGAAATGATGCAGAGGCAAAAGGAATCTTTTCTATTATAACAGAATGCAATAGATGGGTTACAGTTGTGAAACCTTCTAGAAGCCATTAATGCACAATCGTGTAGAGCATCTTTCGGTTGTAACCAAATGCCACATGGCAGCATCTGGGACGACCAGGAAAGATCATGGTGTGCATGGTTGCATCAAGAAAATAGAATGATCTCATAATGCCATGTGGCATCTCCCTGGCCTTATATGACTAGCCAATCCGTGTGCACTAACAGTACGACTCACATTTAACGGAATAGCAAAAGATTTCGTTAAATCTTCATCTCTCTTTTTGGCGCCTAAATCTGGTTATAAATAGGTAACTTCAGGTACAAGAAAGTCATTCACTCTCACTTACTCTCTCTCTTACTTTACCTAAACTTTCTCAGTACCGATACTTATTCTCACGCCGGAGGGTGGTCACGGAGAGAACCCCCTTCTCCCTGTGGCGAGGCTGAATGGCGTTTCTGTTTTGCAGGTATCGTTGAAGTAATTGCAATCGTCATCCTGAGACCAAACGAAGGATTAACCTCTTTATGAAAGAAACCAAACCCTAGATCTGATCAGATTCCGATATGTTAGGTCTACGTTTCTTCAGTGCACTTCGTACGAACTGGGCAATTCGCACGAAGTGGACACTTCGTACAAAGTAAACAAATACTCGATCGAAAACGAACAAATTTACTCCTGTTCTGCTTCTGATCTTGCCCTGTTAACTAAACTACATATGCTTTTCCTAGACACTACAACTCAATTTGTACGAACTACCCAGTTCGTACTAATTGGACCCCTTACGTGAGTAGACGATTTATACGAGCTGGACGACTTTCCAAATAAAAAGTACTCTTACTTAGTCTAAACTGTTTCTGGTCTAATCCGTCAGCAGGAGCCACATACTTTTCCTAAAAGCTACCACAATACACGCTAGAAGGATACTCGTATAATGCATACGAGTGATTGTGTCGAGATAAGGTGTGAAAACCGAGAACTCTCGATAAGATCACTCAACCCGCGTATTACTCTCTTCATGAGATTCTTTCATCGAGTTAGGAGTGATTTCCACATCTTGACGAGAATCTCCATTTCTATCTCGTGGTTGTTCTTACCACAGCAATGGTACGAAGTTGTTAAGTTAGGGGTGAAACCCGCATCTTAATAACTAGTTCCACTCTTCGAATCTTTAATTTCACCAAGGTCTCGATTGTTTCACTAGTTTGGAACGCGTAGTACCCTGAAGGGTGATGTCGTTAGCCACGAGACGGTGAGAGCATTTACCTATTAGGCCAAAGCGTGTGTCCAGACTCAGAGGAATGGTCAAATCACTTTGGGTAGTCAACGTCTCAAAACTGAGGACGCTCCAAATTATTTTAAGCCTACAATCGTCGATTTTCGCATCATCGCATTTTACGGTGTTTATATGTTTTAATTTGTGAATTTTAGACTTTTAGGCTTTATCGATTTCTCTATTTACCGCTTTTCACTCCATGAACGTACGCACAACTCACACAGCTCTCGTAATCCAAAGCAATAAACAAAATCACAATCAAACTATCGCACAACTAAATCCAACGCCTAACCTCACGCGCTATGTACTCGCTACACTACTCGCTTATATACGCTATACTACTCGCACCTCATACGCGCTGCGCAAGATTTTGTGAAGATGTATACGTGCAAAATATGTGTTTACGTGCTTATGTGCTTACGTGATTATGTGTTTACGTGCTTATGTGCTTATGTTGATACGTGTTACATGATTCTGTGCCTTATGTGAATAATAATAATACAATATAAATTGTGTAAAATGCAAAAATTTCAATAAAACCCATTATAATCGAATCACATCCAAATCTTTGCCATTAGATGGCTTCCATGGGATCTCACTGGTTTGACTCGATCGAAGTCACTTTCAGGCAAAGCGGATGTCCTAAAAATCTCCCCACCGTCAATGCCAATGGAGTCTTTCAGTCAAGGGCACTTGACTGGTGGACTGCCGAGAGCAACAGGCGCGAAAATGATGAAGCTTACGCTCTCACATGGGAAGAACTCATGGAGCTCAAGATCAAAGAGTTCTGCCCACCGCATGAAATTCAAAAGCTGGAAAATGCGTTTTGGATATCAAGCAAATCGGTGGTGAAAGAGCAGGCCTCACAGCTCGCTTTAAGCAACTCAGCATCATCTGTCCAGGCCAAGTGGATACCAACAAGAAGGCCATCAAGAAATACATTCGTGCTCTCCCCGACTGTGTCGTCGATTTCGTTCAAGCCACGACCAACGACTATCGAAGAGACCTACCAACTCACTGCCGAGATCAATGATAAGCGAGTCTTGGCTGAAACTTTCAAGGTCCCAAGCAAGAACCTCCACCAAGCAACTATTGAGCCAAGTGCAGAAGCCACACCATCTCAGGCCCCCAAGTCCAACTATCAGAATTGCAAACGAAGGAACACCAACAAGAACAACACAGCAGTCACGCAACCGAACCACCAGTCCCACCAGCTCACTGCTCCCAACACACCTACGGCTAAACGTGCGTACATTGGTCCGCATCCTCTGTGTCCCAAGTGCACTTATCATCACCCAATTGGTGCCAACTGTCGTTTCCGCACCAACTGCAACATATATGGACACCTTACTGTCAGCTGCCGCTCAGGTCCACGTCAGCAAGCCCCCCCCCGCTCTTACAGCACTACCAGCTCCTCTCAATGTTTCTCCTGTCAACCAAGTACCGCCAGCACAATCTTACTAATGCACGTTCATGTTACACGTGTGACGACCTGAATCATTTCAGCAATGTCTGCCTGCATCCTGTCATGAAATAAGAACCCCAACAACAACAACCTCAGCAACAGCTGCTGTAACCCCAGCAGCAGCAACAACCACAGGCTGTGCGTGGAAAGGCTTTTAACATCAACCACCGCCAGGCTTAGAATGACAACAATGTTGTCAATGGTACGTTCCTTGTTAATGGTACTTATGCTTCTTGCTTATTTAATACTGGAGCCGATAACAGTTTTGTATCTTTTGAATTCAAAAAATTTTAAAATGTAAACGCGTTAACCTCCTAAGGACCTTCGATGTCGAAATCACCACCAGAAGAACCATCACGTTAACTCCGTTCTACGTGATTGTACACTCAAACTCAACAATCACAAATTCTCGATCGACCTCATACCTATGCAATTAGGTAGTTTTGATGTCATAGTAGGCATGGATTTTCTTCGCAAAAATAATGCTGAAGTCGTTTGTTTTCATAAAATGATTCATTTTCTACTTCCTAACGGAGATCAACTACACGTTTACGACGAAAATCACTCAATGAAGTTGATGCTTATGTCATGTGTCCAAGCGAACAAGTACTTGCGCAAGCAGTACATTGCTTTCCTAGCCCACATCTTGAACCCGGAGAAGGAAAGGAGAACCTTGAAAGACGAACCCATTGTTTGTGATTTTCCTAAAGTTTTTGCCGATGATTTACCTGGTTTACCCCATCTCGTGATGTTAAGTTTCGTATTGATCTAGTCCCCGGTGCCACACCTGTCGCTAAAGCTCCCTATCACCTTGCACCATCCGAAATTCATGAGCTATCTAGCCAACTTCAAGAGCTTCTTGATAAAGGCTTTATCCGCCCGAGGACGTCACCATGGGGCGCACCCGTCCTTTTTGTGAAAAAGAAGGATGGAACGTTCCGTATGTGCATCGATTATAGGGTACTTAGCAAGCTTACGATTAAGAACCACTACCCTCTTCCTCGAATCGATGATTTATTTGACCAACTCCAAGAAGCCACTTGCTTTTCAAAAAATTGATTTACGATCCGGATATCACCAGTTACGCGTACATGAGCAAGACATTTCGAAAACCGCCTTTCGTACTCGTTTGGCCATTATGAATTCATGGTCATGCCTTTTGGACTTATGAACGCGCCTGCGGTCTTCATGGATTTGATGAACCGTGTGTGCAAAGCCTTTTTGGATCGTTTCGTCATTTTTTATCGATGATATTCTCATCTACTCGAAGTCGAGTGCCGAACACGCGCGACATCTCTGTTTAGTTCTCGAACTTCTCCAAGGAAATTGCCTTTACGCCAAATTCTCCAAGTGTGAATTGTGGCTCAAGGAAGTCCAATTCCTCGGTCATATCATTAACGGCCAAGGAATCCACGTCGATCCCGCCAAGATTGAAGCAGTAAAGAGTTGGAATACTCCAAAGAATCCGTCCGAAATCCGTTCATTCCTCGGATTGGCGGGTTACTACCGTCGATCCATCACTGACTTTTCAAAGATCGCTGTACCCCTTACCTCTTTGACTCATAAGGATAAACCTTTTGTTTGGGGTTCCAAAAAGGAGGAAGCCTTCAAACCCTTAAGCTTATGCTATGCAACGCTCCTATTCTCGCACTGCTCGACGAAAACGATGATTTCGTTGTTTATTGCGATGCCTCTAACCTTGGTCTGGGTTGTGTTCTTATGCAGCGTGACAAGGTTATCGTGTATACGTCTCGACAACTCAAAACTTACGAGAAGAACTACACTACCCATGATCTCGAGCTCGGTGCAGTTGTTTTTGCGTTAAAAATATGGTGACACTACCTTCATGGTACAAAGTGGACAGGCTTCACCGACTATAAGAGCTTGCAACATATGTTTAGCTAGAAACTGAACATGCACCAACGCAGATGGGTTGAACTTCTCAACGACTATGATTGTGAGATACACTACCATCCTGGCAAAGCAAACGTCGTAGCCCAGCACGCATGTTTCATTGACAATACTTTTTATGAGGAAATGAAATGTGGTGCCGAAACCCAGCTGGAGAATTAGTCTAACGGGATGTATTATTTTCTGAATCGCATCTGGATCCCTAGCCGCAATAATCTCCGAGAATTACTGATGACCGAAGCCCATAAATCCCGATATTCCATTCATCCCGTTGCTGACAAGATGTACCAGGACATCTGTTCTAGGTATTGGTGGCCGGGCATGAAAAAGGATATCGCTCTGTATGTTTCAAAATGCTTAACTTGTGCGAAAGTTAAAGCTGAACATCAACGACCCTCTGGCTTACTCGAGCAACCCGATATCCCGATGTGGAAATGGGAGAGTATAGGCTACGGATTTTGTTACAAAACTCCCTTGCACCACTTCTGATCACGATGGCATTTGGGTTATCGTCGATCGCCTCACGAAATCTACTCATTTTGTTGCCATGCAAGAAGACTATAAGGTTGAACGATTAGCACAAATCTATACCGACGAAGTGATTTGTCGACACGGGACACCTCGTGACATCATCTTTGACCGTGATGGTTGCTTTACCTCATGTCTCTGGGAGACATTTCAATCCACACTCGGTACTACTCTAAATCTCAGTACTGCATTCCACCCATACCGACGGCCATACTGAATGCACGATCCGCACCCTCGAAGACATTCTTCTATCGCGTGTTACAGATTTTGGTGGTAATTGGGATTCACATTTACCTTTAGTTGAATTTTCGTACAATAACAGTTATCATACTAGTATTCAAATTGCACCCTTTGAGGCACTATATGGGAGAAAATTTCGATCGCCTATTGTATGACACGAAATCGGAGAAGCACAAATCACCGGCCCCGAGTTGATACAAGAAACGACTGACAAGATCCTCCAGATTAGAGACAATCTCTTGAAAGCTCGCAGTCATCAAAAGAGCTACGCTAAACGCCGCAAGCCCCTACAGTTTGAAATTGGAGATCATGTTCTCTTAAAGGTTTCACCTTGGAAAGGAATGATATTTGGAAAGAAAGGGAAACTAGTGCCACGATACATAGGTCCCTTTAAGGTTCTGGAAAGAATTGACAAAGTGGCCTATCGACTCGAATTACCAACGGAGCTCAGCAACGTACATCCGGCTTTCCCCATATCGAACCTCAAGAAGTGTTTAGCTGAAGAAAATCTTCATGTACCTCTCGAAGATCTGCAAGTAAACGAGACTCTACACTTCATGGAAAAACCAGTAGAAATCAATAAACTTCGACGCAGTCGCATTCCTGTTGTGAAAGTCCAATGGGAAGGCAAAGGTGGCGCCTAATTCACTTGGGAACTCGAAAGTGATATGAAAGCTAAATATCTGCATCTCTTTGTTACTACTACTACTTAAATTTCGAGACGAAATTTCCTAAAGTAGGGGTGACTGTAACAACCTGACTATTCTGGTTGTCCACGCTACCGCTATTTCTTCCTTGTAACCATTTTGTAATCCGAGATTCGATAAATAATGGAAATATGTTTTATTAAATACAATCCATCACACAACATAACATTACATTTAAAACACTTTTATACTCACAACGCTAACGCTACACGAATCACAGTAGCTTATGCCGCTTTATCAGCCGAGTGTGTTCGTTTGTTCGGTAACAACTCATGCCTACGACCTCGCTCCTCACACAAATCGCAATCGCAGTTATTTGTGTTACTTTATGTTACTTATGTGTTATGTGTGCCTTATATTTTATGGATTGTACTCGCTCTCACAACGCTCACGCTCACTCAACTCGCTTTACCACTTTATTACGATAAAACAACGCTTAACGCCTCGCTAAAACACTAAACCGAACTAACTAATACAAACGGAATCACCGAACGAGCAACCAATTCGTACGAACAAGATTTGGAAACAATTTGCTCGAATTTGGAAAATTCGTACGAACTGCCAATTCGTACGAATTGGCCATTTCGTATGAATTAGCAAAATCCGTACGAATTGGAACCCTCTTCACCCTTCTCGTATAAAATATCATGCTCACTCACACGCACTCCTCTTGCTGCAACTTCGCACCAGATATCCCCTACTTGCTTTTCTCTGATTTTCAAGTAAGAAATGATTATTTTCCACGTAAACACAACGATTTCCACTACGATTTTACACGAGTTTATCTCCGATTTCATCTAAACTTCTCTGTTTATGAAAATCTTCATCTTTTTCACAAAACTTCTAACTTTACTTTTGATGCACACTTAAACGAGTGTATTTTAGTGTTTGCCAAGCTGTGTTAGAGTTGTTTTATCCAACTAAAACTGTTTTAAACTCGATTTTTGCACTAAAATGGATCAAACCAACATATGTTTCGTTCACTTAATAGTGGAACGGAGCGGTGTCTAAACCGTCATGAAAAGGACTCGAAATGACATCCGATTCAGACGAAAACTCAGTTCGGACGCACGGAGACGCAAATAGTCAGCTTATGCGAACTAGACTGGCTCGTACGAATTGACTCATTAGCGTACGAACCAGCCCAAGTTCCTATAAGTGACTAAACTGCTCTAAAAGACCTCCCCAGCTTTTGGTGCTAAGTAACTTGAGGTTGGAAGGATGGACATCGATTTTCCGAAGAAGACGACGCGAAAACACTCGATTTTGGACACAAAACAGCCTAGTTCGCACCAAACTCAATTCTTACGAATGACCAATTCGTACGAATTGGTAACAGGTCGTACGAACTGACCATTCCACACCATCACTCTATTTCAACAGATTTAGCACTATGGAAGACTGATGCACTTCTGTTCCTGTTTACAGGCTGACCCGACATTCTCGCCGCTCTCCTCTACTCTTACAACTCTCTTAACGAACTCGCTGTGAGTATACTTGAACCCTTTTTTCTCTTAAACGCACTTTTGGGTGTTACATACGTTCCCTATATCAAACCACGCAACACACAACACTAAACTCTTTAAACGCTAACCGCTCTCTCATGTTATACGTGAATCGCTTGTTGTTTATTAAATAATGAGGACTCGTCGACCAACCTTAGCAACGATAGTACTATAGTTTGGACTCGGCACCTGATTGGTTTAGGGTTGTTAAGGCTCGCAAACTCACTTTACCTGCGTGTTCACTGTTGTGGACACGTATCGCGCATACTCCACCTCGCAGTCATGTTGGTTAGCTTGTGTCATTGTTGTTAGTATACTTGGATTCGCTTCTCTACGTGTCACATGCTGGTTATGTGTAAACGCTTTATCGCTATTATTATGCTATTACACCCGTGTACTGACCTTTACTTTTGTATTGACTGTTATTTTAACGTATGTGACAGGTTAATGATTATCTTGAGCTGCAAACAGATTGGACTTCTAGAAACTCACTAAATAATTCTAGGTTGTTGGACTATGTTTTGTTGAGAGACTTGTAATCCGTTTGACTGTTTTATGAATATTCGTTTGATTGTATGGGAAATTAACGTTAAGAATATTTTCATTTAAATAGATGTTATGGATTCTCTTGAGCAATCTGTTTTCACTTAGTGCCGCACCCCGATGATTCCTCCATCGGTTGGGGTGCGACACCAATCACATTGCAGCCACGTCACCCTCACCTCTGAAGGCACTACTTGTCTTGCCAAATGGGACCAAGTGGATATTCTCCCACGATGATAGTTCTACCAAGGGCCACCAGTTCTAAAATAAGATTATCATTTTCTTTAGGAAGTAAGTTTTGTAGGTTTTTACAATATTCCTTAATCCTTTTAACTTGGTTTTTTAGATTTTTATCGAAAGTAAATATTTTATCTTTTATAAGTAAATTTTGAAATGGCTTTCTTAATTCGGTAAGCTTTTTTTATAAAATCTGAAGCATAATTTAATATGCCAAGCAAACTTTGTACCTGTTTTTTATCTATTGACTTATTAAGAAAGACTGTAATTTTTTCAAGAATGTGACTTTGGAGTTCTATACCCTTTCCATCTATTTTCATCCCTAAAATGTCTATTTATTTTGGTAATAGCTAGTTTTCTTTTCATATAAGGCTAATCCATGCTTTATACATAAATCTGCGAAAATATCAAAATGTTTTAGATGTAAATTAACACTGTCTGATAAAATTAAGATATCATCTATGTAAACAAAGATAAAATCATAATTTCTGAATATTATATTCATTTTCCTTTGGAATATTTGTGGTGCATTTTAATGCAAAAGGCATTACAAGCCATTAGTATTGCCCTTGAGGAATAGAAAACTATCAGGATGCATTTTTATTTTCCAAAATCCACTTTTACAATGCAAATTGGAAGATATCTTTTTTTTTCTTGTCTAGTATATTAGACTTTCTTTATGAGGTAAAAAATATCCATAAAAATAGTATTATCATTTTTTTTGTAATTTATCACCATTCGAGGCTTACCTCTCATAATTTATGCATCTTTTCTTACCATGAATGCAAGAGAGCTATGAGGGCTATGACTAGCTTTGATTAATTTTAAATCAATGAGCTCTTATATCCGGGAACTAAATTCATTTCGGTCCCACAGTCGTCCTCTCCCTCATTCGGCTAAAAATACAAGACTCCTCCACAGGCTTTAAAGATCGGCTTTCTTACTCTCTCACTCTTCACACACACTCGATCATTCTCTACAAACAAATACTTATTCTCACACCGTAGGGTAGTTACAAGGAGATCCCCCCTCACTTTTCCTCCTTATAACGAGCTTCACTGTACCTTTGTTTTGAGATCCACTCTTATAACAAGTTCAGTCACAGATCAAGAAGAGTTAAGGATTAACCACCTTGTCGAGACCAATCTACCCATAAGCCTAAACCCTATGGTTTAGTCCACTTTCATAATATACAAACAATTCTTCAACCAGTTTGACTCCAAAGACAAAGCACGCCTTGAGCCATTGGATTTCCCACTCACAGGTTTCTATAATGAACTAGTCTTGCCCCTGGGCCAGATTTCATTTCCCAATACGTACGCTAATGAGAAACATTTGAGAATAGAAGATGTTAACTTAATGGTCTTGCCGAGGAATTTCCCATGACATTTTGTTAGGGAGGGAATCCCAAGGAGATTTCAACAAGGTGACGTCCACTCCCCATTCCGCAATCTGCTTCCCAACCAAAATGAGGGTGGCGATCATCTACGCCGAAAAGAAGGTAATGGTGGCGGAAGAACCACGCACAACACAGGTGATGAAGTCCGCGCCCCAAACAGAGCTAGAACAGTGGATCCTCAACCGCAAGTATCTAGAGCAACCAATCACCCTTGGTTACGCATATCCGAGAATATGCGTGCGCACTTGAAGTAACTCTTGTTCTAAAATATGGATATTTTCACGTGGACCCATCGTAGAGCACTATTCTACAACTTTCCCTTCGATCAAACCACTGGTGCAAGCAAAAAATAAGTCTCAGCGCAAAAAAAACCCAAGCATTGAATGAGCAAGTTAGCTACCTCCTCAAAGTAGACATCATCCGGGAAGTCAGATACCAAACATGGGTCGCTAATCTAGTCATAGTGCCCAAGTCAAACAAACAGTTGGCGCATGTGCATCGATTACAAAGATCTAAAAAAAGCAGGCCCTAGAGACTGTTATGTTCCCTATGATATTGACAAGAAGGTAGACTCTCATGCACTTTTCCGATGGAAATGCTTCTGGATTTCTACATGGGTTATCATCAAGTTTAGATGGCCCTTGACGACAAAGACAAGATAACGTTTCACACAGAAATAGGGATTTTCTGCTACACCAAAATGCTTTTTGGGTTACGGAATGCAGGCACAACCTATCAAAGGTTGACAAACTAAATATGAAGCTTAACCCGAGCATATATATTCCTTCAGAATGGAAGAACGCAAGTTTCTAGGATTCATCATTACCGATGTTGGATTTCAAGTCAACCTAGAGAATGCTCAAGCTATCGAGTGTATGCCTTCCACATCCATGATCAAAGATATGCAATCCCTCGTTGACTGCCTTACCGCGCTAAACAATTTCTTACTAACCATGTTTCCAAGTCATTCCCATTCATTAGCATTCCCAGCAATTGCGTAAAGAAGAACCAACTCAAGTGGGCGTCTGAAGTAGAGTGCTTATTTCAAGAAATAAAACAATGCCTTATTAAACTCCCTACCCTTACCTCCCCACGCCAGAAGGAACCATTAACCATATACCTATCTGCCTACAAGAGATCGGTAGGCGCAATGCTTCTCGTAGATAGGGAAGGGAAAGAGTTCATACACAAATCTACTACATCAGTTGAATGCTCGCTGATCTGGAACAAGGTACTCAATCATGGAAAAGCTCATGTTGCCACTTCTTCATGCATTGAGGTGCTTGCTCTGATACTTCACAGCTTGTCACACACCCCAACTGACGTCGAAAACATCAGGGCGAGACGAAATAGATTGCAAGAGACTTCATAACGCTAATTGTGACAATATTTAATAATCAAAATTTCATTTCATTAATAAATAAAGTACATAGTTTGGGAACGAATTGCAAGAAGTTGAACAATAACGAAGTACAACATTAACGACTAAATTAAAATGAGTTTCTAGTCATTCCTACGAGATTCCGTTCATCATCATCATCATCATCATCATCATCATCATAATTTCCTGCAATACGTATTAAAGTACATGTCAACACATAAAGTATCGGCGAGCATACAAGTTTGAATAATAACATAAGTATAAAGTTTTTAAACGAATCCACATGGCAAAATCGGATACTAAAAACCTAACATGGCCTATCATGCAACTATAAATGTCAACCCAAAGCTTCCCCGATCGTAATCTCATCTAGCAATGACAAGACCGCGGTGCATTAATCCTATAGCACTATACATGTTAAGGGAGGCTCATACGAAGTTAATAACAACTATAAAGCAACAAGTATCATGTATGAGTTCTAGTATATCGTATCAAGCATGTATATTGGATTGTTTGTTTATAAGCATATTTATAAGTGTAGGTGTGCGTTTTAGATAGTTACACGTATTGCACCCAAAAGTGTTAAAAATAGATAGAGGTCATGTACACTCACAGTTTTGCAAAGATTTCTGATGTGTACGAGTTGAGAAGTTGATGAGTTGTGTGAGCATTTGGCTTTGAGGATAGTTCGGATTTGGGATTATTATAAATATAAAAGTATATATGCACAGAAAATATATCTTTGTCTAGATACTCGTTTGGACACTAAGTTTTCATGTGTTTTCATGGGTCCTAACGTGCCCATTAGAATAGCAAACGAGGAATAAAGAACAAAGATAATCTAGCCTAAGTTCATAACGTCTAACAATAATCCGGTTAGTATTATGGATTCAGCTAACTATATTTTTATCTAATATAATAATAGTCGATCATATATTATCATAGAATTCATTAAGTCAAGCATGGAGGTATGTATACCTCTTTGTATGAGTCACCAAAGCACAAAGTCATCAACTTAGTTGATGACCCGGTTGGTCATGAATAAAAAATAAAATACAACTAATCTACCTAGTTCATCAAATAGCCAACTAAGATAAACCCGGGTGTTTCATACCCATCATGGAAAATGTTGCAGATGCGGCGGGGTCATTTTACTTTAGGTCTAGAAAACTACTTGGAATAATATGATAAAACATCAAGTGAGGTAGTGGAACAAGTTTGGAAAGCCCAAGCTTCCATGGTTCGCACAATTAGACACATGCAAAACTCACCATATGAACAATGGTGAGCTTAGATGGTCACTACACTTGTAGGTTGTGTAAACCTTATCAATATAGAAAGTTTAGAGGGTGTTTACACATCTAAACTCATAAGAATTAACCTTAAACAAGCCACAACCATAAATGGGTTTATGAATACGTTAGGCACAAGATTCATGTAAGAAAGCTAAGTTTTATAAAAGTTTGCAATATGAACTTCAAAACAGAAAGTTTGGACCTCAAAATGGTGATGTTACACCTTAGTTTACCATGGTAAACTTGTGGAAACACTCTTAGAGGTGTTTCAAGCTTTGAAGTGGAAGAAAATATGAAGAAAGGTGAGTTTGAAAACACTTTAGGGCTTAAAGTATTCCGCCTTGTTCTTGTGTTTGCAACTAGTTTGAGAGTTTTTTGAGGGTTCAAGTGAGTTAGAAAGTGAAAATGGTTAGATGGAGGCTTGTTTATATAGAGATGAGGTAGGGTTTGATGCTTACGGAGGTTGCATGTTGATTGGGGATCAAATAAGAGGATGGAAGTTGGCCAATCTGCAGCCAAGAAACAACTCGTTGCGGATTGTGAGCCTTGGTGTCACACGACAACAAAAGGAGAAGGGGGTCGCGCGACGCGACGCTCTTTTGGTCCGTTTGATTTTTGTTTTTTCACACTTTAGCCCCTGAACTTTGATTTCTTTATCACTTATGCTAAAAATATGTAATTTGACATGTTTTCAAGTGTGTAACATGTACGTTAGTATAACTTGAGTATCGTGAATGTATGTACGAGTATTTGCACGTATAACGTGTATCGGTTTGCAATTAAACACATATTTAATGATTGATTGCATGTATAACATGTACGTATAAAATATGAATTTCATTATGATCAAAGCCTCGGTTTACAAAGTTGGAAATGAACATGAATACAATACGATTACAAGTTTCCAAAATTCGAAATACAATTACATATTTCTAATTAAGGAAAGTACGAAAAATGTGGAGCGTTAAAGTCTCCCCTACTTTAAGAAATTTCATCCTGAAATTTATTCAAAAAGAAGACTCGACGAAGAAATGCGGATTCTTGGTCTTCATATTACTCTCATGTTCCCAAGTGAATTCAGTGCCACGTTTTCCTTCCCATCGAACCTTGACTATAGGAATTCGACTGCGCCAAAGTTGCTTCGTTCCTCAGTCCATGTTATCGCCTAGTTTTTCCACAAAGTGTAAGGACTCATTGATTTGGAGGTCGTCGAGTGGAACTTGAAGTCCTTTTCAGCAAAGCACTTCTTTAGATTCAAAAGGTGAAAAGTCGGATGAAGGTTACTCCTTTCCAAGGAGATACCTTGAGGAGTACGTGATCACCAATGTTGAATTCTAGTGGTTTGCATCTTTTATTAGCGTAACCCTTTTGTCGACTTCAGGCCTTAAGTAGGTTATCATGAATTTGCAAGATCTCGTCCATCATCTCTTGTATGAGCTCGAAGCTTCTCCGATCTCGTGCCAAAAAATAGGCGAACGACACTTACGACCATACAGAGCTTCGAATGGTGCCATTTGAATACTAGCATGATAACTATTGTTGTACGAGAGTTCTACCAAAGTAAGTGTGTATCCCAGTTGCCACCAGAATTGATTACGCAAGAACAAAGCATATCCTCAAGAGTTTGGATAGTACGCTTAGTTTAGCCGTCTGATTGAGGATAAAAAGCAGGACTAAGGTCAAGATGAGTACCAAGAGCGGGTTAAAAGGTTTGCCAAAGACGCGAGGTGAAACAAACATCATAGTTAAAATGATGTCAATGGGGATACCATGACGACAAATGACTTCATCCGTGTACATACGAGCTAATTTCACAAATCGGTAATCTTCACGAATGGGGAGGAAGTGAGTAGATTTGGTCAAATGATCGATGATCACCAAATGCTATCATGACTAGACGAAGTTCGAGGAAGTTTGGTGATAAAATCCATAGCTATGCTCTCCGATTTCTAGAACGGAATTTCTGGTTGTTCGAGTATGGCAGAAGGACGTTGATGCTTTGCCTTTACCTTGGAACAAGTGAGACATTTCGAAACAAAGGTTGCGACATCTTTTTTCATTTCGAAACAAATCTTGCAGGTGGAGGAGCTTGGTTTGCTTGATTCACCGGGTTGGCTTGGGCCTGAGCATGAATAATGTTTACCAACCTTGGACAAGTGTTTCTGAAATGGCTCGGGTCACCGCAATTGTAGCAAGCCCGCATTGGTTGACCCATAGGATAATTGGGCTGGTAATATGTTTGGGCTAAATGTTGGGTGGGTGGTAATAGTAGGGGTTGTTGGGCTTGGCCCATTATTTGTTGGTGGGTTTGGGTTGAAGGTTGGTGGCGGTTCGTTCGCTGAGGCATGCGGCAGGTTTGAACAGTATGACCTGCGCGACCGCAGCCGGTGCAATATTGGCAAGGATGATCAGGAGAATGGTGATATTGGCAACGATTACATTTTGGTAACGGGCCAGTGTAAGGTCTTCTGTATGGTGCGGGTGAAGGGGCAACCTGGGTAATGGGTGCAGCAGGGATAGGGAAGTTGGCTTGAGTAACAGCGAAATTTCTGGTGTTGCGCTTCCTCTTGTTAGCAAACTTAGAGGAAGAGATAGGATGGTTTGAAGTTTGACCCTCAACAGGGGCTTTCTTTTTCTCTTCTTTGAACTTCCCGTTGCGAATTCGGTTCTCGGTCAGTTCAGTTGCTAACTCCATAGCAGCTTCAAGTGTTACCGGTGAAGTGCTGAGGACTGAATCTTGAATTTTCGAGGGAAGTCCTCGAATATAATGCTCAATCAGACGATAAGTTGGGGTGAACAAATTTGGAACCATTTGGTTCAACTCCAAGAACCTCTTGTTATAAGTGGTATGGTCTCCTTCCTTCTGCTTTAGAGCATGAAATTCATCCTCCAACTTTTTAATTTCACTCCTAGGACAGAAATGCCTAGTCATGATTTCCCTTAACTCCTCCCAAGTTAAGGCCATTGCATCTTCAGTTCCCCTCTTCCCTTTCTCAGTATTCCACCAAGTGAGAGCTACCCCAAATAGTCTCCCGGTGGTGTATCGAACCTTGCGATCCTCAGGACAATCGCAATTGAGGAAG
Organism: Scalesia atractyloides; assembly: GCA_947069175.1. NCBI lineage: Eukaryota > Viridiplantae > Streptophyta > Magnoliopsida > Asterales > Asteraceae > Scalesia > Scalesia atractyloides. The sequence continues at coordinate 45,886,794 of CAMTDV010000016.1, forward strand.
GTGTTTTCCATTTCCTCGAACCAGTGGAGGAGAGCAATGACACCTTCGGTCCCCTCAAATTTAGGAGGATCACAAGATTTGAAATGTTTGTAAGAGCACTTGCTGGTAGGAGGGTTGTCAATGTTCTGGTCATGTTGTTGGGGAGGGTTAGTAGGATTTGTGCGAGGGCTTGTTGTACTTGGACCACAATGTCAGGCAGTATCGTGGCCATTTGTTTCTCGATTTGTGTGGCCAAGCGTTCCTGAGACCTTCCTGATCTTTTACCCCTTCGTTGTTGTCTGGACGACATCTACAGGAACATACATGAGAAGATTGTGAGTTTATGGTGTCTTTTTAGGTGTCATGTGTCTTTAAGAAAATGAAAATAACATAAATATCAATAATGCAACTACATCCATAGGATGTCTTGGGTTTGCTCATGTTGGGCCTCAAATGTCCCCCATACCTTCACCTATATAGTCATGTGGGCCCCCATGGCTATTGGCTTGGTAGGATTCACATTAGTATTGGCAATTTAACACTCGCATCACCCGAAGGCAAACCACAAAATATGTTCATGAGATGTTTGGTCGGAACGTGTCCAGGTGTAGACACAATGACAACTCAAAGTGGGGTTAGCTCACACGACATTTGGTATAGCATGCTTTGGCCTAATAGGTACTTCGTACTCTCATCGTTAGTCCCTAGGTAGGCAAACTGGTCCTTTATTTTGGATTTATACGAATGCCAGCCTAGACAGGACGTTCCGACTACCGGTACTGGTACCCTTCCAGTTACTACATGCCCGTCATGAGAACTCACTTTGATGAGATTTGAAAACACAAAAATCATTGTAAAAGCAATCATGATGTGGTGTGTGCTTTCATGGATGTGATATGTTATGAGTATATGATTCATGATAGGCATTATATGATAATACATACTTATGAACATGCTTACATAATATTGAATGTAACATTTAACATAAAACATATAAACATCATGAAATTTGGCTTGTAACACACAAAAATCTTATAAGTTTCTAATCAACTATAGTATAGGCTCTAAGGGTCTAATAACCTATCCTATATCCCTATAGTCATGGCTCTGATACCAATCTGTCACACCCCGACCCGCAGCGGAATAAGAGTCGGGGCATAATTGGGTTATCACCAAAGCTCATGACATTTACTAATATGTTTCATACTTGTTAAAGTCAAAGTTACATTCCAAATAATCCAAACATGTCCATACAATACAAAGAAATAACCAAACAAAATAGTTCCAAGCTCTAAATCATTTTATTCTTCTAGTCCAATCCTATGTGTTCTGGCTGCTGCTGGTTCACCTGTATCATGTGTAAAAATGGGGGGTTTTGGGTCAACATAAGTTGGCGAGTGAACCTTGTTAGATAAACATTTATTATTGATTTACTTGTTAGTTTATCAATGAAAAATTGTGCATAATCATAAATGAGCAACTGTAAATAATCAAGCAGTGGCAAATAGCAATCACAACTATAACATACAATAACATATGATAGCATACTTTAACATACCAACAACATACGATAAATAACATAAATGAAACTGTGCGATCAAGGCTCAATCAAACGGAGCCGATCGTATTGCATGTACTGAAAATGAAAGTGTCTGTGCGATCAAGGCTCAATCAAACGGAGCCGATCGTATGTGGGCACGCCAGGTTCACGCTCATAATGAAATGGGGAACATGCTCAACGCTCATAATGTAATGGGGAGCGGCGGCCTATGAAATTGCATGTACTGAAAATAATAAATTGCATCCAACAATAACCACACAACAACAAACTGAATACACATGTTCATGATATGATGTATGCACAATGGTTTAAATATAATATATATAACAAGACACATGATACACCCCAAAACGTGATTAAACGGGGAATTTGTAAAGATTCACTCACATTGGGTGCGTTGGATTGGAGATGGTGAGATGCGCACGAATTGGATGAGCGGAACAACGAGAAATACTAACCTAAATAATAACGGAAAAATATATTAAATGAGTGGATTTTATTAAGGATTTTAATGAGATTTTTAGATATATTTTTGTGAGTTTAAGGCTATTTTCTATCTTTAAAAATGTTAATTTTAAGTATTTTTAATTGATTTTTAAATTAAATTAAATAAATAAAAATATAAAAAAAAATTGTTTATTTTGCGTTGACCATTGACCGTTGACTTGTTGACTTGTTGACCGGTTCGGTCAGCGAAATTGTTTGCGCCGGGTGAGGCTTGAACCCGAGACCTCCCGTACGAGTGCACGCAGCTCTACCAACTGAGCTACGTGTCTAACCCGAAATAATCTTGTTTTTAATTATATTTATATACTAATTCGGTTTAACCAAAATTCTTTTAATTTCAAAAACATTTTAATTCAACGAACCGGTGCCAGTATCAGGTTTCGAACTCGTGACGTGCGATTCAGTGTTGCACACAGTCCACCGCTGGACTGTGTGTCTAACCTGGTTAATATCTTGGTTTTTATTATACTTAACAACTAACGGAGTTAACCCGGTTTAGTTTCAAACAAAAAGGCATTTTATTACATAAGGAGTGCGTGTATCAGGAATCGAACTTGTGACATGCGACTATGTTTTGCACACAGTCCACCGCTGGACTATGTGTCTAACCCGTTCATATTACTGATTTTAAATAAACTTATAACTTAACTAACTTCGTCTTCTACATTCAGATTACAGTCAACTGATTCACTAATCCATTTCTTGTTTTTACGATTAACAAACATTCTTAAGGCTCAAATGAAATGGAAGAGACGGTAATTAGAGGTGAACATACCGATGAACGGTTTATTTCCGAATTCCGGCAATGTGTCGGTCCCTGTTTTTATGCTCTTCAGCGATTCTCAGATGAACATAGAGATTTTCAGAATTTTTCCGGCGAACTGAAATTAGCTGAATACAGTGCCGTTTTGAGGATGAATACGGTTTTCCGGCGAATCTTGCAGAAAATTCCGGCGAGTTGATTTAAGCGTTCTGACGAACTGAAAGTGTGACGAAAGTGAAATGGAATGTTGGTATGATGTTTCTGAGTCGCGAGAGAGGTCTTGAGTTGAAGTAATTGGGACTTGATTAATTTCGGTTATAAAAACCGATAATAAAGAAAATTGATGTTCAATCACTTCTGAATTGATTAAAATCATCAGTTCATCGGTTATAAACGTGAATGAGCGATTAATCAAACGATTAGATGATTGAATTGCCGATTTCAGTTTCTCAGTTGGCGCAACCGGTTTAACCGAGTTTGTGTATAAATGTTATTTGTTTCCTAGAGATAACAGAAAACAACAAGTGGCGGAGTGGTGATGTGAGTGTGTGCTAAGTCTTTGGATTCAGTTCTGGCTGACCCGGGTTCGAGTCCCGGCAGCAACATTTCCTTTTTATTTATTTTGTTTTAACTTTTTATCAAATATAATTTTTATAGTTTAGTTTATTTATTAATTATGTAACATTTTAAATCAAAATAATCATAAATATTCAACGTGACATTTATAACTTGATATTCGATTACAAAACGGAGCGGGTTTTGGAAACCCGTTTTTGACAAATGTTACATTTGGAACCCCAAACAAAAGGTTTTTTTTGTAAACGAAGTGAGGGGTACAAGAAATTGTCTTTACACCCGCAGGTGTGGTTACCTAGCACGCATGACTGAGGTGGAACTTGTCTATGGAACATGTTTAACAAACCAATAGAACTTGTATGTTTACCTAAGACTATAACATGGGGCATGGCCCCAACCACAGCACGCATCTAAGTCGGTTTGGCACGTGCATCACTCCTGATCACCAGCACTTGAACCACTTCCACTGGCACCACTCGTGCCTCCTCCACTTCTACCTACCAGGTCCGAATCATCAAGCATCGAACGCAGAGTATCCATAGCTAATCCTTTCTTTGATAATTTCTAGAGGGTCTTCAAGCTCCTGAACTCAAGCTTCTCAAACTATTTTTGTTTATCTTTAAAGAGGGTGGCACAATCTTGCATATGCTGCTCAAAGTGATGGTCCAAAATTTTTTTCCAACAAGAATGATTTCCCCCAGCAAAGCAATCCTTGCATCCATTATTATACGCTGCCTGGGCGAGCTCGACCATGTACGTCGTCAATGATGCGTGATCGAAAACCGATGATTATTCGTAATTAAGTTTATGTTTTTACATAACTTTTGGTTTCAAATGGCCTACTTTGATTAGAATTGTGTTTTGTTGGTCTAACGTAGTCTAATTAGCTATCCAGGAGATTTACAGAGCATCACGGAACGAACGGGATCAACCGGGTGCGTGAAATGGGAAAACAGGAAAGTAAACCTACAGGTCATGTCGTCGACGCCCTCCTGGGCCATCGGCGACGTGTTCCATCGATGGAAGAGTGGCGTAGACAGTCAATATAGTCGTCGGAGAAATACTGATTAACCAAACGCATCGCCGAAGCTGTAGTGGGCTGTCGGTGATGCCACGCTCTGATGTGCTCCACTGAATTTCACCTCAATTGTTGTTTGAACGAATTAAAAGAGAATTTTTGGTCGATTTACGAGTTTTGTGAGTCTGAATAGCATCCTTTAAGCCAAGATCAAAGTCTTCATCATTTCCATTCCATTCCATACACTACGACCATCCGCAATCATCTCCTATCATCATCATCCTAACCCTAATCCTCAATCACCATCGTCATCCCACCAATCCATTAACGATCACAATCCACCACAACCCTAACCCTCATCACACTCATCATCAAGGACTCAAGATGTTCATGCTCGAGCTCTCATCATCCATTGATCATGTTCCATTCACCATGAGTGGCTAATTCTCTCGGGTTCACCAAGGTGTAGACTTTTGTAAGGAATTTTATGGTTTGATACATGTTTAGTATTTGGTATTGTGACAATTTGAATTTACATTTGAATTCACTGATAATTGTCTTGCATTTGAATTATATTTGTGTATTGTCGAATGATTATAAAATTTGACTTTACAAAAAAAATTTGTGCAATTATTCCTTATCTTTCTATAGGATTTACTTATCCGAGATTGCGGTCCGTCATGAACGTTGATAGCAATTGGCACCTAAGCCTCGTGATTCTAAAACCGTTAATGAATGAATTCAATTAAATCATGTTTTTTGTGCAATCGAAAGTGCTCAAGTTTTCATAGTTAAGTAATATTTTAACAAACTCATCAGTTCAATCCGACATATTTTTCTAAACAAACAAAAACCCTTAATCAAGATAGCAAGCTTCCCAAAAGTTGTGACATCATTAATAATCAATCTCGTTCATATGCAAACCATAAACGCTTCGTGGTTTAACCCCTTACTACCACTAACACAATGTTAAGGGTAATTTGAGCTTATAAATTATTACCTTTGACCGCGTAACTTCCCGATCAATCAACTCATAGGAAGTCATCAGCGCATACGCTAGCTACAATGACAGAAAACCCGAATTAAGGAAATGTTTCAAATAATAACACAAGTAAACAAAGGCACTAACCAAAGGAACTCCATGATTTATAAGTCATTTGTACTCAGCACCTAACTCTTAGAAACATTATACACCTCTGTGATATGATCTTTTAGCTTCACAATCCGATCTTCCAGATCAACCACGCGAGAGGCTGACTCATCACGTTCCAACTGCAGTTTCTTGACTTGAGGATCCTTCTTCTTTGATTGTGCCTCTAGCACTTTCACAAGCTCTTGCAAGGAAATAAATTCCATGTTTCCTCCTCAACAATAGCGCCCAGGGGCTTAGCTTCATGTTCGTACTTCTCGCTCACCCGTTTAAGCCGCACAACGTTGTCTCGAGCAAGCTTCAATTTATGATTGGATTTTTTACATGCCATCGTCTAGTCTTTTAACGCGATGAGTGTTCAAAGCCTATGCCTCCTCCATTTTTTCTCTGCATCAGTGATCCACCATTGTAAACCTTTGCTATCAGTGTTGAACTTGTCACGCGCCTCCATGAAAGCCTTTTTCTCCTCAACGAAATCAACCATTTCCTCTCCTATGTTCTTCCATTCACAAGTAATATCCTGACCCGTAGATAGAGCATTGACGATCGACTCCACACGGGATCAAAAAAATCAAGCGATTTCGATTTTTCTAGTAAAGTAATACCGACGGAGGAAGGGTGGTAGCATAAAATTCATGACAATTTTCCAAGGTATTAAATCGAGAACCCTGGGTCAGTTTCCAATTGGGTTGATGAGGGAGATTATCTCAATCAGCGTCGTATTCCACATAATATCGATTGACCTCACCAGCGGTAGAGCTACCAACTGACGAGTGTGACCCCTCCCTTAGACCCTAGACGCCGTAGGTTTTGTGTAAGTTGTTTTTGGTGGGGGGTCCCTTCGTTGGATCAGTCAAGTTGGTCACTTCTCCTTCCTTGCGAGTCGTATGCCAGTCTCAACACGTGCTACCATCGGATCCTCAATCCTCACAATCTCCAGCTCAACAACCTGCATCACCTTCTTACCCTTATCTTATACAACGTCAATAGTACTTGAAATCAGAGAAGGCCGCAACGACGGAGCCGCTCACCAGTATGTGATACATGGACAGATGCATCAATGACTTTAGTGGTGGTAGGCGTGGAAAATTTGATGGTAATCTTTTAGCTTGATCCACCTTGACACCAGTAGAGCCGTAACACAGACATATATAAACTTACATACCGCAATCAAAGGTCACTAAATGACAACATCATTGCGAAGACACACCAGGAACACTCTTCTACGCCGATGTAGTAAACATTGGATCAAGTTTGTTTCACATTTCTTTGTTCTAAAAATTGACGAATCAATCTCTCCTTTAGAGGGGGCAGACCCATGAGCAAGCTTCAACAACCTGCATTTCTTAAAGGACACCTTCAAAGCGGTATCCGCATCGAGTTACGCTTGATTTCCTCCAACTCTGTCTTCTTCTTCTTAAGAATTTATGATATGGTTGCGTGATCATCCCTAATACCACTCGCAACATGACCTATACCTACGTCCAGGCCATGGAGTATGTCAAAAATATCAACATAATCAAGATAGATCCCCTTATAGAGCGCTTACCGGACCCTAGCTCCGACTACACTCGCACAACAGGTTTGGGGCATAATTTTTATATGCCTTCACCACATTAAAGATAGGATACTTATCCAATGAAGACATGAAAACTCCTCTCTCATCACGTCAACATGCCCACAAGACCCCCCCCCCCAAAGTTGGTCCTCATCAGCACTTACCAGGTCGAATGGTGTAACACCTCATAAAATACCCTCCAATGAAATCCCGACACATGTCCCGCTGATCCTCATATGCCACGTGTTGGATAAGAGGGACTAAATGCATCTTTATGTTATTATTATAACCTCTAAATCACAATTATAAAGTTAAGGGGTCAAAGGTGTCAACATGCCAAAGTTTTGGCCTATGAGTGACCCTTACGGACCGTAAGTGTAACACCTCGACGCGTAAAAACAACAAACCGTGATGGAAACGTCGGGGAGTCACACAAACAGATTGTTACAAAAACACATGGTATTTGAAGTTTCGTTTTATTTAATTTTTAAATTTACATAGTTGCATTGTCTTTGAAATATTAAAGAAATTAAACAAACATACAAATTTTCTTTCTTGTTTTAAGGCACTAAAGTCCATGTCCATCACTACGTGAGCATGCATTTGTACCATCAAGCATTGTTCCCTGAAACATATGTGAAAAAGGAGTCAGCAAAATATGTCGGCGAGTACATAGGTTTTGTGAGTGTGTCAAATTCATGGCCTTGAATTTGTATTGCAATACCTCGTCAGACTACTAGAGTCGCTAATTGAAAACCTCGTTATCGAAAAGTATTTAGTATTGCAACGATAACTAACCAACTAAAACAAGTTAGTTATAGTTTATAAAAGACTTGTAGCCATGAATCTTAACCAAAACATTTGTTTGTAAATACGAGTAGTAAATCATCTTGAAGAAACCTTGTATGGTTTATATCTTTAATTGAAATCGTTGCATGTCATTGTTTGAAAACATTTGTTCAAGTGATGCAAATAACACCACGAATGTAATACGATAAAAGCACTTATATATAGGAAGTACCAGCGGCCTATCCACCATGCTTTTATCACATTACACACGTACCGTTATCTAAATCACTTACCATAAACCATTCGCCATTCTTCGTGTCATAAACCAACTTGTTCATTGTCCTTGTCATAATCCGAATTGTTCATTGTCCTTGTCATAAACCACATTTTCATTGTTTTTAGTTGTGAAAAACTTTTGATTGTTTTGGTGAATACATTCAAACCTTTGTTGACTCATCTATACCACCAAAGGGTTTGTTAAAGTAAACAGTTTCAGTCGTTCCCCAAACTACCCACCAAATTCCAGTGAATAGCCTAGTAACAGGATTGTCAGTCCTATGGTACCATAACTTACTACTGGTCGGCTTGGCCATAGCTAATGAATGCCATTCGTGTCATGTATACAACGCACCACCAAGTTCATTCATATTATTGAAATCGTATTGTTATATAAATCATAGCATTTGTAATTTGAAAGCTTGAAAACAACTTGCACATATGAGTCACCCCAAAACATTTGCAAAACATAAAAGAGGAGAACTATGTACTCACTTGGGATTTGCAAAGTAACCTTGAATAAAAGATCAAACAAGCTCAAAAGTCCGAGAAATCAAACATGTCCTAAAGTCGGATAACTATTTAAATATCGAGACTTAAATCGGCGAATCGGATAGAATGAGGTCTTGTAAACCAACTGAGTGTTGGTACTCATATGAAATGGTTTAACAAAGTCTACATTCTGATTTAAAAAGGTTTCTAAGTGCTTTTAACCCCTTATGACCCGTTAAGGTAGTTTAAGCCGCTTTAACGCGTCATTTGCGTAACTATGTAATGGGATGGTTAGATATGTGTTATGATAAGTCTTTGAAACTTAAACATGTTTGAAAATGTTATTTGATCAGATTACATGTCAAAATTTATGTTACACATGCTTATAGTTGATTAATTCGCAAAAAGGGGCATTTTGGTCATTATTAAAGATCATAACAACTAATTATCATAACACTAACCAAATAATATGACCATAAGGTATAACCTCAGAGAGTTATTCCCTATTCAACTATGGTAACAAATATATATTTGGTTAGGTACAAAGATCAACCAAATGGGTCGGATTCGAAAGTCAAAGCGGATGGTCAACACCGCTTGACAAACGATCCTAAACAAGCATAAAACTAAAAGTGACGAATTAGACATGTTTTGACATGTCTAACTAAGTTATAAAAGTGTTTTGGTATCAAAACAAACTTTTTGACACGAAAATAGTTCCGCAGTATAATGCACATTTATCGCGTTATTGACCGAAACTTTAACTCGTCACTATGACTAGTAAACGTGGTAATCAGTAGGCATGATCACTAAGGAACATAACCATCATGATCACGATCATGTTGCAAAGTTCAAGAACTTTGTTTTGACCAATTCACTGGTCAGAAATGAAAGTCAAACAGAAAGTCAAACTGTTTGATTTTTAGCTAAAATATGTTAAAAGAATTGAACAAGATCTGAATGAAACACTTACATACACTCTAGGAGAGCCTTAGAACTCAGTAAATGATCTTCAAATGGTTGTAACTTCAGATAATAGCAGATGAGAGCAAGAATGGGTGTTGTAAAAGTTCAAACGTGATGATGAACATGGTATTTATAGAGTTCTTGGATCAACAAGGTCATTACAAGTGTTCATGAGTCATCAAGGGTTTGGATTAGTGTCGTAACACTTGCCAAATGTAGAAGAAATTGTGGCAATTTCGTATGCTTGGTGTCCAAGACTTTGAAGGAGAAGCTGCCAGGTTGCAGCAAAACTTCCTGCCCAAATAGGGGCGTCACGCCACGTGACGGGTATTCACCCAGGGCCACCCAGCCCCCCTTCTGAAGTTTCAAAAATGGCAGAACAGGCCCCTACACATGATTTTAATGATTTTAGACGTTTTTAACGCCCGTTAACCCAATTTCAGGCTTTACAAGGATGATAAAGTATAGGGGACTTGAAATATGTTGGAAATATCGTGGATGTTGGTTCGTTCGGTCGTACGGTTGTGGTTTTCGGTTATTTACGACGAAAATCGTAACGAATGATATTTTTGCATTCCAATCATTAAAATACTAGATTTTAATGATTACAAAAAAAATTTTTGGATGTGCGTACATGTTCCAGATTAAGAAATACGCGTAACGTCATAGTTTCGCAGAATTTGCAAAATAGCCCCTGAGCTTGCATAAGCGTGTTTTTACCATACCGAAGCCCTCGAAACTTATTTCTAAGCCATGTTAAGGGTATTTAGGGTATGTTTAGCTTATGACCTTGTTTCGGAGTGTGCATCGCTACGAGAATAGGCAGACTTTCGTAGTTTGTCATAAATAGTCCCTGTGATCGAATAGGCTTGTTTTTGACATACCAAACCCTTCAAAACTTATTTCTAAGTTATGCAAGGATATTTAAAGTATGTTAAGCTTGTGTCATCGTTCCAGAGTGTATGTCACGTTAAACTGATTACGTTTACGTACCAGTTTGCGATTTTCACTTCAGAAGTCGTTAGAGAGTTTGTTATCGTGTAAGAATCGAATATATGCAATTATCATGATATAAATACAAAATTATAAATAAAAACAAAAAATTTCATTGATCGATAAATTTTTTTTGGAATTGTCACATGTTCGAATCACCACAAATGTTACAGTCTCCCATACTTTAGGAAATTTCGTCCCGAAATTTAATTAGAGGAAACTTGTGGAAATAGAAGTGGGTATTTCGCTTTTATTTGATCCTCTCGTTCCCAAGTAAATTTTGGGCCACGTTTGGATTCCCATGTAGGTCCATTGTACGGATCGTTCGGGCACTAATCTGGCTAACCTAAGGTAAACGTGCGGAATCCGTTTGCTTAGGCGACATTGGATACACTCATTTGTTTCTGTTTAGCACCGTTTCATTGATTATATGACGTTACAGACCCTGGAAACACTTGGACAGAGCTTCGCCTCTGTTGTGACAAAATCTCTGAAAAATACAAATGAAATCCCAAGGCACCTATTTATAGGTTAGCAAGTTCGCTGGTGAGGAGGTAAGTTCGGGCGAACTTGACCTTGTTAAATTCGGCCGAACTTGACTTCATCATCACCATTACCAGCGAACTTGTCTTCTATCACACTTAAATACGCCTTGTTTCTAACAGATTAATCCCTATTCGCTCAGACTCAATACATAATGACGTAGGCAACAGACACATGCATCAACAGACTCCCCCTTGGATGTTGCCGTAGTCATCATTCTTCATTTAAGTTCCTGAGATTTTAATATTTCTTGATCTTTATATCTTGAATAACTTTAACATTCATGCCCCCCTTGCTTTGAGCTTTCTGGTATCTTTAATCAACATGTTTATCTAGCTCCCCCTTAAATGATGCTCCGAATCTCTAAGATTTGACATTTAAGAACAAACCCACATATCCACACACAAACAGTTTCTTAACAGTCTCGTTGGTCCGGCTCACATTCAACATTATCAGGTTTCCATGGAAGATATGAGAGAAAATCTTTTTGGATTTTTAATATTGAATGCACAAATGTAAACATACTAAAATGTAATATTTACAGTTTGTATTTTTGTGAGAAAACGTGCTAGAGGATCATATCAGTTTACTGAGACATATCAGCTGCACCGTTGATCTAGATGAAACACTCAGTTTAAATAATTCACATGGATTGTCGATATTGTTGTCCACTTTAACTCAATCTAGAAACTTTCGTAATACTTACTGATACATTAGGGTACATTAATTTGCACTAAGTTCTTATGGACCCCATGATCTCAGCATATCCCCTCATCATGTGATACACTAACTCAAGTAATGCCTTTAAACTTTCATCAACTGTGATATGTGTGAAAACAACGCAGAATGTTTAAACATTAACAATCAGGTCAATCTTTCGATACGCAGGGAAAGTCCAATGTTTATAACAAAATAAGAAATAAAAACAATTTGAAATTGTTTAGATCTTAACCACCAGTTCGATATTCTCATATACGCAGAGGTGATCCAAGATTTAAACGAAACACCAAGTAAAATAAAGAAGAAACGTTTAGGCACTAACATCGAGTTCGATACTTTCTATACGCAGAGGATGTCCAATGCTTAAACAAAATAAAGAAATAAAACAAGTTTAAATCTTTTGTAAATGAAAAAAAACACAATCACAGTGACCTTTTAGTAAGTTGTAAAAGCTCACAAACTAACCGGTTTTTATGCTTTTCAGCATTCAGAGATTACCAAGTAGGTACACACTCACGAAGGACAAAACTAAGTACTATGCTTTCAATCGTGTTTCCCACTAGAAGTAGGCTTTTCTATTTAGGTTGGTATCATTTTCGCAAAACTACTAGTCTAGCTGAGCCTACCGACACATCTTTAGTGAGATTGTTTAACCATTTTAAACAATACATATCTTTAGCATGCACTGATAGTCCATGATGTACAATCATTTCCTCTTTTTGCACAAGTAATCTCATTTTCATTTTTTAATGTTTTTGACATTTTGAGATTTTTATTGTTTTTGCTTTTTGAAAGATTTTATCTATCTAAAATGATTTTGAAATTATGTTTTTCAATTGTACAGGAATTTTTTTTATTTTGACAATTTTAAAATTTTTCTCCCCTAAAATCGAAAACATCTTATTAAAATCGAAAATAAAAATCTTCCATTTTAACCATTTAACGACTTTTTACGAATGTGAACGCGAGACTACCATTTTGTTTGTGTGGATATCACTCCTGTCTCTTGTCTCTCTGTATGAACAACCACTGCTTCTGAAATGACCTTTGGCTTGAAGCTTGGTTATCCTGCACATTCAATCAAACTTTAATCAATTTTGAATTGGAACTCAATCCATTCTGGATTTAGGTTTACCAAAATCATTAACATCTGAAATAAACAAACATTCACGCTCTTTTTGATATTCAAACAGTTTGATAGAAACTTTATTTGAAAATTTTACTTTCTTTAATTTTTTAACTGTTTGAATTATCAAATTTTTCTCCACTGCTCTCTCTTTTGTCCTCAGATTTGTATCTGATGAATTCGTTTTACTTGACTGTGAGTAAAATGATTCATTAGAACTTTTATCTGATTTTTTAGACGTATCCGAGGACAAAATCTTTTCCAAATACTCTCTAACTTTTTTTCTCTTTTTTCTCAATTTGTCTTTTTGCCCTTGTGATAACTTGACTTTTTGTTCTTTGGGCTTCTCTATAGTTTTCTCATTTTTTCTTCTCCTCTGGTCTTTTCTCCCCATGAGATTTAATTGATCTTCTTTTCAGATTAGTCCGACAATCCCTGGAAATATGACCTTTGATTTGACATTTATAGCATCTTCTCGTATCAAATCTCTTTTTCAGGCAGTTAACAGCAATGTGTCCACCAAATCCACAGTTGTAACACACTCTGTTATCATACCAATCTCTCCATTCAGACCAAACACGCAAATCAGCACATTGATTTGACATGTAGTAGTCATCTTTCCTGCTTCTTTTTTAAAATGGATTTGACTTTGAAGCATTGTGGTCCGACCTGCACCACTTATTCTCAAATTTTTATGAGTTTTGATAATGACTGGATGATCGTACCGCTGAGCTTTTATTTTTCTTTTGAAAATTTTCAGAATTCTTAAAACTTTGTTTTTCTTTTTGTTTTCGTTCTTCATTCTGCTTAGAAGGTTTTTGCGTTGCGCATTCACCTTTCTCAGAAGATTGTAGAACAGTATCTTGGAATTTCTCTTTTAGTTTTAAAAATATTTCATGTTTATTATTTTTTGTTCTTTCATCATCAGTATCATCATCACAATCTTCAATTATGACATCGTCATAATTTGTGATATTATCACTTATTGGAATTTTCTTTTTATTATCATTGATCGGTTTTGAACATGTATGTTCTAACTTTAATGAGGAAATCACAAAACTTTTCAATAATTTTGCTGAATTAACAGCTTTATTTTTAACAGTCTCAACTTTCTTTTCAAGTTGAGCTATTTTTCAATATGAGAATTTATTGCTATTTGATATTCTATATTTAATTTTTCAAAAATAATTTTTTCAGTTTTAAACATTTTTATTTCATTTTGAAAATCTACTACCATTTGTAGTTTTTCATTTTCTAAAATTTTTATTTTTTTTTCAAAATTGTTTTCATTTTCTTTTAGTTTTTTATTTTCTAATGTCAAACTCTCAATCTCATTCAAGAGTTTGGCGTTTATATGTCCGATAGTTATCTACATCATAAACTGGACAGACTGGTTTAGAACGTGAAGATCCATTTTATTTTCTAAAATTTTTATTTTTTTTTCAAAATTGTTTTCATTTCTTTTAGTTTTTTATTTTCTATGTCAAACTTCAATCTCATTCAAGGTTTGGCATTATATGTCCGATAGTTATCTACATCATAAACTGGACAGAGTGGTTTAGAACTTGAAGATCCATTTGTAGACGTACTTGAAAGTTGAGATTCACAGTTCTTAACCACTACATTCTCTTCTCTTTTCACCTGATATTTATTTTTCAGAGATATCCAGAGTTCTTTTGCAGTCTCGTACTCAGGCGAGTAGTATCAAGTTATGTTCGTCAACAGATTGTTAAATCAAATTAATCATTTTCTTTTCAGAAAAATAATCCTCTATCTGTTGAGTAGAATATTTGCACTTCTCCAGAATTTTCTGATTCTCATCTCTAGGAACCACATAACCTGTCTCAATCGCGACCCAACTGCGGAAATGATTTGCTCGGACCTAGCTCTCAAATTTTCCTTTCCAGGCTTCATACTCCTCTAATCTCATCAACATTGGTGGCATCACGGACCCCATTTCGTTTTCCAAACTTATTGTCGAACAAAAACACTTGAAATATGATTAGCAAACAGATAATTTTAGCAAAAACTGACGTTTTAATAAACAATCGGTACGTTAAAAACGTTTAAAATTTTCCGGAAAAATGTTTTTACCAGATTAGAGCTCTATACTCGTCTCGTCAATACAATTCTAACGATATATAATGTCCGAGACGTTTTTCAGGATTTTCAAGAGAAACAGCCAAAGAAACTGCAAGTTCGGGCGAACTTGAAGAAGAAATTCAAGAATTTTTATCGAGTTCGGGCGAACTTGATTAAAACTAATGAAAATCAGCTAAGTTCGAGCGAACTTGTGTGAAAAACCTTGAAAATTCAATCAAGTTCGGGCGAACTTGATGAAAAATATGAGTTTTTAAGTCAAGTTCGAGCGAACTTGATATTAAGTTCGGGCGAACTTGAGTTTTCAAACATGGTTTTTTTAATTTTTCGGCATGAATTCGTTTTTTGAAGCTCTGATCTTTTAAGGGTTTATCTATGATTGATTTTACATATTATATTTGAAAATCAACCCATTTTGTCCGTGAATTGTCCAAGAAAGTTAAAAATAAAAGAAATGAGTAGAAGATGAGATGATTTCAGTCCAATGTCTTCAAATTAGGCCAATCCTGCTCTGATACCACTTGTAGGTCCGTTGTACGGATCGTTCGGGCACTAATCTGGCTAACCTAAGGTAAACATGCGTTTGCTTAGGCGACATTGGATACACTCGTTTGTTTCTGTTTAACACCGTTTCATTGATTATATGACGTTACAGGACCCTGGAAACACTTGGACAGAGCTTCGCCTCTGTCGTGACAAAATCTCTGAAAAATACAAATGAAATCCCAAGGCACCTATTTATAGGTTAGCAAGTTCGCTGGTGAAGAGGTAAGGTCAAGTTCGCCCGAACTTGACTTCATCATGTAGCTTGGTGATCACTTCTTGAAACCTTGAGGATGGTGACGATTTGTTGATACGATCATAGCCCCTTAAACATGTTTTCCATTCTTTCTTTGAAACCTCTTTACTCCACAGGCATATTTTAGATTCATTCACACGACCTAAGGAAACTCCTCCGAATTTGGTTGCTTACTGACACGATAAATCGCACACTCATCTAAATTCTTGGATTAGGGTGAATTATTCCTCCTTCACGTGTGGGCGAGCCCGATAACTTAGACAGAGGTTTCAGTGAATCTTAACACTACGAACTTGTGTGGCAACCATTCTTCGATGGTAAATTTTTGTTATGATTGATATATCCACGTGACACCCTTTTTGACAACTGGCGTTCTTCAATTTTTTTTACCTTATGCAACTTGTATACGACCGCTATACCCCTGACAACAAGTAAACCCCTGTTACGATCCTTACACGCTTACGCATCGATTGCGACTACCCTTTTTACATGTTTCCACATCCATTCGGGATATACTTCTCGGATTCTATGATCCTTATCCTAACAACATTCTTCGCGAACTCTCGCTTGGAGGGGTTACTCTCTACAAACGTTACTCGAGGAGCAATGGGCCATGAATATCACAGATATGGTGGTATCACGAGAACTGTCCTTGAACTCGTTACGAACGAGGCAGGTTCCAGTCACGACATTCGAATTTAGCCTACAATGACGAATATGCCACTTGTTTTCTTTGACGACATCCGAATCTACTCCAAGAACTAGTATGAATCCCAACGATACCTACACCTTACCATGGGCCCCTACCACACAAACAACCTTATGTTTAGCTTCTAACGAACGACTTTTGACGTTGCGAAGCCCGCTTTTCTTGAGCATAGGCACAAACCATAGCATCTCTAACTCGAAAGACCGCTCAGTAATCCGCGTTTCAACAGTTGAAGGTGAAACATTGTAGTACACCCATTCTTTCGTTACCAGAAGGCACAGACGATTTCGTTGTTTACTGTGACACGTCTATCCAAGGACTAAGTTACGTGCTGGTGCAACATGAGAAAAGTCATCGCTTACGCAATCACGCCAACTCAAGGTTCACGAAAAAGAACTACACTACCCACGGTTTGGGGGTTGGAGAGCAGTAGCTTTTGCACTCAAGATAGGGAGACATTGCTTGTATTGTACCAAGTGCACCATCTACACCGATCACAAGAGTCTCCAGCATATCTTCGATCAGAAGGAGTTGAACATGCGACAACATCGATGGGTCGAACTCCTTAACGACTAGGAGTGCGTGATCTAGTATCATCCAGGCAAGGCCAACGTGGTGGCCGATGCCCTCAGTCATAAGGATACCAAACGTAAGCGTGTACTTGCGTTACAGCTTTCTATCCACTCCAGTCTTCCTACCCAGATTAGTAACGCTCAGATTGAAGCATTTAAGGAAGAGAACCTCAAAGCAGAATCCCTACTGGGCATGGAGAAGAAACTTGAACAAGGAAGACGACATTTATTATTTCAATGAACGTGTATGGGTCCCATTCTATGGAAACTTACGAGAGCTTGTGATGGACGAAGCATGAAATCTCGTTACTCGGTGCATCCTGGTTCTGACAAGATGTATCAGGATCTCAAGACTTTGTACTGGTGGCCCTACATGAAAGCTAACATAGCGACTTATGTTAGTAAATGCTTGGCATGTGCCAAGGTTAAGGTTGAATACGAAAAGCCGTCAGGACTACTTCAACAACCAGAGAATCGAACATGGAAATGGGAGCAAATTTCCAGGGATTTCGTCACTGGCTTACCCAGATCCCAGAGAGGAAACGACACCATCTAGGTGATTGTTGATCGACTGAAAAGTCTGCACACTTTCTGGAATCAAGGAAACTGACAAGTTTCCTACACTCGAGACATCAATTTGAAGGAAGTAGTAGCCCGGCATGGAGTGCCAATATCCATCATATCCGACCGTGATTCACGTTTTACTTCTCATCTGTGGCAAGTCAGTACAGAAATCCTTGGGATCATCAGGTCGATTTGAGCACAGCATATCATCCTCAGACTGATGGCCAAAGTGAATGTACCATTCAGACCCTCGAAGACATGGTTAGAGCTGTGTAATCGACTTTGGTAAAGGCTGGGAGAAACATCTACCTTTGGTAGAGTTTTCCTATAACAATAGCTAACACACGATATCCAAGCAGCACCATTCGAGACGCTGTATGGACGAAAATGTCGATCACCCGTCTGTTGGGCGGAAGTTGGTGATAGTCAGATCACGTGTCCAGAGTTGGTTCTGGAAGCAACTGAAAAGATAGTGCAAATCTGAAATCGCATGGGGCAACTCGGGATCGCCAAAAGAGCTATGTCGACCAGCGATGCAAATCGTTAGCACTTCAAGTAGGTGATCAGGTCCTACTGAAGGTATCGCCTTGGAAGGGCGTGATTCGTTTCGGTAAGAGAGGTAAACTAAACCCGCGATATGTTGGCCCGTTTGAAATAACAAAGAAAAATCGGTCCTGTAGCTTATGAGTTGAACCTTCCTGATGAACTCAGTGGAGTTCACAACGTTTTTCATGCGTCACATCTAAAGAAGTGTCTATCAGATGAAACCCTGGTCATACCACTGGAGGAGATCCAAGTGGATGAACAACTACATTTTGTGGAACAACCTATAGAGATCATGGACTGTGAGGTCAAGATTCGTAGGCACAGCAAGATACCGATCGTCAAGGTTCGTTGGAACTCTAAGCGTGGACTGGAGTTCACGTGAAAGCAAATATCCACACCTTTTCGCAGCTGAGCACCAATCTGATGTTACGCCAACTGAATTTCGGGACGAAATTCTTTCAACATGGGGATGATGTGACAGCCTGGGATTTTCTTGTACCATTCTAACAAACTAAACTTTCGTGCTTTGCTTTCATAACCGCATTTACTCAATTTTTCTGGACGAAAATTCTTTCACCATGGCGATAATGTGACATCCCGGTTTTTCAGGTACTTTAAACGCACAACTTTATCGTCTTTGTTCCTACGCTAATTTAATTTGGAGAATTAATTACACGCACGCTATAACTACGCTAACTTTAGTATTTCGAAAATACACAATGTTTGGGGATTCTAACGAGTCATATCTGAATTACGTGCTACGTGTTATTAGACGTTTGTGGATTTATTGTGGATTTAACGAGTCTTGCCCGGTTTGCTAGTCTCCATCGTTTAAGGTTAGGGTTTTTGATTGTATTAGATTCATGTTATGTTTTTGTGAAGCCTTGATCATGATTATGTGATTGTATGATTGTGACATAAAAAGAGTTGTTGTGTATGATTAGTTCGGATGAATATGCGAATTCTTGCGGTTGTGATGATAGGTTTGAGTGTAAAAGTCGTTGGCTACGTTTTCTATAGAAATATCATGATATATGCTTAGTGTTTTGATATTATGAATGTACATGCATGATAATTAAAGTATAACCTGCTGCAAATCGTTATCATAAGTCGTGATGATCATTAGGAGGGTTTCGGATGGAGTTTTAGGGCTAAACAGGAAGCTGATGCGCGAAGACAGCCAACTTCAGTTGGCTGTAAACGAACCGTTATAAGTAGAAAAACTGTTTTTCTGAAACCTAAAACATACGTTTTTGAAAAATGCTTCTAATGGAACCAGAATCACTTTTTTCTGAAGTCGTTTACTATTTTAAATTAGTGATTTCGTGCAGCAGCTGAAGCTGCGTTTTTTCTGCAGAAAATGCACGTAATGTTGTCTGTCCTAACCTGTAAACCAAAAAGAGTTAAGTCACGAGATTTATGCAGTAGATACTCCTAGGTGTTCAGAGACACCTCCAACTGGAATTTCGTCAATCGGACAAACGAGTATTTTTAAATGATTTTCCCGTGGACTGTAGTCAGAAAGTGACAATCTGACTACAACCTAGTAAATAAATTCTTGTAAATAATTGGTAAAGAATTAGGACTTGATAATTTTACACAAAATTCTACAGTCTAATTGACACCATCTGTAAAGAAATTGGAATTTTTGGAACGTAGGAACTATTTTACAAAAATTTCCGAAAATAGCCCAGTTATGAATGTACAAGCTGAAACATGATAACTTACATTTGTGTGTATCTAAGTGATGTATGTGCTATCCTGTGTTTGTGACAAGTTGGTGGTCGTTATTTCGTATAGTGACACCTTGCATGCATGATTATGGTTTTGAACTTGTCATTTCGTGTTTCATACGGTGTGGTAGTTACGCGTAGGGTTTTGTGCCAGTGTGCGTCCACACACTAACTTTGAACCGGTTGACATGATAGGACGTGATTAGCGGTTCCATCCTTTACTTCTTTTGCATTTATCTAACCTAGCAACTTAAAGTGAGTTCACGTCCCCTATTTCTTTAAACGTTTACTAAACACAAGGGGAGAAAACATGTACACGTTACAGTGATATATGGGTTGATTATATTACGGTACAGTAACGTCTTCCTATTTAAAACATGTACACGTTACAGTGATGTATGGGTGGCATACAATCACGGTACAGTAACGCCTTTCTATTTAGAGTTATGTTATATGGTTATGGTCACAAGGGAGCATAAATCACATGTCAGTCCCCTTAACACTTACAATGTCGTTAGTATTGGATTATAGCGAGGGAATTTTTAGTAGTACTACTAGGCCCGACAAGCCTCACTCGAACTGGTCGCGCCAGTTAGACCGAACGTTGGTGGTCACGAGTGTAGAATTTGCCTAACACTTAGCCATGGTTAGTGATAGACCTTGCATAACAGGGGCAGCAACGTCAGCTTCGGATCGAACACTTTGTTGACATGACCTAGGTTAGCTACCTAAACATATAACATAAACTGCTAATCAATATAACAACATGCTTCGGGTTTTGAATCAGGAACAACTTATAACAACACGATTCGGGTTTTGAATCGGGAAACTTAAACATTCTGATTCGGGTTTGGATCAGGGGATACCTATTATAACATACTGGTTTGGGTTTTGAACCAATGGAAATAACTTATATTATATTTGTAAACTAAAACATGTGAAGTCACTCATCATTATTGTTGACACTTGATTTTACATGTTTTCTCAGGTTGCTAAGTTAGCACACATCAGGACTAGGATGCATTATGGTGTCGCATTGATTTCATCAAATATTTAGACACAACTTTAAATCACATTAGCTATTTTTGTTTTGTAATTGTTTAGCTTCCGCAACTCAATTGTATAAACAGTATTTTCTCATGAATGAGCAAACAGGAAAATTTTTGAACTCAATATTACTAATGACTGTGATCCTGGTTCGACACACGCCTCGCGGTAAAACCCCGCAAGTGGATTTTTGAGGGTGTGACAAGTAAACTGAGACTCTCCCACTTCATTCCAACAGACAGGTGAACGACATTTTCAACCGTATAAAGCTTCGAAAGGCGCCATGTTGATGCTGGCATGATAACTATTGTTGTAAGAGATTTCGATCAACGGTAGATGTGAATCCCAATTACCACCAAAGTCGATCACACAAGCTCTAAGCATATCCTCCAGTGTTTGAATTGTCCTTTCGGTTTTTCCATTCGTTTGAGGATAATAAGAAGTGCTCAAATTGAGCTTGGTTCCCATAGCAGATTGCATGGTATTCCAAAAATTAGATGAGAACCGAGCATCTCTGTCAGATATGATTTCCAAAGGAACACCATGACGAGATACAATCTCATCAACATAGATCTTGGCAAGCTTGTCAGCAGACTAATCCTCACGAATTGCCAAAAAGTGTGCTGACTTCGTTAAACAAATAATGATTACCCAATAACATCATGACCTCTAGATGTGCGTGGCAGTTTAGTAATGAGATCCATCGCAATGTTCTCCCATTTCAATACCGATATTTCTGGTTGTTCGAGCAAGCCAGATGGACGTTGATGTTCAGCCTTAACTTTTAGACAAGTTAGGCATTTCGACACATACAAGGCAATATCTGATTTCAAGACAGCCACCAGTATGGGTACGGAGATCCTTGTACGTTTTATCTGCACCAGGATGGATTGAATAACGAGACTTATGAGCTTCATCCATTAATAAGGTGCGGATATTATCTTGACTTGGAACCCACAAACGGTTCAAATAATAAAGTAACCCATTGTCTTTCGTATCGAGTTGAAGCTCAAGCTGATGTGGTAATTCACTACCCATCATGCCTTGTGTAGCACAAGTATGCTGAGCTTGAAGGATACGTGTTTGGATATTGGATTGAATTCGAACACAATGAAGTTTAGCACATTCCTTGCGACTAAGCGCATCGGCCACAACATTCGCCTTACCAGGATGGTAGCGAATCTCGCTGTCGTAATCGTTTAAAAGTTTGACCCAACGTCGTTGTCTCATGTTCAGCTCCTTTTGATTGAATATGTGTTGGAGGCTTTTGCGGTCAGTGAAAACCACACATTTCGTACCGTAAAGATAGTGCCTCCAAATCTTGAGAGCAAAAACTACAGCACCTAACTTAAGATCATGAGTCGTGTAGTTCTTCTCGTGGACCTTCAAATGTCTTAACGCATATGCTATGACTTTATCACGTTGCATGAGAACACAACCAAGGCCTAGATTCGATGCGTCACAATAGACAACAAAATCATCGTTGCCATCAGGTAAAGATAAAATAGGAGCATCGCAGAGCTTTTGTTTCAACGTTTGAAAGGCTTCCTCTTGTTTGGGTACCCACTCAAAAGGCCTATTCTTTTGAGTTAAAGCAGTGAGAGGGGCCGCGATCTTTGAGAAGTTCGCAATGAAGCGACGGTAATAACCAGCAAGACCAAGAAAAGAGCGAATTTTTGTGGGGGTAGTAGGTGTGTTCCAATGTTTAATCGCATCGCTTTTGGAAGGATCCACATGTATACCTTGCTTGTTGACTATGTGTCCCAAGAATTGAACTTCTTTCAACCAAAATTTGCATTTGGAGAATTTGGCATAAAGTTGTTCTTTCTTCAGTAGTTCCATTGTTAATCGAAGATGTTGTTCGTGCTCGGCTCGAGACTTGGAATAAATAAAAATGTCGTCGATGAATACAATGATGAACTTGTCTAAATAAGGTTTACAAACCCGATTCATCAAGTCCATGAATACAGCAGGTGCATTTGTCAAGCCGAATGGCATGACAGTGAACTCATTGTGGCCGTATCTTGTGCGGAAAGCATCTTGGAAATATCTTCCTCAAGTGCACGTAGCTGATGATACCCAGAACGTAGATCGATCTTGGAGAAACATGTAGCACCTTGTAGTTGATCAAAAAGGTCGTCAATTCGTGGTAGGGATATTGATTCTTTATCATGAGTTTATTGAGCTCACGATAATCGATAACATACGGAAGGATCCATCCTTCTTTTTCACAAATAAGACAGGAGTGCCCCATAGTGAATAGCTTGGACGAATGAATCCTTTATCATGATAACTCTTGAAGTTGTTTTGATAATTCTTGCATCTCAGACGGTGCAAGATGATAAGGTGATTTGGCTATTGGATTGGCAACAGGTACAAGATCAATGCGGAACTCAACTTGTCGTGCTGGAGGTAAACCAGGTAATTCTTCGGGAAACACCTCAGGATAATCCCGAACAACATGGATATCTTGAATACTTTTATCCTTGCCTTTCTTTTCCATGATATGCGCTAAGAAAGCTTATAGTTCTTTCGTAGATATTTCTGAGCTTGGGTACAAGTCATGAGTTTTAGATTACTAGTAGGTTTTACTCCACGAACTTCCAAGACCTTTGGTTATAGCGAACTAGGTATCTCAAAAGAACCTAGACTATAATCCTAAGTTAGTCTCCACACGCTGAGAACCTTTAGAAACTAAGTAGTATGGCTATTACCAGGAAGCCCTGGTGGGGCAAATAAATTATTGTGGTCCGGATCACCATAATTTATCTGCTCATACTTGGGGCTTCTGGGAACGTCATTGAGATAGGACGGACATCCGTCTACTAACGTCACTAACCGCAAGTAATTTTTTTTATAAATCTTAAAAATCAAAACTGCGTGCAATACTTGCTTATGTGTATATTTGTGGAATGTTGAGTTCAGTATTTTAGGTCAGTCCAATCAGCGTTGTGTGTGGTTTCCTTTTTTTCAGGTAGCATGTCTGATCATTCGAGTCACCAGTCGACTTCGCATATGGAGACTGATCCTGAGGAGGATCCCTGACACCCCTCTTGTCATCGAGTCACTCGCCAGATCCTTCTGGGTATTGTTGTGGTCCGTACCCACCCAGACCTCGTACTAGGCTCGAGGGGAGGCCTCGAGCGCCTACCGCTCCCCACCTCACCATCCGACTAGCTCCTCGGAGCATAGTCGTACCCCGGATGTTGCCATACCCGTAGGACCTATTCCTAGGAGCCCTACTCCCACCACGGGGCATTGGGAGTGGGAGCCGGTAGCACCTAGGTTACCTACACCGGAGACTCCTCCTGAGCCTTATACTCCTTCTACCTGGAGTGCTTACTAACTCTCTTCACCTAGTTCTCAGGAAGTACCCCTTATCCGCCTCCGACAAACGGCTCGTCGGAGGGTACTTACACCTGTACCTGTCTTCACACCATCTGTTTCCCCTATTCGTCTGACACCGGTACCTATAAGGACCCAGCAGCACTTCACTACTCGTTTTCTGACCTCACCTCGGGAGGACCCTTCCCCGTTTCAGACATACGAGCGAGGCGGCCATTCCCAGCCGATTAGAGAACCTTCTCCACCTGTCTGGGGTATACCTGTTCCTCCCCAGGAGGTGCCTGCTCCCATCACCGAGAGCAGCTTGATGGGATTTCTATTCGAGCAGAATTATTACTACGGATGGCACGAGATGAGGATGAGCTGCAGCGGAGGTCGATGGGAGACTACTTGATCGTCTTACAGCAGGCGATCATCGCGTTACAGCAGGGTATGGGGTATGTGCACCATGAGCAGGATCATTTCCGTGCGTTGGTATACGGATGTGTTGGTGCTATTGTAGAGTGGGTCATAGGTTTTGGAGGATTGGCATGGTGGATGTGGCGTTCTTAGTACGGTTTTCTTTCGATATAGATAGAGAGGGTGTATCTTTTGTACATCCTACCAAGCACTGGGTGATACCCATGTCGAGGTGGTGATGCAGTCATAGTATTTCACATTTTCCTAGTTGGTAGTCTCGTTGCGTCGAGTCTGTACGTCAATTTGGTGACCTATTTTGGCAGCACATCTACGCACTGGCCCTGATGGGTTAAGTCTATGTGCAAATTTTGACAGCTTGCATGATGATGTCATTACATATATATATGATGATGCTTTTGACTATATGTGACGTGGATTCATGTGTGTGATGAAGTGTGTGTTATGTTTAGCTGAACATGTAATATGTGTTAACTGTATATGTGAAATTGATACCTAGACATCTATGGTTTATAATAGAATGGCCCCGAAACGCGCACCACATATGACTAAGGCAGAAATTGAGCAATAGCTTCAGGCTGCTATTCCCACGATTGTGGCGCAGGTTAGCGCCGGTATTAGTGCTAACCCGCAACCAATCTGCAACCAGGACTCGTAGGTCAAAATGACAATCCAATCAACGTGCAAAACAAGGTTAGACTGGTTTGAACGTATACGCACGTCATGGATTACAACCCAATGGAAGTTAGTGGAATTAAAGGACCGAATGGACTAGTGATAGGAAATAAGCGGGAAGCCTCAGAAAGTAATCAAGCCGGGGCAGCAACACCAAAGAAAGGAAAGGCAAATAGCCAGAGTTACACCATGACTACCCCAACGGTAACTCTGATGGACATAAAGGAAACACCTCGAAATGCAACATGTGTAACTCCTACCACATTGGTGCGTGTCCAATAAAGAGATGCTCAAGATGCCATAGAATTGGGCATTTTACTAAACCTGTACGGTGCCCTTGGCACCAAAGCCCATACCAACTCGTTTTCAATCTCCTAAGTCTCAACCTCTTCAGCAGCGACCTCAACAACCAGCACCACAGGTTGCCTACCCCCGTGCATGCTTTGGATGTGGCAGCACGGAGCATCTTCGTAATAATTGTTCGAATTTAGCTCAACACATTGCAGGAAGGAGCACACAGAACCAAGCGTCTACCTCGAATGCAACTCGAGGTCGTGCCTTTGTCATGGCACCTGGTGACGCACGCCAGGATCCCAATGTGGTTTCAGGTATGTTCCTCGTTTCCAATCAATTTGCTTCAGTGTTATTTGATACGGGAGCCGATAGAAGTTATGTGTCGATTGCATTTTTGCCACTCTTGAATATGCCTGTTGTTGACCTGAAACACCCCTATGCCGTTGAACTTGCCAGCGGGAAACCGATTACCAGTCACCAACTTATTGTTAATTGCCCTATAACCCTTAACGGTTACCAGTTTACTATTGACCTCTTACCAGTAGAATTGGGTAGTTTTGATATTGTCGTAGGAATGGACTGGTTGTCCAAACCATCATGCGGAGGTGTTATGCAAACAAAAGGTTGTGAAGATTCCTTTGTCCCCGACGGATGTAATTATGGTAAAAGGAGAGAAGTTAGGCGCCACATTGAACCTTATATCTCACCTTAGGGCATTGAAGTGTATATGACAGGGATGTGACGTGTTCTTAGACAGCGTCATATTGGAGGAGCCAGCCGAAAAGCGTATTGAAGATATTCCAGTGGTATGTGAATACCCTGACGTGTTCCCGGAGGAATTGCCCGGATTGCCGCCCAATCGACAAGTCGAGTTCTGCATCGACTTAATATCGGGAACGGCACCCGTTGCCAAGGCTCCATATCGTCTTGCACCGTCCGAGATGCAAGAGCTATCGACGCAGTTGCAGGAGTTACTCGATCGTGGTTTTACCCGTCCTAGTTATTCCCCCTTGGGAGCCTCAGTTTTGTTTGTAAAGAAGAAGGACAGTAGCTTCCGAATGTGCATCGACTACAGGGAATTGGAGAAAGTCACTATCAAGAACCGGTACCCTCTTCCGAGAATCGATGATCTTTTTGATCAGTTGCAAAGAGCCCGATACTTTTCTAAGATAGATCTTCGGTCAAGTTACCATCAAGTGAAGGTCCAAGAGGACGATATTCCTAAAACAGCGTTTCGAACTCGTTATGGCCACTACGAATTCCTGGTTATGCCCTTTGGGTTAACCAACACACCTGCGGTGTTCATGGACCTCATGAACAGGGTATGTAAGCCATACCTTGACAAATTTGTCATCGTCTTCATCGACGACATCTTAATCTACTCCAAGAGTAAGGTCGAGCACAAGTATCATTTGCGTGCTATCTTGGAGATACTACGGACCGAACAACTATACGCTAAGTTGTCTAAGTGCGACTTTTGGTTAAAAGCCGTACAATTTTTTAGGGCATGTGGTGGATCAGTATGGAATTCATGTAGATCCAAGCAAGATAGAAGCAATCAAGAACTGGCCAGCGCCGAAATCCCCAAAAGAAATACACCAATTCTTAGGATTGGCAGGATATTACCGTCGCTTAATCGAAAATTTCTCTAGTATCACGCAATCATTAACCGCATTGACGCAAAAGGATAGGAAGTACGATTGGGGTGAAGACCAGGAGCATCGTTCCAACTGTAAAGAAAAAGTTGTGTGAGGTCCCAATCTTGACGTTACCTGAAGGCAATGACGACTTTGTCGTATATTGCCATGCATCACGACAAGGACTTGGATGTGTCCTTATGCAAAGGAATAAAGTTATCGCGTACGCTTCTAGACAACTAAAGGTGCACGAGAAGAACCACACGACCCATGACCTGGAACTAGGAGCAGTTATATTCGCATTAAAGATTTGGAGGCATTATTTATATGGTACCAAGTGTACTATATATACTGATCACAAAAGCCTTCAACATATCTTCGACCAGAAAGATTTGAACATGAGGCAGCGCAGATGGGTGGAATTGTTAAATGATTATGATTGTGAGATAAAGTACCAACCGGGGAAAGACAATGTGGTAACAGATGCGTTAAGTAGGAAGGATCGAATTAAGCCCCTTTGAGTGAGAGCCTTGGGAATGGTCGTGCAGACAAGTCTGATAGATCAGATCCGGAACGCGCAGATGAAGGAAAGCCAGTTACCCGGTGAAGGATTGCACGGGAACGAGAATAGTTTTACAAGGAAAACAGATGAGGTATTGTACTTTAAGAATCGAGTGTGGATTCCGGCAAGAGCGGAGCTGAGACAATTAATAATGGACGAGGCCCATAATCAAAATATTCGATTCATCCCGGTACAAATAAGATGTACCATAACCTGAAAGAGTTTTATTGGTGGCTGGGAATGAAAAAGGACGTGGCCGAATATGTGAGCCAATGCTTGACTTGTGCGCAAGTCAATGCCGAGTATCAGAAACCATCGGGGATGTTGCAACAACCCGAAATACCTCAGTGGAAGTGGGAACAAATCACGATGGATTTCATGACCCACCTACCGAAAACGCCTCGTGGTCATGATGCGATCTGGGTAATCGTAGATCGATTGACCAAATCTGCACATTTTATTCTGACTCGCACTACGTATAAGACCGACCAGTTGGCCGAAAATTATACTAATGAGATTGTAGCTAGACATGGTGTCCCGATTGCTATTATTTCCGACCGAGACAGCCACTTTACTTCGCGATACTGGCAGAAACTACAAGAAGCATTGGGGACGCGAATCGATCTAAGCACTGCCTATCATCCCCAAACCGATGGTCAATCGGAACGTACGATTCAGACACTAGAGGACTTGCTTCGGGCCTGTGTCTAGACTTTGGAGGAAGTTGGGACAAGCATCTCCCACTAGTTGAATTCTCGTATAACAACAGTTACCATAGTAGCATTCAAGCAGCCCCGTATGAGGCCCTCTATGGTCGAAAGTGTCGATCACCACTTTGTTAGGTCGAAGTGGGTGAGACTCAACTGACGGGATCTGAACTAGTTCTGGAAACGACCAATAAGGTCCATCAGATTTAAAAGCGTTTGCAAGCAGGTTAGAGCCGACAGAAGAGCTGGGCTGATGTACGCAGAAAACCATTATCGTTCAAAGTTGGTGAACGAGCGTTGTTAAAGGTATCGCCGTGGAAAGGCGTTATCCGATTTGGAAAGTCAGGAAAGCTAGCCCTGCGCTACGTTGGGCCATACGAGATCCTAGCCAAGGTATGTCCGGTAGCGTATCGGTTGAAGTTACCAACCGAACTTAGTGCCATTCACGATGTCTTCCATGTATCAAACCTGAAGAAATGCCTGTCGGACGAAGCTACCCAGGTATCTTTGGAAGACATACACGTTGACAATAGACTCCACTTTGTGGAAGAGCTGGTGGAAATAGTTGATGGTAGGGTCAAGCAATTAAGACATAACAAAATTTCAATGGTTAAAGTCCGGTGGAACTCTAAATAAGGGCCTGAATATACCTGGAACGGAAGGATGAATTCCGTAGAAAATACCCTCACCTCTTCCCTAGCATGAAAAAGTAAATTTCGGGGATGAAATTTCTTAACCAGGGGAGACTGTGATACCCATGACGAAACCAGGTACACCTTAGTTGGTCCTAAACTTAAAGCATGGCTAAAACTATAATTGTGAGTAAACCTTATGAAAATTTCATGACTTGTGTGTTGTGCGAAACAATATATGTTATATCTCAGAGGAATCTGAGAACACGTCATGGTTGACATGACACTACTAAGGACCAACGATGTTGGTGTCCTAGCCTTGAACAACGTGTTAAACGGGGACTTGGCATTTACCAGCGCATTAGACCTTTGACGTTGATTATTAGATTATTGGTAGCCTTATTTAAGATTCTGAGTTCCATGAATAACTTAGATTTATGCCATAAACTGTGACATAAGGTTTAAAAATAATCAAAGCCCGGGCACGCAAAACGAAGCAGCTCCCGGTTGGGGAAACGCATTCGTACCGGGCATAACATAAGGCAACCGAATGTGCAAGGCACGATCGATCAAGCTTAAAAACACTTAAACGAACGTCAAATGAGACTTTTATGATTAAAATGTAACTGGGTTTGGATTTTTAGACGGTTATGCATAATTTTTAAAACCGAGTCTTTTGAGACTAAGTACGCGCAAAACAGAGTCCGTCAAGCAAATCGAGAATATGCGCCGGACCTGAAACGAACCTATTCTTATCCAGAAGATAAACATCATCCTTAAGCACGTAAAATGAAGCACGAGGTGGCCCTAGGGGCCCACCTCTATGCCACCACCACCCCCCATGGTTATAAATAGTTTTTTATTTCTTTTTCTTTTATTTTTAATCAAAAATTTCAAAAAAACCACTCATAATCTGCTCTCAAACCCTTCTTCATCAGCTGAATTCATCCATAAACCAACTCAAATCAAAGGTACTAACTCAAATCATTAAGGTTTCAAGCATGGTTTCTTGATTAAACATGATTTCTAGCCGAAAAACGCTTTTTAATCCATGAATTTTGGAGTTTTAAAAATGTTTTGGGCTGAAAATGAACACCACATATATCCCTGGTGTTATATGGCAGCCATGGTTGCTAATCAATGGGGTTTGATACCCTAATTAACTCTTATTCGACAAAAATCGCTTAGCTATTCGATTAACCGAAAAACAACGAATTAAAGCTTGATTGATCTAAGTTCTAGCATATTTGGATTGTACTTGGTGTGTAGGTACTGAATATAGTCTTTACACACTTCTAGGATCAAGATAAACGCTTGGAAACGGAAGAATCGCTAGGTATATCACCCGAAAACTGAATCTAGGCTAGGCAAAAAATTGTGTTGTCTATAACTTGGTCTGTGTAGCTTGGATTGAGTTGAAATTTAGTATGGTGATGTAGGGTATTGTCAGCAAGGTCCACATAAAAGTTTAGAATTTTTGGATTTTTCTAAAAGTTTTGGTGAATTTTTAACTGTTTTACTGAAAGAATTTCGGAAAAAAATATCAAACGGTTTCAATAAATCACCAACGTTTACAGAGACACTAAGGAACAACGGGAATGTTCTGGGAAAATTCGGAGTCCATTGGTTGAGTTTTGATATGGGATGAAAATCTGCGTTTTTGCGAGTTTTTGGTAGCCGGAACGCACCGAAACCAAATCGGAAAATTCTCAAAATTTTTGGAAATGTTCCTGGGCATGTATAGAAGCTTCAGGAATTTTGCATAATTTTGAACTTCCAAAAGTATTTTATGTTAATTATGTGGTTAAAAATAGATTTATAAATAATTTATTTAAATAAGAAAATTACCAAAATAAATTCCTAGAAAATTATCATGATCTACTGATTTTTACTGAGTTATATAAATTTTTATAGATTTTTAGTCCAACTCTAGATTAAATGGGAATTTATTTTGATTAAAAATAAGTTATTTAAATCATTTTCGGCAGTTTACCGTGTAACGAACCTGCCAGAACCGGGAACTGACCCAACCTGACAAACACTACATTTTGGACACGGGGAACGTTCCGGGAGATTCCCGGGAAAATTGGACACTTAGGGTGTGTCCTAAGACAACTTGGGAGAATTCCCGACGGTGAAAATGGAAACTCAATTTTGGACAACCTAAACTCCCCAAACACTCAAACTCCCTTAATGAAAAGTTAATCATTCTTAAATAACAACGTGTTAGCACTATTGGTATTTCCGTACCATTATCCGAACACGTTAAACTACTGACTTTGGCTGGCACACGAACCGGTGTCTGGAAGCCAAACTAAAAACTAATACTACCCTGACGTCCATCACCATACCAGTGTCCTATAGACTCAATCCGGAGTAAAAAGTCCTGACCAGATCCAAATTATAACCATTACCAGCTTAGATACTGATTTGAGTCCATGCTTGCATGTGTGTCATTAAAGTTGATCCATCTATTCGACCACTCGTGTGTTGAGACCCCTATTGGCACTGTGAGTTTCACTACCCCGCTTTTACTGTTTTATTGTTTTACTTGGGGTGGAATGCATGTTACAAACTGTGTGATTACACGAACTTATGAGGGAATTTCACTTCCTAACACATGAACTTTTACAAACTGTGATCATTACCCCAACTTGGGAGTGAATTGCACTTCCCACTTTTGAATTGCTTTACTGTTTTCTGGGGACTTACATGTTAAAAACTGTGTTGAACACACCAATTTGGGAGTGAGTTTTACTCTCTCACTTTTAAATTGTGATGTTGTTTCTGAGATGATTGGCATGCTATGAAACTGTGTTTGCACCAACTTATGATGTTGAATTATCTAACATACAAACTACCTCCCCTCTACAAGTGATTAGCGTAAGCCGTGGGCAGTCAATAGTACTATTGGTCTGAAAAACCCAAGCTGCGCCCGCCAAGATGTCGGCAACCAGGTCTGTACATGTCCTAATTTGGTTGTGTTGTTAGGCATAACTACTAAGGGGTGTTGAACTGCACGTGACGCAGTGGGTGGATCGGGAGTGTCTCTGTGACACGACCCAGGGGAAAACAGTCAGGTTTCACTTGTGTTCTTGTGTAATTCCATCTACGACTATGACTATGACCGTCATTATAATTTGGACTAGTGCAATTAAACTTGTTAACACATATTATTACGCAGTAATCAAACCAGTGGAACTCACGCAGCGTTTAGCTGACCCTTTTTAAAACTAACATGCATTTCAGGTAAAACAAAGCAAGAGTAAGGAATGTGCGTGTGGATGGCTTTAGTAGTGAACTATAGCAAACTAAGAGTTGTGGTAGCTCGTAGTACTGTACTTGAACTTATGGTGTGTAATATGATACTGATAGTATGTTGTAACCGAGGTTCTCTTTGTTTATGATATCATGTTTTTAAAACTATGAGAATTACCACGTGTCTGCCGCACCCTGCATTTGCCTTCCGCTGCGAGTCGGGGTGTGACAAGTTCGCCCGAACTTGTCCTGTGCACATTTCAAGCGAACTTGGTTGCCTATATATTGGTGGTGTGTGTTCATTTGTCATTTAAGTTTTTACAATCCCTACGGGGAGGTGCTGCCGGATTCTCTCCAGGAACTCCAACAGCTGGACAATATGTAAACTCTTTCGGTATGAAAGAAGATTTGAGTTCCGCTGTACTCTACTTCTACTCATTTCTGTAATAACATTCTACCGAATTGGTTACATCTACGCACTAACTTCTGTCTAGAACCGCCTGATCACGGACCTTCAATTTAACCAAAACGGGTTTAACCTCATCATTTTTATCTCAATTCCAGAATGTAGATAGTTTACCCACATTATACAAGTCTTAGTACTTGTCGGGTTTAAACTACATTCTATTCCGGTCATCGCTTAATCTAGCGTACCGTACCGTTTTCATTATTTAAGACTAGCCGGTCCGAGACTATGACTTAAATAAGACCTCTTAGGATTCTAATTGGTTATTAATACCATCATTCCAGACTAGAGCCTTCAAGTAGATTGCTACCTTTACATATCTATTTGATTAACGGTTGAGTTATTAAATCTTTTGAAGAACTAGCTTAGGTAAATACTTTTAACCAATTTTCACTATACAGGCTTGGGATATGGTAAATTATTACCGCTTGGTCGGGTATAGGATCATGTTGTCGGATTGTGCTTTAACTAAATTTCATAACCCATTTTAATCTGTATTGTCTGATAACTTAAACATTGGGGGTTAACTCGACCGTGTCCTGGATATCCTCGGCAGTTAGTAATGGCCACGACCTAAGCAAGGGGTGTAGGCATACACCCGTCAGATGCTAATGCTAAATCATTTTTTTATATACTCCTTGTGAGTTTTAAAGTGGCGTGTCGATTATTCATGTTATTCGGTTTCTACACCGGACCCCATATGTATTGACAACCTGTAAAACTGTATACAAGATCATTTTGAATTGTCCCAAGTTATTTATAAAAATGTGCCATGTGCACTTAAAACAATTTGGATAGATTTTCAAAATGTGTCAGTTATTTGTATTTACCAGTGTAAACTGACGTATTTCCAAAAGACAAGCTACATGTATAACACGTAAATAGGCATAGGGGATCATGCAAGTCCTTGGTTGTGCCTAAAGTCTATTGAACATCTTTTGTACATTTTACGATCCGCCTGTGAATCTTTATTACGAACCTTCTGTATATTTATGTTTGAACTTTGAACACTCGGTTTGTAATAGTTATTTTATTCCAAGACTTACGCTGTGTTATTCTATGTACATTGACTATGATGATATCAATCATACGTCACGTTACTCTCAACCGGGCCCACCAGGATCTACGTGAAAATCGGGTGTGACAAGTTGGTATCAGAGTCAAGTTTGAGGGAATTCAACGCTAGTCTTTTGTGTTTGATCTCAAACGACACAATAACACAATCCTTAGACTTCCGAGTCTAGGCTTTGACTGGGATTACTCATTTCATTATTTTGTTTTGGTTTAACTTGTTTTTGGAGAGGAACAATGCTGCCCAGAATTCAAGGACGTGGAGGAAAAGGCAAAGGTCCTATGAGGGGAGGACCATCAAAGCAAATACCATCTCATTCGCATAGTTCTAATCCATATTTGGACTCGAGGGATTCTCTATCGCCATGGCAACCAGCGAGACATTCAATCTCGCATGAGTATTCGCCCCCACATTCTCAACATTCTTACCATTACTCTCACCACTCGCACAATTCACACCACTCTCATCAATCCCATCACTCTATCCAATCATTTCATGATGAATTCGACCCGAACCACAACTCAACACTCCTCCAGTAGATCAAAATCAACTGGATGTTATGGACAAGGACTCCGATCCGGAGAAGCCGCCGTCGGGTCATATGGACACCCCATTGAATTATCCAGCGGTTCTAACTCTTTCGTTGGATCTCCATACCAAGGTCTCGACGATTTTAAACATGGTGGGACCAATACGAGTTTGTTAACACCCCTTCCTATCACACTCCTCCGCCACCTCCTCCTGAGGATACTCAAATGGAACCAGTGGAAACCACAACCACCACCTGAACCACAAGCGCGGCGAAAGCGTGGTGCACGCATGTTGGTGTGTGCGGGACAAAGGTCGGGATCGCTACCACCATTGCCTCCAACTTACCCAACCATTCCTAAGAATCCCCAAATAGGTGGACCCTCAAACCCTGCACCTGCGGTTGATCCAACATCATCAACTGTGGTTCAACCGCCACCAACATGTTATGATACCAAATTCCTTCTTATCCAGATACATTTGGATATAACCATTTAAATCCAATAGCGACGCCTGCTGATTTTAATTTTCCTAGCGTCGTCATATGACCCTTATGTGCAAGCATCTACGTTTAATGCACTTTACCTTTCCCCTTTCCCTCCTTATTCAGCTACGCCCTATCCAACTACTGGATATCCCAATTATGGGTACCAGTATCCAGTTGCGCCACCACCGCAACCTCAACCACCGCCAAACTTGAGGCCATAGAGCGGATGAAGAAATTCAGCGTCAGACTGAGAAAACAGCCAGCAAATTCTTTAAGAATTCTCCAGGATGGTTAGAGGGAAGAAGGATGATTAAAGTCCTTTTATTTTATTTAATTTTTCAAAAGTCCCTGCGTGGACATTCATTTCTTTTAAATCCCTACGTGGACAATTAGATTATTTACTTTCAAAAGTCCTGTTTAAGGCACTATTGTAATTTCCTATCAATTAATGAAAAATTTTGGAGTTATTTTATTTAAGCACTAACTTCATCCTTTATTCGAAGCGATCGTCTCGATATTAATTCGATCTTTATCGATCCGCTATGAAATTTCAAAAGATATTCTTAATGGTTTACACTAGCCAAGTGACAAGTTCACATTATTTCGCAAACAATAAATGGTAGTTAAGATGAATAACCTTCTACCATGATAGTTAAGGAAGATTATCCCTTCTATCCAGAGGGGTGGACTATGTTCAAGCCTCCAAGCCTCTATGGTCAATACGACCAATGCGATATCGTTTAACCATTAAGACAATTATTCTATGTTAACATTCAAAGTAATGTAAACACTCTTGGCAGTGTGACTTGAGGAGCCACACTAGCCGCCAAGGTATTTGGACCACGTCTAAGCATTGTAAGTCTATATGATCAAGATTAGACCATGACTAGTATCATCAATGCGATGATCAAAATATCCATTAGTGATGTATTGTCTACGAGCTATTATTATTAAAACATCCATTAAGATGACTCCCTACGGGCTATAACATATCTCCATTTGAGACAACGACAGTTGCAGTCTACGACTCCCTGTCCAAAGGTAATGAACTGTGTTCAAGCCTTAAAAGCCTATTGATCAACTGAGATCACGCTTATATGTATAATGTCCTTTTGCGACAAGCCATTTGTGCTACATCTAAATGTCCTTTAGTGACAAGACCTTTTGTGCCATATATATAAGTCCTTGGTGACATGCCTTTGTGCCACATTGTAGGTCCGTTGTACGGATCGTTCGGGCACTAATCTGACAAACGTAAGGTAAACGTGCGGAATCCGTTTGCTTAGGCGACATTGGATACACTCATTTGTTTCTATTTAATCACCGTTTCATTAATATTCAAGTTACAATCCTGGAAACACTTTGACAGAGCTTCGCCTCTGTCGTGACACATCTCTGAAGTTACAAATGAAACATCAAAGCTCCTATTTATACTAACACAAGTTCGCTGGTAGGAGTGGAAGTTCGGGCGAACTTGCTTAGTCAAGTTCGGCCGAACTTGACTACAACACTACCATTTCAAGCGAACTTGTCCCTAAATATACATAAACTTCGACATTTCGCTCCTAAATACTGACTCGATATTATACGATGACGTAGGCAATAGACATATGCATCAACAAACTCCGCCTTGGATGTTGTCGTAGTCATCATTCTTCAATTAATGTCCTGAGTCTTTAATGTTCTCTTGATCTTTATATCTTGAATAACTTTAACATCCATGCTCCCCTTGCTTTGAGCTTTCTTGTATCTTTAATCAGCATGTTTATCTAGCTCCCCATTAAATGATGCTCTGAATTTCTAAGATTTGACGATTAAGAACAATCACACGTATCCACACACAAACAGTTTCTTAACAGTCTCGTTGGTCCGGCTCGCATTCAACATTATCAGGTTACCATGGAAGATTTTGAAAGAAAATCTTTTTGGATTTTTAATATTGAATGCAGAAATGTAAACAAACTAAAATGTAATATTTACAGTTTATATTTTGTGAGAAAACGTGCTAGAGGATCATAAAGTTTTTGAGACATACCACCAGTACCGTTGACCTTTTAATGACTTTAAGTTTTAAACTTGTTTACCTAGATTGTCGATATGTTTATCCACCTAAACTTTAACACATTTCTTAATTGTTCCAAGATATGTTAGGGTAAGAATTATGAAATTTGACTTATCTGTGGTTCCACTTCTTGAATATACTCCCGTATCAAAATTCCCTAGATTTCATCTTACAGGTGAATATAGCGTAATTGATATCTGTATCAGGGTAATGCGATGCCTTGAGAGCTCAGGTTAGTACTACCGTACAGACAAAGAGATGAAGGCTCGACTTTAAGGTGTGTTCCATTTAAGGAATCTTTTCAGCACTGCAAATGATTAGATCTTTGATACTTTTCAAGATTGCATGCAGTTTAGGGTTTATTGCAAAAGTATTATAGAAGTTCTAGGCTATTGCTTCCGCAAATCAGAAGAACTTGTATAATACCCCAGAAATCAACTATCTATAAAGACCTTCTATTCAGAATCAGGCAATCTCTCAAACGAAATTTCGGAGTACTAAGTCCATATATCCAAGGTATGTTAAACCACAGCAACGTTAAAATTTAGTTTATATCCCTGAAACAATTTACTAAACGTGTAAAGCCTATCGACACATCCACAGTAAGACTTGTTTATAACTTTTTAAACTTTACAAATATTTAGCGTACTGTGATAGTCCACTGATGTACTATCATTTCCTTTTTGCGCACAAGCAATCTCATTTTTCTTTTTCAATGTTTTTTATATTTTAAGATTTTCTATTGTTTTTGGCTTTTTCAATCATTCTACCTATCTAAAATGATTTCGAAATGATGTTTTTCAATTTTACAAGAATTTTTTTATAATTTTTAAAATTTTTCTCCCCCTAAAATTGAAAACATCTTATTAAAATCGAAAATAAAAATCTTCCATTTTAACCATTTAACGACTTTTTACGATGTGAACGCGAGACTACCATTTTGTTTGTGTGGATATCACTCCTGTCTCTTGTCTCTCTGCATTAACAACCACTGCTTCTCAAATGACGTTTGACTTGAAGCTTGGTTATCCTGCACATTCAACAAACTTTAATCAGTTTTGAACTGGAACCCAATCCATTCTGAATTTAGGTTTACCAAAATCATTAACATCTGAAGTAAACAAACATTCACAGTCTTTTTTATATTCAAGCAGTTTGATAGAAACTTTATTTGAAAATTTTACTTTCTTTGATTTTTTAACTGTTTGAATTATCAAATTTTTCTCCACTGCTCTCTCTTTTGTCCTCAGATTTGTATCTGATGAACTCGTTTTATTTGACTGTGAGTAAAATGATTCATTAGAACTTTTATCTGATTTTTTAGACGTATCTGAGGACAAAATCTTTTCCAAATACTCTCTAACTTTTTTCCTTTTTTTTCTCAATCTGTCTTTTTGCCCTTGTGATAACTTGACTTTTTGTTCTTTGGGCTTCTCTACAGTTTTCTCATTTTTCTTCTCTGTTTTCTTCTCCTCTGGTCTTTTCTCCCCTGAGATTTAACCGATCTTCTTTTCAGATTAGTCGGACAATCCCGGGAAATGTGACCTTTGCTTTGATATTTATAGAATCTTCTCGTATCAAATCTCTTTTTCAGGCAGTTAACAGCAATGTGTCCACCAAATCCACAGTTGTAACACTCTCTGTTATCGTACCAATCTCTCCATTCAGACCAAACACCCAAATCAGCACATTGATTTGACATGTAGTAGTCATCTTTCCTGCTTCTTCTATAAAATTGATTTGACTTTGAAGCACTGTGATCCGACCTGCACCACTTATTCTCAAATTTTTGTGAGTTTTTATAATGATTGGATGACCATACCAATGAGCTTTTATTTTTGTTTTGAAAATTTTTAGAATTTTGTTTTTCATGTTGCTTTTGTTCTCCATTCCGCTTAGAAGGTTTTTGCGTTGAGCATTCACATTTTTCGGCAGATTGTAGAACAGTTTCTTGAAATTTTTCTTTTAGTTTCAAAAATATTTCCTTTTTATCATTTTTATCATCGGTATTATCATCACAATCCTTAATTATGACATTGTCATAATTTGTGACATTGTCACTTATTGGAATTTCCTTTTTTATCTTATTGAATGGTTTAGGACATATCTGATCTAACATTACAGATGAAGTCACAAAACCTTTCAATTGTTTTTCTAAATCATCAATTTTATTTTTTGCAATCTCAACATCTTGTTCAAGTTTTCTAATTTTTCATGATGCGAGTTTATTATATTTTGTTTTTCAATAACATTTTTATTCAAAACAGATTTATCATTTTCTAAAATTTTTATATTATTTTAAAGTATTTCACATTTTGTAATTTTCTATTTTCTAAAATTTTTATTTGATTTTCAAAATTCTTTTCATTTTCTTTTAATTTTTTATTTTCTAATGACAAACATTCCAAATCTTTCAAAGTTTGACATTAATAGATTTGAATTTTTGACAATCTAAGCACACAGATTCAGTACACTTTGTGCAAGGTTTTTCGACCTCCACAATTTGTACCTTTACCACTTCTTTATCAACAATTTTTACCTCATTGCTTTTAATCATCTCAGCATGCTCCAGATATTTAGCATGTAGAGCATTCCATAGCTTTTGTGCCGTATCACATTCTGGTAGCAGATTTAAGATATTTTCTTTCACCGACTGCTGTATCAGATTAATCATTTCTTTTCAGCAAAATAATCATCTTTTTGTTGAGTAGAATATTTGCACTTCTCCAGAATTTGCTGATTTTCATCTCTAGGAATGACATAAACTGTCTCAATCATGACCCAACTACGGAAATGCGTAGCTTTGACCCAGCTCTCAAATTTCCTTTCCAAACATCATATTCATCTATATTCATCAACATAGGAGGCTTCATGGACTCAATTTCGTTTTCCAAACTAATCTGTCGTTCAAAACACTTGAAAATTGATTAGCAAACAGACAACTTTTAGAAAAATTTGACTTTTTAACCGACAATATCAACGTATCGGTTTGCTAAAAATGTTTTAAAATTTTTTAGAAAACTTTTTTTACCAGATTAGAGCTTTAAACTCGTCTCGTCAATACGAATCTAACGACATATAATGTCCGAGACGTTTTTCGGGATTTTCATGCCTTTTTTTAAGAAACCATGGACAAGTTCGGTCGAACTTGTCACAGTGTGTGAAACTGAGCTAACTAACAAGTTCGGGCGAACTTGTATCACTCAGAATACAAGTTCGAGCGAACTTGTAAGAAAATCCAAAGAAATCAGCAAGTTCGGGCGAACTTGGAGAGAATTTCAATCAACTTTTGATCAAGTTCGGGCGAACTTGATTAAATTTGATAAAAATCAGGCAAGTTCGAGCTAACTTGGCTAAAATCCTTGAAAAATCAACAAGTTCGGGGCAACTTGATGAAAAATGTGAATTTTTTCAGTCAAGTTCGAACGAACTTGATGTTAAGTTCGAGCGAACTTGATGTTAAGTTCGAGCGAACATGAGTTATTCGACATGTTTTTTTGCAATTTTTGACATGAATTCGTTTGTTTTAAGCTCTGATCTTTTCAAGGGTTTATCTATTATGGATTTTACGTATTATACTTGAAAATCAATCCATTTTGTCCGTGAATTGTCCAAGAAAAGTTAAAAATAGAAGAAATGAGTAGAAGATGAGATGTTCTATGTCCAATCTCTTCAAATTAGGCCAATCCTGCTCTGATACCACTTGTAGGTCCGTTGTACGGATCATTCGGGCACTAATCTGACAAACCTAAGGTAAACGTGCAGAATCCGTTTGCTTAGGCGACATTGGATACACTCATTTGTTTCTATTTAATCATCGTTTCATTAATATTCAACGTTACAGATCCTGGAAACACTTTGACAGAGCTTCGCCTCTGTCGTGACATAATATTTGAAGTTACAAATGAAACATCAAAGCTCCTATTTATACTAACACAAGTTCGCTGGTGGGAGTGCAAGTTCGGGCGAACTTGCTTAGTCAAGTTCGGCCGAACTTGACTACAACATTACCATTTCAAGTGAACTTGTCCTGAATATACATAAACTTCGACATTTCGCTCCTAAATACTGACTCGATATTATCGATGACGTAGGCAACAGACATATGCATCAACACACATTTTAATATCCCTCGGGATTGGCCTTTGTGCCATATTAATTGACACCTTCTTTCTGGTTGCAACACCTCACTAGACACCTGCAATGATCCTACAACACAACCTACACTTGTCATGATCCCACCTCAAGCCCTTGCACTATAAATAGGACCTTAGATGCAACACTTACCTTCCTCATTTCCTTCTTCTCACCTCCCACACTATTGGAGTTGTTTCCTGATCAAAAGGAAGCCTCCCTCTGAGTTCTTATAGTGTTTTAAACACAGGTAAGTTCTCATCCTAGTCTTTTTTTTATTATTTTGGCTATTTTGAGCCAAAAGTCAAACAGTTTGACATTCGGTTTTGACCATGAATTGGTCAAAGCAAAGTTCAACTGAACTTTGCAACGTGATCGTAATCATGAAGGTTATGATCCCTAGCGATCATACCTACTGATTACCACGTTTACTAGTCGTAGTGACGAGTCAAAGTTTCGGTCAAAAATGCGCATTTTTTGCATTTTACGACGAGACTATTTTCGGGTATCGAAACACCAAGTTTTGATACCAAAACATTTTTATAACTTGGTTAGACATGTTTTGACATGTCTAACTCGTGACTTTTAGTTTAGTACTTGTTTAGGGTCGTAAGTGAAATGGTCTTGACTACCGTTTTGACTTTCGAATCCGACCCGTTTGGTCACCTTCAGGATCCGACCAAGCCCATTATATTGTATTATAGGGAATAACCCTCTGAGGTTATACCTTAAGGTCATACCATTTGGTTAGTCAAATGACAAGTCGAATATGTATTCCTAATAATGCCGAAAATACCCTTTTTGCACTTAAATTAGTTTTGAACATGTAAAAGCATTGTTTTGACATCTAAACTGATTATACGACTTATATAAACTAATTTTGGCATATTAGACTTGTCGTAGGACATATTTATCCATCCGAACCGATAGTTTCATTTATGGCCCGTTTAAAGTGGCGTAAACCACTTTAGCAAGCTGTAGCGAGTCAAAACACTTTGAAATGCTTCCAAT
The DNA here is from genome assembly GCA_947069175.1 of Scalesia atractyloides. NCBI lineage: Eukaryota > Viridiplantae > Streptophyta > Magnoliopsida > Asterales > Asteraceae > Scalesia > Scalesia atractyloides. The sequence goes on from CAMTDV010000016.1 coordinate 45,929,168, forward strand.
TCAGAATGTTTGATATTATAAACCACAATATACAAGATCCAACTCTTGTTTGGTTTATATACCTCATTCTATCCAATCTCTCGTTTCAAGTTCGACACACTAACATGTAGTAATCCGATACACTAGGAACCACTTCGACACTTGAACTCTTGATCCTTGAAGCTTTGTTATATCATTTGAACAAGATCTATGCGCAATCCCAGGCGAGTACTTAGCTTCCCTCTTTTACGTTTTTCAAATGTTTTTGGGGTGATTCATATGTGTAATCAATTTTTCATAATGTATGGCAATTATGTGTTTACTAAGTGCACTTTTGTGTAATATTCCTTTTATGCAAGACATGATAATTGGGGACACGAAACAAATCCTTATAGTATCTTTCTATCTTTATAGATTGATTCTAGTAGGATACTTGAAGTACATTCTTAAATCTTCTATCTTTATAGTAAGATTTCTAAGAAGTGCTTTACACGCCGATGACGATGGTTTATGTGTAGAGATTGTTGGTGATTTAGATAACGAAAGTAGAGAAATATAATAAGGACATGGTGGATACGTCGCTAGTACTTCCCATATATAAGTGTGCTTATTATATTACCCTTTGTAGCCTTATCCGAATCACCATTAGGATTTAGGATTTTGTGATACAATGGGACAAGACAAGTGACGAAACTAAATCCTTAAAGTATCTATCTATCTTCATAATTAGATTCTTGTAGGATGGTTAAAGTACTAATTGGTAGTCCTTTATTGGATTCTGTTTACTTTAATACGTATATGACAAGTTGACGATGATTATGTGGCTATTGTGATTAGTTGTGATTTAGATAACGAGACGAGTGTAATACCATAAGAACATGGTGGATACGCCACTGGTACTTCCTATATATAAGTGTTCTTATTGTATTACTCTTGTAGCGTTATCCGAATCACAATAGGATTTGTGTTCGATTGATTCAAAGTACAATATCCAAATCCTTGTAGAACCTTACATATTTTTATACGTTAGATTCTCATAAGGATAACCAAAGTATTATTTTAAATCATTGATTTGATTTCTAATAATACTCACGCGAGATATGACAAATTTTAATATTGTTATTATTAATCCTCGATTGGATTTCTAATGACATACTCACAAATTTTATGACTAAATTCAAGGTGATTACAATGAACAAAGTACAATTTTCAATGGCATAAAAATTTCTTAGTATTAATCATGTTGCCATATACAAAACTATTTTGTCACAAGTTTCATAATCAAGTTAATGTATTGAAATGCTAATTATTTTTGCCATTCCTTGGCTTCAAAGAGTCCGTTTTCAATAGACGACTCTTGTAGTTGTCAAAATATTGCAACACTAAACTTTTCGCCATTAACTTGGCTAACAAAACTATGTACTCACCAACATTGTTTGTTGATGTCTCTTTTCCACATATGTTTCAGGTTTCGATTATTCAAGCATGCTGCACATAGAATGCATCCGGGCTTTAGACTTCTTTAAATAAAAAGACAATTTCATGTATTCTTTGTATTGTAAAACGATGTTAACAATAATGAAACAATTTAGTACCAGTAGTTGTGAGCAATTTTGTAGGTCCGTTGTACGGATCTTTCTGGTCCAAATTTGGCAAACCTAAGGTAAACGTGCGGAATCCGTTTGCATAGGCGACATTGGAGACAAGTTTGTTACTGATTAACACCGTTTCATTAATGTGTAGACGTTACAGACCCTGGAAATACTTGGACAGAGCTTCGCCATCTCTGTACCAAAATCTCTTATTGTTACAAATGAAATATCAAGACCCCTATTTATACATTGTCAAGTTCGCTGATGGGAGTGCAAGTTCGGGCGAACTTGCTTAGATCTCAGTACCGCCTATCATCCTCAAACTGATGGACAGTCTGAGCGCACCATTCAAACTCTTGAGGATATGCTTAGAGCATGTGTCATAGACTTCAAGGGAAATTGGGACGCCCACCTACCATTAGTTGAATTTTCGTACAACAACAGCTATCATTCGAGCATCGGCATGGCACCTTTTGAAGCCTTATATGGTCGTAAGTGCCGATCTCCTGTGTGTTGGCACGAAATTGGGGAAGCACAAATTACTGGTCCAGAATTGATCGAAGAAACCACATATAAGATCCATCAAATTCGAAACAATCTTCTAGCGGCTCAAAGTCGTCAAAAGAGTTATGCAGATAAACGACGGAAACCCTTAGAGTTTAACATTGGTGATCATGTGCTTTTAAAAGTATCACCGTGGAAGGGAGTAGTTCGTTTTGGTCAAAAGGGGAAGCTAGCACCATGTTACGTAGGACCTTTCAAGATACTCGAAAGAGTAGGTCCTGTAGCATACAAGCTTGACTTACCAGAAGAACTCAACAGGATTCATCCCACATTCCACGTGTCGAACTTGAAGAAGTGCCTCGCTGATGAGAATCTCCATATTCCGCTGGAAGATATTCAGATTGATGAATCTATGCATTTTATTGAAAGACCATGGGAGATCATGGACTTCGGGGAGAAGCGTCTTTGACGAAGTCGCATTCCAATTGTTAGGGTACGCTGGGAGTCGAAACGGGGACCTAAGTTTACTTGGGAACGTGAGGACTCAATGCGTGAAAAATGCCCGCATCTTTTTCTTACTACTTCAACTACTTAAATTTCGGGACGAAATTCCTAAAAGTAGGGGATACTGTAACATTTGTAAAAATCGGCTCTCCAAAACCCGCTCCGTTTGTAATCAAGTACCAAGTTATAAAAGTTGCATTAAATATTTATGATTATTTTGAGTTAAAACGATACATAATTAATAAATAAACTAAACTATAAAAATTACATTTGATAAAAAGTTAAAATAAAATAAATAAATAAAATATTTGAAGCTGCCGGGACTCGAACCCGGGTCAGCCAAGACTCTTCAACAACTTAACTCTCACTCCCTAAACCACTCCGCCACATTGTGTTTTCTGCTAACTCTAGGAACACAAATGAATTTTATACACAAAATCAGTAAAACCGATGGAGCCATCTGAGAAACGGTAATCGGCAAATCAATCGTCTAATCGTTGTTTAATTCGCATATTCAGCTTATAACCGATGTATAACGGTTTCTAATCAAGCTGAAATTGATTGAACTTAAAGTTTCATCATTTTCGGTTTTTGAAACCGAAAGGTCATCAAAGTTCTGAATAACTCAAGCTTCAGACCATTATCGCGATTCAGAGCTATCATATCAATACTCCATTTCAATTTCGTCGCATTTTCGGACCACCAGATCATCTGAATCAGCTCGCCGGCAAAATTCTGCAAGTCACCGGAAAACCGGGACTCACATCCACACGGTATTTCCTCCGACTCTTTCTGTTTAAATCATGTGATTAATCAGTCTCTAACACAACTCCTCCATCAGAATCGATCCTAGTCAACGTTTATCGAAAATCTTATCTTCGCCGGAAAACTTCTGGAATTGCCGGAAACTCGATAATTACCGGTATGCACATTCCAACGTACTGATAATCAATACTCACTAGTTCAATTTCATATCTAATCCTTTAAGCCTGTTGATAGATTCTCTCAGCCGAAGGTTCAAAAACAGAGCCGACAAGTTTCGCCGGACTCTCTGAAGAAGACAACCTGTTCGGTATCTTCTTTCCCCAAACTGTTCGGTTTAATGCATTCAAACTAGACATCATGTTTATTAACTAATTTAATCACGAATCGGATTGTTGATTGATGTCTGCGTTCGTAATAAAGAAGACGAGTTCAGTAATGACTTAAGATTAATTAAAATCGGAAGTTTAAACGGGTTAGACACACAGTCCAGCGGTGGACTGTGTGCAAACAAAAACTATACACGTCCCGAGTTCGATCCCTGCTACACGCACACTTTGTGGAATAAAATGCCTTTTTTGATCAAGAACTAAACCGGGTTAAATCAGATAGTTGTTAAGTATAATAAAAACCGAGATAATAACCGGGTTAGACACACAGTCCAGCGGTGGACTGTGTGCAACATGAACTACACGTCGCGCGTTCGAAACTCGTCACGAGCACCGGTTCGATTGAATTAAAATGTTTTTGCAAATAAAGGAAATTCAGTTTAATCGAATAAGTGTATAAATATAATTAAACACGAGATTATTTCGGGTTAGACACGTAGCTCAGTTGGTAGAGCTGCGTGCACGCGAACGGGAGGTCGCCAGTTCGAATCTCACCCGGCGCAGAATTATTCGCTGACCGAACCGGTCAACGGTCAACGGTCAACGCTAAAAAAAATAATATTTTTTTATATTTTTATTTAATTAATTTAATTTAAAAATCAATTAAAAATACTTAAAAATAACATTTTTAAAGATAGAAAATAGCTATAAACTCACAAAAATATATCTAAAAATTTCATTAAAATCCTTAATAAAATCCATCCATTTATTATATTTTTCCATTATTATTTAGGTTGGTATTCCTCGTTGATCCGCTCATCTAAATCGTGCGCATCTCACCATCTCCAATCCAACGCACCCAATGTGAGTGAATCTTACAAATTCCCCGTTTTAATCACGTTTTTGGGGTGTATCATGTGTCTTTGTTTATATACATATTATAACTAAACCATTGTGCATACATCATATCATGAACATGTGTATTTAGTTTGTTGCTGTTAAGTAGTTATTATTGGATGCAATTTATTATTTCAGTACATGCAATTGCCGAGGCCGCCGCTCCCCATTTATGAGCGTTGAGCATGTTCCCCATTTTATTATGCGGTTGAACCTGGCGTGCCCGCATACGATCGGCTCCGTTTGATTGAGCCTTGATCGCACAGTTCATTTTACATTTTCAGTACATGCAATACGATCGGCTCCGTTTGATTGAGCCTTGATCGCACGGTTCATTTTACATTTTCAGTACATGCAATACGATCGGCTCCGTTTGATTGAGCCTTGATCGCACAGTTCACTTATGTTATTTATCGTATGATATTGGTATGTTCATGTATGCAATCAAGTGTTATTGTATGTTATAATTGTAACTGCTTTTTGCCATTGCTTGATTACTTACATTTGCTCATTTATGATTATGCACAATTTTTCATTGATAAACTAACCATTAATTCATTAATAAATGTTTATCTAATAAGGTTCACTCGCCAACTTATGTTGACCCAAAAACTCCCATTTTACACATGATACAGGTGAACCAGCAGCAGCTAGGAACACATAGGACCTGGATTAGAAGAATAAAACGATTTAGAATTGGGATTGTTATGTTTGGTTATTTCCTTTGTATTGAATGAACATGTTTGGATATTTGAAAATGTAACTTTGACTTTATTAATTATGAAACATAATAGTAAATGTCATGTGCTTTGGTGATAACCCAATTATGCCCCGACTCTTATTTCCGCTGCGGGTCGGGGTGTGACAGATTGGTATCAGAGCCATGACTATAGGGATATAGGATAGGTTATTAGACCCTTAGAGCCTATACTATAGTCGATTAGAAACTTATAAGAATTTTGTGTGTTATATGCCAAATTTCATGATGTTTATATGTTTTATGTTAAATGTTACATTTGATATTGTGCAAGCATGTTCATAAGTATGTATTATCATAGAATGCCTATCATGAAATCGTATGCTCATAACATATCACATCCATGAAAGCACACACCACATCATGATTGTTTTTACAATGATTTTCGTGTTTTCAAATCTCATCAAAGTGAGTTCTCATGACGGGCATGTAGTAACTGGAAGGGTACCAGTACCGGTAGTCGGAACGTCCTGTCTAGGCTGGCATTCATATAAATCCAAAATAAAGGACCAATTGCCTACCTGGGGACTAACGATGAGAGTACGAAGTACCTATTAGGCCAAAGCATGCTATACCAAACGTCGTGTGAACTAATCCCACTTTGAGTTGTCATTGTGTCTACACCTGGACACGTTCCGACCAAACATCTCATGAACATATTTTGTGGTTTGCATTCGGGGGATGCGAGTGTTAAATTGCCAATACTAATGTGAATCCTACCAAGCCAATAGCCATGGGGGCCCACATGACTATATAGGTGAAGGTATGGGGGACATTTGAGGCCCAACATGAGCGAACCCAAGACATCCTATGGATGTAGTTGCATTATTGAATTTTATGTTATTTTCATTTTCTTAAAGACACATGACACCTAAAAAGACACCATAAACTCACAATCTTCTCATTTTATGATCCTGTAGATGTCGTCTAGACAGCATCGAAGGGGTAAAAGATCGGGAAAGTCTCAGGAACGTTTGGCCACTCATATCGCGAAACAAATGGCCACGATATTGCCTGACATCGTGGTACAAGTACAACAAGCCCTTGCTACAAATCCTACTAACCCTCCTCAACAACAGGACCAGAACATCGACAACCCTCCTACCAACAAGTGCTCTTACAAACATTTTAAGTCCTGTAATCCTCCTAAATTTGAAGGGACAGAGGGTGTCACTTCTTTCCTACATTGGTTCGAGGAGATGGAAAACACCTTCCTAAACTGCGATTGTCCTGAGGATCGCAAGGTTCGTTACGCCACCGGGAGACTACTTGGTGTAGCTCTCACTTGGTGGAATATTGAGAAAGGGAAGAGGGGAACTGAAGATGCGATGGCCTTAACTTGGGAGGAGTTAAGGGAAATCATGACTAGGCGTTTCTGTCCTAGAAGTGAAATTAAGAAGTTGGAGGTTGAATTTCATGCCTTAAAGCAAAAGGAGGGTGATCACTCTACTTACAACAAGAGGTTTTTGGAGTTGAACCAAATGGTTCCAAATCTGTTCACACCAACCTATCGTCTGATCGAGCATTATATTCGAGGACTTCCCTCGAAAATCCAAGATTCAGTTCTCAGCGTTTCACCGGTAACACTTGAAGCTGCCATGGAGTTGGCAACTGAACTGACCGAAAACCGAATTCGCAACGGGAAGTTCAAAGAAGAGAAGAAGAAAGCCCCTGTTGAGGGACAAACTTCAAATCACCCCATTCCTTCCTCTAAGTTTGCTAACAAGAGGAAGCGTAACACCAGAAATTTTGCTGTTACCCAAACCAACACCCCTATTCCTGCTGCACCCATTACTCAAGTCACTCCTTCACCCGCACCATACAGAAGACCCTACACAGGCCCACTACCAAAATGTAACCGTTGTCAGTATCACCACTCCCCTGATCATCCTTGCCAATACTGCACCGGCTGCGGTCGCGCAGGGCATACTGTTCAAAACTGCCGTATGCCTCAACGAACAAACCGCCACCAACCTTTAACCCAAACCCACCAACAGTTAATGGGTCAAGCACAACAACAACTACCATTTCCACCCACCCAACATTTAGCCCAAACATACTACCAACCCAATTATCCTATGGGCCAACCTATGCGGGCTTGTTTCAATTGCGGCGACCCAAGTCATTTCAGAAACACATGTCCAAGGCTGGTTAATATTATTCATGCTCAGGCCCAAGCCAACCCAGTGAACCAAGTGAACCAAGCTCCTCCACCTGCAAGAGGAAGAGCTTTCAATATTAACGTGAACCAGGCCAGAGATGACGGCAATGTGGTCAACGGTACGTTCCTTATAAATGGTAGATATGCCTCTATGTTATTTGATACTGGTGCGGATAGAAGTTTTGTGTCATTAGAATTTGAACCCATCTTAAGCAAAAATCGGGATAAGCTCGCGGAATCCATAACGGTGGAAGTTGCGGACGGAAAACCAGTTTCATTAGACTCTATTTTACGCAACTGTACACTCACCTTAAACGACCATGATTTCTCAGTCGACCTTATTCCTATGAAGCTGGGAAGTTTTGACATCATAATCGGTATGGATTGGCTCAGTCAACATCAGGCGGAAGTTGTATGTCGTGAAAAATTTATTCGCATTCCTCTTTCAAACGGTCAGACTCTTCGAATCATTGGAGAAACCTCGTCGAGAGGGCTCAGCTTAATGTCTTGTCTTCAAGCTCAAAAATATCTTCGTAAGAATTATGTCGCGTTTTTAGCCCATATCATCAAGAAGGGGACCACAGAGAAGAAACTCGAAGACATTCCTGTAGTAAAAGACTTTCCACAAGTTTTTCCTGACGACATTTCAGGACTTCCTCCAGTTAGAGACGTCGAATTCTGTATTGATCTTATACCTGGTGCTACACCAGTTGCAAAATCTCCATATAGGTTAGCCCCCTCTGAAATGCAAGAGCTAGCCAGTCAATTGCAAGAGTTGACTGACAAGGGATTCATACGTCCTAGCTCGTCACCTTGGGGTGCACCTGTTCTTTTTGTAAAGAAGAAGGATGGATCTTTTCGTATGTGCATCGACTACAGAGAGCTCAACAAGTTAACCATCAAAAATCGCTATCCTTTACCTCGCATTGATGATCTTCTTGACCAACTACAAGGTGCCAGCTGTTTTTCAAAAATCGATCTTCGGTCTGGCTATCATCAACTTAGAGTGCATGAAGAAGACGTCCCAAAAACTGCATTTCAAACTCGTTATGGTCACTATGAATTCATGGTTATGCCATTTGGATTAACCAACGCACCAGCTGTCTTCATGGACCTAATGAACAGAGTCTGCAAACCTTATCTTGATCGATTTGTTATAGTCTTCATCGACGATATTCTTATTTATTCAAAATCTAAAGCTGATCATGAGCGTCATCTTCGACTCGTTCTTGCACTTCTAGAAAAGGAAAAGCTTTATGCCAAGTTCTCTAAATGTGAATTCTGGTTAAAAGAGGTGCAATTCCTCGGGCATGTAGTCAATGACAAAGGAATACATGTTGACCCTTCAAAGATCAAAGCAGTTCAAGAATGGCAAGCTCCACGTACACCAACTGAAGTAAGATCTTTTCTTGGACTAGCTGGCTATTATCGTCGGTTCATTTCAAACTTCTCTCGCATTGCTGTGCCACTCACGGCTTTAACCCATAAGGGAAAACCTTTCGTATGGGGACCCAAGCAAGAAGAAGCTTTTCAAACTCTTAAACAAAAACTTTGTGATGCACCAATCCTCATTCTTCCTGAAGGTTGTGATGATTTTGTAGTCTATTGCGACGCGTCAGGGCAAGGATTAGGCTGCGTTCTCATGCCAAGAGGAAAAGTCATAGCTTATGCCTCGAGACAACTCAAGACACATGAAAAGAACTACACCACTCATGACCTAGAACTTGGAGCCGTTGTATTCGCTCTTAAGATATGGAGACATTATCTCTATGGTACTAAGTGTGAAATATACACTGACCACAAGAGTCTTCAACATATCTTCAATCAAAAAGAGTTAAATATGAGGCAACGAAGATGGGTCGAACTCCTGAAAGATTACGACTGTGAAATTAGATACCACCCTGGTAAAGCAAATGTGATGGCTGATGCACTTAGTCGAAAGGGTTATGCGAACTCCATTCATCTTCTATGTTCGCAAATTGTAACCGACATTAAAGATCAAATTCGTGAAGCTCAACACGTTTCAATAACAGAAGAAGATGTACGAAAAGAGATGTCCTGTGGAGCCGAGCTAAAACTTGAAACTAAATCAGACGGTATCCTGTATTACCTAGATCGTATCTGGATTCCTAACCACAACAATCTTCGTGAAACACTTATGAATGAAGCTCACAAAACGCGATATTCTATACACCCAGGAGCCGATAAGATGTATCAAGACCTACGATACACCTATTGGTGGCCTGGAATGAAGAAGGATATTGCCATTTTCGTTTCCAAGTGTCTCACATGTTCCAAGGTGAAGGCTGAACACCAAAGACCCTCAGGACTTCTAGTCCAACCGGAAATACGTGTGTGGAAGTGGGAAAATATAACCATGGATTTCATTACCGGGTTACCTCGCACTTCTGGTGGGTATGACACTATATGGGTGATTATAGACCGACTTACAAAATCAGCTCACTTTATTCCTATTCGAGAAGATTTGAAGAACAAAAAGCTTGCTCGTATTTATATCAACGAAATCGTAAGCCGACATGGGGTACCATTAAGTATTATTTCTGATCGTGATGGTCGTTTCACCTCACGAACGTGGCAAGCAGTACAATCCGCTATGGGCACATGATTAGATCTCAGTACCGCCTATCATCCTCAAACTGATGGACAGTCTGAGCGCACCATTCAAACTCTTGAGGATATGCTTAGAGCATGTGTCATAGACTTCAAGGGAAATTGGGATGCCCACCTACCATTAGTTGAATTTTCGTACAACAACAGCTATCATTCGAGCATCGGCATGGCACCTTTTGAAGCCTTATATGGTCGTAAGTGCCGATCTCCTGTGTGTTGGCACGAAATTGGGGAAGCACAAATTACTGGTCCAGAATTGATCCAAGAAACCACAGATAAGATCCATCAAATTCGAAACAATCTTCTAGCGGCTCAAAGTCGTCAAAAGAGTTATGCAGATAAACGACGGAAGCCCTTAGAGTTTAACATTGGTGATCATGTGCTTTTAAAAGTATCACCGTGGAAGGGAGTAGTTCGTTTTGGTCAAAATGGGAAGCTAGCACCACGTTACGTAGGACCTTTCAAGATACTCGAAAGAGTAGGTCCTGTAGCATACAAGCTTGACTTACCAGAAGAACTTAACAGGATTCATCCCACATTCCACGTGTTGAACTTGAAGAAGTGCCTCGCTGATGAGAATCTCCATATTCCGCTGGAAGATATTCAGATTGATGAATCTATGCATTTTATTGAAAGACCAGGGGAGATCATGGACTTCGGGGAGAAGCGTCTTCGACGAAGTCGCATTCCAATTGTTAGGGTACGCTGGGAGTCGAAACGGGGACCTGAGTTTACTTGGGAACGTGAGGACTCAATGCGTGAAAAATACCCGCATCTTTTTCTTACTACTTCAACTACTTAAATTTCGGGACGAAATTCCTAAAAGTAGGGGATACTGTAACATTTGTAAAAATCGGGTCTCCAAAACCCGCTCCGTTTGTAATCAAGTACCAAGTTATAAAAGTTGCATTAAATATTTATGATTATTTTGAGTAACGATACATAATTAATAAATAAACTAAACTATAAAAATTACATTTGATAAAAAGTTAAAATAAAATAAATAAAAAATATTTGAAGATGCCGGGACTCGAACCCGGGTCAGCCAAGACTCTTCAACAACTTAACTCTCACTCCCTAAACCACTCCGCCACATTGTGTTTTCTGCTAACTCTAGGAACACAAATGAATTTTATACACAAAATCAGTAAAACCGATGGCGCCATCTGAGAAACGGTAATCGGCAAATCAATCGTCTAATCGTTGTTTAATTCGCATATTCAGCTTATAACCGATGTATAACGGTTTCTAATCAAGCTGAAATTGATTGAACTTAAAGTTTCATCATTTTCGGTTTTTGAAACCAAAAGGTCATCAAAGTTCTGAATAACTCAAGCTTCAGACCATTCTCGCGATTCAGAGCTATCATATCAATACTCCATTTCAATTTCGTCGCATTTTCGGACCACCAGATCATCTGAATCAGCTCGCCGGAAAAATTCTGCAAGTCACCGGAAAACCGGGACTCACATCCACACGGTATTTACTCCGACTCTTTCTGTTTAAATCATGTGATTAATCAGTCTCTAACACAACTCCTCCATCAGAATCGATCCTAGTCAACGTTTATCGAAAATCTTATCTTCGCCGGAAAACTTCTGGAATTGCCGGAAACTCGATAATTACCGGTATGCACATTCCAACGTACTGATAATCAATACTCACTAGTTCAATTTCATATCTAATCCTTTAAGCCTGTTGATAGATTCTCTCAGCCGAAGGTTCAAAAACAGAGCCGACAAGTTTCGCCGGACTCTCTGAAGAAGACAACCTGTTCGGTATCTTCTTTCCCCAAACTGTTCGGTTTAATGCATTCAAACTAGACATCATGTTTATTAACTAATTTAATCACGAATCGGATTGTTGATTGATGTCTGCGTTCGTAATAAAGAAGACGAGTTCAGTAATGACTTAAGATTAATTAAAATCGGAAGTTTAAACGGGTTAGACACACAGTCCAGCGGTGGACTGTGTGCAAACAAAAACTATACACGTCCCGAGTTCGATCCCTGCTACACGCACACTTTGTGGAATAAAATGCCTTTTTTGATCAAGAACTAAACCGGGTTAAATCAGATAGTTGTTAAGTATAATAAAAACCGAGATAATAACCGGGTTAGACACACAGTCCAGCGGTGGACTGTGTGCAACATGAACTACACGTCGCGCGTTCGAAACTCGTCACGAGCACCGGTTCGATTGAATTAAAATGTTTTTGCAAATAAAGGAAATTCAGTTTAATCGAATAAGTGTATAAATATAATTAAACACGAGATTATTTCGGGTTAGACACGTAGCTCAGTTGGTAGAGCTGCGTGCACGCGAACGGGAGGTCGCCAGTTCGAATCTCACCCGGCGCAGAATTATTCGCTGACCGAACCGGTCAACGGTCAACGGTCAACGCTAAAAAAAATAATATTTTTTTATATATTTTATTTAATTAATTTAATTTAAAAATCAATTAAAAATACTTAAAAATAACATTTTTAAAGATAGAAAATAGCTATAAACTCACAAAAATATATCTAAAAATTTCATTAAAATCCTTAATAAAATCCATCCATTTATTATATTTTTCCATTATTATTTAGGTTGGTATTCCTCGTTGATCCGCTCATCTAAATCGTGCGCATCTCACCATCTCCAATCCAACGCACCCAATGTGAGTGAATCTTACAAATTCCCCGTTTTAATCACGTTTTTGGGGTGTATCATGTGTCTTTGTTTATATACATATTATAACTAAACCATTGTGCATACATCATATCATGAACATGTGTATTTAGTTTGTTGCTGTTAAGTAGTTATTATTGGATGCAATTTATTATTTCAGTACATGCAATTGCCGAGGCCGCCGCTCCCCATTTATGAGCGTTGAGCATGTTCCCCATTTTATTATGCGGTTGAACCTGGCGTGCCCGCATACGATCGGCTCCGTTTGATTGAGCCTTGATCGCACAGTTCATTTTACATTTTCAGTACATGCAATACGATCGGCTCCGTTTGATTGAGCCTTGATCGCACGGTTCATTTTACATTTTCAGTACATGCAATACGATCGGCTCCGTTTGATTGAGCCTTGATCGCACAGTTCACTTATGTTATTTATCGTATGATATTGGTATGTTCATGTATGCAATCAAGTGTTATTGTATGTTATAATTGTAACTGCTTTTTGCCATTGCTTGATTACTTACATTTGCTCATTTATGATTATGCACAATTTTTCATTGATAAACTAACCATTAATTCATTAATAAATGTTTATCTAATAAGGTTCACTCGCCAACTTATGTTGACCCAAAAACTCCCATTTTACACATGATACAGGTGAACCAGCAGCAGCTAGGAACACATAGGACCTGGATTAGAAGAATAAAACGATTTAGAATTGGGATTGTTATGTTTGGTTATTTCCTTTGTATTGAATGAACATGTTTGGATATTTGAAAATGTAACTTTGACTTTATTAATTATGAAACATAATAGTAAATGTCATGTGCTTTGGTGATAACCCAATTATGCCCCGACTCTTATTTCCGCTGCGGGTCGGGGTGTGACAGATTGGTATCAGAGCCATGACTATAGGGATATAGGATAGGTTATTAGACCCTTAGAGCCTATACTATAGTCGATTAGAAACTTATAAGAATTTTGTGTGTTATATGCCAAATTTCATGATGTTTATATGTTTTATGTTAAATGTTACATTTGATATTGTGCAAGCATGTTCATAAGTATGTATTATCATAGAATGCCTATCATGAAATCGTATGCTCATAACATATCACATCCATGAAAGCACACACCACATCATGATTGTTTTTACAATGATTTTCGTGTTTTCAAATCTCATCAAAGTGAGTTCTCATGACGGCATGTAGTAACTGGAAGGGTACCAGTACCGGTAGTCGGAACGTCCTGTCTAGGCTGGCATTCATATAAATCCAAAATAAAGGACCAATTGCCTACCTGGGGACTAACGATGAGAGTACGAAGTACCTATTAGGCCAAAGCATGCTATACCAAACGTCGTGTGAACTAATCCCACTTTGAGTTGTCATTGTGTCTACACCTGGACACGTTCCGACCAAACATCTCATGAACATATTTTGTGGTTTGCATTCGGGGGATGCGAGTGTTAAATTGCCAATACTAATGTGAATCCTACCAAGCCAATAGCCATGGGGGCCCACATGACTATATAGGTGAAGGTATGGGGGACATTTGAGGCCCAACATGAGCGAACCCAAGACATCCTATGGATGTAGTTGCATTATTGAATTTTATGTTATTTTCATTTTCTTAAAGACACATAACACCTAAAAAGACACCATAAACTCACAATCTTCTCATTTTATGATCCTGTAGATGTCGTCTAGACAGCATCGAAGGGGTAAAAGATCGGGAAAGTCTCAGGAACGTTTGGCCACTCATATCGCGAAACAAATGGCCACGATATTGCCTGACATCGTGGTACAAGTACAACAAGCCCTTGCTACAAATCCTACTAACCCTCCTCAACAACAGGACCAGAACATCGACAACCCTCCTACCAACAAGTGCTCTTACAAACATTTTAAGTCCTGTAATCCTCCTAAATTTGAAGGGACAGAGGGTGTCACTTCTTTCCTACATTGGTTCGAGGAGATGGAAAACACCTTCCTAAACTGCGATTGTCCTGAGGATCGCAAGGTTCGTTACGCCACCGGGAGACTACTTGGTGTAGCTCTCACTTGGTGGAATATTGAGAAAGGGAAGAGGGGAACTGAAGATGCGATGGCCTTAACTTGGGAGGAGTTAAGGGAAATCATGACTAGGCGTTTCTGTCCTAGAAGTGAAATTAAGAAGTTGGAGGTTGAATTTCATGCCTTAAAGCAAAAGGAGGGTGATCACTCTACTTACAACAAGAGGTTTTTGGAGTTGAACCAAATGGTTCCAAATCTGTTCACACCAACCTATCGTCTGATCGAGCATTATATTCGAGGACTTCCCTCGAAAATCCAAGATTCAGTTCTCAGCGTTTCACCGGTAACACTTGAAGCTGCCATGGAGTTGGCAACTGAACTGACCGAAAACCGAATTCGCAACGGGAAGTTCAAAGAAGAGAAGAAGAAAGCCCCTGTTGAGGGACAAACTTCAAATCACCCCATTCCTTCCTCTAAGTTTGCTAACAAGAGGAAGCGTAACACCAGAAATTTTGCTGTTACCCAAACCAACACCCCTATTCCTGCTGCACCCATTACTCAAGTCACTCCTTCACCCGCACCATACAGAAGACCCTACACAGGCCCACTACCAAAATGTAACCGTTGTCAGTATCACCACTCCCTGATCATCCTTGCCAATACTGCACCGGCTGCGGTCGCGCAGGGCATACTGTTCAAAACTGCCGTATGCCTCAACGAACAAACCGCCACCAACCTTTAACCCAAACCCACCAACAGTTAATGGGTCAAGCACAACAACAACTACCATTTCCACCCACCCAACATTTAGCCCAAACATACTACCAACCCAATTATCCTATGGGCCAACCTATGCGGGCTTGTTTCAATTGCGGCGACCCAAGTCATTTCAGAAACACATGTCCAAGGCTGGTTAATATTATTCATGCTCAGGCCCAAGCCAACCCAGTGAACCAAGTGAACCAAGCTCCTCCACCTGCAAGAGGAAGAGCTTTCAATATTAACGTGAACCAGGCCAGAGATGACGGCAATGTGGTCAACGGTACGTTCCTTATAAATGGTAGATATGCCTCTATGTTATTTGATACTGGTGCGGATAGAAGTTTTGTGTCATTAGAATTTGAACCCATCTTAAGCAAAAATCGGGATAAGCTCGCGGAATCCATAACGGTGGAAGTTGCGGACGGAAAACCAGTTTCATTAGACTCTATTTTACGCAACTGTACACTCACCTTAAACGACCATGATTTCTCAGTCGACCTTATTCCTATGAAGCTGGGAAGTTTTGACATCATAATCGGTATGGATTGGCTCAGTCAACATCAGGCGGAAGTTGTATGTCGTGAAAAATTTATTCGCATTCCTCTTTCAAACGGTCAGACTCTTCGAATCATTGGAGAAACCTCGTCGAGAGGGCTCAGCTTAATGTCTTGTCTTCAAGCTCAAAAATATCTTCGTAAGAATTATGTCGCGTTTTTAGCCCATATCATCAAGAAGGGGACCACAGAGAAGAAACTCGAAGACATTCCTGTAGTAAAAGACTTTCCACAAGTTTTTCCTGACGACATTTCAGGACTTCCTCCAGTTAGAGACGTCGAATTCTGTATTGATCTTATACCTGGTGCTACACCAGTTGCAAAATCTCCATATAGGTTAGCCCCCTCTGAAATGCAAGAGCTAGCCAGTCAATTGCAAGAGTTGACTGACAAGGGATTCATACGTCCTAGCTCGTCACCTTGGGGTGCACCTGTTCTTTTTGTAAAGAAGAAGGATGGATCTTTTCGTATGTGCATCGACTACAGAGAGCTCAACAAGTTAACCATCAAAAATCGCTATCCTTTACCTCGCATTGATGATCTTCTTGACCAACTACAAGGTGCCAGCTGTTTTTCAAAAATCGATCTTCGGTCTGGCTATCATCAACTTAGAGTGCATGAAGAAGACGTCCCAAAAACTGCATTTCGAACTCGTTATGGTCACTATGAATTCATGGTTATGCCATTTGGATTAACCAACGCACCAGCTGTCTTCATGGACCTAATGAACAGAGTCTGCAAACCTTATCTTGATCGATTTGTTATAGTCTTCATCGACGATATTCTTATTTATTCAAAATCTAAAGCTGATCATGAGCGTCATCTTCGACTCGTTCTTGCACTTCTAGAAAAGGAAAAGCTTTATGCCAAGTTCTCTAAATGTGAATTCTGGTTAAAAGAGGTGCAATTCCTCGGGCATGTAGTCAATGACAAAGGAATACATGTTGACCCTTCAAAGATCAAAGCAGTTCAAGAATGGCAAGCTCCACGTACACCAACTGAAGTAAGATCTTTTCTTGGACTAGCTGGCTATTATCGTCGGTTCATTTCAAACTTCTCTCGCATTGCTGTGCCACTCACGGCTTTAACCCATAAGGGAAAACCTTTCGTATGG
Source organism: Scalesia atractyloides (assembly GCA_947069175.1). NCBI lineage: Eukaryota > Viridiplantae > Streptophyta > Magnoliopsida > Asterales > Asteraceae > Scalesia > Scalesia atractyloides. The sequence continues at coordinate 45,946,402 of CAMTDV010000016.1, forward strand.
GGACCCAAGCAAGAAGAAGCTTTTCAAACTCTTAAACAAAAACTTTGTGATGCACCAATCCTCATTCTTCCTGAAGGTTGTGATGATTTTGTAGTCTATTGCGACGCGTCAGGGCAAGGATTAGGCTGCGTTCTCATGCCAAGAGGAAAAGTCATAGCTTATGCCTCGAGACAACTCAAGACACATGAAAAGAACTACACCACTCATGACCTAGAACTTGGAGCCGTTGTATTCGCTCTTAAGATATGGAGACATTATCTCTATGGTACTAAGTGTGAAATATACACTGACCACAAGAGTCTTCAACATATCTTCAATCAAAAAGAGTTAAATATGAGGCAACGAAGATGGGTCGAACTCCTGAAAGATTACGACTGTGAAATTAGATACCACCCTGGTAAAGCAAATGTGATGGCTGATGCACTTAGTCGAAAGGGTTATGCGAACTCCATTCATCTTCTATGTTCGCAAATTGTAACCGACATTAAAGATCAAATTCGTGAAGCTCAACACGTTTCAATAACAGAAGAAGATGTACGAAAAGAGATGTCCTGTGGAGCCGAGCTAAAACTTGAAACTAAATCAGACGGTATCCTGTATTACCTAGATCGTATCTGGATTCCTAACCACAACAATCTTCGTGAAACACTTATGAATGAAGCTCACAAAACGCGATATTCTATACACCCAGGAGCCGATAAGATGTATCAAGACCTACGATACACCTATTGGTGGCCTGGAATGAAGAAGGATATTGCCATTTTCGTTTCCAAGTGTCTCACATGTTCCAAGGTGAAGGCTGAACACCAAAGACCCTCAGGACTTCTAGTCCAACCGGAAATACCTGTGTGGAAGTGGGAAAATATAACCATGGATTTCATTACCGGGTTACCTCGCACTTCTGGTGGGTATGACACTATATGGGTGATTATAGACCGACTTACAAAATCAGCTCACTTTATTCCTATTCGAGAAGATTTGAAGAACAAAAAGCTTGCTCGTATTTATATCAACGAAATCGTAAGCCGACATGGGGTACCATTAAGTATTATTTCTGATCGTGATGGTCGTTTCACCTCACGAACGTGGCAAGCAGTACAATCCGCTATGGGCACATGATTAGATCTCAGTACCGCCTATCATCCTCAAACTGATGGACAGTCTGAGCGCACCATTCAAACTCTTGAGGATATGCTTAGAGCATGTGTCATAGACTTCAAGGGAAATTGGGATGCCCACCTACCATTAGTTGAATTTTCGTACAACAACAGCTATCATTCGAGCATCGGCATGGCACCTTTTGAAGCCTTATATGGTCGTAAGTGCCGATCTCCTGTGTGTTGGCACGAAATTGGGGAAGCACAAATTACTGGTCCAGAATTGATCCAAGAAACCACAGATAAGATCCATCAAATTCGAAACAATCTTCTAGCGGCTCAAAGTCGTCAAAAGAGTTATGCAGATAAACGACGGAAGCCCTTAGAGTTTAACATTGGTGATCATGTGCTTTTAAAAGTATCACCGTGGAAGGGAGTAGTTCGTTTTGGTCAAAATGGGAAGCTAGCACCACGTTACGTAGGACCTTTCAAGATACTCGAAAGATTAGGTCCTGTAGCATACAAGCTTGACTTACCAGAAGAACTTAACAGGATTCATCCCACATTCCACGTGTTGAACTTGAAGAAGTGCCTCGCTGATGAGAATCTCCATATTCCGCTGGAAGATATTCAGATTGATGAATCTATGCATTTTATTGAAAGACCAGGGAGATCATGAACTTCGGGGAGAAGCGTCTTCGACGAAGTCGCATTCCAATTGTTAGGGTACGCTGGGAGTCGAAACAGGGACCTGAGTTTACTTGGGAACGTGAGGACTCAATGCGTGAAAAATACCCGCATCTTTTTCTTACTACTTCAACTACTTAAATTTCGGGACGAAATTCCTAAAAGTAGGGGATACTGTAACATTTGTAAAAATCGGGTCTCCAAAACCCGCTCCATTTGTAATCAAGTACCAAGTTATAAAAGTTGCATTAAATATTTATGATTATTTTGAGTAACGATACATAATTAATAAATAAACTAAACTATAAAAATTACATTTGATAAAAAGTTAAAATAAAATAAATAAAAAATATTTGAAGCTGCCGGGACTCGAACCCGGGTCAGCCAAGACTCTTCAACAACTTAACTCTCACTCCCTAAACCACTCCGCCACATTGTGTTTTCTGCTAACTCTAGGAACACAAATGAATTTTATACACAAAATCAGTAAAACCGATGGCGCCATCTGAGAAACGGTAATCGGCAAATCAATCGTCTAATCGTTGTTTAATTCGCATATTCAGCTTATAACCGATGTATAACGGTTTCTAATCAAGCTGAAATTGATTGAACTTAAAGTTTCATCATTTTCGGTTTTTGAAACCAAAAGGTCATCAAAGTTCTGAATAACTCAAGCTTCAGACCATTCTCGCGATTCAGAGCTATCATATCAATACTCCATTTCAATTTCGTCGCATTTTCGGACCACCAGATCATCTGAATCAGCTCGCCGGAAAAATTCTGCAAGTCACCGGAAAACCGGGACTCACATCCACACGGTATTTCCTCCGACTCTTTCTGTTTAAATCATGTGATTAATCAGTCTCTAACACAACTCCTCCATCAGAATCGATCCTAGTCAACGTTTATCGAAAATCTTATCTTCGCCGGAAAACTTCTGGAATTGCCGGAAACTCGATAATTACCGGTATGCACATTCCAACGTACTGATAATCAATACTCACTAGTTCAATTTCATATCTAATCCTTTAAGCCTGTTGATAGATTCTCTCAGCCGAAGGTTCAAAAACAGAGCCGACAAGTTTCGCCGGACTCTCTGAAGAAGACAACCTGTTCGGTATCTTCTTTCCCCAAACTGTTCGGTTTAATGCATTCAAACTAGACATCATGTTTATTAACTAATTTAATCACGAATCGGATTGTTGATTGATGTCTGCGTTCGTAATAAAGAAGACGAGTTCAGTAATGACTTAAGATTAATTAAAATCGGAAGTTTAAACGGGTTAGACACACAGTCCAGCGGTGGACTGTGTGCAAACAAAAACTATACACGTCCCGAGTTCGATCCCTGCTACACGCACACTTTGTGGAATAAAATGCCTTTTTTGATCAAGAACTAAACCGGGTTAAATCAGATAGTTGTTAAGTATAATAAAAACCGAGATAATAACCGGGTTAGACACACAGTCCAGCGGTGGACTGTGTGCAACATGAACTACACGTCGCGCGTTCGAAACTCGTCACGAGCACCGGTTCGATTGAATTAAAATGTTTTTGCAAATAAAGGAAATTCAGTTTAATCGAATAAGTGTATAAATATAATTAAACACGAGATTATTTCGGGTTAGACACGTAGCTCAGTTGGTAGAGCTGCGTGCACGCGAACGGGAGGTCGCCAGTTCGAATCTCACCCGGCGCAGAATTATTCGCTGACCGAACCGGTCAACGGTCAACGGTCAACGCTAAAAAAAATAATATTTTTTATATTTTTATTTAATTAATTTAATTTAAAAATCAATTAAAAATACTTAAAAATAACATTTTTAAAGATAGAAAATAGCTATAAACTCACAAAAATATATCTAAAAATTTCATTAAAATCCTTAATAAAATCCATCCATTTATTATATTTTTCCATTATTATTTAGGTTGGTATTCCTCGTTGATCCGCTCATCTAAATCGTGCGCATCTCACCATCTCCAATCCAACGCACCCAATGTGAGTGAATCTTACAAATTCCCCGTTTTGGGGTGTATCATGTGTCTTTGTTTATATACATATTATAACTAAACCATTGTGCATACATCATATCATGAACATGTGTATTTAGTTTGTTGCTGTTAAGTAGTTATTATTGGATGCAATTTATTATTTCAGTACATGCAATTGCCGAGGCCGCCGCTCCCCATTTATGAACGTTGAGCATGTTCCCCATTTTATTATGCGGTTGAACCTGGCGTGCCCGCATACGATCGGCTCCGTTTGATTGAGCCTTGATCGCACAGTTCATTTTACATTTTCAGTACATGCAATACGATCGGCTCCGTTTGATTGAGCCTTGATCGCACGGTTCATTTTACATTTTCAGTACATGCAATACGATCGGCTCCGTTTGATTGAGCCTTGATCGCACAGTTCACTTATGTTATTTATCGTATGATATTGGTATGTTCATGTATGCAGTCAAGTGTTATTGTATGTTATAATTGTAACTGGTTTTTGCCATTGCTTGATTACTTACATTTGCTCATTTATGATTATGCATAATTTTTCATTGATAAACTAACCATTAATTCATTAATAAATGTTTATCTAATAAGGTTCACTCGCCAACTTATGTTGACCCAAAAACTCCCATTTTACACATGATACAGGTGAACCAGCAGCAGCTAGGAACACATAGGACCTGGATTAGAAGAATAAAACGATTTAGAATTGGGATTGTTATGTTTGGTTATTTCCTTTGTATTGAATGAACATGTTTGGATATTTGAAAATGTAACTTTGACTTTATTAATTATGAAACATAATAGTAAATGTCATGTGCTTTGGTGATAACCCAATTATGCCCCGACTCTTATTTCCGCTGCGGGTCGGGGTGTGACAAGTATAGCGTAATTGATATCTATATCTGGGTTGTGCGAGACCTTGAGAGCTCATGTTAGTACCATCGTACCGACAGAAAGATGAAGGCTCGACTTATAAGGTAGTGTTCCAAAATGGAATCTTTTTGTACTGCAATTGTAGTATCTTTCGATATTTTCAATTGAATGCAGTTTTAGGGGATTTTTGCAAAAGCATTATAGAAGTTCTAGCCCATTGCTTATGCAAAATCATAAGAACTTGTATAATACCCCAGATATCAACCATCTACAAAGACCACATATCTAAGAATCAAGCAATCTCTCAGACGAAATTTCGGGTACTAAGTCCATATATCCGAGAGATGTTATTCCACAAGTTTAAGCAGTTGTAAAATTTAGTTTATATCCCGGAATCAATTTACTGAACGTGTAAAGCCTATCGACACATCCACAGTAAGACTTGTTTAAACTTTTAAACTTAACAAATCCTTAGCATACTGTGATAGTCCACTGATGTACTATCATTTCCTTTTATCCACAAAATTCTTTTTGCCTTTTTCAACGTTTTTGTACTTTTCGCATTTAATATGTTTTTGGATTTTCTCCACAAATTTTTCTCCCCCTAAAATTCAAAAACATATTTTTGGATTTTTTTATTTATAAAAAAATATTGACCAACCGATAAGAATCACTTCAATTCTCTATCCATTACTGCTTCACAAATTTCTTTTAAATCCTCTCCCCCTCATGATGACAAAAATCTTGACACTTTTATGTTAATAAAACATTTATATCCCTGGGTTTTGTCTATTCAACAGTGAGGGTTCTGTGACATTTTTCAAATTTTTCTTCAAAAAATTTGTAAAAAATTTTCAAGTAAACGTTATTGGAACATGTTTTCGGAAAAATTTTCTCCAAAAAATTTCAAAATTTTAAAGTAAACATTTTTGGAATTTCAAAATTTTGTTAAAATGGCCTTTATATATAACATGATAACTGGCCCGTCTTTAATGTGTGTCACGGAACTCCATTCTTAGTAATTTGCGTTCATCTCAGAAGTTCCTGCACAAAAATTCGAACAATTAGTTTAATAGTGACACCCAAGTCTTAGGCGTTGTTTCTTCAACCTTAATTTTAATTTTCTCTCCACAGTCAGGTTTATTTTGGACTTTCACAAGTTTGGAAAGTCCTTTAAACTTTCAACTTTCACTGATTGTGAAACTTCTTTTCCTTTTACCAACCATGTTTGATTTTTCATTAAATCTTTCTTGAAATACAATGTAGAAACTTTTAGTTCATTATTATTCGAGAATTCACCAGTTTCAAAATTTGAAAAGTTAGTAATAACTGGTTTCACCTTGTTTAAAGTTTCTGTACATTGTTTCAAAACCTGAATTGGTATTCCCGATTTTTTGTTATCAATATGAGCAGGATTAGGTTTAATTTGTAAACATTTACTAGCAATGTGTCCAGTTACTCCACATTTATGACACATCCTGTTCTCATATCGATCTATTTTATCAAACCATACACTCAAATCATAACACTGATTTGACGTGTGGTAGCCATCTTTCCTGCTTCTTCTGTAAGCATGATTTGACGTTGAAGCACTGCGGTCCGACCTGCACCACTTATTCTCAAATTTTTGTGAGTTTTGTTTTTCAAATTTTTTGAATTTTTATAATGATTGGATGATTGTACCGATGAACTTTTATTTTTCTTTTGAAAATTTTAAGAATTTTGTTTTTGTTCTTCATTCTGCTTAGAAGGTTTTTGCGTTGAGCATTCACCTTTTTCAGAAGAGTGTAGAACAGTTTCTTGAAATTTCTCTTTTAGTTTTAAAAATATTTCATGTTTATCATTTTTAGGTCTTTCATCATCGATATCATCATCACAATCTTTAATTGTGACATCATCATAATTTGTAATGTTACTTATTGGAATTTCCTTTTTATTATTATTGATCGGTTTTGGACATATATGATCTAACTTTAATGAGGAGGTCATAAAATCTTTCAATAATTTTTCTGAATTAACAGTTTTATATTTTGACAGTCTCAACTTCTTTTTCAAATTGAGCAATTTTCTCAATATGAGAATTTATTGCTTTTTGATTTTCTATAATTAATGTTTCAAAAATAATTTTTTCATTATTAAACATTTTTATTTCATTTTGAAAATCTACTACCATTTGTAATTTTTCATTTTCTAAAATTTTTATTTTGTTTTCAAAATTCTTTTCATTTTTTTTAATTTTTTATTTTCTAATGTCAAACTCTCAATCTTACTCAAGAGTTTGGCATTATCTGCCCGATAGATATCTGCATCATAAACTGGGCAGACTGGTTTAGAACTTGAAAATCCATTTGTATCTGCATCTTCTCTCTTCATCTTATATTATTTTTTCAGAAATATACAGAGTTCTTTTGCAGTCTTGTACTCAGGCAGTAATATCAAGATATCTTCCTTAACAGATTGTTAAATCAGACTAATCATTTTCTTTTCAGCAAAATACTCCTCCTTCTGTTGCGTAGAATACTTGTACTTCTCTAGAATATTCTAATTCTCATCTCTTGGAACAATATATCCTGTTTCGATCGCAACCCAACTTTGAAAATGCATAGCTTAGACCCAGTTCATGAATTTTCCTTTCCAAACTTCATACTCATCAAAACTTATCAACATTGGCGGCTTCACAGGCCCCATTTCGTTTTCCAAACTAATCTGTCGTTCAAAAACACTTGAAAAATGATTAGCAGACAGACAATTTTTAGAAAAAATTGACTTTTTAATCGACAGTATTAACGTATCGGTTTGCTAAAAACGTTTAAAATTTTTCGGAAAACTGTTTTTACCAAATTAGAGATTTAAACTCGTCTCGTCGATACGAATCTAACGATATATAATGTCCGAGACGTTTTTCTGAATTTTCATGCCTTTTATTAAGTAACCCTTAGACAAGTTCGGGCGAACTTGTATATTACTTGACAAGTTCGAGCGAACTTGTGAGATTTTTCAAGAGAACTTACAAGTTCGGGCGAACTTGTAGTAAATTTCAGCAAGATTTAATCAAGTTCGGGCGAACTTGATTGAAATTTGATTAAAAAAAGTAACAAGTTCGAGCGAACTTAGTGAAAATTCAAAGAAAAACAGTCAATTTCGGGCGAACTTGATGAAAAATCACTCAAAAAGTGAGTTTTTCAGTCAAGTTCAAGCGAACTTGCTTACAAGTTCGAGCGAACTTGCTTACAATTCGAGCAAACATGCGATTTCAAACATAGTTTTTTAAAATTTTCGGCATGAATTCATTTTTTTAAGCTCTTATCTTTTCAAGGGTTTTAGTATAATGAATTTTACGTATGATACTTGAAAATCAGTCCATTTTGTCCGTGTATTGTCCAAGAAAAGTTTAAAAATGAAATAAATGAGTAGAAGATGAGATGTTCTATGTCCAATGTCTTCAAATTAGGCCAATCCTGCTCTGATACCACTTTTAGGTCCGTTGTACAGATCTTTTTTGTCCTAATTTGGCAAACCTAAGGTAAACGTGCGGAATCCGTTTGCATAGGCGATACTGGAGACAAGTTTGTTACTGATTAACACTGTTTCATTAATGTGTAGACGTTACAGATCCTGGAAACACTTGGACAGAGTTTCGCCGTCTCTGTACCAAAATCTCTTATTGTTACAAATGAAATGTCAAGACCCCTATTTATACATTGTCAAGTTCGCTGATGGGAGTGCAAGATCTGGCGAACTTGCTTAGTCAAGTTCGGCCGAACTTGACTTTAACATCACAATTCCAAGCGAACTTGACCTTTAGCATACATAACTTCGTCATTTCACTCTTAAATACAGACTCGATATTATACGATGACGTAGGCAACAGACATATGCATCAACAAATTTGTAACGTGACTCCCCGATATTTCCGCCGTGTCTTATTGTATTATGCGATTGGGGTGTTACAGATTGGTATCAGAGCATTGGTTATAGGGAATTAGGTTATTAGAATGCCTTTAACCTAGTCTTTAACCTTCCTAGGGGCCCGAACATGAGTAGACTTAGGATCTCTATCCTAATCCTCCTTCTTACTCGTGCTACAACTACTCTATGATTTACAAATCGTCTATCCTTAGATGATTTATCCTAAATCCTTAGGCTTTATGCCTCAAAGTATTCCTCAAAATATTTTCGCAAAAACATTTTCATTGGAATACTTCTCAAAATGTTTTCCTCAAACGCTCTCAACAAAATGTTTCTCGACCTATTTATCTCAAACATTATATCAGAAAGGTTTCTCAAAATGTTTTACTCTCAAACATTTTCATCAAAATCTTGGGTTTTAATAATGTGAACTCATGCAATCCGGAAGGGTGAATGCCTGTAACCCGAGTTTTCTGTCTAAGGTTAGAGTGTTCGTACAAATCCGCATTTTCGGACCAGTCACTCTTACCTGGGAACTCTTAGGGTGAGTGTTCACTTATAGGCTAAAGCATGTTTTCTCGAAACATTATGAAAACCCATCTATCTTGATCAGTCGAATGATTCCTAAACACTCCTACTCGTATGACACTACTCTGACATGTTACCTTCGGAATGTTACGACAATATTCAACCCACCCGAAGCAAATTTCACTTTTATCTCACGACACTTTATAATACTACCTCGTTTTCAAATACTATTTTTCGCTTTTCAAATTTTCAAAAATTTTATTTATTTTGATAAGAGTTTTCAAAATTTACACACGAAGTCTCTTTATATTAAAAAAATAAGAAAATGCGATTAAAAATATTTTCATATTAAAAATTAATTTTCAAAAGTAAAGAATTTTTAACACAAACCATTAACTTGGTTTGAATTTTCTCATCCAAAAGTATAACAAAAGTTTATTTTCAAACAAATTTTGAAACAAAATTCACAACACTATTCTTCTAAGTACAAGAACACGATTTTGAAACGAATACCAAGTTGAGATTTTCAAATCACTATGGTGTTTAGATTTATAACAATTTTACAAAATCTAACTTATTTTGTTATAGCTACTTCTTCGAGATGCCTCCTCATCGTGACGTCTCGAGGAACGCTGAAATGGCAGCAATGATAGCTCAGCAAATAGCTGCTGTACTCCCAAACCTTGTGGCCCAACTCAATCAAATCTACTACAATAACAATAACAACCACAATGTTCCGACGCCATGTAACTACAAACAATTCAACTCAACTAAACCACTTGAGTTTAATGGGTCTGAAGGAGCAACTGGGCTCCTACAATGGCTTGAGAGTATAGAAAGCACATTCCGCCATGTTCAGTGTCCTAGTGAGCGCAAGGTAGAGTTCGCCTCGAGTGTTTTCCAAAAGAGAGCACTCACTTGGTGGAACGGAGTTATGAGAGACAAAGGTGCAGAAGTAGCTATGGCACAAACGTGGGAAGAATTCAGGAATCTTATGATGAAAGGATTCTATCCACGACATGAAATAAGGCTACTTGAAACCAAATCTATCACCTTAAACAAGATAGTGGGGAAAACCGTTCCTACTTAAGCCTACTCTGCCCCACTATGGTCACACCTTTGGATCGGGCCATTGAGAAATACATTGATGGCTTCCCTGATCCAATTCAAGATATTGTCACTGGCAGCAAACTCGCAACGCTTAGGGAGGTTAAGGAATTAGCCGCTACCCTAACTGACTCCCAAGTTAGAAAAGGGAAACTTTTTCGAAAGGGAGACAAGAAACGAACTACACAAGAAACAAAGGGTGAGCCTTCTAAAAATCTAAGAAGCGTAAGACTTCAAAGAATTATACGATCGCCGCACCAATCCCACTTAACTCAGTACTCGTTAAGGGGTCTTATCGTGGGAAACATCCTCGGTGCAATCGTTGTAACTATCACCACCCAGCAAATTCTCTGTGCCGCCAGTGTACAATCTGTGGTCTTTTTGGACATCTAGCTGCGACCTGTCGCATCCAAAACCAAGCAGCCCCTACTCAAGCACGCCCTCACTATCCAGCTAGAGCATGTTTCAATTACGGTGATTTAAATCATTTCAAGCGAAACTGCCCTAAGCTTGCTAATGCTAATGGACGAATGTACAATGTCAATGAGGTTCAAGCTGATGAACAAGCACTCATGATCATTTGAACCTCTATGTTCTCTTTTTATTATCCAATAACTATGAACAATATTTCGATAATATTTGTAATGACAATATAAATTTCAAGAAGTTTTTCTTCATTCTTATTATTCATATTTCAGTTACAAATTCCAATATGATTACACTGTGTGTAATTACAACTACATACCAACTTCGAGAATTCTGTTCTTTATTATTAGGAACTAAATCTCGCAAAGAATAACATACTATGATTTGCACATTAGTGGATTCATACAATCACTGTAAAACAAACACTACAAATACTATGTGCCTATCACTACTTCTTTTGTTCTTCATGTTATTTACATACATGGATTGTTAATCTATTATGTATGGTACATGATTACAAATACACTATTGCGTAGTATGTTGACTTAGCATACCTAGCACATGATTTCAAAACATTTTCACGACATACTTACATTGTTGTGACAATCCATGCTTAGTATATGAGGCACGCTATCTGTATGACTAGTGTGAAATATATACTAATATTGTACTAGGATGCAATACATGCTACTGGTTTTGTTGGATGCAAAACAAGTAGTGTTAACATTTCTAATATGAAACACGGTCGATTCAATAGATATTGTGTCATGACGATGTTTATTTAATTTTAGATTTTACTTCGACCTTATTATATGTTTCCCTTTACTTAACAAGAGGAGCTATGTGGACCATGTGACGAAACGCGTAATTATGGGTGCACACTTAATTACGGGAATCGACACATGAGAATCATAATAAGCCTTGTTAAGATGGTGGCATAAAATCTAGAGTGATTAGGTAACGGGAAGGGTATGACGCAATAAGACCACGGTGGATACGCTGGTACTTCCTATATATAATGTTCTTATTGTGTTATTCTTCGAAACGTTACCAGAGTCACTTGAGGGTTTTATGTTATCTTGGACCATTATGTGAGTGTGTGATTATTTGTTATCTATTTGTTGAATGCAATGGACGAGACGAATACATTCATTAACTCTTTTTGAGCCGACCGGGAGTATATTATGGTGTTAAGGGTGACGACCTTGGTGCCATAGGTATGTTGACCCGTCTCCTATGCATGAGATGCTCATGGTACATGGGATGTACCTCGTGGGACGTTAGAAACCATGTACGTATGGATAGGCTTGAATGTACACCCATTTGTTTGCTATGGATTTACACTAAGTGCCTTAGTATTACATAGTGTCATACAGAACAAATTTTAAACACTCGATGAAACAATTTTTATACATTCGATGACAACTTAAAGATTCATGAGTTCTAAAAGGTTTAAATACCATAAGATATCCTGGATATCCTTGCTCACACTTTGAATCCCCCCCCCCCAAATTCCCGACACCAAACAATGCTCCGCATTTTTGGAATCTAGCACTTTGCTCATCTTACAATCATTTCAAATACACTCTATGGTCTCCTCGAATAAATTTTGATATTTCCTAAAGTAGGGGGACTGTAACCCTTGTGCCAAAATTTCAGACTTTCAAAAAATTCTCTTTGAAGGCTTTCCGATAACTGATACTTAAATGTAACCCATTTAACGTAACGTACGCACCAGGGCGAGGACATAAGCTAAACATACCCTAAATATCCTTTATATAACTTAGAAATAAGTTTTGAAAGGTTTGGTATGTAAAAAACAAGCCTATTCGATCAGATGGACTATTTATGACAAACTACGAAAGTCTGCTGATTCTCATAGCGACACACACTCTGGAACAATGAAATAAGCTTAACATACCTAAATAACCTTTACATAACTTAGATATAAGTTTTGAGGGCTTCGGTATGGCAAAAACACTCTATTTTAACTTTAGGGACGATTATGCAAATTCTGCGAAACTATGCCAATTCGCGTATTTCGCTATCCGGAACATGTACCGACCTCCAAATATTTTTGCTACCATTAAAATCTTGTATTTTAATTATTAGAATACAAAAATATCATTCATCACGCATTTACGGTCAATTGCGCGTCCGTTACGACTTTCATCGAAATTAACCGAAAACCGCAACCGTACCACCAAACGAACTGACACCTGAAATATTTTTGAACATATTTTAAGTTCCCTATTCTTATTCAACCTTATAAAGCTTAGAAATTAGGTTGACGGGTGTTAGAAACGACGAAACGCGACAAAACAAGTCCAGGGGCCAAAACTGCCATTTTTGGAAACTTCAGCCCCTGCAAGGCCTTACGGACCATAAGGCAAAACCTCTTATGGTCTGTAAGAGGTCCCAAGATCAGAAAAATGTGGCAACTCCTTGTTTAATCTCTTGGATACTAAGCACACCGAAATTGCCACCTTCTTTCTGGTTGCAACACCTCACTAGACACCTGCAATGATCCTACAACACCTCTTACACTTGTCATGATCCCACCTCAAGCCCTTGCACTATAAATAGGACCTTAGATGCAACACTTACCTTTGATCATTTCCTTCTTCTCATCTCCCACACTATTGGAGTTGTTTCCTGATCAAAAGGAAGCCTCCCTCTGAGTTCTTATAGTGTTTTAAATACAGGTAAGTTCTCATCTTAGTCTTTATTCATTATTTTGGCTATTTTGAGCCAAAAGTCAAACAGATTAACTTCTGTTTGACTTTCGGTTTTGACCATGAATTGGTCAAAGCAAAGTTCAATTGAACTTTGCAACGTGATCGTAATCATGAAGGTTATGATCCCTAGCGATCATACCTACTATGAGTCAAAGTTGGTCAAAAATGCGCATTTTGTACATTTTACGACGAAACTATTTTCGGGTATCAAAACACCAAGTTTTGATACCAAAATTTTTTTATAACTCAGTTAGACATGTTTTGACATGTCTAACTCGTCACTTTTAGTTTAGTACTTGTTTAGGGTCGTAAGTCGAGCGGTCTTGACTACCGCTTTGACTTTCGAAACTGACCCGTTTGGTTGTAACAACTCGAAAATTCGTTGTTATCTTTTCATTTGTCTTTCTGATATATCTATCTTTTGTAATCCCAAGATTCGGTTTATTATAAAGTTTATGTTAATTAAGTTTGGTGTTGTACGTAATTATCACATCTAATCGCTTATTAAGTCGCGTCGCTAATCTCATCGCATCGCAAATCGCAGTTAATTATGTGGTTTTATGTTATTTATGTGTTATGTGTGTTTGTGGTTATGATTACAATCGCTCTTTGCATATTCAAATCGCTAAATCGCACTATTATCTCAATTATAACGCTTAATATAACTATCTAATACAAACCGAATAGCCAAACGAACTCATAACGCGAAACAAACAAAGAAAACCCAACCCTTGGACAAGTTCGCTCGAACTTGGGTGACCCCAAGTTCGGCCGAACTTGGCTGGACAAACTCAATTCCTTTGTTAACTACAAGTTCGCTCGAACTTGTTCAATTATGTACAAGTTCGGCCGAACTTGACTCACTTCCCTCAAAAATCAGGCAAGTTCGCCCGAACTTGCAGGAATTTCATGCAAGTTCAACCGAACTTGACTCCACCAGCCCCACTTTTTGCCTTCACCTATAAATACTCAGCCTCATTCTCTCATTTGAACTTGCTGCAACTTCGCCCAGAGCTCCCGAAACCCAAAACCCTCTGTTTTCTACGTAAGAATCAACCCGATTTCAACTACAATGATGTTCAACAACGTTTTAAACAGTTTACAACGATTTTGCACAAGACATTGCCTTTGTTTTCATCAAATCTCTTCTATTTTACAAAATCTTCATCTTTTTCCATAAAACTTTTGTTTTTCACTCAGATCTATACTTAGATCTGAGCAAAACCTTAAAGTATTGATTTTTACAAAATATTCGGACTAATGACATATGTTTCGTTCACTTTTGAGTGAAACGAGGCGTTGTCGAAGCTAAATCTCAGATCCGGAAGCACAAGGACGAAATCGTCACTTTGCACAAGCTGGACTAATCCGTACGAACCTTCAAGTTCGCCCGGATTAGCCGAGTTTCTGTAAAATGGCTAAGTTCGCCCCAAAAGACCTCTCCGGTCTAAGCTTTACTTAGTGTCTTAAGGCTGGAGGGATGGGCACTCGATTTCCTCAGCAAACAACACGAAAACGCAAGATTTTGGACCCGAAAACATCAAGTTCGCTCGAGATTGCACTGATTTTGACAGCACAGGAAGTCAAGTTCGCTCGAACTGCCCTCAAGGGGTCAAGTTTGGCCGAACTTGAGTTGAATTACTCAAAATTTACTTCAGAAACCCTCAAGTTCCCTCGAACTTGTAAAGTTTCTCAGGAAACTTCACAAGTTCGGCCGAACTTGTCTCTTCTCTTATCAAAACCTCACAAGTTCGACCGAACTTGTCAAGTTTCCTTGAGAAACTTACAAGTTCGCCCGAACTTGACTCTTAGCTCAGCAGAACTATACAAGTTCGCTTGAACTTGTATGTTTACATACAAGTTTGGCCGAACTTGCCTACTGCTCAACCCAAACTTAACCGTTTCAGTTTTTCGGAGACTGATGCACTTCGTTCGCGTATGCAGGCTGATCCGGCGCTCTCCTCGACTCTTCTCAGATCCCTCGTCTCACCTAAAACGCACCCACAGTGAGTATACTTGACCCATTTTCGCTTTAATGCACTATTTGGGTGTTACATACGTTCCTTTATCAAAATCACTTCACAACTCAAACTATTTTATCAAACGCGAATAACCTGATTATGTATGCTCAATACGTGATACTAGAAACATGTGACTAGGACTTATTTTTCGTTAACTTGCCTCCTTAGCTAGTATGGGACTATAGTGTGGCTTACACCCGACGGGGTCTAGTTAGGATGGACGCGCAAGCCTTCTCACGGTAGTTAGCATGAGAAATAAGCCTATGTTTATCTGTGTGATGTGTTTTGGTGTATCATGATATGTAGTTAGATTATTTTGCGAACGCTTTTCTCTATTATGCTAGTAGTACTAAAACCTGTATGCTCACCTTACTTAATTGTATTGACTTGTATTTTAACGTATGTAACAGGTTGAGGATCTTTTTCTTGGATGCCTTGGATGTTGCGTGCTTAGATTAGTTGGTTTTGTTTAGTTTGTTTAGAACGGTTTGTAATAAAGTCTAGGGGATATCGGATCGGACTATATGTTTAAGGGATTATTTGGAAATGTAACGTTTGTTTGAAGATTTTATGAGTTTAATAGTATGGGATATTAAATGTTGATTATTGTCTTTAAAATGATCGTTATACAATCCCTTGATCAATCTGATTCGCCTACTGCCACTATCCTGATGATTCAGCCATCGGTTGGGGTGTGACAGATTGGTATCAGAGCAGTCCATAACCTTAGGATAATAGGTAGAATTGCCATGATTCGACCTAGTAACATGTTTAAGTACCCGATTGACCTATCTTTGACTTAAATGTTAAACTACTTGCCATAAATGCTTAAATGTGCCTTTCCTAAGGCTAATACAATATACACACTTGGAAACGCTCGTATCACACAAAACGAGTGATCAAGTCGAGATTAGGTGTGAAAACCGAAAACTCTCGATGAGATCATCCACCCCGCGCAATCTCTATCGCACGAGATACCTTCATTGAATTATGAGTGATATCCAAACCTCGATGAAAATCTCCATTTCTGTCTAGTGGAACTCCCGATGTGCTCGGTGCGTGTAGCCACAACTAGGAACGACGTTGCTAAGTTAGGGGTGAAACCCGCATATTAGTAGCAAATTCCGCCTTTCGATTTTCAATCTCACCAAAGTCTCGATTATTCCGATGGGTTGGAACATTAGTAACCGGAAGGATAATGCCAGTTAGCCGCTTGCGGTGAGAGCATCTATCTATTAGGCCGAAACATGGGTCCAAGTTCAAAGGGTGGTCGAACAACTTTGGGTAGTCAACGTCTCAAAACCCCGGACACTCCCAATTGATTTAAGCCTATATCGTCGATTTACGCATCATCGAGTTTATTATTATTTATGTGATTAATTTTGAGAATTTTCGCTTTATTCGATTTCTCGCTTTGTTTATTTCTCGCATTATCGATTTCTCGTTTTATCGCTTTACCTCCATCGAATATATGCACAATTCGCACAGCTCTCGTAATCTAAAACGCTAAATTAATACACCAACCAAACTAATC
This sequence comes from Scalesia atractyloides, assembly GCA_947069175.1. Lineage (NCBI taxonomy): Eukaryota > Viridiplantae > Streptophyta > Magnoliopsida > Asterales > Asteraceae > Scalesia > Scalesia atractyloides. Next base: position 45,963,332 of record CAMTDV010000016.1, read on the forward strand.
GCTTAACTCGCTTACGCCTATGAGGACATGTATGCCTCATGAGCGGTATTACTCGCTTATATATCGCTTATATCTCACTATTATATCGCATCTCGAACGCGTATGCTTTACTTATAAGAAGGTGAATATGTCCAAAGTATATGCTTACGTGAAATACGTGCTTATGTGCCTACGTGCTTATGTGCTTACGTGCTTATGTGCTTACGTGCTTACGTGTTTAGGTGCCTACGTGTTTATATGATTTTGTGCCTTGTATGAATGATAATAATAATAAATATTTAAACATAACTCTATTATAATCGAATCTCATCTACTCTAAATCCTTCGTGTAGATGTCTTCCATGGGATCGCACACCCGAAGGAATCTCCAGCGCAGCAACGCCGACAAGCGTATCGCTACAATGGTAGCCAAGGAAATGGCTAAGGTCATCCCGCAAATCATCTCAGAAATTCATGCTGTGAGCAGTAACTCATCAGTTGACTCGAAAGCTGAAAACCCCAAGTCGCGATTCAGCTTCAAAAATTTCAAGGCTTGTGCACCTCTCGCCTTCACGGGCAACGATGGACCGACAGCTATGTTTCACTGGTTCGATGCTATTGAGGTCACCTTTAGGCAAAGTGGATGCCCCGATGACCTTCGCACGGTGAACGCTACCGGAGTCTTCCAGTCCCGTGCCCTCGACTGGTGGACCGCCGAAAGAAACAAGCATGGAAATGATGAAGCTTATAATCTGTCTTGGGAGGAACTCAAGGATGTGATGATGAAGGAGTTCTGTCCTCCGCATGAGATGCAAAAGCTCGAGAACGAGTTTTGGGGAATCAAACAAGATGGTCCAGACAATGCTGGATTCACCGCTCGATTCAAGATTTTGAGCATCATCTGTCCCAGCCAAGTTGATACTACTGAGAAAGCCATTAACAAGTATATCCGTAGTTTACCCGAATGTGTCGTGAATTTTGTGAAAGTTGCTTGTACTACAACCACCGAGGAAACCTACATGCTCGCCACTGAGATCAATGATCAGCGAGTTCAAGATGGTTATTTCAAGAACCATGCAAAAGTTGTCAATCAAGCTATCACCGAACCAACTGCTGCTATCGAACCACCCAGTGACCCGAAGGAAAAGCGTCAGGGACGCAAAAGAGGAAACCCTAGCAAGAACTACGCCGCTGCAACACCGCTTAACTCTCAGCCTTATTAGGCTCCTGCCCAGGACGCACCTCCAGCTAAACGTGCGTACACCGGCCCTCACCCACTGTGCCCTAAGTGCACATATCATCATGTGATTGGTGGAAACTGCCGCTTTTGCACAAACTGCAATATCTACGGCCACTTTACTGTCAGTTGTCGTACCGGCCCTCGCCAGCCAGCTCCTCAAGCTCCAGCACTGCCAGCTCCTCAGCGTACTCCCCAGAACAACTAGCAACAAGCAGCTCCAAAAGCACGTGTGTGTTACGTGTGTGGTGATCCGAACCACTTTGCAAATGTCTGCCCGAACCATACCGTCAAGCAAGAGCCGCAGCAACAGCAGCCACCACCAAAGCCTCAGCAGCAACAACAAGCTGTGCGTGGAAGGGCTTTCAACCTAAATCACCGCCAGGCCCAGAATGACAACAATGTTGTCAATGGTGCGTTCCTCGTTTATGCTTCATGTTTATTTGATACTGGTGCCGATAATTGTTTTGTATCGCTAGAATTCGAAAAGGTTTTAAAATGTAAACGCGCTAAACTCCCAAAGACTTTCGATGTGGAAGTCGCCACCGGAAGAACCGTTACCGTTAACTCTGTTTTACGTGGTTGTAACCTCGATCTCAACAACCATGTCTTCTCGATCAATCTCATACCTATGCAATTAGGTAGCTTCGATATCATAGTAGGTATGGACTTTCTTCGTGAAAACCATGCTGAAGTTGTATGCTTCGATAAGATGATTCGTTTCCCTCTCCCTAACGGTGATCAACTCCATGTCTACGGAGAAACTCCCTCAAAGAAGTTGATGCTTTTGTCATGTACTCGAGCACACAGATGTTTGTGAAAGCAATGTGTTGCTTTTCTAGCCCATAATGTGAACCCGGAGAAAGAAAAGAAGACTTATAAAGATGTTCCCGTTGTTTGTGAATTTCCTAAAGTCTTTCCTGATGATTTACCCGGTTTACCCCCTACTCGAGATGTTGAATTCCGTATCGATTTAGTTCCCGGTGCTACTCCCGTTGCTAAAGCTCCTTATCGTCTCGCACCATCGAAAATGTGCGAGCTATCAAGCCAACTTCAAGAGCTTCTTGATAAAGGTTTCATACGCCCGAGAACTTCGCCATGGGGCGCACCCGTTTAGTACTTGTTTAGGGTCGTAAGTCGAGCGGTCTTGACTACCGCTTTGATTTTCGAATCCAACCCATTTGGTTGTAACAACTCGAAAATTCGTTGTTATCTTTTCATTTGTCTTTCTAATATATCTATCTTTTGTAATCCCGAGATTCGGTTTATAATAAATTTTATGTTAATCAATTTTGGTGTTGTACGTTATTATCGCATCTAATCGTTTATTAAGTCGCATCGCTAATCTCATCGCATTGCGAATTGCAGTTAATTATGTGGTTTTATGTTATTTATGTGTTATGTGTGTTTGTGGTTATGATTACAATCGCTATCGCATCGGTCTCCATATTCAAATCGCTAAATCGCACTATTATATCAATTATAACGCTTAATATAACTATCTAATACAAACCGAATAGCCAAACGAACTCAGAACGCGAAACAAACGAAGAAAACCCAACCCTTGGACAAGTTCGCTCGAACTTGGGTGACCCCAAGTTCGGCCGAACTTGGCTGGACAAACTCAATTCCTTTGTTAACTACAAGTTCGGCCAAACTTGACTCACTTCCCTAAAAAATCAGGGAAGCTCGCCCGAACTTGCATGAATTTCATACAAGTTCGACCGAACTTGACTCCACCGGCCCCACTTTTTGCCTTCAGCTATAAATACTCAGCCTCATTCTCTCATTTGAACTTGCTGCAACTTCGCCCAGAGCTCCCGAAACCCAAAACCCTCTGTTTTCTACGCAAGAATCAACCCGATTTCAACTACAATGATGTTCAACAACGTTTTACAACAGTTTACAACGATTTTGCACAAGGCATTGCCTTCGTTTTCATCAAATCTCTTCTATTTTACAAAATCTTCATCTTTTTTCATAAAACTTTTGTTTTTCACTCAGACCTATACTTAGATCTGAGCAAAACCGTTAAAGTATTGATTTTTACACAATATTCGGACTAATGACGTATGTTCTGTTCACTTTTGAGTGGAACGAGGCGTTGTCGAAGCTAAATCTCAGATCCGGAAGCACAAGGACGAAATCGTCACTTTGCACAAGCTGGACTAATCCGTACGAACCTTCAAGTTCGCCCGAATTAGCCCGAGTTTCTGTAAAATGGCTAGGTTCGCTCCAAAAGACCTCTCCGGCCTAAGCTTTACTTAGTGGCTTAAGGCTGGAGGGATGGGCACTTGATTTCCTCAGCAAATGACGCAAAAATGCAAGATTTTGGCCCGAAATATCAAGTTCGCTCGAGATTGCACTGATTTTGACAGCACAGGAAGTCAAGTTCGCTCGAACTTGCCCTCAAGGGGCCAAGTTCGGCCGAACTTGAGTGGAATTACTCAAGATTTGTCACACCCCGACCCGCAGCGGAATAAGAGTCGGGGCATAATTGGGTTATCACCAAAGCTCATGATATTTACTAATATGTTTCATATTTATTAAAGTCAAAATTACATTCCCAAATATCCAAACATGTCCATACAAACACAAAGAAAAATAAACGACTAAACAATTCCAAGCTCTAAATCATTTTATTCTTCTGGCCAATCCTATGTGTTTCTTGCTGCAGCTGGTTCACCTGTATCATGTGTAAAAATGGGGGTTTTGGGTCAACATAAGTTGGCGAGTGAACCTTGTTAGATAAACATTTATTATTGATTTACTTGTTAGTTTATCAATGAAAAATTGTGCATAATCATAAATGAGCAAATGTAAATAATCAAGCAGTAGCAATAGCAATCACAACTATAACATACAATAACATATGATAGCATACATTAACATACCAACATCATACGATAAATAACATGAATGAAACTGTGCGATCAAGGCTCAATCAAACGGAGCCGATCGTATTGCATGTACTGAAAATGATAAATGTCTGTGCGATCAAGGCTCAATCAAACGGAGCCGATCGTATGTTGGCACACCAGGTTCACGCTCATAATGTAATGGGGAACTTGCTCAACGCTCATAATGTAATGGGGAGCGGCGGCCTATGAAATTGCATGTACTGAAAATAATAAATTGAATCTAACAATAACCACACAAACAGTTGAAACAAGTTGAATACACATTGTTCATGATTTGATGTATGCACAATGATTTAAATATAATATATAGCAAGACACATGATACACCCCAAAACATGATTTAAAACGGGAATTTGTAAAGATTCACTCACATTGGGTGCGTTTGATTGGAGATGGTGAGATGCGCACGAGTTGTAAGAGCGGAACAACGAGAATTAACTAACCTAAATAATAACGGAAAATATAGTAAATGAATGGATTTTATTAAGGATTTTAATAGAATTTTTAGATATATTTTTACGAGCTTAAGGCTATTTCCTATCTTTAAAAACATTATTTTTAAGTATTTTTAATTGATTTTTAAATTAAATTAAATAATTAAAAATATAAAAATATGTTGACTTTTTGGGTTGACCGTTGACTTTTTGACTTTGACTGTTTGACCGGTTTATTGTGTGACTGAAATGCGCTGGGTGAGGCTCGAACCCGAGACCTCCCATACGCGTGCACGCAGCTCTACCAACTGAGCTACGTGTCTAACCCGAAATAATTCTGTTTTTAATTATACTTATATATTAATTCAATTTATCCAAAATTCTTTTAATTTCAAAAACATTTTAATTCATCGAACTGGTGCCACTAACAGGTCTCGAACCCGGGACCTGTGCTTTAACGTTACACACAGTCCACCGCTGGGTTGTGTGTCTAACTTGGTTAATATACAAATTTTATTATACTTAACAACTAACGGAGTTAACCCGGTTCAGTTTTAAACAAAAAGGCATTTTATTACATAGAGGGTGCTTGTATCAGGGATCGAACTCGGGACGTATGCGTGTTTTTGTTCGCACACAGTCCACCGCTGGACTGTGTGTCTAACCCGTTCAAAATACCAATTTTAATTATTCTTATATTGTTAGCGCAGTTCATCTTCTTCGTTGGTTTTTACAGACCGCAGATTACACCATTATATCTTGTTAATTCGATTGTTAAACACTGCACAGACTAATATGAGATAGCAGGGATGATAATTAGAAGTAAACATACCGGTGAACGATTTATTACAGAATTCCGGCAAGGCGTCGGTCTCTGTTTTTATGAACTTCAACTGAGCAAATCAATTAATCGTTTTGATTAGCTAATCATGGAATTGAAGTGCTAAACAAACGTTAACAATGTGTTTGAAGGTCCTTACCGTTTCACAGACGAAAATAAAGATTTCCAGAAATTTTCCGGCGAACTGGAATTATCCGATAACGGCGTCTGAATTCGATTTCAAGTGAAAGGTTTTAGTTAGAAATAGCTTAACAATTGTTAGACAACGACGGTATTGAAGGACTTACCATTTTGATGCAGAATACGGTTTTTCGGCGAACTTGCAGAAATTTCCGGCGAATAAATTAAACTTCTCCGGTGGATTGTAAAGTGTGCGGAAATGTAATTGGAGGTTTGTGGAATGTTTCTGAGTCGTGAAGGAGTACAAAGATGGAAGTAAAACTGGAATTGAAGATTTTCGGTTATAAAAACCGATCCACTTCTAGAATTCAAGTTCATTCAAGGCAACTTGATTAAAAACGTCGATATATCGGTTATACTCATTGAACCGTGAGTATTCAGATCGCCTTTGCGCGTTTGATAACCGATTTCAGTTACAATTGGCGTAACCGATTGATTTACATTCGTCTATAAGATTTATTTGTTTCCTATAGATGACAGAAAACAAACAAGTGGCGGAGTGGTTAAGCGTGTGAGTGTTAAGTCTTTGGAGTTACAACCTGGCTGACCCGGGTTCGAGTCCCGGCAACCCCATTTTATTTTTAATCACTTTATTTAAGCTTTTTATCAATTATAACTTTTATGGTTTAGTTTGTTTATTAATTATGTATCATTAAAAATTAAAATAAGCATAAATAGGCAACGACACATTTATAACTTGATATTCGATTACAACCGGAGCGGGTTTGGTAAAACCCGTTTTCGACAAATGTTACAAGATTTACTTCAGAAACCCTCAAGTTCGCTCGAACTTGTAAAGTTTCTCAGGAAACATCACAAGTTCGGCCGAACTTGTCTCTTCTCTTATCAAAACCTCACAAGTTCGACCGAACTTGTCAAGTTTCCTTAAGAAACTTACAAGTTCACCCGAACTTGACTCTTAGCTTAGCAGAACTATACAAGTTCGCTCGAACTTGTATGTTTACATACAAGTTTGGCCGAACTTGCCTACTGCTCAACCCAAACTTAACCGTTTCAGCTTTTCGGAGACTGATGCGCTTCCGTTCGCGCATGCAGGCTGATCCGGCGCTCTCCTCGACTCTTCTCAGATCCCTCGTCTCACCTAAAACGCACCCACATTGAGTATACTTGACCCATTTTCGCTTTAATGCACTATTTTGTGTGTTACACACGTTCCTCTATCAAAACCACTTCACAACTCAAACTATTTTATCACACGCGAATAACCTGATTATGTATGCTCAATACGTGATACTAGAAACATGTGACTGGGACTTATTTTCGTTAACTTGCCTCCTTAGCTAGTATGGGACTATAGTGTGGCTTACACCCGACGGGGTCTAGTTAGGATGGACGCGCAAGCCTTCTCACGGTAGTTAGCGTGAGAAATAAGCCTATGTTTATCTGTGTGATGTGTTTTGGTGTATCATGATATGTAGTTAGATTATTTCGTGAACGCTTTTCTCTATTATGCTAGTAGTACTAAAACCTGTATGCTCACCTTTACTTAATTGTATTGACTTATATTTTAACGTATGTAACAGGCCGAGGATCTTTTGCTTGGATGCCTTGGATGTTGCATGCTTATATTAGTTTGTTTTGTTTTGTTTTGTTTGTTTAGAACGGTTTGTAATAAAATCTAGCAGATATCGGATCAGATTATATGTTTAAGGGATTATTTAGAAATGTAATGGTTGTTTGAAGATTTTATGAATTTAATAGTATGGGATATTAAATGTTGATTATTGTCTTTAAAATGATCGTTATGGAATCTCTTGATCAATCTGATTCGCCTAGTGCCACTACCCCGATGATTCCGCCATCAGTTGGGGTGTGACATTGGTCACCTTTAGGATCTGACCAAGCCCATTATTATGACCGTAGTATTATAGGAATAACCCTCTAAGGTTATACCTTAAGGTCATACCATTTGGTTAGTTAAATGACAAGTCGAATATGTATTCCTAATAATGCCGAAAATACCCTTTTTGCACTTAAATTAGTTTTGAACATGTAAGAGCATTGTTTTGACATCTAAACTGATTATACGACTTATATAAACTAATTTTGACATATTAGACTTGTCGTAGGACATATTTAACCACCCGAACCCATAGTTACGTTTATGACCCGTTAAAGTGGCGTAAACCACTTTAGCAAGCCGTAGCGAGTCAAAACACTTTGAAATGCTTCCAATTCAGAATGTTTAATATTATAAACCACAATATACAAGATCCAACTCTTGTTTGGTTCATATACCTTATTCTATCCAATCTCTCATTTTCAAGTTCAACACACTAACATTTAATTATCCAATACACTAGGAACCACTTCGACACTTGAACTCTTGATCCTTTGAGCTTTGTTATATCATTTGAACAAGATCTATACGCAATCCCAGGCGAGTACTTAGCTCCCCTCTTTTACGTTCTTCAAATGTTTTTGGGGTGATTCATATGTGTAATCAATTTTTCACAATGTATGGCAATTATGTGTTTACTAAGTGCAATTTTTGTGTAATATTCCTTTTATGCAAGACATGACAATTGGGGACACGAAACAAATCCTTATAGTATCTTTCTATCTTTATAGATTGATTCTAGTAGGATACTTGAAGTACATTCTTAAATCTTCTATCTTTAAAGTAAGATTTCTAAGAAGTGCTTTACACGCCGATGACGATGGTTTATGTGTAGAGATTGTTGGTGATTTAGATAACAAAACTAGAGTATTATAATAAGGACATGGTGGATACGCCGCTGGTACTTCCTATATATAAGTGTGCTTATTATATTACTCTTCGTAGCCTTATCCGAATCATCATTAGGATTTAGGATTTTGTGATACAATGGGATAAGGCAAGTGTCTAAACTAAATCCTTAAAGTATCTATCTATCTTCATAGTTAGATTATTGTAGGATGTTTAAAGTACTAATTGGTAGTACTTTATTGGATTCTGTGTACTTTAATACGTATATGACAAGTTGACGATGAGTATGTGGCTATTGTGATTAGTTGTCATTTAGATAACGAGACGAGTGTAATACCATAAGAACATGGTGGATACGCCGCTGGTACTTCCTATATATAAGTGTTCTTATTGTATTACTCTTGTAGCCTTAACCGAATCACATTAGGATTTTGTGTTCGATTGATTCAAAGTACAATATCCAAATCCTTGTAGAACTCTTACATATTTTTATATGTTAGATTCTCAGAAGGATAACCAAAGTATTATTTTAAATCATTGATTTGATTTCTAATAATACTCACGCGAGACATGACAAATTTCAATATTGTTATTATTAATCCTTGATTGGATTTATAATGACATACTCACAAATTTTATGACTAAATTCAAGGTGATTATAATGAACAAAGTACAATTTTCAATGGCATAAAATTTCTTAGTATTAATCATGTTGCCATATACAAAACTATTTTGTCACAAGTTTTATAATCAAGTTAATGTATTGAAATGCTAATTCTTTTTGCCATTCCTTGGCTTCAAAGAGTCCATTTTCAATAGACGACTCTTGTAGTTGTCAAAATATTGCAACACTAAACTTTTTGCTATTAACTTGGCTAACAAAACTATGTACTCGCCAACATTGTTTGTTGATGTCTCTTTTCCACATATATTTCAGTTTCGATTATTCAAGCATGTTGCACATAGTAATACATTCGGGCTTTAGACTTCTTTAAATAAAAAGACAATTTCATGTATTCTTTGTATTGTAAAATGATGTTTAACAATAATGAAACAATTAGTACCAGTAGTTGTGAGCAATTTGTAACGTGACTCCCCGATATTTCCACCACGTCTTATTGTATTACGCGATTGGGGTGTTACAACAATTTTAATTCTTTTTAATTTTAAGTAACCAAGTCGTGCGTCTCCATCAATTTGTGAAAATTTGTTAGTGCTCTAGAATTCGATCTACAAGATACATCTTTCTTCATTCTCTTCCATTTATCTCTACCGATGATGAAAAACGGTTCCTTTTTATTCCATATTTCATCTACATTAATTCTCTTCATCTACTGTAATTAAAATAGCCTAAATAAATTTAAGAGTAAAATGCTAAAATCGTCTCTAGGGTTTGGATACAATTGTTAGATCCATTCAAAAAGCTTTTTTTTTCTCAACTAAACTACTGAGGTTTCAAAATGTTGTCAGATCCATCCACTTTTGTAACCCGATTAAATACTAATGTTAAACAAAGGGTATTTTGATCAATTCATTTTAACTCTTATTTGTTTAACCCTAAATAGCCTTAAATAACCCATATGTATTTGTTTAACATAATCATAATTTAGTCCACCCTAATTCGTCTTCTTCCCCAGCTTTTGTCCACCACTTTCGTACAAGTCATTCCATCATCAAATCGTCATCTAAGGTATTTGTTTTGTTGGTTTCTATTAGTTGTTGATTAGATATTATATTTTATTCATGTGTTCAATTAAATAGAGGTTAGGTTGCTTACGAATCAACAGTTGGTTCAAAGATATATTGTGTATTTAGATAATTAAATATATATTAAGGGTGTTAATGGCTGATGTGTTCTTTGAGTGTATGTATTCTTATCTAGTTACTTGTTTTGTATGGAAATACTGGTAGTTTTTTGGGCGAAAAAAATTGCAGTTCACAAAAAATATTGTGTAGTTAAATTACATACAGTTAATGGTGGACGTACAGTTAATGGTGAACGTCATGAACTAACTAATATTATATGTATATGTTAATGGATGAGAAAAGAATACTATCTAGTAATTAGTCGATGGTATGAAGGCATGAAATATGAATTAATATCATATGTAATTTGCATTATACCCACAAGTTCTTTTAACAAAAGTTCTTTTACATCCGTACCTTTTTTTTTTGCTATCCATCTTTGTTTTTGCCAGTGTAAAGAAGGTATCTTGAGTTTATATTATCTTTCTCTTCTTTACATGTCACTATTTGTATGTTACTATGGTTAATAAACCTGCAATTAGTTTCATATCTTTCTCTTCTTTACATTTTTAGTAGCCCGTTTCATAACCCGACTCATATTAGGGATGAGCAAATCAGACCCAGTACCAGTATCGAACCGGTACCGAATTTACCGAACCGGGTATTTTTCGGTACCGATTCGGTACCGACTTTTGACATTTTCGGTACCGGTTCGGTACGGTACCGGTACCCACTTTTGAGAATTTTCGATACGGGACGGTACCGAGCTCATCCCTAACCCATATAGCCTAAATACCGATCTAAGCGACCTTTTGTGAGTCAGTAATTGGCTGAAGTTTCAAACCCCCAAAATCTGACTAACCCAATCTGAAGAACCCGAAACCCAGTTAATATACCCAATTAACACCAGTAATGGTAATGGGTTAATGTAGTTAGTAGACAATAGCTAATTAATTGAAAATATTTGTAGGATCAATGTAGGTCAAACTATTACCTTTTTTTCTTAATCAAAACACGTTTATACCATTTGAATGAGTCCATTGCTGATTTCCACTTGTATTATCAAAAGTAGTTTAGATGCATGCTTACGTGGAGTATTAGGACCAAAATGCATGATTATTTACAGATTTTTCTTTGAAGATATTATTTCTGATTATAGAATTCTTATATGTCTTGTAGTGTTTGTATGATGATGTTTCTCGGTTGAAGATATTTGTATATTTTAGGTGACTCTGAGCATTTTGTATTATGGTGTGTAGCTTGGTCATTTAAACTAGTTATTCAAACTAAGTTTTTGAAAGTTGTTTTTCATTCAAATAGAATAGATTGATGTTTAATCTAATTCTTGCATCTTATATACATAGATATGGGCCATCAAAGGGTAAGAATGGGAACTGGGTATCGACCGAGTATGTGGATGGTGTAAAGGAATTTCTAAATGTTTCCCGACAAACTTTGAACTCCAACAGGTTAACTATATGCCCATGTGCTAATTGCCTCAATACGAGACTGAATATGTCATTGCTGCCCATTTGATTAATGTAGGAATTCATAAGTCATATACATGTTGGGTGTACCACGGTGAAAATGAAGAAGATGAGGGACCTGATGAAATTTTTTAATGAAGAATCTGCTGGCTTAAGAGCAGGATTAGAGGATGCGACTGGTCATCCAATGTTTAATATTGGCCCTACCAATGATTTAATTGGAACTCAACAACCAGTTGATGGAAATAATCGTTATGAGAAGCTACATGAAGCGCTAAATAATCCCGTGTATGAAGGATGCACCAATTCTACCTTGACATTTGTTTTGAAGTTGATGAATTTGAAAGTGATGAACAAATGGACTGATAATTCTTTTGAGATGTTACTCAGGACGTGGCATCAGGTACTTCCTGCTGGTAATAATTGTCCAGAGAGCTATTACGATGTTAGAATGCTACTTTGTGAAGTTGGTTTAGGTTACGAGCTTATTGATGTGTGTCAATATGATTGTGCTATATTCTACGGCGACAACAAAGATGCCATAACATGTCCAGTTTGTCAAAGTAGTCGTTATGTGCGCAATAAAATTGCATATAAAAAGTTCCGTTACTTTCCTATAACACCTCGTTTGAAGCGCCTATATGCATCACGCCACACAGCTAAAGATATGCGTTGGCACAAAGAAGTATGCAAGGATGAGCAGGGAGTTTTGCGTCATCCTTCTGATGGAAGGGCTTGGAAACATTTTGACGAACTGTATCCTAATTTTGAAAATGATTCGAGGAGTGTACGATTGGGATGTCTTCAGATGGGTTTAACCCTTTTAGTAATATGACAACAACACATAGTATGTGGCCAGTCATTTTGATGCCATATAACATGCCACCTAGGTGTACAATGCATAAGAGCAATTACCTTTTAAGTTTATTGATTCCTGGGCCAAAATCTCCTGGTAAAGATTTTGATGTCTTCTTAAGGCCGCTTGTAGATTAACTTAAAGTTTTATGGCATGATGGGGTTGAAGCGTATGATGGATATTCGAAAGCTCCTTTTACTCTTTATGCTTCTGTAATATGGACGATTAGTGACTTCCCAGCTTATGCTTACTTGTGTGGGTGGATCACTATGGGCAAATTGGCATGTCCATTATGCCTGGAGGATACTCGTTCTAATAGAATTCGTGGTAAGATATGTTATACAGGGCACCGATGTTTTTTAAGTAAAACACATAGGTGGAGAAAGAACTTAGAGTTTGACGGAAAGAAAGAGAAAAGACACCGACCTCACCAATTTACAGGTGATGATATTTTGCGTCAGGTGGCGGATATACCTACATACACTACTGGAAAAACACCTAATAATAAGGATAGGAAGCGTAAACGAGGTTATGATGAGTTGAACTAGTCAAAAAAGAGTATATTCTTTGAACTTCCATACTGGTCTAAATTATTGATGCGTCGATGTCATGCATATAGAAAAAAATGTATGTGATAATATAGTAGGGGCATTGTTAAATGATCCTGTGAAATCAAAAGATACTACAAAAGCACGTTTAGACTTGGAGGATCTTAACATTCGCAAGGAAAAATGGTTGAGAGAGAGGAATGGAAGATTTGAGAAACCTCATGCTAATTTCACATTGACTAAAGATGAACGTGTGGAGTTTTGCAAATTTATTAAGTCTGTTCGCCTACCTGACGGCTATGCATCCAACATCACTCGATGTGTGACAGATCATAATACACTTGGAGGGATGAAAACACATGATTGTCATGTATTGCTTCAGAAAATACTCTCGGTGGCCATTCTTCCTTTCTTAAATAAGGATATGCATGATACTTTGATCGAATTTTGCCAATTCTTTCAAAAAAAAAAAAGCTCTAAAACTCTATATGCCAAAGAACTTGAGGATATGAAGACCGGGATTGTTATTATATTATGCAAACTTGAGAAGATATTTCCTCCTGCATTTTTTACAATCATGGTTCACTTGTGTGTACATTTACCTGAAGAAGCATTATTAGGAGGTCCGGTAAGTCAAAGATGGATGTTTGGGATCGAATGTCGTATGGGTACGTACAAGGGATATATTCGAAACTTGGCACGTCCTGATGGCTCTATTAGTGAAGCGTATGTTGTCGATGAGGCTGTGCGTTTTTATCTCGTTATGTGGATGATATCGAGACAAGATTCAACCATGTCGAATGCAATTGGGATGTAACGACACTAAACATGAGATGGAGTTATTCAATAATAAAGTTCGTACATTGGGGGCTTCGAAATTCGGACAACTTGGGGAATATCTTAAGGTGGTGCAATGGTATATCTACAATAATTGTGGAGTTGAACTTGATAGTTACTTAAAGTGAGTTGATCGTATTTAATTATACCCTTATTTTGTATTAAATAGCTAATTTAAAATCATAACTCAGTTGTTCTTGATTTAGCGAGCACAAAGAAGCTCTATCCTCAAGAGGTATAAGGGAAGCCAATATAGATACTATTAAAAACAACAGTTTCCCATTTGGTTCAAGAACAAGGTAAAACTAAAAACGTATTACTTTTAGTAATTGATTTAAGCATATTGATAACTAAACTTAGTGATTATAGATGGCTTTGTTGAGAGTCAGTCGTGATCCTCGAGCAACTGATGATTTGTATGCTTTATCACAATTTCCTGATGATCGGTATACAAGTTGGCAAAGTTGCATCGTCCATGGTGTTCGATTTCGTTGCAAGGAGCGTGATGATAAGTTCACTACACAATGTAGTGGAGTTTCTATAGGGGGTGGAAATGAAGGAATGATTTATTATGGTGTTTTACTTGAAGTTTTGGAGTTGGATTTTATACTCGGTAGAAAGGTATTCATGTTTCGTTGCAAGTGGTATAATACTGATCCACAGGGGAAAAGGATGGTGGTTAATCACAAATTGACATCAATTGACATTACATCTAGGTGGTATGTAGACGAGCCATTTATTTTTGGTAATCAAGCTCAGCAAGTGTTTTTATCTGAATGATTTTGCACGTGGGAAGAACTGGATGGTGGTACAGAAAGTACACCATCTCAACATATATGATATACTTGAGCATGACGAAGATGAAGTATTAATGAATGATATATTTCAAGAAGAAGAATCGAGTGAGTTGCCACCTTTTCAACCAACCGAAGACTTACCTGAAACATCTCTCACAGTTCGAAAACCTGAAACATTACCATACGAGGAAGTTCTAGCAATGCGTAATGTAAATGCCATTGTGGATGACTTAGAAGATATTGATGATGAGGATGATGATGGGGTAAAATGTTTTTTAACAATGAACCTACACTTGATTTTGAGAAGGATCATGATTCTGATGAGCCAAATTGTAACAGTGATGATGATGACTCCTTAGCATGATTTTCTTGATATACTTGTAAGTCCATGTCTTTCTTTCCAGCTCTGCGCTTGTTAGGTTAATAAAATATTGGTTGTTTGAAAAAAAACTTACTGCAACTTATGTCGTTTTTGTTCTAGGACAACATATAGTTTAATAACAGAGATCATAGGTGAACATATGTGTATTCACTTTTCAGTTAGTATTTATCTTTTTAAAATTTAAAATTATGGTTAATAAGATTTTATTTGATGTTTTGCAGCTTTAAACATGCAAGAGCTTCTTTTTGTAGAGATATGACAGTTTCGGATGTGGAGTTAATAGTCGGATGGAGTTAATCATAAGAGTAAATTGCGGTTTGGTCACTGTGGTTTAGTGGGTATTACTATTATTTATGAAATCCAAAAGTCTTGCAATTTTTAAACCAATGTTTTGATTTTATTGTAGTTTTTGTTCACCACACTAACTCCATCTAAATTATAGTTAAATCCTTGTCACATGATAATCATGTGCAGGGGTAATTTAGTAAATTACCATTACAAATGTAAAGGGCTGGATATAATTAGCCTTTCACACACCTGAGAAGACCAAAGCCAGAAGACGTTGCATGTGTATACGTTGCTAGGGTTTCCAATGTCTGATGCTACATATTCAATGTCTGATGTTATTTCTTCCAGGTCTGATCATAACTTGCAGCAAGCCGCGCGTTGTAGCGGCATCGTTGTGTTTTGACCTATACCAAGATGTGTCCCGATAGCGCCATATATGATAGTGCTTATTAGGACCCCATCCCCACTGTTGATACACATGCCACGCGGGTTTCAACTTATAATCTGTAGCTTTCCACACGATGAATACTTTTTTTATTTGACTGCTAATAAAAAGAAACGGTCAAATAATTTATAATTAGATTGTCTATTTGAAACTAAAATACATGAAAGTGAAAATGACGGAGTACGAGAAACAAAGGATGAAAATAATTGAAGAGAACAAAGCGAAAATGAAGGTTGTGGGTCTTGATACAATGGCGTATTCGTTTATGGCTACATTTCCGATTTCACAAAATGTGGAAAGTAAAAGTAAAAAGAAGGCGGGTTTGGAAGACAATGAGGAGTTTATGCCATTTTCCACTAATGAGGAATCAAGTAATTCAAGCGGATCAAATAAAAGAGATGAATTATGTGCATTTAAAATGAAGGCACTTGCTTACTATTCTTGCATTTAATTTATTTAGATATGGGTCATCAATGCGTGAAAAATGGGAATCAAGTTTCAACCAAGTATGTGAAGGGGTAAGGGAATTCTAAAATGTTGCCTAAACAACTTTGAACTCCAATGGGTTTAACTTTATGTCATAATTGTGACCATGAATCTAATGATCCAAATGGTATAGTGATGATGCTGACTCTTTTGCGTGATTTTTGAGTTGTAAAATACTTTCTTTTTTTTTTGTTTTATATTCTATAAAGAGCAAAAAGAAAAGTCAATTTGGCCAAGGTAGAAGACGAAGTGGCCGAGCGAGACATACTAGTGAAGATGGACTACGTGTTGGTATGTGATTGTTTGCATATATCGCTTTGCCTTATTGTGTACGCTAATTTCTTTATATGTAAATATATTATTAAATTAACATGATATAGCTTTCCAACATCAGGCCATTAATTAATTAGCTTTGATCTCTTTTGTGTTTAATAACTTTCATTATATGCACGTACTTCTGAACTATACATGACACACCATTTACTCACTCTTTGTAAACTACATTGTACACAGATCCATTGGCAAGAAACTTGGTTATTAATGCAAAGCAATCTCAAGGACCAGATAAAGAAATTGTTAATGGTATAACAAGCACACAAAACATGTTAATATTTTTTTGTAACTAGTGTTATAAATGTAAATGTTCTTCTACTTGTTTGTAGACACAACTTAGAGACCGAGGAAGAAGTTGGTGATAGTATGACAGGTAGAAAACGTGGCATTACTTGTGGGAAAGGAGCTCGAAAGACAATGAAGGCTAATAAGAAGAGATTGCCAATGGAGTTTAATTTTGAAACAATGCAAGCAATATGTGAAAATGCCTCGGCGTTCATGCATGAGTGTGGCTATATTTTGCGTAACAATTGTACCTTACAATATAAAGAGTGGAGACATGTACCGAATGAAGTTAGGTTGCCGTTACACCACAAGCTAACCGTAAGTTTCTTCTTATAATTCAATATGATTTTTAATATTTACATTTACTAACGAGTTATTTGTATTTGTTACATTTGTTACTTGAAGACACTTTTTGAAATTGATGTGGAGGATTCAGATATTTGCAAAGTTATTGATAGCCATTTGGCGAAGGCATGGAGAGGTTACAAAAGTAAGTTGCATGATTACTTCAAACAGATTGGAGGATTGACAGATCCAATTAAGGCAATGACCACACCTCCTAATGTTAGCAAAGAAGACTGGGAATATCTTTGTGATATATGGTCAGAGACAAAATACAAGGTAATGCTTTAATAATATTATTACTTTGTTAATCATTATCATGGTTTAAAAAACGGCCGATGCGTCCGTACTGAGGCGCGCCTCGAGGCGGAACGGAACAAAAACGCATATGAGGCGGCGCCTCAGGTTCAGATATTATACACACGCCTTAGTGGAATGAGGCATACATTTTGGCCAAGGCGGAACTATAACACTGAGGCGTACGTTTTTGTCTCTTTAGGGTTTTTTAGGCGCCAACTTATTGGCGGCAACAATAAACTGTTATTAACTGTTAATATTACTTGAGCTGTTATTATCGTGATTCTGTTAATTCATAATGATAATTATAACTGTTAATATTACTTGAGTAGTCCGTTTTTTAATCTGATTTTGCTGTTAATATTAGTTGATGATGTCCATTTTGAATCTGATTCTGCTTTTAATATTACTTGCTGTTGTTCTTGTTTTAATCTGATTCTTAATGCTTTTATAATCCTATATTAACAGCATAAATAATATGTGTTGTAAATACGTAATATATTACTTGTAATAAACTTGTTGTTGCCTGTTAATAATACTTGCTGCATATTACTTGCTGTTAATTATAGAGTATTCACTTTATTCATTTAGATAATACTTATTTTTGTAACAACTCCAATTTTTCTCGTTGTTATCTTTATCCTTGTAGTTTCATTTATTCCGAGATTCGAATTATAAGAAAAGTTTATGTTAATTAGATTAAGCTTATGTATGTTGTATCGCATCTAAACGCTTATTAAAATCGCATCGCTTACCTCATCGCATCACAAATCGCAGTTAATTATGTGGTTTTTATGTTATTCATGTGTTATGTGTGTTTGTGATTATGATTACGCTCGCTATCGCATCGCTCTCGCACTCTCGAATCGCTAAATCGCACTATTATATCAAGTATAACGCTTAACGCTTTACTAAAACACTTAATATAACTAATTAATATTAACCGAATCGCCAAACGAACACTTAACGCGAAATAAACGAGGAAAACCCAACTTTTAGGTCAAGTTCGCTCGAACTTGGTGTTACCAAGTTCGGCCGAACTTGACTGGCCCAGTTAATCTTTCCTAAACCTCAAGTTCGCTCGAACTTCACCTCAGGGAGGTCAAGTTCGGTCGAACTTGGCTCTTTTCCTCTCATATTCCTACAAGTTCGCGCGAACTTGACTCCCAGCAGCTCAAATCTTGCCTTCACCTATAAATACTCAGCTCCATTATCTCATTTGAACTTGCTGCAACTTCCCTCAGATCTCTCAAACCCGAAACTTTTGTGTTCTAAGTAAGAATCAACCCGATTTCAGCTACAACAACGTTTATCAACGATTTACAAAGACTTTACAACGATTTTGGCACAAGGCATAGCCTTCGTTTTCATCGAAACTCTTCTGTTTACTTTTTCCATTAAACTTATGATTATTACTCGAATCCATACTTGGATCTGAGCAAAACCTTTTAAACCTTGATTTACGGACTTTTGATGATGTTTTGTTCATTTTCGATATGAAACGAAGTATTTGTCATTCAAGATCCCAGATCTGGAAGCACAAGGACGTTTATGTTGGTTTACACAAGCCGGACTAACCCGAACAAACCCCGAGTTCGTCCGGATTAGCCCACACTTTTGTAAAACAGCTAAAACCGCTCTAAAAGACCTCTCCGACCTAAGTTTGCTCAGTAGCACAGAGTTGGAGGGATGAACACTCGATTTACTCAGCAAACGACGCGAAAAGCAAGATTTTGGACCCGAAAACATCAAGTTCGCTCAAGAATCACTAGCTCACCAGGTCAAGTTCGACCGAACTTGTACCTATATTGGGTCAAGTTCGACCGAACTTTGGTGTTCATCACCAAAAGTCTTACAAGTTCGCCCGAACTTGCCTAGTTTCTTAGGAAACTATACAAGTTCGCCCGAACTTGCCTTCTCAGTAAGGTTTTCTCACAAGTTCGCCCGAACTTGACGAGTTTCTCAAAGAAACTCGTCAAGTTCAACCGAGCTTGACACTAAACCACCCAAAACCATACAAGTTCGCTCGAACTTGTGTGTTTACACACAAGTTCGCCCGAACTTGAGTACTGCTCAACTCAAACTTCGTCGTTTCAGCTTTTCGGAAGACTGATGCACTTCTGTTCGTTTACAGGCTGATCTGGCGCACTCCGCAACTCTCCTCAGAATCTTAAGTCTTACCAAAACGCACCCACAGTGAGTATACTTGACCCATTTTCGCTTTAATGCACTTTATGGGTGTTACATACGTTCCTATACCAAAATCACTTCACAAACTAAAACTGTTTATCGCACGCGAATAATCTGATTGCATATGCTCGATACGTGATACTAGAAACATGTGACTAGGACTTATTTTCGTTAACTTGCCTCCTTAGCTAGTATGGTACTATAGTTTGGCTAACACCCGACGGGGTCTAGTTAGGATGGTCGTGCAAGCCTTTTAACGGTAGTTAGCATGAGAAATAAGCCTATGTTATGTTAAGTGTTTTGGTGTATCATGATATGTAATTAGATTGTTTCGCAAACGCTTTCCCGACTATGCTAGTATTATTCAAACTCGTATGCTCACCTTTAATTAATTGTATTGACTTGTATTTTAACGTATGTAACAGGTTGAGGATTTAGCTTGGATTGCTTTGGAGTAGTTTTATTTAGTATTTTGTTCATCTTGTTTAGAACGGTTGTAATAAAAATCTAGGGGATGTCGAACCATGTTGTTTTTATGAGAAAATCAGAATTTCTGTAATGGTTGTTTGAAATGTTATGTTTAATAGTATTGGATGTTAAACGTTAAGTAATGTTGTTGGATAATTGTTACGGAATTTCTCGTGAGACAATCTGGTCGCCTAGTGCCACTAACCCCGATGTTTCCGCCATCGGTTGGGGTGTGACAGATTGGTATCAGAGCTAATTCCTTAGGATAATAGGTAGAATTGCCATGTTTGACCTAGTAGCATGTTTAAGTACCCGATTGACCAATCTTTGAATTAAATGCTAATCTACTTGCCATAAATGCTTGAATATGCCTTTCCTAAGGTTAGTACAATATACACAATTATGAAACGCTCGTATCCCACAAACGAGGATCAA
The DNA here is from genome assembly GCA_947069175.1 of Scalesia atractyloides. Classification (NCBI taxonomy): domain Eukaryota; kingdom Viridiplantae; phylum Streptophyta; class Magnoliopsida; order Asterales; family Asteraceae; genus Scalesia; species Scalesia atractyloides. The sequence goes on from CAMTDV010000016.1 coordinate 45,983,856, forward strand.
GTTGAGATTAGGTGTGATAACCAAGAACTCTCAATAAGATCGCTCATTCCGCGTATTACTCATCACGAGATATCTTCGTTGAGTTAGGAGTGACATCCAAACCTCGACGAACATCTCCCTTTCTATCTAGTGGAACGTCCGATGTGATCGGTGAGCGTAGCCACAACTAGGAATGATGTTGTTAATTCAGGGGTGAAACCCACATCTTAATAACTAATTTCGTGCTTCGATTTTCAATCTCACCAAAGTCTCGGTTATGCCAATGGTTTGGAACACGTATTAACTGGAAGGGTAAACGTCGTTAGCCGCTTGCGGTGAGAACGTTTATCTACTAGGCCAAAGCGTGGGTCCAAACGCAAAGGGTAGTCAAATCACTTTGGATAGTCAATGTCTCAAAACCCAGGACATTCCCAATTGATTTAAGCCTATATCGTCGATTTATGCATCATCGAGATTATTATTATTTATGTGTTTAAGATTTTGAGAATTTTCACTTTATTCGATTTCTCGCTTTATTTATTTATTTCTCGCATTATCGATTTCTCACTTTACACTCCCTAAACGCATGCACTACTCGCACAGCTCTCATAACCTAAAACGCTAAATTGATACACCAACCAAACTAATCGCTTAACCGCTTACGCCTATGAGGACATGTATGCCTCATGAGCGGTATGACTCGCTTATATATATATCGCTTATATCTCGCTATTATATCGCATCTCGAACGCACTACGCTTATAAGAAGGTGAATATGTGCAAAGTGTATGCTTACGTGCTTATGTGCTTACGTGCTTATGTGCTTACGTGTTTACGTGCCTACGTGTTTATGTGATTTTGTGCCTTGAATGAATGATAATAATAATAATAATAATAATAATAATAAATATTTAAACATAACTCCATTATAATCGAATCTCATCTAATCTAAATCCTTCGTGTAGATGTCTTCAATGGGATCGCACACCCGAAGGAATCTCCAGTGCAGCAACGCCGACAAGCGTATCGCTACAATGGTAGCCAAGGAGATAGCTAAAGTCATTCCGCAAATCGTCTTGGAAATTCACGCCGTGAGCATTAACTCATCAGTCGACTCGAAAACTGAGAATCCCAAGCCGCCATTCAGCTTCAAGAACTTCAAGGCTTGTGCACCTCTCGCCTTCACGGGCAATGACAGACCGACTTCTATGTTTCACTGGTTCGATGCTATTGAGGTCACTTTTAGGCAAAGTGGATGCCCCGATGACCTCCGCACCGTGAACGCTACCGGAGTCTTCCAGTCTCATGCTCTTGACTGGTGGACAGTAGAAAGAAACAAGCGTGGAAATGATGAAGCCTACAATCTGTCTTGGGAGGAACTCAAGGAAGTAACGATGAAGGAGTTCTGTCCTCCGCATGAAATGCAAAAGCTCGAGAATGAGTTTTGGGGTATCAAACAAGATGGTCCCAAAAATGCTGGTTTTACTGCTCGGTTTAAGATTTTGAGCATCATCTGTCCCAGCCAGGTTGATACGACGGAGAAAGCTATCCACAAGTACATCCGTGGTTACCCGAATGTGTTGCAAGTTTCATGAAAGTTGCTCGTACTACAACCATCGAGGAAACCTACATGCTCGCCGCTGAGATCAACGATCAGCGAGTTCAGGATGGTTATTTCAAGAACTCTGCTAAAGTCGCCAATCAAATCGTCGTCGAACCAACCGCTGCCACCGAATCATCAAGTGAACCAAAGGGAAAGCGTCAGAGACGCAAAAGAGGAAACCCGAGTAAGAACTATGCTCTCGCCGCTCCAGCAAACCTCAGCCACTTCAGTCAGCCGCTCCGAACGCACCTCCAGCTAAGCGTGCGTATACCGGACCTCACCCTCTTGCCCTAAGTGCACTTATCATCATGTCGTTGGTGGCAACTGCCGTTTTTGCACAAACTGCAATATCTACGGCCATTTTAATGTGAGTTGCCGATCAGGTCCTCGTCAACCAGCTCCTCAGGCTCCAGCAGCTCCAGCTTTACCCGCTCCTCCTCAAGCCAATCAGAAGCAAGCTCCAAAAGCACGTGTGTGCTATGTGCGTGGTGATCCGAATCATTTCGCCAATGTCTGTCCAAATCGTCCTGTCAAGCAAGAGTAGCCAGCACCGCAGCAGAAGCAGCAGCCTCAGTCGTCGCAGCAGAAGCAGCAACCACAAGCTGCGCGTGGCAGAGCCTCCAATCTCAACCACCGCCAGGCCCAGAATGACAACAATGTTGTCAATGGTATGTTTCTCATTAATGGTATTTACGCTTCATGTTTATTTGAAACTGGTGCCGATAACTGTTTTGTATCGTTAGAATTCGAAAAGGTTTTAAATTGTAAGCGCGCTAAACTCCCAAAGACTTTCGGTGTGGAACTCGCCACCGGAAAATCTGTTACCGTCAATTCTGTCTTACGTGGCTGTTCTCTCGATCTCAACAGCCACATCTTCTCGATCAATCTCATACCTATGCAGTTAGGTAGCTTCGATATCATAGTAGGCATGGATTTTCTTCGTGAAAATCATGCTGAAGTTGTTTACTTCGATAAAATGATCCGATTCCCTCTCCAAACGGTGATCAACTTCATGTATACGGTGAAACTCCCTCAAAGAAGTTGATGTTTTTGTCATGTACTCGAGCACACAAATGCTTGCAAAAGCGCTGTAGTTGCTTTCCTCGCCCATATCGTGAACCCTAAGAAAGAAAAGAAGATTTATAAAGACGTCCCGTTGTTTGTGAATTTCCTAAGGTCTTTCCCGACGATTTGCCCGGTTTACCTCCTACTCGAGATGTTGAATTCCGTATCGATTTGATTCCAGGTGCTACTCCCGTTGCTAAAGCTCCTTATCGTCTCGCACCATCAGAAATGCGCGAGCTATCAAGCTAACTTCAAGAACTTCTTGATAAAGGTTTTATACGCCCGAGCACTTCGCCATGGGACGCGCCTATCCTTTTTGTGAAAAGGAAGGATCGTTCCGAATGTGTATCGATTATCGTGAGCTTAACAAACTCACGATAAAGAACCGCTATCCCCTTCCTCGAATCGACGACTTATTTGATCAGCTTCAAGGTGCTACTTGTTTTTCTAAGACCGACCTTCGTTCCGGCTATCATCAGTTACGCGTGTTGGATGAAGATATTCTGAAAACCGCCTTTCGTACTTGCTATGGCCATTTCGAATTCGTGGTCATGCCTTTTAGTCTTACCAATGCACCCGCGGTCTTCATGGATTTGATTAACCGTGTGTGTAAAGCTTTCTTAGATTGTTTCGTCATTGTTTTCATCGATGACATCCTTATCTATTCGAAGTCGAGAGACGAACACGCGCGTCATCTCCGTTTAGTCCTCGAATTTCTCCAAGGAAATCGCCTTTATGCTAAGTTCTCTAAATGTGAATTCTGGCTCGAAGAAGTCCCATTTCTCGGCCACATCGTTAATAGTCAAGGAATTCACGTCGACCCTGCAAAGATCGAAGCCGTCAAGAGTTGGATACACCAAAGAATGCTTCCGAAATCCGTTCATTTCTTGGATTGGCGGGTTACTACCGTCGAATCATCACCGACTTTTCGAAAATCGTCGTTCCGCATACCGCTTTGACTCATTAGGACCAACCTTTTGTTTGGGATTCTAAACAAGAGGAAGCTTTTCAAACTCTCAAGCGTATGCTTTGCAACGCTTCCATTCTCGCGCTATCCGACGGAAACGACGATTTCATTGTTTATTGTGATGCCTCTAACCATGGTCTTGGTTGTGTTCTTATGCAACGAGACAAGGTTATCGCGTATGCGTCTCGCCAACTCAAGATCCACAAGAAGAATTACACAACCCACGATCTCGAACTCGGTGCAGTTGTTTTTGCATTGAAGATATGGCGACACTACCTTTAAGGTACTAAGTGTACGGTCTTCACCGACCATAAGAGCTTACAACATATCTTTAATAAAAAAGAACTAAACATGCGACAACGTCGATGGGTTGAACTTCTCAACGATTACGATTGCGAGATACGCCACCATCTCGGCAAAGCAAACGTTGTCGCCGATGCTCTAAGTCAATGAAGCTATGTATATAGTGTTCGTGCCTCTCAAGCTTTGAATGATCTCGAAATCAAGATTCGCTCCGCTTAATTCGCTTGTTTTAACGAGAATACTTTAGAAGAAGAAATGAAATGTGGTGCCGAAACTCAGCTCGTATCTAAGCATGTTGGTATTTATTACTATCTCGATCGATTTGGATTCCTGCTCGTGAAAACCTTCGTGAGTTGCTAATGACCGAAGCTCATAAATCTCGATATTCCATTCACCCCGGTGCCGACAAGATGTTACCAGGACCTTCGTCTTAAGTACTGGTGGCCGGGCATGAAAAAGGATATCGCCGTCTACGTCTCGAAGTGCTTAACTTGCTCGAAAGTTAAAGCAGAACATCAAAGGCCCTCTGGCTTACTCGAACAACCCGACATTCCGATGTGGAAATAGGAAAGTATAGCTATGGACTTCGTTACGAAACTTCCCCGCACTTCATGTGGTCACGATAGCATTTGGGTTATCATTGATCGTCTTACTAAATCGGCGCACTTTATTGCTATACGAGAAGACTTTAAGGTCGAACGGTTAGCCCGAATCTATACCGACGAAGTTATATGTCGACACGGGACGCCTCGTGACATCATCCTGACCGAGACGGTCGTTTTACCTCATGTCTCTGGGAGACTTTCCAATCCGCTCTCGACACTACTCTCAATCTCAGTACCGCTTTTCACCCTCAAACCGATGGTCAGACTGAGCGCATGATCCGCACCCTCGAAGACATGCTTCGTGCGTGCATCATAGATTTTGGTGGTAACTGGGATACGCATTTACCTTAATTGAATTCTCGTACAATAATAGTTATCATACCAACATTCAAATGGCTCCTTTTGAGGCACTGTATGGAAGAAAATGTCGATCGCCTATTGCATGGCACGAGATCGGTGAAGCACAAATCACCGGTCCCGAGCTAATTCAGGAAACGACGGACAAGATCCTCCAGATCAGAGACAATCTCTTGAAAGCTCAGAGTCGTCAAAAGAGTTACGCCGATAAACGCCGCAAGCCCCTACGGTTCGAAGTGGGAGATCACGTTCTCCTAAAGGTTGCACCTTGGAAGGGAGTGGTCCGCTTCGGGAAGAAAGAAAAGCTAGCGCCTCGATATGTAGGATCCTTTAAGATTTTGGAAAGGTCGGTAAAGTAGCCTATCGTCTCGAACAACCGGCGGAACTTAATAATGTATATCCGACTTTCCACGTGTCTAATCTCAAAAAGTGCTTAGCCGAAGAAAATCTGCATGTCCCTCTCGAAGATCTGCAAATCAATGAGACGCTCCATTTCGTGGAAAAACCCGTTGAAATCATGGATCGGGAAACCAAGAAACTCCGACACTCTCGCATACCTATCGTGAAAGTCCGATGGGAAGGCAAACGAGGCGCCGAGTTCACTTGGGAACTCGAAAGTGATATGAAAACGAAATATCCACATCTCTTTGTTATGGCCACTGCCTAATTTCGGAACGAAATTCCCTAAAGTAGGGGAGACTGTAACAACTCCAATTTTTCTCGTTGTTATCTTTATCCTTGTGGTTTCATTTATTCTAAGATTCGAATTATAAGAAAAGTTTATGTTAATTATATTAAGATTATGTATGTTGTATCGCATCTAAACACTTATTAAAATTGCACGCTTACCTCATCGCATCGCAAATCGCAGTTAATTATGTGGTATTTATGTTATTCATGTGTTATGTGTGTTTGTGATTATGATTACGATCACTATCGCATCGCTCTCGCACTCTCGAATCGCTAAATCGAACTATTATATCAAGTATAACGCTTAACGCTTTACTAAAACGCTTAATATAACTAATTAATATTAACCGAATCGCCAAACGAACACTTAACGCGAAATAAAACGAAGAAACCCAATTTTTGGGTCAAGTTTGCTCGAACTTGGTGTTACCAAGTTCGGCCGAACTTGACTGGCCCAGTTAATCTTTCCCAAACCTCAAGTTCGCTCGAACTTCACCTCAGGGAGGTCATGTTCGGTTGAACTTGGCTCTTTCATATTCCTACAAGTTCGCACGAACTTGTACCATTTTGTACAAGTTCGGCCGAACTTGACTCCCAGCAGCTCAAATCTTGCCTTCACCTTTAAATACTCAGCTCCATTCTCTCATTTGAACGTGCTGTAACTTCGCTCAGAGCTCTCAAACCCGAAACTTTTGTGTTCTAAGTAAGAATCAACCCGATTTCAGCTACAACAACGTTTATCAACGATTTACAAAGATTTACAACGATTTTGGCACAAGGCATAGCCTTCGTTTTCATCAAAACTCTTCTGTTTACGAAAATCTTCATTTTTTCCATGAAACTTCTGTTTATTACTCGAATCCATACTTAGATCTGAGCAAAACCTTTTAAACCTTGATTTCTACACAAAATTACGGACTTTTGATGATGTTTTGTTCATTTCCAATATGAAACGAAGCATTTGCATTCAAGATCCCAGATCTGGAAGCACAAGGACGTTTATGTTGGTTTACACAAGCCGGACTAACCCGAACGAACCACGAGTTCGTCCGGATTAGCCCACACTTTTGTAAAACGGCTAAAACCGCTCTAAAAGACCTATCCGACCTAAGTTTGCTCAGTAGCACAGGGTTGGATGGATGAACACTCGATTTACTCAGCAAACGACGCGAAAACGCAAGATTTTGGACCCGAAAACATCAAGTTAGCTCAAGAATCACCAGCTCACTAGGTCAAGTTCCACCGAACTTGTACCCATATTGGGTCAAGTTCGACCGAACATGTACCCATATTGGGTCAAGTTCGACCGAACTTGTGTGTTCATCACCAAAAGTCTTACAAGTTTGCCCGAACTTGCCTAGTTTCTTAGGAAACTATACAAGTTCGCCCGAACTTGCCTTCTCAGTAAGGTTTTCTCACAAGTTCGCCCGAACTTGACAATTTTCTCAAAGAAACTCATCAAGTTCGACCGAGCTTAACACTAAACCACCCAAAACCATACAAGTTCGCTCGAACTTATGTGTTTACACACAAGTTCGCCCGAACTTGGCTACTGCTCAACTCAAACTTCACCGTTTCAGCTTTTCGGAAGACTGATGCACTTCTGCTCGTTTACAGGCTGATCCGACGCACTCCGCAACTCTCCTCAGAATCTTAAGTCTTACCAAAACGCACCCACAGTGAGTATACTTGACCCATTTTTACTTTAATGCACTTTTTGGGTGTTACATACGTTCCTATACCAAAATCACTTCACAAACCAAAATTGTTTATCGCACGCGAATAATCTGATTGTATATGCTCGATACGTGATACTAGAAACATGTGACTAGGACTTATTTTTGTTAACTTGCCTCCTTAGCTGGTATGGTACTATAGTTTGGCTAACACCCGACGGGGTCTAGTTAGGATGGTCGCGCAAGCCTTTTAACGGTAGTTAGCATGAGAAATAAGCCTATGTTATGTTAAGTGTTTTGGTGTATCATGATATGTAATTAGATTGTTTCGCAAACGCTTTCCCGACTATGCTAGTATTATTCAAACTCGTATGCTCACCTTTACTTAATTGTATTGTCTTGTATTTTAACGTATGTAACAGGTTGAGGATTTAGCTTGGATTGCTTTGGAGTAGTTTTATTTAGTATTTTGTTCATCTTGTTTAGAACGGTTGTAATAAAAATCTAGGGGATATCGAACCATGTTGTTTTTATGAGAAAATCAGAATTTCTGTAATGGTTGTTTGAAATGTTATGTTTAATAGTATGGGATGTTAAACATTAAGTAATGTTGTTGGATAATTGTTACGGAATTTCTCGTGAGACAATCTGCTCGCCTAGTGCCACTAACCACGATGTTTCCGCCATCGGTTGGGGTGTGACAATTTTGATGTTAAGTACTTATTTTTAACTACTGAATCTAATGGTATTTGATGAGAACTCTATTTTGATGTTAAGTAATTATTTTATTATGATATATATAATTTTATATTTATTTATTAAATCCGCCTCGGCCTTACGCCTCGTTTCGCCTCGATACTTACGCCTAGTGAGGCGAAGGGAAAATGTCTCGAAACTCATTTCTGTTTATTTAAACCTTGATATTGTTAAATTCGGTCTAATATTTTATGTTTTATTTGGTTGTATGAACTTGAAGGAAAATGCAGAAAAGAACGTTGCGGCACATGCACAACGAAAATTTAATGGCAAAAATGGCTCGAAAAGTACAATTCGCTATCATGTTGAACGTGGACTGGATTTGGAATCTTCATCCGGGCAACTTGAGACTTGGCGGCTAACACATTGGGACGCAACAAAAGGTTGGCTATCTATTGATGCGGCTACAGAATGTGTAAGTGTACTTGTTTATTTCTACGCTAAATATCACTTATTAGGTATGTAATTAATTTAGTGTACATGTCTTCTTTTCTTTTTCTTTCTTAACGGCAGAAATGATGAAGCTGAGAATGAGCATCCTGTGGAATTAATGAGCAATAAGTCAATTATTGAGACTGTACTTGGAAGAAGCTACGTTCGTTTGCATGGCTAGGGACGTGATCCAGCTAGTTCTAGTAGCACAAGGGGTGCTACTAGAAAATCAAAGTGTCTTGCTTACGATAAGCTGGTGGAAGAACTTGAAAGGGTGAAAGGTAATGTGCAATTATGGAACAAGTATTGATTGAGAATAATATTATGCCTCGTCCGTCAAGCACACTAGAGCAATCTCCATCTGATACATTAGAGGGTGTTGAAAACATCGACGAGTAAAGTAGTAGATTCTATAACTCGTTAGTAACTTTAGAACAATTTTTGTTTTGTTTGTTATATTATTTAAATTTCTTTAACTAGTACTTTATTTGGTTGTTTGAATGCTTTTTTAATTAGTTTTAATTAAGAATCTTTATTTGGTGATGTATGTTTTCATGTTGCTTTTGTATTTGTTTGTATATATTCAAAGATTATCATCTACATTTAGTATGGTCAATGCCTACACTTTACTATATAAATACCAACACATCAATGTTTTTTTCTATACAAATTAAGATCAATGCCTACACATCTTCTACATTTACTTACACATAATATTGCTTTTACCTACACATAATATAACCTTTACCCACACATATATTCATGACACGTGTCATTACTATAGTCCACGTCAGCTGTCACGTCGGATGTCACATCAGCTGCCACGTCAGATCTCTTCTAAACAAGTTGTTGTACTTCTACCCAACATATAATTGGATTTTAGCCACACATATATGTGTAGGTATAGCTTAATATATACCTACACATAACTTATGTGTGGGTAATGATCTATATCTTCAGTCATGAGCCAACACATCATAACACTTAATTTATGTGTAGGTAAAGACAACTACCAACACATTATAGGCGTTTTCTCACATATACTTTGTGTTGGTAAAGAACCAAATTTCTTGTAGTGATTGTTTGGCAGAGGCTTCATGAAGACGGGGTGAGGTAAGTAATTGAACAGTTGTTAGGTAAATTCTCGTCACGGTTGTTAGGATTCCAGTGAGGAATAACGACGGCGTTTGGCGGATAACAGTGGAGGAACGCTAAGAAATTAGGTCGCAAATGCAGAGAGATTTTGCGTTGTTCATTTTGGTGCGTATTAGGAGGAGTAGTTCGTCCGGGGGCGCTTAATGTGATCGGTTTCTGGTTGTTCTCCGGCGGATGAAGGTTGAGGTTGCGGTTGTGATGGTGGACCATGGTGGTGTGGTGGTGTTCTCTAGAGAGAGAGAGAGAGAGAGAGAGTGTGAAGGTGGGGATTGGGTTAACAAAAATAAAATGACCATTATTCCCTTTATTTAAATAAGGAAAAAATAAGTAAAAGGGGCGGTTAACAAAATTTTCTAACCTATCTTGCCTATGGGATGAAAATGACACTAAAAATGAAACCCTAAGAACCCAGACACAAAATGTTTCATTTTTAGACTAAATTGCCAAAAGTGACCTAAACTCGGTGACCATTTTAGCATTTAACTCTAAAATATATGAAGAGAGTAATAATTAAATGGCTAAAAAAAAGATAATGATGTGGCAATGTTTTTGGTTTTTCTTATTGGGTAGATTTTTAGTGTTTTTAAAGAATGAGTGCTTTTATGATGTGTTAAATGACTAGGCATGTTATTAAACGACAATGTGTCATCTTCAACTTTAAGTATGCTTATCATTTTAAAGTTATATATATATATATGGTAAGGTTATTGTAAAAAAAAGTTAAAAGTATGAGAAGGGTGAGAAATATCGTGGAGGTGACATGTGTCCTAAATCTAAATTAATTCAAAAGGGTAAGCAAGTAAATTTTTCATTAATTTAATTTATTTAAAAACCTTCCATAACCACCTCTCTTATTTATAGGAATTCGATTTTTTTAAAGATCTTTATCAAACACCACGAATAACTCCGTATAACACTACAATATTATATACAACACTGCAACCACCATTCAGCACTGTCGTAAGTATATAACACTACAAAACACCATTTAAGATTTCATAAACAGTGTAATAAGCATATAACACTACAAAACAAGATATAACACTACAAAACAAAGATATAACACTGCAAATCCCTATTAACACACTACAAAACACCATTCAACAGTTCGTACACTGTAATAAGTATACAACACTACAAAACAAAAGAAATAACATTACAAATCACTTTAAATCACTATGAATAGTATATAACACTACAAAACAAGAAATAACACTACAAATAACAAATGTTATGAAAGAAACCAGAGTTGCAGGTTCGACGGTGAAGGAGGAGCGGTGGAGACGGAGCGGTGAATGATGAATGGTGTAGATGATATATCGATGATATATCTATGAAGATGTGTCGACGGGAGTGTGAATGTTGTGGATGTCGATGTAGGGTGAAGACGGAGAAGGTGGTGGTGCGTCGGAGAAGGCGACCGGAGATGGTGAGTTGTGAGGTCGGAGACGGCGGCCGGAGAAGATGATGTTCATGTGTGCGACTGGTGGGAAAACTCTGATGGAGGTTTGTAATGGTTTATGGTGATTCACGAAATTGTAGGGTTTTTGATTTACAGTTTCTTTTTTCAAATGGATATAAAGACTTTATTACCCCTACAATTTTCAAATCAGTCCAAAATAATAAAACACATTTTACAATTTGGTCCCTATTGATCTCAACCATTAGATCAAAGATCTAATGGTGTATATTCTTTCTTACCATTCTCACAAAAAACCCTTTTTTTACAGGATCATCTACATATATATATATAATATATATATATATATATATATATATATATATATATATATATATATATATAATGAGAAAACCAAAAAACTAACTAAAAAAGCCAAAAAAACATATCAATTTTTTTTTATTTTTTTATAAAAAATCGTTATGTATATTATACAAAAAAAACTTTAAAAAAATAAAAAAAATAAAAAAACATATAATGCACATGTGCAACATATACATATAATGCACATGTGTAGTACACATATAGTGCACATGTGAAGTACAAGTTTTTTTTTTGAAAAAAAAGTTTTTTTTTATACATAAAAAGTAGCGATTTTTTATAAAAAAATTGTAAAATAAAAAAATTGAATGTTTTTTATGTTTTTTAATTAGTTTTCTAGTTTTCTCACATTTGTATACATATATATATATATATATATATATATATATTCCTTATTTTTCCGAATCAGATTTTGATACTTGGCCCAATCATTGTTTTTTTTTCCTCTTTATAACATTTAAAATATGATGTTTATAAAATTTCGAATATGCTTTTACGACGTGTTTGTTTTTATACATGTTTCATTGTAAAGATTTTTCAAAACTATGCGTGATAATGTACAAGTTGTGGAAGCACTAATGTATTAAAGTTGCTTCGGGGTTTCGTTTTTACTGTTTTTTTATGTCAAAGCCTTTAATATATGATTTTTTAAATTCAAGATTTTCCGTGGCCACTTGTCTGTTTTTATCAATGCTTCAAAGTAATTTTTTTTTGCTTGGATGATACTGATGTGCAAATCATTAAATGGACCATTACAAACTTTAACACTCTCGTTGTCGATAACAACAATTTTACTTCTTCAAGTTTCATGTTCACGCCTTATTTCGTTTTTATGGTTGTTCATCAGTTTTAAACACGTGTTAATCTACTTCTGCACATATTACGATTTTATTATTTGTGTTTTGTTTTTCGGTTGATACAACGAATGCTAGTACCTTAACAATTTATACGATATTAATTGAATTCTCAAGGAGTCAGAAAACGAGGTGCGGTGCTTCGTCCGTTACTTTTAAAAAAAGAGTGTTCCTTTACAACCATTTTATTGTTTTTCTTTTGTTATGGTTAAAGTAAAATTGCTCATATTATGAAATTATGAAAGAGTGTTCCTTTACAACATTTTATTGTTTTTCTTTGATCATGGTTAAAGTAAAATTGCTCGTATTATGAAATTATGATTTGTGACAGATGGTACACAAACGACGAATTCTATTGACTTGCTTTTTGTAGTTGACCCGTTGACTAAATTGCCAATCTTGGCGTCTTTCCCTTACAAAAAGTATATATTTGTTAAATAATATATATATATGAAGTTAAACACATTGTATATACCTACAATGAGAAGTGGTGTGTGCAATAACCTCGCATGTTTTTTTTTGTCTTGTCTATTTTTTTTCTTTTACTGTCACACTTTAACATTTAGTGTTAACACTTACAACCTCTCAATTTTCTAAATATCTTGTAATCAGTTTATATACGTGTTTATTTTTATGTATGTATTGGTATAAATTTAGATAGATTTACGTTTCAATGTAAAAAAATTTAGAAATGATTAGGCTCAAATACAATACGCTTTTTTGTACCTTTTTAGTTGGTTTACATTTTGACATAAGTTTAGTTTAAAAATAAGTCGGGTCAAATATAATATGTTTTCAACGCGGCGTACCATTTTTTAACATAAAAAACTTAATTTTCTTACGTACTTATTTTTATGTAGGTGCAGGGATAAGTTAAAATTAGTAACGTTTCAATGTAAATTTCTTTCGCAAATAAGTCGGATAAAATATAATACGTTTTCGTGCTTATTTTTGTATTCGTTTTTTTTGTTTGTCTACGTGTTGACGTAGTTTTGATTAGAAACAAGTCGAGCCAAGTATAATACGTTTTCATTACACGGCACAATTTCAAGTTACTTTACATTTCGAACCCGCCGTAAGACACGGAAAAATAAATATTAGTTGTAGCTGAATTCTTCATATCTTTTCTTCTATTTATTATTATTATTATATTATTATTATTATTATTATTATTATTATTATTATATGTTAATTTTTAAGTTGATTGTGGAATATAATGTTGTATATGCAGTATAATACGTTTTTATTATACGGTACAAATTCAAGCGACTTTATATTTCGAACCCGTCACAACACGTAGGAAAATTTACTAGTTATACAGTATGGACAACATTATATTACACAATCAACTTAAAAAATTAACAATAATAATAATAATAATAATAAGGTTGCAGATCACGTACAAGACAATTGACGCGTGCGAAGAATAGGAGACAATGTGAGCCATTGATCTCCCAAGATTGATGTGTTTTTTCTCGTCTGTTATGTGTTTTCTCTGCTATATCATGTTACTTTGGAATTTCAATTAAAAGTAAAAAACGACCGATCTTTTTTTAAGGAAAGGGGCATTAATCCTGGAAATTTTAGCTCTATAAAGAGTCGTCTCTCCTCAGAGAGATTGTAGCAGTTATCTATTTTATAAAACTAGAAACTCGAATTTCATTCTCTTCAGAAAAATTGTATTAGTTATCTATTTTATAAAACTAAAAACTCAAATTTCATAGATGATATTCAAAATCACTAGAGTTTTATCTTAGAGTGAGTATATGATAGTTTAATGAATTCACTTGTGTAGCACACACTTTGTGTGATTCTAAAATTATTTTTTTGTGGAATTTCCAAAATAAATCGCAATTTACAACATAACTAAAACAAATTTCTGATAAAAAATATAGAATATTAATTCAAAATCTTTATATGTTTTAAACAAATCAATAAAACAAATTGAAAACGGTATACTACACAACAAAAATAAGTGTTTTATTAAAACATAAATGCTCAAATTTATTGTGTTTCGGAAAACACAATTCAATGTTTGCTTTGTAAACAAGATTATCAAAAAAAAAATGTTTGTGTAATTATTCTTTTTGTTTAAGTATAGATTATTAAATTATTCACATTCAGAGGAAACGTGAATATAATTTTGTGAAATTTGTTGTGAATGCTGGGAGTTCCATATAGAGAAGCTAACTACATACCGTTAGAAAGATAATTAGGAGGCCTATATACCAAACCACAAGGACAACTAATGTTTGTAGATGGTTCTTGTTAATTGAAGACACTATTTCATTTGGATTATGGGCAACTATTTATGCATCATCAATAACAGTGTCAATGGTTTTAGCTTATAGTTTTATTATTATAGTTTTATGGTTATTATTTCAGTGGATTATATAGTTAGCATTATGAGCATTTCAAAGTGTATAAAGAAAAAAACAATAACGTTTTGTTAATATACGTAAGAGTAGTATTTTATGGAAAAAGGTTTAACACACTAAGTTTGAGTGTGTGTATTACTTGATGTAACTGTATATAATTTAGGAAAAGGCCTAATTACGTAAACCCTTTTTTTGAATGTCCATGGTTTTGGGATGGTGAATGAAGTCTTCGAATTGATTTTATCTGTTAAAATGAATGTTGATAATTAAGCAATATGTTATGTTATCCCTTATAAGATTAAGGCTAAAACTAATAAGAGAGCATGATACATCTCTATCTACTTAAGTATTTTAGTCCATGACATCGTGGACTTGTACTAGTTATTTATGATACACATTGGATATAAATTAACACCAAATAAAAAAAATTGTATAAACACAAATATGAACTTATGTAAGAATGTTAAATTATGGATAACCAGATTGACAAGATCAATGACAATGATGTCGCAATGTTTCCTAAGTTTAACTGAAATATGAGAAAACTACAAACATGAAGATGTAGATATTCAACCTAGAGTGAAATATTGTACACATTTAACAAATTGTCAACTTTGCCAACAACAAGTCCAAGAATTTATTTTTGGTTGTAGAGTGGAAACTTCCCAGTATATCAATCATTTATAGATTACTTTAGTATTCAAGCAGGCTCTATATAGGGTTCTCCTCCTATCTATAACCAATACTCCCAAAGGCACTGGGTCGTTTGTGATGTGCATTTCTTACACCCCATATCCCTCCTATAGATAGAATCAAATGACAGGGGTTTGCCTAAGATGTCACATGGAGCATGACCAAGATCAAGGTTGGCCCAGGGGTGGGCAAGCCGCACCCCCGGCCAAGGGCCATTTTTTCCAGGGAGCCCTAAATTTACATATTTAAAATATGAAATCAAAAACTTATCGGACCTTCTATATAAAATATTAAATCCTCAAAACTAATTGGGCCTTTTGTCTAAAAAAATTAAACTCATAACTTATTGGGTATAAACAAAAATAATTGATCCATGATCCATTAATCAAAAGATAATAATTAGTTTATATAATCCTATGATTTTTATAGCATGTCATTCTAATATTATGATTTTGCTATGTTTATTGCTATAATGTTAATCTTTGTTTAAAAAAGTTAGTTTATATAATTTGTTACGTCTTAAGGATCTTTTTTCGGTTCAAACAGGACACTTGAATCCTAAGGACCAGCTCTGCTGAAGATATATCGTTTTGTTGTCTTTCTTTGGATTCTACAACATGAGTTAAATTGTGTTTCACAAAGTGTTAGTCCTACTTCAATATGTGAAAATATTGATGAAGAACAAACAAAATACTTGGGAGTGATACTTTAAGTTAGCCTAGGGCAAATATTAAAGATTTAGTAAGTGTCTATAAGAGTTCTACTAACTAACCAAGTACAGGTCAGGTGTTGTATTTGTGAGTTAGTGGAACAATATACACACAAAGTAAAGGGCCCAATGTTCCATAAAGTTGGTAGGGTCAAATGTTCCATCCCTGTTAAAGAGAAATGAAACTAATCTAATCATATCATAACCAAAAGGAATCAATCGATACAACTATGGTGAGCTTAGCTATATACAGTGAGATGAGACAGAGAGAATCACCTAACCAACAACACAAGAGGCTAATCACTCAACAAACTATCAATTCACAAATATATCAATATACTCTAATAAATTAGGCAAAGATATCTTAACAACAATAAAGGTTTATCAAAAAGAAAAAAACAAACATTTAATTCATAAGGACATGCTTTGAATTATATTCTCATTTGAAATAAGTATATAGAAGTTGAAGTTAGGGGGAAGTGCCACTTTACTTTCCTACCCCAACTCCCTTCATTCCCGTCCCACCACGTCACTTAGATCTTCCACTACCCTAAATTACTCTCTTTAGTGGCATCACTTAGACCTTTCATGCCCTCTTCCTTTTTTTCTTTTTTATTACAAATAATGAAATATTACATTCCTAAAATAAAACTTAATACATTTCTAAAAATTCAAATAACTGCATTCCTAGACACTAAAATTAAACACTCAACACGCAAATTTTAAACTAATACATTCATAAAACAAAATAATAATAATCCCAATCATCCAAGAACGATTCAAGACGATGAAAATAGAAAACATTTAAAATATATAAAGACTATTTAAAAAATAAAAACATAAATATAACATAATAGAAAATATAAACTATAAATAAAAGATTGAAGTGAAAAAAAAACACCACAGATCTTAAAATATATATTTTTTTTTAATTTTTATCCCCATCAATTTACTCAGTAACTGTTAGGGGCTTATTTCTAACGTGTCTGAATCATTTATCCTGAGGCTTAACCTGAATAATTTATCCTAAACATATGAAAAAGGGAGTCTGAGGATCAAGGATCCTTATCTATGTGTATGCTTACTAACAATTGTTCTCTTGTTTCGTTAATATTTGCATGCAGGTATTGGACGAAGAAATGACTTGTTCTAACCGGGAATCATGGGGAATATGCTTCTATTTCCAGCACACGCATAAGCTATTAACATTGGTGGTGAACGTGGATGCATGGCGGGATTTTCGGATAGTTAGTTAAGGATATTTTTAGCTATGTTATGGGGGTATTGAGCTGAGTAGAAATATGCATATTTTCTGATAACATACAACACTTGCAAACATTCTCCCTTGAATACACACACTAGCAGTCATTGTAACAAGCTCAATACTTCTGAAGTTGTAATTTTTTTCGTGCAATATAGTTGATAGTGATAGTTTTCACTATCCGAGTTTTTTATGCCACAGATCATTCATTGATCAAGGGCTTTTTCCTCGTATAAATCCATGTGTTCATCATCGTTTACATTTCATTTTCGTTCACACAATTGTTCAATACAAAAGCACTCAACCTTATAAAATCATTTTGGTTACGTTATCCTTATTGTGATTTTTGACCAAAACAATAATCCCCATCACATAAACACAATTTTCCCCGTAATTTCCACACCCGCATTGGCAACCACCTAACTCAACCCTTACCCGCAAAACACCACCCGCTGGACCGGCGGTTGTGTGACCCGTGTGGGTATGGGTACCCGCTGTGCGTAGTCTGAGTTCCCCCGAATATATGATAAGACTATATTTTTACCTTAAACTACGAAAAGCATATCAATCATCGACTTATCTTTAGCAATAGTTGCTAGACAGATATAATTCAATAAAAGTTGAGAGCTTCTCTAAAGAAAATGATCGATCAGCAAATGAAGTAATGATCCTATATTAAATAGTAATAGTACTAACGGAAGGTAGATTTTATAACTTTTCTATTGGGTACAAACAGTCAAATACTCTCCTTGTTAGCCTAATAATTTACATCAATACAAACGATCATTCTATGAAATTATCTGTGCATGAATTTGGTATTAGAGTATTTTTTTTTTCTACTTTTTTAATTCTCTATGTATCATATGGTATCAGCGCATTTTTTTCTCTCTTGTTTCCTCGAATCATACACCGATCTTTTACACAATTAGAGCACACAATGCCCTTTTTTTTGCAGATTTACCATTATAGCACACAATTGGAGCACAAAATTGGTGCATCTATTCCAATAGAAGCTTAGAAGCTTCATTTTCGTCCACAATCAGAACAGTGATAGCACATGAGGTTGTTCTAATCACTTTTTCATAGAAGCACACAAGGTTGTTCACTGATTTTTTATGTCGTGTGAATTAGGTGTATTAGTTTTAGTAATATAAAGCACGCTTAAGTGCGTAAACTTAATATCTTGATAGCACGATAATCTAGTTTTAAATTTATAAAAGTGATTTTTTTATAAAAGACTATATACACACAATGGATAAAGAACTCATCACGTATAGTGTAGCTTTAGATAAGAAGCAAGTATTGTCTAATGATAGGTTTCCTTTAAATCGTTGATTGTTATTTTGACCTTCTTTATTTGTAGTTATTGTAGTAGACTAAAATGGATATATATGACTCTTGGAATAGTCCTTTTTAATTATATAGTTTATTTTATTTAATGATAAAAAACGGTTAAGGGGTTGTTTGGTAACATCTGAATCAATGAGTGCTGAATGAATAAGAGGTCTGAATGGTTAACAACTATGAACCAATAAGTATTGAACCAGTAAAGTGTTGTTTGGTTGAACCTCTGAATGACTGCGTAAAATGATATTTTTACCCCTCTGAACTACTTTGTGCTGAATGAAATATAGCTGTTTGTTTAGTGCTCTGTACTGAATGATGAATAACTTAAAAACAAAAACAAATAAAAAACATAATAGAAAATCCAAGTTACACATAAATTCTTCAATGTTCATGGAAACATACTATTATCTAAATAGAAATTAATACTATTCGTACAATTTTAATTTGAATCATTTGATCATGGTTGACTAGGAATATGATTACGTAAGGTATCCATATACTCAATGCCTTGTGAACCGCATTCTATGTCTTGAACGAACTGCCCATCACTTTCTCCAACTTGTATTTTGGAAAACAAAGTGTTCTCGTTGTAGTCCATAAACAATTGATCATGAATATTGCATTTCCTTATAAAATTATGGACCCCAAAACATGCATTCACTATGTCTCTTTGTATTGGAAAAGAAAAGGGAGCCTTGATTTAGGATTGGCAATCTTGCCTTCAAAACACCATATGAGCGCTCAATAACATTTCTCAGTTGTGCGTGTGCATGTTTGAACTTTTCTTCTCTAGTTAACGCACGATGTCGTCGAAAATCGGCTAACCAAGACCTCGAATGACGGTAAGGAGTCATAAATCCACGAGTGTTGGTGTATGCAGCGTCACAAAGGTAATACTTATCTGTAAACGTTAGTATCAGAACTATTAAATAAAAAAAACATAATGTATAGAATAACCAGTGTTAAGAATAGTTAAAAACCTGGTGGTGGGAAAGGAAAGCCGGGAACCTTGTGGTGCAATGCCCTCCCATCCGGCCCATACGAATGTGAATATCATATCGAACTAACAAATTTCTAGTACATTTTGAAAGCATTCACCTTTTCTTCTTCCCCTATAACAAGTGTGTTGATCAGCAGGCACGATTGCATGTACAAGAGTGCCATATAACGCGCCTATTGCTCCAAAAAAAAATTTAGCTTTATATGTCATTCTGATGTATTGGCGTTTGCATTAGAAGATGTTGGAACTATAACTTCTCTTGCGAAATTCATCATTGCCTTTAAGACCTCATGAAAACATCTATGAATCATTTCAGTCGAGTGTTGAAACCTTCGTTTAACCATTCGAAAACGTTCATCGTGTCCTATGACCATAAAAAAACATAGCCAACTTTTCTTCAAAGCTTATCAACCTACTACTTTGAAACCAGTTTTTTTTTTTAATATGGTTGCACAATTGTACAAATGCCTCACATGAAAGACGCATCATCTCATCACATTGTGTAGAAGATCCATGCAACAATTCTTGTGTGTATGCATGACCGGTCAACGCCGAATTCAGATCTCTTTTCCTTTTATATCTTTTTGAGCATAACAATGGCACATGGCTTAAAAGGATAAAGAAAACTAAAATCTCATCATCCGAATCCACACGAACCCTGTCATAAAAATTCAATCACAACATAAGAAACAAACCATCTGTAACAATAGTTAAACAAAATTCATAACAAATAGTTTCAACAAAAGTCATAACAATAGTTCAACAAAATTCATAACAAATAGTTTCAACAAAAGCCATAACAAAATCCTTTCTAAAAAACATCCATAACAATAAGTTCAACACAATCCTATTAGAACATCCCGTACTTCGATCCCGCATTCTTAACCCATAGCTCGCAACTCTGAGGCTTCAGTCGCAACCACACTTTCCTAATATCAGCACTTTCACCAAAAAGCAAAAGCGTCGTTTGATGTCTTGCATCTAATTCTTCCCATCCCATTGATTCCAACTTTTCCATACATGCATCAGTATCATTAGAGAGTTCATGTTTCTCAATCAATATCTATGCCACCTTGGTAATACAATCCCTAACTTCTATTAGTGCTAAATCTTCGAATGGCTTTTCCTTTCGTTTCTCCCTTGTTTTTTTAGACCGAACAGTTGACTCGTCACTAACACCTTGAGTCGGGGGCTCCACCTGGGTACACTCAAAAACATCCTTAATGCTATTTAAATTTGGCTCAAACACTTCCTCATTAGGGTGAGGAAGTGTAGAAGATGGCCCCCAACTGTCAAAACCAGTCAAAGTAGATCCCTCAAAAAGTTGAACACAAAGCTCCGGGTAAGATAAGGGTACTCTTCTCAGGGCTTCTACGTATTGTTGGATGTGTAAAAAATATTATAGAATACTATAAGATTAATGAAATATAATAATAACCATTACTTAGAAAAAACAAAAGAAATACCTACATCTCAATTTCCCATTCTTCTTCTGATAAGTTAAATGTGTTCATTATGGGATCATAAACATTACCGGTTTTGCTTTTAAGCTTTAACCATCCTGCAAATTTTGATTTTGTAAAATCATAACGATTCTTCATTTGCTTTTGACCCACTACGAAATTGTGTTCTATTTTCAACTTTTCACCTACATTCTTCCATGAGTGTGGCTTATGACTGCTCCCTTCACGTCCACAAAGTGTGATTTCTTGAAGACACGTTTCAAGAAATGTTTCTCAACACCCTCTAGGTTCTAATTAGTCCTACCCTTTTTTTGGGTCATTTCTTTGAACAATTCAAAACACACAAAAAATAGCTACTTAATACAAACCATACCATTAAACCATTACCAAGAGAAGATAAACCAAATTATAACATCACAATATCGTATCATTAAACTATCGCATCTAATAAAAGATTTATTACCCCTTGTACGTAATCTATATTATTATTCTTGACAAGTAAATACACAAATTCAAACTAAAACTTGTACATACAGTACTACCATATTATTTTCATGTTATTATTATATACTCAAACAACAGAGATATATAGCAACATACATTATATAGCTTCAAAATTAATAGCTTCAAAATCAGAATTCAAACTCAAGCTTCAAATTAATAAATTCAAAATTAATAGCTTGAAAATCAGAATGTATAGCAATAGACATAATACACACAGAAATATAACTTCAAAATCAAATGTATAATGGTACCTTAATCAATAAATAATAAGACATTATATAATGGTAGCCTCAAAATCTAAGTGTATAATAATCAAAATGTATAATAGTAACAAAAGTTATATACACAGAGATATAACTTCAAAATTACAACTTCAGAATTCAGAATGTGTAAATGGTACCTTAATTGATTGTGGAGGAGGGCAGCGGCGCTGCGGAGGTGTCGGATAAGGAGGAGGGAGGCGGCGCTGCGGAGGTGTCGGCTGAGGAGGAAGGCGGCGGTGTGGTGGAGGTCCGATTGAGGGGGAGGGCGGCGACTTTATGGAGGTTCGGACATTGAGGAGGTCGACGGTGTTGTGGAGGTTGGGCCATGGAGGAGGGCGACGACTTGTGGAGGAGAGAAGGGGAAGGTGGGGTTGTGGAAGAAGAGGAGAAGATGTCGTGGTTTGGTTAGGGCACAAGGAATGCTTGTCATAAGTTTACATTCAGATCTCAAGCTGAATCATTCAGATTTGAATCGTTTCTTTAAGAGGTGGTTATTTGGTGAACTAAACACCCATACATCTACTGATTCAAGGCTAGCCTCTTAATGGAGCCATTAAAAGGTAAACAAACAACCTCTAAGTCTTCTGTTTTATCTTATGAAAATTGGAAGCGGCTCGTGGTTTGGTTATCGACATTCCCTCAACCGTGCCACAACATATCGACATACTAGTCTTGAAATATGTCCATAATGAACCATCCCTATCGTCTCCACTAGTAAACCATATGCCATGACAAGATTGGTTTAAAGCTATCTTGGTATTATTATCTTCTTAGTAACTTAATTAATTAGTGGTTATAATTCAAGCTTACACTAGGAATCACATTTAGGGATATTTAATTAATTACCAAACTGATTTAGCAATCAAAGTAATTAAGCTACCGAATAAGAAAAATAGGTTCTATTTCACCGGTCTCTTCTATTCTACCGAATTACCCTATCCCCCCATTAATTTACCTTATTAACTTTTACCCTCAATCGGATCCAATACATCACAAGAACCTTCTCTAAGGACCTTGATGTAATATCAGAAGCCTTTAATTACCCCAAGATCTGTTCAATACCAGAAGCTTACACCGGATCTGATTAAGGGTACCAGAAGCCGTACACACACTTTAGTCAAGTTAAGTTAAGTTAATATAGTTAAATTAAGTGGTTAAGTTAATTTAGTTTCAAAGATGTTATGCAATCCTGTCACAAAAGATAATAAATCAAGAATTAGTAAAAGATAAACACATTAAATAAAATAAAATACTATATTAATAAGATTAACTAATCCACGAGTATGAGAAGACATAGAGATTAAACCATATAGAACAATTTTACCCATGACGATTACCACTCCTCATGTGTACCTTTGGTCTCTTTTTTGTCTTACTTCATTTTTCGTTTGTGTTGGCACGGACGTGCATGTGCATCCACGACTGTGCATGGTGCTTTTTCTTTCTTGCCCACCACGCTTATATGATCTTTGCTAATTTTCAAAAGGCGGGCTAAGGCGGTAGGCATGGTCATGCACCATGGGGTGCGAGTTGTGTGCTTCAAGGAACCTTCACACAAGCCTAGTTACAACACTATGGAAAATCTAGTTGGATTTAAATCAAATGAAAAGGATTAGACAACTCTCACAAGTTTGCCTTCACTTTTCCCTAACCAACAATAACTATT
This sequence comes from Scalesia atractyloides, assembly GCA_947069175.1. Lineage (NCBI taxonomy): Eukaryota > Viridiplantae > Streptophyta > Magnoliopsida > Asterales > Asteraceae > Scalesia > Scalesia atractyloides. Next base: position 46,007,362 of record CAMTDV010000016.1, read on the forward strand.
GGAAAACAATGATTGAGTTATTCCTCGTTACAAACAATCTATTTCGTTAAATAACAGATGAGTCAATTCCTTGTCCATATAAATACATGGAAACTAGATATGATGCTGTGGATGCTACTACAACGAATCCCAACTTTGTCAAAAGCCTCATTTTCTCATGTTCATGGTAGGGACATCTATGGTATTGTTTAAAACTATGAAATCGCTCCGCAACGGTCATGAGTTTAGTTTCACGTTCATTTTTAACCTTTTTCTAGGCCAGTTTAAAATTTTAAACCGTAACAAATGGTTTGGTTTGCCGTTTCTACAGAAAACCAACCGTATATAACTGGATTGGACCGTTAAATTAGAATATTTAGAATTTCATATTACACATATATATATATATATATATAACACCACATACATATTTAAATATGGCTTCAGTTCAAACTATGCCAATTGGTTTCAATCAACGTATGGGCTTAAATGGTTATATTTTCAAGTGATTTATGTGACATACGTATCTTGGTACCCATCCAACCGCTCTTCTAGACGTTTCTTCTTAACCCTGTCCGTTGACATTTTCCGCCTTACATATCTATATCTATATCTATTATCTATAATATCTTATAAAGCAATAAGCTACGAGACTGTGTCATCATTTTAGGACCTCAAGAAATTGGTTTTCCTACCTCTCTCTCATATTAAATAACCCCTCTCATATTAAATAATATATCTCTCTTATTATATTTAAATATTTAATTATGGATATTTTTATTTAATTATAGATAGTTGTTATACATTAACTAGCTTTTATTTTTTAATTTTTATATAGTTGCAATTTAATTGAACTTAACTACGTGAAAAACGTAGGAGACACATGACACTTTTCTAGCATTACTATTTTTTACTTTCTTACTTAAAAGGTAATTTTTTCACACGAGTCATACACATCCCGGATCTCATTGATATATGGGTCTAAGAAACTCGATATTTGATAGTTCTGATCGTGTAGACGTTATGTACCAGTGATATATAATAACCTAGACACAATGCGCGAATTTCATTATTATAGGCGCCAAATACAAGATTAGTTAGTTTTCAACTATTTTCATTCACAAAGTTCATCCGCGATTTGACTTTGACAGGGCTACGTCGTCGGATCAACAAAGGTGCAAATGACTTGGTTCTCACCACCTATTTATGGGACAAGACAAACATCTTCGTGCGGACCAACACTTCCGTATGGATGAAGTTACATCCGTGCAGAGCTGACTCATCCGTGTGGATGTACTCTCATTCGTACGAATGTACTAAAACAGAAACAAAACATAAAATCTAACAATCAAGCCCTATTACATATGGCATGACTCGATGATGTAGGCAGCATACAGTATGTATCAACAAACTCCCCCTTGGATGTTGCCGCAGTCTCGACCAGTCTTCAAAAATCTTCAAAACTCTATCTTCTATCTTTCGAAGAAATACTTCCTAACCCTTTGACGTTTAAGCTCAAAAAACGACATCGGTGTTTGGTCAGTCTTCAGGCCCACTTCATAAACTTGTATCTTGATATAGAAGCAAACTTCATACGCTCAGTTACTCGTTCTTCATTCTTAACATCTCGTAATTTTTTTTTCTTTCTAGCTCTCTCCATTTTGTTTTCCACATTTTCACTGAGTTCACTTCATAAGCATAATAGATTTTGATAACATTCTAGTACTGCATAGCTTGAACTACATTTGGCATCTAATAATGAATCTTGTTGAAGTATAACATATCTTTCTCTTTCTCAGAAAAGTTCACCAACCACATAGGATCCAAAATCCTTATCAACCTCCAATATCCTCAGTGTTCAGAACAATCACTGCTTCCCTAGTCAATCTATCAAAATTCCACCAGCGAAAGTCAGGATAAAAATCTTGTTCTAGCCTCATCAATGGTATATTCTTCATACCTTAGATCGTTTAATAATCAGTGACACTTTAGGCTTCTGTGTTTCAGGGGTCAATTTCTGTCTTCGATACATCCTTCTTCGAATAGTGTGGCTTCCATTTAGGAAAATCATGTCGAGCTTCGTATCAGATGAACCACCACATTTTCCGGTCATATTATTTCATCTAGAAATTGATCAGATTTGTTTTGCATAACTCCTGCACATCTCACCATGGCAGAGCTTTTATATCTTGTAAGTATTTGAAATACACATCCATACTCTCTCCTGATAGCAAATACGTTTAACTCAGGAATCCATCCGCAGCTCATTATATCTCCTAGTGACACGTCTTGATTCCTTGTAAAGAAAGCTAATGGTCTTGTGAATTTATGTTCAATAGGAATAACCTTTAACCATTTCTTTCTAGCTTCTCTGAATAGATCTTTATCAAGTCGTGGAGATTCACCATCTTTGATTTTCTCTTCAATCTTTCGCTTCACTAAATCATCAGTTTCATGAGCAAACATTTCCTAAACCTTGGATAATCATCTGTATATTCTCCTGAATATCTCAAAATTTTTCGTCTGAATCGTCTTCCACAATAACATCCTCATAATCGTTAGCATCTGGAATTGGTTCGAACACGTAATCATCTGGCTTTGCTATATCAAGGCTCATCAAATCCTATTCAAAATCGAATTTAAATGATTCTTCATCTATACCACACATCTTCGCAATTCTTCTTTTCAATAATTGTGCATAAGCTCCCCTCATCCATACTCTCTCTTGATAGCAAATACGTTTAACTCAGGAATCCATCCGCAGCTCATTATATCTCCTAGTGACACGTCTTGATTCCTTGTAAAGAAAGCTAATGGCCTTGTGAATTTATGTTCAACAGTAATAACCTTTAACCATTTCTTTCTAGCTTCTCTGATTAGATCTTTATCAAGTCGTGGAGATTCACCATCTTTGATTTTCTCTTCAATCTTTCGCTTCACTAAATCATCAGTTTCATGAGCAAACATTTCCGTAAACCTTGGATAATCATCTGTATATTCTCCTGAATATCTCAAAATTTATTCGTCTAAATCGTCTTCCACAATAACATCCTCATAATCGTTAGCATCTGGAATTGGTTCGAAACGTAATCATCTGGCTTTGCTATATCAATGCTCATCAAATCCTATTCAAAATCGAATTCAAATGATTCTTCATCTATACCGCACATCTTCGCAATTCTTCTTTTGAATAATTGTGCATAAGCTCCCCTTCTTCAACATCATGGCAGAGGTAAATAATCTTTTGACTTGCAGGAACAACCGCTATAGGTTCAACGTCTGTGAAAATTCCTGAAGTATCTTCATCATCCATTACATCATCATTCTCCCCCTCTCCATCAGCCTCTTCTTGATTCTCGACATCACTCATATATTCATCTTTATCAAAAACCCTCAGCGTGTATCTCTTCGTCATCCTCTTTTTGCTCTTCAACACTAGGTACTAGGATGAACTTTATTATGTCTATCAGGTTCCTTTTAAGGTGATTTCTCTTTCTATGGATCAACCTCAGGTATAAATTTAGGCATTGCATCAATTGGATTCTTTCCTTTATCAACAATAACTTCTGGTTCATTTGCAACTTTTCTCGCTCTTTTAGTTGCTCTTGCCTTAGCTTCTTCAATCTCAATGTGATTAAATTATGCCTCTAAATCTATTCCCATTCTTCTTCCTAACACTTTATACAAAATCTCAAGCTTTCGATCTTTCAACTTCTTGCCTTCTTCCAAATCTCTAGTTACTTTCTAAAGACGTTCATTTTTAGACACAATGCTTGCAATCACCCCTGTCATCTGCTCAATTTCATGCTCCAAGTGTTTTATCTTGCTAGCATTTGGATCAACAAAGAAACCGTAATCCATAGTTTCAATATTTGGAAATGGTTGATCTTCAAAGATAAACCTTGATTTTCTGTTAATATTAGCCGAAGAAGTTCCTGCTTGTTGATGTGGTTGAGATATTGGTTGTGGTTGTGGTGAAATTGGTGGTGGAATAGGTGGTGATTCTTGTGATGTAGTAGGAGTTCTTATTGGAATCACCACATCTTCTCAATAGTTGGTGCACTTTCCTTTTTTCTCACTAGTTTCAACTACTTTCTTTGTAACTACTAGTTTAGCGCCAGTGGTAGTATCAATTATAGGTTCTTTAAATCACTGTCTTGCTTTATTAGCCATTGGATAGCCCGTCTTCTACACAATTATTGACGCTTTGCTCTTTTGACTCTTAGTAACTTTCTTTACTTATTTTTCAAGATTAAAGGAACATAAGTTTCATCACCACTATCCTCTGAACATTTCTTCTTTGATCTTGCAGCCCTTTTCTCAACCCTTGCACTTGGATCATGCGTTGTAGGGGCGATTGTCGTAATATCAATATCACTGTCACTCTCTGTTGTTTCATTATCGGGCATAGTTTCCTGTGTTTTTGGACGAATCCCAACAACACAAGTTGTCGTAAACATCTTCAAAACGCAACAATAAACGGGATACTATATAAATATATACGTTTCTATGTAACATTATATATGTAAGTCATAGGGTTCGGTTTCGCGATTTGAACAATAAATAATTACGAAAACATTATATTCAATATTTGCGTCGTTATTTTATACAAAAACTTGTGCTGACCCGACGGTTGACTGACAGTTGACCAAAATGACCAAGTTTGACTGATTGACCGGAGACCCTAAAAGAAAACTGAGCCAAAACGCATCCAAATCACAACCCGAACCATATTACCACCACCATCGTCACCGGTCGTCGGTATTACGGTGACCCGAACCTTGTGAACCTGTGCTCGCAAAACAAGATCTGTGAATTAGAATCGAACTAAGAACTGAGTTAAGAACTGAGATAAGGACCAAGTTATACTTGAAACCTGAGCCGAGATTAAGCAAACCTGAAACTCGAACAAATCCGAAGCTGTGTTGAACCGAGACTTTAACTGGACCGAGTCGAGAGCAGCCCGACGCCACCGTCGGAGCTTTATAGCCAGAATTAAGGGTGGGAGGGGTGGTTCGCCGACAGAAAGAGGGGTCGCCGGAGCTCACCGGAGACGCGGCTCCGGTCGCCGGAAAATCCGAGAGGAGGGGGCGGCTGATGTAAGTGTGTGGTGTGTGTGTGTGTAAGTTAAATATATATACTAGGGTTTTAGGTAGGGTTAGGTAGACTGGGCCTGTCACACCCCGACTTGCAGCGGAAGAAAAAAATACGGGATGCAATAGACACCTCTGGTACAAGCACATTGTTTATAAAGACATTATATTTTATTACTTACAAAATGTTGATTACATACTACATGTATGTTACAACTGCGTGTTACATGAACCACGTAAGTCTTCTAAGCCACATGCATCTATATTAGGGTTCGCCTATAAACATGTCTTGAACAACATACATGGATCACACTAGTCTGAAGTTACCTGAAATACATGTTAGTTTTAAAAAGGGTCAGCTAAACGCTGCTAGTGAGTTCCACTAGTTTAGTTGTTGTGGAACATTATGTGTTAACAAGTTTGATTGCACTAGTCATAGTCATAGATGGAATTACACGAGAACACAAGTGAAACCTTGACTGTTTTGCCTTGGTCGTGTCATCCCAGACACTCCCGGCCACCGGATCGTGTCACGAGACACTCCCGGCCCACCAACTGCGTCACGTGCAGTTCAACGCTCCAATGTAGTTATGCCTAACAACATAACCAGGTTAGGACGCGTGCAATGCCTAGTTGCGACACACTGTCAGACGCGGCGCTGGGTTGGTCAGACCAATAGTACTATCCGCTGTCCACGGCTTACGCTAATCAATTGTAGTGGGGATGTAGTTTGTGTGTTAGATAATTCACATCATCACAAGTTGGTGCAATTAACATAGTTTGTACATGCAAGTCACTCCAAACAGTATAACACAGTTTAAAAGTGGTGGGGTGAAACTTACTCCCAAATTGGTGTAATCAACACAGTTTTTAACATGCAAGTCCCTAGAAAATAGTAAAACAATTTAAAAGTGGGAACGTGAAAACTCATCGGATAGTAGCATCACAGGTAGCAATAGGAGTATATGTTAGCTGGTTCGGCTTTAACAGCAATCATGCAAGCAATTACTAATATCAGTCGCTAGGTCGGTAATGCCTATAACTCGTGTCCAAGTGGTTATTTTTCAGTCCATGTTGTACACATAGTATCCTGGTGTGGTGATGGATGTTAGGGTAGGATTAGTTTCACGTTTGGATTTCGGGCACCGGTTCGCATGCCAGCCAAAGTTGGTTGTTTTATGTGTTGGGATAACGGCACTAAGATTTAGACAGTGCCAATACATTGTTATTTAGAAAAAGATTAACTTTTCATTAAGAGTCAGGGTGTTTGGGGAGTCTAGGTTGCCTAAATTTGAGTTTCCATTTTCGCCGTCGGGGATACTCCCGAACGGCGGTGGAACACACCCAGAGTGTCCCTTACATGGAACCTCCCAAAAAACTACCGGTGTTCCAATTTTAGTCCAAATAGGTTTTGGTCCGTTCCCAGTTTCGGCAGGTTCGTTGTCCGGTAAACTGCCGAATTAAGTTAAAAAAGCGTTTTAAATGTCGAAAATCCCATTTAATCTACATAGTTCATAAAATCCTGGAATTTTTTGTAGAACTCAATAAAAATATATAGATTCCAGTAAAATAATTTTGGGAATGTATAAAGCTATTTTAAATTCTCAAATAAATCATTTATAAAACAGTATTCCACCGAATAATTCACTTTGCTTATCATCCGAGGTCCAAAAATTCCAAAATATTCTTGGAACTTCCTTATAAGTCCAGAACTCCCTATAAAAATTTGGGATTTTTCGATTTGGGTTTTTAGTGCGTTTCCGGCTACCGAAAATTCATAAAAACGTGGATTTTTAATCCGAATCAAAACTCAACCAATGGACTCCGAAACTTCCCAGAACCTTTCCCATATGTTCTTTAGTGTTCATGTAAATTTTGGTGATTTATTGACTCTGTTTGGTATTTTTTTCCCGGAATTGTTTTGATAAAACAGTAAAAAATTCACAAAAATCATAGAAAATTCCAAAATTCTACAGACCTTCTTGTCAATAACCAATCACCACACAAATTTCAGCTCAATCCAATACCCACGGACCAAGTTATGGTTTAAACAATATTCTGCCTGTTCTAGATTCGAGTTTCGGGTGATATACCTAGCGATTCCTTCTATTCCAAGTGTTTTTCTTGAGTCCAGAAGTGGGTGTGAGTCATATTCTGTACCTATATACTAAGAACAATCCAACCATGCCATAACCCATGTCAATCAAGCCCCGTTTCATAGTTTGTCGGTTAATAACTTTGTTAATCAATTTCGGTCGATTAAGGGTTGATTAGGATACCAAAAGCTGGATTTTTGTGGTCTTGGCTACCATATAACACCAAGGAATTCATGGGGTGTTCTTATTCAGCCAAGAGACTTGTTTAAACCTTCCAAAATCATGGATTAAAAAGGGTTTTTCGGTTATAAATCATGTTTAACCAAGAAAACATCATCAAAACACTTGAAACTTAAATTTTACCTTTGATTTGGCTGAATGTAGATGATAATCAGCTTTGTTCTTGTTGAATTTGAGCAATTTGTGGTTGAAAATGGAGGAAATAATGAAAAAATAAAGAAAAAACCTTTATATAATAAGGTGGAGTGCCCCTACCCCACCCTTGCTTTGTCGTGCTTTGTCTTTTCGTGTTAAAAGATGATGTTTATATTCGGTGGCACGTTTAGGTTCGTTTTTGGGTCTCAGACGCGTACCCGATTTGCGAAACGGACTCCGTTTCTCGCGTTCTTAGTGTCAAAAGACTCCGTTTTAAAAATTATGCATAACCGTCTCGAAATCGAACCAAGTTACATTTTAATCATAAAAGCCTCGTATTAGGGTAGTTTAAGTGTTTTTAAGCTTGATTGACCATTCCTTGCATGTTTGGTTGTCTTTTGTTGCTATCAAAACGAAGGCGTTTCCCCAACCGGGAAGCTTCCTCGTTTTAGGTGCCTGAGCTTTGATTTGCTTCAAATCCTATGTTATGGTCTATGGCACATACTAAGATTTTTCATGAACTCGGAATCGTAAGTAGCTGTAACACCTCGTAAAATCCCAACCAGTCAAACCCCGCCACGTGTCCTGCTGATCCTCGTGCCGATTACTGACCGAGAGGGACCAAGTGCGATGTCATGTTAATTAATAACCTCTGAAAGTCAAGCATAATCGAATCAATATTAAATCCCAAGAAAAATTAAAATTTTTCTTCTTTGGAGATTGGTTACGTACCGCAAGTCTATGCGGTTACGGTCCGTAACCGGGTTATTGATTTTTGGGCGCTGAAGGTCCTTGCGGACCGTAACCGTAATCCCATACGGTCCGCAAGGGACCTTCAGATGGCAGAATGGATGTCATGTTAATTAATAACCTCTGAACGTCAAGCATAATCGAATCAAGATTAAATCCCAAGAAAAATTAAAATTTTTCTTCTTTGGAGATTGGTTACGTACCGCAAGTCTATGCGGTTACGGTCCGTAACCGGGTTATTGATTTTTGGGCGCTGAAGGTACTTGCGGACCGTAACTGTAATCCCATACGGTCCGCAAGGGACCTTCAGATGGCAGAATTGGGGCAGGGACGTGGCAGCTTGCATGTAAGCTCAACTTTCACGAATTCCCACCATCCCTTTGCTCAAGACACAACCCTAGACACTTGTGATCATCAGTAGTGCATGCCTAACACTTGTATTGATCCTCACAACCCATCTAACTCCATAAATTCAAGCTTGGTCTCCACCTAAAGAACTTGCACATTTTCATAACTCACTCTCCTCATCTCTACAAAGTTCTGGAGCACAAGCAACCTCCAAGCCTGTTCTAATTTCGTGCTAGGACCCTTTGTAAGTGTCATTAATCCTCCTTTGTTCCTTCTATTGTGTTTTCAAGCCAAAAGTCAAGCTTGTCGTAAAAACGGTTTGACTTGCAGCTAAATCTTTATCGGTCCAATCATGATCTGATCTAAACATAGTTACGTGATTGTAATAAGGTAGGTAATAATCCCTCAAATGGGCACCCCCTGATTACCATCTTTGTATGGCCATCTGACGAGTCAAACTAATTCTTAAAAAGTCAAACAGGGTCAGATTTGGGAATAAATTCATAACTGATGATGTGCATGATATAAAATCTGTTTTGTCACTCTAATAACTTGGTAATAATGATAAGAACATGCGGTAACATATTCGGCTCCTCAAATCCAGGTCGGTTTGCAACCGAAAGTCGCAAAGTTTGACTTCAGTTCTAAACCGATTTTTTATCTTTCAAGGCTGATTCTAAGTTGCATTATGATCCTTATATAATGTAATAAAACCCTTTGAGGTCATACTACATGATCATAATCATATTCCGAGTTATGCGCAAGTTTCATCAATGTGCTAAATGTGACTACTTTGCCCTTTTTGCTTAAAATGAGATTTAAACTAAAAATGAACATGCAACTTACCTACTGATATGTTAACTTATTTGGCTTGCATGCATGTTAATAATTTGGTCATGATTTGAGTTTTTCCTAAATATCGCAAATCAAGCTTTTAAAGGACCAAAATGCCATTTTCGGCAAATAAAGTGTTTTAAACATAACTCCTACAATAAAATACTTTACCTACTGATGTTATGATATATTTAGAATTATTTGGGATATTAAATCAGTTTATAAACTTAGTTTATGAAAAGGTGCTTGCATGGTATAGATAAATGACGATGATGCCCTTACGGTGCATAAAATGAGTTTTAAAGACATCTTCATAACCAAACCTTTTACAGACTGACTTTATATAATAAATAAAATATTTTGGTTATGTAAACCTGACCAAAACTATAATTTTCCTTAAACATCGATGAAATCGTCATTTAGCGACTTTATCGCCTTTTCGACGCATAGTATGGGTTAAAACCATATCTAAGCATCAAGACTTATTACCTACTGACCTATTTCTAATATTTTTACAGTAGGTACAAGTTATAAACTCAGATTCCCAAATAAGTCTTCAAATCTATGTGTGAAACGACCAAAATACCTTTTCGGGGCATAGTTTGGTCTTTAAATACAAACCACACATATATTTGATATCCTACTGATATAAAATCATAAATTAACTATTTTTTCTGAATGATTATGACCATGACATCATAATTATGCAAACCTCTTTTATAAGTCGTAAAATGACCAAATTACCCTTTTGGAACTTAATTTGATTTTAAAACTACAACGGGCATACATGTTAGTAGCTTACTGATATTATGACATGTTTTAAGTATAATGACACATGAAACTTGTATATGACTCATCCGGTTACCCGGTATCGCTTATATGCAAACGGTTAAGCTTACGTGACTTGTTTACGAAAATTCACCGAAACGGGTCTAACCTTATCATTTTTATATCAAAATCCAGAATGTTATATGTTTACCAAAAATATACAAGTTCTAGTACTTGTCAGGTTTAAACAACATTCTTTCCGGTCATCGCTTAATCTAGCGTATCGTTCCGTTACGTATCCTTTTGGCTAACTAGTTCGAGTCAGCGACTCATCCTAAACCCGTTAGCATTCTAATTGGTTATTAATACCATCAATCCATACTAGAAGCCTCCAAGTAGATCGATACTTTGCATTTGTCTTCTTGATTAACGGCTGAGTTACTATTCGTTAGAAGAACTAGCTCAGGTAAATACTTTACCTTATTTTCCCTATACGGGCTTGGGATACGGTATTATATTACCGCTTGGTCGGGTATGGTATCATGTTTATCGGATTGTGATTTACTAAATCTTATAATCCTTTTTATTTTGTATTGTCTGATAACTTAAACATTGGGAGTTAACTCGACCGTATCCTGGATATCCTTGGCTCATTTAAATTACTAATGGCCACGACCTAAGCGCGGGGTGTAGGCATACACCTGACAGACGCTAATGCTAAACAAATTATTTTTATTATACTCCCCCGTGGGTTTTATTAAGTGGTGTGTCGGTTAATCAGGTTATTCGGTTTCTGCACCGGACCCATATGTATTGACAGACCTGTAAAACTGTAAACAAGATCATTTTGAATTGTCCCAGGTTATAAAAGATTTTTGTGCTCAATGCACCTAAACAAATTTTAAATGTTTTCAAATGAGTCGGTTAAATGTATTTACCAGTGAAAACTGACGTATTTTCCAAAAAGGCTAAGTGACAGGTTTCGGCACGGAATAGGCTAGGAGCTGCTCGGTAACAATGTAGGGAATTTTGCAAGTTCTTAGTCAAGCCTAAAGTCTGTCAAAGGATATCATTTTCGTACTTTCGATCCGTCTGTGGAGCTAATATTGCAAACCTTATATTTACTTTTTAAGACTTTCAAACTCTATGGTATGTAATAATATTTAATATTCAAGACTTCTGCTGTGCTGTATATGTTTGACCGTGCTGATACCAATCTTACGTCACAATACTCCCCACCCGGGCCCACCGGGATTGTGTTGGAAATACGGGGTGTGACAGGTTGGTATCAGAGCCAACGTTCGAGCGAATTAAACACTAGCCTTTTTTGTGTTTAACCTCGAGTATACACAATAGTACATTCCTTAAGCTCCGAGTCTAGACATCAATTTAGGATTCTCCAACCCTTATTAACGTCTTTATTTATTTATTATTTCGTTTTGCTTTGTTTTCTAATTTGTTTTGGAGCAGGAAAAATGCCGCCAAGATGCCGTGGTAGCATTAGGAGAGGCAGAGGCTCAACAAGAGGAGGAGCATCTGGGCAAGGACCATCCCGTGTACCGAGCCCAAACCCATACGAAGGATCAGTAGATTCTTCATCATAATGGCGACCGTTTGGGTACCCGCTTCCACGCGAGTACTCTCCCCCACATTCAGCTCCCAAGACTCACACTACTCTTTCCATTCGTACCATTCGCATCACTCCCATCACTCCAACCCTCACCAAGAAGCCTCCAACCCAAATAGCTACGCGCGTTCACCGTCTATAACGCCGCCGACTGACTCACCCACCCACATGGAGGAAGATCCAGAGATGCCACCCTTGGGATCGCGCACTATCCAATTGAACTGTCAAGTGGTCCCCCTTCTCGAATGGGATCACCATTTGAAGGCCCCGATGAAAGGGATTTGAGAAGGAGCCAATAGAAGTTTTACTATACCCCTTCTCCTCATTCTTCTAAGCCACCATCACCTCCCCAAGAAGCTATACAAATGGAAGCGGAGGAACAACAACAAACACCTCCAAGAAGGAAGCGTGGAGCCCGTATGTCGGTGCGTGCCAGACAATGGACGGGTTCACAACCACCTATGTCCCAAACTTTCCCTGTTATCCCTGAGGACCCACAAATGGGTGGACCCTCAAACACGTCACCAGTAGCGGGTTGCCACCTCTACCACCAGCCATTGAACCTACTGTTCAGCTATCACTGCCGGAACCAGGAAACCTGATTCCTTCCTATCCAAATACATCTGGGTACCACCATACACCTACACCTACACCTTTACACTATGACTATTTGGCGCGTCTGTTGATCCATATTTGGAAGCAGCCACATATAATGCTTATAACCCAACACCTTTTCTCCCATACTCGGCTACGACATATCCTGGCTATGGATACCAATACCCTTCTGCATCCAGTATCAACCGCAATCGCAACCCCCGCCACAGGAAACACCTCAATCACGCCACAACTAGAGGCCATAAATCAGGCCTTAGAAAGAGTGGAACAAATGAAGTGCCAAACGGAGAAAAAGGAGAAGAAAACCTTCAAGGCCTTCAAGAAGTTGAAAAAAATATGGAAGGGAAAGAAAGATGAGTAGGGATTGAGCTATTACTATTTCTATTTTAGTCCCTGCGTGGACAAGTATTTCTATTTTAGTCCCTGCGTGGACAAGTATTTCGTTTCCGTCCCTGCGTGGACTAGTTATTTCGTTAGGCCCCTGCGAGGACCAATTAATCTTAATTTTGATTAAAAGACCTGTTTAAGGCCCTAATGTAATCCCTTATTTATTTTAATGAGAAAGGATTAAAAAAAAATATATTATTGTATATAAATATATATATATATGTATTAGAATATCCTTTATTCAAGCGATCATCGCGACTTTACTCGAAATTTTTATTGATCCGCTAAAATTCCGAAAGATCTTCTTAATGGTTTCCACAGCCAAATGGCAATAGACCATAATAAAATGGCAAACTATGATAAGTTAAGGATTGATAACCTTCTATCATGATAGCTGAGGAAGATATCCCTTCTATCCAGAGGCAGTGAACTATGTTCCACCTCAAAGCCTAATGGTTAACAAAATCATAGTGTAATCAAGAATGATAAACACTTTCCATTATCACTCAAGGATGAATGGCTTATGAACCATACCTAATCATCCAATAAAGTCAAGGACATCGTAACCTTTAAGGTTCCCTGTCCAAGGTAGTGAGCTACGCTCCAAACCTTATTAAAATGATATAAATACAACCTAGGCTTATTATAAAACCATTTTAAGACAATTAATCCTAGTCAACATCTAAGTGATGATGACTCTCCTGGCAGTGTGACTTGAGGAACCACACTAGTTATCGAGGTAGTTGGGCTACACCCAAACCTCATCGATCGTAAGTGATCAATCTTATATAACCTTGTCAGATATGCAATGGCAATAAGAAAATTCAAACATCCGTTAGTGATGAAATGCCTTAAGCCATAAATCCCATGTCCAATACCATTCATGATTCTTTGAAAAGTCTAAGCCTTTTGTGCCAAGTTTATTATGAAACATCTACTTTAATGTACTTAAATGGTTAAGAATACCATGATACACTACGAGTCATCAATTGCAATGATCAACTAATGGACTTTTAAACTGTGTAGTACTAAGATCTACAAGATGGCTGACTCTGGAGGAGCCAATAGTCACCTCGAGAATGATGATCATGCTAATTTTAACATAAACGACGATGCCTTCCAAACTCGCATTGATGAGGCTGTAAGCAAGGCCATGAACAAAGCCCTGGAGAAGCTAAAAGATACCAGCTCTACTAACTCCAGAACCGCATCTACTCCATCGATCCTCAGCTAAGAGGAGTAGCTCTGTTCAATCTTCAAATAAGAGGAGTGAATCTAGGAGGACGAATGACCAAGGGTCACACGAGCATAGAGAAAGGGACCGTCCTATCAGTGATGGTTACACCTACAAATACTTTGTCTCCTGCAAGCGACGAGACTTTAACGGTGAAAAAGTTGCGGTGGAATGCCTTAGGTGGTTGGATGAAATGGAAACCACAGTGGATATTAGTGGTTGTGCTAGGAATGATGGAGTGAAGTTTGTGTCTCAATCTTTCAAGGGCGATGCCCTGATATGATGGAAGGCAATGGTGTAGTCTACAGGGAAGGTAGCCTTGTATAATTTGGGATGGAAAAGGTTTGTTGATTTGATCAAGGAGACATACTGCCCTCCCCACGAGGTGGAGAAGATAGAGTCCGATTTCTTGACTCTCTCCATGAAAAATCTCGATTGCCGCAAGTTTGTTACTGATTACAACTCCCTGTGAGGTTAGTTCCCTACCTGATCACCCAGAGCTAAAGCGCATTGCGCGTTTCATTAATAGCCTTGCTCCAAAAATTAAGGGGATGGTCAAGGATTCTAAGCCAAGCACTTACCGGTCTGCTGTGGACACTGTCCCTTACTCAGGATAATGTGGCAGAGACCAGTTAAGAATGATGCTGAGGGGAAAAGGAAAAGGGAGGATGACAACTCTCACAAGTTTGACAGGAAGAAGCTGAGGTCTGGGTTCAAAGGGAACCAAGGTCGGTCCAACGATAGGCCCGCATGCAAGATTTGTAAGAAGAGACATGGGGTCAATGTCGATTTGATCCACAGGCTAAGCCTTGAGGAATTTGTAAGAAAATGGGGCATAAGACCTTGGAATGCAAGGATCTAAAGGACGCATCTTGCTATGGATGTGGTGAAAAGGGCCACATAAAGACCAACTGCCCTAAGGCCACCAAGGATGGTGCCAAGAATGGAGGGGCAAACAAAGGAAATGCCCGAGCTTTCCAGATGACTGCTAGGGAGGCCGTCAAAGACAATAATGTCATCACAGGAACTTTTCTCATTAATGACATTTTTGCTAGAGTTTTGTTCGATTTTGGAGCTGATAAGTCTTTCGTAAGTCAGAAGTTTAGTGAATTGTTGAATTTGCCCATAAGAACCTTAGACGTAACCTATGAAGTAGAACTTGCCGATGGAACCTTAGAATTCGCTTCTAACATTCTTGATGGATGTTCCATATCCATAAAGAATCAAACTATTCCAGTCTCTCTTTTGCCAATGAAGTTAGCAAGATTCGATGTAGTCTTAGGTATGGATTGGTTATCCCATAACCCAGCCCGCATCGCGTGCAATAAGAAACTCACCGAAATCGTATCCCCGTCCGGTGAAACCCTTACCATATTAGGAGATCATCATCATGGGTTACCCGAAAAGATGTCTCTTCTGAAAGCCTCAAGGTGTCTGAAGAAAGGCTGTATCATCTACATGGCACAAGTAACCATTGACGAACCCAAACCAAAGAAAGAAGACTTAAAATTATCTCAGAATATGTAGATGTATTTCCTGAGGATTGCCTGGTTTACCCCCGATAGGCAAGTGGAGTTTAGGATTGATATCCTGCCTGGAGCTGCACCAATTGCGAAGGCTCCTTACCGATTAGCACCTTCAGAGATGAAGGAACTAAGAACCCAACTGGATGAGCTTTTGGAAAAGGACTTCATACAGCCTAGCTCATCGCCTTGGCGAGCTCCAATATTGTTCGTGAAGAAGAAAGATGGTTCAATGCATCTGTGCATTGATTATCGTAAGTTAAACAAGGTAACAATTAAGAACCGTTACCCTTTACCCAGGATTGATGACTTATTTGACCAGTTGCAAGGAGCTAGTTACTTTTCAAAGATCGATTTAAGGTTTGGATACCACCAGCTGAAAGTCAGAAGTGAAGACGTCCCGAAAACCGCTTTTAGGACCAGATTGGTCATTATGAGTTCTTAGTGATGCCTTTTGGACTCACTAATGCACCAACAGCATTCATGGATCTTATGAATAGAGTCTGCAAACCATACTTAGATAAGTTTGTCATTGTTTCATAGATGACATCCTTATCTATTCTCGTAATCAAGCAGATCACGAGAAACATCTAAGGTGTATTTTAGAACTTCTAAGACAGGAAAAGCTTTATGCAAAATTCTCTAAGTGTGAGTTTTGGCTTAGAGAAATCCAGTTATTAGGTCATGTGGTGAGCGAACGTGGTATTCAAGTTGACCAGCTAAGATTGAAACTATCATGAATTGGGAAGCACCCAAGACTCCTTCTGAAATATGTAGTTTCCTAGGATTGTCCGGTTATTACAGAAGATTCATCGAGAACTTTTCAAGAATAGCCACTCCTTTAACTACCTTGACCCGTAAGAATGTCAAGTTTAATTGGGGTCCCAAGCAACAAGAATCCTTCGAGAATCTTAAACATAAGTTGAGCAATGCTCCTGTATTACTCTACCTGAAGGTACTGAAGAATTTGTCGTCTACTGCGATGCTTCGCACACTGGCATGGGCTGTGTGCTTAGCAAAGGGGCAAGGTGATCGCCTACACATCGCGACAATTAAAAGTGCATGAAAGAAAACACTACTCACGACTTGGAACTGGGTGCGTAGTGTTTGCACTAAAATTATGGAGGCATTACTTATATGGAACGAAGTGTATTATATACACTGACCACAAGAGCCTCAAACACTTGTTCAATCAAAAGGATTTGAGCATGAGACAACGCCATTGGATGGAGACGTTAAAGGATTATGACTGCGAAATACAATATCACCTTGGCAAGGCAAACTAGTTGCCGATGCACTTAGTTGAAAGGAGAGGGTTATACCAATTAGGATCAACGCCAAAAGTATTGAGCTCAAAAATAGTTTGAATGAGAAACTACTTGATGCACAAAAGCAAGCTATGTTGGAAGCGAACCTCCCTAGGGAAGGGCTAGGTAAAACTATTGATCAATTAACTCCTGGTAACGATGAATTCTTAGATTCAATGGGAGAATCTGGGTTCCGATCCATGGAGGACTCAGAGATATAATCCTCCAGGAAGCACATAACTCCAAATATTCGATTCATCCTGGAAGTGACAAAATGTATCAGGTCTAAAACTGAATTATTGGTGGATGGGTATGAAGAAATCCATCGCCAATCATGTAGCGAAGTGCTTGACGTGTTAGCAAGTCAAGGCAGAACATCAGAAGCCGTCAGGACTTCTACAACAACTAGAAATACCCACATGGAAGTGGAGATGGTAACTATGGATTTCATGTCACACCCCGACCCGCAGCGGAAAAGGTGATCGGGGCATGATTGGGTTATCATCAAAGCTCATGACATTTATTTTAACGTTTCATATTCATTAATACAATTTAATGGAAATTTACAATCATAATTACATCAATGACCTAAACATCAATCTAAGCTTCTTTGTTTTCTTCTAAGGCATTTCCTATGTTTTCCTTGCTTCATCCTGTTCACCTGTATCATGTGTAAAAGGGTTTTTGGATCAACAAAAAGTTGGCGAGTGAATCCTATGGAAAACATTTAAACAGGTTTATTTAATTGATTATGAAATAAAGTGCACAACCACACATGAGTAAAAATAGATGTAAACTTATTCATAAATCAATTTAATATTAAACAAAACACACATGAACAATAATGGATCGTTTAGAGGCACGCATTGCTCAACTCGTCTCTCACGAGGAACTGATGGGCCTAATGAATGAATTGCATAAACATGATAATATGAAAGACATAACTACAAGCAATATAAACTCAATAATACACACATGAACAATAATGGATTGGTTTTGAGGCACGCGTTGCTCAACTCGTCTACCACGAGGAACTGATGGGCTTAATAAATGAATTTCATATAAGTTGACAAAGTGAAATACATAATCACAACAATATAAACAATCTAAGTTTAGATCACGATATGGTATGGCACAAGTTTAAATAAACGAGTTAATTATTTTGTGACACATGACACACCCCAAAACGTGTAATTAAAAAGGGGAAGTTGTAAGATTCACTCACAGTGGGTGCGTTCGGTTGATGATGTTGAATGCACGCGAAGTGGTTTTAACCACGAGTGAAATTAACCTAGATAATGGCATAATGTTTCGGTAAGTAAACGGATTTTATTAATCCATTTTAGTAGGATTGTTGGGTGTATTTTTGTGAGTTTAAGGCTATTTTCTAACCTTAAAAATGTTATTTTTAAGTATTTTTAATTGATTTTTAATTAAAATAAATAAATAAAAATAATAAAAAAGTTGACTTTTTTTACCGTTGACCGTTGACCGTTGATTGTTTGACCGGTTCGTATGCGTGTAAGTGTGCGCTGAGTGAGGCTCGAACCCGAGACCTCCCGCACGCGTGCACGCAGCTCTACCAACTGAGCTACGTGTCTAACCCGAAATATTTCTGTTTTTAATTATATTTATATATTAATTAGATTAATCAGAAAATCCTTTATTTTTTTTTAAAAACGATTTTAATCCAAGACTCGGTGCGCTCCACAGGTCTCGAACCCGGGACCTGTGGTTTATGCTAACACACAGTCCATCGCTGGACTGTGTGTCAAACTTGTTAACTAAACTAATTTTTATTATACTTAAATACAAACTAAGTATTTTCATTTCTGACTCAAATAAAAAGTTTAATAATTATCCGGGCCGGTGCGGTAGCCCGGACTCGAACTCGTGTCCTGTGATTTAAACATACACACAGTCCACCGCTGGACTGTGTGTCTATCTTGGTTATTATTCCGGTTATTATTATACTTAACATATACAGCGGTGACTCCGGTTCGGTTAACCAAAAAAAACATTTTTATTAAGGCAGCATGCGTGGGACAAGATTCGAACTCGAGACGTTTACGTGTTTATTGTGCACACAGTCCACCGCTGGACTGTGTGTCTAACCCGAGTTATAACTTGATTTTAATTATACTTATCTGTTACATAAACTTCGTCTTCTTCGTCAGTTTTAACCAGAATCGGAAGTCCGACTGGTTCGATGATTAAATCATGTTCGTTAGTGTCTGATGGTTAATTACATGCGAGATTAAATAAAAAGAATGAAGGATTAAGCGTAAGGTATACCGACTGGACTCCTCTGTTTCTCCGGCGAAACTCCGGTGACAGCAAACACTTCCAGCGACGTGTGTCTTGCAGCAGAGAGTCTTCAGAAAGCTTGAAAAGGATGTGTGTGACTTCGGTTTAAGCTTAGGGGGTTTAGTAAGGCTTAGAAGTGAAGGGTTCGGTTTTCCGGCGAGGTACAGAAGTTTTCCGGCGAATGGATTTACGTCGGGTAAAGGTGGGGTTTTGAGCGAAAAAGCTAGCAGAGGTTCGAGGGGGTATTTATAAGGCAGGTTATCGATGAACTTGGTCCAATTTCCGACTTGATTCAAAGTCATTACGTTTTCCGGCGGTTATAGTTTGTGTCGCGGACTTAGGTCTCGGTTATAACCGATGATGAGTTTAAAGTTTAAGAATAAAAGAAACCGTCCAATCTCGCGAGATCGCCGGGATTTCCGACGACTGCATTTGGGCGCCGGTTTTTGAATTCGGAAAATCATGTTATGAATTAATTGTCTTCATTAATTCACAAGAAACACTAGTGGCGCAGTGGTTGAGTGTGTGTGCGCTAAGTATGCTGAACCGGTTGACTGACCCGGGTTCGAAACCCGGCAGTGCCATATTATTTTTATTTTCTTATTTTTAACAGTTTTTCAAAAACTAATTATATATTCCCATATAATAATTAATTATGTATCGTTTAAAATTATTTTGGGCATTAAATTCGCAACGAAATTTTTAACTGATTGTTCGGTTAATAAACGGAGCGGGTTTGGTAAATCCGTTTTTTACGGATGTTACATTTCATTACCAAGTTACCCAAGACGAAGAGTGGAAATGACACAATATGGGTAATTGTCGATAGACTGACTAAGTCAGCACATTTCTTGCCCATAAAAGAGAAGCATAGCTCTGACAAGTTAGCCAAGCTTTACATGGACAAAATCGTGTCACTACACTGTGTGCCGGTATCTATTGTATCCGATAGAGATACAAGATACACTTCTCACTTCTGGAAGAGTTTCCAGCAATCCTTAGGCACCCGATTAAACTTCAGTACGGCTTACCATCCTCAGACCGATGGTCAGAGTGAGCGTACCATCCAGACGCTGGAAGACATGCTTCACGCTTGTGTGATCAATTTAAGTGGAAGTTGGGATGAACACTTGCCTCTAATCGAGTTCTCCTATAACAACAGTTATCATACGAGCATCAAGGCTGCTCCTTTTGAAGCCTTGTATGGAAGAAAATGTCGGACGCCTATTTGTTGGGCGGAAGTTACGGAGGCCCAACTAACAGGACCTGAGATAGTCCTGGAGACGACAGATAAGATTGGGCTAATCCTTGAACGTCTCAAAGCTGCCCGAGATAGGAAGAAGAGCTACGCAGATAAGAGGCGTAAACCACTTCAATTCCAAGTAGGAGACACGGTGTTGTTGAAGGTATCACCTTGGAAAGGTGTGATGCACTTCGGGAAGAAGGGCAAGCTAAGCCCTAGGTACATAGGACCATTCGAGATCGTCGAACGTATTGGGTCGGTAGCTTACAAGCTAAAATTACCTGAGGAGTTAAGTGGAATTCACAATGTGTTCCACATTTGCAATTTAAAGAAATGTCTAGCCGATGCATCGCTAGCAATGTCTCAGACATCCAGATCGATGAAAACCTGAGGTTCATTGAGAAAACCGATTGCAATCGAAGATTGACAGGTCAAGAAGCTCCGAAGAAAGAAAATACCTATTGTAAAGGTCAAGTGGGATGCTCGTAGAGGCCCCGAGTATACATGGGAAGTCGAATCCCACATGCGTCAAAAGTACCCTCATCTTTTTGAATAAAATCTCGAGGTCGAGATTTCTTTTAAGGGGGTGAGGATGTAACACCTCGTAAAATCCCAACCAGTCAAACCCCGCCACGTGTCCCGCTAATCCTCGTGCCGATTACTGACCGAGAGGGACCAAGTGCAACGTCATGTTAATTAATAACCTCTGAACGTCAAGCATAATCGAATCAAGATTAAATCCCAAGAAAAATTAAATTTTTTCTTCTTTGGAAATTGGTTACGGACCGCAAGTCTATGCGGATACGTCTGTAACCGGGTTATTAATTTTTGGGCACTGAAGGTCCTTGCAGACCGCAACCGTAATCCTATACGGTCCGCAAGGGACCTGCAGATGGCAGAATTGGGGTAGGGACGTGGCAGCTTGCATGTAAGCTCAATTTTCGTGAATTCCCACCATCCCTCTGCTCAAGACACGACCCTAGACATTTGTGATCATCAGTAGTGCATGCCTAACACCTGTATTGGTCCTCGCAACCCATCTAACTCCATAAATTCAAGCTTGATCTCCACCTAAAGAACTTGCACATTTTCATAACTCACTCTCCTCATCTCTGCAAAGTTCTGGAGCTCAAGCAACCTCCAAGCCTGTTCTAATTTCGTGCTAGGACCCTTTGTAAGTGTCCTTAATCCTCCTTTGTTCCTTCTATTGTGTTTTCAAGCCAAAAGTCAAGCTTGTCGTAAAAAGGGTTTGACTTGCGTTTAAATCTTTATCGGTCCAATCATGATCTGATCTAAACATAGTTACGTGATTGAAATAAGGTAGGTAATAATCCCTCAAATGGGCACCCCCTGATTACCATGTTTGTATGGCCATCTGACGAGTCAAACTAATTCTTAAAAAGTCAAACTGGGTCAGATTTGAGAATAAATTCATAACTGATGATGTGCATGATATAAAATCTGTTTTGTCACTCTAATAACTTGGTAATAATAATAAGAACATGCGGTAACATGTTCGGCTCCTCAAATCCAGGTCGGTTTGCAACCGAAAGTCGCAAAGTTTGACTTCTTCTTTGACTTTCAGTTCTTAACCGATTTTGTATCTTTCAAGGCCGATTCTAAGTTGCATTATGATCCTTATATAATGTAGTGAAACTCTCTGAGGTCATACTACATGATCATAATCATATTCCGAGTTATGCGCAAGTTTCATCAATGTGCTAAATGTGACTACTTTGACCATTTTGTTTAAAATGAGATTTAAACTAAAAATGAACATGAAACAAGTTACCTACTGATATGTTAACTTGTTTAGCTTGCATGCATGTCAATAAATTGGTCATGATTTGAAATTTTCCTAAATATCGCAAATCAAGCTTTTAAAGGACCAAAATGTCCTTTTCGGCAAATAAAGTGTTTTAAACATAACTCCTACAATAAAATACTTTACCTACTAATGTTATGATATATTTAGAATTATTTGGGATATTAAATCAGTTTATAAACTTAGTTTATGAAAAGGTGCTTGCATGGTATAGATAAATGACGATGATGCCCTTACGGTGCATAAAATGAGTTTTAAAGACATCTTCATAACTAAACCTTTTACAGACTGACTTTATATAATAAATAAAATATTTTGGTTATGTAAACCTGACCAAAACTATAATTTTCCTTAAACATCGATGAAATCGTCATTTAGCGACTTTATCGCCTTTTCGACGCATAGTATGGGTTAAAACCATATCTAAGCATCAAGACTTATTACCTACTGACCTATTTCTAATATTTTTATAGTAGGTACAAATTATAAACTCAGATTCCCAAATAAGTCTTCAAATCTATGTGTGAAATGACCAAAATACCCTTTCGGGGCATAGTTTGGTCTTTAAATACAAACCACACATATATTTGATATCCTACTGATATAAAATCATAAATTAACTATTTTTTCTGAATGATTATGACCATGATATCATAATTATGCAAACCTCTTTTATAAGTCGTAAAATGACCAAATTACCCTTTTGGAACTTAATTTGATTTTAAAACTACAACGGGCATACATGTTAGTATCTTACTGATATTATGACATGTTTTAAGTATAATGATACATGAAACTTGTATATGACTCATCCGGTTACTCGGTATCGCTTATATGCAAACGGTTAAGCCTACGTGACTTGTTTACGAAAATTCACCGAAACGGGTCTAACCTTATCATTTTTATATCAAAATCCAGAATGTTATATGTTTACCAAAAATATACAAGTTGTCAGGTTTAAACAACATTCTTCCGGTCATCGCTTAATCTAGCGTATCGTTCCGTTACGTATCCTTTTGGCTAACTAGTTCGAGTTAGCGACTCATCCTAAACCCGTTAGCATTCTAATTGGTTATTAATACCATCAATCCAGACTAGAAGCCTCCCAGTAGATCGATACTTTGCATTTGTCTTCTTGATTAACGGCTGAGTTACTATTCGTTAGAAGGACTAGCTCAGGTAAATACTTTACCTTATTTTCCCTATACGGGCTTGGGATACGGTATTATATTACCGCTTGGTCGGGTATGGTATTGTAACGTTTGTCAAAAACGGGTTTTCCAAACCCGCTCCGTTTGTAATCGAATATCAAGTTATAAATGTTTCGTTGCGTATTTATGTCCATTTTAATTTTTAATGATGCATAATTAATAAACAAACTAGAATATAAAAGTTATAATTGATAAAAAGTAAAAATAAAATAATTAAAAAGAAAATTAGGCTGCCGGGACTCGAACCCGGGTCAGCCGGGTTTAAGTTCAAAGACTTATCACACACACATTAACCACTCCGCCACTGGTTGTTTTCTGTAAATTCTAGGAAACAATTAAATTTTATAGTCAATCGTAAACCACTCTGGTTACGCCAACTGTAACTGAAATCAGTCACCAAACGTCCAAAAACGTTTGATTGTTCGCGGTTTACTGAGTGTAACCGATACACCGAAACCTTCAATCAATTTAGCTTTGAATGGACTTGAATTCATGTGGGATCGGTTTTAACAACTGAAAAGTCTGCAATTCCTAAATTACTTCAATCATTGTCCTCTCTCGCGACTCAAACACATTCTGCAAACCTTCAATTGCATTTTCGCACAACTTTCAGTTCGCCGGATAAGCTATTTGAACTCGCCAGACTTTCGCCGGAAAACCGTGTTTTCCATCAAATCAGTAAGTCTCTCAATTCTTTCATTGCCTATCAGTTGTTAAGCTATTGCTAATTCAAACCCTTCAATCGGAATCAATTTCAGACGTCAATATCGGATAATTTCTTCTCGCTGGAAAACTTCTTAAAATTCTCATCTTCCGCTGTAAAACGGTATAGACATTCAAACCTTCTGATAACTCTTGTTTAATACTTCAATTCCTCGCTTAGCTAATCAAAACTGTTAATTTATTCGCTCAGTCGAAATCCGTAAAACAAAGCCGACGCCTTGCCGGAATTCTGGGATAAATCGTTCTCCGGTATGTTTACTTCCATCACCGACTCTGCCATTTCATTTTAGTCTTATGAATGTTTGTCAATCAAATTAAACAAGAAACAATAGAGTAATCGTAAACTGTAATTCGGTAACGAAGAAGACGAAGTAGGATGATTATAAGTTTAATAAAATCTGAATATTATCTCAGGTTAGACACACAGTCCAGCGGTGGACTGTGTGCACAAACATATCACACGTCGCGAGTTTGATCCTTGACACACGTATACTCTGTAATAAAAATGTTTTATTTTTCTAACTGAATCGGATTAACTCACGGTAGATGTTAAGTATAATAAAAATCCGTATATTAACCAAGTTAGACACACAGTCCAGCGGTGGACTGTGTGTAACGATAAATCACAGGTCCCGGGTTCGAGACATGTTGACGGCACCGGTTCGATGATTTAAAACACTTTTTGAAAATAAAGGAATTTTGAATAAACTGAATTAGTATATAAATATAATTAAAACAAATTATTCGGTTAGACACGTAGCTTAGTTGGTAGAGCTGCATGCACGCGTATGGAGGTCTCGGGTTCGAGTCCTGCCCGCGCATACATACACACAATAAAACCGTCAAACAGTCAACGCTTATGGTCAAACGGTCAACGTCACGCAAAAGTCAACATATTTTATATTTTTATTATTTAATTTAATTTAAAAATCAATTAAAAATACTTAAAAACAATGTTTTAAAGATAGGAAATAGCCTTAAACTCACAAAAATATATCTAAAAATCATATAAAATTATTAATAAAATCCACTCATTACTATATCTTCCGTATTATTAGGTAGTTAATCCTCGTTGTTCAATTCTTCCAACTCGTGCGCATCTCATCATCTCCAACCGAACGCACCCAATGTGAGTGAATCTCTACAAATTCCCCGTTTTAATCACGTTTTTTGGGTGTATCATGTTTTTACCATTTATTATATTTAAATCATTGTGCATACATCATGTCATGAACAAATGTGTATTCAGCTTGTATCAACTGTTGTGGTTATGTTTAGATTAATTTATTATTTTCAGTACATGCAATTTCATAGGCCGCCGCTCCCCATTACATTATGAGCGTGAACCTGGCGTTGCCAACATACGATCGACTACCGTTTGATTGAGCCTTGATCGCACAGACATTTATCATTTTCAGTACATACATTTATCATAGGCCGTCCGTTCCCCATTACATTATGAGCGTGAACGTGACGTTGCCAACATATACAGTTTCATTTCATGTTTATATATTCATGCAAGTTCATGTGTTATTGTATGTTATTGTTTGTGGATTGTTATTGCTATTGTTTGATTATTTACATTTGCTCACATATGACTATTGCACAATTTTTCCTTGATAAAAATAACAAGAAATCAATAATAAATGTTTTAACTAACAAGGTTCACTCGCCAACTTATGATGACCCAAAAACCCCCATTTTTACACATGATACAGGTGAACCAGCTGCAGCAAGAAACACATAGGATTGGCTTAGAAGAATAAACTGGTTTAGAGCTTGGATTGTTTAGTTGGTTATTTTTCTTTGTATTTGCATGGACATGTTTGGATTATTGAGAATGTAATTTTGACTTAATAAATATGAAACATATTAGTAAATATCATGAGCTTTGGTGATAACCCAATTATGCCCCGACTCTTATTCCGCTGCGGGTCGGGGTGTGACAGATTGGTATCAGAGCCATGACTATAGGGATATAGGATAGGTTATTAGACCCTTAGAGCCTATACTATAGTTGATTAGAAATTTTTAAGATTTTTGTGTGTTACATGCTAAATTTCATGATGTTTATATGTTTTATGTTAAATGTTACATTCAATGTTATGCAAGCATGTTCATAAGTATATATTATCATATAATGCCTATCATGAATCATATTCTCATAACATATCATATCCATGAAAGCACACATCACATCATTTTCATGATTGTTTTTACAATGATTTTTGTATTTTCAAATCTCATCAAAGTGAGTTCTCATGACGGGCATGTAGTAACTGGAAGGGTACAAGTACCGGTAGTCGGAACGTCCTGTCTAGGCTTGGCATTCTATAAATCCAAAATAAAGGACCAGTTTGCCTACCTGGGGACTAACGATGAGAGTACGAAGTACCTATTAGGCCATAGCATGCTATACCAAACGTCGTGTGAGCTAACCCCACTTTGAGTTGTCATTGTGTCTACACCTGGACACATTCCGACCATACATCTCGTAAACATATTTTGTGGTTTTCATTCGGGTCATGCGAGTGTTAAATCGCCAATACTAATGTGAATCCTACCAAGCCAATAGTCATGGGGGCCCACATGACTATACAGGTGAAGGTATGGGGGACATTTGAGGCCCAACATGAGAAAACCCAAGACATCCTATGGATGTAGTTGCATTATTGATATTTATGTTATTTTCATTTTCTTTAAGATACATGACACCTAAAAAGACTCCATAAACTCACAATCTTCTTATGTATGTTCCTGTAGATGTCGGCTAGACAACAACGAGGGGTAGAAGATCAGGAAGGTCACACGAACGCTTGGCCACTCAAATCGCAAAACAAATGGCCGCGGTGCTTCCTGACATTGTGGTTCAAGTACAACAAGCTCTCGCTACAAATCCCACCAATCCTCCCCAGCAAGAAGACCAGAACATCGGCAACCCTCCTACCAAAAAGGCTCATATAAACATTTCAAGTCTTGCGATCCTCCGAAATTTGAAGGGACCGAAGGTGTCACTGCTCTCCTCCACTGGTTTGAGGAAATGGAAAACACCTTCCTCAACTGCGATTGTCCCGAGGATCGCAAGGTACGATACGCAACCGGGAGACTATTTGGGGTAGCTCTTACCTGGTGGAATACTGAAAAGGGTAAGAGGGGAATCGAAGATGCTATGGCCTTAACGTGGGAGGAGTTAAGGGAAATCATGATGAGGCGATTATGTCCTAGAATTGAGATTAAAAAGTTAGAGGACGAATTTCATTCTTTGAATCAAAAGGAGGGAGATCATACTTCCTACAATAAGAGGTTCTTAGAGTTGATCCAAATGGTCCCTAACTTGTTCACCCCGGTTTACCGCTTAATCGAGCATTATATTCGAGGTCTTCCCTTGAAAATTCAAGATTCAGTTCTCAGCACTTCGCCAGCAACACTTGAAGCTGCTATGGAACTAGCTACTGAACTGACCGAGAATCGAATTCGCAACGGTAAGTTTAAAGAAGAGAAAAAGAAAGCCCCCGTTGAGAGCCAAACTTCAAACCATTCCACCTCCTCCTCTAAGTTTGCTAACAAGAGGAAACGTAACACCAGAAACTTCGCTGTCACACAAACCAATTTCCCTATCCCTGCTGCACCCATTACCCAAGTTGCCCCCTCACCTGCACCATACAAAAGGCCATACTCTGGCCCATTACCAAAATGCAACCGTTGCCAATACCACCACTTTCCTGATCATCCCTGCCAACATTGCACCGGCTGTGGTCGCGCAGGTCATACTGTTCAAACCTGTCGCATACCTCAGCGAACGAACCGCCACCAGCCTTCAACCCAAACCCACCAACAAATAATGGGTCAAGCCCAACAACCCCTACTATTACTACCTACCCAACATTTAGCCCAATCATACTACCAACCCAACTATCCCATGGTACAACCTATGCGGGCTTGCTACAATTGTGGAGACCCAAGCCACTTTAGAAACACTTGTCCAAGGTTGGTGAACATTATTCATGCTCAAGCCCAAGCCAATCCGGTGAATCAAGCTGACCAAGCTCTTCCACCTGCAAGAGGAAGAGTTTTCAACATCAACGCTAATCAGGCTAGAGCTGACATCAATGTGGTTAACGGTACGTTCCTTATCAATGGTAGTTATGCATCCATGTTGTTTGATACTGGCGCGGATAAAAGTTTTGTGTCCTTAGAGTTTGAACCCATCCTAAACCAAAATCGTGATAAGCTCATGGAATCCATAACAGTGGAAGTTGCTGACGGGAAACCGGTCTCATTAAACTCCATTATACGCAATTGTACTCTCACTTTAAACGATCATAATTTTCTAGTTGACCTCATTCCCATGAAGTTGGGAAGCTTTGACATTATAATTGGTATGGACTGGCTCAGCAAACATCAGGCTGAAGTTGTATGCCGCGAAAAGTTTATACGCATTCCTCTTTCAAACGGTCAGACCCTACGAATCTTTGGAGAAACCTCGTCGAAAGGGCTCAGATTAATGTCCTGTCTTCAAGCTCGAAAATATCTTCACAAGAATTACGTCGTATTTTTAACCCATGTCGTCAAAAAGGGAACCATGGAGAAGAAACTCGAAGACATCCCAGTAGTAAAAGATTTCCCGCAAGTTTTTCCTGACGACATTTCAGGACTTCCTCCCGTGAGAGAAGTCGAATTTCGCATTGATCTTATACCTGGTGCTACACCAGTTGCAAAGTCTCCTTATAGGTTAGCCTCCTCTGAAATGCAAGAGCTAGCCAGTCAATTGCAAGAGTTGACTGACAAAGGCTTCATACGTCCTAGCTCCTCGCCTTGGGGTGCACCTGTCCTTTTTGTGAAGAAGAAAGATGGATCGTTTCGCATGTGCATCGACTACAGAGAACTCAACAAGTTAACGATCAAGAATCGCTATCCATTACCTCGCATTGATGATCTTCTTGACCAACTTCAAGGCGCCAGCTGTTTTTCAAAAATCGACCTTCGATCTGGTTACCATCAACTCAGAGTACATGAAGAAGACGTCCCAAAGACCGCTTTCCGAACTCGTTATGGTCATTATGAATTCATGGTCATGCCATTTGGTTTAACCAACGCTCCAGCTGTCTTCATGGATCTAATGAACAGAGTTTGCAAACCATATCTCGATCGTTTTGTTATAGTCTTCATCGACGACATCCTCATTTATTCAAAGTCTAAGTCTGATCATGAACGGCATCTTCGACTCATCCTTACACTCCTAGAGAATGAAAAGCTTTACGCCAAATTCTCCAAATGCGAATTCTGGTTAAAAGAGGTACAATTCCTTGGACATGTAGTCAATGACAAGGGAATACATGTCGACCCCTCAAAAATCAAAGCGGTACAAGAATGGCAAGCGCCACGTACACCAACTGAAGTAAGATCTTTCCTTGGTTTGGCTGGTTATTATCGCCGTTTCATTTCAAACTTCTCTCGCATTGCTGTACCACTCACGGCTTTAACTCATAAGGGAAAACCTTTCATATGGGGACCCAAACAAGAAGAAGCCTTCCAAACCCTTAAACAAAAACTCTGTGATGCACCAATCCTCACTCTGCCTGAAGGTTGTGATGACTTCGTGGTTTATTGCGACGCGTCAGGGCAAGGACTAGGCTGTGTTCTAATGCAAAGAGGAAAGGTTATAGCTTATGCTTCGAGACAACTCAAGACTCATGAGAAGAACTACACCACCCATGACCTAGAACTTGGAGCCGTTGTGTTCGCTCTTAAGATATGGAGACACTATCTCTACGGTACTAAGTGTGAAATATACACTGACCACAAGAGTCTTCAACATATCTTCAATCAAAAGGAGTTAAACATGAGGCAACGAAGATGGGTCGAACTTCTAAATGACTACGACTGTGAAATTCGGTACCACCCTGGCAAGGCAAATGTGGTGGCTGATGCACTCAGTCGAAAGGGTTATGCGAACTCCATTCATCTTCTATGTTCGCAAATCATAACTGACATTAAAGATCAAATTCGAGAAGCCCAACATGTTTCAGTAACGGAGGATGATGTACGAAAGGAGCTGTCCTGTGGAGCTAAACTTAAAATTGAAACTAAATCTGACGGTATTCTGTACTATCTAGATCGCATATGGATTCCTGACCACAACAACCTTCGTGAATTTCTTATGAATGAGGCTCACAAAACACGATACTCTATACACCCAGGAGCCGATAAGATGTATCAAGACCTTCGATACACCTATTGGTGGCCTGGAATGAAAAAGGATATTGCTGTTTTTGTTTCCAAGTGCCTTACATGTTCCAAGGTGAAAGCTGAACACCAAAGACCCTCAGGACTTCTGGTCCAACCTGAAATACCTGTATGGAAGTGGGAAAACATAACCATGGACTTCATTACCGGGTTACCTCGCACTTCTGGTGGGTATGACACTATATGGGTAATCATTGATCGACTTACAAAATCAGCTCACTTTATTCCTATCCGCGAAGATTTCAAGAACGAAAAGCTAGCTCGTATTTATATCAGCGAAATCGTAAGCCGACATGGTGTACCGTTAAGCATTATTTCATATCGTGATGGTCATTTCACTTCACGAACATGGCAAGCAGTACAAACCGCTTTGGGTACACGACTAGATCTCGGTACCGCTTATCATCCTCAAACTGATGGACAATCTGAACGCACCATTCAAACTCTTGAAGATATGCTCCGAGCATGTGTCATAGACTTCAAGGGAAATTGGGACGCTCATCTACCATTAGTTGAATTTTCGTACAACAACAGCTATCATTCAAGTATCGGCATGGCACCTTTTGAAGCTTTATATGGTCGTAAGTGCCGATCTCCAATATGTTGGCACGAAATTGGGGAAGCTCAAATCACCGGTCCAGAATTGATTCAAGAAACCACAGACAAGATCCATCAAATTCGAAACAATCTTCTAGCGGCTCAAAGTCGTCAAAAGAGTTATGCAGATAAACGACGGAAGCCTTTGGAGTTTAACATGGTGATCATGTACTTTTAAAAGTATCACCGTGGAAGGGAGTAGTTAGTTTTGGTCAAAAAGGCAAGCTAGCACCACGCTACGTAGGACCTGTAGCATACAAGCTTGATCTACCAGAAGAACTCAACAGGATTCATCCCACATTCCACGTATCAAACTTGAAAAAGTGCCTCGCTGATGAGAACCTCCATATTCCTCTGGAAGATATTCAGATTGATGAGTCTATGCATTTTATTGAAAGACCAGTAGAGATCATGGACTTCGGAGAAAAACGTCTACGACGAAGTCGCATTCCAATTGTTAGGATACGCTGGGAGTTGAAACGGGGACCTGAGTTTACTTGGGAACGTGAAGACTCAATGCGCGAAAGTACCCTCATCTTTTTCCTACTACTACTAGTTAAATTTCGGGACGAAATTCCTAAAAGTAGGGGATACTGTAACATTTGTCAAAAACGGGTTTTCCAAACCCGCTCCGTTTGTAATCGAATATCAAGTTATAAATGTTTCGTTGCGTATTTATGTCCATTTTAATTTTTAATGATGCATAATTAATAAACAAACTAGAATATAAAAGTTATAATTGATAAAAAGTAAAAACAAAATAATTAAAAAGAAAATTAGGCTGCCGGGACTCGAACCCGGGTCAGCCGGGTTTAAGTTCAAAGACTATCACACACACATATAACCACTCCGCCACTTGTTGTTTTCTGTAAATTCTAGGAAACAATTAAATTTTATAGTCAATCGTAAATCACTCTGGTTACGCCAACTGTAACTGAAATCGGTCACCAAACGTCCAAAAACGTTTGATTGTTCGCGGTTTACTGAGTGTAACCGATACACCGACACCTTCAATCAGTTTAGCTCTGAATGAACTTGAATTCATGTGGGATCGGTTTTAACAACTGAAAAGTCTGCAATTCCTGAATTACTTCAATCATTGTCCTCTCTCGCGACTTAAACACATTCTGCAAACCTTCAATTGCATTTTCGTACAACTTTCAGTTCGCCGGAGAAGCTATTTGAACTCGCCGGACTTTCGCCGGAAAACCGTGTTTTCCATCAAATCAGTAAGTCTCTCAATTCTTTCATTGCCTATCAGTTGTTAAGCTATTGCTAATTCAAACCCTTCAATCGGAATCAATTTCAGACGTCAATATCGGATAATTTCTTCTCGCCGGAAAACTTCTGAAAATTCTCATCTTCCGCTGTAAAACGGTATAGACATTCAAACCTTCTGATAACTCTTGTTTAATACTTCAATTCCTCGCTTAGCTAATCAAAACTGTTAATTTATTCGCTCAGTCGAAATCCGTAAAAACAGAGCCGACGCCTTGCCGGAATTCTGGGATAAATCGTTCTCCGGTATGTTTACTTCCAACATCGACTCTGCCATTTCATTTTAGTCTTATGAATGTTTGTCAATCAAATTAAACAAGAAACAATAGAGTAATCGTAAACTGTAATTCGGTAACGAAGAAGACGAAGTAGGATGATTATAAGTTTAATAAAATCTGGATATTATCTCGGGTTAGACACACAGTCCAGCGGTGGACTGTGTGCACAAACATATCACACGCCGCGAGTTCGATCCTTGACACACGTATGCTCTGTAATAAAAATGTTTTATTTTTCTAACTGAATCGGATTAACTCACGGTAGATGTTAAGTATAATAAAAATCCGTATATTAACCAAGTTAGACACACAGTCCAGCGGTGGACTGTGTGTAACGATAAATCACAGGTCCCGGGTTCGAGACCTGTTGACGGCACCGGTTCGATGATTTAAAACACTTTTTGAAAATAAAGGAATTTTGAATAAACTGAATTAGTATATAAATATAATTAAAAACAGAATTATTTCGGGTTAGACACGTAGCTCAGTTGGTAGAGCTGCGTGCACGCGTACGGGAGGTCTCGAGTTCGAGTCCTGCCCGGCGCATACATACACACAATAAAACCGGTCAAACAGTCAACGCTTATGGTCAAACGGTCAACGGTCAACGCAAAAGTCAACATATTTTTATATTTTTATTTATTTAATTTAATTTAAAAATCAATTAAAAATACTTAAAAACAATGTTTTTAAAGATAGGAAATATCCTTAAACTCACAAAAATATATCTAAAAATCCTATTAAAATTATTAATAAAATCCACTCATTTACTATATCTTCCGTTATTATTTAGGTTAGTTAATCCTCGTTGTTCAATTCTTCCAACTCGTGCGCATCTCATCATCTCCAACCGAACGCACCCAATGTGAGTGAATCTCTACAAATTGCCCGTTTTAATCACGTTTTTGGGTGTATCATGTGTCTTACCATTTATTATATTTAAATCATTGTGCATACATCATGTCATGAACAAATGTGTATTCAGCTTGTATCAACTGTTGTGTGGTTATTGTTTAGATTTAATTTATTATTTTCAGTACATGCAATTTCATAGGCCGCCGCTCCCCATTACATTATGAGCGTTGAGCAGTTCCCCATTACATTATGAGCGTGAACCTGGCGTTGCCAACATACGATCAGCTCCGTTTGATTGAGCCTTGATCGCACAGACATTTATCATTTTCAGTACATACATTTATCATAGGCCGTCCGTTCCCCATTACATTATGAGCGTGAACGTGACGTTGCCAACATATACAGTTTCATTCATGTTATATATTCATGCAAGTTCATGTGTTATTGTATGTTATTGTTTGTGGATTGTTATTGGTATTGTTTGATTATTTACATTTGCTCACATATGACTATTGCACAATTTTTCCTTGATAAAAATAACAAGAAATCAATAATAAATGTTTTAACTAACAAGGTTCACTCGCCAACTTATGATGACCCAAAAACCCCCATTTTTACACATGATACAGGTGAACCAGCTGCAGCAAGAAACACATAGGATTGGCTTAGAAGAATAAACTGGTTTAGAGCTTGGATTGTTTAGTTGGTTATTTTTCTTTGTATTTGCATGGACATGTTTGGATTATTGAGAATGTAATTTTGACTTAATAAATATGAAACATATTAGTAAATATCATGAGCTTTGGTGATATCCCAATTATGCCCCGACTCTTATTCCGCTGCGGGTCGGGTGTGACAGGTATCATGTTTATCGGATTGTGATTTACTAAATCTTATAATCCGTTTTATTTTATATTGTTTGATAACTTAAACACTGGGGGTTAACTTGACCGTGTCTTGGATATCCTTGGCTCATTTAAATTACTAATGGCCACGACCTAAGCGCGGGGTGTAGGCATACACCTGACAGGAGCTAATGCTAAACAAATTATTTTTATTATACTCCCCCATGGGTTTTATTAAGTGGTGTGTCGGTTAATCAGGTTATTCGGTTTCTGCACCGGACCCCATATGTATTGATAGACCTGTAAAACTTTAAACAAGATCATTTTGAATTGTCCCAGGTTATAAAAGATTTTTGTGCTCAATGCACCTAAACAATTTTTAAATGTTTTCAAATGAGTGGGTTAAATGTATTTACCAGTGAAAACTGACGTATTTCCAAAAAGGCTAAGTGACAGGTTTCGGCACGAAATAGGCTAGGTGCTGCTTGGTAACGACGTAGGGAATTTTGCAAGTTCTTAGTCAAGCCTAAAGTCTGTCAAAGGATATCACTTTCGTACTTTCGATCCACCTGTGGACCTAATATTGCAAACCTTATATTTACTTTTTAAGACTTTCAAACTCTATGGTTTGTAATAATATTTAATATTCAAGACTTCAGTTGTGCTGTATATGTTTGACCATACCGATACCAATCTTACGTCACAATACTCCCCACCCGGGCCCACCAGGATTGTGTTGGAAATACGGGGTGTGACATTAGCCCCAACAATGGCCTAACAATCATCGTCAAACGTATAATGCGTTGTTAAATGGAAAGCTCCCGTTTAACACGTTGTCAAAGACTAAGGACACCAACCTCGCATAGTTGGCCCTTAATATTGTCACATTAACCATGACGTGCTCTCGAATTCCTCCGAGACATAACAGATATTGTTTAGCATAGCACACAAGTCATGCGTGTTTACTAATACATATTCCCAGAGTCTTCAATTCATTGACGACTTTATCTTGCCATGTGGTGACGCATAGCGTCAACGTAATGTTTTCGGTAATTACCTTGCATATAGTCCTGTTATAGTCGGTGTAACATGTTCCAGAATTCGTATCATCACATATAATCACCACAAATATCATGATATACATATCACGTCCGGTTACCACAGACTTGTACCGGTCAAAGTTTACCGGGATTTTACACAGTTGTCACAGTCTCCCCTGGTTAAAAGAATTTCGTACTCGAAATTCCATTTAGTACTTTGTTGAAAAGCTCAGTATTTGTGTTCGTGTTAGTCACCCGACAGACAAGTATATTTTCGCTTTTAGTTTAGTATCATCATTATTGTACGAGATGATAATTGTGCTACATAGTAGCTGTGTAATTTGTCCATCCATAATTCCTATGTATTGTTAAGAGTAACGTTTGTTATCACTTCCAATCTGAAAGTGAGAGTGTTGTTGGACTGCAATTATTATGACGTGTTCAGCTTGCAGATAACTGCAATTATTATGTTTTCTTCGCATTCAATATCTTCACCATTCATACACCATAAGTTTCATTTACGATTTCATTTAATAGTTATTGAACACCTCCTATAGAGGAGGAGTCTAGGTACTCTCCCAGGGTTTGTTGCGAACGTCGCAATGGTGAGCATCATGCTTCGCATGTTTGTGTTAAGGGAATAAATTTGGTCTCACCGAGTGGTGCGCGACAATCTTCCCTTGTTGTCGTGTACGTGAATATCTTCGGCTAATACTAACCAACCACAAGAGTCCCTGCTCTATGGAAGAGAATAAGAAAGAGAAAGGCTTTTAAGAGCCTAAGGCTGCCATAAGGCGAGCATGTACACGAGTAATAACGAATCTGCACACTTACCTCAGTGGTGTGCTCGCACTATTCACCAGTAGTCGGATTACATCATAAGGATTTGAAAATTTTATAATAATACTTCCAATTTGCGTTAAGTTCTGGGAGCTTGACTCCAGCTGTTGTACAACTGTTTATGTCTTCTCCAGAAGGAAACAACTTAGCAGCTTTAATAACATCGATGTGATTTTCCAGGAGATAATCGTATAAAAATTCCCGTATACCGGGAATGGTAGAGTGTGTACCCCATGCGGTTTTAATTCAAGTAACACCACCTCTAGAACGCTACTATCACGTAGACATATTTGAGGTGTGACGAGTGTCTAGCGACCACAAGTATCACCATGATGCCCCTACATGTGGGACCAGATTTAATCGTAGACGTATAGGTAATTTTGTAAAAGATGACTAAGTAACGAGTCATCGAGTCAAGATTCCGCATCAACGGAGTACCCCTCACAGAGTAGGAACATAGCCACGCTCGACTAACGTTTTGAAAGGATATCGTTAATGGAAACAACGAGAAATAATCATTTTCCATCATGTTCTCGAAAGATTATCTAATGCACCGGCGAATATTTCCTAGACTAGTCACAAGGTGGTTAATCACCACTTGAACGTCTCGGTTTCATGGTTTTTCGAGTCAAATTCGGACTTGGTATGATCTGAACTGTATATGAGTATAGAAAGATATAATGCTTTCCCATCTTGGCACCTCCGCCATTTGAATCACTGATTAAACGTAAGGGTTTCGTCGAGTTCGTTCATGCCAAACCCTCTTGGTTTAGATTGAGAAATTCGTGTGGTTTTATGAACCCATGGGCTAAAGCCCGAATCCATAGTCACCCTAGTCCGATAGGGACAGTTGACCACTAAATCTGATTTTTCCCGTTAGTCTTATATTCGTAATAATGTGAACAAGAAAAGAATATGCGGCCCTCGAGTTGGTCATACTAGGGTTGTTGATTTTCTCGACCCTTTGTCGTAGGATTAGTCAGTTCTGTTTCTCAATAGGGCACGGAAGTAATACGTGCTGCTGGGAAATGTAGTAACATAGATCCACAATCGCTTGGCAACCTCTTGATATAACAAAAGTAACTTTAATAGAGGTTAAATGAAAGTCGTAATCAATCGAGGTAAGTCTAGCACTCTGACAGCTAGGATACGAACAGAGGTTATGAATGCCATTTCACAGCCAGTCGGTGTATCCAACAAAGCACCGATTTACACTTTGGTCATTTAGTTTGACTTGGAATCGCACATCGAGGTATTTACAATTCGTAGCGTGTGTTAAGTAATTCTCCGAATTTGAAGAGAATTAGTTGTCGTGTCAAAGTCTTATTCCTCTTTTAAGTATATAATACGTGCTTATCAAAGGAATTCCCCTCTGGATGGGCATGATATCCGAGGGACGTATTCAGAAGATTTACTAGTCCCTTCATCTGGAATGATCGGGGGTTCACCGCACAAAAGACACCAATTATTCGGACAACTCATGACTACTATTTCAAAGAGAGTTTGGTTTTGACCGTGTTCCTTCATGCAGGGTAGTTCGTGCTTTTCATAGTATGGCGTATATACGTCACTCCGGTGACATGTTTTGACCGTGCATTTAAGCACTGCCCCTTTTGGGTTAAGTCTAAGTGCAAATTTTAACAGTTGTATGATGAAGGATATTATTATATACATGATAATGATGTTGGTTATACAGGTTGTGGACTCATGCGTGCGATGAAATTGTGTGATATGGGATGATTGAATATGTGACATTGATACATGTATATAAGTATTGTTTATAACAGAATGGCCCCGAAATAAACGCTCACCACAAATGACCGAGGCGGAAATCGCGCAAATGATAGCACAACAGCTTCCGACAATCATCCCCCCGATCGTGAATTTCACTCGTGTACGAATACCTAGGTATAGATGTATATATACAATATTATACTAAAGATTACTCCCGTTCTTATTTCTATAGGTAACAAAGTATTTTCGTCACTCGAAAATAACGAAGAATCGGGTTTCTTGCTAGCATCGTATTTTACGGATACTTATTTAAATCTATCAAACTGAAAATCAATTGAAGGTACCCACCATTCAAAGGAAGACAAGGGGTGGTTCAACAATACTCCCCTGGTCTAAAGAATTTATTTCTCGTATACTCACGAGGACAAGAAACACCGTTTAACGCATACTTTGGGTTACTCACAAGCGTAGGGTATCATTCACTTTGTGTCCGATCGACGGATGAAAGTCAGTGTATCTCATACATCATTCTCCTACTCATGTAGGAGACCACTACCAAATAACACCTTTACAATGGTCCGAAGGGAATTTCGATCATCCCCTATGAATCGTGAATTCATTATGTATAAAATTTGGACTCCTCAGGTGTTTCAAGGAAGAGGAGGAGACGTATGGTGTTCTCCAGGATTATTATCATAGCTTCGGGGAGTCAATATGTCTTATAGGCATATAAGTATCTTAGTTAGTCCCTACTCAGGACCACTCGCACGGCCGTATCGTGACGCGAAAAGCCTTACCCGAAAGGAATCGAAGAATCATGCATCCCCTTATGCGATTTCTTGAACAAATGCACCCCCCTCATACGGGTGATATTGATTCCAGACTTAGTATCTCAAGGGGACAGTAAATGAAAGAATTTAGGTCAGGACCCCGTGTAGTCTAGAGTTTGAAGATGTAAATAAGAGTTGTCACATAGGTTGATCATCGTATTACAGTACTCGAATTCTACTCGAAGGCGATCTCGTCTTTCATTAGAATATATTTTCACTAAGTTATGCGAGGCTGAAAACAAGGATCATTTGATATATAAAAATTTTATACAATTCTTTTAAATATCGTCCTTCGAATTAGATATATATATATATATACATATATAAATAAAATAATTGTTCGAACGAAAAATTCGCTTTGTGTCATTTATTTATTAAATATACATTAAGAGGTAGCTTTGTTACGGTCCTTCGTACCGTTCATTCACTACTTCTTCGAGTTACTAGGGATTTATCTTGTATTAGGTTGAACCAAATCGATAGGATTCACGGTTGTATGCCACTTAGTTCCATCATCGAATTACCTGCCGTAATTCCATAGGAAGCTAACGTACCGTAGCATGGCTGAACATTTATTAAAAGGATAGGGTGTATCAAACTAGTAATTACATGTACCAGACCGCAATACTATCCAACAGTGTGAGTGAGGAGAATTGAATTGATTTTTAAGAGATGAATCAGATTACTTAATGATTATAGTTTTCTTACTTCGCACCGGGGTTACTTCACCCTCAACCGAAATTTACCAAATTGACACTTGGATTTGACCATGGTTAATGTTGTATTTTTATAAATAAACGTATGCATATGAGTGTCCTGTTAATACGAAGTATTAACGGTTACGAGGAATATAGGCAAAATTGTTCTCGCCTCCACAAGTCTTATTACCATCAGATCCGCATCCACACAACTCCTTCCCAAACTTTGATTACATCAAATAAGTTTCTCCATTTATGTTTTACCCCTAAATCCCCTTGGGTTACCAACACCGATGCTAATTACGCGTTCTTACTAAGAATTAGAGATTGTATCACTAGCGAACAATGGCTAGTAAAGGAAATATACGCTTCAACCGAATAGCTTCCTAGACGACGGTCGGTGACATAAGTATAATTGGTTCGTCGTAACGTAATGATTTCGAATAAATGGATAACGTTCTAGAAAATCCCGCCAAAAGAAATGAGTTACGCTGAATTGTCTTACCAAAGACAGAACATTGTCACTTATCATAAATAAAACATTGGGTAAATCGATGTGGGTAAGCTATTACCGGCTATACCCGCATAGTTCAGTACAGAGTACTACCAGGGTTTAGTACCCCTAGAAAGTCGTACTATAATTTTGAAAAAAGGACCTTTCCCAGACTAACCCAAAGGTCGTTATATGTCAACCCCAAACTATTTTTTATTTAAAAAAACCACAAACGTATAAAGATATCGTGGGCACGACAACTATGGATTATCTATCGCATTAAACAGGGTCGAAGTCTCAACACTGCGTTGCCCAAAACATAACCAAACGAATCCCAACATGAAGCTCGTCTGCGCTGAGTAACGGTACCTTGATCATGTAGCCGGGTGTTTATATATAGGAAGTACCGCAACGTATCCACCACACCCATATACCTGATCAATGTTCCGTTCACCAAGATATTCGGGCCTCATAATACTTTTTGCAAATAACCAACTGAAATTCAAAACAATCGTTAATCGTAAAGAACACAATGTAACCAACAGTCACACGAACGATGTTCCACATCGCAAAGCGTTTCAAAGTAATTTGTATCATCACAAACTCTATACCTAATGGCATCGAATGACAACGGGAAGGGTAACTTATTCACGCACTCCATGCCATCTCCAGAACCCAGAGATCGTCATATTCAGATATAACATATATCGAAACACGTACTAAGGAATACTACTAACTATTATAGTATCACATGACGTGAAGGCTAAAGCCAATATTGTAAGCAGAAGAGGAATCCAGCAGACAATCAAATGAATCATGGATTCAAGGACAAAAAGTTTCGTTAGATGTTTGAACTCTGCGATTGTATAACAATCGAATGTGAAGCAACCAGAAGTGGAATAAGGATCCGTACACATCATCCCAGTCTATCAGAACGACCTGCGCGTTCTTTGGGTATCTATGTTCTTATTGAAGTCTCAGTCTGGTACATAATCGTCGTTATAGTAGCTCTAAGGGTAGAGTTGGTGAATTCATATCGTAATAAAGACTTGAGTTCTCACATCATAAAGTATAAGTAACAACTGTGTGAGTGATAGGGATCCAAGACTAGTGGATACTAAATATGTGGTCAGTAGGAATGTTGAATGGACTGTAATACCAGTTTCTTCTGCCTATCCACCAATCTCAATTCATGTATCAATTCACACACAAACATTCACACACTATCACCTTGGCACACGTATGTATCATTCCACGCATTTAAGTGTGTTTATTACCGCGGCTTTCCCAACACTTCCTCGTATGAGCAAGTCTGTTATTACGTTCTGGACCATAATAACCCACTTGCCCCACAAGGCCATCCTGGTACTTGCAAATAGGATACTTTACAGTGTTCACTAACGACCTTGAGTAGAGGTTAATTTTTCCAATGATGTCCGCTTAAGTTCGAGCCTGTAGTTATAGTCTAGGTTTCCTTAAAGGCACCTAATTCTCTATAACCAATGACTCTGATACCATCTTCTGTCACACCCCGACTTGCAGCGAAAGAAAAAAAAAGGGAAGCAACAGACACCTCTAGTACAAGCACATTGTTTATAAAGACACTACATTTTATACTTACAAAATGTTGATTACATACTACATGTATGTTACAACTGCGTGTTCCCATGAACCACGTAAGTCTTCTAAGCCACATGCGTCTATCTCAGGGTTCACCGATAAACATGTCTTGAACAACATACACGGATCTCACCAGTCTGAAGTTACCTGAAATGCATGTTAGTTTTATAAAGGGTCAACTAAACGCTGCTGGTGAGTTCCACTGGTTTAGTTGTTGTGGAACAATATGTGTTAACAAGTTTAATTGCACTGTCATAGTCACAGATGGAATTACACGAGAACACGAGTGAAACCTTGACTGTTTTGGCCTCAGGCCGTGTCATCCCAGACACTCCCGGCCACCGGACCATGTCACTCAGACACTCCCGGCCCACAACTGCGTCACGTGCAGTTCAACGCCTCAGTGTAGTTATGCCTAACAACATAACCAGGTTAGGACGCGTGCAGTGCCGACACACTGTCAGACATGGCACTGGGTTGGTCAGACCAATAGTACTATCCACTGTCCATGGCTTACGCTAATCACTTGTAGTGGGGAGGTAATTTGTGTGTTAGATAATTCACATCATCACAAGTTGGTGCAATTAACATAGTTTGTACATGCAAGTCACTCCAAAAACAGTATAACACAGTTTAAAAGTGGTGGGGTGAAACTCACTCCCAACTTGGTGTAACCAACATAGTTTTTAACATGCAAGTCCCCAGAAAACAGTAAAACAATTTAAAAGTGAGGAAGTGAAAACTCACCGGATAGTAGCATCACAGGTAGCAATAGGAGTATATGTAAGCGAGTTCGGCTTTAACAACAATCATTCAAGTAATTACTAATATCAGTTGCTAGGTCGGTAATGCCTAAACTCGGGTCCAAGTGGGGTATTTTCAGTCCATGTTGTACATATAGTATCCTGGTGTGGTGATGGATGTTAGGGTATGATTAGTTTCACGTTGGCTTCCGGGCACCGATTCGAGTGCCAGCCAAAGTTGACTATTTTATGTTTCGAATAGCGGCACTAAGATTTAAGCAGTGACAATACATTTCTATTTAGAAAAGATTAACTTTTCATTATGGGAGTCTGGGTGTTTGGGGAGTCTAGGTTGCCCAAATTTGAGTTTTCATTTTCGCCGTCGGGGATCCTCCCGAACGGTGGTGGAACACACCCAGAGTGTCCCGCTTACCCTGGAACCTCGCAAAATACTCCCAGTGTTCCAATTATAGTCAAAATAGGTTTTGGTCCGTTCCCAGTTTCGGCAGGTTCGTTGTCCGGTAAACTGCCGAATTTAGTTAAAATAAGCGTTTTAAATGTCGAAAAATCTCATTTAATCTACATAGTTCATAAAATCTTGGATATTTTTGTAGAACTCAGTAAAAATATATACATTCCAATAAAATTATTTTGGGAATTTATAAAGCTATTTTAACTTCTCAAATAAATCATTAGAAAATAGTATTCCACCGAATAATTCGCTTTGCTTATCATCCGAGGTCCAAAAATTCCCAAAACGTTCCTGGAACTTCCTTATATGTCCAGGAACTCCCTGTAAAAATTTGGGATTTTTCCTATTTGTTTTCAGTGCGTTTCCAGCTACCGGAAATTCAAAAAACGCGGATTTTTAGTCCGAAAACAAAACTCAACTAATGGACTCCGAAACTTCCTAGAAACTTTCCCAAATGTTCCTTATGTTCTTGTAAATTTTGGTGATTTATTGACTCTGGTTGGTATTTTTTTCCGGAATTGTTTTGATAAAACAGTCAAAAATTCACCAAAAATCGTAGAAAATTCTAAAAATTCTACAATATTACGTGGACCTTCTTGTCAAAACCTACATCACCGCACCAAATTTCAGCTGAATCCAATACCCAGGACCAAGTTATGGTCTAAACAATATTTTGCCTGTTCTAGATTCGAGTTTCGGGTGATATACCTAGCGTCCTTCGATTCCAAGTGTTTTTCTTGAGTCCAGAAGTGGGTGTGAGTCATATTCTGTACCTATATACTAAGAACAATCCAACCATGCCATAACCCATGTCAATCAAGCCCCATTTCATAGCTTTTCGGTTAATAACTTTGTTAATCAATTTCGGTCGATTAATGGTTGATTAGGATATCCAAAGCTGGATTTTTGTGGTCTTGGCTACCATATAACACCAAGGAATTCATGGGTTTTCTTATTCAGCCAAGAGACTTGTTTAAACCTTCCAAAATCATGGATTAAAAAGGGGTTTTCTGTTATAAATCATGTTTAACCAAGAAAACATCATCAAAACCACTTGAAACTTAAATTTTACCTTTGATATGGGTGAATTTAGATGATAATCAACTTTGTTCTTGTTGAATTTGAGCAGATTTGTGGTTGAAAGTGGAGGAAATAATGAAAAAATAAAGAAAAAACCTTTATATAATAAGGTGGGGTGCCCCTAGCCCACCCTCGCTTTGTTGTGCTTCGTCTTTTCGTATTAAAAGATGATGTTTATCTTCAGGGCGCGTTTAGGTTCGTTTTCGGGTCTCAGACGCGTACACGATTTGCGAAACGGACTCCGTTTCTCACGTTCTTAGTGTCAAAGACTCAGTTTTAAAAATTATGCATAACCGTCTCGAAATCCGAACCCAGTTACATTTAATCATAAAAGCCTCGTATTAGGATAGTTTAAGTGCTTTTAAGCTTGATTGACCGTTCCTTGCATGTTTGGTTGTCTTTCGTTGCTCTCAAAACGAATGCATTTCCCCAACCGGAAAGCTTCCTCGTTTTACGTGCCCGAGCTCTGATTTACTTCAAATCCTATGTCATGGTCTATGGCACATACTAAGATGTTTTGTGAACTCAGAATCGTAAATAACCCCACCAATGGCCTAACAATCATTGTCAAACATGTACTGCGTTGTTAAACGGAAAGCTCCCATTTAACACGTTGTCAAAGACTAAGGACACCAACCTCGCATCGTTGGCCCTTAATAGTGTCACGTTAACCATGACGTGCTCTCGGATTCCTCCGATACATAACAGATATCGTTTAGTATAGCACACAAGTCATGCGTGTTTACTAATACATATTCCCAGAGTCGTCAATCCATTCACAACTTTATCTTGCCATGTGGTGACGCATAGCGTCAACGTAATGTTTTCGGTAATTACCTTGCA
This sequence comes from Scalesia atractyloides, assembly GCA_947069175.1. NCBI lineage: Eukaryota > Viridiplantae > Streptophyta > Magnoliopsida > Asterales > Asteraceae > Scalesia > Scalesia atractyloides. The sequence goes on from CAMTDV010000016.1 coordinate 46,052,099, forward strand.
TATACTCCTGTTATAGTCGGTGTAACATGTTCCAGAATTCATATCATCACATAGAATAACCACAAATCATGATATACATATCACGTCCGATTACCACGGACTTGTACCGATCAAAGTTTACCTGGATTTTTCCCAGTTGTCACAGGGTCTAAGGCCCGCTAGTCCAGTTCCTATGTTTTAGAGCGGCCCGATTACATTTTGAAAACCCGTCTTCAAACCCAAATACCGTGTAATGTAGTAGAATATTTTTATTATTATTATTACTATTATATATTACTATTATTATTAATAAAATTAACACGCGGGGCGTTACAGCAATCTCTTCTGCTATCTTGTTCAGGGTCTCATCAATCCCTTTTTCACTTCTAGTATCTAATGCCTTAGCAGAGTTTGGGTTGGTTTTGTAGGAACAGAACCTGGTTGCACCATTGGTGTTTTTGCTTGTGATGAAAGCTACAACTTTCTCAACTTTTCATTATCCCCCTTTTTGGCATCATCTTCAACTTCTTCTTGAAGTATAGTAGGAGGGGCAGAGCCAATGGTTTGTAAGAGATGTTCCCTGATGGCCTTGATATCAGCTTGTATAACTTTGTACCTAACCTCAACCATGTTTCTGATAACTCTATGTGAGTGTTGTGATTAATATCAGCCAAATTCCTTTGAGCTTGGATAATTGGTTGCACTGATTTCCACAGCTCATTGGCAATTTGCTGAATGGAGGGTTGACTTTCATAATTCTTTAACATTTGTTTCATCATGCTTTTCATTTCTTCCATTGAGGATTCCGTAGATGTCATTCTTTCCGTCAAATCCTTATATCTGAATTCATCAACTAACTTAATAGGATTATCTGAATTCCTACAAGAGGCAATTGAATTTGGTTCCATAATAGGAGAAGACTCCAAATTATCAGAACCAAGTGCCCCTTTTTCTTGGTATTGGGGACTTCCAACTGAAACAAAGGTTACAATTGTATCCTCAACAGTTGTTTCCTTCAAGTAAGTCTTATAGATTAAACCAACTATCCAACAAAAAATTGTTGTTTCACCAGTTATAGTGGCTGCTTTACTTGAACTACCACCAAGAGTTACATGTAACTCATTGGGTGTAGCTTCCTTACTTGTTTGTGGGCTAGCAAGTTGATTTTTCTCAAACTCAGTCACATGTGGAAGTTTTCTCTCTTTAATTGGTGATTGAGAGGAACTGATATTTGTCTGAGTTTTATGAATTGCATCAAACAGAGGTATAAATGTTGGTGGAATTGGAGTGGAGGGTTGTGGAGTTGAAAGAGAAACAACCCTGGGAGAGGGGCTTAGAAACGAACTTTCAAGTGAAATGTCTGCCTATTGATATGTGACTCGTTGCTTACAACTTGATCCTTTTGTGAGGATTCAAGATGAGTTTGGATGGGTGGAGATCTTTCAATTTGTTGTGAGGAAGTAACACCAGTGGTTTCTTGTGACTTTGGTGTTGGCACAAGGTTATCCTCTAGGATCTCATCTTCCAGAGGTTCCTTTTTATTTTGCTTCTTTTTTGGTGGGCTTTTTGGATGTAGGGGGTTTCTTTTTGGATTTTTCTAGTGTGGGTTGCACAACACCGGTTGTGGTGTTATGATCACCAGGAGCAATGGGCTAAGCAACAGAGGTTTGAGCAACAGAGGTGGACTCATCTAAAATAGTCTAATCCCCCTTTGCTTATGTTTTAGAAACTTTTGACCTCTTTATCATGCATTCTAGTAAAAGTTTCATTTTAAGATTTTCATTTTTGAAGCTTCACTTTGTTGAAAATCCCTTTCAGACACTTGTTTTTGAAGGTAAAAGGTTAAAAGTGTGGGATACATAAGAAAAGCTTTTTTTTTTTCTTTAATAGCATTCACATTTGACCCCAAGTCCAAGAACAATGCCTAGGATAGATTATAATCTGAATTTGTCAAAATGGCATATCCCAAGTATTGAAATTTTTGTGGAATCTCATTGAATGAGGTGGTCTTGGCTGAGAGACATATAAGTAGGGTATGGAAAAAATATCTCATTTCAGGAGGAAATTGAGGTTTAAAAATTGAAACTCTTGTCAATTGACCCTTATACCCTCTTTCTATGAACTCTGTATGAAGTTGCTATTTTCTAAAGGAATTATTACATGCATGGTCGTTCAAAGCAAATTTTGTGGATATGGAAATGGGGATATCTGAACAATGGTTTCTCCGATCTTTGACATTTTACCAAAGGGATTATTATTTTGTGATTGGATTTCAGCATTAGCCCAGAATTGTCGGAGGGTATCCACATATATTGGTGCATCGGCAGTTAGTATAGTTTTGTATTTTGATGATGTCAAAACATCAAATATCGAGTAGAAGGATTTATTTTTGTCGGATTTTTCGAAATAAGGAAGGTAGTTATGAGGAGTTTTTATTTGCAGAACCATGATCGGAGATTGAAGGTGAGGAGTATTGAAGAAGATGGTAGTGGAAACCGCTTTTTGTGAAATTTGAATTCAAGTCGACAGTGTAAGCTCTGTTTGTATGGAATAGGAATATTTATAAAGTGAAAAAAGTGAATGTTGACATGGCAGCATCTGTTTGAAAAATCAGATGTCCAACATCTGTCCACGTGGTAACCTCTGTTCTGGTAATGGATGACAGTTGTTAGATAACCTTTGTTGGAAAGCAACAGAGGTTGGGAACAATGGATATGAACAGTGGTTTTTTAGTCTATCAGAGGATAGACATCAGAGATTAGGGCAAACAGGGGTTATACCTAACAGAAAAGTAATGAATGAGAATGGAGGATACCTTTCAACAGTGGATAGATTTAGCCAAACAAAGGTTTGAGAAACAGTTGGTTGGAAAAGACTTTAAGGATTTTTGAATTTTTTTTCAATTTAAGCTATTTTAAGGATGGATTTTTTTTATTTTCTGAAAACGTTTCAATGTTTTTTATTCAGGGAAAACAAAATTTGCATTCAATCCATGTTTATCATAACAATCCTATAGATCGAGCTTTCAAAGGTGGATATGTATAAAGCTTTTGTCAACATATCTGCCAGCTGATATTTAGTTGTAACATGATGCATAGAAATCAAACCTTTTTCAGAGCTATCCCTCACAAAGTGATGTCTGATGTCAATGTGCTTGGTTATTGAATGAGAAACTGGATTTTTAATGATGTTTTCAGCTGCTTGACTATCCAAAATAAGAGGAGTCTTTAAAGCAGTCACATAATAATCCAGCAACTGATTTTGAAGCCACAACAGTTGGGCAGTGCATCTTGCAGCAACAATATACTGAGCCTCTGCTGTGGATGTTCAAACCGCTGCTTGCTTTTTATTTTGCCAAGAAACCAAGCAATTTCCTAGAACTGGCATCCATCCTGAAGTGGACTTCCTTGTAGTATGACAATCAGCAAAGTCACTGTCTGAGTAACATAAAAGCTCCATAATTCCATTAGCAAGGTACCAAATACCAAGTGTGGGAGCACCTTCTAGGTATCTGTATCCTTTTCACAGCTATAAGGTCAGACTTTCTAGGTGCTGACTGGGATCTGGCACAAACTCATGTGGTAAACATGATGTTTGGCGTTGATGCAGTTAGGTACAATAAAGACTCAATCATGCTTTTGTAAAGTGTTGGATCAACCAAGTCATCTTTATCATCAAAGTGACCAGTTTTTAGGTGGCCATGGGTGTACTACTGTTTTACAATCATTCATATCAAATTTTGTTAATAGTTCTTTGACATATTTACTCTACTAAATGAATGTACCATTTTGCAATTGCTTAACTTGTAGACCAAGAAAGCATTATAGTTCACCGATGGCACTCATCTCAAACTCTGCTGTCATGAGTTCCCTAAACTCTTCATACATGGAATTGCATGTGGATCCAAAAAAGATTTCATCTACATAAATCTGACAATCATCAAATCCTTTTAAACAATGTTTTATTAATTTTACCTCTCGTGAAGTAAGAGAAAGGTGGATAGAGTTTCATACCAGGCCCTCGATGTTGTTTTAAGCCATACATAGCTTTATTAAGCTTTTAGACATGATCTGATAAAAGGCATCTTCAAACTAGGGGGTTGGCATACATATACCTCTTCCTGGATCTTACCATAGAGGAATGCACATTTGGTATCCATCTGATACACCTTGATTTTGTGGTTGACAGCAAAGGCTAAAGTAATCTGATGGCCTCCAATCTTGCTACAAGAGCAAATGTTTCATCATAATCAATTCCTTTTTCTTGTCTATAGCCTTGAACCACAAGCCTAGCTTTGTTCTTGACAACAATGCTCCTTCATCTATTTTGTTCTTAATGATCCCTTTTGTGCCAATTGGATATACATCCTTAGAAAATGATACAAGTTCCCATACTTGTTGTCTCTTGAACTATAGGAGCTCTTCATGCATGGCCTCTACCCAACTATTCTCTTTCAGTGCCATTTGGTACTTGACAGGTTGTGTGAGTGATGGAAACCAGCAAAAAGAAAATGTTTTAGGATTGAGTTCTTGTGAGTACCCATTCATTGATGTTGCTAATAGCTTGGTCTGGTGGACGATTTTTTAGGTAGATTAGATCTCCCTTGTATGGAATGATGGAATTTAGAGGTGAAGGCTGTATATGAATCATCTGAGCTAACATCTGTTGGCAATTTTGAAGAGTCAACAGATGTTTGGAATAGAGGTGGAGGTATGGGTGGAATAGGTGTAAAAATGGGTTGACTTTTTTCCACAGAAGATGGACTTTTGCCAGCCCTGGATTGACTAGATGAGGCGCAAAGATTTGAGGATCAACAATTGTTGATGTAGTTGTGGCAGGGTTTTGACAGGTGTTTTGAACATCTGTTCCTCTAGTGGTGAAAGTGACTTATATGTGGATATGTCAAATCCATAATCTTGATGGGAACACTGTGGTGTACCTGCATTGTCAGTCTTGGCAGACACATCTTCAAATGTAAATTTATCTAAATCAAAAAATTCAGTAGGATTTGCTGTGATTTTTAAGGAAGAAAGTTCATTGAACTTTACATTCGAAGTCTCTTCTACACACCTAGTCTTTGTGTTAAACACTTTGTAGGCTTTGGAAGTAGTTGAGTTTCCAGAAAACAACCACAATCTACTTTGGCTACAAATTTTGAAATTGAATCTTTTAAGTTTAAAATGAAACATGAGCAAATAAAGATTTTGAAATAGAGATCTGTGATTTGATTTTGAACAAAGTTTCATAAGCAGTCTTTTGATGTCTGAGGTTAATTAAAACTCTGTTTTGCACATAGCAAAGAGTGTTTACAGCCTCTGCCCAAAAAGACAATTGTAAACCTGAATCAGCAAGCATTGTTCTGGCGGCCTTATTTAAGGTCATATTCTTTCTTTAAACCACCTCATTTTGTTCTAGTGTTCTTGGATGTTGTACTACCTTACAATCGAATTTGACACATAGAAGTCATTCAACTTCTTTTGAACTCTGTTCCATTGTCACCCTTAAAGATTTTTACTGGCATATCAAATTGATTTTCAACTTTTCTTACAAAGTCCTGCAAAATACCCGCAGTCTCATCTTTGGAGTGCAAAAAGTAAGTCCATGTACACCTTGAAAAATCATCAATTATGACAAGACAATACCTCTTCTTTTTAAGACTTATGATTTGAACAGGGCCAAACAAGTCCATGTGTAACAATTGTAAACACTTACTGGTTTTTTACTCATCAATGGATTTGAATGAACTTTTATGTTGTTTACCTTTTAGACAGGAATCACAATGTTCATCACATGTGAATTGTTTTGCTGGAAGGCCTCTTATAAGACCTTGTTTTGAGAGTGTGGTGATAGTTTTGAGATTTGTGTGATGAAGTCTTCTATGCCATAAATCTGTCTCTTTAGTAGAGGCAACTGAGAACAGACAAGCATTAGATATTGTATTATCTTTTAACATATCAACCATATACACATTGACACACCTGTGAGCAACAAGCTGTGCTTTGTTCCCAGCTAAGATATCTTCAATCTTTTTCACCACATATGTCCCAACAACCTTACAAGTTTCTTTAGTGAAGAATGACCCATAGCCTTTGTCACTCTTTTGAGACACACTAAGATGGTTAAATTTCAGATTGTCAATAAGATTGACATGTTCAAACTTGAGTTTCCCTGCTTGGACTGTCCCTGACCCTAACACCTTTTGTTTTGAGTTGTTATCAAAGAATATATCACCCCCTCTATGTGCTAGAAAATATTTGAGAAGGGCTCTCCATCCTGTTATGTGCCTAGAGCCTCCACTATCTACATACCATAAACTATCAAAGCAAGTAGAAGCTCCTGCACATCCGTAACATATTAGTTTTGGTGAGTGTCCAAAGCCAAAATGGCTTTGGATGGGGTCACAGACATTCTAGCCTCAAGTCCAAGAGAATGGTCAGAGTTTTGAGCAGATATTTGAAACATCTGATGTGGACCATTTCCTGTCAAGTGTTTGAAGGTATTTTGTAGGCCTCATAACCATGTGGTACTCTTTGATAAGATGGTTAACCATATCCTCTTGGAAATTTGTTTGCAGGTGGTGCATCTGTTACCTGAACCTCTCTGGCAACAGAGGTTGCATTAAGCTAGGTGGTAAAAGATACTTGAACTGGGATGAAGGTATGTTTGGACATGTCTTTTTCAGTACTAGCCCATGAACTCTTAAGTGTTTTTGATTTATACTCATTTTTTCTGAAATCAAAATTTTTGAGATAGATACACTTTTGAGTTTGTGATTTTTCTTGCCACAGATAGTGCACTAACGTGCAAAAACAATCACACTAGTCTTGTTTATGCCATATGCTTTTAAGAGAAAACAATTTTTAGTAACATGGTTTTTTTTCACAAAAGTCACAAAACAAGTATGATATCTTCTCTTTCTTTTTCCATTTTCAACCGTTTTGCCAACAGATGTTGTAACATCTACTGGAAGGTCTTTTAAGGGAATGATTTTCCCTTTAGGTGCTTTCACACCCTCAATGGTTGAGAAGTCCATTGGATTAAAGTTCTCAAGAATGTCACATTCATCTGACCATGTTGGTTTGACTTGATTTTTTTCAATTTCTTCAAAAGTTGAGGATCTTTCAGGTCTTTCCAAAACAATTTTCTTTCCATTTTGTTCTGTGACCTTAATTTCTTGACCGGCCATGTTGGTAGAAATGATTTCAACCAAACCAGACTCATTTACAGCAGTGTTTTGAGAAACTTGGTTAATTTTGCAAAAGCCTGTGCCAAATTTTAAATTTCTTTTGATATGTTTTTCTAACATCAACTCATAACCTTTGTAGGAATCTACCCTTTTTGATATGCTGACCCTATGCTTACAACTTGATCCTTATGTGAGGATTCAAGAGGAGTTTGGATGGTTGGAGATCTTTCCATCTGTTATGAGAAAGTAACAACAGTGGTTTATCGTGACTTTGATGTTGTCACAAGGTTATCCTCTGGGATCTCATCTTCCAGAGGTGCCTTTTTATTTTGCTTCTTTTTGGATTTTTCTAGTGTGGGTTGCACACCGGTTGTGGTGTCATGATCAACAGGAGCAATGTGCTCAGCAACAAAGGTTTGAGCAACAGATGTGGACTCTTTATTTTGCATTCTAGTAAAAGTTTCATTTGTAAGACTTTTCATTTTGAAAGCTTCACTTTGTTGATAATCCTTTTCAGACACTTGTTTTTGAAAGTAAAAGCTTAAAAGTATGGGATACATAAGAAAAGCTTTATTTGTGTTTCCTTTAATAGCATTCACATTTTCCACCAAGTCCAAGAACAATGCCTAGGATAGATTATAATATGAATTTGTCAAATGGCATATCGCAAGTATTGATTTTTTGTGGAATCTCATTGAATGAGGTGGTCTTGGCTGAGAGACATATACGTAGGGTATGGAAAAAATATCGCATTTCTGGAGAAAATTGAGGTTTAAAAATTGTAACTCCTGTCAATTGACTCTCATACCCTCTTTTTAAGAACTTGTATGAAGTTGTTGTTTTGTAAAGGAATTATTAACTACCTGGTCGTTCAAAGCAAAATGCTGCGGATATGGAAGATGAGGATATCTGAACAATAGCTTCTCTGATCTTTGATGTTATACCAAAGGGCTTTTTATTTTGGGATTGGACATTTGATATCCACTGATACACCTGATGTTGTGGTTGATAGCAAAGGGTAAATACAATTGATTGCCTCCAATCTTGCTACATGAGAAAATGTTTCATCATAATCATTGCTTTCTTCTTGTCTATAGCCTTGAACCACAATCCTAGCTTTGTTCTTGACAACAATGCCCCTTTCATCTGTTTTGTTCTTGAAGACCCATTTTGTGCCAATTGGACATACATCCTTGGGCAATTGTATAAGTTCCCATGCTTGTTCTCTCTTGAACTGTAGGAGCTCTTCATGCATGGCATCTACCCAACTATTGTATTTCAGTGCCTATTAGTACTTGACAGGTTTGTGTGGTAGAAAACCAGCAAAAAGACAAATATTTTGGGTTGACTTCTTGTGAGTACCCCTTCATTGATGTTGGCAATAACTGGTCTGGTGGATGATTTTTCAGGTAGATTAGATCTCACTTGTATGGAATGATGACATTTAGAGGTGAAGGCTGCAAATGAGAATCATCTGAGCTAACATATGTTGCCAATTTTGAAGAGTCAACATATGTTTGAAATGGAGGTGGAGGTATGTGTGGAATAGGTGTAAAAATGGGTTGACGTTTGTCCATAGAAGATGGACTTTTGCCATAGTGGATTGACTAGATGAGTCGGCAAAGATTTGATGATCAACAATTGTTGATGGAGTTGTGGCAGAGTTTTGACAGATGTTTTGAACATCTATTCCTCTAGTGGTGGGAGTGACTTTATATTCTGGGATTACAATGTCAAATCCATAATCTTGATGGAAAGACTTGGTGTACCTGCATTGTTAGTCTTGACAGACACATCTTCAGATGTAATTTATCTAAATCAAACAATTCAACAGGATTTGCTGGGATTTTTATAGAAGAAAGTTCATTGAACTTTACATTCAAAGCCCTCTTCTACACACCTAGTCCTTCTAGTAAACACTTTGCATGCTTTGGCAGTAGTTGAGTATCCCAAAAAATAACCATAATATACTTTGGCTGCAAATTTTGAAATTGAATCTTTCAAGTTAAAATGAAACATGGGCAGCCAAAGATTTTCAAATAAGAGATCAGTGGTTTGATTTTGAATAGATTTTCATAAGCTGTCTTGTTGATGCACTTTATGTTCGTCACTGTGCGAATAGGCTAGATAGAGCTGTGTTGAATTTTGTATAGAATACATATGAACACACGACCCTAGTACGAACATCAGATGAGCGAAAGTGTCATCCTCATACGAGTGATGCCTCGTACGAGTGACATGCTCATCCCTATATATGTGTTGTGTGTTCATTTGTTTGTAAGTTTTTGAGGCTCCCTGAGGGGAGACGCTGGCGGAATCTCTCCATGATCTCCACCAGCCTGACAAGATGTATGCTCTTTCGGTATGAATGAATAAAGGTTTCCGTTGTTTCTATCTCTACTCCTTTCTGTAATAACATTCTACCGAATCGGTTATCATACGCCCAAACTTTCCTCTAGAACCGCCGTCCCAGTGACCTACAACTGGTATCAGAGCTACTGTACCGATTCATTCAATCTAACAGTTGATGAATCACCTACGTTCATGAATTATGAACTTAGGAGGGGTTTTAGACGTATATCATCAGATAAACGGACAATCCTTGGACAAAATGTAAAATTGAATTTATAGGATTGTTAGAAACTGATTTTCACTAGATTTGTGCAAAAATTGTCATGAAATTTGAAGAAACGAAGATTCTGAATAGAAAAACGTAACCAGTCATACTCGTACGAGTGACCCCTTGTACGAGTCACTCTTCGTACGAGTGAGGAGCCAAAAAAAAGTTGTTGATCGTATTGACAAGACGAGTGTCCTGAAAAATTTGGTGATAAATTTTTTTCCAAATTGTTACGACCGGTACGAAATATTCGGGGACACCGTCTGGAGCTTCAGAGTACAGTTTTGGTGATACGGTCACAAAATATTAAAGATAACGGGAGAATCAGGTCTCGTTACTTAAAGTGGTGAAAAAGAAGAAATACGAGCAGTTTTGGAAGGAAAACGGGAACCGCAGGCGAAACCGAGCAGCTGGAGTTAAACGAAAATCAAAAATAGCAGACATAGGGGCGCCGCACTACGCGACGCCATAGTCCTCTACCCTCGCACTATGCGACGGGGTGTCTGATCGCGGAAATTAGTTTGTTGAGTCGGTTTGACTGGATTTCGGGGTATATAATGAAACATAATCATCCTTGATTAGGGTTACGAATTTTGGAATTCTTGCAACCAGTTTTGGAGACGTATCAGCTGAGTTTGAAGGTTTCGAAGCTCGAGAATCATTTGTCAAGCAAAATTTAAGATTAAAGACTTTCTTAGGTTTTCACGATCCTTGTTTGTCTTGTTTTCTCTTTTCTGAACTTGTAAAGATGAATTCTAGTTTGATTACTCTTTTTTGTTTTTATTTACGACTATGCTTGGCTAAACGCGTATACTACTTAGACTATGATGAACGGATTTGATAAAGTTTGAACCTTTTTCGTTATTGCATGTTTTTATGGGTTAATTGTGTTTTGTAAAGAGTTTGCTTATCTTGCTTGGTGTGTATGCGTACTTTAATTTGGTTTATTGTTTTCTAGTGCTTCATATGATTCTTGGTGACTATCTATATCACGGAATAGATTCATACTAGGTTGTGAATTTTGGTGAGTGTCTATATCACAGGATAAATTCATAATCTTTAGGGTTTATCGGCCAATAGACCTTAGAAGCATTAGTTAATGGTTTGCTAGATTTTAGTGTTCTACTAGTCCTAATAGCTGGAAGGTGAGGGGCTATTGGTAGGTCTTACCCGACGAATTGCAGTAGACACGCTTTGGAAAAAGTTATGAATTAGTTGACCCGTCGGTTTATTAGCCTATCAAGTCAAGTTGAGATATTCAAATTACCCTAGATCTATAATTGGAAAAAAGTAAGTCAACATTAGGGTACTTACACAATCATTAGACAACTGGAAAGACGTCTAATCACCGGTAGGATTAACGGCCTAGGTAATGCCATAAGTTTCACCTCGAGAAGGGTTGAGGGGCTTAGTTGTTGTTTAATAGGTTTAGTATCATAAGATCCCGGTTCCATAAAACGTGTAATTGAATTAATTGGTAAATTCTTAACATCAATCCAGGATTCTAGTCTAGGTAGTCTCCATCATCACTTGAGAACGATCTTCATCTTAGTTCGTATTAGCATCACTTTAATTAATAATTAGTTTAAAATAGATTTCTTTAGATTTTCCGTAAACCCCCCCCCCCCAAAACAATTAAAACAGTTTGAGTCGTGTTTGTCTGAGTCTTTCAGAGTCTAATTAGCGTAACTAGTAGAGTCCTGTGGGTTCGATATCCGGACTTACTTAGGTTATACTACATTGATCGGTACAATTGCCGATTGTGTGGTTAGGTTTAAGTCGAGTCTAGAATTTAAAGCTTTTTAGTGTCTGGCTTAGAGAGTCCTAGTTACTTCATTTTTACAATCTGTTTAGCACACATCAAGTTTTTGGCGTCGTTGCCGGAGACTTTTGGCAATTGCGTTTATTAGCTTTGATTGACTTCATTGACATATACGTGTTGCGTGTTTTGTTTGGTTTTAGTCTTTTATTTCTTGTTTGAGTCTTAGTAACTATTGTCTGTTTTTCTTTGGTAGGTGTTCTTTGCTTGCAGTGGATGCCACATCTGCGCTCACATGGACCTCCACCAAAGCCACCGACGGACAAGTCAATCTCGTCTTCTTCATCTTGCCAGGTAAGTACACCACTTCCTTCATCTTCCACCCATTCTGACTCTACCCTCCAATCTAAACTACCAAACTTTGACTTCACCCGAAGTCTTCACCCCATAATTCCCCACCACCTTCTCGTCCACGAAGCCCACCCGTCGTCCAAATGGCCGACCGTAGACAAACCATCCACCAACAAGCCACCCAAGGTTTCACTAGTCTTTGCCTCACCCATCACTGTCCCCCCATAGTAAACAAAAACTCATGGAAAATTCCCTCATATGCCATGACAGCCATCACCAATAACATTCAGTTCCATGGTCACGATGACGAGGATGCACCCGCCCACATAAATCGTTTCTCTCGCATGCTCGCCACCTTTAGCCTCCATGGATCCCCAGACGATCCACCTATCTACAGCTTTTCCCGTTTTCACTTTTGGGCCGTGCAGCTACATGGTTGGACTCTCAGCCAACTGGTACCTTCACAACTTGGGCAGCCCTTCGTCAAGCCTTTCTGAATAAGTATTTCCCACTCGCTAAAGCTTCACGTCTTCGCGATCAAATTCACTCATTCCGCATGGAGCCCGACGAGCCCTATTACCTTGCTTGGGAGTGTTTTCAAAACTTAGTCGCTCGTTGCTCCCAACACGGTCTTTCTAATTGGGCTCTTTGCGAGAAATTTTATAACGGTCTTACCCAAGAGACTCATGATCATTTTGACACTAATGGGGAGGTCACATGATGGGAATACTTTCTTTCCCCGAGTGTTTAGAGTGTTTCGAAAGCTTTGCCCAATCTCAAGCTCAGTCGGGATCTGATCGACGGTATGTGAGTGGTAATTCTAATACCACTACTAGTGCACCCACTCAAGGGTGAACCATGTCACCATGGATCCTAGTATAACCGCCGTGTTAGAAACCGTCACTCGGGAGCTTAAAGAGATCAAGGCGAAGGTTGATAAGTGTGAGTATTCTCGAGGGGGTCATGATACTAATGAGTGCCCATTGTTGATTGGTGAGGAACAGGTCGATTTCATAGGAGGAGGTCTAGGTAGTGGTTTTGGTAGTAATTTCAACTCAGGATGGCGCAATAATAATAATAATTTTAATAATAATAATAACTTTCGTTCCACCGGTAACCCCCCTGGTTTCCAAGTAGCTCAAAATCCCAATAGGGGGCAGGTTCGTTCTATGGTGGGGGGTCAAATGGGCAGTTCAATAAGGGGTTCAATAGTCTAGTCGGGGGTGAGGGGTCAAATAATCTGGGTCAACCAAATCAGGGTCCAACTAGTGATGTAGGGGGTAGTCTTCAAAGGTTAGAAGCCATGATGAGCCAATTACTCATTAAAGACCAAACCACCCAAAAGACACTCGCTGACCATGACCTTATGCTTAAAAACCAACAGTCTTTGTTCCAAGACCTTCAAAGGGTCGTAGGTGACATATCTAGAAAGCTAGAGGATAGGGCACCTGGTCAATTCGCGGGTCATACCCAGCAGAACCCCAACTACCACAATGCTCATGCCAAAGCCATTACCACTCGTAGTGGCAAGACCGTAGGAGACCAAGAGTTGAGGAGAGAGAGGTAGATGAGGAGGAAGTTATGGATGAAGAGATTAAGATGGAGGCGCCCGGCAAAGTGCAACCTAGGCTAGTCCCAGCAAGTACCGCACAGCCCGGTGAGCCCCTAGGTGAGAAGAGAGTAGAGAAACCGCCCGTAGATGTTAGACCGTCTCCACTTGTGGACCATTCCCATGTTCCGTTTCCGTCACGTCTTAGGAACAAAAGTACTCTAGGAATACGGGCACTTTTTAGACATGTTCAAGCAATTGAAGATTAATCTACCTTCATAGAGGCACTCCAATCCATGCCTAAGTATGCCAAGTTCTTGAAAGACTATATTCGGAACAAAGAAAAATTAGGGGAGTTGTCTAATGTTCCATGAAATGGAGGGTGTTCCGTAGTTGTTCTAAACAAGCTTCCCGAGAAGCTCACCGATTCTGGTATTTTTACCATCCCATGTCTATTCGGTGGTAACACCAACACTCGAGCCTTAACCGACCTAGGTGCTAGCATCAATTTGAAGCTAGACTTAGGCGAACTTTCACCTACCCGTATGACATTGTCTTTGCCGATCGGTCCGTGAAGTATCCGAGGGGTGTTGTCGAGAATTTGCTTGTTAAGGTCGACAAGTTCGTTTTTCCCGCCGATTTGTTATTCTTGATATGGAAGCTGACAAGAGAGTTCCTATCATATTAGGTCGTCCTTTCTTGCGTACCGCGAAATCTATCATAGATCTTTATGATGGTCAGATTACCCTTAGAGTCGGTGAGGAGAGAGTTACCTTTGAGATTGACCGTTCCATGAACCATCCGAGTGGGTCCGATGACTATAGTGGTCCATGCCATTCCGTCTATTTCTTGAATTCATTCATCTCGTACGTTGACCGTTGTCTTGAGTTTATTTGCGGGGCCGACTTGGTATGAGGTGGGGTAGTTGATGAGGAGTCGTTAAGATTAGATGAGAGTGAGGAAGAGGGGATTTCTTCAATTTCTGAGATACTTGTGGTTAGTGAGGACACCACCCAATCACCACCCTTAGAGCTTAAGGTCCTTCCCTCCCACCTAGAGTATGCCTACTTAGGAGAGGGATCCGAGCTTCCCGTTATTATATCTTCAAATTAGGGGAAGGTGAGAAGTTGAAGTTGTTGGATGTGTTGAGGGCCAACAAAGAGGCCATTGCATGGAGGTTGTCCGACACTAAGGGTATAAGCCCTTCTTATTGCACTCACCGGATTCTCACGGAGGACAATTTTAAACCGGTGGTGCAACCTCAGAGACGCCTCAATCTAAACATGCAAGATGTAGTGAAGAAGGATGTGATGAAACTCTTAGATGCCAGGATGATATATCCCATTTCCGATTTCCGATTCACCATGGGTGAGTCCCACTCAGGTTGTCCCTAAGAAGGGAGGGATGATCGTTGTCACGAATTCGAAAAATGAGCTAATCCCTTCTCGCACGATCACGAGTTGAATGATGCCACCCGAAAATACCACTTCCCATTGCCCTTTATCGATCAGATGTTGGAGCGCCTCGCGGGTCAGCAGTTCTACTGTTTTCTAGACAACTTTTCTGGTTATTTCCAAATCCCCATCGCACCGGAGGATCAGGATAAAACCACCTTCACATGCCCCTATGGCACTTTTGCGTACCGGCGCATGCCGTTTGGGCTGTGTAACATTCTAGCGACCTTTCAACGGTGTTTGGTTGCCATATTTCAGGATATGATTGAGAGTTCCATGGAAGTTTTCATGGATGATTTTTCGGTATATGGCAACTCTTTCGATCAGTGTTTGAGTAACCTAGAGAGGATGTTGAAGAGATGTGTTGAGACGAAGTTGATGCTAAACTGGGAGAAGTGTCACTTCATGGTGACCGAAGGGATTATGCTAGGTTATAAGATCTCAAGGGATGGCATAGAGGTGGATAGGGAAAAAATAGACACTATTAGTAGGTTACCTCCACCCACTAGTGTGAAGTCGATTCGTAGTTTCTTAGGTCATGCGGGCTTGTATAGACGCTTCATTAGGGATTTCTCTAAGATCACGCGCCCCATGACCCGTCTGCTAGATAAAGATGTTCCATTCGTCTTTGACGAGGAGTGTCTCAAGGCCTTCAACTTTTTGAAGGAACAGCTTGTTAGTGCACCCATTCTTATCTCGCCCGACTGGAGCTTGACATTTGAGCTCATGTGCGATGCGAGTGACTATGCCATCGGAGTGGTTTTAGGACAAATAAGGGAAAGCACTTTCACCCGATTTACTACGCGAGCAAAACATTGAATGATGCTCAAGAGAATTACACCACGACTGAAAAGGAGCTCTTAGCCGTAGTATTCGCTTTCGACAAATTCCGCTTATACCTCATGCTCTCTAAGACCATAGTATTCACCGACCGTTCCGCATTGCATTTTGTCTTCCAAAAGAAAGACGCCAAACCTCGACTCATTCGGTGGATTCTCTTGCTTTCCGAGTTTGACATCTAAATTAGGGATAAGAGTGGGGCTAAGAACGTAGCCGCCGACCACCTTTCACGTCTAGAGGACCCTAGGAGGGAGGAGATTCGTGAGGAGGAGATAGGGGATACGTTCCCTCACGAATTAATTGAGTTTGTAGAAGCCGAGAAGGAAGGATTGCCGTGGTTTTGTGATTTAGCGAATTATCTTTCTAGTGGCAATATTGTTAAGGGGATGACCACGCAACAATGTAAGAAGTTCCTTAGTGAGTTGGGAAGTATGTGTGGGATGACCCCTTCCTCTATAAGATAGGAGGAGATAGGATTTTGAGATGTTGTGTGTCGCGAGAGGAGGGTTGGAATATCCTTAAACATGTGCATGAAGGTCTAACGGAGGCCACCATGGTGCCCATGCGACTGCAAAAAAGATGTTCGATTGTGGTTTCTATTGGCCAACCGTACTTTGTGATGCCAAGGGGTTTATGAAAACGTGTGACGCTTGTCAACGAACCGGCAACATTTCGGCCAAGGATGAGATGCCTCAAAACCCGATCCAAGTGGTGGAGGTTTTTGATGTTTGGGGCATTGACTTCATGGGACCTTTCCCTGCCTCGAAAGGGAATCGATATATACTTGTGGCGATCGACTACGTGTCCAAATGGGTTGAGGCTCAAGCTCTTCCCACGAATGAAGCCCGAGTGGTATTGAATTTCCTCAATAAACTCTTTTACCGTTTCGGTACATCTAAAGCCTTAATTAGTGACCGCGGTACTCATTTTTGCAATGCGTTGATAGAGAAGTTGCTTGCACGCTACAGAGTTACTCATCGTTTGTCTACCGCCTACCATCCACAAACGAGTGAACAAGTGGAGAACGCGAATTACGGTATCAAGAGTATCCTAGCGAAAACCGTCGGTAAGAATAGGAAAGATTGGTCCGACAAGCTTGACAATGCATTATGGGCGTTTAGAACCGCCTACAAAACAACATTAGGAACCACGCCATTTATGATCGTCTATGGAAAAGCTTGTCATCTCCCCGTAGAGCTAGAGCACCGTGCCCTTGGGCGTTGAAAACCGTTAACCTTGACATGACCGAAGCCGCTAGAAAACGTTTCTTTCAAATTCATGAGCTAGAGGAGCTTAGGGATGCGGCTTATGCTCGATCTTGGGGCATTAAGGAAAAAAACGAATGCCCTACATGATCGCAAGTTGAAGAAGATCAAAGAGTTTAGTAAGGGCGATTGAGTGCTACTTTACAATTCTAGTTTGAAGTTGTTTGCGGGAAAGTTGAAATCGAAGAGGCCGGGTCCTTACATGGTGCATGACGTGTTTCTGTATGGAGCGGTTGAGATTATGGACGAGTCCGATAGCCAAAGTTGGAAGGTGAATGGCCATCGTTTGAAGCACTACATTGGCGGACAACTAGACAAGAGTGAGAGGGAGGACACTCCTCTCGAAATTCCACCAAAAGCCACCACTTAGTGTTTGGGTGAAAACCCAATTTACTGTTTGTACCTTTTGTATACGAGTCGAAGTTGGTTATTCTCTTGCTTTCTAACGTTATGTTGGTAGTTTGTCGTTCTTTGTTTTGTGTGTTTGAGAATTTTTGCAGGTTTCATTATCGTTACGGAACGGAAGAAGCATGAGTAGAGAAGTTTTAGGTTTGTTTGTTCGATACTTAGAAAACATTTTGGGGTTTTGGATGGTTGGAAGTGATTGAAAATTTTTCTAAGGCATTGGGGGTGCAAAAATTCGGATTGAAAAAATTTCTAAGGCATGGAACAACTCATTCTAAGCAACTTTCTGTAAAAAAGGGCCCCGGCGTGCCGCCAGGGCCCGTCGCGCTACGCCACAGGGGGTCAGATTTAAATTGAAAACATAGCGCTGCCATATGTGACGCCCCCTACACCCCGTCGTGGTACGCGAGGCCCCCCTGGGTCAGTTTTTCTTGTTTGCTTGACCCCCCTTTGCTGCATATCACTCCATCTCCCCCACTACGAAACCCTAGCCGCAAAACCCTTTCTTTTCACCATAACTCATTCGTTTCTTGACCAAATTACGCCATTTTTCTTCCTACATCACCACAATCACTTCCCTACAATCCCCACCATTAGTTTTTCCGAATTTCGTGATATTTCTTCGCGTTTTTGGACGATTTCGAGCAGCGCAACACCAAGTGTTAATTTTTCTTGTTTAATCCAACTCCAAGGTATGTTTTCTGTGATTTCTCTCTTGTAGGTTACTTTATTTACTTAGTGTCAGGTCAGTTGTTAGTTAGTTCTATGATTAGAGGTTGTAGTTTGGTTGGTTTGGGATGATTATTCACAATGTGGTTTGTGGGAGGTCTGGTTTAGTTTGTTTGAGGTTGTTTGCGTTTTGCGGGTTGTGTTTGGACATTGGGGCTACTAGTATGGATGTTTTGGGTTATGTTTGGCTAAACTAAGTTATGTTTCGTAAAAAAATAAGTTTTTGAACTGATATTTCGAATCACAGTTGTTTTCCAAATAGACCGTGTGCACAAGGCGTCTCATTTATGCTTCAAGGTTTCAAACTTTCACTTGTTTAGCCTCAATGTCGGGATTTATTGGCACATATGCTTAATTGAAGACAATTAAAGTGCCGATAGGAGATAGTGTACATTGAGTCTTGAGTCATTTAAATTCTTGAGTCTTTAATTAGTTAGTTTTTAGAGTTTAGTGTCGGGTTTACTAATATGCACGTACAAGTTTAGTACATCTTCCCGTACTTAATCTCCATTCGGGCAAGTTTGTTGACAAACTTAAGCTTTTGTAAAAGGTAACCCATGTTTTTAGTCATCTTTAGTTTCGGTTTCAGTCGCGAATGTAATGCTATACGGCTGCTTTCACGTAAAAAATTAAAATAAAATTAAAAATACCAAAAATAGCTTGTTTTAATATGATTCGTATTGCTTAAATCTTTAACTTGTGTTTGCAGGAAATGTCAGGTGAAGGTTCTTCCAGGGATCCAAAGAGACACAGAGGCCCATTTCCTCAGCCACAAGGAGACCCAGCACCGGACCTGAGAAGAAGAAGAATAAATTACCATAATCGAGATTGGAGACTTTATGGTCGGCCTGAGAGACTCGTCGAGCACCTGGTTCTGGACTTTGAGGAAGACACTACAGAGAGGGAAAAACTGGTTAAGTATGCAAAGACAAATCTGTTGGAGCATCGTACATTGACTGGGATTAGTTAAATGAGATGGGGATTCGTGAGAGGATTGCAGATTTGTTGGGGCCGAGAATGATAATGGCTTTGGGCCCCAATATCAGGAGTTGACTATCGAGTTTCATTGTACTTTCCGTCACAAAGAAGGTACATTTGCTGAAAAGAACGCGGTGTCGTTCTCGTTGGGGAGGAATATCTATGAGATGAGTATTCCGCAGTTCGGGGTTGCTTTGGGTTTCTACTCGGTCGAAGAGGTTCAGTCTGATGAGTTTAAGAATGGTCTGAGAGGAGTTTACAATCATGCAAGGCAAAACTTCCTAGGTCCGCAGGATTTAGTCGAGTTTTGGGAATCGATCTCTACAGCACGATTTGCCGGTACGAACCTCACCACCACGGTTTGTGACCCTATTTATAGATATATTCTGAAGGTGCTTGCGATTACCATTGTGGGGCGAAAGTCGGGAGAAAACAAAGCGAATTGGTTGGATATATTCGCTTTGATGTGTATGGTCGAGAAAAGAAACTGGAATTTGGCGAGTTTCTTCGCCTGGTCGTGTAATAGGACCCGTAGGGGTGGTAACCGGGCGGCATTGGATTTGGGGCCATACATTGGTAGACGGGCAACTAATTTGGGGGCGTTTTCGAAATACCGAGTGGAACATATGCATGAGGGTTTACCGACGGTTAATTGGAGTATCGGCGATTTACAGTCAGCGGGCATTTTGTCGTATTTAGACTCACCAGAGTGGAATGTGATGCAGGGAGCACAGGTTCAGCCGCCGGCAGGCAGGCACCGAGGCAGCTGATGTTCTACAGGGTTGTGCCACCACGTGTGAAGAGGCCCCGGTTGAGGCACGAGATTCCAGCCACTCAGCACCCACTTCGCCAGCCACCACAGCCACTGCCCGACCCGATTAACATGAGGCAGTTTATGATTTGACCTAGTAGAGGTGTAACAGGTTTGAGAACAGGATGCATGGGGACCACAGTGGAATATGTAGAGCCACCACAGGCAGGATGACATGCTGCGATATACGATGCAAGGTATGGATCTTAATGTACCACCATCGTTCTCTGGGCTACTTCCCCCGCCTGATTATGGTACTGAGCAACAGCACCCTTATGTTTATGGTCAATACACGGGGTATGACCAATGGGGAGGTCAGAGTGGCTACGGGTACGACTACGGTGGTCAGCATGGAGCGGGAGGCTCGGGTTCACACCACATGGATGAGGGAGATGATGAATGATAAAGATGGTTCGAAGCAGCATATATCCTTTCATGTTTATTATCATTTTATGTTGTTTTAGTAGTTCGATGTGGTTGTATTAGTTAAGACAATTTACTTTGTATTTGCTTGAATTTCGGACGATTGTAGCCCGGATATTTGTGTTTTGTTTGGTTGGTATGGTATGTGTTTTTAGGTTGATGTTTGGAGCTGCTTTCCGTTCGTGTGAGAGAGTTTGGTATTGTTTGCTGAGCACGTTCGGTATTAGAGGGCATATGTGGAATTGACTGGCCACGTTGACGATCTCAGATTTTTCGAGCTAAGTATTTTTCATTGTAGAATTTTGTATTTTTGCTTCCTTTAGTTTTGAATTCGTAGGTAGTGTTTAGTCTAGTTTTGAGTTTGTTCGATTCTTGCATTAGGGACAATGCAAATCTCGAGTGTGGGGATGGGAATTACAAGTCTACGTTAGAGTCTAGTATAGTCGAGTCTTTGTGTTATTCTGTTTATTAGTTTGTTTATCCTATCTTAAAAAAAATAAATTAAAAAATTGAAAAATCAGAAAATGTCTTTTGAATAAAGAAGTTTGCAGAAAAATAAACGGAAAATGATAGAAAAAATAGATTTTGTTCGGGGTTGAATAATGATAATATGAGAAAAAATGTCGAGCTTGTATCTAGTACGGGATATGCGGGTAGGCTCGAGTCGGTTCTAGGTTCCTTCGATTTAATTTACCTTAATTGTCGGTTTACTAGTGGGTGCTCATCTAGGAAAAATGGGAAATTGTAACCGCCAAAAATAGTATAAGGAATGTCGTTATAAGCCAAAATCGTCAGAATTTTTAATCATGAAAAAAATTGAAAAACAAATTGAGCTAGAAACTAAGAAAAGTAGCGCAGGTCTATGTAATCTCGGTTGGGGATAGCGACTCTGACTTAGATTGCCACTGGGATGTGTGAAATCAAATTGCATAAAAAAATT
This sequence comes from Scalesia atractyloides, assembly GCA_947069175.1. Lineage (NCBI taxonomy): Eukaryota > Viridiplantae > Streptophyta > Magnoliopsida > Asterales > Asteraceae > Scalesia > Scalesia atractyloides. Next base: position 46,073,388 of record CAMTDV010000016.1, read on the forward strand.
ACTGAAGCCTATTGTAATCCGAGTTGGGGATAGCGACTCTACAGCCGGAATGCCTCTGGGTTAGGTAAAGCAACGCCGACGCTCAAAGAAAAAGAAAAAAAAAGAGAAAGAAAGAAAAAAATTGGTTTCATATTCTCGATTGTGGTATAAATCGGTTAGGAATTGGTCCAGTGATCATTCCTTTTGTTCTATAAGCTTGAGGCGGGAGTAGATGTATTGTGGCTTCTAGTGTGAGACCCTAGGTAGATTGACCGCACATGAATTAAATTGCATGATAAGGGCTTGGAACCGGGTTTAGGTTTAAGAGGACAAGTATACTTGTAATCGTGGCTAACATGAGTCTTGGTTTTAATAATGTAATCTGTACTTTGACCCGGATAATCTTCTGTTTCTGATTCCGTTTTGTATAGATTCTTTTTCAGGGACGAAAAAGTCTTAAGTGTGGGGATGTTTGATGTACTGCAAAGTACATATGTTTATAGTGTATATTTTGATCCGTTTTTAGATAGTTTGAGTCTAGTTTAGGTTAGAATTTTGATACTGCTGACGTTAAGCTTTGATTTCAGGTCTCGTTACTTAAAGTAATGAAAAAGAATAAATACGAGCAGTTTGGAAGGAAAACGGGAACCGAACGCAAAACCGAGCAGCTGGAGTTAAACGAAAATAAAAAATAGCAGACATAGGGGTGCCACGCTACGCGACGCCCTAGTCCTCTACTGTGAGGATCTAAGTTTGAATTTATTGCTGTTTTTGTTTCAAATAATGAAAAATGATTGAAAAACCGAGAATAAGTGCAGTGGATTAATGGAAAACTTTTACAACAGTCAATCGGTCGTTTGTTTTCATCACCATCATGCTTTCAAGTAATTAAACTATTGCATGTGATTCACAAACTCCCCTTAGGCCAATAACGATCGTTTGATAGTAAGAAATGAGGAAGATATGCAAATTGATCTTTTAAGAAGACAAGTAAAAACTGTTACATTGAGCGCCTATTATACTAACTATCTAACCATTGATCGTCTAACAGTGACGTCATGGTTGATAGTGACAGCTAACAAACGTAACTAACTACAAACACTGCTTAAACTAAAACTATCAATGCATAACACTGTTACATTAATTAAACTAAAACTAGAATAAGCACTGCTGGCCATCCTCTGTTCTTTGTAATCTTCTATCCGCGGTTGGGAGTTTCTTCTGTGAGAGGATAGGTAACAATGTGTTTATTGAATGCAGTAAAAGCCTATCAGAGGATAGATGTAACATTTGTAAAAATCGGGTTTTCAAAACCCGCTCCGTTTTGTAATCGAATATCAAGTTATAAAAGTTACGTCGAATATTTATGATTATTTTGATTTAAAACGATACATAATTAATAAATAAACTAAACTATAAAAATTATATTTGATAAAAAGTTAAAATAAAATAAATAAAAAAAATTATGTTGCTGCCGGGACTCGAACCCTGGTCAGCCAAGACACATTCCAACGCCTTAACACACACTCACATCACCACTCCGCCACTTTGTGTTTTCTGTTATCTCTAGGAAACAAATGAGATTTATATACAGACTAGGTTAAACCGGTTCCACCAATTGAGAAACGGAAAACGGCAAAGCAATCGTCAAATCGTTTGATTTCTCGCGTATTCACGTTCATAACCGATGAACCGATGTCTTTAATCAATTCAGAATTGATTGAGCATCAAGTCTCATCATTATCGGTCTTCATAACCGAAAAGCAATCAAATCCTGAATACTTCAACCCAAGATCACTCTCGCGACTCAGAAACGTCATAACCATACTCCATTTCATTTTCGTCATTTCAGACATCAGAACGCTAATCAGTTCGCCGAATTTTCTGCAAATCCCGAGAACCGTATATCATCCTCAACGGTAATTCTCTCAATATTATTGCGTCCAACAATTATTAACTATTTCTAACTTAAACTCCCAATTGAAACGAATTCAGGCTGCATTCAACAATATTCCAGTTCGCGGAAACTCCCTGAAATTTCTAATTCCGTCTGTGAACGTAAGGTCTTCATACACATCGTTAACCTTTGTTTATCACTTCAATTCCACTTGACTAATCAAAATAGTTTTATTAACTTGTTCATTGAAGAGCATAAAAACGGAACTTGACACATCGTCGGAAGACATGAAATAAAACCGTTCATCGGTATGTTTAACCTTATTTACTGTCTCTTGCCTTTTCATTTAAGTTTTCATAATGTCTGTAAATCGTAAACACAAGGAACGAGTTAGTAAATCAGATGACTGTAATTTGAATGAAGAAGACGAAGCTAACTAAGTTATAAGTATATTTAAAACTAGTAAAATGAACGGGTTAGACACACAGTCCAGCGGTGGACTGTGTGCAAAATACACACGCACGTCCCGAGTTCGATTCCTGCTATACGCACTTCTCATATAATAAAATGCCTTTTTGTTTATAAACTAAACCGGGCTAACTCAGTTAGTTGTTAAGTATAATAAAAACCGAGATAATAACCAGGTTAGACACACAGTCCAGTGGTGGACTGTGTGCAACATAAACCATACGTCGCGCGTTCGAAACCCGTCACTTGCACCGGTCCGTTGAATTAAAATTTTTTGAAATTAAAAAGAATTTTGGTTAAAATGAATAAGTGTATAAATATAATTAAAAACAAGATTATTTCGGGTTAGACACGTAGCTCAGTTGGTAGAGCTGCGTGCACGCGTACGGGAGGTCTCGGGTTCGAGCCTCACCCAGCGCAAACCATGTTCCTGACCGAACCGGTCAACAGGTCAATGGTCAACGCAAAATAAACAATTTTTTTTATCTTTTTATTTATTTAATTTAATTTAAAAATCAATTAAAAATACTTAAAAATAACATTTTTAAAGATAGAAAATAGCCTTAAACTCACAAAAATATATCTAAAAATTTCATTGAAATCCTTAATAAAATCCACCCATTTAATATATTTTTCCGTTATTATTTAGGTTAGTAATCCTCGTTGTTCCGCTCATCTAATTCGTGCGCATATCACCATCTCCAATCCAACGCACCCAATGTGAGTGAATCTTTACAAATTCCCCATTTTAATCACGTTTTGGGGTGTATCATGTGTCTTGATATGTATATTATACTTAAACCATTGTGCATACATCATATCATGAACTAGTGTATTCAGTTTGTTTCTATTGTGTAGTTATTGTTGGATGCAAGTTTATTATTTTCAGTACATGCAATTTCATAGGCCGCCGCTCCCCATTACATTATGAGCGTTGAGCATGTTCCCCATTTCATTATGAGGTTGAACCTGGCGTGCCCACATACGATCGGCTCCGTTTGATTGAGCCTTGATCGCACAGACATTTTCATTTTCAGTACATGCAATACGATCGGCTCCGTTTGATTGAGCCTTGATCGCACAGTTTCATTTATGTTATTTACAGTATGATGTTGATATGTTCATGTATGCTGTCATGTGTCATTGTTTGTTATAGTTGTGACTGCTATTTGCCATTACTTGATTATTTACATTTGCTCATCTATGATTATGCACAATTTTTCATTGATAAACTAACAAGTAATTCATTAATAAATGTTTATCTAATAAGGTTCACTCGCCAACTTATGTTGACCCAAAAACCCCCATTTTACACATGATACAGGTGAACCAGCAGCAGCTAGGAACACATAGGACTTGGACTAGAAGAATAAAACGATTTAGAGTTGGGATTGTTATGTTTGGTTTATTTTCTTTGTATTGAATGAACATGTTTGGATTTTTGGATATGTAACTTTGACCTTATTAAATATGAAACATATTAGTAAATGTCATGAGCTTTGGTGATAACCCAATTATACCCCGACTCTTATTCCGCTGCGGGTCGGGGTGTGACAATAGAAACCTCTTATAGCTGGAACAAAGCTCGGATGGTGTGTTTTGACTTTGTATCATCTGTTCCTTTCCAAAGGTTCAATCCCAACAATCTCCCCCTGAAACAGATGATGCCAAAAACACCTTAGTCTTGATCTTTATTCCTCAGAAAGAATTCTCCTATTTGGCCCTTGAATTGTAGTTCAAAGTTAAGAGATTCTAAGTCATCAGCATCCTTCTCAAGCTCTAAACTTAGTAGTTCGTGGAAGTCTTCTACTGTAAGCCCATAAGCAGCTTCCATAGATAGTTTAGTAACTTTTCCATCAGACTTGAGCAGAGTCAATTCGTGGTTGTCTTTGTCGACCTTTCACTTTAGAATTTTTGGGTCTGAAGGCTTTCTTGAAGGAGCCTTTATTGCTGGGGTTAAGAAAGGAGCTACTCTTGTCAGATCATCGGCCAACTTGGCACTTCTATCATCTGTTGGATAGTCCATCATATTTTTGATACCTTCTTTGATAAATACTTCCTCAAACTCTCCGTCAACCTTCTCAGACATCTCCTCTTGCCTTTTTCGCTTTAGCAAGGCAAGTGTGGATTAGGCAGATGTTGAGCTAGGCCTTTTAGAAAGTTGGGCTTTGAGAGCAGCATCTTCTTTGGTATAATCAGGTTTGGGAGTCATTGATGGTTCCTTTTTCCTTCTAGCTTCAAACATTTTGTAAGTATCCAACACTCTTATCTCCCCCCATCTCATGACCTGGTTCTTTGACCCATAGTGATTCTGAATTTGCTCTTCCTTCATTCTTCTGAGCTTCAGGGTCTTTTCAGATACATTATTTTTGTATTTGTTCCAATCTAGGCATGTAGGTTTGTTGTGAGGATCTTTTGATTGTGCTTCTATTCTTGCATTTTCTTCTTGAAGCTCACTCACAGACCAATCTTTGAACTGTGCTCTAGTAGCAGCATATTTCTTTGTTTCCATGATGTGTGAAATGTATTTTTCTTTTAGGAACTTATCACCTGCTTCAGAGATCTTGTTGGATAGATTCTTTGAAAATCATTCCAGTGATTGGACTTTGCTTAATTGAAATTGAAGTTGATTCTGCACTTCTCTATCACTTTTGCCTTTAGACAACTTCCTAGCAATATCATCTGCCTGTTTTTCTTTGATTTCCAAATACTGGTCAATGTTTGCAGGCTTTGGATAACCTTGAAGAGATAGGAAGTGTCTTTTGTCTGAATCTTCTTCAGCATAGAAAGATATGATTTCTTTCTTAACTGCAGGCAAATCAAGAGGAAATTTTATAGCTGCAGGAATCACTTCTTTTGAATGAGCAGATGTTGCAGTTGGAGAAGCAGATGTTAGATTTAGAATTGGTGCAGATGCAAGAGGCATAGGAGCAGGGATCTTTCCTTCGTTTATGACCTTTGTGACTTTCCTCCTCTTAAAGCTGATTGATGGTGACGATGGATGGATTGGAATTCTTGGTGGTGTTGGTAGTTGTTGTGTGGAAGTGGGAAAAGTGAGGATGGTCGTGATTGTAATAACATCTGCTGCAACCTCTGCTGTATCAACAGATGTTGGCACAAAAGTTGCTGTAACATCTGTTAGGGTGGATATGGGAATTGTGTGAGAAGATGTGGTTGATTTTGTGATGACAAAGGTTTTTGTGGTTGGATTGGTAGCAACTTTAGTTTTGAGAGGTGTGGATTCTGGTTTTCTTGCTTTTGTATAAGATCTCCTCTTTGTTGAGGTACCAGTCTCTCCCTTTTCTAACTGCTGATCAATCTTTTTCTCAACCAGTACCTTGCCTTCATCAAATACAGACTTCTTATGAGACTTCTTTGCCCTTGCCAAGATATCTTCAGTTAAATCTGGTTTCTTTGACCCATCTGGCTTAGGGATATTCACTGTAGGCCTTGCCTTATCATCATCCATCTTCAACTTTTTGTTTCCCAAAGATTTCTCCCCCTTTTTAGCTTCATCTGGACTTAAAAAAATAACAGTAGGAGGAGATTTACCAGTGGTGGTGAACAAGTGGGCTTTGATTGCCTTGATATCTGTAGCAGTGTCATTGTATCTTGCATCAACCATATTCCAGAGCTCCAGGAAATGTTTCTCTTGTTGAAAGATAGGATTTATAGCAGATTTAAGCTCAGCAGTGGTTGGAACAGGGGTTGACTCTGAATAGTAATCAACTGTTTTAAAAGATCTTTAATCTCATCAACAGTGGTTTCAACATTGCTAACCCTCATCGTCAATTCTTGGTATTTTAGCTCATCACCTAACTTCATAGGTTCATCTGAACTCCTACCAGATGTGGTAGTTGTATCTAAGATATCATGAGCATGTGGTTTACCACTTGCTTCAATCTTAGATGCCCCTTTGTCTTAGTTCTGGGGACTTCCCACTAGAGCAGAGGTTACCGTAGTAGCCTCAGTAGTGGTTGCCTTCAACAAGGTCTTAGCTATATAACCACTATCCAATTGAGAACTAGGGAGTTCAGCAATTGTAGTGGCTGCCATTGTTGAACTATCATCAAGGGTTACATGTAACCCAAGGGATGTAGCCTCTTCAGTTGCTGATGGGCTAGCATTTAGAAATAAGTCAGACCCAGCTTCTAGTTGAAGTATATTCTCATTGATGGGTTGGTGAGAAGTGCTGGATAAGGTCTGCTCAATATCTATTGCATTCAGCAAGGGTAGCATGGTAGGTGGTAGTGATGGTATTGGTGAGAGTGGCTGTGTAGAAAGCGACATTGCCCTGGGAAAGGGGCTGTGGAAGATAGAACCAAGTGATCCTAGAGCTTCATAATTTGGTGTCCCTGTGCCTACAACCTGATCCTTTTATGAGGATGCAGGAGGAGTTTCAAAGCCGGTGTAAGATCTTTATACCATCTGCTGTGAAGAAGTAGCAGCAGTGGTTGGTGACTTTGGTGGTGTCGCTGAGTTAACCTCTGGGATCTCATCTTCCAGATGACCCTTTTTGGGTTTGGGGGCTTTTTAGGATGCTCTGGATGGTCTCTTTTTGGAGATTTTAGGTGTGGGTTTCAGAGCAGTGGTTGTGATGCCTGATCACCTAGAGCTGTAGGCTCAGCAGCCGGAGGTTGAGCTTGAACATTTTGTTCTTGTAAAATAGGCTCAGCCTCCTCTGCTACTGTTTTGGAAACTTTATCTTGATTTGTAATTCGTGTAAACATTTCATGGTTTAGGCTGCCAGCATTTGTAACTGTGCCTTATTTACTTGCGTTTGATTTAATTTGATCTTGCAAGTAAACACTCATGAATCTTGGATGTATCAAGAAAGCTTTTCTTTTTGAAATATTTTTAAAATTAATTACAAGATCATTGAACAACACCTGGAAGAAGTTAAAATTAGGACCAGTTAAGATTGCAAATCCCAGATACTGCATGTTCAATGGAATCTCGTTGAAAGCAGTTGTTTTTGCAGAGACACATGTAAGTAAAGTGTGGAAAAAGAATTTCATCTCTGCTGGAAAATTAGGTTTGAAGATTGTCATACCTTTCAACTGTCCGGTGTAACCTCTTTCAACGAAATCGTGCTGCATCTCCCTCAAAGGAAATGATACCGGATGTTGCATATCATTTAACATGAAGACTTGGGAGATAGATTGTGGACTTATTTGCAGTTGTGTGCCACCAACTTTGGAAGTGATAGAATAGGGCACACCATCAGTGGATGAGTTTACGTTAGCCTTTGCCCAAAATTCTCTTAAAGAATCGATGTAAACTGGGGCTTTGACTTCCAACATGTGTTTGAATTTTGATTCTTTTAGAATCCGGATCATTGGATGATAACGATGCTTGTGTCGGTTTTTTCGAGAATAGCAGTGTAATTGTGTGGTGTTTGATGATGAGGACAAATGGGGGTTGTTCTTGTGTCGATTTCTTCTTCGATTTAAGTTTAGGAGCCATGATTTTTGGATGATTTTTGGACGAAGGGCTTTGAAAAATTTGGAATCGCACAAGAAAAGTGAAACCTCTGTTTGGAGATAGAACAGGGTTTTATAGGGTTTTTCAAAGAGTGCACTTGACGTGGCGTCTGATGCAACATCTGTCGAATAACATCTGTCCATGTGTAACCTCTGTTTAGCAATGGAAAACAGTTGTTTGGCTAACCACAGTTAGAGCAAGACTACCAGTGGTTGGGACCAAACTAATGTTAGCAGAGGTTTGTAGCAGTGGATAGATTTTTCTAAACAACAGTGTTTTTGTACTATCAGAGCTTTGAACAGACTTTAAGGATTTATTGAAAAATTCAGTTTATCTATTTCTAAGGATGAATTTTTGATTGTCGAAAAACATTTTATTGCTATTTACACATGGATCACAAAAAAAATTGTTTTTAATCCATGTTTAGCATTCCAAGCATAGAAATCAAACTGTCAAACGTGGAAGCATCAAATGCTTTTGTCAACACATCTGCTAGTTGATCCTTGGTATGGATATGTTGTAAAGAAATCAGATCTTTTTCATAGCAATCCCTCACAAAGTGATGTCTGATGTCAATGTGCTTGGTGGTGGAATGTGAAACTGGATTTTTGATGATGTTTTCTGCTGCTTGACTATCAATTTTGAGAGGAGTCCTCAACGCAGTTACACCAAAATCCAAAAGTTGATTTTGAAGCCACAAAATTTGAGCAGTGCAATTTGCAGCAGCTATATACTCTGCTTCAGCAGTGGATGTGGATACTGCAACTTGCTTTTTACTTTGCCAAGACACTAAACAATCCCCTAGGAATTGGGGTCCTCCAGATGTAGACTTCCTTGTTGTTTTACATCCACAAAGTCACTATCAGAATATCCTGCAAGCTCAATGTTACTATTAGTTGGATACTAGATACCAAGTGTGGGAGCACCTTTTATGTATCTGAATATCCTTTTTACAACAACAAGATCTGATTTTCTTGGCATTGACTGTGATCTGGCAAGACACATGTGGCAAACATAATGTCTGGCCGTGATGCAGTTAGGTACAATAAAGACCCAATCATGCTTCTATACAATGTTTGATCAGCAAGGTCATCTCTGCCATCTACAGTGACTAGCTTGGATGTTGCCATGGGTGTGCTGCAACCGTTTACAATCATTCGTATCGAATTTCTTAAGTAATTCTTTCACATACTTATTTTGATGAATGAAAGTGCCTTTTTGCATTTTTTTTACTTGTAAACCAAGAAAACATTGCAACTCACCCATTGCACTCATCTCAAACTCTGCTGCCATGAGTTTTCTAACTCTCACACATGGCAGAGCATGTGGATCCAAAAATGATGTCATCCACATAAATTTGGACAAGCATCAAATCTTTTCCTTTCCATTTTAAAAATAGGGTTTTGTCAATCCTACCTCTGGTAAAACCATTGGATAAGAGAAAAGTGGATAGAGTTTCATACCAGGCTCTTGGTGCTTGTTTTAGACCATACAGTGCTTTGTTTAACCTGTAGACATGATCAAGATGGAAATGATCCTCAAATCCAGGAGGTTGACAAACATATACTTCTTCCTTGATCTTTCCATACAGGAATGCACTTTTGATGTCCATTTGATACACCTTGATGTTGCGGTTAGCAGCAAAGGCTAAGAACAGCGAATGGCTTCCAACCTTGCTACTGGAGCAAAAGTTTCATCATAGTCAATCCCTTCTTCCTGTCTGTAGCCTTGAACCACGAGCCTTGCTTTGTTTTTGACAACAATACCCCTTTCATCAGTTTTGTTCTTAAAGACCCACTTTGTGCTGATGGGACTCACATCTTTTGGCAGTGGTACAAGTTCCCACACTTGTTATCTTAAGGGAGCTCTTCTTGCATGGCTTCTACCCAGCTGTTGTCTTTAGTGCCTCTTGGTACTTGACCGGCTGTGTGAGTGATAGAAAACCAGCAAAAAGACAAATGTTTTAGGCTTGGCTTCTTGTGAGCACACCCCCATTGATGTTGCCAATAACTTGATCCAATGGATGCTTTTAAGGAAAATCAAATCACCTTGGTATGGAACAATGGCATTTTGAGGTGAAGCTTGCAAATGTGTATCATCTGAGCTAACCTCTGCTGGTGAATTTGATGGTCCAGCCTCTGATTGGAGTGGTGGTGGAAGGATTGGTGGAATGGTAGTGAAAGTGGGTTGATTTTTGTCCATCTGTTGTGGACTTTCATCAACAGATGTTTGGATTTGAGAGCTGGCAGAGGTTTGAGTATTAACCACTGTTGACTTGGCAGAGCTTTCACCATTGTTACTAACATTTGCTCCTCTGCTGTAGGGTTGACTTTGAAACTTGGAAGAATGCAATCATATCCTTGCTCTTCAAATGATAATTATGGAGTACCTGCAGGGTTAGTCTTGACAGACACATCTTCAAATGTATATTTAGATAGATCAAACAATTCAGCAGGACCATTTGCTGGGATTTTCAAAGATGAGAGTTCGTTGAACTTCACATTTAGAGTTTCCTCAAACACTTTGTCCTAGAGTTAAAAACTCTATAGGCTTTGGCAGTGGTTGAGTATCCCAGAAAATAACCACAATCAACTTTGGCTGCAAACTTGGATATTGAATCCTTGATGTTTAAAATGAAGCATGGGCAGCCAAAGACTTTGAAATAAGAGATCAGAGGTTTGATTTTGTAAAGCAATTCATAGCAGTCTTTTGATGCCTAGGGTTTATCAAAACTCTGTTCTGACATAGCAAGCAGTGTTTACAGCCTCTGCCCAAAAAGACAAGAGTAAACATGAGTCTGCAAGCATAGTCCTTGCTGATTCAATTAAAGTTCTGTTTTTCCTTTCAACAACCCATTTTGTTCTGGAGTTCTAGGGATGTTGTATTGTCTAACATCCGTTTTGACTCACAGAAGGCATCCAACTCCTTGTTCCTAAACTCTGTCCCATTATCACTTCTAAAGATTTTTACAAGCACATCAAATTGCTTTTCAACTTGTTTAACAAAGTTTTGAAAAATATTTGCTATTTCATCCTTAGAGTGTAAAAAGAAAGTCCATGTGAACCTGGAAAAATCATCAACTACCACCAGACAATATCTTTTGTGTTTTAAGCTCATGATTTTTACAAGCCCAAACAAGTCCATATGAAGCAACTGTAAGCACTGACCTGTTTTGAACTCCTCAATTGACTTGTAAGAGCTTTTATGTTGTTTATCTTTTAAACAGGAAACACAATGCTCTTCACAAGTAAATTGTTTTTGGGGCAAACCTCTAACCAGACTTTGTTTTGAGAGAGTGGAGATGGTTATTAGATTGTGTGCCCTAGCCTTTTATGCCATAGCTCTGTCTCTTTGCTTGAGGCAACTGAAAACAGACATGCATTTGACATAGGATTATCTTTTACCATATCAACCACATACACATTTCCTACTCTATGAGCAGTCAATTTTGCTTTGCTCTCAGCAATGATCTGATCAATCTTTTTGACAACCTCTGGCCCTACTATCTGGCAAGTTTTCTTTGTGAAAAAGTAACCATAACCTTTGTCACTCATCTGTGAAACACTTAAGAGATTGAATTTTAAATTGTCAATGAGATTCACATTTTCAAACTTGAGTTTTCCTGCTGAGACACACCCTGACCCTAACACATTTCATTTTGAATTATTTCAAAGGATATATCACCCCCTCCATGAGCTTTAAAATCTCTGAGCAGGGCTTTACATCCTGTCATGTGCCTGGAGCCTCCACTATCTACATACCAATGACTGTCATGGCAAGTAGAAGCTCCCTGCACATGTTTTGAAATAATTAGTTCAGGTGAGTCTCCAAAGCCAAAATGGCTTTGGATAGGGTGTCTGGTGATCCAAACTCAAGTTCAGACTGATGAGCAGTGGTTGAATCAGACTTTTGTAACCACTGTTGTGAGCTACCTCCTATCAACTGTTGATAACCATGTGGATGCCTATTTACCCTTGGCTTAGAAGCCTTTTTGTAAGTCTCATAAGTCATAGACACCTTTTGGTAATTAGGCTGGCTTTTACCTCTTGGAAACTGGTTTGATGGAGGTGCATCTGTTACTTGAATTTCTCTGCGAACAGAGGTTTGATTTAAAGCTTTGGTGACAGATGTTTCACATGATTTAAATTTCTGTTTGGCAAGATTTGAATTTTCTCTTTCTAGAGCTTTTTCTCTAATCTCTTTTACGTTTTGATGATAGGTTTTGAGATAGACATACTCTTGATTTGAATGATTTGTTTTGTTGCAAATGGTGCATCTAGGAGATTTTGGTATAACACAAGTTTTCTTTATATCATTAGCTTTCAAAAGAAAGCAGTCTGCTGTATCATGATTCCTCTTTTCACAAAATTTACAAAACAAGTGTTTAACCTTTCTTTCCTTTTCCTATTAGACTTCTTGAGAGCAGATGATGTAACCTCTGTTGGCAAGTGTTTGAGAGGGATCACCAATGCTTTTGGTGCTTTTATACCATCAAGAGTTGAAAAGTCCATTGGCTTGAAGTTTTCTAAAATATCAGATTCATCTGACCAGGTTGGTTTAAACTGATATTTTTCAATTTCTTTTTCTTTTGGTGAAACCTCTGGTTTTTCAAGAACAATTTTGTTTCCTTCTTTATCAGTGATTTTAATTTCTTCACCAGCCAAATTTGTGGGAACTATTTCAACAAGCTCAGAGACAATTTTTGCAGCATTTTCACAAGTATGGTCATATTCCCTAAAGCCTATACCAAACTTTATGTTGCTCTTGACTTGAGCATCAAGCAAAAGTTCATAACCTTTGCAAACCTCTACCTATTTTTCACAAGTGATATGGGTAGATTCTAGCTCCTGTTTGCAAACTTGGTATTTTTCTACTATAGTTTGGAGCTGATCTTTGGTTCTGCTTGATTCATGCTTAGGCTACTCATTTCAGAATCTTTTTCACCTAATTTTGTTTTCAACTCTTTAACAAGTTTTTTCAAATTTAAGTTCATCTTCCAAAATTTTTGTTTCTCGGGTTTTCATTCACCTGTTTTATGTTTGCAAAAGCAATAATGCATTTTTCAGAACATAGATCTTTTAAGATCTGAGGTGATACCTTCGAAGTAGCCATAAGAGCACAATCACATTCTTCTTCACACACCTCTGTGTCCCATGGGTCAGATAGATTTTCTTTTTCAACCTCAGCAGCATTCATTTTAACCACATGTGTAACTTCTGGTGTAACCACTGTTTCACAACATTCAACCACATCTCAAGAGTCATAAAACATAAGTTTTCATTTTCAAAATCATTTTTGGCTATGAGAGCAAATTTTCATTAGTTAAATCCTCAGGCAAACTACTCCAGTCAACAAAACCTTGGGTAAAGAAGCTTTGTTGTGTAACCTCGCTGGTGTAACAGTGGTTTGACTAGTTTGAGTGACATGTGGGGCTTGTTGCACATGCACTTGAGGCGGTGCCTGGACCATATTGAATCTGTGAGCAGAGGTTTGGACATAATGAATAGGGACAGTTGTTACAGGACTTGCAAAATGAGCAGTGTTTTGCATTTGTTGTGTAGGGGAAAACTGGGAATATTGGACAGTGCTTTGAGAACTGGGGCCAGGATGAGTAACAATTGGTCCTGCAGTTTGAATTCTGCATTCCCTGGCAAAATGTCCCATCCTATTGCACTTAAAGCATTTTATCTTTGATTTATCTAACCCAACTTTTAACCCCCCATGCAATCCTGGAAACCTCCTACCAGTCTAGCCCTTACACTCAAAAGTGCCAACTGGTGTAGGATGTCCATTTCTTCCAAATATGTGGGTTCAAAGTGTTGTAAGTCATTCATCTCAAAACTCAGATTGTTAGAGGTTTGGTTTTCACAATTTGCAGCAAAAGCAAAATTGGGTGTACAGGGATCAGAGTTGAAATTGTTTCCAGAAGTTATGTCAATGTAATGATCAAAACTCTGATCCTTTCCACTACTAGACCCCTCTTCATGACTATAGAGAGCAGTGATTCCCAGTGTATAGTCATCAGTCACTTTCCCTGACTCTTGAAGCTTCTTTTTCTGGTTCAACTCTCTCTCATAAGTGAGAAGTCGACCATGAAGCTGTGTGAGGGTCATTTCTTTATAACCAACAGATGTTCGAGTAACATAAGCTATTGTCTCCCATTTTTCTGGTAGTGATCTTAAGAAACGACTATTGATAGTCGAATTAGGAAATTTCACATCTACCAGTTTCAATTCGCTTATGAGACAGCGAAATCTCTCGAACTGTTGGGTTACTGACTCACCTTTTACATGGAAAAATGTTTCATACTGCTGATTCAGGACTTCTCTATTATTCTCGATCACCTCGTCAGTCCACCAAATTGCTCTTTAAGAGCATCCCACAACTCTTTAGCACTATTACAATGAAGAAATCCCGCATAAATCTCATTGGGCAAAGCTGAAGCAACGATGCTAAAAGCCTTAGCATCCAATTCAATTTTGAGGAAATCCTGTTCAGAGTAATTTTCGAGTTTTTTAGGGACTTGAGTGTGGGGATCCTCTGTACTTGGAACCATGGGAACATGGGGTCCAAACACAACGGATCTCCAGCATCCGGTGTTCTGTTGAGCGAGAATATGACCCATCCTACGTTGCCAAATAAAATACTCATTTTGTTACAACATAGGTGGTTTGAACATGGATCCAATATTGAAATCCGGTGTGTTTTGTGCCATTTCTCTTGTTTACAAGAGATTTGTGTTTTAAAACTTTTGTAGTAATAAAACTCTGTATTCAAGCAAAACTTCGAAATTAGCAACAAAGAGCTGATCTGTTCAAATAAATTTGATGTTTAAATCAAAATCGATTGACCAAGCTCTGATACCAATTGTCAGGATCTAAGTTTGAATTGATTGTTGTTTTTGTTTCAAATAATGAAAAATGATTGAAAAACCGAGAATAAGTGCAGTGGATTAATGGAAAACTTTTACAACAATCAATCAGTCATTTGTTTTCATCACCATCATGCTTTCAAGTAATTAAACTATTGTATGTGATTCACAAACTCCCCCTTAGCCCAATAACGATGGTTTGATAGTAAGAAATGAAGAAGATATGCGAAATTGATCTTTTTAAGAAGAAAGTAAAAACTGTTACATTGAGCGCCTATTTATACTAACTATCTAACCACTGATCGTCTAACAGTGACGTCATGGTTTATAGTGACAGCTAACAAAGTAACTAACTACAAACACTGCTTAAACTAAAACTATCAGTGCATAGCACTGTTACAATAATTAAACTAAAACTAGATTAAGCACTGCTGGCCATCCTCTGTCTTTGTAATCTTCTATCAGCGGTTGGGAGTTTCTTCTGTCAGAGGATAGGTAACAATGTGTTTATTGAACGCAGTAAAACCTATCAGAGGATAGAAACCTCTGATAGCTGGAACAAATCTCGGATGGTGTGTTTTGACTTTGTATCATATGTTCCTTTCCAAAGGTTCAATCCCAAATCTACTTGTCGCGCTACGTGACGAGGTGTCTGATCGCAGAAATTAGTTTGTTGAGTCGAGTTGAGCTGGATTTCTGGGTATATAATGAAACGTAATCATCCTTGATTAGGGTTACGAATTTTGGAGTTCTTGCAGCCGGTTTTGGAGACGTTCAGCTGAGTTTGAAGGTTTCGAAGCTCGGGAATCATTCTGTCAAGCGAAGATTTAAGATTAAAGACTTTCTCGGGTTTTCATGATCCTTGTTTGTCTTGTTTTCTCTTTTCTGAACTTGTAAAGATGAATTCTAGTTTGATTACTCTTCTTTTGTTTTTATTTACGACTATGCTTGGCTAAAGGCGTATACTACTTAGACTATGATGAACGGATTTGATAAAGTTTGAACCTTTTTCGTTAATTGCATGTTTATGGGTTAATTGTGTTTTGTAAAGAGTTTGCTTATCTTGCTTTGTGTGTATGCGTACTTTAATTTGGTTTATTATTTTCTAGTGCTTCATATGATTCTTGGTGACTGTCTATATCATGGAATAGGTTCATACTAGGTTGTGAATTTTGGTGAGTGTCTATATCACAGGATAAATTCATAATCTTTAGGGTTAATCGGCCAATAGACCTAGAAGCATTAGTTAATGGTTTGCTAGATTTTAGTGTTCTATTAGTCCTAATAGCTGGAAGGTGAGGGGCTATTGGTAGGTCTTACCCGACGAATTGCTGTAGACAGGCTTTAAAAAAAGTAATGAATTAGTTGACCCGTCGGTTTATTAGTCTATCAAGTCAAGTTGAGATATTCAAATTACCCTAGATCTATAATTGGAAAAGAGTAGGTCAACATTAGGGTACTTACACAATCATTAGACAACTGGAAAGACGTCTAATCAACCGGTAGGATTAACGGCCTAGGTAATGCCATAAGTTTCATCTCGAGAAGGGTTGAGGGGCTTAGTTGGTGTTTAATAGGTTTAGTATCATAAGATCCCGGTTCCATAAAACGTGTAATTGAATTAATTGGTAAATTCTTAACATCAATCTAGGATTCTAGTCTAGGTAGTCTCCTTCATCACTTGCGAACAATCTTCATCTTAGTTCGTATTAGCATAACTTTAGTTAATAATTAGTTTAAAATAGATTTCTTTAGATTTTCTGTAACCCCCCCCCCCCCCAAAAAAAAAAAAACAATTAAACCGTTTGTCGTGTTTGTCCAAGTCTTTCAGAGTCTAATTAGCGTAATTAGTAGAGTCCCGTGGGTTCGATATCCGGACTTACTTAGGTTATACTACATTGATCGGTACACTTGCTGATTGTGTGGTTAGGTTTAAGTCGAGTCTAGAATTTAAAGCTTTTTAGTGTCTGGCTTAGAGAGTCCTAGTTAGTTCATTTTTACAGTCTGTTTAGCACACATCACCTGTACAGAGTGTTGATCATTTGGTGTTGGGACTGGTAATGGCCTAACGTCAAATCTGCATTTCATGAAAACTGCAATTTTGGGAAATTTTCCGCAAAATTTGGGTTTAGTGAGACGATGCTCAAAACGTCAGAATTTGCTAAAAATGAGGGGGAATAAAAATTGTCAAAACACTGAAAATTCCAGCATTTTTAGCAATTCGGACGGCGCAGCTAGCATTTGGGTTGTTTTCGATGCAGATTATTTGAAGTTGCAAAGTGTCTTGGATTCTTTTGTGAGAGATCAAAGTGTAGTCAGACTTCATCAGTAATGAGATCAGGTTGATGTCTACTTTTCATAAAAGTGGAGTAGCATAACTGAGTCTTGGAGGCGTTGTTTATTGGTTTCTGTAGTCGTGGTCACGTTGATGCCCGAGTCCTCGTTAAAGACAGTTAGCACACACGACTGCTTAGTGATACGGAGTACCCATTTTAACTCTGCATTGCCCCGTGCCTTGCGAGGAGGGTTACATGCCCGAAAGTCGTATAGACCGCGGAAGCACACATGACTGCTTAGTGATACAATGTATCCATTTTAACTCTGCAAGGCAAATGAACTGTTTTCCGGACTAACTGCCAGGAAATGAGGATGTCTTATACTTTCAGTTGCGCTGGAGATGACGGGGAAGGCTATATGTTTGCAATTCATGAAAAAAGAAAATGATATAATGGATCTTTCAGACAAAGAAGTGTACTGGTTGCTAACGAAATAGACTATACATTTGGGATCGTTGTGAAAGACAAAGATTATTTTATTGATTTTGAACAAAGAAGAGAAGATTACTTCGTATTAACAGATAATTTGATTTCGATGAAGATTTGCTGATTGAGAAGATTTCCGATTTGCTGATCTATCTTTTCCATGAGTGTGCTTAAGATATGATTACGGAAATTGGGATTTCAAATTTTCACAGGTATTCATTGATTTGAAGTTTACTGGTGTGGTAATTTGAAGTTTCTATTAATTGTCGGTTGGGTCTTGAAGATCAGAGGATCGAGCATAAGAGATATGCGCTAAACCGAACACGGATGTGGTTAACAAAGAAACGAGATACTGCTTTGTATAAGTTTCAAGTTGTTGGTAACTCAAGAAAAATTGTCATTTAAGCAAATCTGAGGAGGTCGGCAGCCTTGCAAACCAAACAACTGAAGATTAATTGCTGGGGACAACTATTTCATGGGGAATTAGTGCTTTAATGTTGATAATGCGAACCCGGATCTTCAATTTAGGGGGAATTTGTTGACACGTTCTACGACATCGGCAGATACCTTGATTGAAGTTGCTGAATATTCAAACATGGATCTCAGATTTTGAGATCAAGATCAAGCTTCGACAGTAAAGGACAAAGGGGAAACTGTTGGTGCACGTTGTGTCCGTCACTATGCGAATAGGCTAGATAGAGCTTGTGTTGAATATTGTATAGAATACATGGGAACACACGTGTGATACCCATGACGAAACCAGGTACACCTTAGTTGGCCCTAAACTTAAAGCATGACTAAAACTATAATTGTGCGTAAACCTTGTCAAATTTCATGACTTGTGTGTTGTGCGAAACAATATATGTTATATCTCGGAGGAATCTGAGAGCACGTCATGGTTGTCATGACACTACTAAGGACCAACGATGCGAGGTTGGCGTCCTTAGCCTTAAACAACGTGTTAAACGGAGACTTAACGTTTAACAGCGCATTAAACCTTTGACGTTTACTATTAGATTATCGGTAGCCTTATTTAAGATTCCGAGTTCCAGGAATAACTTAGTTTTGTGCCATAGACTGTGACATAAGGTTTGAAAATAATCAAAGCCCGGGCACGCAAAACGAAGCATCTCCCGGTTAGGGAAACGCATTCGTTCCGGGCATAACATAAGGCAACCGAATGTGCAAGGAACGATCGATCAAGCTTAAAAACAGTTAAATGAATGTCAAACGAGACTTTTATGATTAAAACGTAACTGGGTTCGGATTTTAAGACGGTTATGCATAATTTTTAAAACCAAGTCTTTTGACACAAAGTACGCGCAAAACGGAGTCCGTTACGCAAATCGAGAATGCGCGCATGACCTGAAAATGAACCTATACTTATCTAAAAGATAAACATCATCTTTTTTCACGCAAAACAAAGCACGAGGTGGCCCTAGGGGGCCCACCCCAAACCGCCATCACCCCCCCCCCCATGGTTATATATATAGTTTTTTATTTCTTTTTCTTTTAATTTTAATAAAAATCCTTAAAAGTTTCTCAAAATCTACTCTAAAACCCCTTTTATCTCAGTTGATTTCACAAGAACAAGTCCTAATTCAAAGGTATTAACCTTGATACTTATGATTCTAAGTCCGTTTCTTCGATTTCTAGCCGAAAAACGCTTTTTAATCCATGAATTTTTTAGTTTTAAACAAGTTTTAGGGCTGAATATGAACACCACATGAAACCCCTGGTGTTATATGGCAGCCATGGTTACTAATCATTGGGGTTTGATACCCTAATCAACTCTTATTCGACAAAAATCGCTTAACTATTCGATTAACCAAAAAACAATGAATTAAAGCTTGATTGATCTAAGTTCTAGCATATTTGGGTTGTACTTGGTATGTAGGTACTGAATATAGCCTTTACACACTTCTGGGATCAAGATAAACGCTTGGAATCGGAAGAATCGCTAGGTATATGATCCGAAAACCAAATCTAGGCTACGCAGAAAATTGTTTTGCCTATAACTTGGTCCATCTAACTTGGATTGAGCTGAAATTTGGTGTGGTCATGTAGGATATTATCAGGAAGTTCCACATAAAATGTTAGAATTTTTGGAATTTTCTACGATGTTTGGTGAATTTTTAACTGTTTTACGGAAAGAATTTCGAAAAATTATCAAATGAATTCAATAAATCACCAAATTTTACAGAGACACTAAGGAACATATGGGGAATGTTCTGGGAAAATTCAGAGTCCATTGGTTGAGTTTGGATTTTGTTAATAATCCGTGTTTTTTGCAAGTTTTCGGTAGCCGGGAACGCACCGAAACGAAATCGGAAAAATCTCAAATTTTGTGAGAAGTTCCTGGACATGTATAAGGTGTGCTGGGATATTTTGGAATTTTTTTAACTACTGATGGTATTTAATTAGAATTATGTGGTTAATAATAGTTTTATAAATAGTTTATTTAAATAAGTAAATTAACAAATAAATTCCCAAAAATTTTCCCATAATCTAAAGATTTTTACTGATTCATATAAAAATTTACAGATTTTTATATATAGATTAAATGGGAATTTTCGGAATTAAAAATAGATTATTTTAAATCAATTTCGGCAGTTTACCGTATAACGAACCTGCCGGAACTGGGAACTGACCCAACACGACAAATACTATAGTTGGAACACCG
This sequence comes from Scalesia atractyloides, assembly GCA_947069175.1. Lineage (NCBI taxonomy): Eukaryota > Viridiplantae > Streptophyta > Magnoliopsida > Asterales > Asteraceae > Scalesia > Scalesia atractyloides. The sequence goes on from CAMTDV010000016.1 coordinate 46,093,532, forward strand.
GGAGTATTCTGGGAGATTTCCGGGCAAATTGGGCACCCTGGGTGTGTCCTAAAGCAGTTCGGGAGAATTCCCGATGGTGAAAATGGAAACTCAAATTTGGGCAATTTAGACCCCCCCCCCCCCAAACACTCAAACTCCCTTAATGGAAAGTTAATCATTCTTTAAAAACCACGTGTTGGCACTACTGGTATTCCCATACCATTACCCAAACACGTTAAACTACTGACTTTGGCTGGCACGCGAATCGGTGCCCGGAAGCCTAATACTACCCTGACGTCCATCACCATACCAGTGTCCTATAAACTCAATCCGGAGTAAAAACTCTTGACCAGAGCCAAGTTATAACCATTACCAACTTAAATACTGATTTGAGTCCATGCTTGCATATGTGTCATTAAAGTTGGTCCAGCTATTCGACCACTCTTGTGTTGAGACCACGAATTGCACTGTGAGTTTCACTTCCCCACTTTTGAATTGTTTTACTGTTTTCTGGGGACTTGCATGTTAAAAACTGTGTTGAATACACCAATTTGAGAGTGAGTTCTACTCTCCCACTTGTAAATTGTTTCTCTGTTTTCTGTAAGGACTTGCATGTTATGAAATTGTGTTAATTGCACCAACTTGTGAGATGTGAATTGTCTAACACATGAACTACATCCCCCCTACATGTGATTAGCGTAAGCCGTGGGCAGTGGATAGTACTATTGGTTTGAAGAACCCAGTTGCTCCAGGCAGTGTCTAGGTGACACTGTGTGTCGGTGACTAGGCAACTGCACGCGTCCTAAATTTGGTTATGTTGATTAGGCATAACTGCAGGGGAACATTGAACTCAGTGCTGGGATGAAGTGCCTGTCTTGACACGGCCCAGTGGGAAGTGTCTGTGGTGACATGACTCGGTGCGATGATGTGTCGGTATGGCACGGAGAGACTATGACCATGACCATGACTGTGACTATGACCGTGACAGTAACTGTGACTGTGACTAGTGCAACTAAACTTGTTAACAACAATCCATAGCATAGTATATGCATGTATCATATTGCACAATATGCTAATCAAAGAAGACGGACGTGCAATTTCTCCAGAATGGGTGTCGGATCCTCCAACACAAAATCACGTTCCAGAAAATGTCCACAAGACTTGCGCAGTGAAGAACTTCACTTTCGGTTGACATATGATTTAATTGAACTTGTAAGTTTTTTAGGTTTGGAATTCGGATTCGGACGAAGAGTAGGCTTTGTTTATGTATCTTTTAATTTTGTATGTTTTTTAAGTTGTATTTTTATAAATATTGTTTTTTATTTAATTGAAATTTATAATTTATAATTTTATTGTTTTCTTGTTAATTTATAATTTAAAATTTATAATTTACAAATTAATATTGTATTGTTAATTTGTTAATTTATTAATTTAAAAAGAAAAAAGAAAAAAAAACCACAATCAGTGATAGAAACCCCTAGTAAAATCCATCACTAGTGATGGAATTTGGGTCGATGACGTGGCGTATGGTGATTGGATGTTGTGAGTGATGAGTGAGTGGTGAGTGATAGGCGCCCCTACCCCCCTAATAGTTAGGTGTCTCGAATTCAAAATATTTAAAATTCGACTCTTTTCGAATTCAATTAATAAGGTTCGAATTCAAGTTGATTCATACTCGAGTCCAGTAATCAAATTCGAATTTATGATTTTTAATTCGATTCAATTCAAAATTCGAATTTAATTTATCTATAATTTTAATATAATATATATATATATATATATACACACCATGGTTTGCAAAAGTCGCTAGGCGCTCCCTAGCCGATCGACCGGGGAGTTGAGAGTACTCCACTACGCCAAAATAGGGATACAGCCACACACAAAAGTGTGACTATATGTCTTTCGCCACACATATTTTTTTCATATCAAGTGTACCAAAGCTCGAGTCATCATAGGTAGCATACGGCCATACACACTTTTCAGTGGCCTTAGAACTTAAAAGTATGGCTAAAGGGTGCCAACATTTTTGGTTAAAATCTAGCTTTTCCTCAATTAAGTGTGGCTAAAGGGTTGCAACAACCACATAAATTTAATTTAAGTATGGCTGTTTCTATTATATAGTCACATATATTTACTAAAAAGTATGTTTTAGCCACATCAATTAAATAAAAGTGTGACAAAAAGGGTTGTTGTAATCTAAACATTTTGTCTATTAAGTATGGCTAAAAGGTAGCAATGGCCACATGAATTATTGTAAGTGTGGCCGGTTCTATTATATTATCACGTGAATTTATTTTAAGTGTGACTATTGTCTAACTTTTAGTCACACATATTTGTTTATCCTATGACACTTGTTATCAATTCGTCTCACACAATAAAAACAAAGTGATCACTTAATGGTGTGGCTATTGTCTAACATTTGGTTACACATATTTGTTTTTCCCATGACACTTGCTATTATTCCGTCACACAAATAAAAAACAAAGTAACAAAAGTGTGGCTAATAGGTATGTATAGCCACGTTAAATTTTCTAATTTTAAGTGTGGCTATTGTCTAACATTTGGTCACGGGTAACTTTCTTTTCCCATGACGTTTGGTATTATTCTACACACAATAAAAAACAAAGTAACTATGGCGTGGCTAGTGGTTATTTACAATCACACGAAATTTTGCAATTTTAAGTGTGACTATTGTCTAACATTTGGTCACACATAATTTTCTTTCCATGACGTTTGGTATGATTCCGTCACACAATAAAAACAAAGTAACTATGGCATGGCTAATTGTTATTTATAGCCACACGAAATTTTGTAACTTTAGTGTGGCTATTGTCTAACCTTTGGTCACGCATAATTTTCTTTTCCCATGACGTTTGATATCATTCCGTCACATAATAAAAAACAAAGTATAATGGTTATTTATAGCCACACGAAATTATGTAATTTTAAGTGTGGCTATTGTCTAATCTTTGCTCACACATATTTATATGGGTTCTATGTGGCCATTTAGTGTAATTACCCATTTTATTTTATATCTTTTGTACAATAAACATGAAATAATTTTTAAACAAATGATATCAACAATAATAACCAAAACTCCATACATAAGTTTTGAATTTAAATACTAATGGAAGACATAAACTTCTAAGCAAAGCCTATCTACAAAAGTTGCAAAGGGAAACAAATGTACACATAAACTAAGAGTTATTTCTAGGATGTTTTCTTCAAGTTCGTATCTACTCACTGCATTTGGACATGAAAGTGCTGCAAATTTGCATCCATGGTGTCACACCCCAACCGATGGCGGAATCATCGGGGCGCGGCACTAAGCGAATCAGATTGCTCGAGAGAATCCATAACAATTACTATATGACAATATTTAACAAGGTTCAGTTTCCCATAAAACTAAACAAATATTCATACAATAATTGAAATAAATCCAAGTTTCTCAAACAATAAAACAAAGTAGACAACTTGATTTAGCGTGTATCTAGAGAATCCTTATCTTGATTCGTTATAACCTGTGTTTAACCTGCAACATACGTTAAAATAATGTCAATACAAAAATGTATTGGCGACCATACAGGTTTTGTTATAGTAGCATAGTAGATAAAAGTGTCGCAGAATACCACATATACATAAACGAGATACAACATAACATATAAATCGATGGACAAATACTCCAGCTAAGTTCCGAGATGACTGTGATGCGTGTTTGTGATGTGCGTAACTAGACCCCGTCGGGTGTGAGTCGAACTATGATATCATACTAGTTAAGTTGGAAATCAACGAGTAAAGGTCGAGAGTGCTTGTATGTATCTAGCATCACGTATTAACATGTATAACGGATATTCGCGTGTGATAAATCAGTTTAGCGTGTGTTGTGTATTTTTATATGAACGTATGTTACACCCAAAAAGTGCGTTAAAGCGAAAAGGGGTTCAAGTATACTCACAGTGGGTGCGTAAAAGTGAACACCGAGAGTTGATGAGAGCTGAGGAGAGTGTCGGTTTAGCCTGCGTGTAGAGACGGAAGTGCATCAGTCTTCCAGAGTGTTGAAACAGTTGAAACGGATAGTCGGTGCGAGGGAAACAGATATTTTCGTACGAAATTAGTTTTCGTGCGAAAATTTCGTGCAAAAATCCTGGTGATTCAAATTGTGAAATTTTCTTACGAAAATATCATGCAAAAATTTTGGTGACTGAACTTGCGAAATTTTCTTACGAAAATTTCGTGCAAAAATTTTGTTGATTCAACTTGCGAAATTTTCTTACGAAAATTTCGTGCAAAAATTTTGGTAGTTTTTGTCATTCTTGGGGAAATTGAGTGTTCATCCCTCCAGCCTTAGGCCACTGATCGAACCTTGTGCCAGAGAGGTCTTTAGAGCGAGTGAGTCGTTTGTGGAAACTCGGACTGGGTCGTATGAACCAAAAGTGATTCGTATGAGCCAGTCCAGTTTGCACAAGTGACTGTTCTTGCGTCTTTGTGCAACCGGAACTGAGATCTTGTCTGAAACGGATGTAATTTCGAGTCAATTTCGTGACGGTTTTGACAGCACCTCGTTCCACTACTTAGTGAACGAAACATTAGTCGGTCTGATCAGTGTTTGGTGTAAAAATCGATTTATAAACAGTTTTGTTAGGATAAACACTTGGTGAGTTTGAAACAACAAGGTTTCAGGTCTGAGAAGCCAAGGCTAATTCAAACACGCTCGGTTAAATGCCAAATCCTTAAGAAAATCAGAAAGTTTCATGAAAAAATATGAAGGTTTTCATAAAACAGAGAAGTTTAGATGAAATCAAAGATAATCTCGTGCAAAATCATTGTAGAAACGTTGTGATTTTTGTGAAAAACGTTAGTCTTCTAACTTGGAACAGAGAAAACGAGCTAGAGAGCGTTTTGGTGCGGAAAGGCAGCAAGTTAGAACTGAATGCGGAGTGTTGTATTTATAGGCGGGGAGGAGTGGAGGTAGTCTGGTGAAATTTTCGTGCGAAAATGTCCATTTTCGTGCAAAAAATGCATTTTCAGGTGAAAAATACCATTTTCGTGCCAAAACACCCAAAATACGTCGTTTCCGTACGAAAATACGAACTTTGTTGATGCATATGTCTGTTGCCTACATCATCGTATAACGTCGAGTCTATGTTTAGGAGCGAAACATTAAGTTTATGTATGTTGAGAGACAAGTTCGCCCGAACTTGTAATGTATATGAACAAGTTCGCCCGAACTTGTCCTGTGAAGGACAAGTTCGCCCGAACTTGGTCATGCCACATTTTGGAGCAAACTTGTTCTCCTATAAATAGGAGTCTTGATTTCTCATTTGTAAGATTCAGAGATTTTGTCTGTTGGACAGCGAAGCTCTGTCCAAGTGTTTCCAGGATCTGTAACGTCTACTAATCAATGAAACGGTGTTAATCAGTTACAAACTAGTATCCAATGTCGCCTATGCAAACGGATTCCGCACGTTTACCTTAGGTTTGCCAAATTAGTGCCAGAACGATCCGTACAACGGACCTTCAATTGGTATCAAAGTAGGATTGGCCTAATTTGAAGACATTGGACATAGAAATTCACATCTTCTACTCATTTCTTTCATTTTTGAACTTTTCTTAACATGGCTTGCATGGCTACATCGCTCATTCTTAACAAGAAATTCAACTATTCTAAGCTTGTATTCACGCATATGAAGAATAATATAGGATCAAACAGGCTCGTTATGTATCCAAGATTCATACAGATGTTGATCGACGACAAATTCAAGAAAATTGCGAAGGATCCAAATGATATTGTTTATCTTAGTCATCTGGACGATACAACTGTCAAGAAGCTTATTACGTTCCAGAAACAAGCTTCAGCACCTGTCGCAAAGCCTTTATTTGGTGCAATAGTTTCTGCTAATTACGTCGCACCACCAGAGTATAAATGGCGTAAAGATTATAGTGGCGATGAGAATGAAAGAAACGCTGAGTTAGAAAGGTTGTCGACATTTAAAGAAAAACGCAACGACTGGTTTTTAACGAAGGCAGTTGAAGAGAAAAAGAAAGTTTCTTTAAAGCCAAAGAGAGTTGATACTATGTTGATAGACGAAGAGGGGCCTGTTAATGTACAACCTGAGGCTGGTTCTAGTGCTGCAGTGAATATTGAGAGTCAGGAGAAAGATATTCAGGAAGATGATGTTATTTCTGCGACATCAGACAAAGATGAAGATAGTGATGATTCGTTAGAAAAAACTACAAAGAAAGCTATCGCAGAAACAGTTGCAGAGAAACTCAAAGAAACAGATGTAGATTACGAACCGGAGTTAGAAAAGGGTTCTGATGAAGAGAGACCTAAAAAGAAAGCTAAAAGAGTTAAGTCTTCTGCTAAAGCTACAACAAAAAAGACTACAGGGTCTCCCAGCACCAAAGGGAAGTTAAAGCCTAAAAGCCACCTTACATCGGAAAGAAAAAAGGCACAGAAGTCACACAAGAACCTTCTGCTGCAAAACAAACAGGAGTTACACAAGAACCTTTTGCGGTTGAAACAGTGAAAAGTTCTGAAGTTCAAGAAACAATAGTACAGACAGGAGTTACACAAGAACCTCCTGAGTCTGAATTACTCGAAATTCCTATCATTACGTCTCAAGATCCACCGACAACTTCTCAATCTGAAAGCTCAACACCTAAAGAAGTTCCAATATTTACACCGTAGAGTACTCCTAAGTCTACACCGAAGACTACTCCGAAGTCGAAGCTATTTGGATATATTCCTAATGAGCCAGTTGATATTCAAGATTTAAACAATTTCTTTCCAGAATCTAATATTGATGAATTGGAAAAACGTGTTAAAGTTCTGGAAGACAAAGTTGCAAAGAATGAAGCTGAGAAAGCAGTGTTAGAAAAGTTGGTGAAGCAGGGTGAAGTTGAGAAAGAGATCTTAAACGAAAAATTTAAATTCCTGGAAGGTGATCGAGGGTATTTGAAAGCCCTAATTGAAAGTCTGCAAGATGCGAACGAAAGGCTGCAGAAATAAATAGCTGAACTACGATCAGAGAGGGATTTGAATGAAAGAAGATTCAACAGACTTCAGAAAGTATTATCTAACAGTCTGGGTATTGATTTTACTGCAGAGTATGCTCGATTAGATCTGTAAGAGGCAAAGGAAAAAAGCAGAAAAAGAGATTGCTGAACAGTGAAAGGGTAAACATGTTATAGAGAGTATGCCCGATATTACAGAGTCTGTGATTGAATCTACGAAAGCTTCTGAGTCTGTTATTGCATCAGAGACAGAGACTGAACAGAAAGACGATGAAGAAGCTAAAGATAAAGATGATGATGAACCTATTGATGATACTAAAGACGACTCCGATAACAATGATGGTAATAACGATGATGATCAGGGAGGAGTTGGTCTGAAGGTTGTGGATGCCAAAGTTGCTGATGATTTTGATTTTTCTTCACTACTAAACGATGATGCGAACAGAAAGGAAGATCAAAGTCAGGGGGAGCAGACAGGGCAAAAGGATGATATTGATATGACAGATGTGATTACTACAAATCCTGTTGCTGCTATACCAACAAAGCCTATGATTCTAATGCTAGAGCACAACGTAGAGGAAGGTGAATTCGTTCATAACTATTCAAAAGAAGATTTGGCTAAGCTGCTAAACATTAATGCTGAAACATTTGACTTCGATTTCGAAGAAGATGTGGTGAACATTAATACTTTCGAACCGAACGAGTATTGTTATAAAAGAAGGTCTAATGCTGATGATTACAACAAAGTTATTATCGAAGATTGGTCATCAGATGATGAAAAAGACGAAGCAGAAAAGTATACTGGTTAGAATACAGATAGTTTTCCTACATTTGAAGAGATGTACGAGCAGTTGAATGAAGATCTGTTGAAAGATAAGATTGTTGAGTCTGTACGTGAAGGTAAAGTGCCAAAGCCAATGACAAAGGAAGAGATTGCACAAGCAAAGAAATCCTGGTTCAAAGAGATGCCAAGGGAAAGAAAGTTTCGACGTCCATTAGCATTCTTTACCAGAGATACCGATGTATCATTGGGAGATATACTTAGCTGGGGGTGGTTTAAGGAACTAAACGTTTACGCCATCAAAAGAGAGGTTGAGGTACAATATTTCCGACACATGGCAGATTTCAGAACACTTCCATACTGGGATGTAGAGGAGTTGGTGCAAACAAGAAATGTTACTTATCACATGAAGTTTATTGATCAACTACTTTGCAAGATGATTAAATTTGAAGCGACGAAAGGGTTCAAATACTGGAAACCGTTCATTCCAAAGCGCCGAATTAAAAGGAACAAAAAGATTGGTGAAAAGGATATTACATTGATTATGAAGCGTCCAAGAGCAATGAGAAATATGCCCCTGATGCCTATTGAACAGAATTTCTATTCTCTGTTTAAGTGGTGGCAAGTTGATCCGACAACGTGTGTAGCAGTGATAGTGCTGAGGTTTGAAGATCATTTGGATATCACTAAAGAAAGGGTTGACATGTTTGGGACAGAAGGATTGAGAGGGTTATAGAGGACGATTCGAATACTAGACCCGATGTGGCTAGTGAATTGCTCGAAGGAGGATATTAAATGTTTATTCTTCAGTAAGATATGCTATGAAGAGCGTGAGAAAGAGCAAGCGATGTAGTATCAAAGGGTTGTGAATGTTTGTTATGCGCATGGTGTTAATTCTGGAAGAATGTGGGAATCCAGTTGGAGGGAACTAGAGCGCAAAGAGTTTTTGAAAGAAGAGAAGCGTATTGAACGTATTCATGATATGGGTAGGGAGGCGAGACTCAGACGTTTCCAGTTCATGACTAAAGTGCCACCTACAGACCAAACGCCGATTCTGTCGCAAGAACGTAGAAAGAAACCAATCAAGAACTTCTTTGGACGCGTTAGACAAAGATAGAGCTTTGAAGACTGATCAAGACGAAGACGATATCCAAGGGGAATTCTGTTACATAATGTCTATGTCTTAGTATTGGATTGAGTCTGTTTAGATTGGGCTAGAATACATTAGAAATAGTCGTATTTATGTAAATAGTTGGTCAAGTTCGCCCGAATTAGTACTGTTGGAACAAGTTCGGCCGAACTTGTTCAAGACAAGTTCGCCCGAACATGTGTTCCCCAAGCAAACTTGCACAACTATAAATAGGTGACTTGTGTTTTTCATTTGTAACTTTTGCAACTTTGACACGACAGAGGCGAAGCTCTGCCTGGTCAGGATTTGACATGTATTTGGACTTTTTGATCAATAAACAACAATTAAACGGGTAATCTTTGCATATTTGATTAACACGTCACATAGTTTCCGCCTATATGAACGTTAGATACCAAATTAGGTTCCTGTGCTAATCAAGGAGCGATCTAACAAGTGGTATCAGAGTAGGATTGGCCTAATTTGAAGACATTGGACATAGAAATTCACATATTCTACCCATTTCTTTCATTTTTAAACTTTTCTTGGACATTTCACGGACAAAATGGACTGATTTTCAAGTATAATACGTAAAATCCATAATAGTAAAACCATTGAAAAGATCAGAGCTTAAAACAAACGAATTCATGTCGAAAATTTGAAAAAAAACTGTGTTTGAAAACACATTTTCGCTCGAACTTATCATCAAGTTCGCTCGAACTTGACTGAAAAATTCACACTTTTCATCAAGTTCGCCCAAACATGATTGATTTTTCACTGATTTCTATCAAGTCCGCTCGAACTTGCTAGATAATTCTTCAAATATAATCAAGTTCGCCCGAACTTGATCAAATCTTGTTGAAAATCTAGTACAAGTCCGCCCGAACTTGATAAATCTCTTGAAATTATTACAAGTTCGCTCGAACTTGTTCTCAGAGTGATATTTTCATAAATCTCAATACAAGTTCACCCGAACTTGTTAAGTAGCTGATTTTCACAAGCTGTGACAAGTTCGCCTGAACTTGTCCAAGGTTTCTAAAAAAAAGCTCTATTCGGGTAAAAAACAGTTTTTGGAAAAATTTTAAACGTTTTTAGCGAACCGATTGTCGATTAAAACGTCGATTTTTGCATAAAACTACTGAAAACTACATTTTCCGTCAAAAATGAGAGATATTAGTTTTGAAAAAATGAATGATTGGGAAGAATTATCTTCTGATTTGAATCATCATGAACGTTTGATCATTTGGAAAGAAATATTTGAAATATTTAAATGTAAAAAGGATGAATCGGTGTTTGAGCTAATCAAACGTTTTAATGTCATGCATAGGTATTTAGACTGTTCTGATGGATGTTATATCAGTCTTGAAGATAAGTTTTCAAAATTAGAAAATACATTACCATCAGAATGGGATGATTTCGTGAAAGAGTCAAGAAAGAAATGTCGATTTACCATTAGTCATCTTTATGGATTTATTAGCGATATTTGGGATCACGTTCCTATAATTGAGAATATGAAAATGTTAAAACTAAAGAAGGATAATAATTCTGAAGTTTGTCAATCTTCTGCAGGTTTAGTGAGCGATCAAGGAAAGCTGGAAACGCAAAGTTCAAATGATCAGATGAAGAGCAAAAGGAGTATAATGGTGAAGAAATGTGAAGCCAAATACTCAAGTACATCAACAAATGAAGCTTCAAGTTCTTAATCTGTGTGCTCAAAGTGTGAAAAATCCAGATCTGATATTGTCAAACTTTTGAAAGATGTGTAAAGTTTGACATTAAAAAATAAAAAGTTAAAAGAAAATGAAAAGATTTTTGAAAATAGAATAAAAATTTTGGAAAATGAAAAATTTGTTTTAAATAAAAATGTTTTTGAAAAAAACAAAATATAATAAACTCGCATCTTGAAAAAATCAAAAAACTTGAACAAGATGCTGAGATTACTAAAAATAAAGTTGTTGATTTGGAAAAGAAATTGAAAGGTTTTGTGACCTCGTCATTGATTTTAGATTAGATATGCCCAAAACCGTTCAATGAGAATAAACAGGAAAATCCAATAAGTGATACAGTCACAAATTATGACAAAGTCATAATTGAGAATTGTGATGATGATACCGATGATGAAAGTGTTAAAAAGAGAAAAATGGAATTTTTAAAATTAAAAGAAAATTTTCAACAAACTATTCTACAATCTACTGAAAAAGGTGAATGCTCAACGCAAAAACTTTCTAAGCAGAATGGAGAACGAAAACAAAAGAAAAAACAAAGTTTTAAAAATTCTAAAAATTTTCAAAAGAAACATAAAAGTTCATCGTTACGATCATCCAGTCATTATAAAAACTCACAAAAATCTAAAAATAAGTGGTGCAGGTCGGATCGCAGTGCTTTAACGTCAAATCAGAGTTATAAAAGAAGCAGGAAAGTTGGCTACCACACTTCAAGTCAATGTTATGATTTGAGTATATGGTTTGATAGAAAATATCGATATAATAACAGGGTGTGTCATATTTGTGGTGTAACTGGACACATTGCTAGAAAATGTCTACAAATTAATCTTAAACCTGTTCATATTGATAAGAAAAATTCTGAATATTTGAAAATACCAACTCAGGTTTGGAAACAATGTACAGAAACTACAAACAATGTGAAACCAGTTATTACTAAGTTTTCAAATTTTAAAGCTAGTGAATCCTCAGTAATGAACAAAAAGTTTCTACATTGTATTTCAAGAAAGCTTTAACGAAAAATCAATCATGGTTGGTGAAAGAAAAAGAATTTACATAATCAGTGAAAATTGAAAGTTTAGAGGACTTTCCATAACTTGAGAAAGTCCAAAATAAACTTGTTTGTGAAAAGAAAGTCAAAATTAAGGTTGAAGTAATAACACCTAAGACTGCAAAGGCTTGGGTGTCATTATTCAACTAACTGTTTGAATTTTTGTGTAGGAACTTCTAAGAAGAAAGTAAATTACTGAGAATGGAGTTCCGTGATACACAGTGAAAACGGGCCGGGTTATCAAGTTCTACATAAAGGCCTTATTACATATTTTCTATAACGTTTACTTTAAAATTTTTGAAAAATACATTCCAATAAACGTTTACTTGAAAATTTTACAAATTTTTGAAAAAAATTTGAAAATTTTACAGAACTCTCACTGTTGAAAATTTCAAAAGTATCATAGTTGTATCATCATGAGGTGGAGAGGTTTAAAAGAAAATTTGTGAAGCAGTAATGGCTGGCGAATTGAAGTGATTCTCATCGGTTGGTAAATGTTTTTCCATAAATAAAAAATTCCAAAATATGTTTTTGAATTTTAGGGGGAGAAAATTTTTTCAGAAAATCCAAAAACATATTAAATACGAAAAGTACAAAAACATTGAAAAAGGCAAAAAGAGTTTTGTGGATAAAAGGAAATGATAGTACATCAGTGGACTATCACAGTATGCTAAGGATTTGTAAATTTTAAAATTTAAACAAGTTTTACTGTGGATGTGTCGATAGGCTTTACACGTTTAGTAGATTGTTTCCAGAATATAAACTAAATTTTACAACTGCTTAACTTGTGGAATAACATCTCTCGGATATATGGACTTAGTACTCCGAAATTTCGTTTGAGAGATTGCCTGATTCTGAGATACGAGGTCTTTATAGATTATCGATATCTGGGGTATTATACAAGTTCTTCTGATTTTGCGGAAGCAATAGCCTGGAACTTCTATAATGTTTTTGCTAAAACCCCAAAACTGCATGCAAAATTGAAAATAATCGAAAGATCTAATCATTTGCAGTGCTTAAAAGATTCCTTAATTGGAACACTACTTTAAGTCGAGCCTTCATCTCTTTATCGGTACGGTGGTACTAACCTGAGCTCTCAAGGTCTTGCACAACCCAGATACAGATATCAATTACGCTATACTCACCTGTAAGATGAAATCTAGGGAATCTTGATACGGGAGTATATTCTGAGATGGGAACCATAGTTAAGTCAAGTTTCTTAATTCTACATAACGTATCTTGGAACAATTGAGAAATGTGTTGAAGTTTAAGAGGACAAACATATCGACAATCTAGGTAAATTTGTTTAAAACTTAGTGTAAGGAAAATGTCAATGGTACTAGTGATATGTCTCAGAAACTGATATGATCCTTTAACACAAACTCAACAAAAAATATTCCTGTAAATATGTTTGTTCAAACTTAGTGTTTGATATTCATTTCATAAAACAAAAAGATTATATTATCTTTTAGTTTCGACCACTGATGATGAAAAGCTGATATTCAAAATCTAAAGTTGCTGAACAGAAAACTTTTTGAAAATTGATCTGAAAAGTTTAAAAGTTCATTAAGTTGAAACTTAAATTTGAGTAAATGCATCAGTTTAGATTCAAAATGTTTAATCAAGATCATTAAGTTGAACTTGATACATAAATCAGATATTCAAGGTCATTAATTTGGATTTGAATAACTGAGAGTGTTTAAAAACTGATAAAAAGATTACAATTTGAAATATCATGTTTAGAGATTTCAAAGTTTGAATCCAAAAGGTTTTATTTGTAAGTTTGAGGAACTTTGAAACAGGAAGTTGATTTTAAGGGGGAGTTGCATAAAACATGTTGATTGAAGATACCAGAAAGCTCAAAGCAATGGGAGCATGGTGATTAAAGTTTTATCAAGACAAGCTCGAGAAGAAAAAAGAAAAGGATTGTAGACGCTATGAAGATCAAGGAAATTAAATTTATTCAAGAAATAAAGATCAAGAGAACATTAAAGACTCAGTAATTCAATTGAAGAATGATGACTACAGCAACATCCAAGAAGGAATCTGTTGATGCATATGTCTGTTGCCTACATCATCGTATAACGTCGAGTCTGTGTTTAGGAGCGAAACATTAAGTTTATGTATGTTGAGAGACAAGTTCGCCCGAACTTGTAATGTATATGAACAAGTTCGCCCGAACTTGTCCTGTGAAGGACAAGTTCGCCCGAACTTGGTCATGCCACATTTTGGAGCGAACTTGTTCTCCTATAATAGGAGTCTTGATTTCTCATTTGTAAGATTCAGAGATTTTGTCTATTGGACGACGAAGCTCTGTCCAAGTGTTTCGAGGATCTGTAACGTCTACTAATCAATGAAACGGTGTTAATCAGTAACAAACTGGTATCCAATGTCGCCTATGCAAACGGATTTCGCACGTTTACCTTAGGTTTGCCAAATTAGTGCCAGAACGATCCGTACAAGGGACCTTCAAATTTTCGTACGAAAATACGAATTTTCGTGCGAATTTTTTTTAGGCTTCGCTTAGTTAGGTTAAGGGCGCTGAAAGTTTTGGCGAATCGTTAAGCGTTTTAAATTTAATTAAATAAAATAATTAAGCGAGATAGTAGGCGTCTCAGTTCCCAAGTCTTGCGAGAGTCGCGTTGTTGTTTAAGCGAGCAGATAGTCTTGGAAACATCACGCAGTAGTTTTGTTGTTTAGCGAGTGTGTTATAAGCGTTGTGAGATGCGATGTAGTGTGCGAAAATAAGCGATGTAGTGCGAAAATATGCGATGTAGCGTAGTAAGCGATATAGTTTACATTATGATCCAAATCTCTGGTGCTAGGCTAACGAGAGTAACGAGCTGCGAAAAAGCGGATTGTTACACATGGGCTGATGGGTACCTTGTTGTGGTAGTGAGTAAACTTGTAACTAATGGCCAGTTCTAATGTCTCTTAGCCTATCAACAAAACCATCACCTTCAATTGTATTTATATATATTGTAGTCATGTCACAAAACCTACACATAATGTCAATTGGGTCAGTTTCTAGTGTGACTTGGGTCAGGTTCAACACTTTGTATGTAAGGTGAATTACTTACCTCATTTTGAGAGATGGATGATGCTGGTGATAAATAGAAAAAAACTAAGTGTACCATTGACCTCATCAACATTATCATATAAAGTATAAATAATGCCTCAACAAAACAAATATGCATGGCTGCATAACAATACGATTCATATAAATTAATTATAAAGGACTCACATCACTTAAATATCAATAAAAGAAAACAAAATTAATATCTAGTTCTGGCCCATTTGATTTGATTCACTTATGAATAATTTGTTTAAGTTTTCCTATTTTAGATTAAACATAACCCGAATAGACCCGTTCAAGCTTTGGGTATTAGTCGCGAGCCAAGCTCGAGCTCAAATAAGTATGTTCAAACCGAGCCGAGCTCGGCCCGACTCGTTTACACTCCTCAACATCAATTACTGGTCAATATACACATTTAGGTTTGTCGAAGATAATTTTTTAATACAAGTACAAGATCAATTACTATTTACTAAGTGTTCAGCAACAATAAGGAATGCAATGAAGATAAACTAATCAATATATCCAATGAACTCTCTCAATAATCGTAAACTAACATTGTATACTCTTTTTGTACACTCATTTTGATGAACACCGGGGAACTATGATGAAATAAGACTTGAAATGCAAGATACCAGTTAACTAGTTAACTGATTCCAATGTTAACAAAGATACACTAATTTCAAACCCCTTTGCTTTAACTACCTTGTTCGTATGGTATCATCATTCAGATAACTCTCTCCCTGTACTTTGAATTATAGGCGTCAAGTCAAATTAGTTAAGTAAATACATACAACATACCACATAATATACAAGTAATCTGCAGCTAGTAAAGTTCAAACACCAAAACCATGTTATTCAGAATGCCATCTATTGTACAAGGCAAGAAGCTCCAAGCAGAATCTCACCATTTTCAAAATTGCAGTTATACCAAACACAAAACATAAAATACTTTTATCCTGATCAGTATCATCTAAATTAATATAGTAAAACATCGCCACGCTTACGGTTACAAAACCGAGCTATGTTAGACCCTTATTAGTAAAAACTACTCATGTGCACAAATTCACAACAATATTGCTAGCAAACAACAAACGTAAAATTAAACCCATATATCACAAAACCACAATACTTCTACCTCAAGATGAAAAATCATACAGAATTTCAAACATTTTTGTGGGAACCTACATACAGAAATTAAAACATTTTTGTGAGAACCTTCTTCCTACATCACTTAACAACTTTATAGTAAACTAGACATACATAAATTTCATAGCACTGCTTATGACAATATCGAAAACATAATATGTGATTTAAAAACTGAGATAGAGTACTAATTGATACCACTGTCTTTCTCGGTATTAGGGTTCCGGTTTAAAGAAAATAGAGTGTGAGTATTGTTGGTGGTTGAATATGTAAAAGAAAACTAGGGTTTCTCATTTGAATTGATTAGTGTTTGATTTAGGATCAGAGGGGATTGAGAGAATAATGAATTTTGGTAAGAGGAGGGAAATGAAAATTTGGAATATTTTGCTAGGAGGAAATGTAATTTAAGGTGAATGGGAAGCGAGCGCAAACAACAAATAGTTTTTTTTTTTTTTTTAGCCGAGCTACTCGAGCTTCGCTAAAAAAACCTCGAAACCAGTTGAGCATAACGAGCTTGAGTCTAAAAACAAGCACGTTTAGGAAATGTGTCCAAGCTCACTAATTATATAAATTTCAACTAATATATTAGTTATATATATAAATAATAATAAATAACATTTAATACGTTATTAAAAATAACTAAACTATATATAAAATATTAAATATAATCAATGTAAATTGATTAATAAATATTAAACAAGTTGGGATCAAGCTTGAAAAACTATCTACGATCCAAGCTCGGGCTTTAATAACAAAGTTCAAATCGAGCCTTCATAAGTTAAACAAGCTTGAGCTCGAGCCTGGTCGAGCTCTGCTCGGCCTGTTTGTGCCCCTACTAATAGTCATACATTCTTTGTTATGCCGATACGGTCCATTAAAACATATATGATCTACTAATCTCCATTGTGATCTATCAAAGCCCAATTAGATCCATTAAATGACGAATATGATCTAAAATTGTCCATTATGATCCATTAAAAACAAATAAGATCCATCAAATGACAAAATGATCTACTGTTGTTCATTGTGATCCATGAAAACCCAATAAGAACCATATAAACGACATACATAATCTACTATTATCCATTACGATCCATAAAGCCTAATAAGATCCATTGAACGACAAATATGATCTACTATTCTCTATTGTGATCCATTAAAGCCCAGTAAGATCCATTGAATGACAAATATGATCTACTATTCTCTATTGTGATCCTAAAAAGCCCAGTAAGATCCATTGAATGACAAATATGATCTACTATTCTCTACTGTGATCCATTAAAGCCTAGTAAGATCCATTAAACGAAAAAGTGATCTACTATTGTCTAATGTGATTCATTGAGGCCCAATATGACCCATTAAGACATAGGATCTACTATTGGCCATCGTGATCCAATAAGGCCTAATATGGTACATTAAGACATGTACCATCTATTATTGCCTATTGTAATCCAATGAGGCCTAATATGGCGCATTAGGACATATTTGGTCCATTAAGGCCCAATATGGTCCATTAAAAAGTATATAATCTGCTATTACCCATTGTGATTAATTAAGTCCCAATATGGTCCATTAAGATATATTATCTATTATTACCTAATGTGATCCAATAGGGTCCATTAAGCCATATATTATAATTATTATCCATATTGATCAATTAAGGCCCAATATGGTTTATTAAGACATATATGATCTGTTATTGCCAATTATCCATTAAGGTCCAATATGGCCCGTTAAACCAAAATATGATCGACTATTGATCATTGTAATCGACTAAGGCCCAATATGGTCCATTAGACGATAAGAATGATATACTATTGTCTATTGTGATCTATTAAGGCCCAATATGACATGTATGATCTACTATTGTTCTTTATGATCCATTTCATAACAAAATACTCATATCAAAACAATCCATTTCATAATCATAAATCAGATATACCACAAATATTTTGAAGTTAACAAAAAAAATTGTTTGTCGATACGTACATCGACATCTAAAATATTGTTTGTCACTTAAGAATACACTTTGCCTTAGAATTCGACCATTCTTCAGTTATTCCATCAATATCCGCATCCATGTATATATCTTTGCCTCCCCAACCTTAGAGCAGATTTTAAAGAACTTAAATACTATCTAATATGAAAATAATTTACGAAAATAAAAAATACATATTATAAAAACAAAAAAAACATCCATAGTTCCACTGTATTATTGGAACACTTTGACATGTTCAAAATACAAGCCCAAGTTCCGTTCATTTTTAAGGAAAAAAATTACAACTATATAAGTTCTGAATACTATCTAATTGGAACACTTTGACGTGTTCAAAATACAAGTCCCACTCCCACTCTTATCACTGGAACGCCTATCTATACAACTATTGTAAGAAAAAAAAAATACAAGGCAAGGATACAAATCACAAACACAAGTCCACACTTCCACCAAAGACTTTTGACATCATTTGGCTTTTTCCTCTGCTGATAACTTTCCTCCTAGAAACATTCAATTCACTTTAAAAACATATTACAGCTGTTTTCAGATATCAATGCCAAGTATATTCCTATATTGATCTGCATAGCTCTTCTCAAGAAGATGTCTTCATTAGGTGACACATTTGAATCCTGGTTGAGAATACATTAAATTATAAGTACAAACTTATAAGAATATGCGTACTGAAATACTGCTTTATATGCCTTCCTTCTGTCTGGGGTGCAAACGAGCCGAGCCCGACTAAGCTCAAGCTCGAGCTCGTTTAACTTATGAGAACTCGAGCTCGGCTCGATTCGAGTTTTGTTTTTAAAGCTCGAGCTCGGCTCGTTTTCTATTTATATGTTAATTTATATAAATTATAATTATTATTTTATATATAATTTAGTTATTCTTTCATAACTTTCTTCTTCTTCCTGTTCAAATTATTATTATTATTATTATTATTATTATTATTATTATTATTATTATTATTATTATTATTATTATTATTTAAATAGATATTTGATACAGTAATAAAAGCTTATATAAACAATAGGCTCACGAGCCGGCTCAAACTCGTTTAGTAGTTTACTAAACGAGCTTGTTTTTTAGGCTCCGGCTCGGACTCAAGCTCGTTTAAGCTCGGCGAGTTTGAGCTTTTTTCTAGCCAAGCTCGAGTAGCTTGCGAGTTGCTTGGCTCGTTTGCACCCATAGAGTACAAACTTAATAGTGGGACCTTAATGTGTCCTCAACTGCAATAACTCCAGCAAACTGAATTTCAGTAGACGTTTAACCATAAAACATATATGCAGTCATGATTATAGAATACAAACCAGCAAGGCCAACCCAAGCAATTTAGGGCCAGAGCAAATACTAAAATGGAGGCCCTTTCATAAAAACTTTTTTGATACGGTCTTAATAGTGACTTACCAATATTACGAGATTGACTCGTTAGTGAGTGAAACGGCCAAAAAGGTTAATGAAATACATTGATGACCCTTGACAAATGTAGCCATGTTGTTGACATATGTTTTAAAAAACATAGTAATCAAGTGAGACACCAGTTTTGAAAAGAAACGTGCTCCATATGATCCTACTCTTTTCACACATGTTCATACGAAAATAAAAGGCCTAGAAACATCAATAACCAATACAAATGCCATAAGACAATTATATAAGTTAAAAAACTCACTATCTTGTTTGCAACCATGAACAACTTTAGCTATGTTACTAGATTCAAGTGCAAACTTACAGTCAGACAAAAGAACTTTCCATCCTCCACGGCAGGGGCGGACCTGCATATATAGGTCCGGATTTACCTGAACCCACTGAGTTTCGAAATTTTAATTTAGTGGTTATATACAAAACTTGGAATGAACCCATTAATGAAATCTGAAGTGAACCTGTACAATAAAATGAAGAAGGGTCTAAAGGTGGAATTTTAAGGCACAGGTTTTCGGATCGAGAGCCTGCTTGCTAACAAATTTTGGAAGGTTTTATTTAATTTAAAAGCACAGGTTGCCAGTTCCTTCTATTTGGCTCTGTTTGTACAAGGTCAGCTTGTTTTATTGACCATCTTCCGAATTATACTCCAAAACATTACATTTTTTTAATTAAGTCAAAATGTGTGGTTATATATTGTATGATACATCATATATGCAGCAATACATACTACATAACTACCGAATATATGGGCATATATATTTGATCTTTTCGACCATCTACAGGACTACACTACCTGGTACCTAGCCATTGCAGACTTGTCCACGACAAGAATCAAGGTGTGGTTCATTGTGGTCCTACAAAGCTCGTGTTGTACTTTACTATGCTCTACACTTTTGGTGGACACACGGTCATAGTGTTCGTCAATCGCTCCCTAATTTAATCATATTGATTATGCTTAGATGTTTATTGCGGTGAAATAATGTACGCGATGTGGACCAGCCGAACAGGAAATGTAAATACATATATCTGTTTGCTACATTATATCTATTCAGATTGACACTCCCATGAGCTGCTGCAATGTATTGGTCCTTTGGTGACTACTTTTAAATTGGTTCCTAGCTAACAAAATCATAGCACTTTTGCCTAATATCCAACATTAATGGCATACATGTGACAAACAAACATGATTCCAGGTCACCCTACTCATCCAATCAGCATTCAACAAATTAAGCTAACGAATTAAATACAATACAAATAAACAGCAGGCATGTGTCTTGTTTACTGCAAAACTAACTCCAAAAAATATACAAAATGAAAAAAACAACAAATTACTTGATATTTGTGGCGTTGGATAGGAATGCACCAGCAGCCATTAACAACAAGGTAATGTATATATGTTCATTTAGGCCAACTAGCAAACAATGAGAATATAGAAAGAGAATGAAAAACCTTGTTTGAGAAGTCTTTGCTGAAAAACATCAAAAATTTTAATCAAAGAAAGCACGTCTAAAGCGGCGTCACTGCATTGAAAGAAAGAAAGAAAGAAGGTTAATAGTGTCAAGAGATGTGTGGTGGGATCAGCTGAACATTCAATTAACATCTTAGAGTTATAATCATAACAAAATCACTCATATTTAACCTAATTAACCTCCAAACAACCTAAATTGGTGGTAAATAACCACAACCAAGGGCTCACTACCTCCAATTCAAACTCACAATCCATATATGAACAGCAATAATAACAAATATCAAGTCCAATTAACATCTTAGGGCTTTAATCATAACAATATCACTCATGTTTAACCTAATTTACATCAAATTGTAAACGAAAACTACAATACTCCTTCTGAGTAAAAGATAAAATACCATTTGACTTTCGATCTCTCTGAGTCTCCACTGAATATGTTTCTGAATTACCTCGCCTGCATCGAGAGGAGGGAAGGAAGTGAAAAACGATTTGAGTAATCTGATACTAGCTTGCTTCAAACTGAATCATACGCTTACACTTTACACTGTGTTCCAGAGTTTACTAAAAGAAAAGAAAAGAAAAGAAAAGAAAGTAAAAATATTTTGTGTTCCGAGTTTCATTTAAGGATGAAAAAGAAAGGAAAATAAAACATGTTGTGTTTCTGAATTTCCTTTAAGGAAGGAGATGAAAGGAAAACTAGGCTAAATTCTTTAGTTTTTCTATCCTTCCAATTTGAAAGAAAATGGGAGGAAAGACATCTTTTTTTTCCTTTCTCGTCTTTTCCTTTCTTACCTTTACTTTATATTCTTTTCGCTCGTTAAGTTAACTCGGGAACAGAAGCTTAGTTTTGTCACACCCAACCGATGGCGGAAACATCAGGGTTAGTGGCACTAGGCGACCAGATTGTCTCACGAGAAATTCCGTAACAATTATCTAACAACATTACTTAACGTTTAACATCCCATACTATTAAACATAATATTTCAAACAATCATTACAGAAATTCTGATTTTCTCATAAAAACAACATGGTTCGATTTCCCCTAGATTTTTATTACAACCGTTCTAAACAAGATAAGCAAAATACTAAATAAAACTACTCCAAAGCAATCCAAGTCAAATCCTCAACCTGTTACATACGTTAAAATACAAGTCAATACAATTAAGTAAGGATGAGCATACGAGTTTGAATAATACTAGCATAGTCGAGAAAGTGTTTGCGAAACAATCTAATTACATATCATGATAACATTAACAATAGGCTCATTTCTCATGCTAACTACCGTGAAAAGGCTTGCGTAACCATACTAACTAAACCCCGTCGGGTGTTAGCCAAACTAAGTACCATACTAGCTAAGGAGACAAGTTAACGAAAATAAGTCCTAGTCACATGTTTCTAGTATCATGTATCGAGCATATACAATCAGATTATTCGCATGTGATAAACAGTTTGATTTGAGAAGTGATTTTGATATAAGAACGTATGTAACACCCAAAGAGTGCATTAAAGCGAAAATGGGTCACGTATACTCATTGTGGGTGCGTTTTGGTAAGACTTAAGATTCTGAGAAGAGTTGCGTAGTGCGCCGGATCAGCCTGTAAACGAACAGAAGTGCATCAGTCTTTCGAAAAGCCGAAATGGTGAAGTTTGAGTTGAGCAGGAGGCAAGTTCGGGCGAACTTGTATGTAAACACACAAGCTCAAGTGAACTTTTATGGTTTTGGATGGTTTAGTGTCAGCTCGGTCGAACTTGATGAGTTTCTTTGAGAAACTTGTCAAGTTCGGGCGAACTTGTGAGAAAACCTTACTGAGAAAGCAAGTTCGGCGAACTTGTATAGTTTCCTAAGAAACTAGGTAAGTTCGGGCGAAATTGTAGGATTTTTGGTGCTGAATACCCAAGTTCGATCGAACTTGACCCAATATGGGTACAAGTTTGGTCGAACTTGACTTGGTGAGCTGGTGATTATTGAGCGAACTTGATGTTTTCGGGTCCAAAATCTTGTGTTTTCGCGTCGTTTGCTGAGTAAATCGAGTGCCCATCCCTCCAACCTTAAGCCACTGAGTAAAACTTAGGCTGGAGAGGTCTTTTTGAGCGAACTTAGCCATTTTATGAAACTCGGGCTAATCCGGGCGAACTTGAAGGTTCGTACGGGTTAGTCCAGCTTGTGTAAAGTGACGATTTCGTCCTTGTGCTTCTGGATCTGAGACTTAGCTTCGACAACGCCTCGTTCCACTCAAAAGTGAACGAAACATACGTCACTAGTCCGAATAGTGTGTAAAAATCAATACTTTAAAGGTTTTGCTTAGATCTAAGTATAGATCTGAGTGAAAAACAGAAGTTTTATGTAAAAAGATGAAGATTTTCATAAACAGAGAAGATTTGATGAAAACGAAGGCAATGCCTTGTGCCAAAATCGTTGTAAACCTTTGTAAAATGTTGATAAACGTTGTTGTAGTTGAAATCGGGTTGATTCTTACTTAGAACACGAAAGTTTCGGGTTTTGAGAGCTCTGGGCGAACTTACAGCAAGTTCAAATGAGATGAATGAGTTGAGTATTTATAGGTGAAGGCAAAGATGAGGGTTGTGGAGTCAAGTTCGGCCGAACTTGTACAAAATTGTACAAGTTCGCGCGAACTAATAGTGATTTCAAGAGATAATAGCCAAGTTCGGCCGAACTTGTACATGTGTGTACAAGTTCGAGCGAACTTGAGGATTATGAAGGATCCTTGTGTCATCAGGCAAGTTCGGGCGAACTTGGGGTAGTCAAGTTCGGCCGAACTTGGCCTGGTGACCAAGTTTCGTTTGCCGATTTCGCGTTAAGTGTTCGTTTGGCGATTCGGTTCGTATTAGTTAGTTATATTAAGCGTTTTAGTAAAACGTTAAGCGTTATACTTGATATAATAATGCGATTTAGCGATTCGAGAGTGCGAGGGCGATGCGATAGCGAGTGTTATCATAATAACAAACACACATAATACATAAATAACATAAAAACCACATAATTAACTACGATTTGCGATTCGATGAGGTAAGCGATGCGATTTAATAAGCGATTAGATGCGATAATAACGTACAACACCATAGGTAATTAACATAAACTTTATTATAAACCGAATCTCGGGATTACAAAGGTAGATAAAACGGGAAAACAAAATGGAAAGATAACAATCGAATTTTCGAGTTGTTACAGTCTCCCCTACTTTAGGGAATTTCGTCCCGAAATTATGCAGTGGCCATAACAAAGAGATGTGGATATTTCGTTTTCATATCACTTTCGAGTTCCCAAGTGAACTCGGCGCCGCGTTTGCCTTCTCATCGGACCTTCACGATAGGGATGCGAGAGCGCCGTAGTTTCTTGGTTTCTCGGTCCATGATCTCGACGGGCTTTTCCACGAAATGGAGAGTCTCGTTGATTTGCAGATCTTCAAGAGGGACATGCATGTAACATTTGTCAAAAACGGGTTTCCAAACCCGCTCCGTTTTGTAATCGAATATCAAGTTATAAATGTCACGTTGCGTATTTATGGCTATTTTGATTTTTAATGATACATAATTAATAAACAAACTAAACTATAAAAATTATAATTGATAAAAAGTAAAAATAAAATAAATAAAAATAAAATGAGGCTGCCGACTCGAACCCGGGTCAACCGGGTTGTGAACTCCAAAGACTTAACACTCACACGCATAACCACTCCGCCACTTGTTGTTTTCTGTCAACTCTAGGAAACAAATAAATCTTATCTACAAACATAAATCAACCGGTTACGCCAACTGTAACTGAAATCGGTTATCAAACGCTCAAAGACGATCTGAATACTCGCGGTTCACTGAGTATAACTGATTATACCGACGTTTTCAATCAAGTTGCTTTGAATGAATTTGAATTCTAGAAGTGGATCGGTTTTTATAACCGAAAATCTTCAATTCCAGTTTTACTTCCATCTTTGTACTCCTTCACGACTCAAACATAATCTACAGACTTTCAATTACATTTTCGCTCAAGTTTCAGTCCGCCGGAGAATCAAATTTTACTCACCGGAAAGTTTCTGCAAGTCGCCGGAAAAACCGTATTCTCCATCAAAACGGTAAGTCTTTCAATACCGTCGTGGTCTAACAATTGTAAGTTATTTTAAACTCAGACCTTTCAATTGAAATCAAATTCAGACGCTGTTATCGGATAATTCCAGTTCGCCGGAAAACTTCTGGAAATCCTTATTTTCATCTGTGAAACGGTAAGGACATTCAAACACTCTGTTAACGTTTGTTTAGCACTTCAATTCCACGATTAGCTAATCAAAACGGTTAATCTGCTTGCTCAGTTGAAGTTCATAAAAACAGAGCCGACGCCTTGCCGGAATTCCGAAATAAATCGTTCACCGGTATGTTTACTTCTAAATATCGTCTCTGCCATTTCATATTAGTCTGTACAATGTTTATCAATCGAATTAAACAAGATATAATGGTGTAATCGCAGTCTGTAATTTTGAAATGAAGAAGACGATGATAGTTTGATTATAAGTTTAATAAAATCTGGATATTATCTCGGGTTAGACACACAGTCCAGCGGTGGACTGTGTGCAAATAATACGCACACGCCGCGAGTTCGATCCCTGATACACGCACCCTCTCCGTAATAAAAAACGTTTTATTTTTCTAACTGAACCGGGTTAACTTACGTTAGTTGTTAAATATAATAAAAATCTGTATATTAACCAAGTTAGACACACAGTCCAGCGGTGGACTGTGTGTAGCGTTAAAGCACAGGTCCCGGGTTCGAGACCTGTACATGGCACCGGTTCGATGATGTAAAATGTTTTTGAAAATAAAAGAATTTTTAATAAGCTGAGTTAATATATAAGTATAATTAAAAACAGAATTATTTCGGGTTAGACACGTAGCTCAGTTGGTAGAGCTGCGTGCACGCGTACGGGAGGTCTCGGGTTCGAGCCTCACCCGGCGCATACAATTACACAATAAAAACCGGTCAACAAGTCAAACGGTCAACGGTCAATGAAAAAAAGTCAACATATTTTTATATTTTTAATTATTTAATTTAATTTAAAAATCAATAAAAAATACTTAAAAATAATGTTTTTTAAGATAGGAAATTGCCTTAAACTCACAAAAATACATCTAAAAATTCCATTAAAATCCTTAATAAAATCCACTCATTTACTATATTTTCCGTTATTTATTTAGGTTAGTAATTCTCGTTGTTCAACTCTTCCAACTCGTGCGCATCTCACCATCTCCAATCAAACGCACCCAATGTGAGTGAATCTTTACAAATTCCCTGTTTTAATCACGTTTTTGGGGTGTATCATGTGCTTGCCACTTATTATACTTAAAGTCATTGTGCATACATCATGTCTGAACAAATGTGTATTCAGTTTGATTCATTGTTGTGTGGTTATTGTTAGATTTAATTCATTATTTTCAGTATATGCAATTCTTAGGCCGCCGCTCCATTACATTATGATGCGTTGACATGTTCCATTACATTATGAGCGTGAACCTGGCGTGCCACTACGATCGGCTCGTTTGATTGAGCTTGATCGCACAGACATTTATCATTTTCAGTACATGCAATACTTCGCTCGTTGATTGAGCCTTGATCGCACAGTTTCATTCATGTTATATATTTATACAATTGATATGTTATGGTATGCTGTGGTATGTTATGTACTTTATAGTTTGTGGTAACATTGTTACTGATTGATTATTTACAATTGCGCACTTATGATTATGCACAATTTTTCCTGATAAAATAAAGAAAATCAATTATAAATGTTTATCTAACAAGGTTCACTCGCAACTTATGTTAGCCCAAAAACCCCATTTTTACATGTTAAGGTGAATCCTGTCAGCCGAAACACATAGGATTGGCTAGAAGAACTAAAATGGTTTAGAGCTTGGAATTGTTTAGTTGGTTATTTTCTTTGTATTGTATCGACATGTTTGGGATTATTGAGATTTGAATTTTGACTTTAAATAATATGAAACATAATAGTAATATCATGAGTTTTGGTGATACCATATTATGCCCCGACTCTTATTCCCGCGGGGTCGGTTTGGTTTGAGGGACAATGCAGATTTTCTTCGGCTAGGCACTTTTTGAGATTAGACACGTTGAAAGTCGGATGTACATTATTAAGTTCCGTCGGTAGTTCGAGACGATAGGCTACTTTACCGATCCTTTCCGAATCTTAAAGGGTCCAACGTATCGAGGCGCTAGCTTTCCTTTCTTACCAAAGTGGACCACTCCCTTCCAAGGTGCAACCTTTAGGAGAACGTGGTCTCCACTTCGAACTGTAGGGGCTTGCGGCGTTTATCGCATAACTCTTTTGACGACTCCGAGCTTTCAAGAGATTGTCTCTGATCTGGAGGATCTTGTCCGTCGTTTCTTGAATTAGCTCGGGACCGGTGATATGTGCTTCTCCGATCTCGTGCCATGCAATAGGCGATCGACATTTTCTTCCATACAGTGCCTCAAAAGGAGCCATTTGAATGCTGGTATGATAACTATTATTGTACGAGAATTCGATTAAAGGTAAATGCGTATCCCAATTACCACCAAAATCTATGATGCACGCACGAAGCATGTCTTCGAGGGTGCGGATCGTGCGCTCAGTCTGACCGTCGGTTTGAGGGTGAAAAGCGGTACTTAGATTAAGCGTAGTACCGAGAGCGGATTGAAAGGTCTCCCAGAGACGCGAGGTAAAACGACCGTCTCGATCAGAGATGATGTCACGAGGCGTCCCGTGTCGACATATAACTTCGTCGGTATAGATTCGGGCTAACCGTTCAACCTTAAAGTCTTCTCGTATTGCAATAAAGTGTGCGGATTTAGTAAGACGATCAACGATAACCCAAATGCTATCGTGATGTGAAGAAGTACGCGGAAGTTTCGTAATAAAGTCCATAGCTATACTCTCCCACTTCCACATCGGGATTTCGGGTTGTTCGAGTAAACCAGAGGGCCTTTGATGTTCGGCTTTAACTTTCGAGCAAGTTAAGCATTTTGAGACGTACGCGGTGATATCCTTCTTCATGCCCGGCCACCAATACTTAGGACGAGGTCTGTATACATCTTGTCGGCACCGGGGTGAATGGAATATCGAGATTTATGAGCTTCAGTCATTAACAAATCTGAAGATTATCACGACTGGGAATCTAAATACGATCGAGATAGTAATAAATACTGTAGGCTTAGATACGAGTTGAGTTTCGGCACCACATTTCATTTCATCTTCCAAAGTATTCTCGTTAAAACAAGCGAATTGAGCGGAGCGAATCTTGATTTCGAGATCATTCAAAGCTTGAGAGTCACGAACACTATACACATAGCTTCGTCGACTTAGAGCATTGGCGACGACGTTTACTTTGCCGGGATGGTAGCGTATCTCGCAATCATAATCGTTGAGAAATTCAACCCATCGACGTTGTCGCATGTTTAGTTCTTTTTTATTAAAGATATGTTGTAAGCTCTTATGGTCGGTGAAGACCGTACACTTAGTACCGTAAAGGTAGTGTCGCCATAACTTTAATGCAAAAACAACAGCACCGAGTTCGAGATCGTGGGTTGTGTAGTTCTTCTCGTGGATCTTGAGTTGGCGAGACGCATACGCGATAACCTTGTCTCGTTGCATGAGAACACAACCAAGACCAAGGTTAGAGGCATCACAGTAAACAACAAAATCGTCGTTTCCGTCGGGTAAAGCGAGAATAGGGGCGTTGCATAGCATACGCTTGAGAGTTTGAAAAGCTTCCTCTTGTTTAGAATCCCAAACAAAAGGTTGGTCCTTAGGAGTCAAAGCGGTAAGCAGAACGGCGGTTTTAGAAAAGTCGGCGATGAATCGACGGTAGTAACCCGCCAATCCAAGAAATGAATGGATTTCGGAAGCATTCTTTGGTGTAATCCAACTCTTGACGGCTTCAATCTTTGCAGGGTCGACGTGAATTCCTTGACTATTAACGATGTGGCCGAGAAATTGGACTTCTTCGAGCCAGAATTCACATTTAGAGAACTTAGCATAAAGACGATTTCCTTGAAGAAGTTCAAGGACTAAACAAAGATGGCGCGCGTGTTCGTCTCTCGACTTCGAATAGATAAGGATATCATCGATGAAAACAATAACGAAACGATCTAAGAAAGCTTTACACACACGGTTCATCAAATCCATGAAAACCGCAAGTGCGTTGGTAAGACCAAAGGGCATGACCACGAATTCGAAATGGCCATAGCGGGTACGAAAGGCGGTTTTCGGAATGTCTTCTTCCAATACGCGTAACTGATGATAACCGGAATGAAGATCGATCTTGGAAAAACAAGTAGCACCTTGAAGCTGATCAAATAAGTCGTCGATACGAGAAAGAGGGTAGCGGTTCTTTATCGTAAGTTTGTTAAGTTCACGATAATCGATGCACATACGGAATGATCCATCCTTCTTTTTCACGAAAAGGACGGGTGCGCCCCATGGCGAAGTGCTCGGGCGTATGAAACCTTTATTAAGAAGCTCTTGAAGTTGGCTTGATAGCTCGCGCATTTCGGATGGAGCGAGGCGATAAGGAGCTTTAGCAACGGGAGTAGCTCCGGGAACTAAATCGATACGGAATTCAACATCTCGAGTAGGGGGTAAACCGGGTAAATCTTCGGGAAAGAACTTAGGAAATTCACAAACAACGGGAACATCTTTATAAGTCTTCTTTTCTTTCTCTGGGTTCACGATATGGGCGAGGAAAGCAACACATCGCTTTTGCAAACATTTGTGTGCTCGAGTACATGACAAAAGCATCAACTTCTTTGAGGGAGTTTCACCATAAACATGAAGTTGATCACCGTTAGGAAGAGGGAAACGAATCATTTTATCGAAGCATACAACTTCAGCATGATTCTCACGAAGAAAATCCATGCCTACTATGATATCGAAGCTACCTAACAGCATAGGTATGAGATTGATCGAGAAGACATGGTTGTTGTGATCGAGAGAACAACCACGTAGGATGGAGGTGACGGTAATGGTTCTTCCGGTGGTGACTTCCACATCGAAAGTCTTTGGGAGTTTAGCGCGCTTACATTTTAAAATCTTTTCGAATTCTAACGATACAAAACAATTATCGGCACCAGTACCAAATAAACATGAAGCCTAGATACCATTAACGAGAAATGTAC
This sequence comes from Scalesia atractyloides, assembly GCA_947069175.1. NCBI lineage: Eukaryota > Viridiplantae > Streptophyta > Magnoliopsida > Asterales > Asteraceae > Scalesia > Scalesia atractyloides. Next base: position 46,123,487 of record CAMTDV010000016.1, read on the forward strand.
CATTGACAACATTGTTGTCATTCTGAGCCTGGGGGTGATTGAGGTTAAAGGCTCTGCCAGCGGTGCTGGCTGCTCTTGCTTGACAGGACGATTCGGACAGACATTGGCGAAATGATTCGGATCACCACACACATAGCACACACGTGCTTTTGGAGCTTGCTGCTGATTGGCTTGAGGAGGAGCGGGTAAAGCTGGAGCTGCTGGAGCCTGAGGAGCTGGCTGACGAGGACCTGATCGGCAACTCACAGTAAAATGGCCGTAGATATTGCAGTTTGTGCAAAAACAGCAGTTGCCACCAACGGCATGATGATAAGTGCACTTAGGGCACAGAGGGTGAGGTCCGGTATACGCACGCTTAGCTGGGGGTGCATTCGGAGCGGCTGACTGAAGCGGCTGAGGGTTTGCTGGAGCTGCGAGGGCATAGTTCTTGCTCGGGTTTCCTCTCTTGGGTCCCTGACGCTTTCCCTTTGGTTCACTTGATGATTCGGTAGCAGCGGTTGGTTCGACGATGGCTTGATTGGCGACTTTAGCAGAGTTCTTGGAATAACCATCCTGAACTCGCTGATCGTTGATCTCAGCGGCGAGCATGTAGGTTTCCTCGATAGTTGTAGTACGAGCAACTTTCATGAAACTTGCAACACACTCGGGTAAACCACGGATGGATAGCTTTCTCCGTCGTATCAACCTGGCTGGGACAGATGATGCTCAAAATCTTAAACCGAGCAGTAAAACCAGTATTGTCGGGACCATCTTGTTTGATAGCCCAAAACTCATTCTCGAGCTTTTGCATTTCATGCGGAGGACAGAACTCCTTCATCATTACTTCCTTGAGTTCCTCCCAAGATAGATTGTAGGCTTCATCATTTCCACGCTTGTTTCTTTCAGCTGTCCACCAGTCGAGAGCACGGGACTGGAAGACTCCTATAGCGTTCACGGTGCGGAGGTCGAGGTCATCGGGGCATCCACTTTGCCTAAAAGTGACCTCAATAGCATCGAACCAATGAAACATAGAAGTCGGTCCGTCATTGCCCGTGAAGGCGAGATGTGCACAAGCCTTGAAGTTCTTGAAGCTGAATCGCGGCTTGGGATTCTCAGTTTTCGAGTCGACTGATGAGTTACTGCTCACGGCATGAATTTCCGAGACGATTTGCGGGATGACTTTAGCTATCTCCTTCGGGTGTACGATCCCATAGAAGACATCTACATGAAGGATTTAGATTAGATGAGATTCGATTATAATAGAGTTATGTTTAAGTATTTACTATTATTATTATTCATACAAGACACAGAATCACATAAACACGTAGGCACATAAGCACATAATCACGTAAGCACATAAGCACGTAAGCACATAAGCACGTATTTCACGTAAGCATATACTTTGCACATATTCACCTTCTTTAAGTAAAGCTTAGCGCATTCGAGGTGCGATATAATAGCAAGATATAAGCGATATATATAAGCGAGATAAGCAAGATAATACCGCTTATGAGGCACACATGTCCTCATAGGCGTAAGCGAGTTAAGCGTCTTAGTTTGGTTGGTGTATTAATTAGTGTTTTAGATTACGAGAGCTGTGCGAGTAGTGCATGCGTTTAGGGAGTGTAAAGCGATAATGCGAGAAATCGATAATGCGAGAAATAAATAAAGCGAGAAGTCGAAATAAGCGAAAATTCTCAAAATTTTAAACACATAAATAATAATAAATTCGATGATGCGTAAATCGTCGATATAGCTTAAATCAATTGGGAGTGTCCGGGGTTTTGAGATGTTGACTATCCAAAGTGATTCGACTAACCTTTGGATTTGGACCCACGCTTTGGCCTAATAGATAAACGTTCTCACCGCAAATGGCTAACGACGTTTACCATTCCAGTTAATACGTGTTCCAAACCATCGGCATAACCGAGACTTTGGTGAGATTGAAAATCGAAGCACGGAATTAGTTATTAAGATGTGGGTTTCACCCCTAACTTATCAACATCATTCCTAGTTGTGGCCACGCTCACCGATCACATCGGGCGTTCCACTAGATAGAAAGGGAGATGTTCGTCGAGGTTTGGATGTCACTCCTAACTCAACGAAGATATCTCGTGATGAGTAATACGCGGAATGAGCGATTTTATTGAGAGTTCTTGGTTATCATACCTAATCTCAATTTGATCCTCGTTTGTGGGATATGAGCGTTTCATAATCGTGTATATTGTATTAACCTTAGGAAAGGCATATTTAAGCATTTATGGCAAGTAGATTAGCATTTAATTCAAAGATAGGTCAGTCAGGTACTTAAACATGTTACTAGGTCGAATCATGGCAATTCTACCTATTATCCTAAGGAATTCGCTCTGATACCAATCTGTCACACCCCAACCGATGGCGGAAACATCAGGGTTAGTGGCACTAGGTCACCAGATTGTCTCACGAGAAATTCCGTAACAATTATCCAACAACATTACTTAACGTTTAACATCCCATACTATTGAACATAATATTTCAAACAACCATTACAGAAATTCTGATTTTCTCATAAAAACAACATGGTTCGATTTCCCCTAGATTTTTATTACAACCGTTCTAAACAAGATAAGCAAAATACTAAATAAAACTACTCCAAAGCAATCCAAGCCAAATCCTCAACCTGTTACATACGTTAAAATACAAGTCAATACAATTAAGTAAGGATGAGCATACGAGTTTGAATAATACTAGCATAGTCGAGAAAGTGTTTGCGAAACAATCTAATTACATATCATGATACACCAAAACACTTAACATAACATAGGCTCATTTCTCATGCTAACTACCGTGAAAAGGCTTGCGTAACCATCCTAACTAAACCCCGTCGGGTGTTAGCCAAACTATAGTACCATATTAGCTAAGGAGACAAGTTAACGAAAATAAGTCCTAGTCACATGTTTCTAGTATCACGTATCGAGCATATACAATCAGATTATTCGCGTGTGATAAACAGTTTGATTTGAGAAGTGATTTTGATATAAGAACGTATGTAACACCCAAAGAGTGTATTAAAGCGAAAATGGGTCACGTATACTCACTGTGGGTGCGTTTTGGTAAGACTTAAGATTCTGAGGAGAGTTGCGGAGTGCGCCAGATCAGCCTGTAAACGAACAGAAGTGCATAAGTCTTCCGAAAAGCCGAAACAGTGAAGTTTGAGTTGAGCAGGAGGCAAGTTCGGGCGAACTTGTGTGTAAACACACAAGTTCGAGCGAACTTGTATGGTTTTGGATGGTTTAGTGTCAAGTTTGGTCGAACTTGATGAGTTTCTTTGAGAAACTTGTCAAGTTCGGGCGAACTTGTGAGAAAACCTTACTGAGAAAGCAAGTTCGGGCGAACTTGTATAGTTTTCTAAGAAACTAGGCAAGTTCGGGCAAACTTGTAGGATTTTGGTGCTGAATACCCAAGTTCGGTCGAACTTGACCCAATATGGGTACAAGTTCGGTCGAACTTGACCTGGTGAGCTGGTGATTCTTGAGCGAACTTGATGTTTTCGGGTCCAAAATCTTGTGTTTTCGCGTCGTTTGCTGAGTAAATCGAGTGCTCATCCCTCCAACCTTAAGCCACTGAGTAAAACTTAGGCTGGAGAGGTCTTTTTGGAGCCAACTTAGCCATTTTACAGAAACTCGGGCTAATCCGGGCGAACTTGAAGGTTCGTACGGGTTAGTCCAGCTTGTGTAAAGTGACGATTTCGTCCTTGTGCTTCTGGATATGAGACTTAGCTTCGACAACGCCTCGTTCCACTCAAAAGTGAACGAAACAGACGTCACTAGTCCGAATATTGTGTAAAAATCAATACTTTAAAGGTTTTGCTTAGATCTAAGTATAGATCTGAGTGAAAAACAGAAGTTTTATGTAAAAAGATGAAGATTTTCGTAAACAGAGAAGATTTCATGAAAACGAAGGCAATGCCTTGTGCCAAAATCGTTTTAAACCTTTGTAAAACGTTGATAAACGTTGTTGTAGTTGAAATCGGGTTGATTCTTACTTAGAACACGAAAGTTTCGGGTTTTGAGAGCTCTGGGCGAACTTACAGCAAGTTCAAATGAGAGGAATGAGTTGAGTATTTATAGGTGAAGGCAAAGATGAGGGTTGGTGGAGTCAAGTTCGGCCGAACTTGTACAAAATTGTACAAGTTCGCGCGAACTAATAGTGATTTCAAGAGATAATAGCCAAGTTCGGCGGAACTTGTACATGTGTGTACAAGTTCGGGCGAACTTGGGGTAGTCAAGTTCGGCCGAACTTGGCCTGGTGACCAAGTTTCGTTTGCTGATTTCGCGTTAAGTGTTCGTTTGGCGATTCGGTTCGTATTAGTTAGTTATATTAAGCGTTTTAGTAAAGCGTTATACCTGATATAATAATGTGATTTAGCGATTCGAGAGTGCGAGGGCGATGCGATAGCGAGCGTAATCATAATCAGAAAACACACATAGTACATAAATAACATAAAAATCATATAATTAACTGCGATTTCGATGCGATGAGGTAAGCGATGCGATTTAATAAGCGATTAGATGCGATAATAACGTACAACACCATTGGTAATTAACATAAACTTTATTATAAACCGAATATCGGGATTACAAAGGTAGATAAACGGGAAAACAAAATGGAAAGATAACAATCGAATTTTCGAGTTGTTACAAGTTTGGGCAGCGGAGGAGAGCAAATGAGAGGAGAGCGTTGATGGTAAGTGGTAACTAAGTGGGTGTTTGGATTAGCTTATTTGGAGCTACTTTTAACTTATTGACTTATAAAAAGTTAATAAGTCCTTTTGAAAGTGTTTGGATAAAGGCTAAGGAGTTTTCTCGCTTGAAAAAGGAGAAAATGAGAAGTTAAAATTTCTAACTTCTGACTTATAAAAAGCTAATAAGTTATAAGTTAAAAGGAGAAGTTAGAACTCCCAAACACCCCCTAAAACTAGTTAGGGTTTTGTGGAATTTGGAATTGGTGGTGGTTGCGGTGGAGATACGGTGCAGATCTCCTGAACTTGGTTGAGTAATTTTAGGTTTTCTAGAGGTGGGGAATTCTGGGAGTTTTGATGAAGAAGGAAATGATTGGTCACACATAAATTTTACTGTGTCCATTTGCTAACTCTAGCAACACAAATATTTTTATCGTGAAATACCATACACATACAGATACAGATGGTCACCTTTAGTAACACAAATTTATAAATGGCTATATGTGTTATCATTTAGTCGCATCATTAAAACTCAATTGTGTCAAATAGTTACAAATGGCCACGTTTTTCTACTAAGGCAAGTGATTGTCATATTTTTTTATTAAACGTGTGACTAAAGGTTTCAAAGAGATGTGTTTTCGTCACATGAATCAAGAAATCAAACAAAAAAAGTGGCAATCGGTTACATTTGGCCACACTTTTTGTGGCTAGTAAATGTCACAGTTTTTCTAAAAGTGTGGCAAAAAGTTTTGATTTGTTATACAATGGTCACATTAATAATTAAAAAGTGTGACTAAATGTTTTGAGTTGTTATACAATTGTGACATTAATAATAAAATGTGTGGTTAAAAGTGTTTCAAAAAATTATAAATGACTTTTAGCCACACATTTAATCAAAACTAGGGCAGGCCAGTTTTTGAAAAAGTGTGGCTAAAGACCAGTTTTGACGTAGTGCGCGGTCTAGGCGGAGAGTACTCGGGGAGTACTCGGACATGTTAAAATATAAAGAAATTAACTTTTGGAGATTAAATATATGTCAAATAACATAAATTTACTAATATTTATAACAAAATACCTGAAAATGATATTCATTTTTTAATATGATAAGCATAGAAATTATGTTTTATTATTATTTAAGTCAAACTAGGCCCGAGTTGACCTACTAAATCCAATTTTGGCCGAGGATGACCGTGTTTGACTGACTCCGAGTAATTAGGCGGAGTCGAAGAAAGTCGCCTCGACAGCCTACCTTGTAGCGACTACTCGGGGAATGCTCGACCTTGGAAACCTTGTTTTACAACACAAATACACACACAAACATAAATATACACAAATGTATAACTCCTAAACTTGGCCAAGGTACGAACTACATACATAAGTGATAAGTTTATTATTCATAACATTACCAAACATACTGACAAATAGCTCAAGCTACTTATTTCTAAATTTTTACCTAACTTAATAGCTACTAGTAACCAACTTATATTCTAAATTTTGGTGTTTTAACATATTGATAGTTGATTAATTTTGCAGATTATTATATTTTATGTTGAATATAATTAGTTTGTAGTAGTTTTAAAAAGTGAAAGTAAAATAATATATTGTTTAGGGTTCCCTGTGCCTCCTATCATTGCCCACCAGTGCCTCACTTTTTTTTACACCAAGTGGGAATCCAACTTAAGTCTTCACAGAAGAACTCAAATTCTCTTACCCGTTGAGATAGAGATCATTGGCTGAACACTCCTACTAATGGTTTAATATGTTTTCGAGGTCACCACATGTAAATCACTATAACCACATGATCATGAGCTTTTATTTACTCGGTTACATTTTTACTACCTACCATACATTAAAATATTATTTAAAATAATAAATTAGGCTATCTTCAAAGTTAAAGGCGCTCTTAAGCGTTCTTAGCTGCCTAATCAATTGCTACGCTATATCCTTACAAATTTTAAAAAAAACTCCAATTTCATCTTTAACCATGCACACATGCTTACATATCCTACATCTTTCACGTAATCACCCATATTTTCTTTTACTTTAATTACTTAAATTATTAAAATGCATTTACATAATTAATACAACTAAATAAGTAATACCTAAAATAAAAAGAAAAGTAGATTTAAAAAATATAGAAACATAAAAATTGCATTACAGAAAAAAGATACTAGATTTAAAGAAATAACATATTATAAATAAACATAAACTACTCTCCTTTTATTTTCTTTAATCTTTAATCATAGATTAGTTAAGAAAAAAAATAAGTCTATACATTGAGCTCTGAATGTATTAAAAGGCTTAAGACAGTGAAGTAATTCAGCTAGGATTCCAATTAGTTATTTGTTGACAAAGAGAAAATATATGAAATCAATGGCATAAGAACCAATAATCTCATGCCCTTGCAGAGGGACTTTCCAAATGATTCAGATAAGCTTTAATGCGCCAGTAACTTTGGATGAGCTCCACATCATCTCAAGCAAATTTGGATGAGCTCCACATCATCTCAAGCGGTCGCCATTGGCTATGGTTACGGTGGGGCGGGGTTTGTGGCATGGCCTGACACGTGGAGTTGGAGGGGCATCGCTGGTCATGCATACATGCGGTAGGTATGGTGGGGTGTGGCTTGTCCGCGTGGCCAGGCCACGTGGACATTTATTTTTTTTTTCAATTTTTTTATAAATAAACACAATATTAAAAAAGCCTAAAAATATTATTAAAAATTCCTAAAATTACAAAATCCTACAAAAAAATACAAATCTAAAAAAAACATACTTAAACATAAATAAAAACCGAAAGCGTTAGGCAGATCTCGACGAGGGCGAGCTTGTCGAACCCCTTCCTCTCCTTGCACCGGTACTCGATGTTGGCCACCTCCACCCGGTCGTCGTGGCTTATGTCCCCGCCCGGGACGCTTTCGTAGTAGGTTTTAAACGATCGAGTTTCGGCCGTAGTTCGCGCCACGTGTTGGCACGTGTCACACCCCAACCGATGGCGGAAACGTCGGGATGAGACGAACAAATTGCTCGAAACTTCATAACGCTATGTGACAATATAGATTAAATTCAAATTTCATTCAAGACTAAATTGTCATACAAAAATTCCAAATAATAGTCAACAATTGTTTCAAAACGACATAACATCAAAATAGATAAATTAATCTAGGTGTGTATCTAAGTCCACCTAAATCTTGTTTCATCTTGTAACATCACCTCATCAATCAACCTGCAACATGTATTAAAATATATCAACAAAAAGTTGGCGAGCATACAAGTTTTGTTACATAGCATAATATAGAATAAATTTGTTTAAAGTCTCATATCCAACATGAACCATAATATGCAAGTTTACTAGCATGCCGAAACGGTGTACTATATGTTCAAACCCAAGAATCCAACGCGTTAAAATAGCCTATCTCAATAGAGTAGCAGGAGGTTAACATGTTTAACTTAACAATACCCCAAGTTTCGTGGGCGGTGCGTTAATCCTATAACGCTATAATTGTTAAGGTAGGTTAGCAAAGTTAATGAAGCATATGTCGACACAAATAGTTTACATAACATACAAGTCTAACAAGCATCAAGTAGTTTCATGTTAAGCATGGATAGAGATTAAAATAGTTTAAGTGTCGTGTGATTTTTGTATAATGTACATGTTGCACCCAAAGTGTAAAAAGGAAAAAGGGATCGAGTATGCTCACGGTTTTGCAAGCTTTCCCACTTGAAATCCCGCGAACGTTGTTGGTTGATGGATTAGTTTCGAGCACCTTGTCCTTCTACACAAAGAAACATAGGCGTGTGAGTATTGGGAATTACGAAGATTATGGATTCGGAATTAAAATAACGTGAAAATAGCATTAATCATCTTGTACTCATAACACTTGTTCTTGACACTATAGAACCTCAAGGGTTTGGTATGTTTTCATGGATTCAAAGATCCATTAGAATCGTAACAAGTGTATGGTCTTTAGATGATGTAACCTACTATTTTGACAAATGACCACTTGTTCATCATCAAGAGTTCGATTACTTTGATAATATATAAGTATTATATTGTGTACATTAAGTCATATAGGTCAAGCATGAGGTAGGAGGTTGAACCATCCATTTAGGAACCTCTTTGTAGTTTACATAAGTTAAGTAGGAGGTGGGAGGATTTACCATCCACTTAAGACCTCTTTGGATTCACCACTACACATGTGTCTTAGACACAAGGAGGGTCCTGAACTTACAAATAAGGAATGAAATGAGACAACTAAGCTTTGAAATCATCAAGTAGTGTGTGGATTCCATGATGGATAGCCCAAGCTAGTCCAAATGTCACACATTCATCAAGCTTAACTTGAACACTACTTGTGGGTGTAAACCCTAGTCAAAGACAGAAAGTTTGTGAGGTTTGAACCTCTAATTTGACATGTCTCAACCTTGTTTTAAGCCTAACCAACCATAAGTGAGGTTGTAAGCATTCAGACATAGGTTTGAGATGACTTAGACTCAAGTTTGAACAAATTTAACAAAGTTTGAAGAAGTAAAATGAAAACAGTCCACTTTGGAGCCTTTTTCGTGACAATCCAGAGTCTGGTTTTCCATGGAAAACCATTGGAACTGTTCACAAGGTCAAACCAAGCAAGTGGGAAGAATAATGGATGAAAAAGGTTAAGAAATGAGTGAGATATGCCCACTTTTGTGAAGAGTGGTAAATCTGCTCGAATTCTTGATTTTCAGCTTGAGTAGTGATGATTTGAGAGTGTTTAGATGATTAGAAAAGTGTAGAAAGGCTTGGAGAATGATGGGTTTTTATAGGGAAGGATTAGGGTAGGTTATGGTTGAGTTAGGTGGGTATTAAAGTCTTCAAAACATGCTTAAAACTAAAAAAACAACAAAAATCCTGCCTCAAACTCGCTGGTCGCGGGCCTGTTTGGGCTGATTTGTCGCAGGGAAAGAGAGGTTAAGGGATTTCTGCTTTGGGTTTATTCACATGAGATGCTGGTGGTGGAGTGGTTGTTGGCGTGTTTGGCGAAGCGGGTGACCCGGGTTTGAGTCCCGTGGTCACCGGTTTTGTGTAATTATTTTTTTTAAATCAAACCTATACCACTTATGGATATATACACAATTGGTCCCTATAAGTTCTAAAATCTGTAAAATACCAATTAGACCCTTAACTTATTACTTTTATATTACATCCCCATTAAATTAACTAAGTTAGTTTATAATCTAATGGGACCACTTAAAGTATTATATATAAAAGAAATAATTTTGTTTTTATAAAAAAGGTTAATTAATTTAATCCATTAATTTAATTAATAAATTTAAATAATGAACAATTAATTATAGTCGTAATGAGTCGAATTAACTTAGTTTAACGAGTATCGTGCTTCATTGAGTAATACAAATAAAGAATCTTGGATAACATAACGCTCAAACATGATTAAAATAGTTTCGTTCTTATTATGATCAATAGTCTCAATTACAAATAGAAACGAGAATTGATTAAAAAGAGAGTGCGAGGTTTCTGAAAATAGAAATACAAGGGATGCCTTCCAATTATGGAAATACGAAAAAGCCGGGCATTACAGTCTCCTCTCCTTTAGGAAATTTCGTCCCGAAATTCAGGAAGAAGTAACGAAAAGATGCGGATACTTGGTCTTCATATCACTCTCGAGTTCCCAAGTAAGTTCAGCGCCACGCTTTCCTTCCCATCGAACCTTTACGATAGGAATTCGACTGCGCCTTATTTTCTTGATATCTCGGTCCATGATTTCGACAGGTTTCTCCACAAAATGCAAGGTATCGTTGATTTGGAGATCTTCAAGAGGAACTTGGAGTGCTTCATCAGTGAGACACTTCTTGAGATTCGAAACGTGGAACGTTGGATGAACGTTGCTGAGTTCTTGAGGTAAATCGAGTCGGTATGCCACCTTACCAATCCTCTCGAGTATCTTGAAAGGACCAACATAGCGAGGGGTCAGTTTTCCCTTTTTACCAAAACGAACTACTCCCTTCCAAGGAGATACCTTGAGGAGTACATGGTCACCAACGTTAAACTTCAATGGTTTACGTCTCTTGTCAGCATAGCTCTTTTGTCGACTTCGAGCCTTGAGTAGATTATCACGGATTTGAAGAATCTTATCCGTCGTTTCTTGTATGATCTCAGGTCTCATGCCAGCTAAGAGGAGATCGGCATTTGCGACCATACAATGCCTCGAAAGGAGCCATTTGAATACTGGAGTGGTAGCTATTGTTGTACGAGAATTCAATCAAAGGTAAATGTACATCCCAACCACCACCAAAGTCGATGACACAAGAATGGAGCATGTCCTCTAGGGTTTGGATAGTACGTTCAGTCTGTCCATCCGTTTGAGGGTGGAAGGCCGTATTGAGATTCAAATGGGTACCCATAGCGGACTGGAAAGTTTGCCAAAGACGGGAAGTGAAACGACCATCACGGTCAGAGATGATGTCAATGGGTATACCATGACGACATATGATTTCATCAGTGTAGATTCGAGCAAGTTTCTCAACTTTGAAGTCTTCGCGAATAGCAAGGAAATGCGCAGATTTGGTGAGACGGTCGATGATTACCCAAATGCTATCATGACCAGAAGGTGTTCGAGGAAGTTTGGTTATGAAATCCATAGCAATGATATCCCACTTCCAAACAGGGATTTCGGGCTGATTGAGCAAACCAGACGGACGCTGGTTTCAACTTTGATTTTCGAACACGTGAGGCATTTCGAAACGTAGATGGCAATGTCCTTTTTCATACCGGCCACCAATAGGATGTACGAAGATCATGGTACATCTTATCAGCACCAGGATGAATCGAGTACTTGGATTTGTGTGCCTCGGTCATAATGAGTTCATGAAGATTGTCGCGATCTGGCACCCAAATACGATCAAGATAGTATTGAAGTCTGTTTGATTTCGTCACGAGTTGATCCATAGGAGCACCTCGTACTTCGTCAATTAGACTTCCTTCGTTTGCTGACGAGTATTGAGCTTCACGAATACAAGTGTGGAGATCGCTTGAGACTTGAAACAACAAATGCTACTAAGATGAGCCCTACGACTAAGAGCATCGGCCACTACATTCGCTTTACCAGGATGATAGCGAATCTCGCAGTCGTAGTCGTTAAGCAATTCCACCCAACGTCGCTAACGCATGTTTAGTTCCTTTTGGTCAAAAATGTGTTGTAGGATCTTATAGTCAGTGAAAACCACACACTTTGTACCATATAGGTAGTGTCGCCAAATCTTTAACGCAAAAACAACTGCGCCAAGCTCGAGGTCGTGGGTAGTATAGTTTTTCTCATGTATTTTGAGCTGACGAGAAGCATAGGCAATGACTTTGTCTCGTTGCATGAGCACGCAACCAAGACCACGATTTGAGGCATCGCAATATACCACGAAATCATCATTCCCATCAGGAAGAGCAAGAATAGGAGCGTTACAAAGCAAGTTCTTGAGAGTTTGAAAAGATTCCTCTTGCTCAGGACCCCAAGCAAAATGTTTCTCTTTTTGAGTCAACGAGGTGAGAGGAACAACGATTTTTGAAAAGTTCGAGATGAATCGGCGGTAATAACCTGCCAATCCTAAGAAAGAACGAATTTCAGAAGGAGTTTTAGGCGCGGTCCAATTCTTCACTGCTTTGATTTTGGAAGGGTCAACATGGATTCCTTTTTCACTAACAACGTGTCCAAAGAATTGGACTTCTTTGATCCAGAATTCGCATTTGGAAAACTTCAAGTATAGACGATTACTACGCAAAAGTTCGAGTATGAGGCGTAATGACGTTCATGGTCAGCCTGCGTTTTTGAATAAATAAAAATGTCGTCGATGAAAACAATTACAAAGCGATCCAAATATGGTTTACAAACACGAATCATAAGATCCATGAACACGGCTGGTGCGTTGGTCAAGCCAAAAGGCATAACCATGAACTCGTAATGTTCATAGCGAGTGCGAAATGCGGTTTTGGGAATGTCCTCTTCGAGGACACGAAGTTGGTGATAACCAGATCGAAGATCGATTTTGGAGAAGCAAGTTGCACCTTGAAGTTGGTCAAATAAATCATCGATACGCGGGAGAGGGTAACGATTCTTGATGGTGAGTTTGTTAAGCTCTCGATAGTCGATGCACATGCGAAACGAGCCATCCTTTTTCTTGACGAAAAGTACAGGAGCACCCCAAGGTGAGGTACTTGGTCGTATGAAACCCTATCGAGGAGTTCTTGGAGTTGAGTAGATAACTCTTGCATCTCAGAGGGTGCAAGACGATAAGGAGCTTTGGCAACAGGAGTCGAACCAGGTACGAGATCAATACGAAAATCAACAGATCGAGGTGGAGGAGGACCAGGTAAATCTTCAGGAAAGACGTCAGGGAAGTCGCGCACTACTGGAACATCACTTACGCTTTTTCCCTTGCCTTTTTCTTCCACAACGTGGGCTAAAAAGGTAAAGTACTGTTTACGTAAGTACCTATTCGCTTGTGTGCAGGACATCAATTTCAGTCCTTTCGAAAGTCGGTCTCCATAGACGCGTAAGGTGTCACTAGAAGGAAGAGGTAAACGAATGTATTTCTCGTGGCAAGCAATTTCAGCATGGTTCTTGCGAAGCCAATCCATGCCTACTATGATGTCGAAACTACCCCGTTGCATGGGATAAGGTTGATAGGGAAGGTGTGCTCGTTAAGAGTGAGAAGACAGTCACGAAGAACGGAATCGACTAAGATAGACTTGCCATTGGCAACTTCAATGGAAAATGACTTAGGCAGTTTAGAGCGTGCACAATTTAGCAAAGGTTCAAATTCAACAGACACAAAGCTTTTGTCTGCACTAGTATCAAATAACGTTGAAGCGTAAAGGTTATTGATGAGAAACGTACCATTAACGACTTCATTGTCGTTGCGCGCTTGGTTTGCATTGAGGTTGAAAGCTCGTCCTCTAGCAGCTTGTTGTTCCTGATTCAATTGAGGGCATTGAGGACAAAGGTGATTTGCGTCACCGCATTTGTAGCATGCTCTAGCTGGTTTAGCATTTTGAGCTTGTTGGGCTTGTGGCACAGGATTGTTCTTACAATAGGCGGTGTTATGGCTAAAACGGTTGCAAATGGTACAATGGCGACAATTGACGTTGGCAGGGTGATGATAGTTGCAGGTAGTACACTTGGGGTGAATCCCAATGTATGGCTTTCAATCACTTGCAGGTGTAGCAGGGTTTGGGTTAACAGCTAGTACAACTGCGTTACAACTATGGTTCGATTGCTTTCGCTTCTTCCCCTTGTTGCCACTTGATTGTTGGGTAAGTTGATGGCTTGTTTGGAGGAAACTGGGGTTGCAGTTTGCTTATCGCGAATGCGATTGTTGTTTAGGGAAGCGACGAGGCGATAAACGGCTTCGATATTATCGAGTTTGGCTGCCTCGATGGTATCTCGTATAGCAGGATGTAATCCATGGAGGTACTTGCGGATTTTGCGATCGAGGGTCGAAATAAGGCGAGGAACAATGAAACTGAGTTGCTTGAAACGGGTGGTGTAGGCTTGGTTATCGTTGCCAATTTGCTTTAGAGTCCAAAATTCATCTTCTAGCTTTTGTTGCTCGTGCGGGGGACAGAATTCTTCCATCATGAGTATCTTAACTTCCTCCCAAGGTAAAGCGTAAGCTTCTTCGTTGGAACGAAGATTCCTTTCGTTTGTCCACCATTCTAGAGCTTGGGCTTGGAATACCCCTGTCGCACTACGCGTTTTGAGCTCTTCGGGACATTCACTATTGATGAACGTGACCTCTATGCTGTCGAACCACTCGAGCATAGCAGAAACCCCATCGTTGCCAGTGAATGGCTTAGGGTTGCAAGACGAAAAGTGCTTATAATTAAAGTTCACAGTTTTGGGTTGAGCCGCTTTCGATTCCACGGAACCATTGGGGGTGTTCGAAGCTTGAATTTCGGTGACGATCTTTGGGACAATACAAGCGATTTGATTAGCCATGAAAGCCATCATCTTCTTTTTGGAGTTGGTCTTCAACTTCTTAATCGAGTTGGAGAGATGAGAAGACATCTAAGATTCAAAAGAACGAATAGGTGAGACTTGATCATAATGATTGTTTAAGAAAAATTGTTTCCATGAATGCATCACATAGCATATAGTTTCACATAGTGTATAAATGTTCAATTTGACTCACATAGCATAATCATGAATTCCACATAGCATAACATGTATAATGAAAGCATCGTAAATTTAGTTTGTTCACGAGAGATTATTATTGTTTTTTATTGTGATAGACGTGTGAATTGTGTAAAAAGTTTGATATGAACGAAGTATCAATTTTAAAATCACATATAAATTGAGATGACATAAAAGAAAGGCTCAATAAAATATTGGGTAGAGAAACGTCGACTATTCCAAAGTTGGTCGAAGGTCCTTTCAAATTGAGAAACGTGCTTTGGCCTATAGGTAAGATACTCTCGTCGAGAAGCAATTAACGGTATCTTACCCTTCCAGTTACTACACATCTCTAATCGATCGAAACAATCGGGACTTTGGCGAGATTGAAAATCGAGGAATGGGACTTAATCGACAAGGTGCGGATTTCACCCTAACTTGACGATTTCGTACCCTAATGTTGTTGTTTCTTACTAAACGAGGAGCGAATTCTGACTCGTTAGTAAGGTCCACTAGAGTATGAAATGGAAGTTTTCCATCAAGAGTGGATATCACTCCTAGCTTGATGTCATAACTTCGTGCAAAATTGAATACACTGAATGAGGGACTTCACCACAAATTGTGGGCCATTGGGCCTATCTTGGTGCAAATCGCCTCGTTGGTAAAATATGAGTGTTTTCAAAGCTTCAAGTGTATTTGTGTTGGCCTTAGGAAAGGCATATAAGTTTAATAGACCAAGAAGGAGAAAAAGAAGCAAATAAGGTAGAATGAATGAAGTTTTAAACAACAAATAAGAATTAAGTTCCTAAAACTATAGACTAGGGCAAAACATTCATACTTTTCCTAATTCCTATAGTTATGGCTCTGATACCAATCTGTCACACCCCAACCGATGACGGAAACATCGGGATGAGACGAACAAATTGCTCAAACTTCATAACGCTTTGTGACAATATAGATTAAATTCAAATTTCATTCAAGACTAAATGTTATACAAAAATTCCAAATAATAGTCAACAGTTGTTTCAAAACGACATAACATCAAAATAGATAAATTAATCTAGGTGTGTATCTAAGTCCACCTAAATCTTGTTTCATCTTGTAACATCACCTCATCAATCAACCTGCAACATGTATTAAAATATATCAACAAAAAGTTGGCGAGCATACAAGTTTTGTTACATAGCATAATATAGAATAAATTTGTTTAAAGTCTCATATCCAACATGAACCATAATATGCAAGTTTACTAGCATGCCGAAACGGTGTACTATATGTTCAAACCCAAGAATCCAACGCGTTAAAATAGCCTATCCCAATAGAGTAGCGGGAGGTTAACATGTTTAACTTAACGATGCCCAAAGTTTCATGGGCGGTGCGTTAATTCTATAGCGCTATAATTGTTAAGGTAAACTAGCAAAGTTAATGAAGCATATATCAACACAAATAGTTTACATAACATACAAGTCTAACAAGCATCAAGTAGTTTCATGTTAAGCATGGATAGAGATTAAAATAGTTTAAGTGTCGTGTGATTTTTGTATAATGTACATGTTGCACCCAAAGTGTAAAAAGGAAAAAGGGATCGAGTATGTTCACGGTTTTGCAAGCTTTCCCACTTGAAATCCCGCGAACGTTGTTGGTTGATGGATTAGTTTCGAGCACCTTGTCATTCTGCACAAAGAAACATAGGCGTGTGAGTATTGGGAATTAACGGAAGATTATGGATTCGGAATTAAAATAACGTGAAAATAGTATTATGAAAGTAATCATCTTTTACTAATAACACTTGTTCTTGACACTATAGAACCTAAGGGTTTGGTATGTTTTCATGGATTCAAAGATCCATTAGAATCGTAACAAGTGTATGGTCTTTAGATGATGTAACCTACTATTTTGACAAATGACCACTTGTTCATCATCAAGAGTTCGATTACTTTGATAATATATAAGTATTATATTGTGTACATTAAGTCATATAGGTCAAGCATGAGGTAGGAGGTTGAACCATCCATTTAGGAACCTCTTTGTAGTTTACATAAGTTAAGTAAGAGGTGGGAGGATTTAGCATCCACTTAAGACCTCTTTGGATTCACCACTACACATGTGTCTTAGACACAAGGAGGGTCATGAACTTACAAGTAAGGAATGAAATGAGACAACTAAGCTATGAAAATCATCAAGTAGTGTGTGGATTCCATGATGGATAGCCCAAGCTAGTTCAAATATCACATATTCATCAAGTTTAACTTGAACACTACTTGTGAGTGTAAACCCTAGTCGAAGACAAAAGTTTGTGAGGTTTTAACCTCTAATTTGACATGTCTCAACCTTGTTTTTAAGCCTAACCAACCATAAGTGAGGTTGTAAGCATTCGGACATAGAGTTAGACTCAAGTTTGAACAAGTTTAACAAAGTTTGAAGAAGTAAAATGAAAACAGTCCACTTTGGAGCCTTTTTCGTGACAATCCAGAGTTTGGTTTTCCATGGAAAACCATTGGAAATGTTCACAAGGTCAAACCAAGCAAGTGGGGAGAAGAATGGATGAAAAAGGTTAAGAAATGAGTGAGATATGCTCACTTTTGTGAAGAGTGGTAAATCTGCTCGAATTCTTGATTTTCAGCTTGAGTAGTGATGATTTGAGAGTGTTTAGATGATTATAAAAGTGTAAAAAAGGCTTGGAGAATGATGGGTTTTTATAGGGAAGGATTAGGGTAGGTTATGATTGAGTTAGGTGGGTATTAAAGTCTTCAAAACATGCTTAAAACTAAAAAAACAACAAAAATCTCGCCTCAAACTCGCTGGTCGCGGGCCTGTTTGGGCTGATTTGTAGCAGTGAAAGAGAGTTAAGGGATTTCTGCTTCGGGTTTATTCACATGAGATGCTGGTGGTTGAGTGGTTGTTGGCATGTTTGTGAAGCGGTGACCCGGGTTTGAGTTCCGTGGTCACCGGTTTTGTGTAGTTATTTTTTTTTAAATCAAACCTATACCACTTATGGATATATACACAATTGGTCCCTATAAGTTCTAAAATCAGTAAAATACCAATTAGATCCTTAACTTTATTACTTTTATGTTACATCCCCATTAAATTAACTAAGTTAGTTTATAATCTAATGGGACCACTTAAAGTATTATATATATAAAAGAAATAATTTTGTTTTTATAAAAAAAAGGTTAATTAATTTAATCCATTAATTTAATTAATAAATTCAAATAATGAACAATTAATTATAGTCGTAACGAGTCGAATTAACTTAGTTTAACGAGTATCGTGCTTCATTGAGTAATACAAATAAAGAATTTTGGATAACATAACGCTCAAACATGATTAAAATAGTTTCGTTCTCATTTGAACAATAGCCTCAATTACAAATAGAAACGAGAGTTGATTACAAAGAGAGTGCGAGGTTTCTGAAAATAGAAATACAAGGGATGCCTTACAATTATGGAAATACGAAAAAGTCGGGCATTACAGCACGCATTTAGGTTGTGCCGGTCGTTCCCGATGTTATGCCGTTAGCTCGCGAAAGCCGTCGGTCAGTAACGGGTTTTGCCGGGTTGGCGAGCCTTCATAGCGTCAACGATGCTCGTTACAAGTGCAAGTTGTTCTTCATTTGTCCACGAGGCCATGATCAGCGGAGGGGCAGACGGTGTGAGGTGTCGGTTTGAAGGGGCAGGCGGTGGATAGCGAAGGTTAACAGGTGGTGGGGGTTAGCCGTTTGGGTCAGCGAAAGGTGAGGAGGTGGGGTTTTATAACCTGTTGGATTAGCCGTTTGGCTTGGCCCAACGGTTTAATTTTAAAATTCAAATAGGTGGAGGCCCACGTAGTCAAACCGGCAATCAGCCTCCGCTATGTCCTCTTGGTAGCCCCGCCTAACGGGCCACGCTGAAACCCAAACCCACCTGGGGTGATGCCTTAGCCGTTTCACCACAACCCACGCTGAAATCCCCGTCCCATACATCATAGTCTTGAAGAAACAATCTCACTAGTTGGTTCCATGGAATCCATGGGGCCCACCATCTCTTCTCTCTAATGCTTGTTATTTGTCTCGCTCCATCCCCTAACGAGCCTTTTCACGCCTCATAACCTTTTAATTAAGTAAGAGTTAGCAATAAAAATCTAAAAAAGATCTCTTCAACAAATTACACATCCCCTTATTTTTTTATATGGTATAAATGTAGATTAAAAAAGCAACAAGTAGTTTTGAGTAAGAGTTATATTTTCAATAAAGAATTCATAGGTAGTTTTGATCAATATATTAACTAAAATAATTATTGACTTAGTTATGTTTTTTACCAAAAACGTTTATATATGTTTTGTTATAAATCTTAAAATAATGGTTTACTTCTGTTTTGGCAAAAGAGGACAAGAGGTTTATAATTTCCAAAGAGTGAATTGTAAATTTTGTCCTTTATCTATATACCTAATTTAAGCGGTGTCATTTGTCTTTAAAATTGTCGAGTTTTTTACTTATTGTTTTAAAGTCTTACATGTACGTCCTTTACCCCTAACCAAGTTAATTTTTTATGTTTAATAAGGTAACACAAGGGTATATTAGTCTTTTTTACCTATTAATTAAAAAATATTTTAATTAAATAAAACAAAGTTGAATTTAAAAATTAATATAATGTTATACGTATATATCAATACACACACCATATACACCTGCTTCTCTCTCTACTCATCTCTCTCTCTCCATCTCTCTCATCAGTTCTACACCATCAATCACCATTAGCCACCACTGGCCCCACCCCTCACCACCAACCACCATTGCCACCATCATCCACCGTCACCCCCACCATGCCCACCTGTCACCACCAATAACCCTAATTCCCAAATTTCCAAATCACCATTACTGCCTCTTCTATACATATATACATACACAACCAACCATTACCGCCTCTTCCAAAATCAGATCTACGGTTAGGATTAGTCGCAGATCTAAATCACGGCGGTCTGGGATGAGCAGTGGGGTTGGACGGAGGTCTAAATCGCGATGGTGTGGGATGGGGGTTTGAATCCTAGGGTGGATTTGGTTCAAATCTATTGTAACTGATAGCCATTTTGTAAGTATATATCAAGCGCCAACAATATTAGGACTTCACATATTTATACTACACAAAAGGAAAATAATGACAATGAGTTTGACGTGTATAATGTTTGAATCCCAATTGGTGAGATGAAAACTAAAAAGCCTTATATAATCTTCACAGATTAATTGTGCCATGGATTAAGCTTTTGGTAGATGGATTTGCAGAGATGGATATGGTTCATGAGAAAGAGAAAGAGTTAAGAGAGAGCCTTATATATTTTAAATCTTTTATTTTTAAAGTGTCTCTTAATAAAAAAGGTTAGGTTTTTTAGTTATTTATATAATTAGTCTATAAAAAGGTGAAATCACAAAACTACCTCATGTGCAAATCACATGATCAAATTTAACATAAAAAATTAACTGGGTTATGGTAAAAGACAAACCGTGCAAAATTTTGAAACAATAAGTACAAAATTGGTCAATTATAAAGATAAAGGACACCGACTAAAATTAGGTATATAGATAAAGGACAAAATTTACAATTAACTCTTTTCCAAATATTAAAACAAGTATTAGATTTTTTTTTTCAAATTGGTTTTAGCAAAAGTATAGGTTTTTTTAATAGCTAAATTAGGCTATTCCCAATGGATGTGTATAGGTTTATTTAACTCTTAAAAAATAAAAATTTAAAATATAAGTTTATTTCATAAAAAATAAAACATATTTTCCAAAATGTTAATACATCATACGAAGCTGAAGAGGACGATCTTTAATTTTTCTAAAATATTCTTTATTTTATTATAAAAAAGGAAATGCTAAATGTATCCATTCCTTTCATTTTACTGAATATACCTCTCCTTTTAGGTTTGCATTAATACAATTCAAACATTTTTGTTATGTGTTATTATAAAAAAATTTTAAACGGTTTTTAAAACTTAAAATTCTAAGAAATCCGACCCAAATAACCCAAAATCAATGAGCTTTTCAACTTATCAATGTAACTTATACATATTTATTTAAGTTACATAAATTGCATTTCAAAATTATTGTTCATTTAAAAAATTTGGCTAGCCAATGAGATTTGTTGTGGGGATAAAACAAGTTTTTCAAAAAGATTCTTTTGCAACACTCTTTGGTAAATGAATTTTTCAAAAATTATGTTTTGATACAAATCAAATTTATTTTAACGTTGAAAAAAATCTTACGTGTAAAGTCATCCTGTTCAGGTAGGGATGACAATAGGTTGGGTATAATTAATCACATACTCATATTCGGTTGTAAAATTTTGTCCTATACCCGGCCCATTGCCCATCGGGTATTTGGCGGGTATTTACCCGTAGGGTATCAGGTATACCCGTTGGGATTTTCATGTATATATATATATTTTTACCTTCCTTTATAATTTTTTTTACTCTATATAATATATTAAATTATGATAAATAAATCATCACCATAATAATATTTACTATATATTAAAATGTAAACATATTATCATATTAATCTCAATAAATAATTTTGTATTTCATAGCATATAAATATTAATAATGTTATCAAAATATATATTTCAATTGAAAAGTTTATTCTTCAAATAATAAGGCTACAAGAATGAAAGATTACTAAGCAATAGTTAAAAAGGAAAACAAATATAATTGAAGGGGTATGGTTCCAAAACCTTACGCAAGCGAAAGACTATGCCCATTTGTAGGTCCGTTGTACAGATCGTTCTGGCACTAATTTGGCAAACCTAAGGTAAATATGCGGAATCCGTTTGCATAGGCGACATTGTAGACAACTTCTTTACTGTTTAATCACTGTTTCTTAATATGTAGACGTTACAGATCCTGGAAACACTTGGACAGAGCTTCGCCGTCCAGTTGACAAAATCTCTGAATCTTACAAATGAGAACACAAGTATCCTATATATAGTAGAAAAAGTTTCGCCTGAAATGAGCCATGGTCAAGTTCGGGTGAACTTGATCATGAGCTCTACAAGTTCGGGCGAACTTGTCTCATATCACTCATAAACTTAACGTTTCGCTCCGAAACACAGACTCAACGTAATACGATGACGTAGGCAACAAACATATGCATCAACAAACTCCCCCTTGGATGTTGCCGTAGTCATCATTCTTCAATTAAGTTCCTGAGTCTTTAATGTTCTCTTGATCTTTATTTCTTGAATAACTTTAACTTCCTTGATCTTCATAGCATCTACAATCCTTTTCTCTTTTCTTCTCGAGCTTGTCTTGATAAAACTTTAATCACCATGCTCCCCCTTGCTTTGAGCTTTCTGGTACCTTCAATCAATATGTTTTATCCAGCTCTCCCTTAAAATCTACTTCCTGTTTCAAAGTTTCTCAAACATTCAAATAAACATTTCGGATTCAAACTTTGAAATCTCTAAATACAACCATTTCAAATTTTAATCTTCTCATCAGTTTTAAACCCTCTCAGTTAATCAAGTCCAAATTAATGACCTTGAATAGCTGATTTATGTATCAAGTTCAACTTAATGATCTTGATTAAGACATTTTGACACAAACTGATGTATTTATTCAAATGTAAGTTTCAAATTAATGAACTTTTTAACTTTTAAAACAATTTGAAATTTTCAAACTATTGTTCAGCAGCTTTAAATTTTGAAAATCAGCATTTCATCATCAGATGCCAAAACTAAAAGATAATATAATCTTTTGTTTTTTATGTAATGAATATCAAACTCTAACTATGAACAAACACATTTACAGGAATATTTTTTGTTGAGTTTGTGTTAAAGGATCATATCAGTTTCTGAGACATATCTCTTGTACCACTAACCTTTTCCTGACACTAAGTTTTAAACAAATTTACCTAGATTGTCGATATGTTTGTCCTCTTAAACTTCAACACATTTCTCAATTGTTCCAAGATACGTTATGTAGAATTAAGAAACTTGACTTAACTATGGTTCCCATCTCAGAATATACTCCCGTATCAAGATTCCCTAGATTTCATCTTACAGGTGAGTATAGCGTAATTGATATCTGTATCTGGGTTAATGCGAAGCCTTGAGAGCTCAGTTTAATACCACCGTATCGACAAAGAGTGAAGGCTCGTCTTAAAGGTGTGTTCCACTTAAGGAATCTTTTAAGCACTGCAAATGATTAGATCTTTCGATTCTTTTAAGCTTTGCATGCAGTTTAGGGGTTTATAGCAAAAGCATTATAGAAGTTCTAGGCTATTGCTTCCGCAAAATCAGAAGAACTTGTATAATACCCCAGATACCAACTATCTATAAGACCTCGTATCTCAGAATCAGGCAATCTTTCAAACGAAATTTCGGAGTACTAAGTCCATATATTCGAGAGATGTTAATCCACAAGATTAAGCAGTTGGAATATTTAGTTTATATATCAGAAACAATTTACTGAACGTGTCAAGCATATCAACACATCCACAGTAAGACTTGTTTATCATTTTAAACTTTACAATTCTTTAGCATACTGTGATAGTCCACTGATTTACTATCATTTCCTTTTTAACCACAAAACTCTTTTTGCCTTTTTCATGTTTTTGTACTTTTTGCATTTAATATGTTTTTGGATTTTCTGAAAATTTTTTCTCCCCCTAAAATTCAAAAACATATTTTTGGAAATTTTGATTTATAGAAAACATTGACCAACCGATGAGAATCTCTTCAATTCTCCATCCATTACTGCTTCACAATTTTTCTTTTTAAAGCACTCTCCCCCTCATGATGAAAAAAACCTTTACACCTTTGTGTTTATAATGCATTTATAGCCATGAATTTTGTTTTTTCAAAATTGAAGGTTCTGTGAAACTTTTTCAAATTTTTCTTAAAAAATTTGTAAAAAATTTCAAGTAAACGTTATTGGAACATATTTTTGAAAAAGTTTCTCCAAAAATTTTCAAAAAATTGTAAAGTAAACATTATAGAATATGTTTTGCAAAAATGGCCTTTATATATAACATGATAACCCGGCCCGTTTTCATTGTGTGCCACGAACTCATTTCAGTAATTTACTTTCTTCTCAGAAGTTTCTACACAAAAATTCAAACAGTTAGTTGAATAGTGACACCCAAGCCTTTGTAGTCTTAGGTGTTATTTCTTAAACCTTAATTTTGACTTTCTTTTCACAATCAGGTTTATTTTGGACTTTCTCAAGTTTCGGAAAGTCCTCTAAACTTTCAGTATTCACTGATTGTGTAACTTCTTTTTCTTTTACCAACCATGTTTGATTTTTCTAGAAAAGCTTTCTTGAAATACAATGTAGAAACTTTTTGTTCATTAATATTCGAAGATTCACCAGTTTTAAAATTTGAAAACTTAGTAATAACTGGTTTCACTTTGTTTGTAGTTTCTGTACATTTGTTTCCAAAATGAGTTGGTTTTTTCAAATCTTCAAAAAAATTTTTTATCAATATGAACAGTTTTAGAATTAATTTGAAAACATTTTCTAGCAATGTGTCTAGTTACTCCACATTTATAACACTTCCTGTTCTCATATTGATCCTTTCTAGCAAACCATACACTCAAATCATAACATTGATTTGATGTGTGGTAGCCATCTTTCCTGCTTCTTCTGTACCTTTGATTTGACGTTGAAGCACTGTGGTCCGACCTGCACTACTTATTTTCAGACTTTTATGAGTTTCTATAATGATTGGATAATCGTACCGATGAGGTTTTAATTTCTTTTGAAAATTTTTAGAATTTTAAAACTTTGTTTTTCTTTTTGTTTTCGTTCTCCATTCTGCTTAGAAGTTTATGCGTTGAGCATTCACCTTTCTCAGTAGATTGTAGAACAGTTTCTTGAAATTTTTCTTTTAGTTTTAAAAATATTTCATGTTTATCATTTTTAGCTCTTTTATCGTCGGTATCATCATCATCATCTTCAATTATGACATCGTCATAATTTGTGACTTTATCACTTATTGGAGTTTTCTTTTTATTAACATTGATCGGTTTTGGACATATATGATCTAACTTTAACGAGGAAGTCACAAAACCTTTCAATAACTTTTCTGAATTAACAGCTTTATTTT
This sequence comes from Scalesia atractyloides, assembly GCA_947069175.1. NCBI lineage: Eukaryota > Viridiplantae > Streptophyta > Magnoliopsida > Asterales > Asteraceae > Scalesia > Scalesia atractyloides. The sequence goes on from CAMTDV010000016.1 coordinate 46,148,423, forward strand.
TAACAATCTTAACTTCTATTTCAAGTTGAGCAATTTTCTCAATATGAGAATTTATTCCTTTTTGATTTTCTATATTTAATTTTTCAAAAACATTTTTTTATTTTTAAACATTTTTATTTCATTTTGAAAATCTATTACCTTTGTAATTTTTCATTTTCTAAAATTTTTATTTTGTTTTCAAAATTCTTTTCATTTTCTTTTAATTTTTTATTTTCTAATGTCAAACTCTCAATCTCACTCAAGAGTTTGGCATTATCTGCCCGATAGATATCTACATCATGAACTGGGCAGATTGGTTTAGAACTTGAAAATCCATTTGTAGATGTACTTGAAAGTTGAGCTTCACAGTTTTTAACCACTACATTCTCTTCTCTCTTCACCTGATCATTCCTTTGATTACTGACAAGTTCAGATTTCTTTAGCAATTCCACTTCATATTTCTCTAATTTTCAATGAAAGTGGAAAGCTTGAAAAATTGCCAACTTGGACTTTCCTTCAGTACCATTAGGTACGTTGTTAATTCACCCTTTGGAAGAGCATCGGCCAATTTGTCAATATACTCTTCTTCTGTCTTATCAAGTCCATTCCTTCTCATCTGAATTTTCAAATGACAGAAGCGCTCTATCATTTGTTTCATTGATTCACCTTTCAGCATCGTGAAGATATCAAACTCTTTCATGATTAGAACTTTCTTGCTCTTAATCATCTCAGCTTTATCCAAATATTTAGCACGTAGAGCATTCCACAAATTCTGTGCTGTATCACATTCTGGTAGTAGAATCAAGATATTCACAAGCTGATCATATTCTTCTCATGAACATTCTGGTAGAAGAAATTTGCTCGTTTCCGGTTCTCGAATTTTTGTTTCCAGCTTTCATACTCGTCCATACTCATCAACTTTGGCGGCTTCACGGACCCCATTTCGTTTTCCAAATTTAGCTGTTGTTCAAAAACACTTGAAAAATGATTAGCAAACAGACAATTCTAGTAAAATTTGACTTCTTAATCGACAATAATAACGAATCGGTTCGCGAAAAATGTTTAAAATTTTTCGGAAAACTGTTTTTACCATATTAGAGCTTTAAACTCGTCTCGTCGATACGAATCTAACGATATATGTTTTTTTGAAACCATTGGGCAAGTTCGGGCGAACTTGTCACAACTTGTGAAAATCAGCTACTTAACAAGTTCGGCGAACTTGTTGAGATTTTATGAAAATTTAACTCTGAATACAAGTTCGAGCGAACTAGTGAGAGAATCTAAGAAAATTAACAAGTTCGGGCGAACTTGATATAAGTTTTCCACATAATGTAATCAAGTTCGGGCGAACTTGATGTGATTTGAAAAAAAAATATGCAAGTTCGAGCGGACTTACCTAAAAATTCTTGAAAAATCAGTCAAGTTCGGGCGACTTGATGAAAAATCACTCAAAAAGTGAGTTTTTCAATCAAGTTCGAGCGAACTTGCTTACAAGTTCGAGCGAAGTTATGTTTTCAAACATGGTTTTTTCAAATTTTCAACATAAATTCGTTTGTTTTAAGCTCTGATCTTTTCAAGGGTTTTAGTATAATGGATTTCACGTATTATACTTGAAAATCAGTCCATTTTGTCCGTGAGTTGTCCAAGAAAAGTTAAAAATAAAAGAAATGAGTTGAAGATGTGAAGTTCTATGTCCATTGTCTTCAAATTAGTCCAATCCTGCTCTGATACCAATTGTAGGTCCGTTTTACGGATCGTTCTGGCACTAATTTGGCAAACCTAAGGTAAACGTGCGGAATCCATTTGCATAGGCGACACTGTAGACAAGTTCTTTACTGTTTAATCACTGTTTCATTAATAGTATACGTTACAGATCCTAGAAACACTTGGACCGAGCTTCACAGTACAGTTGACAAAATCTCTGAATCTTACAAATGAGAACACAAGTATCCATATATAGTAGAAAAAGTTCGCCTGAAATGAGCCATGGTCAAGTTCGGCGAACTTGTCCTTCACAGGACAAGTTCGGGCGAACTTGTCTCATATCATTTCTCATACAATAAGCTTAACGTTTCGGTCCGAAACACAGACTCGACGTAATACGATGACGTAGACAACAGACATATGCATCAACACCATTTTTATAACAAAAGCAACCTTGCGCAAACTGTATTACAAGAAGAAAAGTTCTATCTCATGCGTCGGGCATCTAAGAGAAGAAAACAATCATTTGACTACCTTGCGCGGGCTCGCGCAAGGTAACAGTTAAGCTTGAATATTTTCTATATCAGGTGACAACCGCGCACAGGGAAGATAAGTAGAACAGAAAGGAATCTTTTCTATTACAACAGAAAGGACACATGGCAGCATTTCAGAAGGATACAACTGTAAAATGTTATAGAAACAATTAAAGCTCAATCGTGCAAGGGCATGAGCGGTTACAACAGAATTTACACGTGGCAGATCTATGATACATTCCTTGTAGTCACGATGATGGCACACTTCATAACAAAAAGCAAAGAAGCATCGCCTGCCACGTGGCAATTCCTTAGCCGTTGATCAACGCCATGATCCATGTGCTCGGATGGCAAACTAACTAATTAAACGACGTTAGGAAAGATTCTGTTAACTTTTCCTCTCTCACACTTTGGCGCCTAAATCCGGTTATAAATAAGTAACTTCAGGTACAAGCAAAGGCATTCACTCTCACTTACTCTCTCTCTTACTTCACTTTAACTATTCCGATCAGCCTATACTTATTCTCACGCTGGAGGGTGGTCATGGAGAGAACCCCCATTCTCCCCGTGGCGAGTCTAACGTGGTTTGTTTTGCAGAGTTCATCGGAGATTTAGTTCCAAACGACGAAGCGAAGGATTGACCCCTTTATGCAGAGGCAAAACCCCTAGATCTGATATGATTCCGATCAATTAGATCTAGTGTTTCTTCATCGGTGCCCACGATCTTTTTATTCCTTTTCATCCTTCGTCCTTTCATTTTTTCTCAGATCCGCAGCATCATGGCTGATGGATCATCGTTACCTACAGGTCCTCGATCTGAGGTTCGTCACGTTGCTCGTGGCCCCCAGATTGACGGATAAATTGTTGAGGTTTCTTCCAGCAAAGCTGATGCTCAATATGACCATGGTCATGCTAGCATTCCAGTAACTCCGGGAGCTCCACATGTTGATGTTGCATCAATTTTACCACCAGGCGAGACTCCATTGTCCTGGCTGATCAAATCTCAAACTGCTCTAAATGCTATGTATGCTCAAATCTGTGCTCAGACCGGAACTCCAGCTTTTCAAGCTCCGGTCAATGCTCCTCAGGTCCGTGCTTCGCCGGCACCGCGAGCGTTGAGTTACGATTCGCAGATCCGTGCTCGTGCACCTTCGCATGTATCTGCAGAAGAAATGAGATGTATTCTTAGACCAAGAATGATTCTATTCATTCTGGTAATCGAAAGCAAGAAGACAATACTCGACATCGCACATCTGTTCACTCACGTTTGGGCTCGCGACTGTCACAGAAGCAGGACACCCAACATGATGAATATGATAAACTTATGACGAAGGAGATAGCGTAAGTGTTTTTAATCGATTATCCACGGACCATGTCAACTATAAGCCTAAAATTCGTGTAACGTACAATCCTGAGGCGGAGCATGAATACAATTTGGTGTATAGACCTGCTGAAGCAGCTGAACCATCAAAGTTTGTGAGAGAAATAGCATTGGCTCCGTTAGAACGAGCAAAGTTACTATCCAATGTGGGGAATTTTAATGGTTTAACTAATCCTGATGATCACATGCGCCTGTTCACTGGCGCAGGGCTGACTGGAGGTTGGACATTACCAATGTGGAGTCACATGTTCGTGCAAACTCTTACTGGCGCTGCACGTCTTTGGTTCGACAACTTACCCACAGGTAAACTTTCCTCTTGGAATGACATCAAGGAGAAATTCCTCACGCATTTTAGTCAGCAACGGCTCTACGTCAGAGATTCCTCAGATGTGATGAACATCTGGCGGAAGGATGACGAGAGCCTAGAGGATTTTATCACTCGTTATAACACAAGTGTTAGAAATTGGACATGTACATGAAGATCTTATCCGCGCACAGTTCAAATATGCGGTAAGATGCGGTGAAATGATAAAAGTGATTTCTGGAACTATTGGTCTTCCAAAGAGTTGGGATAAACTAATGGCAGCAGCCAAAGTTTATGCGCAAAGAGAATGGAATATAATTTCCAACAGACCACCACTACCTCAGAAATCGTCCTCAAGATCTGAGTAGGGGCAGTCGGAAGTTTAAGAAAGGCTGAAGGACTCGAGCCAAGGTTCGCATTCTCCTTATTCACCAGTAGATGCTCGCGCAACAATTAATAAAATTACACCCAAAAATCGATCAAACAAGAGAACGTGAGCGGCAATGGACTCCTTTAACAAAATCCCCAGCAGAGGTTCTTAGCACTGAGAACTATCAGTTTAAGCAACCTCATCCCATGAAGAATAAGAAGGGTCAAGACCCAAATCTCTTTTGCGGCTATCACAAAGATACCAGGCACAGAATGATAACTGCATCAGTTTGCGCACGGAGATAGAAAAAGCGTTAAAGAGTGGTAAACTAACACACTTACTACAGTCAGTGCGTAAGGAAGTTAGACAACTTACGCGCGTGGATGAGGGTCCAAGCAATAAGCAGATGAAGCAAGTTTCTATGATTCAAGGAGGGGTGTCGTGCAAGCGCAACTTTCAACGTTTTCGAAATGACAAATGGCGCGAACAACAAGTGATATTTCCTATTGTTCCTGGCGGACCACAGGAAGAGCGACCAGTAGTGGTTACAGGTATTTTTGGCCATTATCAGACTGATTATGTGTTTATAGACCCTGGAGGCTCCATGGATATCATATACGAACAATGTTTTAAACAATTGGATCCAGAGGATAAGGCACGCCTAGAACCAGTTGATTTCCCTTTAACTGGGTTCTGCAATGAGGCTGTTTTTCCTCTAGGACAGATAGTTTTTCCCGTCACCCTCTCAGACGGAAAACATTCCCGAACCATTAAGGTGAATTTTATGGTCATGCCGGGGACTTCTCGCCATGATGTCTTGTTGGGACGACGCACACAATGTGATTTTAGCATGGTTACATCAGCTCTGCATGCTGCTTGTGGTTTCCCAATACCAACAGACATCGCTATTATGTATGCGCGCAAAGAAATAATTGCCTATTGAAGAACCAGTCGCTAAAGCTTCCAAACCTGCACCTCCAAATGAACCCGAAAAATGGGTACTTAATACCAGTTATCCTGAGCAAACAATTGTTTTGGGTCCCGCAATGACCACAGAAATCCGCGCAAAGCTCAAACTATTATTATTTCGAAATAAGGATATTTTCGCCTAGACACCCGCCGATTTAGTTGGTGTCCCACGCGACGTTGCAGAACACTGTTTAAACGTTTTTCCTTCAGCAGAGCTGGTGGTACAGAAAAAGCGCAGCTTAGGGCCTGAGAAAACCCGCGCAATGAATGTACAAGTTTCAGAATTGTTGGATTCCGGAATCCTGCGCGAGGTAAAATACCAGACTTGGGTTGCTAATCCAGTCATGGTGCAGAAACATAATGGTGGTTGGCGCATGTGTGTCGATTTTAAAGATCTGAACAAGGCGTACCCTAAAGATTGCTATTCTCTTCCAGAAATCGATACGAAAGTCGATTCCTTAGCATCATTTCGATGGAAATGTTTCCTCGATTGCTATAAAGGATATCATCAAGTCTTAATGAAGAAGGAAGACGAGGACAAGACGGCTTCGCACGAAGAAAGGCATTTTCTGCTACACAAAGATGCCCTTTGGCCTTCGCAATGCGGGAGCCACTTATCAACGCCTTATGTATATAGTGTTTGGTGATGATATTGGGGTTTCGGTTGAGGTTTACATTGATGATCTTGTCATCATGAGTCACACTGAAGATACAATGTTAACAAACATTCAACTAACATTTGATTCATTACGAAATGTTAACTTGAAATTGAATCCGAGTAAATGTTCATTTGGTATGGAAGAAGGCAAGTTTCTGGGATTCATTGTTACAAAAGATGGTTTCAAAGTTAATCATGATAAAGTGGAGGCAATCCATAGAATGTCTTCTCCTGCTACTATTAAAGAAATGCATCGATTGGCTGGACGCTTAGCTGCGCTCAACCGATTTCTTGCTAATCATGCTGCAAAGTCTTATCCATTCATTCGTAAGCTGCGCAATTGTGTCAAGAAAAATGAATTCTTATGGACTCCTGAAGCTGAGAGTGCTTTCCAGGATATGAAGAACTGTCTAATGCAAATTCCAACACTTACGGCTCCGCTTGAAAAAGAGCCAATGGTTCTCTATTTTGCTGCATCCGATATGGCAGTAGGTTCTATAACATCCGTCAAAATCGGACCTCCAAAATCCGACCCGTATTGCAAAACCGGACCCCTTTTCGATTAAATAAAATAAAGATTTCTATAAGTTTTTTTATTTATTATTAATTTTAATATGTTATTATCTAATTATTATCGGGTAGCGTCCTTGATTAAAAACCGGGCTGAAAACATTATAAACAATAAACAATATTGATTAGTCCCAGTAGATCGGTTTGTTCAGTTAACAATTATGTAGGAAATAACTAGCTACGTTTAAAATAGAGTTAAAACAAGTTTTAAACTTAAAAGGGTTAAAGTTGCCAAAAGATCAAAGTCGCAGGTTAACGGATTTCTTTTGTAAGTAACGGAAGCTATAAAAATAAGCAAGTCAACTAACGAGGTTAGTCAACTCAATTATATCGGTTAGCTATTGCATGAAAAGTTAATTAACCAGGTTATGTGCTAGTTAAATGCTATAAAAGAAAATATGCAAACTAAGTTAGTGTATGGGAGTTAAAGTTCTTAATGAACATCTCCAAACTTGAGGGGCTAAATTGCAATTTGTTATGAAAGGAGTTAAATAAATGAAAAAGGGTTGGGTGGACTACCCCAGACAACAGATCACACACGGGCCAGCTGAGCTGCAATCATGTTGTTGTAGATTTATGGTCCGCTTTGTACTAATACACAAACTGAGGGCGCTGAATCTGCTTCTCCTTCATTGTTTCATGCAGACCGCGACCCAAGAACCCATAAACAACCCGACCTGGACTGATCTTTGCCATATCACGTCGATTGAATGATATATTGATTCCATATGATTCGTCATTATGAGGAAAACGGTTTCCTATCATTTACTTGTCTTAAAACAATCATAATTAATCAAATAAAGATCGAATTTATTATACTTTTAACACCATTAACAACTTCAAAGAACTCCAAACATTTTTTGTATAATTCGATCGCATCAACTAATAAACTTTATACCATTCGGTTTCTGGAAGTCTTTTACACGAATCCTCACTCTCAATTCCCATTAACAATCATTCAAACTCGTGAATTTCCTCGAAGAACACAATCTAGGGCTCGTAACTTGTTCGGACGATATCTCCTTCAATTCTTATCCAAATCAGGTGATTCCAAAGCCTAATCTCGTTTATTTTTCGAGCTCTATAAAACCCCTCTATCTATTTCTGTGATAGAGAGCATTATCTGTACGAATTTTATTTCTTCATTTCTAGGGTTCTTGAGTTCTTGCGGGCTTTTGGTCTTAGAAGCATGTTTTGGAAAATTGACTTTAGGATACTGTTTAGAATCATGCTAGTACAGTTAGTACAATTTTTGGGAATTTTTAGACATCAATAGGAATTATTATGGATTTTTCGCATCATAAACATAATAAGAAATTATATAAAAATTAGAAATCCATCGAATAAAAATTCACGAAAACTATTTTCTTATAATGTTGGAAGATAATGATTACCTGGGATTTTTATTTAAGATATACAGATTTTGGTGATTATCTAATAATAATATCTAATTAAAATAATAAAATACAAGTTTGAGTATTCTTTTAATAAATCGACGATTTAAAATTTGGATTTAGATCTATATATATTCATGTATTTCTGAATCAATAAGATCATGAGAATAATCGTTATCAACTTGGCCAACTGTATTTATTTCTAATATAAGCTTAAGTATAAAGTAATTTTAGACTATATAAATATATACATATGTTATTAATCTCGTCGTAATCATAATTATTTATTTTTGACTATTAAGGTAACCTTATTTTCTTTAAATTATGATTTATAAAGTTCGTAATACAAAAATCCCCAAATCAAGAACTCGAATCGCTAGACCCATTATTGTCGTTTCGTTTATTTAAAATCTTGGTTATATTTATTCTAGGATGATTTAATCATTCGTAATACCTCGTGTACTCGTGCGTAATTCTCGTGGATTAACTCTTCGCAGTCGGTGAGTAAACTCTCTCTCCCCTTTTAATCTTTAAATTTTTGGGGTGTATCAATGTGTTTTGATCAATTGTCTTTCTCTAAAATCGAGCATGCAAAATCAAGTGTGTCATATATGCTTTATTTGTTGTTGTTATATTGTTTGTTGAAGTTATTGCAGTTGTTGTTGTTGTGTTGGTCATCATAGTCAACAATCAATAGTCAATAGTCAATAGTCATTCGTTCAGTGGATCCACGGCTGACCTTTCCTCATAACTATGGGACGTTGGTACCGCCACAGCACACCCTTTATGGGTGTGGGACGCAAGGAGTCGGTTCTGGTTTTGATGTCGGTCTTGGTCTTATTCATTATTAAACTACCTTTCTGTGATCATATTATTTGGGCATTGCTTCCACATGATTGATTGCATGTTTAATATTTAAATTATTATTTAGAATTAAAAAGGTTAAATAAATGACTTTGATTTTTAAATTTTAAAAATGGTAAACCTATTTTACAAAACCAAGGTTTACTCGCCAGCTCTTGTAACTGACCCAAAAATACTATTTTACACATGATACAGGTGTAGAGGATTGAAGACTGGGCTGGATCAGGATCACGTAGGAGCATTGCCTTAGTAATTAAAAAGACAAGTTTGATGTATTATTTGAATATTTGAAAGTTATATGAAAAGTGTGGCATTTAATCATGACATGTTTAATTATAAAATTTTAATAGTACCATAAGCTTTGGACAATCATCATGCCCCGTACCATTCCGCTGTGGGTCGGGGTGTGACAGGTTCAGTTCTACTAGTTGAACATAAAGGGGTTCAAACCCCAATTTACTATGTCAGTAAAATGCTCAATGATCCGGAGACACGATATTCTATTATGGAAAAATTAGTCCTAACTCTCGTTCACGCATCGCACAGGCTACAGAGGTATTTTTCAGGTCACGCAATTACTGTGCTGACAAATTACCACTTGGGGCAAATTTTATCAAAACCTGATGTATCGGGACGTCTTGCAAAATGGGATATTGAGTTGGGAGATTACAATATCTTATACAAGCCACGCCCAGCCTCAAAGGACAAATATTAGCCGATTTTTATTACTGAAGTGCCAACAGACAAAATTGAAGAATGCGAAGCAGTTCAAAATCCAGTCCCCATGATTAATTGATGACAGACCTTGGGTATTGTTCACTGACGGCGCATCAAATAGCGATGAAGCTGGTGCAGGTCTTCGTTTGGTAAACCCTGACAACCACGAGTTCACGTATGCTATTCGCCTTGACTTCAAAAGCACGAATAATGAAGCTGAATATGAAGCATTTCTAGTAGGCTTGTGCCTCGTTATTAAGATGGGAGCAGCGAACTTAACAGCACACATAGATTCCTTATTGGTGGCGGACAAGTGACTGGCGCTTACGACGCTAAGGGAGATATTATGGCTCTGTATCTAGAGCAGGCAAAGACATTGATCAGTCGTTTTAAACACTTTAAAGTGGTGCATGTTAATTGCAACGAATATAAACAGGCCGATGCTTTAAGCAAGTTAGTGGCCACAAGTTTCAAACATTTGGCTAAGACGTCCGAATAGAAGTTTTGAGCAACCCTTCTGTGCCACTGAAACAAGTAAGCATCGTCGAAGTTGGAAGTCCATCCTAGATGTCTCCAATTATTATGTATCTGCTGCATGGTTCTCTCCCTGATAACAAGGCACAAGCAAGAAAGATACGATGCAAGGCCCTCAATTATGAAATGGCGGACGGTATTTTATACCAGAAGTCTTACATGGGTCCTCTTTTACGATGTGTTGACAAGCATGATGCGCAATATTTAATCAAAGAAATTCACGAAGGATTATGTGGCATACACGCTGGACCGCCATGGTTGTCGCCAAAGTTATGAGCGCAGGCTATTACTGGCCAGGAATGCATGTTGATGCTATTGAAACTTTGCGCAAATGCATGACTTGTCAAAGACATGCCCCAAAAACCATGCGCCCAAAAATCCACTTGTCCCAGTAACCACTGCTTGGCCTTTCTAATAGTGGGGTATTGATTTGGTCGGTCCGTTTCCGATGCGCCAGGCTCAGTAAAGTTTATTGTGGTTGCTGTGGATTACTTCACCAAATGGGCTGAAGCGAAGCCTTTAGCCTCCATAACAGCTATGGTGATCAGGAAATTTATATGGGAGCATATTATTTGTCGATTTGGGTTATCGATGCGTATTGTAACTGATAACGGTCCAAATCTCGCATCCGAAGATTTAGAAAATGTACGCAAGAGATGAAAATTGAGCATGTTTTCTTTTCCGTGGCACATCCACAGGCAAACGGACAGGTCGAAAGCATCAATAAACAATTGGTTGATGGTATCAAGGCCCGCCTTGGCACGGTGCGGCGTGGATGGGTAGATGAGCTTCCAAGCATATTGTGGGCTCATCGCACAATGCCCAAGACAAGCACGGGAGAAACTCTGTTCAGTCTAGTCTATGGAACGGAGGCGGTAATTCCTGCTGAGATTGGCCTTCCATCCCCAAGGATGCTGGCTCTCGAAAAGCAAAACAATGAAGACAAAGGCGCATGGATCTGGATCTGGTTGAAGAGCGGCGTGAAAACGCAGCAATACGCGAAGCAAATTATAAATCCCAGTTAGAAAAATATTACAACAAAAGGGTGCGCGTTTGTACTTTCTTGCCAGGGGATTTTGTCCTCGAGATAATTAAGCATCAAACTCCGAGAAACCAGGAAAGCTGGCTCCGTGATGGGAGGGGCCATACGTAATAAATGAAGTCCTTGGCAAAGGCGCCTACACTCTAAAGCGCATGGATGGCTCTAGCGTTCCTCGAACCTGGAACGCCCAACACTTGCGCCGTTGCTACATGTAATCTCAGCTCTCAATGCAATAGCCTCGTGTCGCACAAAGAGACTGCTTACAGTATTTTTATTTGTAATCTTAGTGACAGTATTAACTCAATGCTTTAATCAATGAAATTTTTTTCTGTCGCTACTTACGTCTTACTATTTATAAATATATTTCTTACAAATGCATGCAATTACTTTGGAAAAATAAAAACACTAAGGCTACTAACAACTCATGAGCCACAAGACAACACAATGCTTACCTCCTACATGAGTTAGCCAATTACGTTCATTTGTCTGTCCTAAACAAGTAATTGTACTCATGCACACATTGTAATCCAAATATATACTAATAACAAACGTTAAGTACTTGCGCGACCAGCACCTTGTACATACTAGAATTATTACAAAATAATTTGAAATGTCTTAAGGTTTTACAAACATAAAAAAGCAAGGCCAATCCTATTTTGAAGCCTTCGCTGCGCCTTCTTCTTCTTCTGCCTCTGAAAGATGTCTTTCAAGCGATTAACATAATCATCATGAGAAAGCGCATCATCAACAAGATCCATCACCGGGATTTGTAGGTGGTCATATCTTTCTTTGGCCCTAGAGAAGGCAGCGCTGGTGTTAGTCCCATGAGTAGCTGATCAGCTATTATCCCATTAACTTTTAAAGCATGCGAAACATGGCTGAACACTTGTTGTAGCCCTGGGTGTAGCCGTCAGTCCGTGCTGCAACCATCAGCTGCGCCACTGCTTCATCAAGCTTAGTGGAATTCAATATTGAATTGGCAATCTACAAAAAGATTCAAAGGTCAGAATAAATGAGCAGCGAGCTGTATATTAATAAAGCAATAAGACACTTACTTTTACAATCCCATAATTGTTGTATCAAGTAAGCTTGTTCATCAAAGATTCTACGAGGCTTTCAGCGGTGGCACGAGCGACCTTCGTTTCCTCAATCTTCTTTTCGCCTTCTGTAATACGGCGAGTCAACTCAGCCTTTTCAATCTCATTAAGTTTGATATCCTTCTTCAGGGAATCAAGATCTGCTCGCATTTGTTCCTGATCAAAGAACATAGAGGTAAGATCAGCAATTTCCTTATCTCTAAGCAAAAGAGTCATTCGCGTCTCTACCTCTTTTTGTTCACTCCGTTCGCGATGAGAACGGGATTCATCAGCTGCCGCAATGGCATCATTTTTCTCTTTCTTTAATTTCTCTATCTCATTGCGAAGAGAAATGTTTTTGTTATTATCACGTTCATATGCCTCTAACCACCTCTTGCGCTCAGTGGCAAGAAGCGTAGCCTCAGCCTCTGCCTTCTTCTTCCACCCCAAGGCAGACCATTCTTCTGTTTTCTTCTCATCCTCAAACTTACATCTCTCCGCCTCCAGATCCACCATCATTTTCTTCACCTTCTCATTTTCAACCCCAACTTTGAATTTTTAAACTCAAATTCGTCACACTCCTTATACATACTGCGCCATTCGCGCACAATCCTGTGGGTAACAGACGAGACTTGCACTGTCTCTAACAAATATGCCTGATACGTCTGTTCATGAGTACTCTCTTCTTGACGCTTAACCTCTGCTGGAGGATATATGCCCTTATACCATTCTCTGCAAGCTTACAGTTCGGTAAATGTATCACTTTTTTGAGTTTCCATACTGGTTCATGGATGGCGGAGGCTCGCTTGGTAGAGTACGAGCGATAATAGTAATCCCAGGAGTCTCTTCAGAGCGTATGGGGGATTCATTTGCTGGATCATCAAAAAATAACTCAAAATTCTGCGCAGCAGATGACGAGCCTTCTTCGCTTGGCTATCAATGGTTATTTTTTCTGAGTGTGATGGAGGAGGTATAAAATCTTCTTTCGGATCCTCAACAGTTTGTTTTTCATCAGAGGGGCAGTATTTTTTACCTGCTCGCTAGACGGTCTTCAATAGGTGTTTTTGTGTGCTCTTCTTCGGGAGCAGGTTTTTCTGGCATGTCCGACACGATGGGCTCTGGCCAATATTCATCGATTCTAGATTCACATCATCATCACCTTTTTTAAGCTTTCAACTTCCGGTTGGTGCGCTGTAGGGGTCGATGATGATGTTGTCTGCGCCACCTTCACAATTTTTTCTGTAAAAAACAATAAAGAGGAGAAAAGGTTTTTCAACATATAAAGGAAATGTTAGCATCCTTACCAGGAGAAAATTTCTCTGCAAGAGCGTCCAAATTGCTCTTCTTTCCAATTCTTCCTCGCGAACCTTCTTCGGTGGTGGTACTGGTGGTTCAGATCGTGGTTTTTTCTCTTCTTGGTTGAACGGTGTACCAATACACCAGGACTTGAAGGGACATCATTCGGATCATCTGGATTCGCTGCTGGGATCTCGACTATGTCCATCGGTTTCGCTTTGGGCTTCTTTAAACCTATAGGCGCAAGACCTTCTAATGAGTCCGACACCACCACGTACTCACACCAAGAATCAGACACAAGGCACGTACCTTTCTTGATTTCTGCCTTAAGGGTGTCAGAAGCCTTAGGCGCAGGAGCATCAGGCTTCTTGGGAAGCGGTACTGTAGCAGTAGGCTTTTTCTTCTTCTTAGAATCAGGGCCTACGCCCAAGTTTGACAAATAACCTACTTGGATAACCAAAAAACAATATGCGCGCCATAAGTTATATTGCAATATTACTCTAAGATTCAACATTAGTGGTAATATTGCAATACTAACTCATGCCTCAAGAACGAATTACTTACCAGCAGTGGAAAGGGACTGCGCATTGAGCTCTTCTATCTTGGGCAGTTCAAAGTTTCCCAAGATTTGCGAAAACCAAGGCTCTTCGTCTGCTCCAATCGGCATAACTTCCATCTTGCCTTTATCTCTTCTAAACGATACCACGTATAAGGAAGTAACTGCAGCGAAGCGCAAGTATGAGCACACGAATGCGCAACTAAATTATAGAGTAAACAACATACCTATGCCTTCTTCAACATATACCGGTTTCTCACGACGACCAGCCTTCTAGAGCATGCTCATCCCAACCGCAACTAAAGCCCTTCCGGTAACACAATGTTGGGCACATCCTTTAAATCCTGGTACCATACTTCATCAGTCGGGATGTCCATTCTCTCTAGATCAATCTCTTCAACCCCTCGAAATGTCATCTTCATTGGTATCACAGCAGCCTTGATGTAGAAAAACTTTTGCTTCCAATCATGAAAGGACTTGGGTGGGTTGAGCAATAATCTTTTTGCTGGAAGGCGTTGTTGAAATGAGTAAAATCTTAACGCATAGTGTAACTGGCAGAAAACCCTAAACTTATCAACAGTAGGAAGGATGTTCATAGACCGGCAGACAAACTCGAAGTGCCAGATGCGTACCATACCGATTGGGTTCAACTGGGATATATGAAATTTATAGAAATCAAGAATTTCCAGAAAGAAGTGGGTCACCGGAAGTCAGAAATTGCCTTCTACAAAATAATCCCAGAATAACGTAATATATCCTGCCGGAGCATTCACCGCCATGTCAGTTTCTTAGGATATCAGGCATCCCATGTCTTCGGGAATTTGAAATTAACAATAAGACTGTCGAAAGCATTCCGGCTCCACTTCAACATCGGTAGTGATGATGTCGCCGACATCTCCGATATATCTTCAGGAGTGAACGAGTAGCCATGAATATATGATAGATCTGATATGAGTATCAACTGATCTCAAATCGAAGAAGAAAGAAGTGTTTGCAGAGGTTAGAACGAGAGAGGATAGAAGGAATTATGTGAAAGCACAAGAATGACGGTTCGTGAAGATGGGATCTGGCTTAGGCGCAGGAGCATCAGGCTTCTTGGGAAGCGGTACTGTAGCACTAGGCTTTTTCTTCTTCTTAGAATCAGGCCTACCCAAAGTTTGACAAATCACCTACTTGGAGAACCACAAAACAACATGCGCGCCATAAGTTATATTCCAATATCACTCTAAGATTCAACATTAGTGGTAATATTGCAATACTAACTCAGGCATCAAGAACGAATTACTTACCACCAGTGGAAAGGGGCTATGCATTAAGCTCTTCTATCTTGGGCATTCAAAGTTTCCCAAGATTTGTGAAAGCCAAGGCTCTTCGTCTGCTCCAATCGGCATAACTTCCATCTTTACATTTGATCGCCAGAGCACTAACGAGATATTTCTGCCTTGTATACCCTTGCTTGGAAGGAACCCTTCTTTACGTTTGATCGCAGAGCACTAACGAGATATGCCTAAGGAGTCCCATCAAGCTCCCGGGATAAGGATTGGAAGAAAAAGTTCTTCTTCATTGATGCTGACGTCATCCTGGATGAATGCAATCGAGGACCATGGCAACGAAAGAGAAAGTCAAAGATGTAGGGCCCGCCAAGGAAACGCCCTGTTTAAGGCCTTGACTGCTTATGCATCCGAGTGCACTATCATTCCTGAAGGAGCGTTGGTACTTTTTGGATGAGCTTGTGCTGGCCTGACGTGCAAACAAACTCGGCGTCCCGAATGGCGGATGGAGGTAATGGGCTTATTTGTAAACACTTATTAACTTTATTTTGACTAACTCAACCTATTGCAGCCGCCCTTGCCTTAGTAGATTTCCTGTATCCAGAGAGGGCCCCATCCATCTTGAGCGCCGACCGCCCCATGCACGCGAATGAGCTAAACGTTCTACAAGTACATATTGGGAACTTTGTGGCTTTGAGCTCTTACCTGGACAAGGTCGTCCAAGGAATCCCTTCAGCCGAAATGACAAGTGGTAATGAGAAGCTTGTTACTGTTCCCAGGAAAACCAACTGCCTTCACAAATCGGGGATGGAGGGTAGTGCCAAGGGTCAGCCACCCAAGACTGTGTTGGGGACTGTGACTGCCCCTCAGGCTATGCCGTCGGTTGCCTCGGAATTTGGGACGCCTACCGTTGGCTCCGCTACTGGCTAGGAAGCACCCGTGCCTGGGCCGCCTGCCAAAAAGGCTAAGACCACCCCACTGCTGGCCCGATTTGCTGCTACGAGGCAGGCCGCACTTGCAAGCCTTGGTAAGTCATATCCTCTTCGTTTACATCTGTTATTTTTGTTATGCTCTGAATTTACATCTTGCTCGCAGTTTCAACTTCCGCCTATCGTTGGCTCCGCTGCTGGCCAGGAAGCACCCGTGCCTGGGCCGCCTGCCAAAAAGGCTAAGACCACCCCGCTGCTGGCTCGATTTGCTGCTACGAGGCAGACCACACTTGCAAGCCTTGGTAAGCCATATCCTCTTCGATTTATATCCGTTATTTTCGTTATGCTCTGAACTTACATCTTGCTCGCAATTTCAACTTCCGCCGCTCCTATTAACACTGTAGACGCCATCACATCCTCTGAAAGCCCCTAGGAGGGCGGGACGAGCTGCACCGATGGGATAGTTTATTTGACGTCGCCCGGGTCAGGGAAACTTGCCTGATAGCTGAAAAGCAAAAAAACTGAGGAAGACCCAAAGCGGGTGACATCTAACTTAGCTGAAGAACGTGTGGTATGGGCTCGTGATTGTTAAGAGAAAGAGTGGATGATATCCTAATCTTTAAAAATACAACGGGATTTCGAGAAAAAGGCTGTGGCGGAAACACAAAAGGTTTTTGTTCTTGCTTCCCAGATACAGGGTCTTCGAATTGACTCCGAATTTGTATCACTGGTGCAAGAACGACATACTGCCTTGATTGCGGAGATGGAAGACACCCAGTCGTGATATGAGCAAGTATCCCAAAAGTATGATGAGCTCCTGGTTCAGAAGGCACGCACGCAACAAGAACTAGATGTAGAGAAATCCAGGCGCACATAAGTTGAAAATGCCACCAATCAAGCCCTAGCTGAAGTGAGTGAACTGACCAACCAGCTTAGGTTGCTAAAGGATAAAACAAAATGGTGGAGTTCTCACGGTGTTCTATCCTATTTCAAATTTTTTAGGAGATCCCCCCATATCAACGGCCTATTAGATGATCTGGCCACCGCGGCATATGAGATTGGGTGCCATGATGGCATGCACGCTGCATATATTAGGTGTAGCCGTGAAGTGCTAGTGATCGAAGAATTTCGGGCCGCGAATGTTGCTGCATCAAATCGTATGTCGGAAAATCTGACTACAGTAACCAAAGACCCACTTCCGGAGTTCCAACAGATTATGGATGCCGCGGAAACTGAGGACTCGAAAGTGTTACCCCGCTTGACGTTTTGTCTTCCAATGTTGTCAGCATTAATTAATATTTCAGGAATGTGTTGCCTTTTGAAATAATATGTATTAAGATATTTATTTCTTTTCCTTTTGTTAGGTCCTTGAACTGTGAGACTGACGCATAAATATACGCAACGGTCTAAGGTAGCGAATTGGGATTTATTTGGGTTAGTTTGTATTAGGTTTGGACCTTTATTGGTCATTTGGGCATGCCTAAGGCCATGTGGGCCAGGCAAGCCCATGGGGAGCCATGTGGGGAGTGGGCTTACCCTAGGTATATAAACTACATTATGTTATTTCTAGGGATAAGCCTTTAGGAGAACCTCTAGAGAGCCTCCATCTTGTACTAGACAATTTTGCTTATTCAAGTAATAGAATCATGTGCAAGGTGTTAAAGTAGATTTGGTGTTCTTTCCTCTTTTCGATTTTTCTTTAATCTCACCAAGTCTAGATTCCGCCCATCCTTGGTGATTGTGTGATATTCGGGTTTTCGGGACTTACACCTTTTTTTGTCTAATAATTATATATCTTTGAAAATCCCGAAAAAGGTCTTTGACATTATATATATTTGGATTCGTAATTTCGAGACCAGTCTAACGGTATAATTTGGTAAAAAAGTTTTCGGACACATTTTTAACCTTTTTGACGGTACAGTTTCGGTTGTCCAAAGATGTCTATAGCACAAACTCAGTACTCGAACATAGTTTTCAGCCCAATATGTAATCCAAGCCCGAATGCAAATCCAAATATTGTTTTTATCCCACTTATCAAAACATCCGTTAACAGCACTACACCCCAGGCTCAGATTCAATACCAGGACGTGGTTCATAGCCCCTTCATCTTCACAAGTGGAAGTAGTCAATCGCTCTAAAGTGGCACCAGCAAGTCAATGCACGATGAATCAGACTGACGAACCAAGATCGCTCATTCACACGGTCAACTATCTTTTGTGTACGAAACATTGCAGGAATAAGGTTGCACAACTCAGGGCACTCAATTCTAATATGGCTAATGACTACAATAGTGTAATGGCTCAGTGCATCAGCCTTAGACAAAGTAACAAGTTGCTTGCTGAAAAGGTTGAAGCACAAAAGAAGGATATAGCTCAGCTTCACTTGGACGTAAATCAACAGCAATGTTGGGTCCATGATTACAAAAACAAACTAAATGTGAAGAACATGGAACTAGAGTTTGTAAGAGCTGAGCTAGAACTCCTGACCGGGAAGTATTAACAAAATGAAGTAAATATAAAGAAGTTTGATACTTCCAGCAAGATCGTTCAAGACGCGTGCAATGTGCAACTGGCATACAAAGAGAACAAGGGGAAGGGTTTGGATACAATCAGGTTTCCCCATCGTATAATCACAACTACACGAGAATGCCCGACACCGAGGAAGATCTTGAGAATGAACAACATATGGTGTATGGCAAACCTAGAGATTATACATCACACACATGGGAAAAGGTGTCACTTGCAGATTGTGCCGATGACTCTTCTAATGATTTAGCTGGAGTGTCTGGTCTTTCATCCGGTAAACCAGGACTCTCCGATTCTATCAAAGTTGATGAAGTGAAGACCGACGTGAAGGCTCCTAGTACGCAAACTAAACAAACTGAAACTTCTGTCAGTGCTGTAACGGTAGGCCTAAACGAGTAGGTTAAGGACGAGGAAAAAAGAAGAAACAACAAAGACAATCACACTCTCCGAGATCATCTACGGGTAGCAATAGTCTGCAAAAGGCTCCTGATGTAAAAAATACTTTTGTTAAGCCAGTCAGTAATTGTAAGTCCCAAAACTACACAATCAGATATCAAACACCAAATAAGTAGGGAATTAGAAGCAAGATGTAGAAGATTGAAAAGCAGATTGTATTGATTCAAGCCAAAACCAAGCACACGGTGAAACCATCTGGTACTCGTATGTGCGATTACAACTGAATAGTATCAACAACCAAAACATCTAAGGAACCTCCTATTTATATCAACATAGGAAGCCCTAATACAATGAGCAAAACCCGAACCCAATTGACTACCCGACAACCTATCACGCCTATACAGAAACATCGATCCAACCCACATCAAAAGCCCAAGACAGACGCAAACCTACGCTAGTTTATGCCTTACAATATCCCTCTAGGTTTGTGTCGTCTTGTG
Source organism: Scalesia atractyloides (assembly GCA_947069175.1). Classification (NCBI taxonomy): domain Eukaryota; kingdom Viridiplantae; phylum Streptophyta; class Magnoliopsida; order Asterales; family Asteraceae; genus Scalesia; species Scalesia atractyloides. The sequence continues at coordinate 46,167,991 of CAMTDV010000016.1, forward strand.
AGATCCAGCTTCACTTTTGCTTCGTCTTCTTCTTGGTCAAATCATCCTTCGAGACATACTTTCCAACGTATGGACCGAATATCTGCGTCTCGACTCTGCTTCTATTACCTGACCATAACTGCAGAGCAATCACCTGAGCTACAACACTAGTGAACGACTTAGCACACACTTCGTACTCAGGATCACTTTGTATCTGGGATCTATCTAACACATGTATATCCCTCTCACCAAAACGCATCAAGTCACGAACATCAGAGATTCTATACTCTTCATTTTCACATACAATGTCTGCTTCACCAGTAGTTGCATCATACATCCAGAATTTAAAATACTTCAAGCTATCATCTGGCAAATCCTTGAGCAAAGGAATAGTCTTGGCTTGTTTCATATGAGGCCACACCAGAGTTTTAACAAGTTTCTGACTGTCTTTCTCAAACACATCACTATGCGTCTTCACAAAAGATGGCTGAAACTTCATATCTTTAAAATTCACCATTGCTTGTTGCTGCAACTTATTGTAGAAGTTCCACCCAATCTTGCAATTTGGATTTCGACATTGGTCGTGATAAGAAGCATTGCTTAACTCTCGAAATCAACCAGCGTCCATGATTCAAAAGCACTCGTTGAGTTATAATACTCAACCTTCCCGTTCTTCCTTGTTACCAAAAACATCCCTTTCTCGTCGTTGTATGCCCAGATTCGAATTCCAGAACGATTCCCAACACGATCAAACTTATCTCGACCACATTCACAACAAACCTGTCAGGCATCTCCTGATAGCCATAATCCTTTTCAGCAAGCCACGTTTCTCATCACTATCTCCTTTTTCTTCAGCTTCTGATTTGCAATTCTCGGTGGATTCTGAATATATCTATCCATAGCTTCCTCTCTCTCTTTGCCTTGTTGTGCTCTCTCTTCTGCCGTATATTCCTTTGGAGGTTCACCAAACTCTTTTGGAAATTTACTCTCCAACTTCTGCTTCATATCCATGAACATGGCAGTAAGAGATCCAAGATTCGTTTCAAGCTCCTGAATCTTTTGATTCTTATGAGTGATCTCTTCCATCAAACTGGCAATCTGAACATCCTTAAAGATCTTATCTTCTTCTAGAGCAGTAATCCTTCGCATTACAACACCCAATATCAATATCACCAAATAGTTCTTCACTATTAGGGCTTTCAACAGTTTTCTTCTCTAAAGCCTTTTCTGACTCTGCATGCTCTCTAACCGCTTGTTGCAACAATGCTGCAACCTTAAGTATTTGATCGTCAGAGGGAGTACTATCAGACACAACATTGCTTGATCCTTCCCTTGGTTTCGGAACAGGCATATACTCAATAGCTTTGGATTAGTGTAAAATTCAATAAAAGCATCACTAACAGGTGTTCCAAAAATAGTAGTAACAGGTGGTTCTGGAATCATTGGCATAATTGGGCTCAAACTTGTGGTTGTCGCTTCAGTCTCCACATGGCTGATCCTAGGATCCCTTCTACTTCTTTTCCTAGGATGAAGATCAGCCGTTGGATCTTCAAGAACTCTTTCATCAGCAACTTGAAAAGTAACCGATTCAGTGTGAGGAGGGTTCACATCTGATGGTTGTTCAGTTTGTGGAATCTCTGCTGTGAGGCTTGCAGTCTCAACCTCTGTTTCATTCTCAACACCTTCACCTTCGTCAACTTCTGCTTCATTCATCAAGTTTTCTTCAAACACATCCTCATCTTTATCATCTTCACTCTCAACACCAGGTAAGTCAACATCATGCCCATCAGCCAATGTTGCATTCATCTGAACATGCACCTCTTTCTGAATCTATGCAAACACCCCAAACTTCTCCAACGCCTTCAAATTCTGATACTTCGCTCCAACGTTTTCTCTTGACTTCCGATTCAGCATCGAAAACACCATATGATTCATAATCTTCATATCATACGTCTTCACAGTAACTGGTAACTTCGGATATTTAGTCTCCAGAATCAATTGAAGGAATCTGGGAAACTTGTACCAGTACTTGTCATTAATCGTCTTCACATTCACCATCATGTCATCAAAAACGCTCTTTGAGTAGTTATACTTCTACCCCACCACTAACGATACCATCCCTGATGCTTGTCTCAAAGTTAGCTTGTCAAGACCACTTTTATTCCCGCTAAGGCATACCAGATATATATGAGCCAGAAATCTCTAGTATGGATGTAATAACTTCTTGATCATAGGAGGACATCCACCTTCGTAGCTCATTCTCGTCAACACTTCCATCACTTGATCCTTCGAATACTCAACTGGATCGTCTGCTTGGTCTCCAAATAATAATACGTCACGAACATCCTGCTGTGTAATCGATACTTGTGTGCCTTGTACTTTAGACTTTATCACAATAACTTCTTTCTTCGCTGAAGAATTATCCCAGAAGTCCTTTATCCAGTTCTCGCGAATGATGGGATTCTCTCTGAGAGCATGAGCTATGCTACAAGTGTTCAACCCGACAATCATGGATTTGTAACTCTCATGCCCAGATGGAGGATCTTACAAATAGCAGGCCACATTCATGGTTCTCTCCCAAAGATTAACACCTTTCTTTCCAGTATCTGCATTAAACGAGACAAGTTAATCACACTAAACATGAACTGGAATCCAAATACTCGAGTTTGACCGTAAACTTGGTCAAACTAAATCAAGTTATTTAAAAATTTCATTATTTTAAAAACAAACTCATAAATGGACATTCTGTTAATAAATTATGAAATTATGACCAAATATAGTCATGGATCCAATCAGATGTTAAACCGGACCCAAAATAATTGAATCAGGCCCAAATATTAACCACCGTGCGATTCAATAGGGAGTGTGCGATTTATCCTTGAGTTTGAGAGGGGTCATTTTTGTTCAAACATGAAAGTTCAAGGTTTATAAATAATATTCCAGATCGCACACTCTGTGCGGCCAAACAAGGTCAAAAAAACTCAATCGCACACTTGATTTTGGTTAAACAATTATCTTTGACTCGCACACTTGTAATATCCAAGTGTGCGAGAGGCATAATGGTAATTTCATCTAGTGTGCGAGGGGTAAAAATGTCCAGAAACAACAACCAACACCTCGCACACTCTGCAAGGGTATTCTGGTAATTCCCAGCAGTGTGCGAGGGGCATAATGGTCCATATCTAGTGTGCGATCACACTAGACGGTGCGTGAAATTCACGCGCCCCTCCGATCATCATCTCCGACTACTCTGCAACCTTCGGTGACATTCCAGAACTTCGAATTTATGATTTCCATCCAGAAAATAGGTTTTCGATCAAAAGAACTACTACACCTGCACACACTAGAGATCAATCAAATAAAATAACATACTAACCTTTTGATTTAGGGTTAGACATGACGAAGATGAAAAAACAGATGATGATAACACATAGAATGAGAGAAGACGAGAGAGAGTGTGCGAATGAGATATTGAAATATTTGAGAAAAACTTTTGAATAACAATTAACTCAGCCGTCGCACACTATCCAATACTCCAACATAAACCTTTTCAAAATAAGGGGCCCACCAAGTGTGCGGTGGGCCCGAGCAGCCTTTTCACAACTTAGATTTTGTGAGGCCCACCAAGTGTGTGGTGGACCTGACTCGGATCCCAAGACCAAACCTTTTCAAAAAATTTGCAAGTGCCTTTTATGAAGATAAGATCTTTCTCAATTCTTGAACGGGTCTTGTTTTTCAAATAATAAAAGACTATAAACATAAAATAAAATACATAAAAACAACTTATTCACAACCCTGTATCAATATCTGCAAAGATTTAACACATCAAACATGTAACTGTTTCACGCAATATTTTTACGGGATCAAATCACAGAGTTTCAGGCTCGACTACATATCAACACTAATTTACTCTGGAAGATCCGAGCGATTGCCACTATGTTTGTCCACTTAAACTTATCTCCTTAGGCCTTTTTCATATAACGGTCTGCAACTCTTTTATGTTGTTTGCATTTTAATTTATATGAGCACTCAATTTAATTATAATCAAATGCCGGAATTTTAATTCGAACATGCTATCATACATGCAGTTTCCCTACCACATATTTCACAAGCCGTTCTAGGATTCTGAAACCTTTACTGGGATTGTATTGAGAAGAGAACAAAAATAGATCAGAAGCAGATATGGATATAATATACAAACAAATGAGATTTTCTTAGTTTGATGTAGGTTTTTGGGTTTCTTTTGGGCACTAGAGGGCCTCTTTCGGGTGTAACTTGATCTATAAATCGACAATGTACAGCTAGGTCTTTGCTCACGCAAAACAGAAGCCGACATTGCCTAGCACCTCCAAGTCTTTGCTTCCGCAAAACAAAGGAGATACACGAGTTGGTCAGAAAAGATTTCAGAACTAGAACGAAATTGTGTGTATCGGGACATCACACACGCATTCAAATAGCCATGTTCTAACTCCAAGTGATGTTCTTTCCTGAGGTCATTGAATAATATTAGTGTTCTGCACAAAACCAGTCAAGGAATCCAGCCATCAGGATAAATCCTACCAACATATCGCTCGAGAGTCAAACCATTTCAATATTGGTCTTACATGAGTCAACCTTAATCCACATAGTGAAATTATTTCATTTCCTAGATTTTGTAGCTAAAGCCAAATGAAACTATTTTTGTATTTTTCTGATTTTTCAAATGTTTTTGTATTTTTTAATTTTTCAAATGTTTTTGTATTTTTTTTAATTTTTCAAATGTTTTTGTATTTTTCTGAGAGACATCACCCCCTAAATTTTTGCTTAAAATAATTTTAAGAAACAAATTTACTGAAGCGAAGAAAAATATTTTTGTGTGACCACGTTCAATCCTCGAAATCGACCATTTTTAGAAGTTCAAGAAGAGCAAGAAAAACGTGCATTATCAACCGGTTTTGTAAAAGTGTCTGCGACATTGTCGTCAGTATGAATTTGATTCATGGTAATGAGTCCCAGGTTGAAAGAGTCACATATGAAATGGATTTTTATGGCAATGTGCTTGGTTTTTGAAAAATAAACCGGATTTTTCACTATTTGGATAGCTGCATCATTGTCACAATAAATGGGAGTTGGGAGAAATTCAAACCGTAATCGACCAGCTGGTGTTGAATCCAGATAACCTGAGAGCAACATGCTGAAGCGGCTACATATTCAGCTTCTGCAGTGGACAGAGAGACAGTCTGCTGCTTCTTGCATTGCTAGGAGATGAGGCGATCCCCAGAAACTGGCATCCAGCTGAAGTAGACTTCATGTTCATACCTGTACCTCCAAAATTACTGTTAGAGAAAGCACACAAATCAAAAGGAGATTCCCTTCGATACAAAAGACCAGCCGAGACTTGCCCTTGAGATATTGAAAGATTCTCTAAACAACATTTAAATGAGAAAGTTTAGGAGAAGCCTGATATCGTGCACACTGACACACAACAAACATAATGTTTGGTCTACTGGCCGTCAAATACATCAACAAACCAATCATCAACCGATATAGTGTCGGATCAACATCTTCCCCTTCCAGGTCTTCAGTCAACAGTGGTCTTTATGCCATAGGAGTGGTTACAGGTTTTGCATCCTGAAGTTTGAATTTTGCAATAATCTCGTCAATGTATTTCCCTTGGTGAATCAAATTTCCTTTGGAATCTTGACGAACTTGCAAACCAAAAAAGAAATTCAGCTCTCCCAAAGCACTCATTTCAAACTGCTTCTTCATGACTTCCTCGAATTCCTTGCACAGTGCTTCACTAGTGGATCCAAAGATGATATCGTCCACATAGATCTCCACTAAGATTTGATCTTCGTCAACCCTTCGAATAAACAATGTCTGATCAATGACACCACGAGTATATCTGTTTGCTAGCAAATGCTCTGTCAATGTAGCATACCAAGCACAAGGAGCTTGATGCAACCCGTACAAGGCCTTGTCAAGCTTAAAAACATGATAGGGACACTGTTTGTTGATGAACCCAGGCGGCTGTGACACACAAATCTCTTCCTTGACTTTGCCTTAGAGAAAGGCCATCTTGACATCCATTTGATAGACCTTGAATCCCATGAAAGATCCGTATTGCTTCCAACTGGCTACAGGAGCATACACTTTATCATAATCAAGGCCCTCAATCTGTCTGAACCCTTGAACAACCAGTCTTGCTTTATTCCGAACCATCACTCCACTATCATCTCGTTTGTTTCGATAGACCCATCGAGTTACGAGTGATTTCTTTCCTTTAGACAAACACACCAACTTTCACACTTTCAACTTCTCGAACTGGTTCAACTCATCCTGCATTGCGTCTACCCAGCTAGGTTCTTGAAGAGCCATATCTGTTGTCTTCGGCTCTATTTGTGAGATGAAACATGAAAACAGACAATTATTGATCACCCCTGACTGACTCCTTGTCAACACACCAGCTCCTACAGTCCAATCAGATTTTCGATGGGATGATCACGCTGGACACTTGTACAATCGCAATTTCAGGAGCAGTTCCAGTTGGTGGCAAGTTGGTCAGATTCTCAACTGCCACCGATTCATTCTGATCAACAATTTCTTCCTCCTCTGATCCATTAGCAACAAATTCATCAGGAATTGGACTGTCAAAAAGTCTTTTGATCATTTGACGCGTCCTCATCATCAGAGGAATCCAATGTTTCTCCTCCTTGATTGAGAATATTGGTGTAATAAGGAACTACTTGTATCTCCGGTGCAGATGTTGAAGATGAGATTGCATGTGTGCGATCCCACACAGCTGTAGAATCCCCCTCAGCTTCAACATCCCCCTCTTCTTCTGCATTGCATAGAACAGTTGAGGGTTGAGAAACAGCATCCGATGAACTTGGGTTACCTACACGAACAACAGGAGGATCATCAAGAATATCAAATGATTTAAAGAGATAAGCATAATTATAAAGAGTAAATGGCCGTTTCAGCATCAGTTTGATTTTCTTCGAGCCACTGTATGTCAAAAGACTCAACAATCTGTCTAGTCCTTTTGTTGTACACTTTGTAAGCAGTCTTGTTTTCATATGCCGCTTTTCCAGCATAACCAATGAAAAAGAATTCATCTTCCCCTAGCATCAAACTTCGGTATGGATTCCAAATGCAGTAGAGTACATAGACAACCGAAAGCTCTAAAGTGCCCAACGTAGGGCTTCTCGCCAAACATCAGTTCGTGAGGGGTCTTCATGCGTGCTTTGTTTATAATAACCTTATTTTGAAGGTAGCACGCAGTATTTACAGCTTCATCCCAGAAGAAGACTGGGAGTTTGGAATCACACAGCATCGTGCGAGCTGCTTCAATCAGAGTTCGATTCCTTCTTTCAGCAATCCAATATTGCTGAGGAGTCCTAGCAGCACTGTATTGCCTGGCAAATCCCCCTTCAGCACAGAAGAAATTCAATTCAACATTCTTGAATTCGGTTCCATTGTCGCTTCGAATAGCTCTCACTTTCTTGCCAGCCTGATTTTCCATAAAGATTATGAATCTCTTGATTAATTCTGCAGTCTCGCTTTTATTAACTAAGAAGAAAACCCAAGTAAAACGTGAGTAATCATCAGTAACACTAAACAGTAAGACTTCCCTGATAGACTGAGCACATTCACAGGACCAAAAAGATCCATGTGAAGAAGCTGCGTCATACATTTAATTGTGTTAACAGTATTAGGAAAATGAGGTTTTCGATGTTGTTTACCCTTAGCACATGAAACACATTTTTCAAAAGTTATAAAATCTTTAACTGGTAGTCCCCTTACCAACCCCAGTTTCGCAAGACGGTTCAGATTTTTGACGTTTGAATGTCCTAAACGACGATGCCACACAGCATAGCATTGACACATAAGCGTTTTCCTAAACGGTCAGACTTCAGTAGAATCCACTCGTCAGGATAACCATTCCTGGCTTCAGAATAAAGCAGTGTTTGTCAGTCAATGAGTAGAATAACCGTTGTCACAAATCTGAGAGACACTCAGCAGACTGTGCTTCAACTCAGGAACGTAGTTGACTTTCTTGAAACAGAGATCACCATTTTGTACTGTGCTTCGCTGTGTGATCTTTCCCTTCTCTCCTCCTGCAAATGCAACATACCCACCAGGGAAATTTTCAAGATCAGACAATTGGGATAAGTCGCCAGTCATATGCCTGGAACAACCATTGTCAATGACCCAGCGTCGAATGACAGCCCTCCATAGCCGTTCCTGCACATATGCGGGATCAGTTAGATTTTGGTACCCAACCCATAGTGACAGTAGGTACACTCTGTTCATTGACATATGTCACTTATGTCCAAATCAATTTTCCTTTAGAGTAAATTGATTTATTATTGATGCACGATGATTTGGGAGATATAGCTGGAACATCACGTTTTGGCTTCCAAATCGGTTTAGGCACTTCTAATTTCATGGATACCTTGGACAAAAAATGTTTACAGTTTTGAAAAAGACCGTTGGTTTTAAGTTTCATTTCTTTAGCTTTGTTCCAGTTATTTTCAGAACACCTTGGAATTCATCTTCTCAACAGGTTTCGATTTTTGAGTCTTCCCCTGTTTTGAAGTTTTGAGATTCCCTTTTGGAGCCTTCTGATGCTCTCCTTCTTTGAATTTATCAGGACGATGCTGGCAATTCTTGCAATGTGACAACAATACCACACGTGTAACATATTTGTCGTTTCACATGTGACTTTTCTTGGACTCCATCAGTCTTTGCAGAACATGAGGACTTGTGTGGATCCTGAGATACAGACGAAACAGATCTATTTTGCTTTTTAGAAACAAAGTTACGTTCAACAAGATTTTTCGATTTTGATTTTGGTGGAATGTGTTTTGTCTCACCAATTTCTTTAGTTTGTTTTACCAATAGAGTTTTTAGATTTATCAACTTTATTAGGCAAAACAACAAAATTTAAATCCACGCAAGTAGAACCAAAATAAATGTCAGAACATTCATCGCTCTTAAACACAGAGCCCATACAATCCAAAACATCAGAAGAAATTGAAATATTGTTTGATTGTTCAGAAATAAAAGCAATGATTTTCTAAATTTTGTTTTTCAAATCAAAAGCATCAACATCATCCTTATCATCTTCATCCACCCAATCTTCAATAATTACTTGGTCTGCAGTTGAAGCAATAGGGTTAGTAACATTCACTTTCTCACAAACGATGTCACCTTGTATCATAGTATTACCTTCAATCTTTGGTGACACCATTGAATCAGAGACTTCTGTGGTCTTTTCACCATTTGACCCAACAGAAACTCTTGACACTGATTCTATCTCTTTATCAATCATTTTTTATTCAACTGTTTCAAATGATTTATTGCTAGGTTCTCCTGAATTGACTGATTTTGAGTTTTTACAATCAGTCTTTCTGAGGAATCACAACTCAAATCAGAAGAAACAATTGATTTAGTAATTTTGTCAGACTTAATATCAGTCTGAGGTGACTCAACTTCTTTATGTGGTTCATCACTGGACTCTACTGATTGAACTATTTCTGATTTCTCATAACTAGTTGCCTCAGTGGAGTCGCAAGTTGAACCACATGAAGTAGCTGATTCACTCTGTTTGCCACTTTCAAACCTTTCTAAAAATTCAGCCAACCCCCTAATCATGGCAAACTCCACATTGTTCAAATCCACATCAGACTCTCCTTTTTGAGTTTTTGTTTCAGGTGAACTTTGTGAAAAACATGATTCTGTATTTTCCAATACTTGAAAATGTTTATCAATATTCGCGTTATTCTCAAAATTTAGAGTTTCTATGTGGTTTGAAACATTTTCAGGTTTGATAAACCTCTTTTGATAGGTTTGTTTCTCCAAAAATATTTCAGTTTTATCAGGCCTTGTATTTTAATTTTTCTGGATTTTGTAGGTTCTATCTTTTTGTCTTCTGGTTTCCCATATTCCATTGTAGGTAGATTTTCTATCTCCTCTTTAGTGATGGGAATTGAGGAATAATTGTTATTGTATGGTGGAGGTATGCATACAAATCCCAATCCTTTATTCCTCACTTCTTTTTTGCTATATTTTAACTGTTGGCTAATCATTTTTTCAACTTTAGCACTAGACACATCGAATTTTTTAAAATTAAATTTTGTATTTTCAAATGTTGATTTTAGATTATCAAGTTCAACAGTTAATTTTTGTGACAAATCTTTGAAGTAGAGATACCTACATCCTCTTGACTCAAATCGCTTTGCAACTGACGGATATAACGCTTTTGCACCTCCACCATATCCTTGTATCCATTAAATTTCTTTTTAATCTGATTTAAATCAGATTTGGACACTTGCAGTTGCATAACGAGTGAGTTAGCCTAAGATTTATAACCATCTACCTTATGTCTACAAGCTTCGGTACAACATATATTATCTACATGTACCTTAGTAGCAGACGGAGAAACATCACCCATTAATGCCATAAAGGCATGAAAAACATTGTCTTCACTTATATTCAGACCAGCCATCTGGTTTGCCCATTGAAGCCTCCCCCTTCCTATGCCACCAACGCATTGTTTGGATTAGTAGCAGAATCTGATCCAGAATTGGTGTGTTGATGGTCTTGATGCGGAACTGACAGTGACGGTCACGTTTGAATCTGATCTTTCCCTCTTTGGTTGATGACATTCGCGAGCAAAATGACCAGGCTCATGGCAATTAAAACATCTAAGCTTTGACTTGTTCCATCCAAGTTCATTTTTGGCCGTTTCCCATTTGTTTCTCCCAGTTCGTTTGACAAAGTTCTTAGCACGAAAAACAACCATTGCCATCTGCCAAGTGATATCCATTTCTTCAACATCATCAGGATGAACCTCTTGTAAATCGTTTCCCCCAATGTAATCAGCTGTGAGTTTCCCAGCAACAAAAGCTTATAGAAGTTCATCATTCCAGCCATAAGTGCCATATTTTCTTCAAATTCTTTGGTCACTTTGAATGCTTGTGAGGAGTTTGAAGCAGGAACAGACGTGACAGGAGTTGGAGCGGATTGAGTATGGTTCACTGATTGAGCAGGAGTAGCTGTTGTGTGGTTCAGGTGACTTAAATAGGTTGACATATCTTAAGGATAAAACAGTGGACCTTGAGGGTTAGACAGAACCATTTGAAAAGATCCTGTCCCTTGCTGTGAAACAAATGCAGTATTTGATGATAATCCTACACTGTTATAGCTTGAGGTATGATTGTACAACCTTTGCTTGTCATCCATGTCATATGACTTGAGTAGGGAAATCACTTCTGCTAAACCCATGCGACATAGATCCTTGGTTCTCTTGATTAAAGTAACATTTATATCCCAGTTCCCTGGAAGAGCATTTAGCAGCTTTTTGTTCACGACAGAGTTTTCAGTCATCATGTCGTGAGTCTTCATTTCACTGATCAAGACAATAAATCGTTGTATCTGATTCTCTAGAGTTTCCCCAGGAAAATGATTAAAATGTTGAATTTTTGAGTCAACATTTCCCTTTTACTTTCTTTCATTTCTTCATTCCCTTCATATATGGCTAACAGTTGTTCCCACAACTCCTTAGCAGATTTGGATTCACGAAACGTGATATCTATTTCTGGAACCAAACCAGCATGTAGCATAGCTAACGCCTTTTCATCATTTTCCAATTTTTCATAATCTTCCTCAGTATACTGTGACATGGGTTTGACATCGGTTGTTCCACTATCTTCATCAAGAACGTAAGTGATCACTGTTGGTCCTCTGCAGATTGATCTCCATGCCTTTGGTTCCTTCATCTTCAAGTATTGAGAGAATCAAATTTCCATTCTGAGAAGGAATCCCCCAAATGTAATCTTGGGATCTTGCTGTTTGTTCCGATGGTATTATCCAAATCCTGGTTCTTTATCACCTTGTCACTTAACGACATCTGGTTAGTTTGATCCATTTCTGAAAAAAATATAAACTGCTAGAATTGGTTAAAAGATTAAAATTAATATTAACAATCAAAAGAATTTTTCAGATTTTAAAAGCCCAAGTTTTAATGTAGATCAAATAGTCCAATGTCAGTCAAACAGTCTAGGTCAAACAGTCCGAATTCAGTCGCACGCTCCAAAGGTCCAGTTAAAACAAAAGGTTCAAGTGGATCGCACACTCAGCGCACATCCAGTCGCACAATCCAGTCGCACACTCCAATCAACTCGCACACTTAACTCAGTTGCACAGTTCAATGGTTCACAACCAATCGCACAGTCCAAGACAACAGGTTCAAAACCCAGTCGCACAGTCCACAACAATAGGTTCAGAACCCAGTTGCACAGCCTAATCATTCGCACAGTCAGTCGCACATGCACAAAGGTTCAAACAAACGCACAGTTGAACCAGTTCAACAGCAATCGCACAGTCCAAAATGAGTCGCACAGTTCAAACCAGTCGCACCACTTGTGTTGGGCTCGCACACTTTACTTTGGACTCGCACACCTTTTCACAGGCCCAAACAAAAAAGATTAATTCAATTCCAATCGCACAATCACAAAACTGAATCCCGAGAAATCTGGTGAGTATTTTTCGAATTTCCTTGAAGATTTTCCTGCAACAACTTACCAAAAACCTCGCAAACACAGTTAATCAATTATCAAACTGATCAAATCCAAGATTTTCAATGATTTCGATGAAAATTTTGATTAAAAAACCCAGAAATTTGCAAGTTTTAAGAACACAACTGATAAAATTATGAACTTAATTCTGAACAAAATTTCTTATTTCTGGTTCTTATGAATTTGATCCAAGATTTTTGTCAAATATATGAGACACACAAGACGTTTTTCAAAGAGAAGAACGATGACTCGCACACTTTGATTCCAAAGAAAACGGTTGACACAAATAATCTTTGAAAATAATTAAAACCAAATAAAAACTCAGACTGTTTTCGGCGATACACAACAACAAAACAACTTACAATCTTCAAGATATCTGATCCAACCGAGCCTTCGCAAGACTACTTAGGCTCTAATACCATTTATAAGTCCCAAAACTATACAATCAGATATCAAACACCAAACTAGTAGCGAAATTACAAGCAAGATGTAGAAGATTGAAAAGCAGATTGTATTGATTCAAGTCAAAACCGAGCACACGGTGAAACCATCTGGTACTCATATGTGCGATTACAACTGAGTAGTATCAACAACCAAAACATCTAAGGAACCTCCTATTTATATCAACATAGGAAGCCCTAAAACAATGAGCAAAACCCGAACCCAATTGACTACCAGACCACCTATCACGCCTATACACAACATCGATCCAACCCACATCCAAAAGCCCAAGACAGACGCAAACCTACACTAGTTTATGCCCTTACAGTAATGGCAAATGTGAGAAATATGCATTCGACTGTGCTAAAAAAGCTTTTGGTAAGGCTAGTGAAATTTCTGAACAACACTTGCAGTCTAAGTAACACAATAAAAATCAAAAGAAATCTTCACAACAAAAGGCCTCTGCAAACGACAAGTATAAGCATCCAAATTCATCTTCGTTTCTGAGAAATGTGCAACAAAAAACAAGCACAGAAAGGATCAGTTCATCCTTCAGGGCATGCGAGTGCAAATCAAGCTGATCAGAATGCTTTATACGTGAAGACACACATGCTTCAATTGCGGCATTCCTGTCACATTGCTCGAAACTGCACACATCGTCCCCATGCACCCTATTATGCTCAATATCAGAAGGTTACACCAAAGGATAACTACCATTCTAAGCCAATGAAGGTATCTGTAGGTCCTTAGTACGGATCGTTCGGGTCCTAATTTGGCAAACCTAAGGTAAACGTGCGGAATCCGTTTGCATAGGGACATTGGATACTAGTTTGTTATTGTTTAATCACTGTTTCATTTATATGTAGATGTTACAATCCTTAGAAACATTTGGACAGAGCTTCGCCTATGTCGTGACAAAATCTCTATTCTTACAAATGAGAACACAACTATCCTATATATAGTGTACAAGTTCGCCCGGAATGAGACATAACCAAGTTCGGGCGAACTTGTCCTTCACAGGACAAGTTCAGCGAACTTGTTCATGTGCTCTACAAGTTCGGGCGAACTTGTCTTATATCACACATAGACTTAACGTTTCACTCCGAAACACAGACTCGACGTAATACATGACGTAGGCAACAGACATATGCATCAACAGACTCCCCCTTGGATGTTGTCCGTAGTCATCATTCTTCAATTAAGATCCTGAGTCTTTAATGTTCTCTTGATCTTTATTCTTGAATAACTTTAATTTCCTTGATCTTCATAGCATCTACAATCCTTTTCTCTTTTCTTCTCGAGCTTGTCTTGATAAAACTTGAATCGCCATGCTCCCCCTTGCTTTGAGCTTTCTGGTATCTTCAATCAACGTTTTTATCTAGATCCCCCTTAAAATTGCTTCCTGTTTCAAAGTTCCTCAAACTTTCAAATAAACATTTCAGATTCAAACTTTGAAATTTCAAAAACACCATCATTTCAAATTTTCATTTCCTTATCCGTTTTTAAACCCTCTTAGTTAATCAAGTCCAAATTAATGACCTTGAATATCTGATTTATGTATCAAGTTCAACAATTGATCTTGATTAAACGTTTTGACACTAAACTGACATATTTATTCAAATGTAAGTTTCAAATTAATGAACTTTTAAACTTTTCAAATCAATTTGAAATTTTCAAGCTTTTAATCAACATCTTTAGATTTTGAAAATAAGCTTTTCATCATCAGTGGTCGAAACTAAAAGATAATGTAATCTTCTTGTATTATGAAATGAATATCAAACACTAAGTATGTAAAAATATATTTACAAACATATTTTTGTTGAGTTTGTATTAAAGGATCATATCAGTTTTTGAAACATATCACTAGTACCATTGACCTTTTCCTGACACTAAGTTTTAAACAAATTTACTAGATTGTCAATATGTTTGTCCTCTTAAACTTCAACACATTTCTCAATTGTTCCAAGATACATTATGTAGAATTAAGAAACTTGACTTAACTATGGTTCCCATCTCTGAATATACTCCTATCAAGATTTCCTAGATTTCATCTTACATGTGAGTATAGTGTAATTGATATCTGTATCTGAGTTGTGCGAGACCTTGAGAGCTCAGGTTAGTACCACCGTAACCGACAAAGAGATGAAGGCTCGAGTTTAGGTGTGTTCCAATTAAGGAATCTTTAAGCATTGCAAATGATAGATCTTTCGATTTTTTCAATTTTGCATGCAGTTTTGGGGTTTTTTTAGCAAAAGCATTATAGAAGTTCGGCTATTGCTTCCGCAAAATCAGAAGAACTTGTATAATACCCCAGATATCAATCATCTATAAAGACCTCGTATCTCAGAATCAGGCAATCTCTCAAATGAAATTTCGGAGTACTAAGTCCATATATCCGAGAGATGTTATTCCACAAGTTAAGCAGTTGTAAAATTTAGTTTATATTCTGGAAACAATCTACTGAACGTGTAAAGCCTATCTAACACATCCACAGTAAGACTTGTTTAAACTTTTAAACTTTACAAGTCCTTAGCATACAGTGATAGTCCACTGATGGACTATCATTTCCTTTTATCTACAAAACTCTTTTTGTATTTTTCAATGTTTTGTACTTTTTGCATTTAATATGTTTTTGGATTTTCTAAATTTTTTTCTCCCCCTAAAATTCAAAAACATATTTTTGAAATTTTTATTTATAGAAAAACATTGACCAACCGATGAGAATCACTTCAATTCGCCATCCTTAGTGCTTCACAAATTTTCTTTTAAGCACTCTCACCCTCATGATGACAAAAACCTTGACACTTTTATGTTAATAAAACATTTATATCCCTAGGTTTTGTCTGTTCAACAGTGAGGGTTCTGTGAAATTTTTCTTCAAAAATTTGTAAAATTTTCAAAGTAAACGTTATTGGAACATGTTTTCAAAAAATTTTCTCCAAAATTTTTCAAAAATTGTAAAGTAAACGTTGTTTGAAATGTAATAAGGCCTTTATATAGAACTTGATAACCCGGCCTATCTTCATTGTGTGCACAGAACTCCATTCTCATAATTTACTTTCATCTAGAAGTTCCTGCACAAAAATCAAACAATTAGTTGAATAGTGACACCAAAGCATTTTTAGCCTTAGGCGTTGTTTCTTCAACCTTAATTTTGACTTTCGTTTCACAGTCAGATTTATTTTAGACTGTCTCAAGTTTTGAAAAGTCCTCTAAACTTTCAATTTTCACTGATTGTGTCACTTCCTTTCCTTTGATTTTCTTTTAGGTTTAAAAATATTTATTTTTTATCATTTTTAGCTCTTTCATCATCGGTATCATTATCACAATCCTCAATTATGAAATTGTCATAATTTGTGACTTTATCACTTATTAGAATTTCCTTTTTATTCTCATTGATCGGTTTTGGACATATGTGAGCTAACATTAATGAGGAAGCACAAAACATTTCAATAACTTTTCTGAATTAACAGCTTTATTTTTAACAGTTTCAACTTCTTTTTCAAGTTGAGTATTTTCTCAATATGAGAATTTATTGCTTTTTGATTTTCTATATTTAATTTTTCAAAAACAATTTTTATTTTTAAACATTTTTATTTCAATTTGAAAATCTACTACCATTTGTAATTTTTCATTTTCTAAAATTTTTATTTTGTTTTCAAAATTCTTTTCATTTTCTTTTAATTTTTTATTTTCTAATGTCAAACTCTCAATCTCACTCAAGAGTTTGGCATTATCTGCCCGATAGATATCTACATCATAAACTGGCAGATTGGTTTAGAACTTGAACACTCATTTGTAGATGTACTTGAAACTTGTGCTTCACAGTTCTTTGCCATTATACTACCTTCTCTCTTAAGCTGATCATTTAAACTTTGTGCTTCCGATCATTTCCTTGATCACTAACACGATCAGACTCTTCTTGATTAGCACCTTCTTGTTCTTAATCATCTCAGCACTTTCCAAATATTTAGCACCTAGAGATTTCCACAAATCCTGTGCAGTTTTGTGCTCTGGTAACAAAAACAAGATATCTTTTTTATCGATTACTGTCACACGGTTAGTATCTACTTCTCATGGGCATATGCATCATTCATTTAGGTGTAAACTTTGATACTGAAAGCTTAGCTCCACGTTCATCTACTGGCCATTTAAATCCAGTTTGAACAGCAACCCAACCATAGAAGTGATTTGCTCGTACCCAGTTCTCGAATTTTTCTTTCCAGCCTTCATACTCGTTCATACCCATCAATTTTGGCGGCTTCACGGACTCCATTTCGTTTTCCAAATTTATCTTCGTTCAAAAACACTTAAAAAATATTAGCAAACATACAATTTTAGTAAAATTTGACTTCTTAATCGACAATATTAACGTATCGGTTCGCTAAAAACGTTTAAAATTTTTCGAAAACTGTTTTTATCAATTAGAGCTTTAAACTCGTCTCGTCGATACGAATCTAACGATATATGATGTCCGAGACGTTTTCGGATTTTCATGCCTTTTTTTAGAAACCTTGGACAAGTTCGGACTGAACTTGTCACAAGCTTGTGAAAATCAGCTACTTAACAAGTTCGGGCGAACTTGTAAAAACATTTAAAAAAAATCACTTTGAAACAAGTTCGGGTGAAGTTGTTGGAATTTCAAGAGATTTATCAAGTTCGGGCAGACTTGTAAGAAATTTTCAGCAAACTTTGATCAAGTTCGGGCGAACTTGATTAAATTTGAGGAAAAACTTAGCAAGTTCGAGCAACTTATCCAAAAATCTTGAAAAATGGAACTTGATGAAAAATTATGAATTTTTCTCAGTCACAATGTCTTCGAGCGAACATGTGTTTTTAAACATGGTTTTTCAAATTTTCGACATGAATTCGTTTGTTTTAAGCTCTGATATTTTCAAGGTTTTACTATTATGGATTTTACATATTATACTTGAAAACCAGTCCATTTTGTCTGTGAAATGTCCAAGAAAAGTTAAAAATGAAAGAAATGAGTAGAAGATGAGATGTTCTGTGTCCAATGTCTTCAAATTAGTCCAATCCTACTCTGATACCAATTGTAGGTCCGTAGTACGGATCGTTCGGGTCCTAATTTGGCAAACCTAAGGTAAACGTGCGGAATCCGTTTGCATAGGCGACATTGGATACTAGTTTGTTATTGTTTATCACTGTTTCATTTATATGTAGATGTTACAGATCCTGGAAACACTTGGACATAGCTTCGCCTCTATCGTGACAAAATCTCAGATTCTTACAAATGAGAACACAACTATCCTATATATAGTAGTAAAATTTCGCCCAGAATGAGACATGACTAAGTTCGGGCGAACTTGTCCTTCACAGGACAAGTTCGGGCGAACTTGTTCATATGCTCTACAAGTTCGGGCGAACTTGTCTTATATCACACATAAACTTAACGTTTTGCTCCGAAACACAGACTCGACGTAATACGATGACGTAGGAAACATACATGTGCATCAACAGTATCATCACCTAAGACAATGAAGAATGTGAATCCTAAGGTTATACCATCTGATAATGATTAGAATGCTACTAAAAACATACGCAAGGCTGCTCAGGAACAAAAATCTGTTTCTAAACCCAAAACAGCTAAAGTTGCTCAACCGAAGGCAACAAACACGTTTGTTAAGCCGAAACAAATTTGGAAACCCAAATGTAAAACGGCAACATCTCCAATCCTAGAAACAAAAGGGGACTTGTGTCTAAAAGAAGTGTCTTATTTTGATGCTTCAGGAATACCCAGGACCACGATGGCCTGGGTACTAGTGTCTTACTAATCTCCTTATTTTTTAAGGACAACCAAGGAGGAGCTGTTGACAATCTCCGGAATGATGATAGCGGTTGTTCTAGAGATAAAAAGGGTAACATCTCACTGTTGCAAAAAGTTCATTTTTTTACAGATGATATGTTTCCTTTGGAGGAGATGAGGTAAGATAAGATCAGCGAAAAGGTACATTTTAAAATTTCATGCTTTAATTTTGATATTGATTAGTCTTCAATCTAATAACGAACGGTTAAGCAAAAACAACAAAAATAATTTTATTTTCTTTCATTTATAACTTTGTACATACTTTCTTTCATTAATAACTTTGTACATACTTTTTCGTTTTTAGATAAATTTGTGCATAAATTGTGATGCACAAATTTAGGGGGAAAGAGGGAGATATATGTACATATGCATTGTTTGAGGGGGAGAAAATGAGAGAAATACAAAAACATTTGAAAAACAAAAAAAATACAAAAACATTCGAAAAACAGAAAATCCAAAAAAGATTTTTATTGCATCATTTGGGAAATGAAATGAGTGTTCATGCTAAATGGCTTTGACCAACACATGTAAGGTATTATAGCTGAAAAGACTAGGATCTTTGGTGATATGTCGGTAGGCTTAATGCTCAAAAGATAAAAGATACTAAGTGATACAAACATAACTAACTGTGTATCATGTGGGTAACATACCATCGGCGTATGATTTTATGGTCTTAAATCTTGTGTTGATAGATAACCAACGTCTCCGGTTTCAGGTCTTTATACTGTTGAGTCATCCGAGGATATCTTGGATGTCCTTCTGTTGCATCTAGATTATATGCAGCCCTAGGCACAATCGGAATATCTTAAAAGAGCCAAAAAGAGGCCAAAAACCTTAACGGAGATAAAATCAATTGAGGGAATTCCGTGAGCCCTTAATTCAAAATACGTACCGTATAAGGTATTTGCCTAACCCTCGTCAGATATTATTGGTCACTCTACTGTACGAAAGTACTGACCTACTCACCAATAATCTGACGTTGTAAAAACGAAAGGATGATCTCAGTATACTCACCTACTACGATGAATCGTTGTGCGTACCTTGATTGCGGGGGTATGTCATGGTATGGGACACACAGGTATTATAGTATAATTCTACCTTAAACATACCACGAAGTTGAAAAATTGAAAGTTGAGCGTTAGGTTTAAGAGGACAAACATATCGACAATCGCTTAGATCAGCCTGAATAAGTTCGCACTGAATAGTGTTCCTTGGTCCGCCTGAAAACGATTTTGATCCCATTGAAATCGTAATTGTATTTTATAGTTTCTAATCGGTTCCTTTGATTATTGTGCATCTGTTTATATTCTTATATTTAAAAACTTAAAAAATATAGAAAATCCAAAATTCCAAAAATAGTGTCTTGTATTTACAAAATAAAAAATCCAGAAGTAGAGTGTTTTATTTGTTTTTCAAATTAAAAATTGTTAACCATTCTTGAAGATTTGACTGCTCATCAAAAGATGAAAGAAATTTGAATTTTGATCCGAGTACAAGTGCTCGGATGTACCAAGTGCTTATATGGTACTCTCCTTGTTGCATAGAAATGTTTGTTTATGAATTTCTGAGTATGTGCAGAACTTGATTTAAATCAAGAAACAGGGGTTGCTGAAAAACCGAGATGCTGTTAGTTGCTGACAAAGCATGAAGCATCACAACAACAAGATGTACCTGAGTCAGAAGAACAAGATACAAGTCATCGTCTGACAATGATGATACTCTTCAAGAAGTACATGTGAACCTTCTTTCTTGAAAGAGAAAGATCGAAGAAGAAAAGAGCTGCTGAGAATCCTCCTCCCGCATTCTTTTTAAACAAGACGTTTCAAGCAAAGCTGATCGTCATTCTGATATGAAGCAAACCATAAGAGAAGTAGAAAAAGCCCCAGTGCTGAGAGTTCAGAAGTCAAGAACTTCCACAACATCTACATCATAGCGACAACCATAAATTCCACTGACGACGTTGCTGAATTTTTGCTATGAAGACAATTTGATACATCAGTCTAGGGGATATTGTTAGGTCCTAGAAGTGTGAGGCTGACACATCAAATATACGCAACGGTCTATGGTAGCGAACTAGGATTTATTTGGGTTAGTTTGTATTAGGTTTAGACCTTTATTGGTCATTTGGGCATGCCTAAGGCCATGTGGGCCAGGCAAGCCCATGGGGAGCACATGTGGGGAGTGGGCTTACCCTAGGTATATAAACTACTTTTTGTCATTTCTAGGGGTAAGCCTTTAGGAGAATCTTTAGAGAGCCCCCATCTAGTACCAGACGGTTTCGCTTATTCAAGTAATAGAAAGTGTGCAAGGTGTTAAAGTTGATTCGGTGTTCTTTCATCTTTTTCGTTTTTTTAATCTCACCAAGTTTGGATTCCGTCCATCCTTGGTGATTGTGTGATATTCGGGTTTTCGGGACTTACACCTTTTATGTCTAATCATTATGCCATGACATAAGGCTTAGGTTCTAATATAATGATTTCTCATGATTGCTCTGAATTCACCTGTGACATGGTGGCGATGTGACTGTTGGACGTCCATCTTCATAATTACTTTGTAACTCTATTTAACCATTATATCTCATGCAACTATTGAACATATCTTGTATACCATGGGTAGAATTGACCGTCTTCACAGCTTCTCCGAAGTGTTAGAGACCTGCGAAGCCGTCGAATCCTTACTTTTCTTACAGAAGGCTCCGGAATGTCTTGGTACATTGTCTTTTCATCGGCCATCCTTAGCAATGAACTTCCAGGATGAGCCATTGTCTTGGCACGGTAGGTTATTTCCCATTATGCCTTAATTGTACCCACCTCCCCCAAAGGGTCCAGAGGTAAACGTTGCAATGTAACAAGGAGAACATGTGATGATGCTGAGACTCGACTTTTTGTTCGTTTGTATGTTCGCCACTGGAGGGGTTCTCCATTAGTGGTTGAGTCGTCTCTTTGCTCCGACCACGAGGAGGTTGGTACGGTACAACCTTAGTATTGAAAGATGGTTTGGTTTTGTACCCAGACTTGGTAGTTATGAACATTGGCATACTCCATACTCCTGCAGAAGTGATGGAGATGCTATCAAGTGTTGATTAGCAAGTTTGTTAATGAATATGCTTTTGTTGCTCGGTTGTATAAGAACGGGACAATGACTTGGTTTTTGGGACTATGGTGGAAATGATAAAATATTTCATGTAAGTCTGATGGAAGATAGTTAATATGCCTATTACCAACGCATCTACCTTATTAGCGCGGTAAAAGTTTGTTAGATTTTTGGTCAAAATGACTCGTTATATAGGTCTTTGTGTTGACACCAGATTCTTTATACTCCTTATTACTTTGTATGAAAAGCAAGGGTTTTAGCTAGTATTGTGCGTCCAGTTTTGTTGTTGCAATTGTTCATACATAATCAAAAGATCAAAATTTATTAATGCTGAACAAAACCATTTAACAAAAGGAAAAAAATGTAATTGTAACGATACCGACACCGAAAAATTAACATGGACCATTGTGAAACCCTAGGCAAATCGCACATCGGCCATGGCTAGGAGAGATCACTGATTCATAAGTAATCCAATGCCTCTTAAAATCACCAACAGCGTTTTGGGTTAATGTTAGTGGATGAGAGGAGAACTAGTTAAGCGTGCTCAGGTGGGAGTCTCCACCGAGGCAACAAAAAACAAATCCGTGAAGTTCCTGGATGGGCAACCCATCGGGGGTAAAGCGATAAAATTGGTGGTGCGAGGGGCCGGATATTACAAATTGGTATCAGAGCCACTCCTGAGCCGTTCGGGATGGTGGGGCAAACCTCATCAAGGACAATGAGTCCCTAAGGGGGTGATTGTAATGATACCGATACCCACACCGAAAAATTAACATGGACCATTGTGAAACCCTAGAAAATCCCACATTGGCCGTGGCCAGGAGAGATCACTGGTTCATAAGTAATCCAATGCCTCTTAAATCACCAATGCGTTTTGGGCTTAATGTTAGTGGTGAGAGGATAACTCCACAGTTAAGCGTGCTCAGGTGGGAGTAGTACTAGGATGGGTGACTCATGGGAATTCTCCATTGGGACAACCAAAAACAAATCTGTGAGTTCCTGGATAGGCAACCCATCGGGGGCAAACGGACATTATTGGTAGTGCGAGGGGCTGGATGTTACAATAGTCAATCCCGCCCTTAGGGGAGGGAAATTACATGTAACATTTTTTTAGTCTGGCTATGTTCCATGATTGTGGAATCAGGGTTCCATCCAGGTGCTCCAGTCCATACGCTCCTTTGCTTAAAACTTCCTTGATCCTGTAAGGTCCTTCCCAGGTGGGACCTAATTTTCTGGTGTTTTCCCCCCGCTGGCCTCATTATCTCTTAGGACTAGTTGCCTACCTGGAAGCTTACAACGGTTGCCCTCTTGTTATAATAATTAGCCATAGCTTGCTTTATCGCGCCTCACAAATAGCTGCTGCCTCGCGTCATTCTTCCAAAAGGTCCAGGTTTTCCCGGAGACGTTGATCGTTATCGTCTTGTGTGGTTAAGTGCCCAAATGATGGGAGTCTGACCTTTGCTGGAATCATTGCTTTTGTGCCATATGTTAAGCTAAATGACGTTTCTTTACTGCCTGATTTGGGCATCGTTTGATGGGCCCACAAGACTGTCGGCAACTCCTCCACCAAACACCCACCTTCCCGATCAAGGCGTTTCTTAATTCCATCCAGCAAACTCCTATTGGCCCTTTCTACCTGGCCATTTCCCTTGGGATGGGCCACCGAGATGAAAATTTGTTGAATATCAAGGTCTTTGCACCATTCTTGAATTGTGTTATCGGCGAACTGAGTCCCATTGTCTCTTATTAAGTATAGTGGTAGGCCAAAACGATAAACTATCTGTTCCCACAAGAACTTCTTGACGTTATCCGCCCCAATTTTTGCCACGGGTTTAGTTTTGATCCATTTAGTGAAATAATCGATTGCAACGATGAGAAACTTGACTTTACCCGGGGCCGAGAGAAAGGACCCACAATGTCGATGGCCCATTTTTAGAAAGGCCACGCCACCTTACTGGTATCATATTGTTTGTAGGGCATAGGTTTTGTGGTGCATAGTGTTGGTAGCTCATGCATTTACGCAGCTCCTTTGCTGCATCCTCATGCATCCCGGGCCAATAGTAGCCGGCATTCGTTATTTTGGCCACCATAGAGCGTGGCCCAGCATGGATACCGCACACCCTTCGTGTATTTCTTTAATCAGGTATTCCCTTTAAATGGGAGAAACACAACGCAACAGCGAACCTAGGTATGACCTTCGGTATAACGCTCCTCCTGCAATTTGTATTGTAGGGCTTTGGCCTATATCTTCCTTGACATGCCTTTGGATGCTGGCAATTCCCCATTTGTTAAATATTTAATAAGGGGTGTCGTCCAACATTCCACCACGCTACTCATGGCCGACACATCCCTTTCCGCCGTGGATGGGGTATGCAGCGTCTCTATTCTTACCTCACGCTCCATTCCTGATGTATATAACAGTGTTTGTATATAACAGTGTTCGTTTATAATATCCTCCGAACTCCCTGTCTACCAGGATTCTCCTCATGTTATAATCACCAACCGCTGTAGTGATTATAAGGGGATCAACGCTATGATGTGTATCCCTCTGTCGAGAGCTTACCTGCATGCGACCAGCATCCATGGTTCTATGATCTCAATACCTTGCTTAGTTCCTCTAACATCTTCCACGTATAGCATATTCATGTCGCGTTGCTTTTTGGTCGTCTCGCGCTCTTCATCTTTCACTGGCAAAGGGCTTTGCTTATTATCCTTGACCAAATGAGCCAACTTTCCAGATTTGACGTAGGACTCAATCTGCTTCTTTAACTGGTAGTATTCGTTGGTATCATGCCCATGTCCCTTGTGATATTTATAATACTTGGACGAATCTTTTCCAGGTGAATCGTTTAGAGGCTTGGGTGGGTTGAGCTTGAGGTTTTCCAACGCAGTATCTCAGCGGGGTTTTACTCAATGCTAGAAAGTCTGACTTTGTTCCCTCCAAAGAGTACTCAGTCTTCGGCGCCGTACTTCGAGGCTGATCATATCTTCCGTGGGATTCGGTAGGACTTCCCCTTGAAAACGTCCCACTTTGACTCTTGATTTTACCTCCGCGCCGATCTGTCGCATACGACCTATAAGATTCTTTTTTCTTATTCGCCTCGTGACTCGCTATGATTGACTTCTATTGACATACATAAACTTTGGCGATCCTCATGATTTCCTCTATGGTATCTAGAACCCCATTCCTGTCATGTAGTTTCCTCAGGAGCTCGTCATCATTCACACCTTGTAAAAAGGCCCCGCACGCCTGATCCTGGGTTAGGCCAGGAATAGCTATGCTTTCTTTGTTAAATCTTGTTAGGAAATTCTCTATTGTTTCGTTATCCCACCGACGTATATGTAACACTTCATTCCGGTCCTTAGTATGCCTTCTTTGTTGGCTAAATTGTTGTGAAAACTATGTTGTAAGCTCCTCAAAACTATCAATTCCTCCCACGGGGAGGCTATCCCATCAAACTTGGGCTGCTCCCACCAAAGTTTGAACAAACATCTTACACCAGAGAGGCATTGGATACAATGCTACTTCCCCTGTACTTCTAAATAGGTTAATGTGGTCATCCGGGTCGCTGGTCCCATCATACTTTCCCACAGTGGGTGGCATCTTTGGCTTATCTTTTATTGGGGCTTCCGCTATACGCCAGGAAAACTCTGATCTAAGTGTGACCTCTACCGGCTTATATGGCCTAGTCAATTCTACTTCTTCGGGTCTACCGGTATGACTATAGGTGGACCTTGAGTAGCTGGTGGGTTTACCATCTGTGTTACGGGTGATGGTCCAGTTTGACCAGTAGCGAACGTCATGGTTGTTTGGTTAGACATGAAGTATGGATTAGTTCCCCCATTCCAGTATGGGGGTTGAGAGTACTGAAAACCCCCCATTGCGCGGCCTTGCTGCTTTCATATGGATTTCTGAGACCGTACATCTGGGGAGGCAAGTATCCATATGGCGGCATGTAGTAATAGGGTGGAATGTACACCTGGTTTCTAGGAGTGATTGGGGTATTTAACATCGCTATCGGCATAATTACTGGCTGATAGGGGGGGGGGGGGGGACATTGCCGCGGACAGCGTGGCTGAGTATAATGGCGAAAACCGAAATCATCTGCTGGTGAGAAATATTGAGCAGCTGTCCCAACAGCCGCTGTGTAAACAGGTTGAGATGGCTGGTAATAGTAACCTCTTGGGCGTGAACCCGATGTAAACACCAGCGAACTGATATTCTGAGACACCCCTTGTACCGGAACGAGCGGGGTGGTCGTCGTTGCTGTTGACACAGCAAGAGATGGTGCCAGCCTCGCGCTTACGGAATAGAGTCCTAATCCGGAGATTGGGGCGTTAAAACGTCTTCTCTTGTACCCCACTGCCAAGGATCTGGTTATTGCTGGAATGGAGACGGTTGCAACCATGCTTGTTGACGTCGTATTTCCTTCACCAATGGAAGTCAAAATAGTGCTAGCCATTGCAGTACATGCGTTCAAAACACTTATTGTGGTTGTGGCTTCTTTTGTATTTCAAGTCACACGGTTGGTGCCAATGTTAAAACGTCACCAGATATACGTCCTTCCGATGGTTGATTCAATAAAGATTGATCCGATCTCCAAGCTACAAAACAGAACACCGTTAGGACTCGTTACAGGAATGGGGTAATCATGTAACCATCCTCCGGCGTGAGAATAAGTATTCATATATGGTAGCAAGAGGATTCGTAATGAGAAAATTTAGTGTTTACCTTTGCATTAGCATCTCTATTTATACATATGGGCGAATTAGGGTTTCCAATGGACTCGGAGAGTTGGTTATGTAATATCTCCTGCTTTCTCGGAGATCATGCAAATATTCTATTTGCGTATGAATATTCCTTCATTTAATATCATTATCCACCTATCTAATGATGACTTACCCGACCCGGAGTAGCCGAGCCGGGTCACTCCTCCACAGGTATATATTTCGGTAGATGGGTGTATAATTTCGGGTAATCGGGTCGGGTATCATCTAATCCCATACCCGTCCCTAATGTATTGCAAAATACTTTTGTTTCCCTTGTATAGTTTGTACAGTGTTCTAGTAGTTTTAATTAGGTTTTAGTATTGTATTTGGTAGTTTGTGTTTTGAAGGGCCGCTAAGGAAGGAAGAAGGAAGCTAAAAAAAGCATAATTGAAGAAAACCGATCCTCCGAATGAGTCGCACGTGAATTGGAATTAAAAGAAAAAAAATGGAAGAAATTAACTCTGTTGCGCGACGCGAGTGGGATATGTTAATCATCTTGCATGACACGAAATACGTGTGAGTTTGGGCTCGGGTTTGAATTGTTATAACCTAAAAACGAATTAATAACAGAGAGTGGAGCATACAGACGAACATAGGGCATCGAGTAGGCGATTTCGGAGTGGTAAGAAGCTACAATTGAAGATTCAAGGCAGCAGAATCGAGATTACGTGGTGTTACCACTCGTTTCATCGTTTATTCGTTTACTTTGTTCTTCACCATGAGTATATGCCACATCTCTGCTTGTAGGGAACACCACCAAGACCACCACCGTCAGATACTCTTGCGATCACAGTTTTTGAACCAAAGGTTTGTGATTCTTCTTCAAGCCCAATCCTTTCAGAATCTACTCCACAATCTAAACCACCCTTTTTTGACCTTACTATACATTCTGTCACACCCCAACCGATAGCGGACACATCGAGGCGGGACGTACAAGATTGCTCAAAACGTCATAACATACTATTTATGACAATAAATTAAGATATCAAATTTCGTTTCACGACCAAACACGAAAAGAAATAGATAAAAACAATTTAGGTGCGTTTATATGTAACACCTCGTAAATTTGTGTCCAGTTAAATACCGACACGTGTCCATACTCTCATATGTGCCTAATGATTGCCGAGAGGGACTATTCTTGACAAATACTAAATTTATAAAGGTGGTAGGACCAATTATGTCAACATGCCAAAGTTTTGGCCTCTGAGGTTGTTACGGACCGCAACCTCTACTGGTTATGGACCGTAACCATTTTGAAAACCATAGGTGCGCTAAGAACCTTACGGACCGCAACCAAAACTCCTTACCGTCCGCATGGGCTGGTTACGGACCGTAACCAGAAACCCATACGATCCGTAAGGGACTGCCAGTGGCCGTTTTGTTTTGAGGCCAAGAAACTCTGCCCGTGTGCCACCTTTCTCGCAATTGTGCCACTCTTGCTCAAGTCTTGCCACCTCAAAAACACCTGGAGACATCCTACAATAGTCCCTAACACTTGGCATGATCACATCTTCAAGTACAAGTATAAATAGCACCTCTTATGCAACCATTTTCCTTGCTCATTCAATCTTTCTTCTCTCTATCACTCTTGGAAGTTCCTGGTAAAAAAGGAGCACCCCAATGAGTTCTATTATTCCTAAGGATCACTTGTAAGTGTTCCTTTCCAGTTCATTTCATTCATAGGCTAAGTAATTAGCCGAAGTCAAGCAAATTGACTTTTGCTTTGACTTTCGGTTAACACCATTATGGTCTAGCAATTGTTTGAATCAAACATGGCTACGTGATTGTAATAAGGTAGGTGATAATCTCTCAAAAGGGCACCTCCTAGAAATCACGTTAAGTTGGTCAAATGACGGGTCAAAGTATTGTTCATTAAAAAGTCAAAAGTCCATTTTTCGTAAATGTTATAAAATGATCATATGTATTTTTAAACACATGTTTTGACACTTAAATAAGTTGGTAAATAATAATAGAACATTTATAAACATGTTCAGCCCGTCATTTCCAGTTTATGTGTTGGTTCGCAACCGAAAGTCAAGAAGTTTGACTTCTGCTTTGACTTTTGATTCTGACCCGATTTAGCAACTTTAGCTACAGATTCTAAGTTATATTATGATCATATTGTAGTGTAGAATAACCCTCTGAGGTTATACTACAAGATCATAATCATATTTTGAGTTTTTACACAAGTATTATGCCTAACACTGACCAAAATGCCCTTTTTACATAAACATGGTTTCAATCAATAATGAACTTTCAATTATTTTACCTACTGATATTGTAATATAATTAATATATTTTTACATTATGATTTTGATCATAACCCGAGTTTTGATTAAACATCGTAAACTATGTTATAATATGACCAAAACGCTCTTTTGGCGCATAGTATGGGTTTTAACCATAACTATCAATCGAAACTCATTAATTTAAGTGTTTTCACAGTAGGTACTTAATCATAACTCGGATTTTATGCAAGTTCTTGAACTACATCGCTTAATGACTAAATGCCCTTGTGGTGCATATTTTGATTTTAAAACCATAATGGTCATGTAAGTTGATAACCTACTGATGTTACAACTTATTTAAAGTATAATGTCATATAGAACTTGTTTTTGACTCATCCGATTACCCGGTGTTACTTATATGCATACGTTTAAGTAGTTTGTAATTGGATGTAACTATTCAGATTTTTTCGAGAATAAATCATTCGCATAGTGGGCCCCCGGTGGGGGGCTCGCACGACGGGCTTATGTGGCTAGTCTACGTAACTTTACCAAAACGTGTCAAATCTTATAATTTTTATCTCAAATTCCAGAATGTATATTGTTTACCCATTTTATACAAGTCTGGGTACTTGTAGGGTTTAAACTACATTCTATTCTGGTCATCGCTTAATCTAACGTATCGTACTGGAGATGTTAAATTAAGATAACCGGTCCAAGTCTACGACTTAAATAGGACCCGTTAACGTTCTAAATTGGTTATTATACCATCTATTCCAGACTAAGGCCTTCTAGTAGATTGCAACCAAGCTAGTTAATTGATTACATTGTGCTTATTATATTTTCTTGCATTGTAAGATTTATTAAAGCCAGGTAAATACTCTTAACCTATTTTCCCTATACGAGCTTGGGATACGGTAAATTATTACCGCTTGGTTGGGTATGGGATCATATGTTGGATTGTGACTAGAAAATCCGCATAACTCGTTTTAATCTGTTTTGTCTAATAACTTAAACATTGGGGGTTAACTCGACCGTGTCCTGGATATCCAAGGCTCATTTAAGTTGCTAATGGCCACGACTTAAGCACAGGGTGTAGGCATACACCTGACAAATGCTAATGCTATATTAAAATGTTTTTATACCCATATTAGGGATACCCCTTTGTGGGTTAAAGTGGTGTGTCGGTTAATCATGTTATTCGGTTTCTGCACCGGACCCCATATGTATTGACATACTTGTAAAACTGTATACAAGTTTCATTTTGAATTGTCCCAAGTTATTTATAAAATTATATGCCTTGTGCACTTAAAACAATTTTGAAATATTTTCAAAATGTGTTGGTTATTTGTATTTACCAGTGTAAACTGACGTATTTTCAAAGGCTAAGTTACAGGTGGCAAGGATACGTAAATAGGCTGGAAGTTGCCTGGTAATGCTAGACATGGAATTTGCAACTCCTTTGATTTAGCCGAATAGTCTGGTGATCTCATTTTGTACATTTTCGATCCGCATGTGAATCTTTATTACAAACTCGTCTGTATTATTATTTTGAACTTTGGACATTTAAGTTTGTAATAATATTTTAAATCCAAGACTTTCGTCATGCTATCTATGATTGTTTGACTATGACGATACAAATCTTACGTCACGAAACTCCCCACCCGGGCCCACCGGGATTTGATTGGAAATTCGGTGTGTGACATTATAATTTCCCCCTAAGTTGATTTCCCGTGCATCATCATAAATTTCCTGCAACATGTATATAAAGTATTCGTTAACACAAAAAAGGTTGGTTAGCAACAAGTTCTGTCTACATAACATAAGTATAACAATGTCTCTAATCTACATGTTAAATTGTACACTAGGTTATATGAACATACTAGTATGCATCAACTATAAATTAAACCAAAGTTTCCACTAGCGTAATCTTATCACCGAAGTGAATAAGATCGTATTGATTGAATACTTAACAATGACCACAAAACGGGCGGTGTGTTACTCCTATAGCGCTATACATGTTAAGGAAAACTTGCAAAGTTAATGATAGATAGCATGCATAAGATTTTCCTAGTATGTATAAACAAATAGCATGTTTAAGGATTAAGTGTTTGTATAAGATTGATTGTATGCGTGATTGTGAATTTAATAATGATACATGTTACAACCCAAAGTGATTAAAGCATAAAATGGGTCAAGTATACTCATGATTTGCGAAGATATTTCCACAAATGTTGTGAGTTAATTTTGGGAGGATGGAATCACCAAGTTACCCTAAAAGAATAAACAAAGGTGTGTGGGATTTGGAGATTTGATGACGGGAAATGTATTCGAGAATTTATAACTAGGAAAATGCATAAAATATCTTTACTTAGATATTTATTTGGGAACCATTTTTGTTAGTGTTTTTTCATGAGTGTTACACACATTGGAAGTCCAAAATAAGGAATCCAAGACTAAGATAAGTTCTGCCTTAACATATAACATTCAACCATGGTCTCGGTTGATGTTATAGTTCGGTTTTTGGAAGTATTACATAGGTATATTAATAAGTATATTATACTCATGTATTGTCATGTACTATGGGTAACGTAATCCACTAACCTCATGATGTTCACCATTGCACAAAATCACCTCAAGGATGATTCAGATGGTCATGAATAATATAAAGAACATAAACTAACTCTTCTAATTCACCATGTAACTAAGAGAGTTCAACTAGTTGAGTGATTCCAAACATGGTTATGATTGGAGACTTTGTGTAGTTTGTTCACTTTGCTTACATGAAAGTTACTTGGTGACTTAGATTTTATAACAGGAGGTATCTAACCTCAAAGTTTCTGAATCCAAACCTCAACACAAGTCTTTCAACAATAGAACTTGTTGGTAACTTGGTTTGGTGCAAAGAAATCCAAGAAACAAAGTACGAGATAAGCAAGTATGAAATTTTTAAGAAAAACACCCAACTTGGACTCAACATGGTGATGTACCAACTTGGTTTACCTTGGTAAACTTGTGGTAACACTCCAGAGGTTGTCCAAGTAAGAGGAAAGCAAGAAACAAGAAGAAAAATGAGTTCAAAACTTAATGTATTGAACTTACTGTTTTGAAATTAAGAACAATCTCCAACACTTGAATTCTTAGGATATTGAGAGGATTTGAGAGTGTTTTGGAGGTTTGTAAAGGGATTAGGAGGTGTGGAGAAGGTGTATTTATAAGTGGGCATTAGGGTTTAGGTTTAAATGAAGTTAGTTGGGAGTTAGAGGGAGGGAAGGTTAAAAATGACAATATTCGTGAGCTGAAATGGACTCTGCCAGACAAGGTCCTTGCGGACCGTATCGACCTGTTTTTTCCCAAAAATGTCACTTTTAGTCCTTGTAGTTGGGTTGTGGTTATTTCATGCTATAATTACATAGTTAGGTATGTTTTATGCATTTTAAGGTGTATACAAGCATGTGCAATGTATGAAATAAGTTCCTAGATAATATATTGTCGATGTATGACTCGATTTTTAAATATAAATGCGTATTTCGTGATTGTTTGCATATAATACAAGATTAGTTGTGTAAGTACAGTCTCCCATACTTAGGAAATTTTGTCTCGAAATTTATTCAAGAGAAGACTCGGGAACGAGATGTGGGTACTTGGTCTTCATTTCGTCCATGCGTTCCAAAGTAAATTCGGCACCACGTTTTCCTTCCCTGCGTATAGGGGTGTTCAGAAAAAACCATAACCAAATAAAAACGTAAACCGAATCGCAACCGTAACCAAATAAACGATCCGAATAACGAATTCGGTTTTTAGTTTGGTTTCTAACCAAACCCGAATTGTGAATAAGGTTTTTGGTTCGGTTTATGGATCTACATTTTATTTTATTTGGTTTATTCGATTTATTTGGATAACCGAATAAACCGCTTAACTTAATTAATTATTAAATAATGTTAATTATTTTTTATAAATCATCAAAAGTTATTAGCCCAATAAATTTAAGAATATTGGGGTGATCTCAAGAAATCTAATTTTTGTTTTATTGCTTCTCTTTTTGATCCAAGGACAAAACTAGAGTATCTTAAAATCAATCTCATGGTATGTAAGGAATTGATATGGGAGACAAGGTTTGTAAAGTGTGTGAAGTTGCATTGACTAAAATATTTAATGATTACAACAGAATTCACTCAGGCATGCATGCACCCAAGGCTTCGTCGAAACCAAAAGTAGGAAAAAAATTTCGGTTTATTTGGTTTCTAACCGAACCAAACCGAATTAAATTTGGTTCGGTTTGGATCGGTTTGCATATTCCTTATTTGGTTGGGTTTGGTTTTCGGTTTGGGGTACAAAATTTTAAAAACCATATAAACCGAACAAAATAAACCAAATAAACCATAAACCGAACCGATGAACACCCCTACTGGCATACCTTAACTATAGAGTACGACTGCATTGGAGCTATTTGACTTCACGATCCATGATTTCCACCGGTTTCTTGATGAAGTGCATAGACTCGTTGATGCTATGTCGTAGAGTGGAATTTGAAGTCCTTCATCGGCTAGGCACTTCTTGAGATTTGAGACTTGAAGGTCAGATGTACGTTGTTGAGTTCTTGTGGTGGGTCGAGTCGATAAGCCACTTTACCAATTTTTTCGAGAATCTTGAAAGAACCTACAAAACAAGGAGCAAGTTTTCCTTTCTTACCAAAGCGTACTACTTCTTTCTAGTGAGATACTTTGAGGAGTACGAGATCACCATCGTTGAATATCAAAGGGGTTGCGTTGCTTGTCGGCGTAACTCTCTTGTCGTCAACTTGCCTTGAGTAGATTGTCGCAGATTTGTAAAATTTTGTCCGTCGTCTCTTGGATGAGCTCGGGGCCAGGATTTGTGCTTGCTAATCTCGTGCAAACAAATAGGCGAACGCCATTCGTGACCATAAATGCTTCAAAAGGTGCCATTTGATACTAGTGTGGTAACTGTTGTTGTACGAGAATTCAACTAGTGGTAATGTGCATCCCAATTTCCATCGAATTCGATGACACAATGCGGAGCATATCTTCGAGGGTTGGGATAGTACGTTCCGTCTGTCCATCGACTGAGGATGGAAGGCCATTCTAAGATTTAGATAGTGCCTAAGGCGACATGGAATGTTTGCCAAAGACGAGAAGTGAAACGACCATCGTGATCGGAGATGACATCGAGAGGGATAACATGGCGACAACTGACTTCTTCGGTGTAGATATGAGCCAATTTCTCAACTCGATAGTCTTCACGAATGGGGATAAAGTGAGCTGATTTGTTAACTGATCAATATTACCCGTATACTATCATCCCGAAAGATGTTCGTGTTAGTTTGGTAATGAAATCCATAGAAATACTCTCCCATTTCCACATCGGATTTCGGGTTGTTCAAGTAGACCTGAAGGACGTTGGTGTTCGCCTTGACTTTGGAGCACGTGAGGCACTTTGCCACGAAAAGGGCAATGTCCTTTTTCATGCCGGACCAATAATAAGACCGTCGAAGGTCTTGATACCTCTTGATCCGCACTGGGATGAATGGTATACTGTGATATGGCTTCGTTCATCAAAGATCACAAAGGTTGTCACAGTTTGGGACCCAAATACGGTCAAGATAATGGAGGATACCGTTAGATTTAGACTCGAGTCGACTTTCGGCACCACATTGCATCTCGTTATACAAATTGTTTTCGTTGATGGATGAGCATTGTGCCTCACATATAAGAGATTGGATGTCGGTTTGGATTTGGAAGCAATGAGAGCGATCGGTTACACGAATGCCAAGAGCCTTGACATGATTCTTGTGACTAAGAGCGTCAGCCACAACATTGCCTTTACCAAGATGGTAGTGAAGTTCGCAATCACAATCGTTTAACAAATCGACCCATCGTCTTAAACACATGTTGAGTTCTTTCTTGTTAAAGATGTGTGAGACTTTAATGGTCGGTGAAGACCACATACGTGGTACCATTAAGGTAGTGTCTCCAAATCTTTAAGGCAAAAACCCCGCACTAAGTTCGAGATCATGGGTGGTGTAATTCTTCTCATGGATATTGAGTTGCCTTGATGCATTGGTGATGAGTTTGCCTCGTTGCATAGAAATGCAACCGTGACCTTGATTGGAAGCATCACAGTAGATGACGAAATCATCGTTTCCGTCGGGAAGGGCTAAGATCGGAGCGTCGCAAAGTATACACTTGAGATTTTGAAAAGACCCATCTTGCTTGGGACCCTAAGCAACATGTTTATCCTTTTGGGTCAACGAGGTGAGAGGCACGGTGATTTTTGAGAGTTGGAGATGAACCGATGGTAATAACCCGCCAATCCAAGGAGTGAACGGATTTTGAAGGGGATTATGGCTTTGAACAATTCTAAACGGATTCGATTTTGGCTAGATCGACATGGATACCTTTTTTCGTTTACAATGTGACTAAGGAATTGAACTTCTTGTAGCCAAAATTCACACTTAGAGAATTTAGCGTAGAATCGTTCGGCTCAAAGGAATTCCAAGATTAAACGCAAGTGTCGCTCCTGTTTAGTTTTGGATTTGGAATTGACAAGGATATTGTTAATAAACACAATCAGGAAACAGTCAAGGTAAGGTTTACACACACAGTTCATCAAGTCCATGAAAACCGCGGGTGCGTTAGTCAAACCGAAAGGCATGACATGAACTCGTAGTGACCATATCTAGTGCAAAATGCGGTTTTTGGAATGTCCTCTACGAGTACTCGAAGTTGATGATAACCAGAACGAAGGTCGATTTTTAAGAAACAGGTCACTCCTTGGAATTGGTCGAAGAGATCGTCGATGCGAGGAAGGGGATAAGGTTCTTGATGGTGAGTTTGTTGAGCTCACGATAATCGATGCACATGCTGAACGAACCATTCTTTTTTTTAACAAAGAGGACCGGAGTGCCCCATGGGGACGTGCTAGAGTGTATGAAACCTTTATTAAGCAATTCCTAAAGTTGGCTAGATAGCGCTTGCATTTCCGAAGGAGCGAGACGGTAGGGAGATTTTGCTACGGGTGTAGCGTCGGGTACGAGGTTGATACGAAAATTAACGGAACAAGGAGGAGGAAGACATGGTAAGTCTTCGAGTAAAACCTTAGGGAAATCACAAACGATTGGAACGTGTTTCACGCTTTTTCCTTTTCGTTTTTCCTCCACGATGTGGGCTAAAAAGGAAAAGCACTCCTTACAAAAATACTTGCTTGGTTGGGTGCATGACATGAGTTTGAGTCTTTTGGAGGATTACTTGCCATAGATTCGCAAGATGTCACCAAATGGAAGTGGAATACGAAACAGCTTTTCGAAGTAAACGACTTCGGCACGGAGCTTGGTAAGCTAATCCATACCTACTATGATGTCAAAGCTACCCAATTGCATGGGTATGAGTTCGATTGGGAATTCGTGCTCGTTAGGCTAAGAACACAGTCACGGAGAATGGAATCGACGGTGATAGATTTTTCGTTAGCGACTTCGATAGTGAATGATTTTAGTAGCTTAGATCCTGTACATTTAAGCACTAAAATCACCTAAAATCATCACCCATTGTACCTCAACACTATTTTCATAATATAATGGGTACTGGTAACCCATGAGCAGTTAAATCACAAACGTCAGGGAAATCACAAACGATTGGAACGTCTTTCACGCCTTTTCCTTTGCCTTTTTCCTCCCCGATGTGGGCTAAAAGGAAAAGTACTCCTTACGTAAATATTTGCTCGCTTGGGTACATGACATGAGCTTGATTCCTTTGGAGGCTTTCTTGCCATAGATTCGCAAGATGTCACCAAATGGAAGCGGAATACGAATAAACTTTTCGAAGCAAACGACTTCGGCATGGAGCTTGGTAAGCCAGTTCATACCTAATATGATGTCAAAGCTACCCAATTGCATGGGTATGATTTCGATTGTGAATTCGTACCCGCTAAGGTTAAGAACACAATCACGGAGAATGGAATCGATGGTGATAGATTTTCCGTTAGCGACTTCGACTGTGAATGAGTTTGGTAGCTTAGATCGTGTACATTTAAGCACTAAAATCACCTAAAATCATCACCGATTGTACCTCAACACTATTTTCATAATATAATGGGTAGTGGTAACCCATAAGCAGTTAATCTAAAGTAGCAATAATAAATCCTAATTCCCGGGTTAAATGACCCATATATATAAACAAACAGATCTACCCAAATCCAAGTAGCTCTATTTTTCAACTAAAAAACAAAATATGGTTACCCAAGAAATCTAATGAAATACAAAGGGGGTAGATAAGAAGCAACTCATATGAAAACAAAAAACCTAAAACAAATTAGGGCTAGATTTAGCCGGTAATATAAAATCTAAAAACCCTATTTGAAATTTTTGCGAGGTAAACCTGATCGTAAGTTGTTCATGGCCTTATTTTCGAAATTTGCATGGAAATAATCATTTAAAACCTTTAATAGAGGAATGAGAAGAGTATGATCGACGTAACTTTACCGCATATTGAATAGTGAACGACAGAAACAGAGATGACGATGTGGGATCTAGATGGGAATAAAGGATGAAACCCGTGTGTGAGGAGAGAAGACAGAGACCCTTAAAGAGTGGGACACACACACACAGAGAACGAGAGAGAGAGGGCTTGATAAGCATCAAGTACAACCATATAAGCATAATTACAACATTATAAGCACACACAAAATGAATAGTGTTTCTGTGTGAGATAGAATTTTTGGTAAATAATGCTTTTTAAATTATCGTAGATGTTGAACATATTAATTTTTACTAAATATTATTTACTAGGTTAGAATCCCGTGTATTACACATGTTGAATAAATGTAATGTTATATAACTAGTAAGAAAATTGTCTTTAAAATACATGTGTACTATACGAGTTGAATAAACCCATTTATTGCATAGGTTGGATAAACCTAAATGGATATCGACATGTGACTTACGTGAAAACCATAGAGACGAATACCGATTTCGTGATAGCGATACATGTACTATTGTCTTAAAAAACACACACTTTATTCCTTTGTAATTTGTACAATTCTATAATTAGTTAGTGGTTTTTATTAGGTTTTATTGTATATATTTTATTATTTTATTTTGTTATAGGTCCCTGTTTGAAATGGAATAAAAAACGAGCTAAAACTGCGAAACAATGAGCACCCGAGAGTTTAAATAGAAGTTCAGGGACTGAATTTTCAAATTTCTAAAAGTTTGGTGTTAGAGTATCATGTGGGTCTTGAGCAAGCGCGTGGCAAATGCCAGGAACTAAAGATATGCGTGAAATTACCAAAAGACCATTAATGAATCACTTATTTACATAAGCATGCCACCACCCCCATTTGCTAATTTTGGGCTACAGGAGATACGTGGATCATGCCCATATTTGACTTTAGTGATACGTTAGATGAAGCCCTTAGTCGTGAACATATGTGTTTAAGTCCAATTATGACACCTTATACCATATAATCTGTAAAAAAAATGCTTGCATAATACCTGCTGGACGAGAATATACATACAGAGGAACCTACTATTATGAATTATTGAAGCGGTTGAAGATCATAAAGCTTGGGATTGAAGATTTGTATGAATTGGGATTGAAGATTAGTTCAAAAACGCTTAAAATACGTTAAACTTAGTTTTTCCATTATTGGAACATGATATATTCGATTTATTTAGACTTTGTTATTGTGTTTTCTATCACCATGAGTGGGCTAAACCTTCTTGAACTACCTAGGCTCATGGCGAATATCATTTAGATTTGTATGCTTTGGTTTTATTTAATGCTTTTGTAAAATATCTATTTATTGGTGGTTTTATCACGTATGCATGCTCGTTTTGTTTCGCATGAATCTTATGTTAATGATTTTGTATTGTTTGATATGAGTTTCATGTGCTATTCACTTAATTTATCTTTGTGACCTTGCTCGTGGTTTCTTGTCTTAAATAACCCTAGGAACGAGTATTATCTTATAGCTAAAACAAGTGTTCTATTACTTTTGAGACCGGGAGGAGATAGGGTGTTGGTTTGTCTAGTTCTTCAGTATACGGGTTTTGGTGATACCGGGAGGAGATCGATCCTAGTAGCTTTAGATCGATGGCATTCCACGTTATACCGTGATAGATTTATTACCTTTTTACATCTTCGGGTGTATTATGATTAGTGAGACTAGAAGGAGATATAATCTTGGATACCTTAACATATTAGTAGGTGAGACCGGGGGGTGAACTGAAACTATAAAAACCGTGACCTTATAACGCCTAGTTTGGGATTGTCGGGTAGCATTAGCGAGATCTGGGGGAGATCTAGTGTGTCTTAGAAAACCATTATTTCTCTTATCCTTAGAAATACTGTTAAAACTGAATATCAAATTCTGAGAGTGTGTGAGTTTACGAGTATGATCATACGCCTATGTAGTTTCTTTTCCATGATTTGATTTCGATCCAGTTATTCGTTCTTGGCTTTGTTCAGTTTTCTTAGTTTAATTAGTAGTTAATAATTAGTTGAACAAAAATCCCCAAAATTATAATTAAATTTGACTTATATTTAGTAAAAGGTTTGTCTTAAAAGTTGCTTAAAAACATAGTCCATATGTTCAATATCCGGTCTTTTTGGTTATACTACACTACGACCGGTACACTTTCCGTGTGTGTGGTTTGGTTGAGAGTTCGACTTTAAAACTTGCTGAAATATTTATTCATACCCTTTTCACACATTAGGTACCAAGTCGATATCGGTCCGATTTGTCACGTTACTATTTTGAATAAAACTCTGCTTTTAACAAAATATATGCCTAAATGTCTAGACATAATTTAAGCACATTCACATACGGCATTTAGAAAAAGATAATGTATGTGAGCTATCAGTAAAAAAAATAGTAAATGAAATTTAGTGAGTTAAAAATTGTATATTATTAAAAGTGCATGAGGTAAAATTAAAGTTACAAAAAATTAATATTATATTTTTATATATTTATTGCGCTATATAGTTTATATATATAGTAACACTAATGGTAATTTTTATTTTACCAAATGATTGTTTTTATTATTTTATTATAAAATTTAAATTAAATATTTGTTCATAAAATAAAGTTAGTATTAGTTGAAAATAGTGGCCAATTGTACTATTCACAAAGTTCAAATTCAAATATATATATATATATATATATATATATGTAAAGTAATAGTAATTATACAAAGTTTTATCATATAAGTAATCTTGTAATGATAGATGGTGTGTATGTTAGGTGGAGTTTTTATCTGTACTTCACGAATCTACCATGCCATATGTGACGGAAAAGGAGTTGTAGTTAGTTTTATACTAGAGATTCATGTGTCGCATTTCCTCATCTTGAGTATGATGCCGTAGTTGACTTCAAAATCAACCACATAATCGCAACAATTGAAATGGCCGACACAACATATTTTCGAGGTTACTAAGAGTCAGCCCTTCATAGGTTTGTTCCGGAAAAGGTGCACCACCTTTGAGGAGTTACCATCTTGTCTTTGGCTTTGCCGTACTATGGCACACAACTTGATCTAGAACAGGATGCGCACCTAATGTTCTTTTTCAACACGCATGACAAGTTCAATCCTCTTATCCATGTTGGTCATTATGGAAACTTTATTGTCTTATCATATGTTATTTCAAGAGATTGGAAATGTGTGCAATAAACCATTAGGTTATGCATAAGAGCTTGTAGGGGTGTCTGCAGTCTGGGAAAAAACCTCACACTTATTTTGCGACTCAATGTTAACTTACTCAATTTTCGAGAAGAAAATTTTTTCAACTTAGGAATACTGTGACATCCCGGAAAATTAGGTATCTTTCCTGATTTAGTTCTCGTTGCGTGTTTACATTATGTGTTTATAACTTAGGTTATTTGTGAACCGACCCGAACATTTGAATCATGGAACAACTCACGTAACCCGATACTTATGAGGCCTGAACCGTAGCTTGATGAATATGTATTATATTGCATGTTAACTATATTCTTATTATTAGTTATTGTTGTTATTAGTAAAAAAAAGATAATAACATATACCAATACATTACCATCACAAGCATGTCTCCTCTCTTTCTCTCGTTGAAATGGCAGCCCACCATTCCCCTCTTCTTTGATTTCAGCCCAGCCCAACACCTCCATTATTTGGCCCACCTCCAAACCGCCTCACCTTATCTATATAACTATTTGTACGTAACAAGATGTTAGTTCATAATCTTCAACCTCATCGCAAAACCCTAACATCCCCACTTAAACTTTCTAACTTACGGCAGCCACCACCACGCTCCTTTCAACCAAAACGCATCCTCCGAATCGCCGGTAAGACCTTCTCCCTTGTTCGTAACTCTTTAAACGACACTTTCATTGCGGTTTCTTCGTCGCGGTTTCGGTTCAAATTTGAGGGTCCGTACACGGATCTTTCTGGCACTAATCTGACAAACCTAAGGTAAACGTGCGGAATCCGTTTGCATAGGCAACATTGTAGACAAGTTATTCACTGATTAATCACTGTTTCATTAATGTGTAGACGTTACAGATCCTGGAAACACTTTGACAGGGATTCGCCTCTGTCGTGACAAAATCTCTGAATGTTACAAATGAAATGTCAAAGCTCCTATTTATACTAATCACAAGTTCGCTGGTGGGAGTGCAAGTTCGGGCGAACTTGCCTAGTCAAGTTCGGCCGAACTTGATTTCAACCTTACAATTTCAAGCGAACTTGATCTTTAACATACATAAACTTCATCATTTCGCTCCTAAATACAGACTCGATATTATACGATGACGTAGGCAACAGACATATGCATAAACAGACTCCCCCTTGGATGTTGTCGTAGTCATCATTCTTCAAATAAGTTCCTGAGTCTTTAATTATTCTTGATCTTTATTTTTGAATAACTTTTAAATTCCTTGATCTTCA
Organism: Scalesia atractyloides; assembly: GCA_947069175.1. Lineage (NCBI taxonomy): Eukaryota > Viridiplantae > Streptophyta > Magnoliopsida > Asterales > Asteraceae > Scalesia > Scalesia atractyloides. The sequence continues at coordinate 46,209,823 of CAMTDV010000016.1, forward strand.
TAGCATCTAAATCCTTTCCTCTTATCTTGAGCTTGTCTTGATAAAACTTTAATCACCATGCTCCCCCTCGCTTTGAGCTTTCTGTTATCTTCAATCAACATGTTTATCTAGCTCCCCCTCAAATGATGCTCCAAATCTCTAAGATTTGATGATTAAGAACAATCACATGTATCCAACACAAACAGTTTCTTAACAGTCTTGTTGGTCCGGCTCACATTCAACATTATTAGGTTTCCATAGAAGATATGAGAAAAAAAATCTTTTTGGATTTTTAAAATTGAATGCAGAAATGTAAACATAATAAAATGTAATATTTACAGTTTGTATTTTTGTGAAAAACGTGCTAGAGGATCATATCCGTTTTTGAGACATTCACTAGTACCGTTGACCTTTTAATGACTTTAAGTTTTAAACTTGTTTACCTAGATTGTCGATATGCTTTTCCACCTAAACTTTAACACGTTTCTAACTGTTCCAACATATGTTAAGGTATGTTTTATGAAACTTGACTTATCTGCGGTTCCCACTTCTTGAATATACTCCCGTATCAAGATTACCTAGATTTCATCTTACGGTGAATATAGCGTAATTTATATCTGTAACTGGGTTAGTGCGAGGCCTTGAGAGCTCAGGTTAGTACCACCATACAGACAAAGAGATGAAAGCTCGACTTTAAGGTGTGTTCCACTTAAGGAATCTTTTTAGCACTGCAAATGATTAGATCTTTCGATACTTTTCAAGATTGCATGCAGTTTAGGGGTTTATTGCAAAATATTATAGAAGTTCTAGGCTATTGCTTCTGCAAAATCAGAAGAACTTGTATAATACCCCAGATATCAATTATCTATAAAGACCTCGTATCTCAGAATCAGCAATCTCTCAAACGAAATTTCGGAGTACTAAGTCCATATATCCAAGATATGTTAATCCACAAGATTAAGCAGTTGTAAAATTTAGTTTATATCCCAGAAACAATTTACTAACGTGTAAAGTCTATCGACACATCCACAGTAAGACTTGTTTATCACTTTTAAACTTTACAAATCCTTAGCGTACTGTGATAATCAACTGATTACTATCATTTCCTTTTTTCGCACAAGTAATCTCATTATTTTTATTTTTAATGTTTTTGATTATTTTCTATTGTTTTAGGCTTTTTTTAAATTTTTTTATCTATTTAAAATGATTTTGAAATATGTTTTCCAATTTTACAAGAATTTTTTACAATTTTTAAAATTATTTCTCCCCTAAAATTGAAAACTTCTTATTAAAATCGAAAATAAGAATTTCCATTTTAACCATTTAACGACTTTTTACGAATGTGAACGCGAGACTACCATTTTGTTTGTGTGGAATATCACTCCTGTCTCTTGTCTCCCTGTATGAACAACCACTACTTCTGAAATGACCTTTGGCTTAAGCTTGGTTGTCCTGCACATTCAAACAAACTTTAATTAGTTTTGAATTGGAACCCAATCCATTCTGGATTTAGGTTTACCAAAATCATTAACATCTGAAGTAAACAAACATTCACACTCTTTTTGATATTCAAACAGTTTGATAGAAACTTTATTTGAAAATTTTACTTTCTTTGATTTTTTAACTGTTTGAATTATCAAAATTTTCTCCACTGCTCTCTCTTTTGTCCTCAGATTTGTATCTGATGAATTCGTTTTACTTGACTATGAGTAAAATGATTCATTAGAACTTTTATCTGATTTTTTAGACATATCCGAGGACAAAATCTTTTTCAAATACTCTCTAACTTTTTTCCTCTTATTTCTCAATCTGTCTTTTTGCCCTTGTGATAACTTGACTTTTTGTTCTTTGGGCTTCTCTACAGTTTTTCATTTTTCTTCTCTGTTTTCTTCTCCTCTGGTCTTTTCTCCCCCTGAGATTTAACCGATCTTCTTTTCAGATTAGTCGGACAATCCCTGAAATATGACCTTTGATTTGACATTTATAGCATCTTTCGTATCAAATCTCTTTTTCAGGCAGTTAACAGCAATGTGTCCACCAAATCCATAGTTGTAACACACTCTGTTGTCGTACCAATCTCTCCATTCAGACCAAACACCCAAATCAGCACATTGATTTGACGTGTAGTAGTCATCTTTCCTGCTTCTTCTGTAAAATTGATTTGACTTTGAAGCACTGTGGTCCGACCTGCACCACTTATTCTCAAATTTTTGTGAGTTTTTATAATGATTGGATGACGTACCGATGAGCTTTTATTTTTGTTTTGAAAATTTTTAGAATTTTGTTTTTCATGTTGTTTTTGTTCTCCATTCTACTTAGAAGGTTTTTGTGTTGAGCATTCACCTTTTTCAGTAGATTGTAGAACCGTTTCTTGAAATTTTCCTTTTATTTTTAAAAATATTTCATGTTTATATTTTTAGCTCTTTCATCATCGATAGTATCATCACAATCTTCAATTATGACATCGTCATAATTTATAACAATGTTACTTATTGGAATTTCCTTTCTATTCACATTGATCGGTTTTGGACATATATAATCTAACTTAATGAGGAGGTCACAAAACCTTTCAATAACTTTTCTGAATTAACAGTTTTATTTTTAACAGTCTCAACTTCTTTTTCAAGTTGAGCAATTTTCTCAATATAAGAATTTATTGCTTTTTGATTTTCTATATTTAATTTTTGAAAAACAATTTTTTCATTTTTAAACCTCTTTATTTCATTTTGAAAATCTATTAACATTTGTAATTTTTCATTTTCTAAAATTTTTATTTTGTTCTCAAAATTCTATATATTTTCTTTTAACGTTTATTTCTAATGTAAACTCTTCAAATCATTCAAGAGTTTGGCATTATCTGCCAGATAATCATCTACATTATAGACCGGGCAGACTGGTTTAGAACTTGAAGATCCATTTGTAAATGTACTTGAAAGTTGATCTTCACAGTTCTTAACCACTACATTCTCTTCTCTCTTCACCTGATATTTATTTTTCAGATATATCCAAAGTTCTTTTGCAGTCTTGTACTCAGGTAATAGTATCAAGATATGTTCGTTAACAGATTGTTGAATCATATTAATCATTTTCTTATCAGCAAAATACACCTCTTTCTGTTGCGTAGAATACTTTCACTTCTCTAGAATATTCTGATTCTCATCTCTTGGAACTACATATCCTGTTTCGATCGCCACCCAACTGCTAAAGTGCGTAGCTTCAACCCAACTCTTAAATTTTCCTTTCCAAACTTCAACTCTTCTAATCTCATCAACATTGGCGGCTTCACGGACTCCATTTCATTTTTCAAATTTATCTGTCTACCAAAACACTTGACAAATGATTAGCAAACATACAATTTTAGCAAAAACTGACGTTTTAATCGACAATCGGTACATTAAAAAACGTTTAAAATTTTTCGGAAAACATTGTTACCAGATTATATCTTTAAAATCGTCTCGTCGATACGATTCTAACGATATATAATGTTCGTGACTTTTTTCGGGATTTTTTTTGAAACCTTAGACAAGTTCGGTCGAACTTGTCACAGTGTGTGAAACTCAGCTGTTTAACAAGTTCGGGCGAACTTGTATCACTCAGAATACAAGTTCGAGCGAACTTGTGAGAAAATCCAAAGGAATCAGCAAGTTCGGGCGAACTTGGAGGGAATTTCAATCAACTTTTGATCAAGTTCGGGCGAACTTGATTAAATTTGATAAAAATCAGGCAAATTCGAGCGAACTTGGGTAAATTCCTTGAAAAATCAATCAAGGCAACTGGTAATTCCTTGAAAATCAATCAGGCGAACTTGATGAAAAATGTGAATTTTTCAGTCAAGTTCGAGCGAACTTGATATTAAGTTCGAGCGAACTTGAGTTATTCGACATGGTTTTTTGCAATTTTTGACATGAATTCTTTTGTTTTAAGCTCTGATCTTTTCAAGGGTTTATCTATTATGGATTTTATGTATTATACTTGAAAATCAGTCCATTTTGTCCGTGAATTGTCCAAGAAAAGATAAAAATAGAAGAAATGAGTAGAAGATGAGATGTTCTATGTCCAATGTCTTCAAATTAGGCCAATCCTGCTCTGATACCAATTGAGGGTCCGTTGTACGGATCTTTCTAGCACTAATCTGACAAACCTAAGGTAAACGTGCGGAATCCGTTTGCATAGGCGACATTGTAGACAAGTTATTCACTGATTAATCACTGTTTCATTAATGTGTAGACGTTACAGATCCTGGAAACACTTTGACAGGACTTCGCCTCTGTCGTGACAAAATCTCTGAATGTTACAAATGAAATGTCAAAGCTCCTATTTATACTAATCACAAGTTCGCTGGTGGGAGTGCAAGTTCGGCAAACTTGCTTAGTCAAATTCGGCCGAACTTGACTTCAACCTTACAATTTCAAGCGAACTTGATCTTTAACATACATAAACTTCGTCATTTCGCTCCTAAATACAGACTCGATATTATACGATGACTTAGACAACAGACATATGCATCAACAAAATTGTGAATCCATGTTTACGTGATACCATACTTAACTTTTTATGTGTTTGCAAGTTTGAATTAGTGTGTGTAAATTGTATGCATGTATATATAATTATCGTAATCATGAGGAGTATGGAAGTATGTATGTGTTGTAATGAATGCACGTGATCAGTTGAAAATATATTGTTACAACTAACTGGGACTTACTAAACTGATTATATGTGTGTAAACATAGTTGTAGATTACGTGTAGGTGTACGAACACAAACCGGGATGTAGATGTCGAGCATATAGAAGTGAATTGTGACCGGTTACGTGCCCATGACTGAGTGACTTGATGCAACTGATAATGACCATGCTTGTATAGTAATATATGAGTAAACTGTGTATGTATATGTATCCTAGACTACATGAGGTTTTGTAGACACGAACCGAGATGTCGATGTCAAGTATATACGGGTGATATGTGAAAGTATAATGCGAACTGTATGTGTGAAATACTACATGAACACTAGGTGCGGATTGTGTGTGTGAAAACTGTTATATATCGCATAGATAAACCGTAGGTGCGGATTGTGTGTGAAAACTGTTATATGCGGACCAAGTATAATATTATACGCAAGTCGAGTACAAACGATTTCATTGAGACTGGGAGTATGTGTGCATGTTTGGTGAACCGTATGTACTCGTTAATAAGTATGTCAATATGTAGCACCATAGTCGTAAGTGCAGCTGTAAGTATATGTGAAAAGGATTTATGTCCAGAGGTGTGAATGGATAAACTAGATATGTTGAGGCTGCATGTATGTGAAGAAAAGTAGATGCAAATATGGGTGTTCGATGCATGTGTGTACTATTGTGGATATATATAGAGTATGGTATGTAGATGTTTTCATGCATTAGTATTGCCATATGTGGGTTTAAAGCATTATATTATGACTAAAATGATTATTAAATAAAAGTAGTTGATGTTTTATGTGGTAGGTCCATACGTTTTTTTTTTTGTATTTATTTAACGTATAGGAACATGAATTATTAAGGAAGGTTAAAAAAATGAAGGAGTTGGTGCTGCAATAATTAATCTGCTATGAAGGTTCGACTAATTGGAAGTAATGGGTCTGATACTATTTTGAGTATTCGTGCTTACATGGTAATTGTATCAATATCATATATCTTATCGTAAGATAGGTTGTGAACACGTGTATAAAATCATATGATAAAATGTGCTACGTGCTAGATACGTGTAGGATTCGTGTTTCCATGTGAGCACACACTGACTCTTAAATGGTAATCATGTTAGGACGTGATTAACCGGTTCCACCTAGCGTCTTTCTTCTCACTCTTTACTTCGAGCAATCAAAGGTGAGTTCACGGCCCCTATATTTTAAGGTTTTTAGATACATATGGGGAGATAAACATGTACGCTTTACGTTAAACTTATTCTTTAACGTTATTGTGAAATAACGTCGCATAATTTGATAAAGTAGTTTATGCTATACGGTTATGGTCACTAAGTAGCATCTTATCACAGGAAGTCCTCACAAACTCTCGAACCGTTAGTATTGGTATAATAGTAGGGGAACTTAGAGTAGTACTACTGGGCCCGACAAGCCCCACCCGAGCTAGTCGCGCTAGCTTACTGGTAATGGTCAACAGGTGTAGAATTGGCCTAACACATGCCATGGTCAGTGATAGACCTGGCACACAGAGGCGACAACAGTCAGCTTCGGTTTCGAACTCTTATGTGACATAGCTTAGGTTAGCTACCTACATTATAACATGAAACTATTTATCAACTGAATAACTTATTATTCCGGGTTAAGAATAATGAAAACTTTGTAATCGGATAAATTATTAAACATCAATCAAACATGTGAACTCACTCTTCTTTATGTTACACTTGTTTCTTACATGTTTTCTCAGGACGCTAGGTTCAGGAAATAGGTGCATGCCATGGAAAACTATTTTATCGAGTCTTGCATTTTAAACATTCTTATGGTTATGAGTGTTTGTTTTGGCGCTCTTTTACATTCACTATCTTTACGCTTCCGCATTTATTTTTCTGCACTCTGATTTGTTTGGTTGGTATTATTTTTAAAACGTATTCTTTACCATATAGAGGTCATTCTATCTGACTAGTGTCTATGATCCTGGTTTGTCACCCGCCTCGCGGTAAAACCGCACAAGTTGAAATTGAGGGTGTGACAATGTCATTCCAAACATGACTCAAAACATGACATGTACATAATCAGTTCTTGGGTTGTAATACCTAACCTGTTTATGCCATTTTTAACCCATCTATTACAACCCTTCAAATTGTTTAGCTCTATAAATGGACTAAACATGGCGTATTTAGGTTACATAGTTGTAAGTGTGTTCGTGTTAGGGTTGGTGTCTTTGACACATATAAATATATATGGACCATGTTCAGCTACGCAGGTTGCATCGCCAACCCCATGGTATTGACACCTTTACTTCAAAGTACTTTACAAATAACTTAAGATCATGTATAACTTCCACACATGAGATAGAAGGGGTAATACCAACATGACCACCTACTAACGAAACCTTAACTTCTCTTCGATCAATTTCCACAACATTAGCCTTTTAAGTTAATGACATATTATATTAATGCAAATGATACATTAGATACACGTGCTAGGAATGAACATAAAAAGTTGTAATGTAGATAAGCAAAGTCCAATTGCCAACAATGGTAAGTGGGACCGATCAAGAAAGCTTGTATCAGATGCCAGGAAATGACTAGCTCCCTGGAATCTACCACCAAATACCAATGTTTTTAGCAAGGAATAAAGTCCTTGCTTTATTATCTACAGGATTCTATATACACAAAAATGTTTTGATAAAAAGTGTCCAAATTTTTAGATTCATTTACCGTCTAACTCGTACACTTCTAATTCTATTCCTAGATCTAGATTTTTGTTTATTATGTGACTTGAACCTCAATCTACTATGGAGAGACGCATTTCTATCACAACTTGATGCCGCTAGACCACAAACACTTTGGTAAATTTTTTTCTCCTATGATCACTAAAATTTCGATCTTGACAACAATGTCACTACAAGAAACTGAAGCAATAGGGGCGACGAATGTCGTCGCTATTGATGGTAAAAGTCGTCGCTAAAAGCAATGGCGGCGACATGTTGTCTCTAAAGGGTTGCCGCTATTGCTTGGTCGCTAATAATCCAAAATCCTCGCTATTGCCTCGTCGCCGCTATTACTATTTTTGTCGCTAAAGGCCCTTTTTCAATAGTGACGACTTATGTTGCCACTGAAAGTTTTCTTTCCAGTTTTTTATATCAAAACTTGACAATTTCCGGTTCACGACACACAAAAACTAAATAAACGTAAACAACATAAATGTCACAAATTTCACAATCCGGGTTCGTTTTAAGTCGCAAACACGTTCTAAAACTACCTAAAATATCCAATGTCATAATTCAACATCATATCCGTTTCTCCCTACCATCATCCGCTTCTTCATCAAGGCCTTTCCATGCCTTTTTGCATAAAAACCGTTCGTTCAGGGATCTCTAAGAAGTAAGCGTACAAGAGCGGCTACAGGAGCTTTACGAGCAACTTGAAGAAGGTGTTCCTTAATATTAGGGTATTCCAGCTGAACCGTCCTAATCTTCCCAAGGTAAAACAATTACTAGCAAATCTGAAACAAACAATAAAGAGAACACAAAACTGAAACAAATAATAAAGAACAAAATTTTAGTTGCTGGCGAGTGAAGATTATATTAGTAAGTATGGACCAATTGTGTTAACTCATTACTGTTTAGCATTTTCCCCCTCACATGTGGAATCTGCAACCACTTAATTAAGTGAAGATTAGATATATGATGGTTAACCTTGTAAGTTCATTGATAGCATTTAGACGAAAACATAAATTCACATTTGGTATTGTTAGGTCCATATTCATACCATTTTAACATGGTATCAGAGCCCATGGGTGGCTCTTGTTACTGATCTTGGTTGTTCCGCTGTGAGTATTAGGTTTATTGTTGGCTGTGTTCTTCATTTAGTGAAGAACAACTTGAATCGGAGTCTTGGGAAGCGTGCTGTTGTAGATCTGGTGAAGTTGAAACCCTAGTTAAGGTTTAGAGTATTTCCAGAAGATTTCTCATCTTCCGGTGGTCACTACAATCCTGTGTTGGTCTCTGAAACTAATAAGAGGTTTTAGGGCAAACTGACCAGGTTGTATCTAGTTTTCTGATCTCTGTTTGTAACCCTAGAAGGTTACAAACTCAGATCTGCTTGGAGGGAGTTAAACGCTGTTGTAAGGCTTGTTTCTTCTTGTCTCTTGTTATTTCCTATTGTTGATTTAGTTGATGTCGGGGTAGTGAGGACCAGTTTGTTTCTTTTTGTCTCGTGTCTTGGTCTAATATTGGTAGTGTGCACCTGTGTTATGCTTGTCCTGGCACCTATAGAGTGATGAACCAGGAATCTAGCCTCTGACACAGTTTGCGGTTGATTGATCATGTTGGCTCTTTCTGGTTGGTTCATTACTGCTGTTATCACTTGATTGATTAGTCTAATTCTTGTCTGTGTTTGTTAAAATGGGAGATGATCATGCTAGTTCCTCTCAGACTAAGATTAGTAGGTTAGATTTAGGAGATCCCTTATTTCTTCATCCAAGTGATTCTTCTGCTTTAACGATTGTTAGTGTTAAACTTAAGGGCACTGAAAACTATGTTGTATGGTCTAGTGCTATGAAACTTGCATTAGAGGCTAAAAACAAGTATGGTTTTATTGATGGTAAATGTGTAGAATCTGAAGATGATGAAGTACTTGCTAATCAATGGGATAGGTGTAATTCTGTAGTCCTAACCTGGCTGTTGAATACTATATCTGAGGAATTGTTTCTTGGTCAAGTGTTTTCTAAGTTGGCATCTGAGGTTTGGGATGATTTTAAAGAACCTTTTCATAAAGTTGATGAGTTTGTTGTATATGATTTATATAAAAAAATAAATAGTATCTCTCAAAATGGGAGTATTGTGTCTGAATATTACAACAGGCTGACAATAATGTGGAAGCAATTAGATGCCATGTTTCATCTTCCTTCCTGTTCTTGTCAGGCTGCTAAAGATTACACTAATTTTTCAATGCTTACAAAGTTAGTGCAATTTCTCATGGGGTTGGATGATATCTATCAACCTGTGCGAACTAATCTCTTGACCAGAGAACCAATTCCTTGCTTTTTCCATTATTTCTAGGGAAGAATCACATAGGCTATCTATTGGGGGATCCAAAACACAGAGTGTGTCCTTTGTGTCTAAAACAAATCAGAGTTTTGATTCTAGAAGAAGGTTAAGTAGAGGTCCTAATCCAAATTTGAAATATACTCATTGTGGTATGATAGGACATACTGTTGATAGGTGTTTTGAGCTTGTAGGGTATCCACCTAGGTTTAAAAGAGAACCAATAATGGTCAAACAACTAAAAGTAATTTATCTAGTGTTAATAACAAGTCTAATGCTGTGTCTGGGTCATTTGCATCTACTAGTCACTCTGTTCTACCTTTTACTTCTGAGCAGATCACCAAGTTGTTGAGTTTAGGTGGGGAAAGAAGTGGGTCTGATTCTCAGAGTTCTAATGTAGGATGTGAGTGTTTGAATGTGTTTAACTCTGTTAGTTGTCTAGTTTTGTTAACTTTGTTAGCTGTTCTAAGTCTGTCAGTTTTGGTAATAATATTGGGTGGATAGTTGACTTAGGGGCAAGTCAACACATGTTAATACAGATAAAAACATGATTAATATTGTTGATGTTTCTGAATTTAATATCACTGTTGGTCATCCAAATGGAACAAGTGTTAAGGTTTTTAAAATTGGTGCTCTAAAGCTAACAGAGGGCATTCTTTTAAAAGATGTATTTGATGTTCCTAATTACTGTGTTAATCTGCTGTCTGTTTACAAAATGGCTAAAGATAATCATGTGTATGTGTTGTTTAATGAGTATAATTGTGTGTTACAGGATTCCAGTTCAAAGAGAATCCTGGTGAATGGTTGTCATGATAGTGGTTTTATTTTGTAGGAAATAATAGTAATTTTGTCAATGCTTGTTTTAATAGTTTTGAGAAGTCTTGTACATGGCATAGTAGGTTAGGGAATCCTTCAGATCAAGTCTTAGATGTGTTGAAACAAAGACCTAAAATTAATTCAAGTGAACATGGGCCTTGTGAAGTTTGTCATAGGGCTACACAGGTTAGAGTTTCATTTCCTTTGAGTGAACAAAAGTCCAAAGAAGTAGGTGGTTAATGCATTTGGACTTATGGGGTCCTTATAAGGTTACAAGTTATGATGGGTTTAAATACTTTCTAACAATAGTTGATGATTATTCAAGAACTGTTTGGTGTTATTTACTAGCAAACAAAGCTGAAGTTTTTGAAAATTTGAAAGTATTCTATGAACTTGTGCTCACTCAATTTAAAAAGAAAAGTAAGAGTTTTAGAAGTGATAATAGAACTGAGTTTGTTAACAACCAAATGAGTGTTTTTTGTAGGCCTAAAGGTATATTACATCAAACCTCTTGTTCCCATACACCACAGCAGAATGGTGTGGTGGAAAGGAAACATAGACATTTGTTAAACACAGCTAGGGCCTTGATGTTTCAGAGTAGTTTGTCTTTATGATTTTGGTCTGATTGTATTCTAACTGCTATGTATCTAATTAACAGGTTACCCTCTTATGTGTTGAATGGTAGGAGTCCTTTTGAGATTATGTTTGGATTTATGCCCTCCTTGTCCCATTTAAGGAACTTTGGATGTTTGTGCTTTAGTACTTTTTTAAATGAGTCTGATAATTGCCTATACTGCAAACAAGTGTGTGTTTCTTGGCTATTCCAATGTAAAGAAGGGTTATAAACTGTGAGTTTAGATAGTAAAAAATATATTTTTCTAGAGATGTAAAATTTTATGAAAGTGTATACCCTTTTAAAATTAAAACTTTTAGTAGCCAAGAAACTGAGTGTTATTCAGACTTAAATAATAATAAAAAATTTTGATCACATTTCATCTGAAGTTCCTAGCATGCCCAATGATGAAGAGGGTACAAGTGGTTCACAAGATCCTATTAGTGATGATCAGCAACCACCAACACCCTCTACATCAACCCCTGATTCTAGAGTCCATAGTACTCAACAAACTGAACAGGGAGCAGTAGTAGTCAGGGTGGTAGTGGTAGGGTAGATGACACTTCAGGATCATATGTTGACACAAACCTGTCTGAGGGTACCCAACATGTTAGGAAGTCTTCTAGAAATGTATCTATGCCTAGGAGGTTTGATGAGTTTGTGGTTGAGGGTAAAGTTAAATATAGGATAGAGAAATCTGTTAATTACTCTCATTTATGTGTTGATAATATGTGTTTTGTATCTAATCTGAATAAAACTGTTGAACCAAGTACTTTTAATGAAGCTATAAAAGATCCTAGGTGGGTAGAAGCTATGAATAAAGAAATGGAGGCTTTGTATAAAAATGGCACTTGGAATTAGTAGGATTACCTAAAGATAGGAAAGCTATAGGCTGTTAGTGGATATTTAAGGTTAAATACAAAGCTAATGGAACTGGTTAAAGATGTTACATTATTTCAAAAACTGATTGGCAAACTGATATATCTGTCCATTACTAGACGAATATAAGTTATGCAGTTTAGTTTTTGAGCCACTTTATGCATGCTCCTCAGGATTGTCATCTGCAGATTGCTTTAAGGTTACTTAGGTACCTAAAGCAATCTCCAGGAAAAGGAATTTCATTTGAAAAAAACAATGATTTTGAATTAAAGGGTTTTGTAGATTCTGACTAGGCCAAGTGTTTGGCTACCAGGAAATCAGGAACTGGGTTTGGAATATTTTTGGGAAGTTCCCTTGTTTCTTGGAAGTCTAAGAAACAAAGTGTTGTGTCTAGGTCCACAGCAGAAGCAGAGTATAGGAAAATGTTCTCTGCTTCATGTGAAGTTATGTGGATCTTGAATATTTTGAAGGAGTTAAAAATAGAGTATAACTTCCTATTAAGTTATATTGTGATAGTCAATCAGCCATTTCTATTGCATATAATCAAGTTTTTCATGAAAGAACCAAGCACTTTGAAATTGATCTTCATTTTCTAAGGGAAAAAATTGCAAGTGATATCATTTGTCCTGAGAAAGTTAGGACTGAAGATCAGTTAGCTCATCTATTTACCAAAGGGTTGAATAGTGCACAACATGATATGTTGTGTGAGAAACTGGGAATGCAGAACATGTTTGCTGTATGAATTATGGGGGATGTTGAAATATGTATAATGACTTGTAATTCATACATCTAAATATATTAGGCTTGTGACACTGTTGGTTATGTTACTGGACTTATCATACGGTTGTTTAACTTGTTATAACTAATTGGGCCTTTGAGGGGTTGTTCATATGCAGGTTGAAACTTCAAGGGCTTATGAGAAAAGGAAGAGAGAGAGTGGAGCTATTCATTGTTGCAGATATTTTTCTAGGGTTTCTCTGTGTGTTCTCTCTGTATTTTGTAATCGCATTCGTCTTGTTCATGATCTCTGTGTAGAGATCAGGGTTGTAACTGAGATCTTGTGATCTTTGGGTCGTATTTCTGTATCCTTTGTTCTTTCATTCAACAAGTTGTCTTAATCTGTTGAATTTGTACTTTGTATCATTTAGATTTCAAAATCTTGAGATCTAGGGTTTGGTGGGTATTTTTGGATTGGTTAAATAATAAAGTTTTGTCACCTGTTTTGTCGCTATATTTGTTGTTTGTGTTGATTATATCCATATTCATACCATTTTAACAGTAACATAGAAAAATGTATGTGCCCCATAAATTTTTATAAGTAACATAAGCAAAAGAAGAAACAAGTGACTTATGAAATGATACTTGCCATTCGAGCGTGTAGAGTTCGAATTTTAGTGACCGACTCTAGCAGTTCCGAGTAAACATTACTCCGACAAGATTCTCTTAGCTTGATTACACTCTTGAGTGCCTTGTTGTAGAAAAGCATGAAAAACATAACATATATTCCACCATGGTTTCAATGATGAATGAAAATTAACGAATATAACGACATATAGGGTACATTTGCTCGGTAACCATAAAATCCCAAATAATAATAACCAACAGACTATGCTAATCATCAATAATAAGTTATCTTTCGACAAAATAACAGACGCCTCTATTTGCATAGTCAATAAAAAAACCATGCAAGGAGCTTTAGTTGTGAAAATCTTTTGTTGTTTTAAGATTTTGTTTAATCAAAATATACCTAAGTTATCTGCTATAAAAGTCCCTATTCATTGACGAAATATTTTATTTAGTTAACTGTTTGAACTTTTTTATTCTTAATTTCTTATAATCATTTGGAAATCCAATCCTATGTTTAGCTGACTAATCTTCATGATCTTTCTCTCTCTCTCTCTATATATATATATTATATATATATATAGTTGATTTATGAAAATCTACACATTCATGAGTGACACATGAATGTTTTTCAAACTCAGTGTTGGAGAATGGATGGACGACCACACATGGTCAAACTCTGGTGTGACATTGCTCTTTTTGTTAAGCAATAAATATTGTGCTTTTATTGCTTTTATACGTTTTCATAAAAGTATTGGGTAACTAGTATTAATCGATGGCATATCCAAACCATTTGAAAAATCCAAATCAATGTTATCATTAGGTGTTACTAGTGCACTAAGCATATCACTAAGTACATCATTACTTTTTTTTTTGAAAAAGTTAGTTGTATTTTGAAAGCCTTTTGATTTTCTTATTGAAATTTTTAAGTTTAATAATCTCATCTTCTGTTTTTTTTCTTATCATTTTGAGAATTGTTTTCACCATTCACCATAGTGTTTAGTTGCGAGGTAGTGGTGGACATGGCGCTACGGTGGTAGCGTACGCGTAAATATGGTGCGATATGGTGGCGTTCTCGAAGTAATGCGATAGATCATGAAAATGAGAGTTATAAAGGAGCGTTTTTGTAGTTATTATCTTAATTTCGTCGAAAAAGGGGCATAAAATTTTTATAAGCATGCAGTCACATGTTATAAGGTTTTGGGTTACCATTTATTAGGCTTAAAATTTTGAGGTATTTTTTATTTGTAGTATTAGAATAATTGAATAAATAAACTCATCATAAAACTTGTCAATTTACATAAAAGAAGAAGATAGACAGGGCAATAAGTTGTGTACCACCCCTTTCTTAATAATTAGAAAAAAGGTAGACGGACAACAAGTTATTCTATCATGTGAGCATTCGTTTTGTCGAAATTATACATCACCTTTTGTATTTGTGTCTAAGTATTATATTAATCAATGTTCATTTATGTGTGTATACATCCCTATATACTTTGTTTATGTGTGTACATTTTCCGATGTGTATCTCTATATGTACATAAGTACGATAAACATTGATATTTCATCATTAATACTTATGATCTAGTGGTTGGAAAGACTTGAATTCTCATGGTTGGAAAGACTTGGGTTCTCCTTGGAGACTCAAGTTCAATCCCCACTAGTACCACATTTGGTGAATAAGGCAATGAAGGCTAGTTCTCACAGACCATAGGTCAAGAGTTCGAGCCTGAGCCACACCGGGTTTTAGTCCACCGTGCGTTATGCCAGAGAGATTCTCTCTTGTGGTGGTGCAAGCCCCTGCCACTGGCATTGGGTGGTATGGTTTCCCGGGGAACGTTGTTTAGCTAAACTCTGACGTCAGTGTGGTCCCGGTTAAGACAACATAGTCCGATTAGAGTGGGATTAGGACTCTCTGTTTGGGAGGGTGTGAGACCTCTCTCACAACAAGTTAAAGATTCTCACCGTTAAAAAAATTATTAAAAATTGTCCTCAAACGTGCGATAAATCTAAAGTTAAGTTAAACATCCACAACTGGACTTCTAGAAAGAAGTAATAAGGACCTTGTGAATGGGTGGGATTTGAGATAATGGGGATTCATGAGTATTTTATAGAATTTTGGCAACCATTTTCGACTTTATTCCACAAACATCATTTTTCCCCATGTCGCTTTCAAATGTCAATTTCTATAACCTAATTATAACATTTTATGTTCCTAATATTATTACCACACGCTATAATGAACTTTATTTATTTCTTAATTAAGTTATTTTTTATTTGATAAAGCAGTCAAAGATGCTTATATGTGTCAAAAACACAAATTATTATTACATGAACTTCTACTATGTTCTTTTGAGGTTCCCAGCTATTGATGCATACATTGAATCTCTTCGTGAAAGTGAGTCTTGTCGGTGATCAACTGGTGATACTTTGTCGAAAAATATGACACGAGTAATAAATTTACTGGCACCTTACCTATGAAATTTAGCAAGGGGTTAGCGACGGATCAAGGATGGATATTACGATAGATGTAATCAACAAATCTTTAGCGGCCGACCAATGATAGATTTCAGACCATATCTAAAACAAGTTCAATACATATTCTGTAACAAATTCATCGCAAAAACTTCCAGGGTTTAAAAAAAATGTTTTTTTTTGTTCAGTTTTATTATATTTATAAACATATTCAAAACCATATAAATGCACACAAAATCACATATATGCACATAAACACATCTTAAAAAAGTTTTATGAAAATAATTTCAATTACACATCTATATATTTACATCCACATTAACATGTTCATTTGTAGCTTATGAATTCTCTAGTTGCTATCTTTGACATGTCTAATTAATTTATATGCTGAACAATCATATAAATGAAAAGTGCCTAACTAGAAAGATACAATATAATAAAATAGATTGATACAAGTTAGTGAATTGAGTGTTTTGAGCTCTTGTTGTTGACATTTAAATAAACACTTGGTGAGAAACAAAACATTAAACAAATATTTGTAGACTTGTGTGTGGAAATGTCATAAAATTATTAGAACCAAAAGAAGGTAAATAATAAATAATATGTGGGTGCTTACTCAAACTTGGTAACAACTGTGGTGGCTTGCGATGTTAGCGGGTCAACATGTGCAAGAAGCGAAGGGAAGCGTCAAATAGTAGGTGTTGGTGTGTCGAACATGGTATATACGAGTAGCATGTTACTGTTGGTGGGCCAAACATGGAAGTGTGAGGTCCAACTTGGTAGTGATTATGCACTTGGTAGTAGAAATGAACCATGCTGCAACGTTGAGGGATGATAAATCCAGGCATTGGACAAGAATCTAATGGAAATTGGAAGGATCCCTATTAAGTTTAGGGGGAGTTTGAGAGACTGACATTAGAAGAGAAGTTCTATATATTTTTGGGGAGGGACACCCATAATTTTAGATGGGAAAGTAATGAAACTATAATTCTAGTTTGATCCAAGATAATCCTATTAAGTTTTCAATGGCTTAGTCATTGTAGTTGGCCTTAAAGGATCGTTTCATGAGTTTGAGAGATGACATTAGAAGAGAAGTTCTATATATTTTTTGGGGAGGGACACCCATAATTTTAGAAGGGAAAGTAATGAAACTATAAATCTAGTTTGATCCAAGATAATCCTATTAAGTTTTCAATGGCTTACTCATTGTAGTTGGGGGGCTTAAAGGATCTTTCATGTGTTACGTTTTTCAATTAAACATGTCATCTTTGATCATAATAGGTTATTTATTTGTTAATAACATATTTTAGTTGATAAATTCATTCTATTGGGTCTAAGAGGTTGTTTCATATGTTAATGTGTTGTTTTACCCTATAGTTATAGTTATACTGACATTAGGTCATAATTGATGTGTTAATGACTCATGGGATTCGATAAATCCCCTAATTGAGCATTTTCATGTTCTACTCTGTTACTTTAACCATGTAATATTTCACATGAGGTACACATAAAAGTCATTGTCTTTTAAGGACACATGTTAGATTATAATTCCACTAAGTGGGCATTAATAGCGTTTAGTGTTGATATCAGTTTAGATCATAATGAGTCATATATTCATGTGTTAATGACAAACATTACAAATAAAATACAAGTATTTGTATACATTACATTTAGATGTTGCATATAAACTACAAATACATTCGTAATGCATTACGTCTAGAAATATTACTAGATAAAAGAAATTATATATCTTGATTTTGAAGAACAAAAAGAATATATGAAATGTGTGCATAGGGGAGAACAATGCACGCATCGGTAACCATTGATTGAAATAATTCTTGCAAACAATCCAATGCTTAAGGAGAACTATTTACTTATCAAGTATTGCTCTAACCATTAAGAGCTTCTCAAAAAAGATGTTGGGGGATTAAACTGTATATATTTAAAGATACTTAGAAATATTAATGTACCTGTGTCTGAAGAACTATGTTTATTGCATAAATGAAATGCAACCTAGTAGAAGAAGACAAAGCTTAAAAGTTTGTTTATACTGAAGAAGCTAATGAAGAACCAAGTTCATATTGTGAACTTAGTTAGTATTGAACTTGATTAGTGTTGAACTAAGTTATGCTAAGAAGATAAGTGCTGCTGAAGTTAACAAGGAAAGATATAGCAAAGTTAAAAGATGAACCAGGGAAGAAAGATAGCAGAAATACATAAGATAAATAATGAGAATAAAGATAACGACCATGTTGAATATTAGAGAAGTTAAATATCATATAGATTTGACTATTCAAACTACAGACAAAGTCTTTGTAATTGATATGAGTAGGGCTAGGAATTGCAAGTCTATAAAATACCACTTTTCACCATAAAGAATTGTGTGTCTTATGAAACCCTAGAAACTACTATGTAAAGAACATACCATTGGATAAATTCTAAGGGGTTGTGGCAATATGTGATGATGAATAATAGTATGGATAACTTAAAAGTGAATTATTATGTTCTTAGGAGATTTTCTATCCTTATTAGTTATATAATCATAAACACCCAACTTTACATACAAAGCGTAGTTACAACGTCCGGTCAACCTCTTATTCCGTTGCATAATCTACTATGACGAAACACCGGTTCTGATCAACAGGGGATAGAACCTTGAGTTGGTATCTCGACCACAGGTGATCTTCTAAATCTCTTATTGTATGGATATAGTTGGGATCTTCGTTGGTTAATCTACAGAACTAAATAGCACTATTAGCTCGTAAAGAAAAGAACGGGTTCATCTTTTAACCAGGCTCCCCATGAGAATAAGTAGTTGTTCTGTCTAGAAAAGGAAATAGAGTGTGTGTGTTTAAAGTGAGAGAGTAGAAATCAGAGTCCTTAAACCTTTGGTGGAGGTTGGTATTTATAGACGAGAAGGGTTGGGGGAGGAAATTGGCTATGGGCTAGGTGTCAATTTTAAGGAATATCCATTTGGCCCCCCATGACACGACATGTAGTGTGAGAAGATGTGGGAGTATGATCACGAGCCGTGATTGGATACCCATCGCTTTCCAAATGTACTTGTTGGCTAGTCTGCTATCAGCCATTAGTGGAGATCATGGAACAGTGAAGTGGCACATGCTGATTGGCCTCAAGTCACTATATTGTTTGTCCTCTGCACGAATGATTATCATGGGGAACGTCTGGAGCAGAGCCTGGCACATGTTGATTAGTTGCAGGCTACTATGACTTGTACTGGTTGTACTACTCTGAGCTGGCATAGTTACGCCCCCATAGGAGTATCCTGCATGGGAATCTTGGAACCAACTAAGTGTTTTGGATTGTAAGTGTTGGTATGGTTGCATGTGCGCAGGGGACTGTCGTGGCATGCACAGTATTTGGGGTCGTACCCCTTCAACTATAACAGTTGTGTTTGATCCAACAAGTAGTGATCGAGTCCTAATAGAAGACTTCATGCATAACTATGCTAATTGATCTAGTCCCAGCATACTATTTAGTATTAAATTAACAAAAATGGTATAACAAATGTGAAAGACATAGTGGTTTTAAGAGATGAACGAAACTTCATTCCCTCACAATGGTCCATTCCATTCCGTCCCTTATTCTTACATACCAAACACTACCTAATAGTAATTATAGGCATGAGACGTAAAAGAAAGACCCGACTATGGTTTTTTTTTCGTTAACTACCAATTACACTGAGTTTTTGTTGCTATATATAAACATTTATATTCAACGTTTACAAATTTAAAAGTTTAAGTGGAATACTATTGTAAGAAAACAATTTAAAATGCTTTGTTTAAATGACTAAGTTCAAATTGCTTAAATATATCCCTAAATCTCTTATTGTATGGATATAGCTGGGATCTTTGTGGTTAATCTACAAAACTAAATAGCAATGTTAGCTCGTAAAGAAGAGAACGGGTTCATCTTTTAACCAGGCTCCCCATGAGAAAAGTAGTTGTTCTGTCTAAAAAGGAAATAGAGTGTGTGTGTTTAAAGTGAGAGAGTAGAATTCAGAGTCCTTAAAACTTTGGTGGAGGTTGGTATTTATAGACGAAGGGTTGGAGTAGGAAATTGGCTATGGGCTAGGTGTCAATTTTAAGGAATATCCATTTGGTCCCCCATGACACGACATGTAGTGTGAGAAGATGTGGGAGTATGATCACGAGCCTTGATTGGATACACATCGCTTTCCAAATCTACTTGTTGGCTAGTCTGCTATCAGCCATTAGTGGAGATCATGGAACAGTGAAGTGGCACATGATGATTGGCCTCAAGTCACTATATTTTTTGTCCTCTACATGAATGATTATCATGGGGAACGTCTGGAGCAGAGCCTGGCACATGTTGATTAGTTGCAGGCTACTATGACTTGTACTGGTTGTACTACTCTGAGCTGGCATAGTTACGCCCCCATAGGAGTATCCTGCATGGGAATCTTGGAACCAACTAAGTGTTTTGGATTGTAAGTGTTGGTATGGTTTCATGTGCGCAGGGGACTGTCGTGGCATGCACAGTATTTGGGGTCGTACCCCTTCAACTATAACAGTTGTGTTTGATCCAACAAGTAGTGATCGAGTCCTAATAGAAGACTTCATGCATAACTATGCTAATTGATCTAGTCCCAGCATACTATTTAGTATTAAATTAACAAAAATGGTATAACAAATGTGAAAGACATAGTGGTTTTAAGAGATGAACGAAACTTCATTCCCTCACAATGGTCCATTCCATTCCGTCCCTTATTCCTACATACCAAACACTACCTAATAGTAATTATAGGCATGAGACGTAAAAGAAAGACCCGACTATGGTTTTTTTTCGTTAACTACCAATTACACTGAGTTTTTGTTGCTATATATAAACATTTATATTCAACGTTTACAAATTTAAAAGTTTAAGTGGAATACTATTGTAAGAAAACAATTTAAAATGCTTTGTTTAAATGACTAAGTTCAAATTGCTTAAATATATCCCTAAATCTCTTATTGTATGGATATAGCTGGGATCTTCGTGGTTAATCTACAAAACTAAATAGCACTATTAGCTCGTTAAGAAGAGAACGGGTTATCTTTTAACCAGGCTCCCCATGAGAATAAGTAGTTGTTCTGTCTAGAAAAGGAAATAGAGTGTGTGTGTTTAAAGTGAGAGAGTAGAATTCAGAGTCCTTAAAACTTTGGTGGAGGTTGGTATTTATAGACGAAGGGTTGGAGTAGGAAATTGGCTATGGGCTAGGTGTCAATTTTAAGGAATATCCATTTGGTCCCCCATGACACGACATGTAGTGTGAGAAGATGTGGGAGTATGATCACGAGCCTTGATTGGATACACATCGCTTTCCAAATCTACTTGTTGGCTAGTCTGCTATCAGCCATTAGTGGAGATCATGGAACAGTGAAGTGGCACATGATGATTGGCCTCAAGTCACTATATTTTTTGTCCTCTACATGAATGATTATCATGGGGAACGTCTGGAGCAGAGCTTGGCAGATGTTGATTTGTTGCAGGCTACTACGACTTGTACTGGTTGTACTACTCTGAGCTGGCATAGTTACGCCCCCACAAGAGTATCCTGCATGGGAATCTTGGAACCAACTAAGTGTTTTGGATTGTAAGTGTTGGTATGGTTGCGTGTGCGCAGGGGACTATCGTGGCATGCACAGTATTTGGGGTCGTACCCCTTCAACTATAACAGTTGTGTTTGATCCAACAAGTAGTGATGGAGTCCTAATAGAAGACTTCATGCATAAGTATGCTAATTGATCTAGTCCTAGCATACTATTTAGTATTAAATTAACAAAAAATGGTATAACAAATGTGAAAGACATAGTGGTTTTAAGAGATGAACGAAACTTCATTCCCTCACAATGGTCCATTCCATTCCGTCCCTTATTCCTACATACCAAACACTATCTAATAGTAATTATAGGCATGAGACGTAAAAGAAAGCCCCGGCTATCGTTTTTTTTTCCGTTAACTACCAATTACACTGAGTTTTTGTTGCTATATATAAACATTTATATTCAACGTTTACAAATTTAAAACTTTAAGTGGAATACTATTATAAGAAAACAATTTAAAATGCTTTGTTTGAATGACTAAGTTCAAATTGCTTAAATATATCCCTAAATCTCTTACTGTATGGATATAGTTGGGATCTTCGTGGTTAATCTACAAAACTAAATAGCACTATTAGCTCGTTAAGAAGAGAACGGGTTATCTTTTAACCAGGCTCCCCATGAGAATAAGTAGTTGTTCTGTCTAGAAAAGGAAATAGAGTGTGTGTGTTTAAAGTGAGAGAGTAGAATTCAGAGTCCTTAAAACTTTGGTGGAGGTTGGTATTTATAGACGAAGGGTTGGAGGAGGAAATTGGCTATGGGCTAGGTGTCAATTTTAAGGAATATCCATTTGGTCCCCCATGACACGACATGTAGTGTGAGAAGATGTGGGAGTATGATCACCAGCTGTGATTGGATACACATCGCTTTCCAAATGTACTTGTTGGCTAGTCTGCTATCAGCCATTAGTGGAGATCATGGAACAGTGAAGTGGCACATGATGATTGGCCTCAAGTCACTATATTGTTTGTCCTCTACATGAATGATTATCATGGGGAACGTCTGGAGCAGAGCCTGGCAGATGTTGATTAGTTGCAGGCTACTACGACTTGTACTGGTTGTACTACTCTGAGCTGGCATAGTTACGCCCCCACAAGAGTATCCTGCATGGGAATCTTGGAACCAACTAAGTGTTTTGGATTGTAAGTGTTGGTATGGTTGCGTGTGCGCAGGGGACTATCGTGGCATGCACAGTATTTGGGGTCGTACCCCTTCAACTATAACAGTTGTGTTTGATCCAACAAGTAGTGATGGAGTCCTAATAGAAGACTTCATGCATAACTATGCTAATTGATCTAGTCCTAGCATACTATTTAGTATTAAATTAACAAAAAATGGTATAACAAATGTGAAAGACATAGTGGTTTTAAGAGATGAACGAAACTTCATTCCCTCACAATGGTCCATTCCATTCCGTCCCTTATTCCTACATACCAAACACTATCTAATAGTAATTATAGGCATGAGACGTAAAAGAAAGGCCCGACTATCGTTTTTTTCCGTTAACTACCAATTACAGTGAGTTTTTGTTGCTATATATAAACATTTATATTCAACGTTTACAAATTTAAAAGTGTAAGTGGATACTATTGTAAGATGTCACACCCCGACCGCGTAAAAGAACAAACCACGGCGGAAACGTCGGGGAGTGTGTCGTAACAGAAGTATTGTTTCAACAACCATGGAAATTTAAAGTTTTGTATTATTGATTCAAATTGTTTACATTGTCTGAAATTTAACAGAAACATAACATAAATTTATTTGTCTTGCTAAATTTTAAGTCACTAAAGCCCAAGTCCATCCTAAGTGTCGCATGAATCATCCTTAAGCATTAGCTCCTGAAACACATATGAAAATAGGTACGTCAGCATAAAAATGCCTGTGAGATACATAGGTTTTGTTGATGAGGATTCATGAGTTGAAGTTAAAATAATAGTTTAACGAAAAGTAGTCATGAACCTTATAAAATGCTTTCTTTTACAAAATCATATGAAAATCAATGTGAAAATCAAATGATATATAGAAGAAGGATGTATGGTTAAATAATTAACCGGAAGATAATGAATTGTATAAAATATGCCATTGTAAAACAATGTCTTGTGAAAAATATATGATATTTGTACCAAATGTGTCATGTCTTTGTCTTTGTCGAAGTGGTTTAAATAACGCTATGATATGTAATATCATGAAAGCACTTATATATAGGAAGTACCAGCGACGTATCCACCATGCTTTTATCATATTACACACTGTATTTAAATCACTTATCAAATAACCACCAAAAATGTATTGTCAAACAAATGTCAAATGTCATGTGTAAACAATGTAATATGTCACAATGTTGGTATAAACCATGTCTTGTATAACAAATGTCTTGTATGGCAAGTAAAATGACTTTACTCAAGCCATATGTATAATGTCGTGTATAACCAATGTCATGTACAAAACAATGTCTTGAATAAACCGAAGTTTTAAATCAAAAGTCATGTTTTGCAAAACCAATGCTTTATTTGATATGAACATTTATGTAGTTATGTTTATCGCATACATTCAAGCCTTGAGACTGTCGGATAAACCCTTATCAAGTCAAAGGTTTATCAAAAATGTATTTGGATTCTGTCATTCCCTACTTCCAAACAAACCTAGGAAGCGGGGAATGGGATTTGTCAAGTCCTATGGTACCATTACATACTACCAGGGTGGCGTGATCAATGTTAATGAATGTATTATACCAGTTTAAACAAACCAAATGTCTTAGTCAATTTAAGCAATGTCATGAAAAATATCTTTAAACCATGTACTAAGTATGCTAAGTCAACATACGAAGTAGAAATGTCCATAAAATCAATGTGCTAGCATGCTCAGTCAACATACATAGCAAAATGTAATGTAAATCATTGTGCTCATATGCTAAGTCAACATATGCCGCAAAAGGTGTCTTTGAAATCAATGTGCTAGCATGCTCAGTCAACATACATAGCAAAACATAATTGAAATCATGTACTATATATTTTACTAGTTGAACATAACAAGTATATGTTATGAAAAACAAGAAAACATGAAAGTAGCAAGTAGGCACATGTGTATCACCCCAAAACTTTTGAAAACGTAAAAGAGGGGTCTATGTACTCACTTGGGGTTGCAAAAGTATCCTTGTTTAAGAAGAATAATAAAGCTCAATAGTCCGGAAAATCAAGCGAGTCCTAATATCGGATAACTACGTAAATATCGGGACCTTAATCGGAAGATTTGGATAGAATGAATCCATATAAACCAAATGAGTGTTGGAACTCATATGAAATGGTTTAATAAAGTTAACATTCTGATTTGGAAAGATTCCTAAGTGCTTTTGACCCGTTATGACTCGTTAAGGTAGTTTACGCTACTTTAACGGATCATTTACGTAAATATGTGTTCGGATGGTCAAACTAGTCTTATGATAAGTCTTATATGCCCAAACATGTTTAATAATGTTGTAATATCAGTTTATATGTCAAACTTTAGCCACATATGCTTAAAATGAATTTAGGTGCAAAAAGGGCATTTTGGTCATTTGTAAAGGGCATAATAACGACATATCATAATACTAGCCAAACGACGTGACCATAAGGTATAAACTCAGAGGGTTATTCCCTATATAACTACGGTCACTACTATGAGTTTAGCCGGATCCTAAGATCGACCAAACGGATCGGATTCGAAAGTAAAAGCGGTGGTCAAGACCGCTCGACTTACGACCCTAAACACGCACTAAACTAAAAGTGACGAGTTAGACATGTTTAACATGTGTAACTAAGTTTATAAAACTGATTTGGTATCAAAACAAAGTGTTTTGACACCCGAAAATAGTTCCCTCGTATAATGCGCACTTTGCGCATT
The DNA here is from genome assembly GCA_947069175.1 of Scalesia atractyloides. Lineage (NCBI taxonomy): Eukaryota > Viridiplantae > Streptophyta > Magnoliopsida > Asterales > Asteraceae > Scalesia > Scalesia atractyloides. Next base: position 46,235,152 of record CAMTDV010000016.1, read on the forward strand.
ATTGACCGAAACCTTGACTCGTCACTTCGACTAGGAAAACGTGGTAATCAGTAGGTATAATCGCAAGGGATTATAACCTTCGTGATTATGATCACGTTGCAAAGTTCAATTGAACTTTGACTTGACCAACTATGGTCAAAACCGAAAGTCAAACTGTTTGACTTTTAGTTCGTAATAAGCTAAAAGAATGAAAAAGGCTTGGTTAGAGCACTTACTTGCACTCAAGGAAGCTAAGATTACTAGAAAAACTCTGATGGGAGGCCTCCTAATAAGGTAGCAACTCCACTTCGAGTTTAGAGAGAAGAAAGATGGAAATGAGCAAGGAATTTGTTTGAAGATCAAGGGTATTTATAGTTTTTGGAGAGCTTTGGGATCATGCCAAGTGTTAGGAGATGTAGGATTATTACAAGTGTTTAGAGAGGTGTCAAGACCAGAGAAAGTGTGGCAAAAACGAGTTATAGGTGTAAAGTCAAATGAACAAGAAGCTGCCAGGTAGCTGCTGCCACTGGGCATCCCCCGCGGGTCGTGGGAGATCTTGGGGAGTCTCTCGCGTGGCGCCTGGGATTCCTAAGTTTCAGAATTGGCAGAACAGGTCCCTGCAGCCTAAAACTTGTTTTTTCGATGCGTTTTGGCACTTTTAACACTCGTTAACCCCATTTTTAAGCTTTATAAGGAAGATAAAGCATAAAATGCTCGGAAACTTTTCGGATGACGGTTCGTTTGGCCGTACGGTTGCGGTTTTCGGTTAATTACGTCGAAAATCGTAACGAACGCGCAAATGACCGTAAAAGCGTAACGAAGGATATTTTTGCATTCCAATCACTAAAATGCTATATTTTAATGATTACAAAAATTTTGGATGTGCGTATATGTTCCGGATTAGGAAATACGCGATTTGGCATAGTTTCGCAGAATTTGCAAAATAGCCCCTGAAGTTGAATAAGCATGTTTTTGCCATACCGAAGCCCTCAAAACTTATTTCTAAGTTATGTAAAGGGTATTTAGGGTATGTTTAGCTTATTCCATTATTCCGGAGTGTACGTCGCATTAAACTGATTACATTTGCGTAACGGTTTGTGATTTCACTTCTAGAAGTGATTCGAAAGATCAAAATTGAACAAGGATTGAAAATATGAAATACCATATATAAATACACAAATCTTGGAATAAAACATAATGTTATAAAATTACAGAATCGTTTCGGAATTGAACGATGATGGAAAAGCACAGATGTCACATAAGAAAACAATTTAAAGTGCTTTGTTTAAATGACTAAGTTCAAAATGCTTAAATATATCCCTAATTGTTCTATACTAGTATTTAACCCAAGCGGTGCGAGGCGGGGGCTGTAAAACCGTGCTTAGTAAGCAAACTACAACCAAAACCGAGGAATATCGTTGAAAAACATGAAATTATATTGTCACGTGACGTAAAACGTAGGCAAGGTAAAGAGATACACAAACTTATACCGCGAGCTGGCGTACAATGTTGACTATTAGAATTCTGTTGCTATGTGAGGTATCAGTTATCCACTCACACAGTTGCAATCTCTGCATAATTAATTTAAAAGATTAAAAGAAAACTTATAAAAAGCTAAAGCGAATGTTATAATACTAAATGAGGTAAAATTAAATTAGCAAAGAAGAATACCCTTATTTGTTATTTAGCTTTACCTTTTGTAGTTGTGAGAGTAAATAATATAATATAATATAATAATAGAAATTAGGGATGCGAGAACAAATAAAGGAACTTCAGTATACCTATCACATAAAAATTATCAACAATTTAATTGAAACAAAAGTGGAAGAGCTCTGCAACCTAAGCATCCCGTCGAATCCTTTTTTAACGGTTCAAATCATTCTTTTGAAGCGGTTTTGAGATGTAGGCGTAAGATAGCACAATGCTACTATTCTTAAAACTATATATTGTGGGTTAATTCACTTTTCCATTAATTCAGAGAAAGTGTTGCCACATCAAAACCATCAGTATAGTGCTATTAACTAAATTGTCCTAAACTAGGTGTTGTCCGTTAATGAGGTGTTGGTGGTGTTTGGTATAAAAATTAATTATTTTTTTATTTGAAAACCCAATCTAAGTTCCCCACCAACCTAACTGGCTAGTTTGACCAACACCCGCTCCCCAACGTCTCCCTATCACCCATTAACGTCGCCAAACTATTAACCTCCACCCCTATTAACAACCTTTGTCAATGGGGTTGCTTTTCTTAAACTTGATAACTTTTCTAAGTATGAACAAGATTTGCTCCATAATATATTAAACCCGTTCTTCCTAGGTTAGATTAAGTTATGTAATTCGCCTACGTATCACAACTTATTTTAAGAGGGCATATCTCCAATAAACTTAATTTGGAGATATCTCTCCTAGACAATAATTATGAAGGATATCTTTTTACCGGTAGGAGGTATCTGATTCCAATTCATACAATTGAGATACTTTCCTATTTCTAAGGGAAAATCCTATTTTTTTTATCTACCTAAATACTTACTAGTACAAGTATTTGCATTCTTTTGCACTCTCGTAACCCTAACTTTTATTCTCTCATATTCCTTATTTGCTCTTAAAGAATCGATACGTATTCTCACGTAGAGGGATGTCACAGGGAGATCCATCTTCCTATTATGAGACTGGTGATGTTATGTTTTGTAGAAGTTTGATCTCAATATTTACAGCCAAGGATCGACTACAAGGATGTTTCGTTGAAGTCAAATGCGTTTTAATAACCCTCATTCAGGCATTTGTTTCTTCATTATTAGCTTAGTCTTTTTCTTTCAAACATGACATTTTAAACTTACAAGAAAAGCCAAGCACAATAGCATAGTTGTTGAAAATTTTACTAAATCTAGACAACTTTTGGTTCATCGTGTCTGCCAACCCAACAATGAGATAAGTGTTAGTTATCCATAACGTAGTGTTTATATCACATAACTCGAAACACTAAAATCACTAGGCCCTACTTGCTTTGATTAATTCCAATTTTTTTTAGCTACCAACAAGAAACTTTAGCATTTCGTTGGAAAATGTTTTATCCATACCAACTCGATCATTCATTGATAGAAAACTTCATGAATTATGCATTTCAAGCGTTAGTTGACCAACCGATAAAGATTTGTTTTTGTTAAGATATATTACATCTGACCTCTTGGTGTGATTGAAAGGATTAATCGGAAGAAATAGTTCTAATTGACATCATGATGTGCTTAACCACATGCTTTACGAGTTTCCACATGCCAAATTTTGTTCATGTTTACTTTTTTGCTCATTGCTTTGGTGATTCACCCAAAAACAATATATCAATTTTACACTCTATAAGTGAAACCAACAAGATTATGGCAAAATGAACAAGGCCATATGCTTAGTGACTTCACGCTTTGAGCGCTTTTGGTCATGTGTTTGTCCATCACGTGACACAATTTTCAATGCACTTGAACTTGTCTGAGTTGGAAACAATGTGATATGATATTAGAGTCTAACAACTTTCTTCTTCATCCCAACTTAAAGAAAACTAAATTGGTCTAAAGTTCCGAAAATCCAACACAACCAAACATAAAGAGATAATAAGTTTAATCAGCAACTTTTAACACATGATATGATGTACAGGTTATTATACATTTTTGTTAGTAGGACAGGCCATATGACAACATAGTGGGGAGGGAGGACAAGACTAAATTGAGGGGTTGATGGGTGGGTGATCATCTAATAATTGATTGTTTGAATGAGAGCATGAATGGAGTGTTTTATGTACCCTACCACACCAACAACAAAATGGACCATCCAAGAGAAACCCCACATTAAACTTCCATTAATATATATGTGATGGTATCAAATATTGTCGGTTTACCTTTGATATCAAGTAAAATATCAAAGATATGCAAGACAGTTATTCTTTAATTCCAATCAAGGATATGTGCCAAAAGCAAGTAGAGAATGTATGAACTGACGGAATGAAAGAAAGGCTAATATTGAATTGCCAACATATAGTTTTAAGTTATTCACGATAGAATCTATACTATGGGTAGTGGTAAGTATAGGTTGGTTTAGTTCGGTAATTTAAGAGTCAAAATTGGTACTTATATCCATAACCATTCGGTATTGGTTATCCAGATCGATTATTTAGACTCTTAGGAAATATTATTCGTTTAGTTTAGTTTTCAGAGGGTTTAGATGTGAATCATTCAAGCTCGTTTTAATAAACAATTATTATTTATCCATATGGATATCAAAGCTGATGCAGAGTGTCTAAATCCGTTGTTATACTTCCAAACTGAAAAACTATAAACATTAATAAGTGATGCCACTGGTAAAAGCCTTTTAATCAAATACATATCTATACATATTCTAGATATAATTAATTTTTTTATCTGATATAATATACATTTTTAATCGTTTAACTCTTTTTACTAATTTAATTTTCTCTGATAACTTGCGTTTGTTGGTTTAAAAAACTAAATATATAGTTGTGTTTGATTTAATTTCTCGACGTTCTTATATAAATTTTATTGAAAACAGAGTTGTATTCGAAATTGAATATTTATTTTTGTAGTAGGCTAGATCAACTGCTGACATCATAGCGGTATCGTAACGAACAAAACGAATACCGACTGAACAAGTCGATATAGTATTGGTATATACTTAAAAACGTATACACTTTTAATCCTTTTAATTTGTATAGAATTTGATTTTCCCTCAATAACTCACATTCAATACCTTTTTATATAAAGTTGCATATGCAACTTTATTTAATATTTTTTCTCATCGTTCCTTTATTAACTTTGTTGAAAAATGTTTATTTTTCTTATTAGTACCGTGAGTCCGTGACTGGCTAACCCGCTACTGACATTGATACCGGTGAATTTACTATTGGAATTTTTTTCTCATCGTCCCTTTATTAACTTTGTTGAAAAACAATTTGTTTTCTTATTAGTACCGTGAGTCCGTGACTGGCCAACCCGCTACCGACATTGATATCGGAGTATATTGATTTTCTCATCGTCTCTTCATTAACTTTATTGAAAAAGAATTTTTTATTTTATTTTCAATGTAAAACACATTCTTTTAGACAAATCATACTTTAAATCAACTGTCGGTGCCATATCGATATCGTAGCAAATTAAATCGATACCAACCGAATTTCCACGCATCTCGCAGGCAAATCTACCTGGTTCAAATTAAGCTTTATGTCAAGTAGGAAACATGTTAATTTACAAAAGGTAATATATTATTTACAAAAAATAAACGTTTTCGACATATGATATATTATTAAGTTAATAACTAAAGATTAGTAGTATAATTGGTTGGTTTAATAACTAAAGATTAGTATAATGGGTTGGTAAAATGTCAGGTGATTTCGGATACTTATACATAAGAAAACACAAATAAAAATAATCGAAGCAACATTGTCTCAATGATTCGTTATTTCAGGTTATTAACTTTTCTACTCACCTTTGATCAAAGTTTCCTATATGTTGTTTTCGAAGCAATCTTCAAGGTTAAAGGAATAGTTCGGTTCCATGAGGAGGAACACATTTTTCATACATTAATAATAGAGAATTAATCTTTCATTATCGTTCAATATATGTATAGAATATGAATAATACATAAATAAAGGTATGTAGTGTGTACATGTACACTTCATGAGATATCCATCATCTTAGTATCTTTATGCTTGTTGTTTTCTTGTTAGAACCTCGTAAAAGACACCGTTAAAACCCATCCACCTATTTTTTTTTATTAATAGATATTAATTTAACTAATAATATAAATCCATCACAACCTCAAAATCGTAGGCCAAACACAAAGCCAACTCCACCACCCCTTTATTTTTCTCTTTCTTCGTATATTTTTATAGCACAAACCGTCGGCGCACAGCAACCACTTTGAAACACTCTTCAACAACGTGCAGATATCTATATATGAAGACCACCATTGAAGAGTGTTTTGTGGGTTTTCAAATGAGCAGATCCAAGATCCCACAATTTCTACCTTCATTCTTTAATGATCATCAAGCTAAACATGTGTTTTTGACTTGAATCCAACGGCTATGGTTTCTTATTATGATGCAGAAGTACAACATGTGATCAGAAGGTAGAAGAAAACTCTCTCTTGTAGTTTAATATGCCTTCATAGGTTTTCTTAACAGGCAGACAGAGTGGAGCCAGGCAATTTTTTTTTTTTTGAATCTTTAAATATAAAGATATATACTTTCTTGATGTTATTGCTGAGGTAGAAAACTAGAAATATATATGCATGTATAGATATGTTAAGGATTTTATGTATGGTGAACAAGAGATTAATCTAACATGTGAGATCTTCTCTATTTTCTCGATTTTAATGTCTTATTAAGGTTTGTGTGTTCATTCTGGAGTTCTTTTCTCTGTGGGTAATATAAGGCATCCATGGCTTTGATTAGAAGCACAAGTGTTTTGTCAACTTTCTTGAACCATCATTACTCCTTTATTCATAAAAGGAAAATATTAACCAGAAAGTAGAGAATTTGCTATCTAAAAGGAAAATATTAACCAGGAGGTAGAGAATTTGTATAAAAGGAAAATATTAACCAGGAGGTAGAGAATTTGCAACAAAGAGAAAATATTAACTGGGCTAAAGTAAAAGATTTGCCATAAAAGTAGATTAAGTGGATGTATAATGAAATGAGAACTTAATACAGTTCCACAACTGCATCAACTACAAATATCAAACATGTCTAGCGCAAGCTGTCCTCTATCTGATCGTGTTAGTTAGCGACATATTGAAGGTTTTTTAACTTCTACTCTTCAACGTTTTTGGAGGAGAAGTCTTCAAGTCCTGTGTAGTATTTGGTTCCGAAATCTCTCCAAACTGTTTCACATTTGATTTTTTTATAAACATTTAGTGAATCCACCGGCAAGGACATTGGTGAAAAGGGTTCTTCACTTTCAGGGTGGAAGGATGCTCCCCATGTGGGAGTGGTGACTTCTCAACCCAACCAATCTTCTCATGTCATGTCAACTGCCCACTTTTACTCCCATTTTGCGTTAAATAATGGCATTGCTCCCCACATAATAAATCTTTTATCTTAAAAACTAAAAAAAAATTATGATTGGTTAAAAGGAGTTGGGGTCCACCATTAACCCACTCACTCTCTCCCTCTCTTCTCTTCCTTCTCGGTGAGTAGCACCGCCCACACCTCTTCTCTCCTACTCCCCAACTCACCAATCCACCACTGGCAATCCTTCCCAGCTCGGCTACCCCCTCCCCGAAGCCATTCCCCGCAGGCATTCCCTCCCCCCTCACTCATTGGAAAAGATTCCTAAAGTGGTAACTCTTCTTTTCTGTCTCTTATTTCTAAAGTTAAAGATTTGGTAGATTTGTCATTGTCAGAAAACTATTTAATTTTTCTATTAAGGTGCACCTATAAGATTATCGTACGTTATGTTCTTACCAAAAAGACTCAAAAGATGATTTTTATGAAATGCACAACCTATATACATACAAAATAGGTATATTCTTGATGGTTCCTAGCTTATTAGTTGATGAAACCCTTTCTTTGGAATTTCACAATAGATTATACTGATATTTTGAATCGATTTTTCAACATTTTTTTATTAGATCAGTTAGGGTTCCTTGATTGTGTTTTAGGGCAAATGGGTTTTCGTTTAGTTTTATTCCATTAATTAGGGTTTGAAATTGGCTTATTTCAGTTAAACAAATTCTTTATGCAACACTTGGAGACAAATTTAAGTTAAATTCGTGTTGGGGACTTTGAAAATTAGTTTGGGTGTTTGGGATTGCTTATTTTAACCAACTTATAACTTATTGACTTTTTGGAAAAGTTAAATAATGTTTGATATTACAAGTGTATGTGAGGAGAAAAGTTATAAGAAGTTTTGAAAAGTTACTCCATTGTGATTTATTAACATTTTGAAAATTATAAGGGGTTTTCATAAGCAATTCCAAACACCCCTAAATCAATATTCTTTACGCTTAAGATCAAAGTCATGGGATGTTATATTGTGATACGGCAGGGAAACCGAGAAGTTCAGTAAGCCAATGGAGGAATGTGTTTGATTGCAAAAGGGTTGGTGATTTAAGGATTTAATATATATAATGTTCATAAATACTTAAACATTTATAGCTGAATAGTAAATACTATAATGGATACTAATAAAGTTCATCAAATATTGTTCACACAACATTTGCAAACTAGGTGTAAGTTACTCCTAAAACATGATCTAGATATAGTTGAATGATTAAGTATAGAGAAAAATGTTAGGATTGTCATGGTTAATGAAATTTTACCTATTTTTCTAAAATTACAGCTTTGATCCTGCCTTTTGCACACTCGTTATTGAACAGATCCCTAACATGAATGTGGGTTAATTTTTGCTGTTAAGTAGTTATGAAATAACTAAAATAACCTTACTAATAAAAAATTAATAAAAATGTTATTGATTATCTGTTTAATTATCTAATATCAAAAGAAAGTAGGCCACCTTTTTCTCGCATACCCACCCTTTCTCTGTTTCTCCTTCTTGTCTACAACCAAAATCACCATTCCATCACCCCATAACATCTCCACAAAACTGGATCACAACACCACCATCACCCCCAAATCCTAATTACCACCAACAACTCACCCCGTCATCAGACCGTCGCGACCACCTCACCCCGCCATAGACGAAAAAAGGAACCACCAAACCACCACCACTTCATTACCCCAACCTACCCCCACCCACCAACACACTCACCCTCACTATCTGTTATTTTATTTTTTAATCCTAAAACCTAAATCAACAACCCACACATTCACCTACCACCGTTGGAATCACAACCTGGCACCACTCGCCAGAATCATGACTAACACCCATCGCCTAGAATAACAACCTGGCACCACTCACCTAAATCCCGATCTGTTCAGATTTGCAGGTTTGGAGGTTTGGGTTTTGTCTCCTCGCTTTTCCGACAACCCAGGAGTGGTCTCCTAGAACATGGGTGCAGGGTTTGAAGATGTTACGAAGATTTGCAGGTTTGAACCCCTACAAGTAATTAGTAAACATTAGGGGTCGCAATGGGACGAGTTTAGGTAATCCCAACCCCAAACTCGATTAGATAAGTCTATCCAAAACCCATCGGGTGTCTATCTGGTAAATATCCGTCGGTATCAGGTAAACCCATTAATTGATAAAAATACAAATTTGGGTATACACGGTCCATACCCGTCGGATAATTATGGGATAACTACTAATCAATACATTTTGCATTATCACCATAAAAATACATCAAAGAACTATAATGTACATAAAATAAAGTACCTAAATGTAAATAAAAAAAATACTCAAATGCATTGATGATTTAAATAGTGCATGCCAAATTTAGGCAATTGTTAGCACAAGACAACAAATTATAAATCTAGATGTTCCATAATAGCTACTCCAAAAGATTACAAAAAGAAAGCGTATGAAATTTGGTGACTTTTCACTTGCGTTAATAAAAAAAATAAAATAAAATGGATATATCATATATATATACCCACACACATTTAAAAAAAGAGTTATATCCGATATACAGTGAGGTAAATATGTACATTGCTTCCGGTAATGGGTGGGGTGGTAGACAGTGGGTCCCACATGTCATTTTTTAATCTTTTCGTGTTTTATTTATTAGGTTTTAATATAAAGGGCATTTATGTCATTACATACTCATTTAACACCTTGCACTGTTTGCGGTGTGCACATATAATGTATATATGTGTGGGCGCTCGGGGGGCAAAAGTGAAATAGTACTAACTTTAACGTTACTTTACTAATTTCGTGAAAATAACGTAAAACGGCGGATGGTTAATCATGCATCATTTGGTGGCGTTGATAGCTGAAAGACACGGTGGTACATGCACCAATCGGTCTCTCTGTCCTGATTGTTGAGTGTTATGTGCCTTAGGTCCAAGGTTTGATACAAAACTACAATCGAGCCGAGGGTCTCACCGGAAGCAGCCTCTCTATTCCTACGGGGTATAGAGGTAAGGCTGTCTACATCTACCCTCCTTAGACCCTACCTTAGCTTTGCTATAGGTCGGATTTACTGAGTATGATGATGATGATACTCACTTAACACCAAAAACCAACCCCCATTCATGTTAGAGGGTATCTGAAAAGTTAATGTGCAAAAGACGTAGGGATAAAGAGTGTGAATTTTGAAAGATGAAGACTATAAGTGAAAGCCAAACCACATTTTCTCTTAAATATAATATATAAGAAGTAAACTTGACCGCATGAACAAATTGTAAAGAGGCTTTTCCACAACTTCGATTACATAAATTTATCACATGAAAGTATACATCACACATATTAGCAAAGTAAACATATCCCTAAACATTTGGATGCCTATTGTTGATTGTTAAACAAATTGCCAAATTCAAGGTAACTGATATACACACGCATACTCCGTATTTCTTTATTAGAAACTCTTTTTACTGAATTAGAGAATCTTGCGTGGCGGTAAGAGCTATTAGATATGGTAGTTAGCTCACTGGAATGATTTATTGTGACAGATTTTCAATCCTTTTCTCAATTCTTTGAATAGACCATGCATGTATGAGAAAAAAAGAAGCCGATTTAGATACCTACATCACGTATCAGTGACGAAACTAGCCTATTAAATCAAGGGTATCCTAAAAGAATTTCTTTACTGTGCAATCATATAATATTAAAAAAAACGACATAAATAAATAAAGTGAAACAAATACCTAATAGATTTGTCCTCCTCTTTTTTTCATAGCTTGAAATTGCTCCATTACATCGTCATCTTTTACTTTATGAAAAAAATCATTTTCGACCGCACAAACCATGGCATTGTTCAAATGGATTATTTTATTATGTGGGCTTTATTAATTATTACAATTTGGGCTTAATTATCATAAAACTAATTATATAAGCTTAGTTACTAAATGTTTTGGGCTTAATAAATAATATCAAGTTTCATAATATTCTCTTAGGGGTATCTTCGCATACGTTTAAGGGTATCTTATGTATAAAACTGAAAAAAATTACACTGTGAACACGAATACGGGGTTGAGCCGTAGCCGTACTACGGCTAAGTCTATATTGGTTCCGCCCCTACCACGTATTCTGTCGCCTTCATCATTCAACATAGATAAAATAAATCATCATTCTTCTTTTTGTATGTATAATAAATAGGCTTTCTTTATAACACAATAACTTTACCATATGCTTGGCATATCTAAAGCTAGCACAATGACAAGCTAACTAATTAAAACATTTCTCCCACACTATCAAAATCTCTCTACCTGAAGAGGTGAGTTCATTGCTAAGCTTATAGACACAAATTACCAACAAGCACTATAGTTAAAGTAATGCATAGGGTTTTTTCATATTTCCCTTTCAGAATCTATTAAATTGCATATTTACCCAAGCCTAAAATAAAATTGCATGTTTCCCCTCTATTAAGTAATAAAATTGTAAATTTACCCATTTTGATTTAATTTATTAAAATTACATTATATAATGACTATTTTACCCTTAATTTTACTAAACTACATATTTACCTACATTTTACTAGGTTTTGTGTCTTTTTCACAATTTTTTGTTGTCATGTTTTGCTAATTAGTTTTCTTTTTCATTTCTTGTGTCTTTGCACAGGGTTTTTTTATCGTGTCTATCACGAGCTAGAGTAACAATTATCAATCTAAGTCCTTTTTCATTGTGTTTTGCTAGACGAACATCTGACACATGGGAAAACATGCACACAACATCAAAGTAGGTCCTTTTACTCACGTACATTAATCTGTTCAATTTATGTGGCTGCTATTAAATATTAGAACAAACCAAAAAGGGAATTGGAAAAACATTTATTTTTGTAACCATGATCAACCATCATGGAAATAGGCTCGAATCCATATCCAGATCTTCATATAGAAAATGGATATTATTTCTACAAACTTTTCCAAATTCTCTAAATATCAGATCTCAAAATCTCAATTAATTTGCTAGCAAGGATACATCATAGTTTACTATGTTGTGATTATGAAGCGACCCTTGGCAATCTCCTAGCAAATACAATGACGTGCCTACCTCCCTCTTGGTTGATTTACTGCATAAATTTAAGTGCCAAATTAGGGTTTAAGCATGTGTGCGGTCCAAGTAACAAGTACATGCAATCCCTGCTGAGAGAAACATCAGATCGAGAGAGCCGCCGGCTACCGAGAAATGGAAACGCCGCTGTTAAATGCGCCTGAGAGAGATACTCGGCCGTGGGAAGTATTGAGAGGGATGAAACTGAAAGCTCGATCTCCTTTATGAGGATGATGACAAGGGTGTTTCAATTTTTTAAACGGCAAATTAGTCATTTTAATAAAGAAGGAGAAATATGCAATTTTAATTTGTTTGGGTATATATGCAATTTAGAGTCTTTTCTAAGGGAAAATATGTAATTATCCTAATACATAAGTTAGAAGCAACTATTTAAAAAATGGTGGACACAAATCAGGTACGTACCCTCCTTGGTGGTAATATGGAATGTTCTTCTTTAAGATCTTGCATTCGACCTCCCTTCTTATATTATATAGTGTCCCCAATCTTGAGCAATATGTTTTACTTCACTTGATTTCAGTTTGGGGCATTAACTTTAATATGCTCGGGCTGGTAACAAATAAAACACACTCACATTGGTTTTTGGCATAAGTTGAATCCTAATTACTTCAAAACTTCTAATCCTATTATGTCTCTTTCATATCTTTATGAGTATCAGATGCAAGGTGCTCCCACATTTGAGTGTGATTGTAAGGTTGGGTATAATGGGGTGTTATTGACATTCACCTCAACCAATTTCTCATCAATAGCTCCCCCAAGGGGCCTTGGGGTGGGTGAGCCGCACCCCTGACCGAGACCCGCTTTTCAAGAGGGCCTAAATTTAGTTTTTTTTTATATAATACTTATAGAATACAATTTTTTTCAAAAATATGATGTGGTTCCGTGGATAAGTGCCTTTCTCTCCTTCCAGACTCATACGGGTTGGAGTCTTTTTTCCTCCATTTTGAATGTTTCATGTCTTTTCCAATGCAAGTTTAGTTTTCATTATTATTTTGTTAATTTGTTTTTTTATATCGAACATTTATTTTGTTAATTTGTTTTTTATATCGAACATGACAAGCCTTAAGCCCACAAATGGATATATCTGAACTATGGAGAATTTTTTTCTATTTTTTATATTTAGTAATTGAATAATACCTAAGTAGTGTTTGATTGGGATTTTATGTATTTCCTTAGTTGTGGTGAAGAACCTATTGATGTTTTTTTTTCATGAGAAACGGATGAACTTTTTTAATACGGTTTTGATAATTATTGTTAGGGCTCTAAACGAATCGAATGAACATGAACAACAACGCCTTGTTCATGATCATTTGTTAAGAAATACCGGTGTTCACAAAAAAAACTCATTAGCACTTATCGAACAAGATTTTTATACATTCGTTAGGGCTTACGGGTCTTTTTTTCGACTCAACAGAGCACTTGAATCCTCAGGACCTGCTATGTGTAAGGGCGCGTTTTTCCAAGCTCGGACATGGCACCTGAATTCTCAGGGCCGGCCCTGGCTCCCCCTTTTCATACGTTCGCTATTTATGGGGTGCTATTGGTCCATTGTGGTCGCAATGACGGAGAATAACGAGTGAATTTTATGGGCCACATTCTAAACTAGCTGTTGACAACGGCTACTACCTTAAAAAACAATTCAATATTTAAAAAAAATCATATATATAGACACAGAATTCACATATTCAACCCACTCTCTCAAACACACTCTCACAAAACCTCTAGCCTATATTTGTTTTTAGAAGATGTCTTCAAGTTTCGATACGTCATCTAACTCTCCAACTAACTCGGGTACGTTGATGACTTGCTTATAGCCGAGGCCTAGGAGGCCATTCAAATTTTAAAAGACGAAGTCGAATCATCACAACCACCACATATTAGACAACCGCTCTTGAACGTGTCCGGATTGGGGCTCACAACCGTTGAGTGAGTGATAATTTTGTGGACAATCCATTGTACAATGATGAGCAATTTCGACGCCATTTTCGTATGAGGCGCTGTCTTTTTTTTTTTTTGCAAATTATCGGCGATTTTGATGTTATTGATCTATATTTTACCTTTATTATAATTACTATTGTTATTATGTTTTTTAATATTAGCATTGTTACTATTGTATTTTTAGGTGTTATTGATCTATATGGACGACATTATTTGAGGAGTCCGACCTCAGGTGACATTCTGCTTTTATATGTGGCCCATTAAGGTATACACTGTTTTCCTGGGATGTTGGGTAGCCTAGATTGTACGCATACGCATTGGATGTGAGCTGCTTGTCCAATTGCTTAGAAAGGCCAACAAACCTGAGGTGATGATGATGGTCCAACCATAATCCTACAAGCAATTGCGTCACAAGATCTTTGGACTTCGCATGTGTTCTTTGCCATGGCCGATGTAAACAATGATATTGCTATTTTACAATCATCAAATCTTTTTGATGATGTCATACACGAGGTTGCACCAGATTCATCATGCAAATGATGTGCACTACAAGTACGAGTATTATCTTGTTGATGGTATATATCCTGAGCGACCCGTCTTGATGAAAAGTGTTTCTTGCATTGACGATGAAAAACAATTAATGATTTGGGGTTTGGGGGGGGGGGGGGCAATTCCATGCCATGGGCTTTATTGCATGGGGGAATAAAACCCTGGTTAACGTGGCCCTAGGAGCTCCATTCTATACCATACACCTAATTGTATAAAGGTTCTCTTTTGTACAATCTGCATGAGGTTAAGAAAGGTCCCCCTTTCTATAACTCGTTAAAGATCAATAAAGGTTCTTCATTTTTGCATTTTTTTGTGACCTAAGAAGTATTCCTTCCATTAAATGGCTTCCGCAAAATTTGAGCAACTTTTTGTTCGTCCATGTTAGTGCAAAAAATGTATGATTTGTGTATACATGTTTGAACTCGGCATAAATGTAACCTTTTAGAGGATTATTGATGTATCATCAATTATACATATTTACGATACGAATTTACCTTCATTCATAAGTACTTTGAAGGCAATTAATGAAGCAAAGACTACCTAAATCGTTCATTTCTGTTTTTTTAGAATTTGAAGGCCCAAAAAAAAAAAAGAAGAACAGGATACGACAAAACCCGGACGGAAAATACAAATTTCCTTGAAGCACCCGCGTGCACCCCCATGGTGCGCAACCATGCCCGCCGCCTCAGCCCACCTTTTTGTTAGTACATGTATGTCCAGTGCATGCGTCTTTATGTTTGTCTACTTTTATTAACAGTAGCACATTCGTTGAATAGTTTTTGTGTTTGAATATGAATTGCAAAACACTAGTCCTATGCAGCATACGAGTCCTGCACAACGCAGAACTAGTGCACGTGTATGAGTCGTACGCTAGGTGGTTCTATACCATGCCTATATAGGTGAGTGGAGCAAATGGAAGTTAGACTTGTCATTTTTGGAGCTTTTATAAAGGAGATCATTTTGTAACGAAGTGCTACCAAAATTTATAAAGAACGTTTATTTAGATTTTTTAAGCATACACAACACATTTGCATGGATTCCACACTTGCATGTTTGTAAGTAGATCCGTTTATGCCTTCTTAACATCTAACCACGTCATACGTAACGATTCCTGGAACTTTCAAGTGGTATCAGAGTAAAGGAAGATATATCTACTTGTGTTATGGCTTAGAAGTGAAGATTTCGGCTTAAACTTCGTTTATATGAGTTTTAGGGCATTCTCTCGGTTGAAAGTTGTCAAATTTCTTTTCAGAAGCATTCTTCTTCAATTTTGATCATTATCTCAGAAGGTTACACTTCATAACATCCAAAAACTCGATAGAAATGTCAAAAAATTAGGTTGTTACGCTCCATGGTTTTCTTGCATAAGAGTAGTACGCACGTAGGACTCAGAGCGCAGGAGTTGTACACTTCATTGGAGTAGTACGTTCAGACTTATGCATAGGAGTGGTACGTTTGACCAACATGTTAGGACCTTAAGGTTTATGTGATTATTTTTGGGCTTGGTTAGTGTATTAGATCTCGAGATCATGTAAGCGTAGAAGGGCTTGTTTTGTTGGGTTTCGATATGTATACATGGGCTTAGATTTCAATAGGTTAAGGTGTTACACCTATATAATGTGGCTTGTTTACACATTAGAGGGTTGAACATCATAAGGCATTTTACGGTTTACTTTTCCAGACAAAGTTCTAATCGTATGCAAGTATTCGAGTTATTCAATCCGGTTTTCATCTGTTCTTGTGTTTTATTTTTGCTATTGAATCATCTTGTTTGTTTGTTTATGCTATTCAAATGAGATTATATAGATATCATATTGTTGAGAGCCAATTTTGGGACTAACAAGTGGTATCAGAGACTTGGTGATTTCGGTTAGTATTCTTTATGTTTATTGATTCCAACTCCTTATAGATTATATAGACTATTGGACCTACTTCTAGGCTTGGTTTATGATATTTATTGATTCGATTAGCATTCTTGATGTTTCAGAGAAGTTTGTAGTAGTTTGTTCGAGTGTCTTGGTGATTTTGGTGAAAACAGATTTCGGTGTTCTTCAGATTTCGGTCAAAAAGTGTTATAATCTGCTTCGGTGATCCTACATTTACTGTTTTCGAAGAACAAGGAATTTGATGGAATTTTTGGTGGAAAAGATAATGAAAAATATGCTTCTGGTTTTTTGAAATCTTCAAATCCCTTAGTTTACGAGATTTTTAGTTTTATCTCATCAATTACTTGTTTTGCAGTTTTTCGAGAGAGTGTTTACGACAAAAACAATCTGTATTCGAGATTGGATATTCAAATAATCAAAATAGTTTTCAAGTTATTGTCTTCGAGCTGTTGATTTCCACTGCATTAGATTTTGAGATCATTTGGATATTTTGACATCAGTGGATTTCGACTTCGTCATATTTCGACTTCATCATATTTCGACATCAAGTTACCAACAATTTTGGAGTTCACTGTAGTTTTTCGAGATTCCTTATATTTTGACTTCGTCAACAAGAAATTTTGAGTTCCCTGTTTTTTTCGCGAACATTCTATTTTCGAGATTAACCATAAACTTGGACTTCCACTGTGGAATGATAATTTGGATATTAACTACACCTAATTCTATTCGGTAACCATTTAATTCACATGAATCCAAGTGACATAACTAATACATCCGATGCTTTTACGAATGGCAACATTCATAAGGAGTTGGATTCGATCATTGGGACTACAAGTCAGGTTCCACGTCTATTCGGTGTGATGACTACTCATAGTGGATTTATCGCTTTGAGCAACATGTGAAAGTCAAAGATGCCAAAGTCTGGAGGTGCATTCTTAGAGGCCCTCATGAAATCACATATACAAGAGAAAATGGTCCTAATATTGTCTTGAAGAACCTCTATTGCTATATTCTAAAGAAAACTATGAGAAACTTGAAGAGGATGATAAGGCTCTCTCATATTTAACCATGCATTGTCACTTGAAATATCTCTAGGGTTCAAAGAAATAAAGTCAACCAAGGAACTATAGGAAGCACTATGGAAGTCTTCGAGGGAAAGGAAGACATGAAAGAAAGCCAAAGAAATCTATTGAATCAAAATTTCAACATGTTTAACCATATCTATAAGGAGACTGTTGATAATCAGATTCAGAGGTTGGTGAAACTTGTGACTCAGATGAAAGTTGTTGAGATTCGTTTGAAAATGGTGCTATTAATAGACAATACTGACTACATTTCCAAAAAGCTATGATTCAAATGTAGAAATGACTAAGAAGAAAAAGGACCTAAACATAACCACTTTTTCTAAAATGATATCAATCATCAAGGCGTACGAGATTGATGACAAGCAAAGGGAGACAAACCATAAAAACAGTCTTGTGAAAGCATTGGATCGATGACGAACATCAACATTGCACTTAAACAAGACGTGAAACAACATAAACATAGAAGATGGAGAAGGAGATGTAGGATAAACTCGTTCATAACAATCAACACAAATTACATACCGAACGAGTATACATCATCTTATACAAGTTGGTTTAGATCACAAAGATCTAAACCCGAGCTTTCTCTCTCTAACATATAGGCTCTCTCTCTAGATTATGCATAGAGCTCACCAAGGAGGCTCTGTAGAAAGATTCCTTAAGAGTTGCCCTAATCTACCCTTATACACATATATATAGAGTAGGGACTAAACCCGGACAAAACTTATTGTCCGGGATAAAACAAAAACTCTTATCCGAGTTTGCCACTAACAAACTCGGATGAACAAACACTAAGACACACATCCGAATTTAAACCTAAACTCAGACAGAGTTACCTAGTCCGAATATAACAAATAAATTCGGACAAGGTATTATAACTAATTTGACAAGGTAATAAAACCCGGAACCCACTATTCCAAGTTAACCTTGTAATCCAGAATCTGTCACGCTTCACCATCTTTGACTTCTTTGACTTGGACTTTGCTTTGGTTGACCAGAACTGATAAAGCACAGTTACCCAGTAGGAACCGCACTACAGACTCCCCGTAAATGGTCTAAGTTCTATCTGACACTGATATCTTCAGTCACCGATATAGCACTTATAGGCTCGACCTTTAACTAATCTCCATTAAAAAAATTAGCTTCATCACATCAACACTTGATCAAACCTCGAACAAACTCGATGAAACTCAATCACACACTATCTCTAATCTGTATCATGTTTTAAACTTTTCTGCACCGGCGAGATTAAACCTCATTTAATCTCAAGATTGTAAAGACGAACTTGTTTCGCTGTCGCACCATGAGATTTTAGAAATTTACAAATAAAATAGTATTTTTAAATTTTTACTCCCCTCTTTCTTTGTAAACTTTCAGAGTCCAAGCCGCTTCAACTTCATTTCTCCTTGAATGCCCGATAAAGTCCCAAATTGTCCGAAGACTCTAGTACGGACCAAATCTGAACACCGATAATCTAGTAACCGAATTCCACTCAAATATTATGAATTTAACCCATAAATTCAGAATTTATTTAAGAAATTCGGGTAAACTTTTTTTTAGTCCGAATTTACATAATTCCGGATTTAATAAATAATTTTCGGATGTACCAACAATTAAGTTTTTTTACTCACCATGTCCGAATTTGGCATTAACATTCCAAATTTAACATGAATTATTCCGAATTTAGTATATTAATCTAAAATTCGGAACATGTAAACTTGGAATAACTTGTTAAGTTCGGACATGAACCAATCTCGCAAATGGCCTCTCGTAAACTCGGAAACAAATTTACAAACTCGAAATATATCAAATAAGGATACACAAGCTCGGATCAAAAGATCAAACCCAGAATAACCCATCTCGATAAACTCGAAATCAAAAAAGTTTAACAAACTCGGAATAAAGTCTTAGTCCGGGTTTACCAATCCTCTTCTGGGTTATCTACCAATATGTGACTTCATAAAGGTCACATATAAACTCGTAGCTATATTCGGAAAACAAATTCGGAACACTAACACTTACATAAATACGGAGAGAAAATGGATAAAAAACCCAGATCGAACAAAACCCAACATTTCTCGTCCAAAAGCAGCTCGAATTTCTTCATATCTGAACCAAAATCACCCAAATTTCTTCAAGTTTTCTAGAAAATTCACGTCTTCATGATGTTTGGTGGAAACAAATACCAATCAAGAGCAATGGTGATTTGAAAGGAGATTAAACCATTCCGAATCAGTAACCATGCTCTGACACCACTGTGAAAGCACTAGATCAATAAAGAACATCAACATTGCACTTGAACAAGACGTGAAACAACATAAACATAGAAGACGGAGAAGAAGATGTAGGATAAAGTCATTCATTCATAACAATCAACACAGATTACATACCGAACGAGTATACATCATCTTTTATAAGCTGGTTTAGATAACAAAGATCTAAACCCTAGCTTTCTCTCTCTAACACATTGTCTCTCTCTAGATAATGCATAGATCTCACCAAGGAGGCTCTCTAGAAAGATTCCTCAAGAGTTGCCCTAATCTACCCTATACACACATATATATAGACTAGGGACTAAACCCAAACAAAACTTATTATCGGGATAAAACAATAATCCTATCCGAGTTTGCCACTAACAAAATCAGATTGAACAAACACTAACACAAATATCTAATTTAAACCTAAACTCAGAAAAGAGTTACCGAGTCCGATAAACAAATAAATTCGGGCAAGGTACTTAAAAAAAATTCGTACAAGGTAATCAAATCGGAACCCACTATTCCGAGTTAACCTTGTAATCTAGAATTTGTCATGCTTCACCATCTTAGACTTCTTTGACTTGGACTTTACTTTGGTTGATCAGAATGATAAAGCACAGTTACCTGGTAGGAATTGCACTTACAAGTCAGTTGTCAGCTGGAATAATCAGTTCGAACTTAACCTTGTGCTTTATCGTTCTGGATATGGGAGAAATGGTTCGGGATATGGTAATCAAAGAAAGGTATGTTTGGGAAAATAAAGTTTGTGAAAAAGATGACTTTTTTTAGAAACTAGTTCTGAAAGGGAGAAGGAAAGTCAGTTGAGAAATCAATCGAGCATTGAATTTTATGAACAAAATCAAAGCGTGAACACGTTGAAGGACCTACTATCGTCACTAAAAGTAGAACTTGTTTCTGGTTATCGTCACTAATAGTACAACTTGTTTCTGATGTAACCAAGTTGGACACATTGTTGTTAATTGTCCACAAAAAGGTCCTAAACCAGTTCATGTTGGCAAGAAAGTGCCCAGGACCCCCGACCACACTCTGGGCGGGAGCCGTGAACAACCCAAAGGGTATCGGTGGTTATTTTAAAAATATTGCAACGAAAATTTCATCAGGAAGTGAGTTAGAAAAAATATCAGATTTTAGAAACACCGAATTTTATTTATTAAACAGATGGGAAAAAATCCATGTTTTACAAAGGTAGCTTTAATAGGGAATAAACCCGAATACATAAAACAATTTTTCTTAATTTAATTTATAAAATAAGCCATTCTTTAAGCCTTTTGGTCCATATCACAACTCTTATTCAAATCTACAGTGATCACCTGAAACATATTTAAAAACATTTTATCAGTAGGAAATACTGGTGAGATCATTCATTTTCATGAAAAGACAGAGTATTGTAATTACAACATTAAGAGTTTTTACATTTGTTTATATCTTTCAATTACTCAATCGGTATTGATCACTCAGAAATTCCTGTGACTATGGTCATATCCCCTATTGATCATTCTCTCAACTATTGAAGCTTATCAAGTAGTGTATACAAAACCCCACATACTTGCAGTAATTTCAGAATACAAAGACTTAATCACTGTAAATACAAATTGGAAAAGCGTTTAGGGTTTTGTAAAAGCATTTGAGAAAAAGAAAGAATGACTCACTTGTAGGTCTATAGTTCTTGATTTTAACAGGCTTCCTGATTCTAAGCCTGCTGAAAGTTAAGCATCTACTAATAATTCTGAATCTTCTAGTTATTAAGCATCTCTTTTGGTAGTAAGTTTATAGTTTGGAGCTTTGTGATAGTTTAACATAGAAGAATACGTATTAGTGTAAAACCAAATCCAACCTAATGATGGTCACGAGATCAGAGCCATAACTATAACGTAATGACAAAGTATAGCTTATCTAGGCAGCAGTTAAACATCCGTTAGTTAGTTCTCTGATTGCTCGAACAGAATATCGTATTGGAGATTATCGGTTAGAACACCAACACATAGAGAGAAGAAGAGAATGAATGAGCAACGAAAAATGAATCCTAAGCTTCCTATTTATAGGTAAGGAAGATGCCTTTCTATGTAGTCTCATATGCTTTTCTATGAAGTTTCCTATTGCTGGGATTAAACCCTAACAAAGGAACAATGATATCAAAGGCAAATACACTATCCGAGCTTTGGTCCAACTATCAGAGGTTACAACCTCTGATCTACCTTTACACTGCTTTCCATAAACAACTGTTTCTATCATCTGATCGAACAAGAAGCAAAGGTCTGATAGAAGAAACAAGATCAGTGGATAGAGATCACTGCTTAGACTAGTTTATTCAATGTAACAGTGCTATGCACTGATAGTGTTAGTTTAGCAGTGTTTTAGTTAGTTATGATTTTGTTAGCTGCCACTATCAACCATGACGTCATAAAAGATGCTCAGTGGTTAGATAGTTAGTATAAATAGCTGATCGATGTAACAGTTAAACTTGTCTTCCTGAAAAAGATCAATTCGCACTTTATCTTCTACATTTCTTACTATCAAACGATTGTAATTGGCTAAGGGGGAGTTTTAAATCACATGCGAGTTTACCAACTTGAAAGCATGATGATGATGAAAACAAATGACCGATTGCTTGTAGTAAAAGGTTTTTCATTAATTCCGCTGCATATCTTTTAAATTCAATCCATTTTCCATCTTTAGAAACAAAAAACTACAAGTGATTCAAACTTAGATCCTGACAATTGGTATCAGAGCTTGGTCAATCGATTTTGATTTAACAGTCAAATTGATTTGAACAGATCAGCTCTTTGTGCTAATTCGTTTGATAGTTTTACTTGAATACAGAGTTTTATTACTACAAAAGTTTTTAAAACACAAATCTGTTTAAACAAGAGAAATGGCACAAAACACACCGGACTCCAATATTGGATCCATGTTCAAACCTCCGATGTTGAAATGAAATGAATATTTTATTTGGCAACGTCGGATGGGTCATATTCTTGCCCAACAGAACACTGGATGCTGAGATCCGTTGTATTTGGACCTCATGTTCCCATGGTTCCAATACAGAGGATCCCCACACGCAGGTCCTTAAGAAACTCGAAAATTACTCTGAACATGTTTTCCTCAAAATTGAATTGGATGCTAAGGCCTTTAGCATTGTTGCTTCGGCTTTGCCCAATGAGATTTATGCGGGATTACTTCATTGTAATAGTGCTAAAGAGTTATGGTATGCTCTTAAAGAGCAATTCGGTGGTACTGAAGAGGTGATAGAGAATAACAGAGAGGTCTTAAATCAACAGTATGAAACATTTTTCCACGTTAAGGGTGAGTCATTAATCCAATAGTTCGAACGATATAGCTGTCTCATCAGTGAGCTCAAATTGGTAAATGTGGAATTTCCAAATTCGGCTGTCAATAGTCGTTTCTTGAGATCTTTACCTGAGAAATGGGAGACTGTAGCTTATGTCACTAGAACAGCTTTGGTTACAAGGAAATGACCTTGACACAACTTCATGGACGACTCCTCACATATGAGATAGAGTTGAACCAGAAAAAGAAGTTGCAAGAGTCAGGAAAATGACTGATGATTATACTTTGGAAACACTGCTCTATATAGTCATGAGCAGGGGTCTAGCAGTGGAAAGGATCAGAGTTATGATCTTACATTGACATAACATCTGGAAACAATTTCAACGCTGATCCCTGTACACCCAATTTTGCTTTTGCTGCAAATTGTGAAAGCAGACCTCTGACAATCAGTCTTTTGAATTGAATGATTTACAACATTTTAAA
Source organism: Scalesia atractyloides (assembly GCA_947069175.1). Classification (NCBI taxonomy): domain Eukaryota; kingdom Viridiplantae; phylum Streptophyta; class Magnoliopsida; order Asterales; family Asteraceae; genus Scalesia; species Scalesia atractyloides. The sequence continues at coordinate 46,258,761 of CAMTDV010000016.1, forward strand.
CCCACTGACCTTGAAGAGATGGACATTTTGCATCAGCTGGCACTTTTAAGTGTTAGAGCAAGTAAAATTTTCAAAAGAACTGGTAGAAGATTTTCAGGATTGCATGGGGGGTTGAAAGTTGGGTTGGATAAGTCTAAAATCAAATGTTACAAATGTAAAAAGATGGGTCACTTTGCCAGAGAATGCAGATCACAATCTGCATGACCAATTGTAACACAACCTGGCAACAGACCTCAAAGCACTGTCCAATATTCCCAATATACCCCTACACCATCAAATGCAAAACACTGCACACTTTGCACATCCTGTTGCAACAGTTCCTGTCCATTATGTCCAAGCACCTGCACCACAGATTCAATATGTCCAAACACCACCTCAAGTACATGTGCAGCAAGTGCCACAAGTTACTCACTACTCAAGCTACTGCTACACCAGCAGAGGTTAATCAACAAAGCTTTTTCACACAAGGTCATGTTGATTGGAGTAGTTTGCCTAAGGATTTAACAGATGAAAACTTTGCTCTCATAGCCAAAAATGATTTTGAAAATGAAAATATATGTTTAATGGCTTTGAGACCATTGTTGAAGGTGATGAATATGTGGAGCAGGAGTTAAAGTCTGATGTGGTTGATTGTTGTGAAGCAGTGGTTATACCAGAAGTTACACCAGTGGTTGAAGTGAATGTTGTTGATGTTGAAAAAGACACTCTATCTGACCCTTGGGATGAAATGTGCGTGAGGAAGAAGAGTGTGATTGTGCTCTTAAGGCTGCTTTAAAGGTATCACCTCAGATCCTTAAAGATCTATTTTCTGACAAATGCATTATTGCTTTTGCAAACATAAAGCAGGTGAATGAAAACATGAGAAACAAAATTTTAGAAGATGAACTTAATTTTGAAAAACTTATCAAAGAGTTGAAAACAAAGTTAAGTAAAAAATTCTGAAATGAGTAGCCTAAGGCATGAATCAAGCATAACAAAGACCAGCTCCAAACCATGGTAGAAAAATACCAAGTTTGCAAACAGGAGCTTGATCTACCCAGATCATTTGTGAAAAATGGGTAGAGTCATGCTTGATGCTCAAATCAAGAGCAACATAAAGTTTGGAATAGGCTTTAGAGACATGACCAGACTTGGAAAATGCTGAAAAAAAATATTCTGAGTCCCGGTTGAAATAGTCCCAAGCCAATGGTTGTGAAGAAATTAAAATCACAAATAAAAATGGAAACAAAATCATTCTTGAAAAACCAGAGGTTTCAGCAAAAGATAAAGAAATTGAAAAATATCAGTTTAAACCGACCTAGTCAGTTGAATGTGATATTTTGGAAAACTTCAAGCCAATGAACTTCTCAACCATTGATGGTATAAAAGCACTGTGATCCCTATCAAAGACTTGCCAGCAGAGGTTACACACTGCTCTCAAAAGTCTGATAGGAAAAAAGAAAGAAAAGGTTAAATACTTGTTTTGTGAAATTTGTGAAAAGAGAAATCATGTGGCTGCAGATTGTTTTCTTCTAAAAGCCTTTGACATAAACAAAACTTGTGTTATACCCAAATCTCCTAGATGCACCATCTGCAACAAAACAAATCACATGACCCAAGAGTGTGCCTATCTCAAAATCTATCATCAAGAGGTAAAAGAGATTAGAGCAAAAGCTCTTGAAAAAGAAAGTTCAACTTTTCTGAAAACAAATCTAAACAGAACTTTGAATCAATTGAAACATCTGTCACAAAAGCCTTAAATCAAACCTCTGTTCCCAGAGAAATTCAAGTGACAGATGCACTTCCATCAAACCAGTTTCCAAGAGGTAAAAGCAAGCTTGGTTATCAAAAGGTCCTATGCTTTATGATACTTACAAAAAGTCTTCTAAGCCAAGGATAAATAGGCATCCTCATGGTTACTAACAGTTGATAGGAAGTGGCTCACATTAGTGGTTACAAAAACCATGATCTAACCACTTCTCATTTATCTGAACTTGAGTCTGGATCATCTGATACCCCATCCAAAGCCATTCTAGCTTTGGAAACTCACCTGAACTAATCTTTCAAAACATGTGAGGGAGCTTCTACTTGCCTTGACAGTCTTTGGTATGTAGATAGTGGGGGCTCCAAGCACATGACAGGATGTATAGCCCTACTTAGAGATTTTAAAGCATATGGAGGGGGTGATATATCCTTTGGAAATAATTCAAAAGGGAAGGTGTTGGGGTCAGGATGTGCCTCAGCTGCAAAACTCAAGTTTGAGAATGTAAATCTCATTGATAATCTAAAATTCAATCTTCTGAGTGTCTCAAAAGAGTGATAAGGGTTATGGATCTTTCTTCACAAAGGAAACTTGTCAGATAGTAGGCCCAGAGGTTGTTAAAAAGATTAATCAAATAATTGTAGAAGCAAAGCACAACTTACTGCTAATAGGGTAGGAAATGTGTATGTGGTAGACATGGTAAAAGATAACCCTATGTCAAATGCATGTTTGTTCTCAGTTGCTTCAAGCAAAGAAACAGAATTATGGCATAAAAGACTAGGTCACACAAATCTAAAAACCATCTCCACTCTCTCAAAACAAAGTCTTGTCAGAGGTTTGCCTCACAAACAATTTACTTGTGAAGAACACTGTGTTTCCTGTTTAAAAGGTAAACAACATAAAAGTTCTACAAGTCAATTGAAGAGTCCAAAACAAGTCAGTGCTTACAGTTACTTCATATGGCTTGTTTGGACTCGTGAAAATCATGAGCTTAAAATACAAAAGGTATTGCCTGGTGATAGTTGATGATTTTTCCAGGTTCACATGGACTTTCTTTTTACATTCTAAAGATGAAACAACAAACATTTTGCAAAACATTTAAACAAGTTGAAAAGCAATTTGATCTTCCTGTAAAAATCTTTAGGAGTGATAATGGGACAGAGTTTAAGAACAAAGAGTTGGATGCTTTCTGTGAGTCAAAAGGGTTGTTAGGCAATATAGCATCCTAGAACTCCAGAACAAAATGGGTTTGTTGAAAGGAAAAACAGAACTTTGATTGAATCAGCAAGAACTATGCTAGCAGATTCTGGTTTACCCCTATCTTTCTGGGCAAAGGTTGTAAACACTGCTTGTTATGTTCAGAACAGAGTTTTGATAAACCCCACGCATCAAAAGACTGCTTATGAATTGCTTTATAAAATCAAACCTCTGCTCTCTTATTTTAAATTTTGGCTGCCTATGCTTCATTTTAAATTTAAAGGATTCAATATCCAAGTTTGCAGCCAAAGTTGATTGTGGCTATTTTCTGGGATACTCAACCACTGCCAAAGCCTACAGAGTTTTTAACTCTAGGACCAAGTTTGTTGAATAAACTCTGAATGTGAAGTTCAATGAACTCTCATCTTTGAAAATCCCAGCAAATCTTGCTGAATTGTTTGACCTATCCAAATTTACATTTGAAGACAGTGTCTGTCAAGACTAACCATGCAGATACCCCATAGTCATCAAGTCAAGAGCAAGGATATAATTGTATTCTTCCAAGCTTCAAAATCAATCCTTCAGGCAGAGGACAGATGTTAGTAGCAATGGTGAAAGCTCTACCAGGTCAACAGTGGTTAATACTCAAACCTCTGCCAGCTCTCAAAACCAAACATCTGTTGATAAAAGTCCACAACAAATGGACATAAGTCAACCCACTTTCACATCCATTCCACCAATTCCTCCACCACCATTCCAATCAGAGGCTAGACCATCAAATGCCATTGTCCCATATCAAGGTGAATTGATTTTCCTCAAAAGCCATCCTTTGGATCAAGTTATTGGCAACATCAATGAGGGAGTGCTCACCAGAAGCCAATCCCAAAACATTTGTCTTTTTTCTGGTTTTCTATAACTCACACAACTGTCAAGTACCAAGAGGCACTAAAAGACAACAGCTGGGTAGAAGCCATGCATGAGGAGCTCCTACAGTTCAAAAGACAACAAGTATGGGAACTTGTACCACTGCCAAAAGATGTATGTCCTATTGGCACAAAGTGGGTCTTCAAGAACAAAACAGATGAAAGGGGCATTGTTGTCAAGAACAAAGCAAGGCTCGTGGTTCAAGGCTATAGACAGGAAGAAGGCTTAGACTATGATGAAGCATTTGCTCCAGTTGCAAGATTGGAGGCCATCAGACTGTTCTTAGCTTTTGCTGCTAACCACAACATCAAGGTGTTCAAATGGACATCAAAAGTGCATTCCTGTATGGAAAGATCAAGGAAGAAGTGTATGTGTGTCAACCTCCTGGTATTGAAGATGTATTTCATCCTGATCATGTTTACAGGTTAAACAAAGCACTATATGGTCTAAAACAAGCACCCAGAGCCTGGTATGAAACTCTATCCACTTTTCTCTTATCCATTGGTTTCACCAGAGGTAGGATTGATAAGACCCTATTTTTAAAATGGAAAGGAAATGATTTGATGCTTGTCCAAATTTATGTGGGTGACATCATTTTTGGATCCACATGCACTGCCATGTGTGAAGAGTTGAGAAAACTCATGGCAGCAGAGTTTGAGATGAGTGCAATGGGTGAGTTGCAATGTTTTCTTGATTTAGAAGTCAAACAAATGAAACATTGCACTTTCATCCATCAAAATAAGTATGTGAAAGAACTACTTAAGAAATTTGATATGGATGATTGAAAACCTTGCAACACACCCATGGCAACATCCAAGCTAGTCACATTTGATGGCAAAGATGACCTTGTTGATCAAACATTGTATCAAGCATGATAGGGTCTTTACTGTACCTAACTGCATCAAGGCCAGACATCATGTTTGCAACATGTGTTTGTGCCAGATCACAGTCATTGCCAAGAAAATCAGATCTTATTGCTGTAAAAAGAATATTCAGATACATAAAAGGTGCTCCCACACTTGGTATCTGGTATCTAGCTAATGGTAACATTGAGCTTGCAGGATATTCTGATAGTGATTTTGCTGATGTAAAACAACAAGGAAGTCCACATCTGGAGGAGCCCAATTCCTAGGTGATTGCTTAGTGTCTTGGCAAAGCAAAAAAGCAAGTTGTAGTTTCCACATCCACTGCTGAGGCAGAGTATATAACTGCTGCAAGTTGTACTGCTCAACTCCTGTGGCTTCAAAATCAATTGCTGGATTTTGGTATCATTGCTTTAAAAACTCAACTCAAAATTGATAGTCAAGCAGCAGAAAATATAATCAAAAATCTTGTCTCTCATTCCACCACCAAACACATTGATATCAGACATCACTTTGTGAGGGATTGCTACGAAAAATGTTTGATTTCTTTACAACATGTCCATACCAAGGATCAACTGACAGATGTGTTGACAAAAACACTTGATGCTCACACTTTTGACAGTTTGATATCTAGGCTTGGAATGCTAAACATGGATTAAAAACAATTTTTTATGTGATCCATGTGTAAATAGCAATAAATTGTTTTTAGCAAATCAAAATCCATCCTTAAAAATAGTTTAAAATTGAATTTCTCAATAAATCCTCAAAGTCTGTTCAAAGCATTGATAGCACAAAAACACTGTTCGTTTAGAAAAGTCAATCCACTGTCAAAAAGTGTATCCTCTGATAGGTACAAATACTGTACTTATCCACTGATCAAAAACTTCAAACAGTGTTTAGCCAAACAACTGTCTTCCATTTCAATCAGATGTTACACGTGATCAGATGTTATTTAACAGTCGTTGCATCAGATGCCACGTCCTCATTACTTTTTCAAGAAACCCTATAAAAACCTTGTTCTATCCAGAACAGAGGATTCACAAAACTGTGTTGATTTCAAAAATCTCAAAACAGTTTGCACTCAAATCATGGCTCCTAAAAAAAAATCAAAGACGAAATCAAAGCAAGATTTACACCATACGTCTTGATTATCAAAACCCCACACAATTACACGGGGATCTTAGAAGAAACCAAAGCCAATACACGATACCACACAATGATTCGGATACTAAGAGAGTCAAAATTTAAGCATTTGCTCGAAGTCAAAGCCCATATTTACATCGATTCTCTTCGGGATTTCTGAAAAATGCTAAGGTCAAAACATCCGCTGATGGTGTTCCTTATGCAATAATCTCAAAGGTTGGGGGTACTTCTATGCAAATTAGTCCACAATCGATCTCTCAAATTTTTCAATTGAATGATATGGCACATCCGTGTCATTTTCTTTAAGAGAGATGCAAGAAGAGTTTGTGGAAAGGGGTTACACTGGCCAATTGAAAGGTATGACAATCTTTAAACCCATTTTCCAGCAGAGATGAAATTCTTTTTCCATACTCTTTTAACATGTCTCTCTGCAAAATGTACTGCTTTCAATGAAATTCCATTGAACATACAATATCTGGGATATGCAATTTTGACTGATTCTGACTTTAATTATTCCCAGGTATTGTTCAATGATCTTGTAAATAATTTTAAAAACATCTCAAAAAGAAAAGCTTTCTTCATACATCCTTGATTCTTGAGTGTTTACTTACAAGACCAGATCAGATCTACAGCAAGTAAACAAGGCGCAGTGACCACACCTGGCTGCCTAACTCATGAAACTTTTACACGAATAACAAATCAAGAAAAGGTTTTCAAAACAGAAGTAGAGGAGGATGAGCCAGTTTTACAAGAACAAAATGTTCAATCTCTTCTTCCTGCTACTGAGCCCACTACTCTAGGTGATCAGAGCATTGCAACCACTGCTCTGAAACCCACACCTAAAATCACCAAAAAGAAACCAACAAAAACATCCAGAAAACCCACCAAACCTAAAAAGGGTCCTCTGGAAGATGAGATCCCAGAGGTAAACCTGTGACAACACCAAAGTCACAAACCACTGTTGCTACTTCTTCACAGCAGATGGTTGACAGATCTCCACCTGGCTATAAAACTCCTCCTGCATTCTCACAAAAGGATCAGGTTGTAAACACATGAACACCAAATTATGAAGCTCTAGGACCACTTAGTTCTATCTTCCACAGCCCATCTCCCAGAGCAATGTCTCTTTCTGCACCAATCCCTTCTCCAATAAAATCACTACCACAAACCTTTTTACCCTTGCTCAATGCAATAGAACTAGAGCAGACATTATCCATACTTCTCACCAACCTATCACTGAGAATATACTTCAACATGATGCTGGGTCTGAATCTCTATTCTTTGCTAGCCCATCAGCAAATGAAGAGGCTACGTCCATTGGGTTACATGTAACCCTTGGTGATAGTTCAACCAGAGCATCCACTACAATTGCAAAACTACCTAGTTTTCCTTTGGACAGTGGTTACATTACTAAGTCTCTGTTGAAGGCAACCACTGCTGAGGCTACCAAGGTAACCTCTAATGTTGTGGGAAGTCCCCAGTACCAAGAAAAAGGGGCATCTAAGGTTGAAGCTAGTGTCAAAACACATGCTCATGATACCTTAGATATAACTACCACCTCAGGTAGGAGTTTAGATGATCCTGTTAATTAGGTGATGATCTAAAATACAAAGATTTGACGGAGAGAGTATCAAAGATTGAAACTTCTGTTGATGAGATCAAAAATCTTTTGAAGTACTTGATAGCTACACAGAGCCAACCCTCTGTCTTAACCACTGCTGATCTAAAAGAAGCCCTAGACCCCTGTTTCAGCAACAAAGGCAGTTCTCTGATCTACAACACAAACATCAAATGCAGGAAGTATGAAACATGGTTGAAGCTAGATTCATGGATACAAGGGCAGACATTAAAGCGATAAAAGCTCATCTCCCAAACCACTGGTACTGCTCCACCTACAGTAATTTTTGTAAACACTGAAGATGATGCCAAAAAGGGGGAGAAACCTTTGGGAAAGAAGAAGCTTACAATAGATGATCAAATGGCAAAGCCAACAGTGGATATTCCCAGGCTAGATGGTTCAAAGAAAAAGGATATAACAATGATATTTTGGCCAGAGAACAAGAGAAGCAGAAGAGAAAAGTGTATCTTGATGGCAAGGTATTGGTTGAGCCAAAGATTAAGTAGCAAAAAGAAAAGGAAGAGGTTGGTACCTCAGCAAAGAGGAGACCTGCTAGAAAAGTAAGGCAACCAACTCCCACACCTTCCAAAACTGAGCCTGCTGTAAATCCAACCATTAAAACCTCTGTTTTCCAAAAATCAAGCTCACCTACTTCACTTCCATACCCATTTCCACAAAAGCAGATGTTACAGCAACTGTTGTGTCAACATCTGTTGACACAGCAGAGGTTGCAGCAGATGCAATCTCATCCACTACCATGGTCATTTTTAATACATCCACCCAACCTCTACCAACACCAACCAGAATTACAACTCATCCATCATCACCTGAAATCAAATTTAAGAGGAGAAGGACTACAAGGATGGTGAATGAAGAAGAGATCTTTCCTGCTCCTACTCCTTTATCATCACAACAACTGACCTCCACATCAATGCTTCCACAATTTTCAACTCCAACGACTGATCCCCTTACAGTTATACCTGCAGCAAAGAAACATCCTCTTGATTTACCAGCAGTCAGGGACGAAATTAAAAGCTTCAATTCTGAGGAAGACCCTGACAAAAGAATCATATTATCTCTTGATGGCTACCCAAGACCTGCAAATATTGATGATTATCTAGAACTCAAATTGAAACAAGCAGAGGATATAGCAAAAGAGAGACTCAGCTGGTAAAAGTGATAGAGAGATACAGACAAACATATCTTTTCAGTTAAGCAAAGCCAGAACATTGCAAGATTTTGTCAAAGATCCGAGTAATAAGCTGTCAGAAAGGGAAGATCAATGCCTTAAACATGAACTCATTGAACATATCATGAAGAACAAGAAATATAAGGCAACAAAAGCACAGTTCAAGGATTGGAGTATGGATGAGCTGAGAGAAGAAATTAAAAGAATGCAAGAAATGTTGAAAGATCCTCAAAAGAAGCCAACACCTCCTAACTGGGAAAAACATAAGATAAACATGCCAGACAGAGCTTTGAAGATTAAAAGGATGAAAGAAGAATTGATACAGAATCACTATGGTTCAAGGAACCAAGTGACAAGGTGGGGAGAAGTCAAGGTAATTGATACTTATAAGATGTTAGAAGAGAGGAGGAAGAAAGATCCAAACATGCCTCCTAAACCAGTTTACCCTCCATCAGATGATGTTCATAAAGCTCAACACTCTAAAAAGTCTATCTCATCATCTGTCCCCTCCATCCTTGCTTTCAATCAATTAAAAAGGCAAGAAAAGATAGATGAAGAAGACACGAGAGTGTATGAACACATCAAAGAGGGAATTACAAACATGATTAAATCACACAGATGAAGCTAGTGAAAAGCTCAGAGCATATTTGACAAAGATAGTTCAACAAAAAGCTCTTCAAACCTCAACCCATAAAAGTTATCCTAGAAAGCCAGAAGACCCAAAAATTCTAAAGTGGAAAGTCAATAAAGACTCCCACGAATTGACACTTCTCAAGTCTAATGGTGATGCTGTCAAGATTTGCATAGAGGCTGCATATGAGCTTAGTGCAGAAGGCATTCAAGATCTTTTGAATCTGACACTCGAAAAGGATGACGATGATGAAATTTCTCTGAATTTTGAATTACAGTTTAAAGGCCAAATCAGAGAATTTATGTTGAGGAATAAAAGCCAAGAATAAACAAGTTTTTTGGCATCATCTGTTCCAGGGGAGATTGTTGGGATTGAACCCTAACAAAGGAACATATGATATCAAAGCCAAATACACTATCCGAGCTTTGGTCCAACTATCAGAGGTTACAACCTCGGATCTACCTTTACACTGCTTTACATAAAAAACTGTTCCTATCATCTGATCAAACAAGAAGCAAAGGTCTGATAGAAGAAACAAGATCAGAGGATAGAGATTAGTTCTTAGACTAGTTTATTCAATATAACAGTGCTATGCACTGATAGTGTTAATTTAGCAGTGCTTTAGTTAGTTATGATTTTGTTAGCTGTCACTATCAACCATGATGTCATAAAAGATGCTCAGTGGTTAGATAGTTAGTATAAATAGCTGATCGATGTAACAGTTAAACTTTTCTTCCTGAAAAAGATCAATTCGCACTTTATCTTCTACATTTCTTACTATCAAAAGATTGTAATTGGCTAGGGGGGGGGGGTTTGTGAATCACATGCGAGTTTACCAACTTGAAAGCATGATGATGATGAAAACAAACGACCGATTGCTTGTAGTAAAAGTTTTTCATTAATTCCGCTGCATATCTTTTAAATTCTATCCATTTTCCATCTTTAGAAACAAAAACTACATGTGATTCAAACTTAGATCCTAAACACCTATATACTTGTTTAGGAAGTTTCATATACACCTTCCTTGGATACTTCCTATCCATTTATACCTTCCTTACACTTCTTAGATGCTTCCTATCCATTTATACCTTCCTTACACCTTTCTTAGATTCTTCCTATCCATTTATACCTTCCTTACACCTTCCTTAGATGTTTATCTACTATATATATATATATATATATATGTGTGTGTGTGTGTGTGTGTGTCTATATATATAGATATTTAGATGTTAGGTTATTAAACTTACTTAACCGTTTTGTTGTTAAGCTTAATTTTTAACTGTTTAATTAAGTAACTGACTTAGTTGATTAATTAAATAACTTACTTAACTGATTAATTAATTAACCTACTTACCTATTAAGTTTCATTTTCTGTTACGTTTCCTTAGCTATTACGTTTACTTAACCACTAAGCTTCTTTAACCACTAAGTTTTCTAATTTAGTAACACCTGGTTAAGTTTTAACTTTCTATATAAATACACAATGCACTCGTATTAGTGTATTAAACCATTTCAACTTTGACGATAATCACAAGATCAACACCTAAACATGATGACAAAGTATAGCCTTATACAGGTAGTACTTAATCATACGTTGATTCGGTTTATCTATAAATCAGATAGGGTATCGTACCAGTCATCAGCTAAGCATATATATGAAGTACATCATGTAAACCTGCCATTTCTTCTGGTAAGTTTAGCTGATAAGTTACTAATCTAATTTTGTTTAATGATTTTGATTTGTCCAACAAACTTGGAATTGACTTTCCTTTCTTGCTGAATCAGACTATTCCTTTCCATGGAGAAACTTTTAACAATACCTTATCTCCAACTTGAAATTCTAACGGTTTGCCAATCTCATGGCCTGATAGTTGCGTGTCTCACATGTACGGCTAACATACTGGATGACACTATCATTCATAAAGTGCTTTGAATGGGGCAACATTAATACTGGTATATAACTATTTGGAAAATTCTTTTGAGTGGCAAATGATCGTCCTACTTTAACCAATACCTATCATACATGTACTTAACATGTCTTCCTATGTTTGTATTGATCCTTTACCCTGTTCATAATAAGTTGTACTCTGATTCAGTCGAGTTTCATGGCTTTTTGAAATGACTATTTCGACCAGATACAATAATAACAAGATTCTATGTAACGAGACTATTTCGTTCACCTACAACCTAACTAAGCATTTTATACTAAAGGTTTCCTTAATTGGTAAGAATGAGCTGACCCGTTTAGTCGATCCACAATCACCCAGATTGTGTCATTGTGATTTACTGTTTTGGGAAATTTGATAACAATATCCATTTGTTATCAATCCCATTTCCATTCTGGCATTTCTAATCGTTGAATTAAACATAAAGTTTCTAGTGTTCAGTTTTAACTTGCTAACAACTTAATTACTTAGTGACATAACTTGCTACATCCTTATTCATTCTATTTGTCAGTAATTCTTATTCAAACCTTGATACCTCCTATCACTTCCACTATGCATCAGCTTCTTCGAGAAATCCTTTCTGGTAGGTTTCCTTGAATAAGTACTCAAATTCTTTTCTTATGGAATCTCCAATTTCCATCTCTAATTCTTTCATTATTCCTTCAGCATCATCCTTGATTGTTGTTTCCTGGGTACTCTATAATTGTTCTATTAGACCTAATTGTAGATTCAATATGAGAGTATATGTTCTTTTAGGCTTCTCAAAATGCTTACGGCTTAAAACATATGCCACTATATTAGCTTCGCCTTTGTGATCTTGGATTGTGGTCACTTCTCATGTTGGCTTACGAACCTAAACATAATTATGATTACATAAGATTTTAAGCATGATTGGATGCTAATCATTATATTTCTGAATCCAACGAGGTTCATATGAAGTATAGTATCACTAAGTTGTATTCTATCAATTTTATCTTTCTTCCTGGAGTACTCAACGAATATCGGTGGGGTTCCAAACTTGCCTACGTTTGATTAAAGATTGATTGCTTGACCGAACATAGTATTTATAAAAATTTGGTTCGCACCAGAGTTAAATAACACTTTTATGTCAACATTATGTATAGGAAATGTACCAACAAATCACCTTAGGAATCATTGTTGCCTCTTATGCTGTGAGAACAATGCCCTCGTGTTCCTCTTGGGATCTCCAGTTCTTTTCGTCTTGTTTTCAGGTGTCTGTGTTAGTTTCGGACAATCTTGACGAATATGATTTAATTCCATAATGGAAACATATACGGCTCCACGTTCTTCTTTCTTGTGTCCACGTATCAACCCATTGGTCAAAGTATTTGCTAACTCGTTCATATTGTTAATGGGTTGTGGTTCGACCATCGTTATCGATCATGGATCTCGCTGACTAGTTTCAAATAAAATGAGAAATTAGTACATATTTTGGCAAAGCTAGAAGTAGTACCATTTGGCATATCCAAAGAATTTTGTTGTACACTCACGACAATTTCCACCAATCATTTGGTGATTTTGTTGCCATCTATTCCTTTTCATGAAGCAGACATAATTTCCTTTCTGTCAATTCTTTTCATTCTTTCCAGTCCATGGCATATATCATGATCTTGTGCTTGTCAGGTCTCACTATCTTAATACCTTATTTTTGAGGCATACATTACTTCATCCTTTTAGCGTATATACTAATGGTTTGGACAAATTTACTCTTTTTCAGCCCATGTATTGCTGTAACAGCTTCTTTATTACTGGTAATCTTAGTACGATTACAGGTGAGAAAATTCTTTGTAAGTGTAGCTAATCGTGGTTACTCTCATCTTTTCAAGAGTTCTTAATGAAAGTAGAATTACTTTCATTAGCGAGAGTTTTAGATATACGTTTTGTGCCTAGCACAACTTTTAGTTACAGGTTTCCTGCTAGCGTTGAAAATCTAAGGTAATGCATTGGAAATTTTTATACTTTCGATGGTGTCCATCGTTCATCTTATCGCACGAGTTACAAGACGGATGATCAAATGAAATAGTGTTCGATATCAAAATTATAGATGCATACGAGAGGTTCATGATAAAGAATTATAACATTATCATTGACACACATGCTCGTGATTCATCCAAATTATCAATCATTATGGCCTTTGGATTTCCTTATAGATATACATATCTATGATATCATATGTTTCATATACTGTAATATACATACCATTCAGAAAGTTAATGTATTTAACATGTTCATATTTCTAAAAACAGGTCAGATATCAGGTCAAGGTACTATTTTGGGAATGTTGTAACTTTTTAACATAACATATACCCCATCTTACCCGCTCTTCCGGAAAGGCAACTCCATCTTACCCGGACAAGCTGGAGAGTCTACCACACCATACCCAATCTTGCCGGAGAGGTAGTTATCATTGTATTTCTCATAAATAGAATTTTCTCAAATCATGACTTTAATGGTGCATTTTTTATTAAGGCTTTCATCAAGAAAAAGGAATTTAGTATTCGCATGACGGATCATATTCTAGAATCGAGTAGTACCAATAAACAAGAAATAACAATGATCAGGTGTTATTGCTTTTTTATCATACTTGCAATGTTCTAGTGATCATCCTCACGACATACCAATACCCATCATACTATATCTATGCAAGTAATTGGCTTATCTCGAAGCTTATACTAAGGCATCTTTCTTAGGTTCAAGTCTAAATACTGTCACGATACCTATTTGCTTAAACAAGTGGCTCTGATACCACTTCTATCACGACCCCCGACCAACCCTGGACGGGAGCCGTGAACAGTCATGGGGTACCAGTGGCTATTTTGAAAATATTGCAGCGGAAACTTCATCAGGAACATGAGTTAGGAAAATATCAGAGTTTAGAAACACCTGATTTTATTTATTCAACAGATGGGAATAAAACCCATGTTTTACAAAGGTAGCTTTAATAGGGAATAAACCCGAATACATAAAACAACGTTTCTTAGTTTAATTTATAAAATAAGCCACTTCTTTAAGCCTTTTGGTGTCGTATCACAACTCTTATTCAAATCTACGGTAATCACCTGAAACATGTTTAAAAACATTTTATCAGCTAGAAATACTGGTGAGATCAATCATTTTCATGAAAAGACACAGTATTGTAATTACAACATTAAGAGTACATTTGTTTATATCTTTCAATTACTCAATCAGTATTTGTCACTCGACAATTCCAGTGACTATGGTCATATCACTATTGATCATTCTCTCAACTAGTGAAGCTTATCAAGTAGTGTATATAAAACCCCACACACTGGCAATAATTTCAGAATACAAAGACTTAATCATTGTAAATACAAATTGGAAAATCATTTAGGGTTTTGTAAAATCATTTGAGAAAAAGAAAGAATGACTCACCTTGTAGGTCAATAGTTCTTGATTTAACAGGCTTCCTGATTCTAAGCCTGCTGATAGTTAATCATCTACTAATAATTTGAATCTTCTAGTAATTAAGCATCTCTTTTGGTAGTAAGCTTATAAATTGGAGCTTGTTTATAGTTAAACATTTAGTTTAACATAGTAGAATACGTATTAGTGTAAAACTAAATCAAACCTAACGATGGTCACGAGATCAGAACCATAACTATAACGTAATGCTAAAGTATAGCCTTATTCAGGCAGCACTTAAACATCCGTTAGTTGGTTCTCTGATTGCTCGGATAGAATATCGTATTGGTAATTATCTATTAGAACACCAACGTATAGAGAGAAGAAGAGAAGGAATGAGCAAAGAAAAATGAATCCAAAGCTTCCTATTTATAGGTGAGGAAGATGCCTTTCTAGGAAGTTTCATATGCTTTTCTAGGATGTTTCCTATATACTTGTTTAGGAAGTTTCATATACACCTTCCTTGGATACTTCCTATCCATTTATACCTTCCTTAGATGCTTCCTATCCATTTACACCTTCCTTAGATGCTTCCTATCCATTTAAACCTTCCTTACACCTTCCTTAGATGCTTCCTATCCATTTATATCTTCCTTACACCTTCCTTAGATGTTTATCTACTATATATATATATATATATATATATATATTATATATATATATATATAATAATATATATATATATATTGTGTGTGTTGTGTGTGTGTATGTGTGTGTGTGTATGTATTCAGATTAGATGTTTAGATGTTAGGTTATTTAAACTTACTTAACCGTTTTGTTGTTAAGCTTAGCTGTTTAACTAAGTAATTAATTTTAACTGTTTCATTAGGTAACTGACTTAATTAACTTACTTAACTGATTAATTAATTAACTTACTTAGCTGTTAAATTTCATTTTCTGTTACATTTCCTTAGCTATTACGTTTACTTAACCACTAGAGCTTCTTTAACCACTAAGTTTTCTAATTTAGTAACACCCTGGTTAAGTTTTAATTTCTATATAAACATACAATGCACTCGTATTAGTGTGTTAACCCATTTCAAATTTAACAACAATCACGAGATCAAAACCTCAACATGATGACAAAGTATAGCCTTATACAGGCAGTACTTAAACATCCATCGATTCGGTTTATCTATCAATCGGATAGGGTATCATACCGGTGATTAGATTTAGCACACATTCTACGGGGCAGAGTTTCAAGGATTTAGCAATTCTAACATTAGAATGTCAGAACGCGAGAGAGCGAGGGAAAGAAAAGAATTGAATGAGTTTGAATGTCCAATTCTCGTCTAAATTTATAGCTGCAACACGACAGGTTTAGGGGTTTAGCTTCGTGTGAGGCGAAGCGTGTAGCTTAGGGCTTAGGCGTGCTTAGTCAACACATAAACTTGCCAGGTGGCTGCCACATGGTGCGACGTGTCTCTAGACGAAAAAGAGGGTGCCGCGTTACGCAACCCTTTTTCTATTCCACGTCACGTAGCGCGACGAGGTTAAAATATGGATTTCTCGTTTTCATACCGGTTCTCGTCGTGCGTGTTCGGTATCTCAGTTACGGTTCCTTCTAGGGTGGTTTGGGAGTTGTTACAGAAAGTCTTATAAGATCTTTAACAGTTAAAGCTTATGGTTGAACCAATCAAGATTTTAAAAAGAAACAATGAATCTACACAAAAAGTTAAACAAGTGATTGATAATGCTCCAATCCAAAAGTTAAAACTAGAGAAACTTCAAACTCAACTGATCAAAAAGATTCTAAATTTTATGCAAAGAAAATTGTTTTGAAAAATCAATCATGGGTTGTGAAAAGGAAAGAATCTTCTGAGACTGTGAAAGAAGCTGTTTCAACAGAAAAAAATGAAAAAGTTGAACATAAAATTTAGTGTGCGAGTGTTGTGAATGAGATTGCCAACCCACCCAAGACCGAAAAGGCTTGGGTTTCACTCTCTAAGAATCGAATGTTTGAATGTGAAGAGGTACCCAGATCCATCATATCCAAGTGGATTATGGATAGTGGTTCCTCGAGGCATATGACGGGGATGTTTGCGCTTCTCTACAACGTAAAACCTATTTGAGGAGGCTAGGTCGGGTTCATGGGCAATCATGGAGGTCGTATTGTGGGAGAAGGTATTCTGACCAACGGGATGGTGTCGTTTGATAAGGTAAACTACACTACAGAGTTGGAAAACAACTTGCTGAGTATATCCCAGATTTGCGACAAGAAGTTCATTACGCACTTCACAGATAAAGAACGTTTAAATCTGAAGCCAGGGTTCATCATACCTGAAGAATGGATCCTGATGCGCGCTCCACGCGAAAATTATCTCTACGTGTTATATATGAGCGTCGCTACAACAACAATAAAAACTTCACAAAAACTGCACAATGGCATAGGAAAATGGGGCACATACATCTCAGAAAAATGAATTTCCTAGTTTACAACCAACTAGTGGATGGGGTAAACGTGAAGAACCTCCATCTTAGCGATGACTACATCAGTTGTAAAATGGGAAAATAGATAAAGAAATTGCATCCGTGAAAGCTTCTCAATTCAATCAAGCTTCCATTAGAAAGAATTCATATAGATCTGTTCGGGCCGGTAAATATAAGAAGTATCTCGGTTGATCTGTATTGTCTCGTTGTGATCGACGATTTTTCAAAATTCACATGGGTGATGTTCCTGGAGAGCAAAGACGAAACTTATGATTCTTTAATGGTATTGTTCAAGAAGATAGAAAACGTGTACCAGTTTTCAAGATTCAGGAACTGGGTTCAAGAACAATAAGATGTTGGAGTACTGTAACAAAAAAGGTATAATACCTCAGTGCACTGTATACTCAATAGAACTGTGTAGCTGAGAGAAAGAATAGGACGTTGATCGAGAACGCACGCACAATGCTTGCCGACTCCAAATTACTTGTTAGTTTCTGGAGTGAAGTACTGGCGTCAGCTTGCGATACCTTAAATCGGGTTCTTACAGTTAAGGCACATAAGAAAACATGTCTTAAGCTAATCAACCAACAAAAACCCAACCTTAAATGGGTTAGAACCATTTGGGTCGCCGTGTATAGTCATTGATCAGGACGACAAATTTGGTGCGAAGTCTTTAGAGGGGTTCTTCGTGGGGTATGCGAGTCCGTTGAAGCAAGTATATCTACCAAGCATTAACCAGATGATTCAAGCTTAGCATGTGGATTGTTAAATATACACATATCCTACTCAGAAACTGGGAGATCCTTGATTGTTTGACTATGAATGTCTTTGGAATTCATTCAACCTGCTTGCCGAACCATCAGAAGAGGAACTTGCTATGCTTTATCAGCATCAACAATCTTTTTCGCAAGATCAAGTTCCAAGACCAATCGTTGTAACACAGACGTACTTTGGTACACATGATGCTGAAGCGGGTCCAAGTACTCAACATTCTGAACCACAGAGAGCAGGAAGAAGTGATCCCGTGTTAGAACAAGTTGTGAATGAACTAGTGCTAAGTTTCGATAATTACGATGACTCTGAATCTGACGCTAAACCGACATACGATGAAGATGAATCTACTTCTAACGGTGAAATTCAGTTTGATAATCAGAATGAAGGAATCAATGCTCAGAATAAAATTCCTGTTGTTACTCAAGATGTTGAACAGAATGTCATGATTTCGCAAGACGAAATAGGTGTTTCAAATGAAGTAATGTCAAGAACACTATCCTATTATCCACCAGAATTCATTATCAGCGAATTGTAAAGCGGCGTTAAAACCCGAAACCAAGTTAACCAGGGTTTAAGTTGCTTCTATACCCAATTTGATCCTTTACAAAATTGGTTCTCATTAAAATGTTTTATTTCACAGATAGACAAAGACATATAAAGATGCACTAATGGAGGAGAGGATTTTTCTAGCC
Organism: Scalesia atractyloides; assembly: GCA_947069175.1. Lineage (NCBI taxonomy): Eukaryota > Viridiplantae > Streptophyta > Magnoliopsida > Asterales > Asteraceae > Scalesia > Scalesia atractyloides. The sequence goes on from CAMTDV010000016.1 coordinate 46,277,353, forward strand.
TTCGCATCATGGAATGGATTTAAAATTTACAAATTAGATGTAATGTATGCCTTCTTGTACATAAAAGCAAAGGATGAAGTATACGTCGGCCAAGCACCGGGGTTTGTCGATCTGATTCACAAAGACAAGGTCTATTTTCTAGACAAGGCATTGTACAGACTACATCAGGCACCGAGAGCCCTGGTACGAGACGCTACAGCAACATCTCCTTGACGACGACTTCGTCAAGGGTACAGTGGACTGCACTCTCTTCACGCTGAGAAGTAAACGGTCACATCCTTATCATTCAGATATAAGTAGATGACATTAGCTTCAGGTCGACGAATGGTGCTTTATGCAAAGACCTCGAAGCAGTAATGAAGAAGAAGTTTGAGATGAACTCAATGGGGGAGATGAAACTCTTCTTAGGCCTTCAAGTAGATCAATTGCCTTACGGAATTTTCATCCACCAAACAAAGTATGTGAATGATGTTCTAGAGAAATTCAAGATGTCTAACACATCACCAATGTTAACCCCGCTTGCTTTTAATCATGGGATAGACCAGATCCTACCGGCGAGAAAATTGATGAAACTCTTTATCTCCCCATGATCGGATCTCTGATGCACTTATCGGCTTCGTGACCTGCTATAATGTAGTCCGACTTGCCTCTACACACGCTACTAGTGAGTTTGAGGGCATCTCATTTGATGATAGTTATGAGGATCTTATGCTACCTCAAGGGTTATCCGAGCACCGGTCACTGGTACCCACTAAATGACGACTTCGATCTTCAAGGCTACTCAAACTCATACTTTGGGTGTTACAAACTCAACGCGAAATCTAAAACTGCAGGATGCTAGTTCTTTGGCTCACGTTTGGTAAATGCAGTGTAACAAACGAACCATGGTCTCTCTCTCGACTTGTGAGGCAGAATACGTATCTTCTTCCGGTTGTTGTTCACAAATCCTCTGGATTCAGCAACAGATGAAGGACTATGGATTGCAATTTCTTAACACGCCAATATACGTAGATAATGAGGCTGCTATTTCGATAACAAAAATCCGGTTCATCACTCTAAAACAAAGCATATTGAGTTAAGTTATCATTTATTCGTGATTGCTACGATACACACCGAGAAAATCCACACTGATGAGAAAGAGTTGATTTGCACACAAAATCGTTTGATAAAACTAAATTTCAATATCTTTTGAAATTAAAGGGATTAAAGATTTGTCATCAGGGGGAACAAACAAGTGAAACCGAGATGGATGGCGATTTGAAGTTATCCTCATCGGTTATCAAATTTTTTCTTTAATAAAAATCCAAAATATATTTTTGATTTTAGGGGGATAAATTTTGAGGAAAATACAAAAAACATATGAAAAATGTCAAAAGTAGAAAAACATGAAAAAGACAAAAATGAGTTTTCATGTGAAATAGAGAAAATGATGGTACATCAGTAGACTGTCACAGCATGCTAAAGAAATGCAAAGTTGAAAAGGTTTTTTAACGTCTCACTGATGATGTGCCAGTAGGCTTCGCCCACTTAGTAATTTGTTTTTGAGATATAAAGATAATGAAACTTCTTAATTAGTGGTTAATATCTCTCGGATATATGGTCTTCGTACCATAATTTCGTCTGAGAAAATGCCTAATTTTGCGTAAGCAATGGCCTAGAAATTGTAGAATACTTTGCTTTTAAAAACCGCATACTGCATCAAAATTGAAAGTAATGAAAGATCTGACAATTGCAGTCAAAAGTTTCCAAAAAATGGAACACCAATTCCTAAGACGAGCCTTCATCTATTTGTCTGTACGGTGGTACTAACCTGAGCACTCAAGGTCTCACATTAACCCAGGTACAATATCAATTAGGTATATTCAACTGTAAGATGAAATCTAGGGAATCTTGATACGAGAGTATATTCTAAGGTGCGGAACACAGTTAAGTGAAGTTCTATAACACCTAATAACCGTATCTTGAAACAATTGAACTTTGTCTAGAGGTTTAAGTGGACAAACAATACTGACAATCTAGGTTAACTTATTTAAGACTTAATGTTTATCAAAGATTAAAAGTGTTGATGACATGTCTCAAAAGCTGATGTGATCCTCTTACAAACTAACAAAAATATGTGTTTAAATATGTTTGTACATAGTTCTATTTCATTTCAGAAACCAAAAAGATTTTCAATGTGTTTTAGCATAAAGTTTGGATAAGACAAAAATATTTTATTTCATCTTATTTTCAACCTACCGATGATGGAATGCTGATTTTCAAAATTTAAAGCTACTGAATAGAATCTGAAGGACAACGGGTTTGGAGTCAATCTGAAATGAAAATGTTTTGAAAAGCTTACAAGTTCATTAGTTTGAACTTAACATTATTCGAAAAAAAACATCAGTTTGTTCATAAATGGTTTAACCAAGGTCATTAACTGGACTTGGTCAGCAAATCAGGTAGCCAGGGTCATTAACTTGGACTTAGTTAACTGAGTAGGTTGTTTAAACTTGAAAAATGTTTGAATTTGAAAATTTTAGAAAAATGATATTTCATGCGAGTGTACCTCATCCGCACGAAGCAACCTCCTTCGCATGGACCAAGGCTCATCCGTTTGAAAACTCTTGATCCGCAAAAAGGAACCACCTTTGCAAAGACCTAAACAATTCTTATATAAATACTCTTTTGCAGAATGAGTCCTCATTCGCACAAAACATCTCATTCGTACAAAAATTCGCAAAAGTAATGAAGTGCTGCCCAAATCGAGTCTTAATGTTGGTTAGCACAACACATAAGATGGGAAAGGTATTGTACTTGTATCTATGGACTAAAATTGATAAATAACCAAACCGAACCTAAAAAACATAGATTTAGGATGTTGGATGGTTAAATGTTAATAATTGAACCTATATCTATGCAAATCGACACTTTCCAATTATATCACAACTATCAATTTGATCAAAACATGTTAAATTCATGGAAATTGAAATTTGGGATTAATTGGATTTGGAATGGAGGAACCTCGTCTGCACAATGTAGTTCATTCACACGGAAGTAGTACATCTGCCCTAGTTTTTAGTCTCCTTTGCACGATTGAAGGACATTCGTTACAATATCTGATCTGTTCCAATTAGTGGTCATTCGTATCAAACTCATCCGTTCCAAAATGTCACATCTGTTTGAACTATGGTACATCTGCTCCAAATTTGTTGAATTGTCAAAATTTTCTAACTGTTTTATTTGTTAATTCTTTTAGGCAAAAGCGACGAACTTTGATCCGAAGCACAATATCTGTTTGTCTTGATGATAAACTTCTAAAGATGGCACCTTTCAAGGATATACTACCATTATTTGAATGATCAAGGATTAAAAAGGCCGTTAAAAAGTAATATTCGGCCTACATAAGTCATGTTGAAAGATTCTAGAAGAATGCAAAGTTCATTGAAAGTCCACCATCAATCTATTCTGTAGTGAAGGTTGGTAATGAAGATAAGGAGGTTGTTATTACTAAAGGCTGATAAGAGAGGTTTTAGCTTTCAGAGACAAACCAGATGATCCTACCAGATACAGTTGAATCTAGTGGACCCCACAAAAGAACAAATGATTGGAAAGTGATAACAGTCTATAACCTCTGATCACAAACAACAGTGCTTTGAAGATTTGCTACTCTAAAGTCTACCAAGCGAAAGTTCTGTTTACAAGATCTGTTGAAGACAAGCTTTTCTTAAAGCCAATGGTCTGCCAAAGAGAACCTTTACTGAGAAGCCTAAAATCTAATGAAGGTAAGGTCTGATGTGGATCAACAGATGATAAGGATCAGAAAAGGATTCTCAAAAGATGATGATCAACAGAGGTTATTTGTATTATCAATGTAACAGTGCTTAGGTTCTAGCAGATGTTGGGAGTTTGTTAGACTGTTAGATGTCGCTGTCTAGGTGACGTCAGCTTAGATGCTTCAGATGTTTCGTTTGTACTATAAATAGAACAGTTCTTATATTGTTCTATTTATCACTTTCACCTTGACATTTTTGTATGAACAAACAAGGAGTGATCAGGCTGAGGGGGAGTTGTAATTCTTCATGCATACGTAAATTTTGATTTATAAAACCATGTTAGTGAAAGCAGTATCTTCATTTTTGTGATTGAAAAGTTAATTATTCCGTAGCACATTTCATCTCGATTTTTTCTTCTTACATTATTTCCATTTTAACTGTCACAACAATCAAACTCAGATCCTAACAATCGGTATCAGAGCTTGGTCAGTCAAATTCTATCTAACCACTCAATTTAATATAAAAGATCAGCTCCTACTACTGATATCGTTTGTTCGTTGGATTGAAACAGAGTAAAATTTTATTTACATTCAAAAGTATTTTAAACAAAAACATGTTTGTAAACAATAAAAAATGTCTCAAAATTCACAAGATCCACACAATACTGGTACTCTTTACAAACCTCTGATGCTTGTCAGATCGGAATATAATATCTAGAAACGTCGGATGGGTCACATACTTGTCAACAGAACACGGGTTGTTGGAAATCGGTTATCTTCAGACCACATGTTCCGATGGTGCCCAGTGCTGAAGACCCCAAGGTTCAAGTACCAAAGAAGCTGGAAAACTACTCCGAGTAGGATTTTCAGAAAATTGAGCTAGATGCCAAAGCATGTAGCATTGTTGTTACGTCTCTGCCGAATGATATCTATGCTGGCCTGTTGCATTGCAATAGTGCTAAAGAGTTGTGGGATGCTTTGAAAGAGCAGTTTGGTGGGAGAGAGGAATTATCGAAAACAACCGAGAAGTTCTAAATCAACAGTATGAAACATTTTGTCACGTTAAAGGAGAATCATTAATTCAACAATTCGAGAGGTTTAGTTGTTTAATAAGTGAATTAAAACTGGTAAATGTTGATTATCCTAATTCAACCTTGAATAGCTGATTTCTAAGATCATTACTATATAAATGGGACACTATTGCTTTCGTAACAAGAAACTATGTTGGTTTCAAGAGATGAGTTTAACTCAGCTTCATGGTAGGCTCCTAACTTATGAAAGAGAGCTTAACCAGAAAAAGAAGCTTCAAGATTCAGGAAAAGTTGCGGATGACTATGCTTTTGGTAGTACAACACTTTTCGGTCAAGATGAAACCTTGGTGGAAGTAAGGATCAGGGTTATGATCATTTCATTGTCATAACTTCTGGAGGAGGATCTAACTCTGATTCTTACTCACCCAATTATGCTTTTGCAGCAAATGGGGAAAACCAAGTTTCTGACAACTTATGTAACACCCCAAATCACGTAGTACAACACGCGATGGAAACACTTGGGGAGTCACTTACAAATTGTTTCATAACACATGGCACTTAAAGTTTTGTTTTATTGAATTATTGGATTATAATGTCTGGAAATAACAGAAATGAAATACAATAATATTGTCTTTCAAATTTTAAAGTCACTAAGGCCCGAGTCCCTCCTATGTGTAGCATGCGGCGACAAACACCACATAGATAAATTTGAAACATATGTGAAAATAGGCATGTCAGCATAAAAATGCATGTGAGTAACATAGGTTTTGTGTGTGTCAAATTCATGGCTTTGTATTTATATTGCAAAACCTCGTCCAACTTCGAGAGTCGTCGAGTATGAACCTTGAAAACAAAAGTGTTTAATTTTGCAATATATTTAATCAACTTAACAAGTTGATATAAGTAAAAGAAAACCTTGTAACCATGAATCTTGACCGAAAACTTTTCTTTTGTAAAACCGAGTAATAAGTCGATTTAAAAGAAAACATTGTATGGTTATATCTTTAAGTGAAAATCATTGTGTTCATTGTTCAAAACCATTTGTCCTTGTTATAAACCAATCATCCGTGTTATAAACCATTGTACGCGTCATAAACCATTGTCGTGTCCGTCATAAACAATCGTCTGTGTCATCAGTTAATCGTCTGTGTTTTAATTGTGAAAAATTTTGGCCATTCTTTAATGAATACATTCAAACTTGTGTTGACTATACACAACAAGATAAATCTTTAACAAGACTTACAAATCAACGAACGATTTGTTAATCAAAAACAGTTTCTATCGTTCCCCAAACTACCCACCAAATTCCAGTGAATAGCATAGTAACGGGATTGTCAGTCCTATGGTACCATAACATACTACTGGTCGGCTTGATCAAACCTAATGAATGTCATTCGTGTTATGGATAACGCACCAACAAGTTCGTTCACATTATTGAAATCGTATTGTTTATATAAACTATGACTTTGTTATGAAAATTTGAAAACAGTTTAGCACATATGAATCACCATAAAATATTTGTAAAATAGAAAAGAGAGGAGCTATGTACTCACTTGGGATTGCGTATAAGGCTTGTATGAATGTGTAAACAAAGCCCAAAAGATCAAGGAATCAAAAGTCTCCTAACATCGGTATGTAGTATGAATATGGAGGTCTTGTAAACTAAATGAGTGTTGGAACTCATATGAAATGGTTTAGCAAACTCAACATTCTGATTTGGAATGGATCCTAAATGCTTTTGACCGTTATGACCCGTTAATGTAGTTTACACTAATTAAACGTGTTATTTGCGTAAACGCAAGATCGACTGGTTAAACATGTCCTATGATAAGTCTTTAATGGTCAAACATGTTTGAAAATGTTATAACATTAGTTTATATGCCAAAAAATTGATTACATGTGCTTAAAATTGATTTATGCGCAAAAAGGGCATTTTGTCATTTTTAAAGAACATATAAGCGACTTATCATATAACTAACCAAACGAAGTGACCATAAGGTATAACCTCTTAGGTTATTTTCTATACAACTATGGTCACAAATATGTGTTTGGTCGGATCCTAAGATCGACCAAACGGGTCGGATTCGAAAGTCAAAGCGGTGGTAAGACCGCTCGACTTACGACCCAAATAAAGCACTAGACTAGAAGTGACGTGTTAGACATGTCAAACATGTCTAACTAAGTTTATAAAACTGATTTGGTATCAAAACTTTATGTTTGATACCCGAAAATAGTTCCGTCGTAAAATGCACATAATACGCATTTTTTACCGAAACTTTACTCGTCACTTCGACTAGTAAACGTGGTAATCAGAAGGTGTAATCGCTAGGGATTATAACCTTCGTGATTATCATCACGTTGCCAAGTTCAACTGAACTTTGACTTGACCAAGTATGGTCAGAACCAAAAGTCAAATAGAAAGTCATCTGTTTGACTTTTAGCTCAAAACAAGCTAAAATAATGAACAAGACTAAGGAAGAACACTTACTTGTGTTCAAGGAAGTCAAGAATGCTTAGTAGGAGGCCTACAAAGAGAAGCAAACTCCAATTTAGAGCAGATTAGAGAAGAAGAAAGGAATGAGCAAGTTGGAATAGTCAAAATACTTGGCTATTTATAGTGTTCAAGAGTTCATAGGATCAATCCAAGTGTCCAATGTGTTGTCATGATCCTAGGAGGGTCTTAATAAGTGTCAAAGGCAGGCTAGAGAGTGACAATTTAGTGAACTTGGAGCCCAAGACAAGGAAGGAGAAGCTGCATGTTGCTGTAGGAATATGCTGAGCTGGGGACCCCTTACAGACCAGTATGGGGTTAGGCCTTACCGTCCGTAAGGCCCAAGCAGGGGCAGAAGTTTCAAAATGTGGTAGATTTGCCCCTGGACTTGTTTCGTCGCATTTTGACACTTCTAACACCTGTTAACCTCATTTTTAAGCTCTATGAGGAAGTTATAACATATGTAACTTGAATTATGCTAAAAAATGTCATGGATGCCAGTTCATTTGGTTGTAGGTTGCGTTTATCGCTTAATTACGACGAACGCTTTAACGCACATGAAAATGACCGAAATTTCGCAACGATTGATATTTTTGCATTCTTATCAATAAAATACAAGATTTTATTGATTAAAATTTTTTTTGATGTCTAAACATGGTTCGTATTCAAAATATGAGAATGGCCATAGTTTCGCAGTTTTGCGAAAATAGTCCCTGAGCTTTAACAAGTATGTTTTTGCCATACTGAACCTTCAAAACTTATTTCTAAGTTATGTAAAGGATATTTAGGGTATTTTTAGCTTATTTCATTGTCTCGGAGTGTACGTCTCATTAAACTGTATTAAACGTTTATGTAAAATTTCCAGAAAAGCTTTGAGGGTCGAAATTGTACACGGACTTAAATTGTGAATGTCACATGTAATTATACAATTTCCGGGAATGAAACAAGAAGGTTTCATTGGATTCGAAATTGTTTGGAATTGTATGATGGTTATAAAGGCAAAAATGTTACAACTTATATTTTGAGTTAAATGATTTAACATTTGACCCCACTGATTTGTAAGAAATGGACATCTTACACCAACTTGATTTGCTTAGTGTTAGAACTAGCAAATTTTACAAAGAATTGGCAGCAAATTTTCAAGCTGCATGGGCGGTTGAAAGTTGGGCTAGATAAATCTAAAATCCAGTGTTAAAGTTTAATAGTTTAGGTCATTTTGCTAGAGAGTGTAGGAGCCAAACAAGGGTCCTATTGTCACACATCCAAGTCCTAGACCTCAAAACACTCAAAACATTGTCCATTATACCTAATATACCCCTGCCCCACACATGCAAATCACTACTCACTTTGCACACCTTGCAACCACTGTTCTAGTATAGTATGTCCATACCACTGTTCCTCAGATACAATCTGATCAATCCTCAGTTCATCATGCTCAAGTGCAACTGCACCACAAGTTGCACAAACCACTACTCAGGTAGAAAACAGTCAACAGAGCTTTTTCACATAAGGCTTTGTTGATTAGAGCAGCTTATCTGATGAACTTACAAATGAAAATTTTCCCTAGTTGCCAATATTGAAAAGAAACATGATGATTTTTGTTTTAGGCACTAGAGACAATATTGGAAGGGGTTGAGTCTGAGAAAGTGGTGATGTGGTTTGTGATAAAGTTGAAACGGATGTTTCAGAAGAAAAGGTTGGTGAAGAAATGGGGAATCCTTTGTCAGACCCATGGGAATCTAGTGTTTGTGAAGGAGAATGTGATTGTGCCATGATGGTTGCTGCCAAGGTATCACCACAACTCCTTAAAGCCTTGTGTTCTGACAAATGTGTCATTGATTTGGCAAACATTAAAGAGGTGAATGAAAACCTTAGGAACAAGATCTTAGATGTTGAAATTCAGTTTGAAAAACTTGTTAGTCTCAAACATGAATCAAGCATAACCAAGGATCAAACTCTAAACAACTACAGAAAAATATCATAGTTGTAAAAAGGAGCTTGAATCTACCCAGATCACATGTGAAAATGGGTAGAGTCCTGCAAAGGTTATGAGATGATGTTAGAAAAACATATCAAAAGCAATGTAAAATTTGGCATAGGCTTTGCAAAAATGACCAAGTTTCTCAAAACACTACTGTAAATGATTCTGGTTTTGTTGAAGTCATTCCTACCAACATGGCTGGTTAAGAAATTAAGGTCACAGAACCAAATGGAAAGAAAATTGTTTTAGAAAGAGCTGAAGGATCCTCAACTTTTGAGGAAATTGAAAAATATAATTCAAACCAACATGGTTAGATGAATGTAACATTCTTGAGGACTTTAAGCCAATGGAATTCTCCACCATTGAGGGTGTGAAAGCACCAAAAGTGAAAATCATTCCGTTAAAAGACCTTTCAGCAGATGTCATAACATTTGTTGACAAAAAGGTTGAAAAAAGGGAAGAAGAAGAAGAAAGAGAAGATAACAAACTTGTTATGTGACTTTTGTGAAAAGAAAAACTAGGTTACTAAAAATGTTTTCTCTTAAAAGCATATGACATAAACAAGACCAGTGTGATTGTTGCTGCACCTCAGTGCACTATCTGTGGCAAGAAAAATCAAAAACTCAAAATTTTAATGTCAGAAAAAATGAGTATAAATCAAAAACACTTGAACGTCCAAGGGCAAGTACTGAAAAAGGCATGTCCAAACGGACTTCATCCTAGTCCAAACATCTTTTACCAACCATCTTAATGCAACCACTGTTCCTAAGAGGTTCAGGTAACAGATCCACCACCTACAAACAAATTTCCAAGAGGATATGGTCAACTACCTTTTCAAATACTACAACATGGTTATGAGGCCTAGAAAAGACCTTCAAACCAAGAGTGAACAAGCATCCTCATGGTTACAACCACTTGACAGGAAATGGTTCACAACAGATGTTCCAAATATCTACTCAGAACTCTAACCATTCTCCAGGACTCAAGGCTGGAATGTCTGTGACCCCATCCAAAGCCATTTGGATTTGGACACTCACCAAAACTAACATGTTACTGATATGCAGGGAGCTTCTGCTTGCTTAGATATTTTATGGTATGTAGATAGTGGCGGCTCTAGGTACATGACAAGATGTAGAGCCCTTCTCAAAGATTTTCCAGTATATGAAAGGGGCTGATATATCCTTTGGTAACAACTCAAAAGGAAAGGTGTTAGTGTCAAGGACAGTCCAAGAAGGGAAACTCAAGTTTGAATATGTCAATCTTATCGACAATCTGAAATTTAACCTTCTTAGTGGTCTTAAATGAGTGACAAAGGCCAGCCATTCTTCACTAAGGAATTCATAAGATTGTTGGGACAGATGTGGTGAAAAAGATTGAAGAAATCATAGCTGGGAGCAAAGAACAATTTGTTGCTCATAGGAGTGGCAATGTGTATATGGTAGATACGTTGAAAGATAATCCAATGTCTAATGCACGTCTGTTCCCAGTTGCCTCTACTAAAGAGACAGAACCATGGCATAGAAGACTTGGTCACACAGATCTCAAAACTATCTCCACACTCTCAAAACAAGGTCTTGTAAGAGTTCTTCCACCAAAACAATTCACATGTGATGAACATTGTAGTTTCCTGTCTAAAAGGTAAACAACATAAAAGTTCATTAAATCCATCGATGAGTCCAAAACTAGTAAGTGTTTACAATTGTTACACATGGACTTGTTTGGCCCTGTTAAAATCACGAGTCTTAAAAAGGAGAGGTATTGTCCTGTCATAATTGATGATTTTTCAAGGTTACATGGACTTACTTTTTGCACTCCAAAGATGAGACTGCATGTATTTTGTAGGACTTTGTAAAAAAGTTGAAAAGCGATTTGATCTGACATTAAAAATCTCAGGAGTGACAATGGTACTGAGTTTAAAAATAAGGAGTTGGATTACTTCTATGTGTCAGAAGGGATTGTAAGGTAGTACAACCTCCCAAAAACACCAGAACATGGGTGAATGAAAGAAAAAATAGGAACTTAATTGAGGCTGCCAGAACAATGCTTGCAGATTCAGATTTACAATTGTCTTTTTGGCAAATGCTGTAAACACTGCTTACTATGTGCAAAACCGAGTTTTAGTTAACCCAGATATCAAAAGACTTGTAGGTCCCGGGACGGTGGTTCTAGACGGAAGTTTGGGCGTATGCTAGCCGATTCGGTAGAATGTTATTACAGAAAGGAGTAGAGACAGAAACAGCGAAGCTTTTTTCATTCATACCGAAAGAGCATACATCTTGTTAGGTTGGCGAAGATCCTGGAGAGATTCCGCTAGCGTCTCCCCTCAGGGATCCTCCAAAACTTACAAACAAACGAACACACAACACATATATAGGGACAAGCATGTCACCCGTACGAGGCATCACTCGTACGAGTATGTCACTCGTACAAGGCATCACTCGTACGAGGATGACACTTTCGCTCATCTGATGTTAGTACTAGGGCGTGTTGTCACACCCCGACTCGCAGCGGAAGAAATGCAGGGTGTGGCAGACACGTGGTAATTCTCCATAGTTTAAAAAAAACATGATATCCTAAACAGAGAGAACCTCGGTTACAACATACTATCAGTATCACATTACACACCATAAGTTTAAGTACAGTAGTACGAGCTATCACAGCTCTTATTCTGCTACCGTTCACTACTAAAGCCATCCACACGCATTGTTTCTTACTCTTGCTTCGCTTTACCTGAAATGCATGTTAGTTTAAAAAGGTCAGCTAAATGCTGCGTGAGTCCCACTGGTTTAGTTGTTGTGAAACAGTATATGGGATCAAGCTAAAAAGAACTTAGAAAGAAGTAAGACTTGAGATAACTCTCTTTTTAATATTTTTCATTCATATCTTTCTACATAAACATTCTGCCTTATATAAAGGCTTGCAAACTATAAATAATAATGGACAAACCCCACTAACCCTTACACTTGCAAAAACAAAACAAACAAAATAAGAATTATAATATGAATCGTGGGTTGCATGAACATGGGTAGTCGGCACATATCACTCTTCCACATAGAGACCAACTTGATCCGGATGTGCCTTCGGACTCATGTTGTGGGTACTCTTAGACTATGAGGAGGAGGTTGGTTTTCATGATTTGGGCAAAAATACATGTTTTGAACACATAGAGACCAACTTGATCCGGATGTGCCTTCGGACTCATGTTGTGGGTACTCTTAGACTATGAGAAGGAGGTTGGTTTTCATGGATTTTGGCAAAAATACATGTTTTGAACACGCCTTGTAATTTATAATGAAAAACGAAAAACTAGATTCTATATTTTTAACTCCATAACGCGAATCAAACAATCCTTTGTATTTATTTATTTGATTGTTTATATTTGGATATCAATACCTTAATAAAGTTTTGTATTCAAGTATGAGCTAAAGATATGGGTTTTTTGGCAATCGGCGCCACCCTCAAGGTTAAGTTGCTCTTAAACTCTACTTGCTAAATAGATCGTAAACTCATTGACCAACGACACATCTTTTGTGATTACTTGCTCTTTATTTGTATCAACAACATAGGCTAACAACACATATCTGACCACCTTGAAAGCTCCTTGCAGGGCCGCTTTGAGAATTCGTGTATTCGTTCGAGTTCGAAAAAAACGTGCATTAGGCCTTAACGAAATATACAATAAAGGTCTAAACCTAATGCCAATGGGTTAATAACTAATCTAAACCATATGAATAGTTTTGTAAGTGGACCTATGTTGGTGTTTGTATGTGTATACCCTATTAGTATTTTTAAAATAACGTGTCCTTCGAAATATCGGGTCTTGACCGGTGGTCCTCCCTGCCCACCCCCAACGTCGTACCTGCTTCTCACCATAAACCATGATTCCTTTACCATCCAGAGCCTAAGTAGAATAATCTTTTGGTAACATACGTATCAAGTTGTTTTGTGTTAGTCGTCCATGCCCACAACAATAGGAAGATCATGTTTGGGATTTCATTTAAAACCTCTTATTAACTTATTAACTTTTTCAAAAGACATTTATAAAAAGAAAAAGTCATTTTTAAAAGTTAATAAGTTAATAAAGAGGTTATAATTTTAATCCCAAACATGACCGAAATTCAATCATAGCTTAAACTTAGGTTTTGGAGACTAGGCTTGTTGAAGCAAAATCAATAAGACCCACATATATATGAAAAGAAAAACTCAATGGTCTTCTCCAACACCAACACCGAGCAATATCCTAGGATTGATATGATCGACAAGAAATATTGGATTCCAAGACAAGAGTTTGGATAGTAACCTTTCTAAGACGTCCAAGATCAAAAGATTGAGCCACATTTATTTATTTATTTATTCTTTATATTCTAAAATATACTACATCTAAAACCATGTATGTAATCATATTTTAAGTAATTAATAAAAAATAAAGGAAAATTCGATTATAATAATATCACTTTAACCTATTGGTTGAGATTAATCACAACTGAGAAAATGTTTACAAACAGTCCTGACTTTGAACATATGTTTCTTAGTAATCCCAAACTAACTGAAAGCTAACCTAGTTAGTTTTTACTGATGTGGACTGGTTATGAGGCAAAAAGTCAAGTTTTGATGACATGGACTGCTTATGTGGCAAATAAGTCAAACTTTTGATGACATAGACTACTTATGTGTAAAATTTGGTTAACATGACGTTATGTGTAGTTACATGAGTAAAACTAATTGGATTCACTTTTAGTTAGTATGAGACCGATGAAGAAAAATATATTTAGAATTATGATTACCGGTAAACATTTACTGAGTTAAATTAATCCCAATCAATAAGTTAAAGTTGAAATTATTAAAATTCAATTTCCTAAATAAAAAACATGATCTGAAAAATTATTGAAACGAAACAAAGAAAGAAACTTTTTGGAAGAAATCACTTTTTGTGATTGCAAAACAGTGAGAACCTAACAAAGTTGGACTTTGATATTGAAAATCAAATGGATATAAAATTTGCCCCTTCTTACTCTTTATCTTTTAATAATATACTGTTATAAGTAGTAAAGTACAATCAGAAAATGAGTTTAAAATGTAAATTTGGGCTCCACCAGTGTACCCATTTTCTAACTCTTGTTCTGTCATGTGTGGGGCCTTGCTTGGTAATAATCTTTACAAGACAGCGATATGATATTCACCTACACCTCCCAATTGAGCCACACCATTAAGTTACTATTCTTTTGAATTAGCTTTTAACTTTTAAATTTAAAGTAAAAGTAATAGTTATAGTTATTCTTTTTAAATAATATAAATCATTTGAATATTATAAGTGATTAACTAGTATATAAAACAATTAAAATGTACCAATTTTGGCCTAAAAATTGACCCGTGCTTTGTATTAACGGTAAAAATTGAATGACATAACCAAGTTACCAAACAACCAATTATATGACGACCTCGTCATCCCTCAGCTAAAAAGTTAAAGGTATCCAAGCGAAATGGCACCATTATCAAGTTTAACTAACAAGATTTTAACGCTTAAGCCTAAAATGTTTTACTTTTTGCTACGTTTGTGTGACTATTCCTCCATCCAGTCGTTTTTTTTGAAAAGTTGAACATATTAACTATTTATATAAAACATTTAGTCAAAATAACTATATGCCTTTCACACCAATGATTGCGGTTAGTTGGGTAAGACTAATTAAAGTACACAATGATACATTGCACGTATCATTCATTCAATAACTAACCATGGTTATCCTCTGGTTTAACTAAAATGTGAGAATCTTGACACATCATATATTCTATAATATCATGAAAATGTTTTCATAGTGTCATGCGTTGGAAAACTTTAACAAAAATAGCATTAAAAGCCCATATGGACCAATCACGATGGGTTGATCCAAGAAAAAGTTTCTAAAGAACGGGCCCAAAACAATGACCGAAAAAGTGAAAAAATTCCCCAATTTCCGATTATTACAAGCTTTAATTAAAAAAGTCTTTCAAGCCCATATATCATACAGCCAATCACAGAGATCAGGTTCAAAAATACACTTGATGAATTGATCCAAAGCAATCCATGAAGGCCCAATAAGTATATATAAAGCACATATCATCAATACTCGATCCAAGATATATGTACTAAATCATTCCATGGAAGCCCAATAAGAATGACTCACAATTCATAAACTTGGCTCAGCTTTTCATACCTGGTTTCGGGTTGAAACCGATAATTCCGGGGTAGGATATGGAGCAAAGCTTAGTGATCGGGTTTATCGATTTTGGTTTTGTATTATTTATTATTATTATTTATTATTATTATTATTATTTTATTATTATTTTATTATTATTATTATTATTATTATTATTATTATTATTATTATTATTATATTATTATATTATTATTATTATTATTATTTATTATTATTATTATTTATTATTATTATTATTATTATTATTATTATATTATTATTATTATTATTATTATTTATTATTATTATTATTATTATTATTATTATTATTATTATTATTATTATATTATTATTATTATTTATTATTATTATATTATTATTATTATTATTATTATTATTATTATTATTATTATTATTATTATTATATTATTATATATTATATTATTATTATTATTATTATTATTATTATTATTATTATTATTATTATTATTATTATTATTATTATTATTATTATTATATTATATTATTATTATATTATTATTATTATTATTATTATTATTATTATTATTATTATTATTATTATTATTATTATTATTATTATTATTATATATTATTATTATTATTATTATTATTATTATTATTATTAATTATTATTATATTATTATTATTATTATTATTATTATTATTATTATATTATTATTATTATTATTATTATATTTATTATGTCTATTATTATTATTTTTGTTGTATTAGTATTAAGTTATGATTTAATTAATCAGTATTTTTGATTATTTAATAGTATTAAAAACTTGCTTATAATAGTTATATTTTAAATTATTATTTATTTATATTTTGGTTCAGATTTCTGTGATTACTTAGCCAGGTTTATAAGTTTTAAATTCTCAAAGAAAATTCACGTTATTTATCAGTTTTAAACTACTGTATTATAATGAATTTTTTATTTATATACTGGACCAATTTAAAGTTTTGAAAACGTTCCAGCAAAGAAAATTTGATTATACATGTTGTTAATCTACATGTAAGTAAATGTATTTTCTTTTATCTCGGATACCAAAACATTATAAGACCGAAGTTGAAAATAGACACCGAAACTAGCCGAATTGAATGCCCCTTCTTATTCTACCATTGAAAGAGTTCATCACTTGGTAGCAAAGGAAACGCCTTTCTCGATGCTTCCTGCCAACTCTTTCTTTGCCATCTCCAAACCAGCCCTGCAAATTATTCGCTCATTTAACTTTAAATCGAACTAATAAGAGATGATAAGCGTCGCCACAAACATGATAGGAATTAACCGACAAATACCTTTCAAATTCGTTCATGGGACCAAGTGTGTAAACTTCCTCTATGCCATTGCGGCCCAGCCTCACCTTTGATGCAAAGAAAGGTAGTTCCGTAACCTGCAAGACAAAAGCATGGTCCACACTTTAAATAAAAAATGAGCCTATGTAGGAAAACTGTTGCATTAAATTTTGAACATGAGTCCCTCCAGCAGAAGTCTCATAAGTTTACTGGCAATGGGTTACTTACGCTTAAAAAATTATAATGAAAAGTGAAAACGTACCACAGAAGGCACAAAAGCACATTTAATAACATCCGCATCGCCTCTTAAGCCTCGCAAGCATGCATCAGCAAATTTAACAGCAGCATATGCCTAAGATTCGGAATAAGTTGATTCACATATTTATGAAAAAAGAAATCGCACAGTTAAAACATTAACATATCAAGAAGTCAGAGAACTTATTATGGTATCTGACCATGGAAAGAGTTGCGGATCCTGCACCGGCTTTTGCCTGCAAAATGAGCCATAATTCAGGCGAGTTATATTTTTAGGCTTCAACACATGGGAATTAAAATTTAAAACTAATGTTTTACCTCAACAACTTCGGTTCCACCGTTCTGGATACGAGAAGTTAGGTACGCAGCTTCTTCTGATGTAAAAGAACATGGAGGCTTAATCTGCATACATTATTTGTTTATAAGAGATTTAAATCCAGTAAATAATGATTCTTAACAGCAAATATAACTTTAATACCTGAGAAAGAAGGGGCAAAATGGTAACACCAGCATGACCACCAACTACCGGAACATCAACTTCCCTTGGATCAAGTCCTAAAACTTCAGCCTTTAAATTAATGACATATAAAGTTAAAACAGATGATACATGAGAATATAACGTTTTATTATCACTAACTAACTACACATAATGGTCTTTATCGTACCACAAAAGTATTAGCTCTGACCACATCGAGCATTGTAACTCCTAAAAGTCTCTTAGGATCATACGTGCCCGCCTTCTTAAAAACCTCAGCAGCAATAGGAACCGTAGAATTTACGGGATTGCTAATTATGTTAACGATAGCTTTCGGGCAGCACTTAGCAATTCCTTCACAAAGTGTCTTAACGATCCCCGCGTTAATATTAAACAGATCATCCCTTGTCATTCCTGGTTTTCTCGGAACGCCAGCTGGCATGATGACAAGATCCACGTCAGTAAGCGCGTTTTCCAACTGTTGTGGCCCTAGAAAACCGTGCACCTACATTCCAAAACAATCTTATCAGTTGATAACTTGATATACAAATTTACAATTTAATTAAAATTAAACGAAGTAGAAGTTTGTTGAATTACCACGGCACCGGTGTCCATGTGACTGATGTCGGAAGTGACACCGGGAGTATTGGCAACATCGTAAAGATGAAGAACTGATACCAACGGATTCAACTTCATCAACATGGAAAGCGGTTGACCAATGCCACCGGATGCTCCTAATATTGCTACTTTGAATCCAGGTGATCCACCTTTTGCACGGCAATTTGACGTTCCAAAACAGTTTTTGCTTCCATCTTCAGACCCAATCATTACAAACATATACACAATTTTAAAAATTATCAATATTAAATAAATGTATTATATAAACTAAACTTATGTGCTATTATTATGTGATTCAGATTTTTGTATTAACTATGATTAGCGAGGGTATTAAGTATTAATCCCGGCCGTTTTTGGTGGTTAACAATCAACTGTCAGTCTGTCAACCGACATGATTGGCGCCAAAACTACGGGGTTAAAACTTGATGATCCCGCCTTATGATGTACATATCGAATTCTATCATATTCGTGTTACCTATCTCCCTCAGATATTATATTATCTTTGTAATTCCTTGATCAAGGTTTCATCTTTCGTTGTCTAACATCTCTTGCTTTCATTTGAATTTGCAGTGTTACTCGGTTTTGCTACTTTGTTTCCATAAAAAAAACACCATGTTTTTTGAAATCCAATTTCACACAATTTGAATAATTATTAATCCAGAACTCACCCTAATTTTACACTATTGACTTTTAAAGTCAAAACACCATGTTTTTAACATCTAGAATTCACAAATTTAGTTAAGATCCATAACAGTTCCCCATCAGTAACGTTTATTGAGACGTTAGTGTGTTCATCAAACCTTATTTCAGAATCTAAATCCTCAAAAATATATATCAATTTCAAAACTAACTGTCATTAAGTTTGACCTCAAAAGTCAAAACCAATCACGACAGGAGTCTATTTTCACACACACCCACATCACAACTAGACTGTAGATCATAGATACAACAACAAACAATCAAACTATTAACGTTGATCAAACTGCAAACAGAGAGTTGAATAAGAAGAAAACCTGCAGTTGTTTATGAGGATTTAGGTGAGCTGAGATTCTGGCGATGCGTTGACTAGCATCTCCGCCGTTATGCTCCTGCATGATCTCTGGATTAGTAACAAATGATTTTCAAACAGAAATGGAGAGAGTAGATGACGAGAAATAGGTTGCTTGAACGTTGGGAAATGTGATAGAGATTAGGGTTTATCTTGTTAAAAAATGGCAGCTTGACTGAATTGGGAAACGTGACGTGATGATTGTTCAATTGTTGTTACCGAATTGCAATTTGTTTTAAGTTGGTTCCTATGGCAAACATATATTTCGTTTATGGTCCACACGATAAACACTACAAACATCCCAAGGCGGGGCGCCAAGATAAACCACAACGCGTGATACCGTGTTATACACGATCGTTGGTCATCACCGTAACGCGTGGTGGATAAACACGTGATGCCGGCGATGCGTGATGAGAACAAAAATTGTTACCGTTGCACCTTGACTTGACCGTTGCTGTTGACCGTTGAGATGATGATGATTTTCTAAAATTTTGTTTAAATATATAAAATACACAACTCAATTTTTATAAAATACAATCTCACAACCCAAAACCTTTACATACTTTCAACCTACTCTTCGTATTTTATATTTCTTCAATGGTATCTTCTACGTATTCGTTTCCGACGGATACCGAAACCGATACGTCTTCCGACAACGACACGCTTGAATTTTTTGAGAAGGTGTATAATGTGCTTGAAGGTTTGAGCCGTCCAAAGAAGAAAATGGTTGGTCGTGATCGTATACATGCCAACGAGGTGTTAATGAATGCTTATTTTATGAAGAATCCGGTCTACAATGCCGAAACGTTTAGGGATCGGTTTCATTTGCCAAAGGAATTATTTTTAAAGATTGTAGGAGACACTGAAGCAAGCGAAGAATGGTTTCAAGAACGTTATGACGGGAGGGGCAAACGAAGTTTCACGCCGATACAAAAAATGCACGCCCGCCATTCGCCAACTAGCGACAGGTAACCCTCAATTTGATCAATTTGAGTGTTTAAAATTTTTTGTAACGCCATCATTAAGTTGTATGCCAAAGAGTTTCTACGTAGACCGACGATGCACGACATCTCACGTATTTACGCCGCACACGAGGCTAGATGGTATTTTCCAACGATGCTCGGTAGCATCGATTGTACACATATCGAATGGAGGAATTGTCCAAGAGAGTTGCTCGGGGCGTATGTTAGGGTGACGGATAAAGACCGACCATCTTACTTGAAGCGGTGGCCTCGAATGATTTATGGATTTGGCATTCGTATTTTGGTTTTCCCGGTTCAAACAACGACAACAACGTTTTGTACACATCGTCGTTGTTTCAAACCGTAACAGATGGTACCGCACCTTCCTGTCTGTTTATGGTTAACGAAAAATATTACCGACGAGGCTTTCTACTTGTGGATGCTATCTACCCATCATGCTATCTACTTGTGAAAGCCCTTTCATTTCTACCGAGCCTAAAGAAAAGGCTTTCAAGAAGTTTCAAGAATCGGCAAAAAAAGATGTTGAGAGGGCTTTTGGTGTTTTAAAGGGTACATGGGGGATACTAGGCCTGTAACAACTCGCAAATTCGTTGTTATCTTTTTCCTTTCATTTCCGTTGTATCTTTCTTTGTAATTCCGAGATTTGATTATGGAAAAGTTTATGTTAAGATAATTATATTTTAATAAAACTATATCGCATCTAATCGCTTATTAATCGTTAATTCAACACAATCACAAGTAACTATGTTACTTTAATAGCCAAGTGTGTTATTGCTTATTAAAAACACTTGTGCCATCGCATCGCTTATCTCATCGCATCGCAAAACGCAGTTAATTATGTGGAATTATGTTTTATGTGCGTTATAGTTGTTTATGTTATGGTTACAATTGCTATCGCAACGCTCTCACACGCACGAATCACTAAATCGCACTATCGTATCAATTATAACGCTTAATATAACTATCTAATACGAACTGAATCGCCAAACGAACTCCTAACGCGAAATAATCGAACAAAACTTAGCCAATAGGTCAAGTTTGGTCGAACTTGTGCATCACAAGTTCGCCCGAACTTGTTCAGGCCACCCAAAACTCCTCAGAACACAACAAGTCCGCCCGAACTTGCCTTAAAACGCAGGAGATAAACAAGTTCGTCGAACTTGTAACAAGTTCGCCCGAACTTGATACAAGTTCACCCGAACTTGCTGTATCCAGCCCAATCTTTCACCTCACCTATAAATACTCGACTCCTCTCCTCATTTGGACTTGCTGCAAGTTCGCCCGGAGCTCCCCAAAACCGAAACCCTTTGTTTTCTAAGTAAGATTCAATCCGTTTTCAAGCTACAACAACATTTTACAATGATTTTGCACAAGATTTTGCCTTCAATTTCATCAAAATTCTCATGTTTACGAAAATCTTCATCTTTTTATATAAAACTCCTATTTTTCACTTAGATCTATGCTTAGTCTAAGTAAAACCCTTTAAACATCGATTTTTACACAATATTCGGACTAAATGACATATGTTTCGCTCACTTTGAAGTGGAACAAGGCGTTGTCAAGCAAGATCACTGATCTGGAAGCACAAGGACGAAATTATCACTTTACACAAGCTGGACTAACCCGTACGAACCACCAAGTTCACCCGGATTAGCCCGAGTTTCTGTAAAATGGCTAAACTCGCTCCAAAAGACCTCTCCAGCCTAAGTTTTACTCAGTGGCTTAAGGTTGGAGGGATGGACACTCGATTTCTTCAGCAAACGACGCGAAAACGCACAAATTAGATGCCAAAACAGTCAAGTTCGCTCGGAAAGCATCAAGTTCGCCCGAACTTGTCACCAGATTGGTGACCAAGTTCGCCCGAACTTGATCAATTCTCCACCAAAATTACACAAGTTCGCCCGAACTTGTACTGATTCCAAGGAATCAGGAGAGGTTCGCCCGAACTTGTATCACCCTTCAGCAAAACAGGCAAGTTCGCCCGAACTTGTCTCGTTTCCCAGGAAAACCAGACAAGTTCGCCTGAATTTGTACCTACAGTAAGTCTAGGTAGCCAAGTTCGCCCGAACTTGTACCCAAGGTACAAGTTCGCCTGAACTTGTCTACTATTCCTTCAACGTTAACCGTTTCAGCAATTTGGAAGACTGATACACTTCTGTTCGCTAACAGGCTGATCCGGCGCTCTCCTCAACTCATCTCAGATCCCATCTCTTTCTCAAAACGCACCGACTGTGAGTATACTTGAACCCCTTGTACGCTTAAACGCACTTTTGGGTGTCACATATGTTCCTATATCAAATCACATCACACAAATCAAACGCTTATTCACAATCCCGCTTATACATAACTATACATGAAATCTGTTGAATTGTACGTGTTACTTGATTGGTCGTACGCCGCCCTTAACATGATAGTATACTAGAGGTTGACCCGCCACCCCGGAGGCCCGGGGTTGTTAAGGCTCGCATTTTTATTTCTCATTTATTTTTCTCTTTAGGATGTGGACAATTGTTCGCATGCCTCGACCAATCGCGGTTGTTGGTTTACTTGAATCTAGTAGATACATAGTTCACAACTCTTACGTATGTCATGCGGTATGCGAAACGCTTTTCTATCTATTATGTACGCAAACCTGTATGCTCACCTATACTTAAATGTATTGACATTTTATTTTAACATATGTGGCAGGTTGAGGATATTTGCTATGAATGCTTTGATTTAGGATTGCCTTTAGAAAATCATGTAATAAATCTAGGGAAGATCGAACTTGATACGTTTTAAGGGATATTATATTTTGTAATGATTGAACGTGAAATATTGGTTAATTGTATGGGAAGTTGACTATTTAAAATATTGCATGGTTAGTCGTTATGGAATTTCTCTTGAGACAATCTGGTTCGCCTAGTGTCGCGTCCCGATGTTTTCGCCATCAGCTGGGGTGTGACAGATTGGTATCAGAGCCATAACTATAGGGAAAATTAGGTAGAACTGCCATGTTTGACCTAGTCAATAGTTAGGATACCAAATCAGACTGTTACGCATCGATTAAACACTAAAACTGATACGAACTGACAAGTTTGCCCGAACTTGGGGGCAAGTTCGCTCGAAATTGATCAAGTTCGCCCGAACTTGACCAAGTTCGCCCGAACTTGTCAGATCTCTTCAACATCACACAAGTTCAACTGGGATTGAGCAAGTTCGCTCGAACTTGACATCAGGCCGATGCCAAGTTCGCCCGAACTTGACCAAGAACCTTTGAATTGAACTTTTAAACATTTCTTTTCCTAAAGCAACCACAATACACGTGAAGAACGCTCGTATCACACAAAACGAGTGATCAAGTCGAGAATAGGTGTGAAAACCAAGAACTCTCGATGAGATGATTCACTCCGCGCATACTCTATCACACGAGATACCTTCATTGAGTTAGGGGTGATATCCAAACCTCGACGGAAATCTCCATTTCTATTTAGTGGAACTCCCGATTTGATCGGTGAGCATAACCACAACTAGGAATGAAGTTGTTAAGTTAGGGGTGAAACCCGTATTTTAATAACTAGTTCCACTCCTCGATTTTCAATCTCACCAAAGTCTCGATTATTTCGATGACTCTAACACGACGTAACTAGAAGGATAAATATCGTTAACCGTTGTACGGCAAGAGCATTTGTCCATTAGGCCAAATCGTGTGTCCGAACTCGGAGAATTTTCGAACCACTTTGGGTAGTCGCTGTCTCAAAACCCAGGACGCTCCAAAATTGATTTAAGCCTACATCGTCGATTTTACGCATCATCGAGTTTTATTATTAAATGTTTAAATTTTTGTGGATTTTAAGCTTTATCGATTTCTCGCTTTATCGATTTCTCGCTTATTCGGTTTCTCGATTTATCGCTTTTACGCTCCATCGATATTGCACTACTCGCACAGCCCTCGTAATCTAAAACGCAAATTAATCACCAACCAAACATCGCGCAACTCGTCTACGCTCATGAGGACATATGCGTCTCATACGCGGTGTTACTAGCTTATTTCGCTTATATCTCGCATCTCGAGCGTGCTACGCTTTACTTATAAGAAGGTGAATACGTGCAAAGTATGCTTACATGAATTATGTCACTATGTGCTTGCGTGCTTATGTGCTATGTGTTTATGTGCCTACGTGTTTACCTGCCTACGTGTTACTTGCCTACATGTTTATATGATTTTGTGCCTTACTCGAATAATAATAAATAAACTTTTGAACACATCGAATCTCATCCAATCAAATCCTTCATGTAGATGTCTTCCATGGGATCTCACACGCGGAGGAACATCCAGCGCAACAATGCTGACAAGCGCATCGCTTTACTGGTAGCCAAGCAGATGGCTAAAGTCATTCCCCAAATTGTCAGCGAGATCCATGCTATCAGCAGCAATTCATCCGTCGATTCCAAGTCTGACATGCCAAAGACATCCTTCAACTTCAAGCAATTTAAAGCATGTGGACCCCTCACTTTCTCTGGCGCTGAAGGACCAAGTGCTATGTTCCATTGGTTAGATTGAGGTTACCTTCCGCCAAAGCAGATGCCCCGAAGCTCTGCGCACTATCAACGCCACCTGTGTGTTCCAATCGAGGGCTCTTGATTGGTGGACAGCGGAGCGCAACAAGCGTGGGAACGAGGAAGCTTACGGACTCACTTGGGAGGAACTCAAGGAAATCATGGTGAAAGAGTTTTGTCCTCCACATGAGATTCAAAAGCTGGAGAATGAGTTATGGGATATCAAACAAGACGGTCCAGACAATGCTGGTCTAACAGCTCATTTCAGGCAGCTGAGTATTATCTATCCCGGTCAGGTGGACACTACCGAGAAAGCAATCAAGAAATATCTGCATGCTTTACCCAATTGCGTCGCTGATTTTGTTCAAGCCGCACGCCCTGTCACCATTGAGGAAACTTATCAGCTAGCCGTAGAGATCATTGAAAAAGGGTTCAGGCTGGTTACTTTAAGAACAAAAAAGTCGCTAACCAAGCTATCGCTGAGCCGAGTGCTCCTACCGATCAGTCGCGAGAGTCAAAGTCAAGTCGCCGTGGTCGCAAAAGGAAAAACCCGAGCAAGAACTGTGCACTTACCGCACCGCCAAACCCTCAGCCGCTTCAATCTGCCACACCAAACGCACCTCCAGCAAAGCGTGCGTATACTGGTCCTCATCCACTGTGCTCAAAGTGCACTTATCACCCTGCGGTTGGTGGCAACTGCCGTTTCTGCACCAACTCTAACATTTATGGCCACTTTACTGTCAGTTGCCGTTCAGGCCCTCGTCAGCAAGCTCCCCAAGCCCCAGCAGCACCAGCTCTACCAGCTCCACCTCGTGCTCCTCAGACCAATCAGCAGCAGTTACAGCAGCAAGCGCCATCCCCAAAGGCACGTGCTTGCTACACTTGTGGTGACCCAAACCACTTTAGCAATGCCTGCCCTAACAGAGTCGTGAAGCAAGAGCCTCAGCCTCAGCAGCAGCCACCACCGTAGCCGCAGCAGCAACAACCACAGGCTGCGCGTGGAAGAGCCTTCAATCTCAATCATCGCCAGACTCAGAATGACAACAATGTTGTCAATGGTACATTCCTTGTTAATGGTATTTATGCTTCATGTTTAGTTGATACTGGTGCCGATAATTGTTTTGTATCGTTATAATTTGAAAAGGTTTTAAAATGTAAATGTGCTAAACTCCCAAGACTTTCGATGTGGAAGTAGCCACCGAAGAACTGTTACCGTTAACTCCATCTTACGTGGTTGTTCTCTCGATCTCAACAATCACGTCTTCTCGATCAATCTCATACCTATGCCATTAGGAAGCTTCGATATCATAGTAGGCATGGATTTTCTTCCGGAAAATCATGCTGAAGTTGTTTGCTTCGATAAAATGATTCGATTTCCCCTTCCTACCGGTTATCAACTCCATGTTTATGGTGAAACTCCCTCAAAGAAGTTGATGCTTTTGTCATGTACCCAAGCGAATAAGTACCTGCGCAAGCAGTGCACCTTTTCACGCCCACATCATGAACCTGGAGAAAGAAAATACAACCTTTAAAGACGTCCCCGTTGTTTGCGAATTTCCTAAATTCTTTCCTGACGATTTACCCGGTTTACCCCCGACACGTGATGTTGAATTTCGTATCGATTTAATTCCCGGTGCTACTCCCGTTGCTAAAGCTCCCTATCGCCTCGCACCATCCGAAATGCGCGAGCTATCCAGCCAACTTCAAGAGTTACTCGATAAAGGTTTCATACGCCGAGCACTTCACCTTGGGGCGCACCCGTTCTTTTTGTGAAAAATAAAGATGGGACGTTCCGAATGTGCATCGATTATCGTGAACTTAACAAGCTCATGATAAAGAACCGCTATCCTCTTCCCCGAGTCGATGATTTATTTGATCAGCTTCAAGGTGCTACTTGTTTCTCTAAGATCGATTTACGTTCCGGTTATCATCAGTTACGCGTGTTAGAAGAAGATATTCCGAAAATTGCCTTTCGTACTCGTTATGGCCATTTCGAATTCGTGGTCATGCTTTTGGGTCTTACAAATGCACCCGCGGTCTTCATGGATTTGATGAACCATGTGTGTAAAGCCTTCTTTGATCGTTTCGTCATTGTGTTTATCTATGACATCCTTATTTACTCGAAGTCGAGAGCCGAACATGCGTGTCATCTTCGTTTAGTCCTCGAACTTCTTCAAGGTAATCGCCTTTATGCTAAGTTCTCTAAATGTGAATTTTGGCTCAAGAAGTCCAATTTCTCGGTCATATCGTTAACAGTCAAGGAATTCACGTCGACCCTGCAAAGATTGAAGCTGTCAAGAGTTGGATTACACCGAAGAATGCATCCGAAATCCGTTCATTTCTTGGATTGGCGGGTTACTACCGTCGATTCGTCGCCGACTTTTCTAAAATTGTCGTTCCGCTTACCTCTTTAACTCATAAGGACAAACCTTTCGTTTGGGATTCCAAATAAGAGGAAGCCTTCCAAACTCTCAAGTGTATGCTATGCAAAGCTCCTGTACTCGCCCTACCCGACGGAAACGATGATTTTGTCGTCTACTGCGATACCTCTAATATTGGTCTTGGTTGTGTCCTTATGCAACGAGATAAGGTTATCGCGTATGCCTCTCGACAACTCAAAATCCACGAGAAGAACTACACTACCCATGATCTCGAACGCTCCTGTACGGTCTTCACCGACCATAAGAGCTTACAACATATCTTTAATAAAAAAGAACTGAACATGCGCCAACGCAGATGGGTTGAACTTCTCAACGACTATGATTGTGAGATACGCTACCATCCTGGCAAAGCAAACGTCATAGCCGATGCTCTCAGTCGACGAAGCTATGTGTATAGTGTTCGTGACTCTCAAGCTTTGAATGATTTTGAAATTTTGATTCGCGCCGCTCAATTTGCTTGTTTTAACGAGAATACCCTTCAAGAAGAAATGAAATGTGGAGCCGAACCTAACTCGTAGCTAAACCTAGTGGTATTTACTACTACCTCGATCGTATTTGGATTCCTAGCCGTGATAATCTTCGAGAGTTGCTAATGAACGAAGCTCATACATCTCGTTATTCCATTCACCCCGGAGCCGACAAAATGTACCAGGATCTTCGTCCTAAGTATTGGTGGCCTGACATGAAAAAGATATCGCCTTATACGTCTCAAAGTGCTTAACTTGCTCGAAGGTTAAAGCCGAACATCAAAGGCCCTCTGGTTTGCTCGAACAACCCGAAATCCCGATGTGAAAGTGGGAGAGTATAGCTATGGAGTTCGTTACGAAACTCCCTCGCACTTCCTCTGGTCACGATAGCATTTGGGTTATCGTTGATCGTCTTACTAAATCAGGTCACTTTATTGCTATACGAGAAGACTGCAAGGTAGAACGATTAGCACGAATCTATACCGACGAAGTCATTTGTCGACACGGGACGCCTCGTGACATCATCTCTACCGCGATGGTCGCTTTACCTCACGTCTCTGGGAGACTTTTCAATCCGCTCTCGGTACTACGCTTAATCTCAGTACCGCTTTTCACCCTCAAACCGACTGTCAGACTGAGCGCATGATCCGCACCCTCGAAGACATGCTTCGTACGTGCATCATAGATTTCGATGGTAATTGGGTTACACAATTACCTTTAATTGAATTCTCGTACAATAATAGTTATCATACCCGCATTTAAATAGCTCATTTTGAGGCACTGTATGGAAGAAAATGTCGATCGCATATTGCATGGCACGAGATCAGAGAAGCACAAATCACCGGTCCCGAGCTAATTCAAGAAACGACAGACAAGATCCTCCAAATCAGGGACAATCTCTTGAAAGCTCGGAGTCGTCAAAATAGTTACGTCGATAAACGCCGCAAGCCCCTACAGTTCGAAGTGGGAGATCACGTTTCTTAAAGGTTGCACCTTGGAAATGAGTGATCTGCTTTAGAAAGAAAGGAAAACTAGCGCCACGATACGTGGGTCCCTTTAAGATTCTGGAAAGAATTGGCAAAGTGGCCTACCGACTCGAATTACCGGAGGAACTCAGCAACGTACACCCAACTTTCCACGTCTCGAACCTCAAGAAATGCCTAGCTGAAGAAAATATCCATGTACCTCTTGAAGATCTGCAAATCAACGAGACTCTTCATTTCGTGGAAAAGCCAGTAGAAATCATGGACGAGAGACCAAGAAACTTCGACGCTCTCGCATTCCTATGGTGAAAGTCCGATGGGAAGGCAAACGCGGTGCCGAATTCACTTGGGAATTGGAAAGTGATATGAAAGCTAAATATCCACATCTCTTTATTACGGCCACTACTTAAATTTCACAACGTAATTTCCTAAAGTAGGGGAGACTGTAACAACTCGCAAATTCGTTGTTATCTTTTTCCTTTCATTTCTGTTGTATCTTTCTTTGTAATTCCGAGATTTGATTATGGAAAAGTTTATGTTAAGATAATTATATTTTAATACAACTATATCGCATCTAATCGCTTATTAATCTCTAATTCAACGCAATCACAAGTAACTATGTTACTTTAACAGCCAAGTGTCTTATTGCTTAATAACCACTTGTGCCATCGCATTGCTTATCTCATCGCATCGCAAAACGCAGTTAATTATGTGGAATTATGTTTTATGTGTGTTATAGTTGTTTATGTTATGGTTACAATCGCTATCGCAACGCTCTCACACGCACGAATCGCTAAATCGCACTATCGTATCAATTATAACGCTTAATATAACTATCTAATACGAACCGAATCGCCAAACGAATCCCTAACGCGAAATAATCGAACAAAACTTCGCCAATAGGCCAAGTTCGGCCAAACTTGTGCATCACAAGTTCGCCCGAACTTGTTCAGGCCACCCAAAACTCCTCAGAACACAACAAGTCCGCCCGGACTTGCCTTAAGACGCAGGAGATAAATAAGTTCACTCGAACTTGTAACAAGTTCGCCCGAACTTGATACAAGTTCGCCCGAACTTGATACAGTTCGCTCGAACTTGCTGTATCCTGCCCAATCTTTCACCTCACCTATAAATACTCAGCTCCTCTCCTCATTTGAACTTGCTGCAAGTTCGCCCGGAGCTCCCAAAAACCGAAACCCTTTGTTTTCTAAGTAAGATTCAATCCGTTTTCAAGCTACAACAACGTTTTACAACGATTTTGCACAAGGCTTTGCCTTCGATTTCATCAAAACTCTTCTTTTTACGAAAATCTTCATCTTTTTATACAAATGTATATTTTTCACTTAGATCTATACTTAGATCTAAGTAAAACCCTTTAAACATAGATTTACACAATATTCGGGCTAAATGACGTATGTTTCATTCACTTTGAAGTAGAACGAGGCGTTGTCAAGCAAGATCTCAGATCCGGAAGCACAAGGACGAACTCGTCACTTTACACAAGCTGGACTAACCCGTACGAACCACCAAGTTCGCCCGGATTAGCCCGAGTTTCTGTATAATGGCTAAACTCTTTCCAAAAGGCCTCTCCAGCCTAAGTTTTACTCAGTGGCTTAAGGTTGGAGGGATGGACACTCGATTTCCGCAGCAAACGACGCTAAAACGCACGAATTGGATGCCAAAACAGTCAAGTTCGCGTGGAAAGCATCAAGTTCGCCCGAACTTGTCACCAGATTAGTGACCAAGTTCGCCCGAACTTGATCAAAGCTCCACCAAAATTACCCAAGTTCGCCCGAACTTGTACTGATTCCAAGGAATCAGGACAAGTTCGCCCGAACTTGTATCACCCTTCAGCAAAAAGGGCAACTTCGCCCGAACTTGTCTCGTTTCCCAGGAAAACCAGACAAGTTCGCCCGAACTTGTACCTCCAGTAAGTCTAGGTAGCCAAGTTCGCCCGAACTTGTACCCAAGGTACAAGTTCGCCCGAACTTGTCTACTGTTCCTTCAACCGTTAACCGTTTAAGCAATTCGAAAGACTAATGCACTTCGGTTCGCTTACAGGCTGATCCGGCCCTCTCCTCAACTCATCTCAGATCCCGTCTCTTTCTCAAAACGCACCGAATGTGAGTATACTTGAACCCCTTTTACGCTTAAACGCACTTTTGGGTGTCACATATGTTCCTATATCAAATCACATCAAACAAATCGAACGCTTATTCGCAATCCCGCTTATACATGACTATACGTGAAATCTATTGAATTGTATGTGTTACTTGATTGGTAGTACGCCACCCTTAACATGATAGTATACTAGCGGTTGACCCGCCACCCGGAGGCCCGGGGTTGTTAAGACTCGCATTTTTATTTCTCATTTATTTTTCTCTTTAGGATGTGGACATTTGTTCGCATTTCTCGATCAATCGCGGTTTGTTCGTTTACTTGAATCTAGTAGATACATAGTACACAATCTTACATATGTCATGCGGTGTATGCTAAACGCTTTTTTATCTATTATGTATGCAAACCTGTATGCTCACCTTTACTTAATTGTATTGACATTTTATTTTAACATATGTGGCAGGTTGAGGATATTTGCTATGGATGCTTTGATAGGATTGCCTTTAGAAAATCATATAATAAATCTAGGGAAAATCAAACTTGATACGTTTTAAGGGATATTATATTTTGTAATGATTGAATGTGAAATAATGGTTAATTGTATGGGAAGTTGACTATTTAAAATATTGCATGATTAGTCGTTATGGAATTTCTCTTGAGACAATCTAGTTCGCCTAGTGCCGCGCCCCGATGTTTCCGCCATTAGTTGGGGTGTGACAAGGCCGACCGGTTCGTGCGATGAATAAGAAAACAACTCAACGGATTATCTATAAACCGTTGGTACATATCAATAGGTATCAGAGCCATCGTGATCCCCCCGACCATGGTTGCTCACACTCTATCTGAAACCGAGTTCTACCAATGGATGAAGAATCCCTTGCAAAGCTCGAGTCTGTCAGGATCTAAGTTTGAATTGATTGTTGTTTTTGTTTCAAGTAATGGAAAATGATTGAAAACAGGAAATAAATGCATATTAATGAAAACTTTTACAACAATCAATCGGTCGTTTGTTTTCATCACCATTATGCTTTTAAGTAATTAAACTATTGCATGTAATTCACAAACTCCCCATTAGCCCAATAACGATCGTTTGATAGTAAGAAATGAAGAAGATATGCGAAAGTGATCTTTTTAAGAAGACAAGTGTTAACTGTTACATTGAGCGCCTATTTATACTAATTGTCTAACCATCGATCGTCTTTCAATGACTTCAGGGTTGATAGTGACAGCTAACAAGAAGTAACTAACTACAAACACTGCTTAGACTAAACTATCAGTGCATAGCACTATTACATTGATTAATCTAAAACTAAACTAAGCATTGTTGGCTATCCTCTGTTCTTGTGATCTTCTATCAGCGGTTGAGACTTTCTTCTATCAGATGATAGGAAACAATGTGTTTATTGAAAGCAGTAAACACTTATCAGTGGTTAGAACCTCTGATGGTTGGATCAAAGCTCGGTTGGTGTGTTTTGACTATGTATCATTGTTCCTTTCCAAAGGTTCAATCCCAACAATCTCCCCCTGGAATAGATGATGCCAAAAACACCTTATTCTTGATCTTTATTCCTCAGAAAGAACTCTCTTATTTGACCCTTGAATTGTAGTTCAAAGTTAAGAGATTCCAAATCATCAGCATCCTTCTCAAGCTCTAAACTTAGTAGTTCGTGGAAGTCTTCTACTGTAAGCCCATAAGCAGTTTCCATGGATAGTTTAGTGGCTTTACCATCAGACTTGAGCAGAGTCAATTCGTGGGTGTCTTTGTTGACCTTCCACTTCAGAATTTTTGGGTCTGAAGGCTTTCTTGAATGAGCCTTTATTGCTGAGGTTAGAAAAGGAGCTATTCTTGTCAGATCTTCTGCCAACTTGGCACTTGTATCATCTGTTGGATAGTCCATCATATTTTTATACCTTCTTTGATGAATACTTCTTCAAACTCTCTGTCACCTTCTCTGACATCTCCCCTTGCCTTTCCGCTTTAGCAAGGCAAGTGTGGATTGGGCAGATGTTAGTTGGGCTTTTTAGAAAGTTGGGCTTTGAGTGCAGCATCTTCTTTGGTATAATCAGGTTTAGGAGGCATTGATGGATCATTTTTCCTTCTGGCTTCCAGCATCTAACTCCCCCCATCTCATTACCTAGTTCTTTGACCCATAATGATTTTGAATTAGCTCGTCTTTCATTCTTCTGAGCTTCAGGGTCTTTTCAGGTACATTCTTTTTGTATTTGTTCCAATCTGGCCATGTAGGTTTGTTGTGAGGATCTTTTAGTTGTTCTTCTATTCTCGCAATTTCTTCTTGAAGCTCACTCACGGCCAATCCTTGAAATGTTCCCTAGTTGCAACATATTTCTTGTTTTCCATGATGTGAGAGATGTATTTTTCTTTCAAAAATTTATCCTCAGCTTCAGAAATCTGATTTGATAGATTTTTGAAAATCGTTCCAGTGATTGGACTTTGCTCAGCTGAAACTGGTATTGGTTCTGCACTTCTCTATCACTTTTGCCTTCAGATAACTTCTTAGCAATATCCTCTTCCTGCCTTTCTTTGAGTTCCAGATACTTATCAATATTTGCAGGCTTTGGATAACCTTGAAGAGATGGGAAATGTCTTTTGTCTGGATCTTCTTCAGCGTAAAAAGACTTGATTTCTTTCCTAACTGCAGGCAAATCAAGAGGAAACTTTACAGCTGCAGGAAACACTTCTTTTGAAGGAACAGATGTTGTAGTTGGGGAAGCAGAGGTTAGATTCATTGGTGTAGATTCAAGAGGCATATGAGCAGGGATCTCTTCTTCATTTATGACCTTTGTTACCTTCCTTCTCTTAAAACTGGTTGATGGTGACGATGAATGGCTTGGAATTCTGGGTGGTGTTGGTAGTATTTGTGTGGAAGTGGGAAAGGTGATGATGGCAGTGGTTGTGATAACATCTGCTACAACCTCTATTGTGTCAACAGGTGTTGGCACAATAGTTGCTGTAACATCTGTTGGGGTGGACATGGAAGTTGTGTGAGAAGATGTGGTTGATTTTGTGATGACAGAGGTTTTTGTGGTTGGATTTGTAGCAACTTTAATTTTGAGAGGTGTGGAATCTGGTTGTCTTGCTTTTGTAGAAGATCTCCTCTTTGTTGAGGTACCAGTCTCTCCCTTTTCTAACTGCTGATCAATCTTTTTCTCAACCAGCACCTTGCCTTCATCAAACACAGTCTTCTTGTCAGACATCTTTGCCCTTGCCAGGATATCTTCAGTTGAGTCTGGTTTCTTTGAGCCATCTGGCTTAGGGATTTTCACTGTAGGCCTTGCCTTTGTATCATTCATCTTCAACGTTTCTTTTCCCAAAGGTTTCTCCCCATTTTGGATCATCAAAAAATGAAGTAGGAGGAGATTTACCAGTGGTGGTGAGCAAGTGGGCTTTGATTGCCTTGATATCTGCAATAGTATCATTGTATCTTGCATCAACCATATTCCTGAGTTCCATCATCTGATGTTTATGTTTTTGCTCTAAGAAATGTTTTTCTTGTTGAAAGATTGGATTTATTGTAGATTTGAGCTCATCAGTGGTTGCAACAGGGGGTTGACTCTGAATAGTGATCAACTGTTTCAACAGATCTTTAATTTCATCAACAGTGGTTTCAACATTTGTAACCCTCTCAGATCTTTAATTTCATCAACAGTGGTTTCAACATTTTAGCTCATCACCTAACTTAATAGGATCATCTGAACTCCTACCAGATGTGGTAGTTTTATCTAAGATAT
The DNA here is from genome assembly GCA_947069175.1 of Scalesia atractyloides. Taxonomy (NCBI): domain Eukaryota; kingdom Viridiplantae; phylum Streptophyta; class Magnoliopsida; order Asterales; family Asteraceae; genus Scalesia; species Scalesia atractyloides. The sequence goes on from CAMTDV010000016.1 coordinate 46,311,780, forward strand.
CATGAGCATGTTTTTTGCCACTTACTTCAATCTTAGATGCCCCTTGTTCTTGGTTCTGGGGACTTCCCACTGGAACAGAGGTTACCTTAGTAGCCTCAGCAGCGGTTGCCTTCAACAAGGTCTTAGTTATGTAACCACTGTCCAATTGAGAACTTGGGAGTTCCGCAATTGTAGTGGCTGCCGTTGTTCGACTATATCAAGGGTTACATGTAACCCAAGGGATGTAGCCTCTTCATTTGCTGATGGTCTAGCAATTAGAAATAAGTCAGACCCAGCTTCGTGTTGGAGTATATTCTCATTGATGAGTTGGTGAGAAGTACTGGATAATGTTTGGTCAATATCTATTGCATTCAGCAAGGGTAACATTGTTGGTGGAAGTGATGTCAATGGTGAGAGTGGCTGTGTAGAAAGCGACATTGCCTGGGAGAGGGGCTGTGGAAGATAGAACCAAGTGGTCCTAGAGCTTCACAATTTGGTGTCCATGTGCCTACAACCTGATCCTTTTGTGAGGATGCAGGAGGAGTTTCAAAGCCGGGTTGAGATCTTTCTACCATCTGCTGTGAAGAAGTAGCAGCAGTGGTTGATAAACTTTGGTGTTGTCATCGGGTTTACCTCTGGGATCTCATCTTCCAGAGGACCTTTTTTGGGTTTGGTGGGTTTTCGGGATGCTCTGGATGGTTTCTTTTTGGAGATTTTAGGTGTGGGTTTCAGGGCAGCGGTTGTGATGCCCTGATCACCTAGAGCAGTAGGCTCAGCAGCCGAATGTTGAGCTTGAACATATTGTTCTTGTAAAATAGGCTCAGCCTCCTCTGCTTCTGTTTTGGAAACTTTGTCTTGATTTGTTATTCGTGTAAAGGTTTCATGATTGAGGCAGCCAGTGTTGGTTACGGCGCCTTGTTTACTTGCATCTGATTTAATCTGGTCTTGCAAGTAAACACTCAAGAATCGAGGATGTATCAAGAAAGCTTTTCTTTTTTCAATATTTATAAAATTATTAATGAGATCATTGAATAATACCTAGGAAAGGTTAAAATCAGAGTCAGTTAAGATTGCAAATCCCATATATTGCATGTTTAAAGGGATCTCATTAAAAGCAGTAGTTTTTGCAGAGACAAAGGTAAGCAATGTGTAAAAAAGAATTTCATCTCTGCTAGAAAATTGGGTTTGAAGATTTTCATACCTTTCAACTGCCCGGTGTAACCTCTTTCAACAAACTCATGCTGCATCTCCCTCAAAGGAAGTGATACCGGATGTTGCACATCATTTAACATGAAAACTTGGGAGATAGATTGTGGGCTTATTTGCATTCATGTGCCACCAACTTTGGAAGTGATGGAATAGGGCACACCATCAACGGATGAGTTTACTTTAGCATTTGCCCAAAATTCTCTTAAGGATTCGATGTAAACTGGGGCTTTGACTTTCCAATATGTGCTTAAATTTTGATTCTTTCAGATCCGGATCATTGGATGATAGCGAGTTTTGCGTCGGTTCCTTCAAGAATTGCGGTGTAATTGTGTGGTGTTTTGATGATTAGGATAAATGGGGGTTGCTCTTGCGTCGATTTCTTCTTCGATTTGGTTTTAGGAGCCATGATTTTGGAAGATTTTTAGAGAAGCGCTTTGAAAAATTTGAAATCGCACAAGAAAAGTGAAACCTCTGTTTGGGGATAGAACAAGGTTTTATAGGGTTTTTCAAAAAGTGCAAATTACGTGGCATCTGATGCAACATTTGTCGAGTAACATCTGTCCACGTGTAACCTCTGTTTGACAAAGGAAAACAGTTGTTTGACTAACCACTGTTAGAGAAATCTATCAATGGTTGATGACCAAATTTTAAACCCTATCAGAGGTTTGCATCAGTGGATGGATTTTTCTAAACCACAGTGTTTTTGTGCTATCAGAGCTTTCAACAGACTTTAAGGATTTATTGAAAAAAATGCAATTTTAACTATTTTTAAGGATGGATTTTTGATTTTCTAAAAACATTTTATTGCTATTTACGTCATGAATTTCAAGGAGAACTTGTTTTAATCCATGTTTAGCATTCAAGCCTAGATATCAAACTTTCAAATTGGAAGCACTAGTGCCTTTGTCAACACATCTGCTAGTTGATCCTTAGTATGGACATGTTGTAAAGAAATCAAATCTTTTTCATAGCAATTCCTCACAAAGTGATGTCTGATGTTAATGTGCTTGGTGGTGGAATGTGAAACTGGATTTTTGATGATGTTTTCTGCTGCTTGACTATCAATTTTGACAGGAGTCCTCAAGGCAGTCACACCAAAATCCAGGAGTTGATTTTGAAGCCACAAAATTTGAGCAGTGCAACTTGCAGCAGCTATATATTCGGCTTCAGCAGTGGATGTGGATACTACAACTTGCTTTTTGCTTTGCCAAGACACTAGGCAATCTCCTAGGAATTGGGCTCCCCCAGATGTGGACTTCCTTGTTGTTTTACATCCAGCAAAGTCACTATCAGAATATCCTGCAAGCTCATTGTTACCATTAGCTGGATACCAGATACCAAGTGTGGGAGCACCTTTTATGTATCTGAATATCCTTTTTACAGCAATAAGGTCTGATTTTCTTGGAAATGACTGTGATCTGGAACAAACACAAGTAGCAAACATAATGTCTGGCCTTGAGGCAGTTAGGTACAATAAAGACCCAATCATGCTTCTGTATAAAGTTTGATCAAACAGGTCATCTTTGCCATCTACAGTGACTAGCTTGGATGTTGCTATGGGTGTGCTGCAAGGTTTACAATCATCCATATCAAATTTCTTAAGTAGTTCTTTCACATACTTATTTTGATGAATGAAAGTGCCTTTTTGCATTTGTTTGACTTGTAAACCAAGAAAACATTGCAACTCACCCATTGTACTCATCTCAAACTCTGTTGCCATGAGTTTTCTAAACTCTTCACACATGGCAGTGCATGTGGATCCAAAAATGAGGTCATCCACATAAATTTGGACAAGCATCAAATATTTTCCTTTGCATTTTAAGAATAGGGTTTTGTCAATCCTACCTCTGGTGAAACCAATGGATAAGAGAAAAGTGGATAGAGTTTCATACCGGGCTCTTGGTGCTTGTTTTAGACCATACAGTGCTTTGTTTAACCTGTAAACATGATCAGGTTGAAAGTGATCCTCAAATTTAGGAGGTTGACAAACATATACTTCTTCCTTGATCTTTCTATACAGGAATGCACTCTTGATGTCCATTTGATACACCTTGATGTTGTGGTTAGCAGCAAAAGCTAAGAATAGGCGAATGGCTTCTAACCTTGCTACTAGAGCAAAAGTTTCATCATAGTCAATCCCTTCTTCCTGTCTGTAGCCTTGAACCACGAGTTGTGCTTTGTTTTTTACAACAATACCCCTTTCATCAGTTTTGTTCTTGAAGACCCACTTTGTACCGATGGGACTCACATCTTTTGGCAGTGGTACAAGTTCCCATACTTGTTGTCTTTTGAACTGTAGGAGCTCTTCTTGCATGGCCTCTACCCAGCTGTTGTCTTTTAGTGCCTCTTGGTACTTGACAGGCTGTGTGAGTGATAGAAAACCAGCAAAAAGACAAATGTTTTGGGCTTGGCTTCTTGTGAGCACACCCGCATTGATGTTGCCAATAACTTAATCCAATGGATGGCTTTTGAAGAAGATCAAATCAACTTGATATGGGACAATGGCATTTTGAGGTGAAGCTTGCAAATGTGTATCATCTGAGCTAACCTCTGCTGGTGAGATTTATGGTCCAGCCTCTGATTGGAATGGTGGTGGAGGGGTTGGTGGAATGGTAGTGAAAGTGGGTTGACTTTGTCCATTTGTTGTGGACTTTTATCAACAGATGTTTGGTTTGAAGAGCTGGAAGAGGTTTGAGTACTAACCACTGTTAGGCTGGCAGAGTTTTCACCGTTGCTACTAACATCTGCTCCACTGCCTGTAGGATTTATTTTGAAACTTGGAAGAATGCAATCATATCATTGCTCTTGAAATGATGATTGTGGGGTACCTGCAGGGTTAGTCTTGACAGACACATCTTCAAATGTAAATTTAGATAAATCAAACAATTCAGCAGGTCCATTTGCTGGGATTTTCAAAGATGAGAGTTCATTGAACTTCACATTTAGAGTTTCCTCAACAAACTTGGTCCTAGAGTTAAAAACTCTGTAGGCTTTGGCAGTGGTTGAGTATCCCATAAAATAACCACAATCAACTTTGGTTGCAAACTTGGATATTGAATCCTTGATGTTTAAAATGAAGCATGGAAGCCAAAGACTTTGAAATAAGAGATCAGAGGTTTGATTTTGTAAAGCAGTTCATAGGCAGTCTTTTGATGCCTAGGGTTTATCAAAACTCTGTTCTTGACATAGTAGGCAGTGTTTACAGCCTCTGCCCAAAAAGACAAGGGTAAACCTGAGTCTGCAAGCATGGTCCTTGCTGATTCAATTAAAGTTCTATTTTTCCTTTCAACAACCCCATTTGGTTCTGGAGTTCTAGGGATGCTTGTATTGTCTAACAATCCCTTTTGACTCACAGAAGGCATCCAACTCCTTGTTCCTAAACTCTGTCCCATTATCACTCCTAAAGATTTTTCAGGAAGATCAAATACTTTTCAACTTGTTTGAAAAAGTTTTGCAAAATGTTTGTGTTTCATCCTTCGAGTGTAAAAAGAAAGTCCATGTGAACCTGGAAAAATCATCAACTACCACCAGACAATATCTTTTGTGTTTTAAGCTCATGATTTTTACAGGTCCAAACAAGTCCATATGAAGCAACTGTAGACACTGACTTGTTTTGGGCTCCTCAATTGACTTGTAAGAGCTTTTATGTTGTTTACCTTTTAAACAGGAAACACAAGGCTCTTCACAAGTAAATTGTTTTTGGGGCAAACCTCTAACCAGACTTGATGAAGAGTGGGTTTTAGATTGTGCCTAGCTTTATGCCATAGCTCTGTCTCTTTGCTTGAGGCAACTGATAACAAGCATGCATTTGACATAGGGTTATCCTTTACCATATCAACCACATACACATTTCCTACTCTATGAGCAGTCAACTGTGCTTTGCTCTCTGTAATGATTTGATCAATCTTATTGACAACCTCTGGCCCTTACTATTTGGCAAGTTTTCTTTGTGAAGAATGAACCATAACCCTTATCACTCATCTATGAAACACTTAAGAGATTGAATTTTAGATTGTCAATGAGATTCACATTTTCAAACTTGCGTTTTCCTGCTGAGACACATCCTGACCCTAACACCTTCCCTTTTGAATTATTTCCAAAATATATACCACCCCCTCCATGAGCTTTAAAATCGCTGAGCAGGGCTTTACATCCTGTCATGTGCCTGGAGCCTCCACTATCTACATACCAAAGACTGTCAAGGCAAGTAGAAGCTCCCTGCACATGATTTGAAATAATTAGTTCAGGTGGGTCTCCAAAGCCAAAATGGCTTTGGATGGGGTATCAGATGATCTAGACTCAAGTTCAGATTGATGAGCAGTGGTTAGATCAAGCTTTTGTAACCACTGATGTGAGCTACCTCCTATCAACTGTTGGTAACCATGAGGATACCTATTTACCCTTGGCTTAGAATGCTTTTTGTAAGTCTCATAAGTCATATGCACCTTTTGGTAATTAGGCTGGCTTTTACCTTTTGGAAACTGGTTTGATGGAGGTGCATCTGTTACTTGAATTTCTCTGCGAACAGAGGTTTAATTTAAAGCTTTGGTGACAGATGTTTCACATTAAATTTCTATTTGGCAGAATTTGAATTTTCTCTTTCTAGAGCTTTTTCTCTAATCTCTTTTACCTTTTGATGATAGGTTTGAGATAGACACACTCTTGAGTTGGATGATTTGTTTTGTTGCAGATGGTGCATCTAGGTGATTTAGGTATACACAAGTTTTGTTTATATCATTAGCTTTTAAAAGAAAACAGTCTGCCGTATCATGATTTCTCTTTTCACAAAATTCACAAAACAAGTGTTTAACCTTTTCTTTCCTTTTTTTATCAGACTTTTTGAGAACAGATGGTGTAACCTCTGCTGGCAAGTTTTTGATAGGAATCACCAATGCTTTTGGTGCTTTTATACCATCAAGAGTTGAAAAGTCCATTGGCTTGAAGTTTTCCAAAATATCACATTCATCTGACCAGGTTGGTTTAAATTGATATTTTTCAATTTTTTTTCTTTTGGTGAAACCTCTAGTTTTTCAAGAACAATTTTGTTTCCTTCTTTATCAGTGATTTTAATTTCTTCACCAACCAAGTTTGTTGGGACTATTTCAACCAGCTCAGAGTCAATTTTTGCAGCATTTTCACAATTATGGTTATATTCCCTAAAGCCTATACCAAACTTTATGTTGCTCTTGACTTGAGCATCAAGCATAAGCTCATAACCTTTGCAAGACTCTACCATTTTTCACAAGTGATCTGGGTAGATTCTAGCTCCTGTTTGTAAACTTGGTATTTTTCTACCATAGTTTGGAGTTGATCTTTGGTTATGCTTGATTCATGCCTCAGGCTACTCATTTCAGAATCTTTTTCACTTAACTTTGTTTTTATCTCTTTAACAAGTTTTTCAAAATTAAGTTCATCTTCTAAATTTTGTTTCCAGGTTTTCATTCACCTGTTTTATGTTTGCAAAAGCAATAATGCATTTTTCAGAAATAGATCTTTAAGGATCTGAGGTGATACCTTCGAAGCAGCCATAAGAGCACAATCACACTCTTCTTCACACACCTTTGTGTCCATGGTCAGATAGATTGTTTTTTTCAACATCAACAACATTCGTTTCAACCATAGGTGTAACTTCTGATGTAACCACTGCTTCACAACATTCAACCATCAGATTTTGACTCCTGTTCTATAGACTCATCACCTTCAACTATGGTCTCAAGAGCCATTAAACACAAGTTTTCATTTTCAAAATCATTTTTGGCTATGAGAGCAAAGTTTTCATCAGTTAAATCCTCAGGCAAACTACTCCAGTCAACAAAACCTTGGTAAAGAAGCTTTGTTGTGTAACCTCTGCTGGTGTAGCAGTGGTTTGAGTAGTTTGAGTGACATGTGGAACTTGTTGCACATGCACTTGAGGTGGTGCTTGAACATATTGAATCTGTGGAGCAGAGGTCTGGACATAATGAATAGGGACAGTTGTTACAGGATTTGCAAAATGAGTAGTGTTTTGCATTTGTTGTGCAGGGGCAAACTGGGAATATTGGACAATGCTTTGAGGATTGGGGCCAGGATGTGTAATAATTGGTCCTGCAGTTTGAGTTCTGCATTCCCTGGCAAAATGTCCATCCTATTGCACTTGAAACATTTTATCTAACCCAACTTTTAACCCCCCATGCAAACCTGGAAACCTCCTACCAATTCTTTTGTAAAACTTACTAGCCCTGACACTCAAAAGTGCCAACTGGTGTAGGATGTCCATTTCTTCCAAATCCATGGGTTCAAAGTGTTGTAGGTTATTCATCTCAAAACTCAGATTGTTAGAGGTTTGGCTTTCATAATTTACAGCAAAAGCAAAATTGGGTTTACAGGGATCAGAGTTGAATTTGTTTCCAGAAGTTATGTCAATGTAATGATCAAAACTCTGATCCTTTCCACTGCCAGACCCCTCCTCATGACTATAGAGAGCAGTGTTTCCCAGAGTATAGTCATCGGTCATTTTCCCTGACTCTTGTAACTTCTTTTTCTGGTTCAACTCTCTCTCATATGTGAGAAGTCGACAATGAAGTTGTGTCAAGGTCATTTCCTTGTAACCAACAGCTGTTCGAGTGACATAAGCTACAGTCTCCCATTTCTCAGGTAAAGATCTCAAGAAACGACTATTGACAGTCGAATTGGAAATTCCACATTTACCAATTTGAGCTCACTGATGAGACAGCTATATCGTTCGAACTGTTGGGTTAATGACTCACCCTTAACGTGACAAAACATTTCATACTGTTGATTTAAAACTTCTCTATTATTCCCGATCACCTCCTTAGTACCACCGAATTGCTCTTTAAGAGCATCCCATAACTCTTTAGCACTATTACAATGAAGTAATCCCGCATAAATCTCATTGGGCAAAGCCGAAGCAACGATGCTAAAAGCCTTAGCATCCAATTTGATTTTGAGGAAATCCTGTTCAGAGTAATTTTCGAGTTTCTTAGGGACTTGAGTGTGGGGATCCTCTATACTTGGAACCATGGGGACGTGTGGTCCAAATACAACGAATCTCCAACATCCGGTGTTCCGTTGGGCGAGAATATGACCCATCCTACGTTGCCAAATAAAATACTCATTTCGTTTCAACATAGGTGGCTTGAACATGGACCCAATATTGGATTCCGGTGTGTTTTGTGCCATTTCTCTTGTTTACAACAGATTTGCGTTTTAAAAACTTTTGTAGTAATAAAACTCTGTATTCAAGCAAAACTTATCAAACGAAATTAGCAACAAAGAGCTGATCGGTTCAAATCAATTTGACTTTTAAATCAAAATCGATTGACCAAGCTCTGATACCAATTGTCAGGATCTAAGTTTGAATTGATTGTGTTTTTGTTTCAAGTAATGGAAAATGATTGAAAACAGAAAATAAATGCAGCGTATTAATGGAAAACTTTTACAACAATCAATCGGTCGTTTGTTTTCATCACCATCATGCTTTCAAGTAATTAAACTATTGCATGTGATTCACAAACTCCCCTTAGCCCAATAACGGACGTTTGAAGTAAGAAATGAAGAAGATATGCGAAATTGATCTTTTTAGGAAGACAAGTGTTAACTGTTACATTGAGCGCCTATTTATACTAATTGTCTAACCACTGATCCTTTCAATGACGTCAGGGTTGATAGTGACAGCTAACAAGAAGTAACTAACTACAAACACTGCTTAGACTAAACTATCAGTGCATATCACTGTTACATTGATTAATCTAAAACTAAACTAAGCACTGTTGGCTATCCTCTGTTCTTGTGATCTTCTATCAGCGGTTGAGACTTTCTTCTGTCAGAGGATAGGAAACAATGTGTTTATTGAAAGCAGTAAATACTTATCAGTGGTTAGAACCTCTGATGGTTGGATCAAAGCTCGGTTGGTGTGTTTTGACTATGTATCATCTGTTCATTTCCAAAGGTTCAATCCCAACAACTCGAGTCTCAGTTGCAAACCCTTCCCAACGAGTTCCGATCGATTCGAACCACGTGGGAAGCCCCCAAACCATATCCAATCACCAACCGCTTTCGTTTCCGAACCATTACCTGCATCAACAGCCGCAAAATCCACCCATTCCGTCCAACCTTCCGCGATAACAGCCGTGAAACCATCCCCAAAAAACGTATCAGCCCTAAAACGGGTGCCCGCAGCCACACCGCCAATAACTACAACACCACCACCAGCTTTTGCAACGGTTCCAATACTGAACCATAACGGTTTGTTATGTGGAATCCATCTTTATCATCAACTGTCATACTCCCTACCGAAGACACAAAAACCTAAGCCAAAAAAATTCCATCATTGTTGGGGTTCCAAGGTTACCGTCACCATGTTCAAACATATGTAGGAAAACTGGGAAACTCTCATGAACAAGTGGTACATGCTGTTGAGGTTGGGTTTGGTGCTACATCCATAAAAAAAAGCTTTTACAAGGATAAGTGATGCGTGGAATGACTTTACTCAACAGCAAATTCAAAATTACAATGCCAGTGACAAATATAAGATTACTAGTCAAGATGTGAGAAGTTCATCGGCTTGGAAGGGGCTTGTTGCTGGAACAGAATCAAAGGCGAGTCCGGTAGTCGATTGGCGCCCACCATGGCACACTACTAAGATTCGTTCGGATAACCCGGGGATAACGGATCGAGTGGCGGCCACCGTGGTTTGTCACGAAGAACTATCCCGATTTTATCCTTGAGGGCAAGGATATTTTAAAGGGGAAGGATTGATATGTGCCGACTACCCATCATGCAACCCACAATTCATATTATAATTCTTATTTTGTTTGTTTTGTTTTTGCAAGTGTAAGGGTTAGTTGGGTTTAACCCATTAAGTCCATTATCTATTTTTATAGTTTGTAAGCCTTTATATAAGGCAAAATGTTTATGTAGAAAGATATGAACGAAAATATTAAAAAGAGAGTTATCTCAAGTCTTGCTTCTTCCAAAATTCTTTTAAGCTTGATCCACTTGACGGATTATCTATCAACAGATTGGTACATATCAAAGAGAGAGGTAAGCGAGAGAGAAGAGAGAGAGTGAGGGTTCTGTAGAGGAGATTTCGGACTAGTTGTGAGGGGAGGTGGGCTTGCCCAACTTAGTCGAGTGATATGGATGCTGTGGTGGGTTGGTGCAAATAGTCGAGTGTTGTGATCTTCCCTAAATAGTTTAAGATACTTGTTTTTGTTTTGTTAATGTACCCTTTATAATATCACAACTTTTTATTTTCTCTAATCTTTCTGTTTAGGATAAAAATACGTTTTTTTTTCACTAAAAAAATCTCATTCAATCTTCCTTTTTCATTTGTCATAAAAACTCGTCGGGTCAATAACACTAATTTTATATTTTATCTTTTTCTTTCATCAAGTAAAAACTGTAAAATTCATAAAATAAACACACATGTCATGATATTTTAGTTAAAATATATAGAAATATATAATGTTTTAATAATAAAATAGTTAATAGACGTACATTTATTTGTTTGACTTTGTAAGGAGGTAGAAGGATAGCGGATAAATGTTAATGCGTAAATATATTTATTTACTGTTATTAATAATAAAAGATTGTGGTTGTGGGGTTATGAGTAGGGAGAGTATTGAATATTGAAATCAAGTGAGACTGTAAGGTCAATGAGTGGTGTCAGGTGTCTTTATACTACCTAATCTCTCTCTCCTCATTTATATACATATTCTATCTACACATTTGCGTTAGTAAATATAAATGCACCTAAAAGTACAACTATTAATGCACTTCTTACATATTTCAAGCACCACATTTCTTGAATAGGACAATTTTTTGGCTCTTATATGTTTATACAATCATTAGGTACACGGATGGAAGCGGTAAAGGGTATGGTAAACCTCTTTGCTACGTGGGAATACCGTCGCCGTTAAAGTTTATCTCGTGAGAGAATACCGTCGCCGTTAAAGTTTATTTCCTGAGAGGAGTTGATTTTGGTGATTAATCACAGCAAAAGGAAGAAGAGAGAGAAAGTGAGTTAATAATGGCCTTATTTTTTTCAATTAATATAATTTTTTATTTTATTTTTTATTCAAGAAAAGTTTATTTGGACACACCACCCTTATGTTTGAATGTATAAAGGGTTGAGATGACATGGTTTTATCGGTTACGGTAGAAGTTTACCTTTCCTACAGAGGTGATCACCCCTTAGAGCATTCACATTTATCCATTAAAATTTGTGAGAAGGGGTTTATATATTATAAAGGGTATAGGTTGTGAGTGGAAGATAGAGAAAATGTTACTGTTCATCTGTATATTTGGGGATACTATTCACCCTCTATAATTTTTTAATATAGTTTGAAAGTGGTTGTGAGTGGAAGTGAGAAAAAAGTAATGATAAAAGTATAAAAAATATTATTTGATTGAAAGAAAAGAGAAAAAATAGTTGTTTTAGTGTAATTATAGGGTAAAAATTGATGGATAGGATATGAATGCTCTTACACCCTCATATTCAACATTTTTGTTAAATTTGTAGAAATGTTTTTTGTCAAGATTATTTTGCAAAGGTTATTTATATGCTATTAAAATTAACTTTTATATCATGATGAACGGGTAGATATTTTTTTTGTATTTTACCTTTGGAGTTCTTATTTACTTCCTATTAATTAGAGTGTGATTATATCAATCTTACCCTTTATTTAATACAAAGGCTCTTAAAAATAAGAAGTCGTACAAAAGGTATCAAATGAATTTCGATTGACCCCATTCAAGCGGTAATATAACCGTCTCATCGAACTCTACGATGTGAGATTTTACGTTTTCACTTTTGGATTTATAGGTTATAGAATTTAGAATTTTATTTATTATCATTATGTCTTTTATTTTATTATTGTGTATTTTCTATACTTACGTCATTGTGTCTTTTTGTGAGTCATTGTGTTTTTTTTCCTCAAAATTGTGTTATATTTTTCGACATTGTATTATATTTTGCTCAACATTGTGTTAGCTTGTGTCATCCATTATGTCTTTTACATTTTTTTTAATTTTTAGAAGCCTTTTGTAAAATAACTTAAACCGCAATAATTGTCTTACATATCGTTCAACAATTATATTTTTTAATTTTATCTCATATATATTTCACACATATATGTATATTACAAATGAAAATATTCTTTTTTGATCTTCATGTCGGGGCTTACGTAGGATGTCTCTTTCAACGGTGTATGGACTATGAGGTACATTATCCCACATAAATATAGAAGCAAACATATATGGCATAATACTCCAAATACGAAGATTGTATTTATATATTGAATGTTTTAGAAAATGAACCCCTTTTTATAGGGTATTAAAGTTGTACATTAAATCCAGTCTTGAATGACGAAAATGAAAACTGAAAATATTACACTTAAATTAAAATAAAAAAATCTAAGATCAACTCTTATATTGAATATCTATCTTATTATATATAATTGTAAGAGAATTAATAGAGATAGATAACTAGTTAATCTAAATTAAGAGTTATAACCATTTTTATTTAAGTTGTCTTGTATTTAGCGTGTTTTACATGCACAATGCTTGAATCAAATCAGTTGATTGTATAAAAAAATTAAGCGAAGGTGAACTTGTTTTGGGGTCAATCGTGTAAAAGAACTATTTAGTATAAATATATAATCTAGTTAATAGTCCAACGCTTAATAGCTGACATGATAATTATACGTAAGCTACCAGTAAGGATTCAACATGTTTAAATAAAGAACGTCATCGACTATTTTACTTTTGAGCTTTTTTATGCATATATAATATCATCCTATGAGGCTATAAGCAGTTAAATCAATAATAAAACCTGTTATCTTAATTATTGTATAATACACTATCAATTATTTGGCTTTTAATTATGCATATATAGTATTACTAGGTTATCACCGTGATTGCTTTCCGGGCTCAAAAAGTTACTTATATTAAAAGCTCTTTATGATTAATACATCATTTAAATCAAAAAAAAGTATGACATACTAAATGTCCTGGCTGTAAAAGAGTAATAAACTTTTTGTAGGTCCCCTATCCGTATGGATCGTCACAAAACTGATAATCTACCAAGGGTGCGAAATCCCCTTGATAAACCGAATGAAACAGAAACTAGAAACAGATGAAGAACTCGAAAACAAAATACACAAACTGATCTTATGTGATTATCAAACCGATTGTTTACAACCACTCAAGATCCCAATTCGTCCAAGCAAAAGCTCTCACGAACTCTTTCTCTAACTCTCTAGTCTATCAAGTATCTCTTAGTGTGTTACCTAAACCCTAAAGCATAAAACTATTTATATACATACGGCCATATGTGAACTGGGCTAGGCCCACATATACAGACACAAACTCAAACTGGACTAATACCAACTTGGACTTGATTGGACTTCATAACAAACTCGAATTCTTTAAGTCTTCATGATCCAATCTCGTTTAATATCCAAAGACGAAGCCAAAGCTGTTGTCACATAATATGCACCAACAAACTCCCCCTTGACAATAGCTCGTAAAGGTAAACTTTAGTCTTCAGAATCTCACAGTCTTTGGTCTTTGGATAGCGTCAGCTTCAACATAAATTCTGTCAGCAACATACTCCCCCTAAGCTGATGCATCCTAATCACCAAACTTCCAAGTAAGTCTTCACAACATCCATTCTGCATCGTAGAAAGGAGGTTCTATCCAAGCAGCAACACAACTCCTCATATTTTCACAACAACTTCTCAGCAACACACTGCTACAATCTGTATACTATAAAACAAACATCTCGAGAAACCATAAGAATTTTCCAACATCGTTAAACAAATTATAATTAATCAAGAGATGAATAAAAGTATATCACAGATTAAGCAATTTCCAATTCAACACACTCAAACAATTTTGTCAAACACACTATAACCTGCAAGGTTTAAATTTTGAAACTCATCTTCTAACACCGTCTCCCTCTGTCGGTAACAATTCTTCTAAGAACAACCATTTTCCGTACGTTAAGAATTTTAATGAAAAATACAATATTTTTTGTTTTTATATTTTTTGAAAGCAAATAACAAAAGCAATAAACACTTTATTTGTGAGAATCACTAGGAAGAAGATCATATCAGCAAAATCAAACTGTTTTCACACTATTAGATAAATCTTTAAAATAATTTTCATGAAAAGCAGACCAAGATGATTACCAGTATGTTTGTCCACTTAAACAAAATGCACGAACATTTAAGTTCCGTTACCATGTGATACGTTAAGATAATATTATACTGTTATACTAGTGTGTCCCACTTCAGGACATACCTCACGATCAAGGTATGCACAAAGATTCATCGTAATAGGTGAGTATACCGAAATTCATCCTTTAGTTTTATCAACATTAGATAATTGGTGATCAGGTCAGTACTTTCGTACAACAAAGAGACCAATATCTAACGAGGGTTAGGCAAATACCACATATTTTGGTACGATTTATGCATATTGCACATTTGAATGATTCTCTAGGAAAGCTTCTTCATATCTAGGTTTTTGGCATATTAGCTCTTTTCATATATCCTGGTTGTGCCTAGGTCAACATATATCTGGATGCAGCAGAAGGACAACCCAGATACCCCGGATGAAATAACAGCATAAAGACCCAAAACCTCAGATTTTGGCAATCTCTCAACGCAAGATTTAAGGTTATAAAACCATACGCCTCTGATATGTTACCCACTCATATTCAGTTCGTTAAGTTTATATCATGTTGGTAAGTTGATTATTTCATGCCTTTTGCCTACTAATACATCATATAATGAAGCTGCTATCACACTGGAGCATTTTAATTTCAGTTTTAGTGTGACAGTCTAACTTGCTAATGTACTATCATTTCTCCTTTTTCACACAGTGACAACTCATTTTTGATTTTCTATTTTTTTATTTTCATGTGTTTCTAATTTTTTTTATGTTTTTTATTTTTAAGAAAGCAGTAAACTATTTACAAAAATTCTTATGAAAAACTGGTTATCCAGGATTCCTAATCCCGTTGAGTTCGACAAGATGTTCAAAACGAGCCCTGTCAAATGCTTTTGTGTAAAGATCTGCAAGGTTATCTAATGTGTCGACTCTGTGAAGTTCAATCATTCGCTTTTCAGCACAATCCCGTATAAAATGATGACGAATGTCAATATGTTTTGTTCTACTGTGCTTTACGGGATTGTTTGTGATTGAAATATTGGCATTATTGTCTATCATAATAGGAGTACGAGTGAAATTCAAACCGTAATCGTGCATCTACTGTTGTATCCAGAGAACCTGAGAGCAACAGCTACCCGCAACAATATATTCAGCTTCACACGTAGAGGTAGACACGCAAGACGGCTTCTTGCATTGCCAAGAAACTATCCTGCCTCCTAAGAACTGACAACCACGTGTGGTAGATTTTTGGTCGATTTACATCCTCCAAAGTCTGAATCAGTGTAAGCGACAAAATTCAAATCACTATCAGCAGGGCACCACAACCCAAGTTTAGGTTTCCCCTTCAAGTAACGTAGAATACGCTTCACCGCTTTCATATGTGACTCTTTTGGATTCGCTTGATATCTGGCACAAAGACACACTTTGAACATGATGTCTGGTCGTGAAGCAGTCAAGTACATAAGAGAACCAATCATTGCCCTGTATTGAGTTAGATCAACATTTCCACACTCTCATGATCTGGACCAAGATTGTGATTCTCGCAGATAGGTGTGTTGTAGCGCAATCCTCCATTTTAAAACGAGCCAAAATGTCAAACACATACTTTGTCTGATGTATAAACATCCCATCCTTCTTCTCTTCAACTTGCAAACCCAGAAAGTAGGACAGCTCACCCATCGCACTCATCTCAAACGTGCTCTTCATCACCTCTTCAAATTCATGACACAAGCTCTCATCAGATGACCCAAATATGATGTCATCCACGTATACCTGTACCAGCAGAAAATCTTCCTTCTTGTTCTTAATGAACAGTGTACTGTCAATTTGACGTCTTTCAAACCATTCTTCAACAAATGTTTTGACAATGTCTCATACCACGCCCTAGGTGCCTGATGTAATCCATACAAAGCTTTATTCAGCTTATACACTCGATCTGGATAGTCTGGATCAGTAAACCCATCTGGTTGTGAGACATACACCACTTCTTGGACTTTCCCGTAAAGAAACACACTCTTCACGTCTAGTTGGTAAACTTTGAAGCCCTTGAAAGATGCGAAGGCTAGGAACAATTGAATTGCTTCCAACCTTGCCACTGGTGCAAACACTTCATTGTAGTCTATCCCTTCTTGTTGATTGAATCCCTTCACAACTAATCGAGCCTTGTTCCTTGTAACAATCCCTCGATCATCTTTCTTGCACTTAAACACTCACTTAGTGCCTATTTCCTTTTCTCCTTCTGGTAGATCAACTAGCTCTCAAACCTTCAATTTCGTGAACTGAGCTAGTTCCTCTTGCATTGCTTCAACCCATGAATTATCTTTTAGAGCCATATACACATTCTTCGGCTCCTCTTGGGCAATAAAGAAACTATACAAACACTCATTGATAATTCCCGTTTTCTCAATCGAAGCAAACAAACAGGAACCTTCAATGACACCTCTTCTTGTCTAAACACCTGCAGCAGCATCACCTATAATGTTCTCAACTAGGTGATCTTTGTTTGCTTGTGTAGTAGAAATGGTGTTAACTTCTAAATTATCACCCAGATTGGATCCAACCTCCCCTGAATATTCTGTGTTGCAAACGGATTAGTGAAATCCTCCTCCTGAATAGGTTCAGACTCACTATCGCTTGAATCCGCTGCATCTGCGTTTGCATTTGAATTTGAGGAAGTTTCTGGAGCATCTGTCATCGATATTCTCGATCTCGGCATGAAGTCACCCTCTTCACCTCACTAATCACCGTTTGTATCAACTGAGACTCATCTGCATTGGAAAACTCAGGAATATTAAATGATTTAAAGACACACTCATAATCATATAATATAGCAGGACCACTCGTTGATTGTTGGGGCGTATAACTCGTGATTTCCACATTAAACACGACCTCAATTTTACCGTTTTTAGATTAAAAACCCTTTTATTCGGTGTGCCAGGTACATAACCTAGAAAGTAGCCCTCATCAGCCACCTCACCGAGTTTTTGTTTATATTTGTTTTTCAATATCGTGCAGAGTAATCCAAATGGTTCAAAGCCTTTTAAATTTGGTTTTTCGCTAAACATAAGTTCATGACATGTTTTGTTAAAACTTTAACGGTTAAAACTTTATTTAGGACATAACACGCTGTGTTCACAGCTTTTCCCTAGAAAAGAACTGGAAGCTTGGAATTAGACAACATAGTCCTAGCGGCTACAATCAACATCCAGTTCTTCCTCTCTGCGACTCCATTCTGTTGAGGTGTATAAGGAGCAGAGTATTGATGTTCAATCCCCTTTCACAAGCAATAGAGATCCAGAATCCGATTCTTGAACTCTATGCCATTATCACTCCTTATCCTCTTGATTCGAGCTTTATGGACATTCTCTAATTTTGTAAAAAGATCCATCAGCAACTCAGCTGTCTCATCTTTTGTACCTAAAAAGAAAAACCATGAATAACGTGAGTAATCATCTGTGACAACAAGACAATAGTACTTTCCACCTATGCTCCTTACATTCACTGGACCGAAAAGATCCATATGAAGTAATTCATAAGGGGCATCTATGGAATTTACTGTTTTAGACTTATGAGGTTTCTTATGTTGTTTTCCCTTTTGACATGGAAGACATTTATCTTCCACGTGAAACCTCTGCACTGGCACCCCTTTCACTAAACCGTTTTTAATTATGTAATTCATTTTGCGGTAGTGAATATGGGCCATGCGTCTGTGCCACAACATCGACTCAGCCTCAGATGCTTTTGATAGCAAACACGCCACCACGGTGGAAGAATCTTTAGCACCCATATCCATGACATAAGTGTCATTCCTCCTCGACGCTCTCATCACTTTCCAATCGTTCGGTATCACCAAACCTGGTTTCAACACCAAAGCTTCAGACTTAGTAAAATGGACCGAGTGACCCTTGTCGCAGACTTGTGACACGCTCATCAGATTGTGCTTCAGCTGCTCAACATAGTTCACTTTGTCAGTGTGATCTTCCCATTGGTCACTTTTCCTCGACCCGTAATGTGACCTCCTTTAGCACCTGCAAAATTCACATATCCACCATCTATATTTTCAAACTCAATCAACAATCTCGCATCCCCCGTCATGTGCCTGGAGCAGCCACTATCAACATACCCCAAGTTGATAATCGTCCTTAGCAGCTCCTACACAAACCAACAGAAATTAGTTAGATTGGGGAACCCAAGCCTGAATGGTCTTGGGTCTACCAAATTCATCAACTATTTTAACATCCATCCAATATCCATCACTCCTAACTAGAGTCTTGGATCTAGGACCTGTTGATGGAAATGGGGTTTGATTTCCACTAGGTCTCTGGTCCTGAGGTTTCCTATGCAAGTTTGGACTTTGTGACCTTTAAAAATTATGATTTTGAGACCTTGATTGACTCCAAGAATTTTGATAGTTGTAATTTCTAAAGCCATTGTTATAAAAAGTTCGACCACCATTGTTTTGGTATCGATTTTGATATTGACTTTGACTTCTGAAATTATTTGAATAACCATTAAAATTATTCATTCTTGGTGAACAACTTCTAGGTCTCTGATATCTGCCTGATGTAGATTCAGGCTGAAACCTTTGTTGATTACTTTGAAAACGAGGAACTTGCTGAGTTCCTGTTTCATCCTTATCTATACCAACAGTAACACCCGCTTGTTGCTTAGGAGCAGACACCTTTTTGTCACCATCACCTTCCTTCAGTGGTGATTTCTCTCTCTTTTACTCTCACTCACCTGTGCTTCACTCTTTTTGTTAGGACAGAGCTAGCTACATGCCCCTTTTGTGCGACATTTGAAGCATGATCTTTTTGCAGAAGACTTCTTAACTGAAGTCTCTGTTTTAAATCCATCAAGTAACAATGATGATGCCTTAGAAGGATTTGATTTTGTTTGCCCAATTTCAGATTTCTCTTCATTTTTATTTTTAGCAAACTGCACATTTGATTCTTTTTCAATAACAGTAGTTTCGTTTTTCATGTCACTTCCTTTTACAAAATCAACCTTTTTAACAAAAGTTAGGTTTTTGTTTTTAGGATGTGTACTCTTAGTTTTCAAAACTGGTTTTCTGTTATATTCCTTCTTGGCATTATCATTTTCAGGCATCTCCACATTCCCTGATGTGGAACTACTAGCTGCGGTTGATCCAAAGTCTGTTAGCTCTTCTTCATTTGGCAAGAAAGAATAGTCATGACCAAGAGGAGGTGGAACTTCATTGAAGCCATGGAAGCCCACAGTTTTCTTGTCATTACTTTTCTTCAAGCTATTCATCATTGTTTCATTACAAAAGATGAATCTTTGAATTGACTTAATTTCTTTTCAAGTTCACAAATTTTAAGTTGTGCATCTGACAACTCTTTGCATTTTTCAGAAATTTCTTTTGTTTTCTCACTCATCGTATCATGAGCCAAGTCAACAACTTGAAGTTTTTCATTCAATTTACATGTTAAAATGTTTTCTTATTCATAACCCTTAATTTTCTTCAAGTATAATGACTCATTTCTTTTTACGAAAAAGTTTGATTCTTTTACGCTTGAGAGCTCATTTACCAGACTTTGGCTTTGTTTGCTCAGCTTGTCAACCTCACCTTGCAATTCATGACATTTTAAACACACAGAACTAACAGGATTAGAACTTACCTCTCTTGTAGATTTGCTCAAGTCTGCCATGAAAGCAGCAAAGTCTGCAGCCATCTTCTTATCTGCAGCATCCTTCTATTCATCAGACTTTAATTCAACTTCTTCAGCTTTGCCCTTGTTGACGATCCTTTACTCCGACAGAGCATCAACCTTTGCAACTTCAGCCACCTGCTCTACCTCAGCATAGTTCTTAACCTCTGCATCCTCAACTTGGGTTATTTCAGCCATGAAAGCTTGTGTGACACTGTCATCACCCTCCAGATGAACACTCCAATCGTAAGAACCTTCTCTTGCCGTAGAGATCAAGGCCTTTGAACTGGTGTTATTTGATGCGTTCTTATTGCTCGAACCATGACCTGGAGAATCTTGATATGAATTACTAGGACGAGACTCAGGTTTTGGTCATTGACATTCCCTAGCGAAGTGTCCATAACTCTGACAGTTGTAACACCTAACCTTAGACTTGTCAAAACCAACACTCTTTCCCACAAACTTTCTGCTTGTCCTATTCATGAATCTCTTTACTCGTCTAGATATCATGGCCATCTGCCACTGTAGATCCATCTCCTCAAGGTCGTCAGGGTCAATCTGATCATAATCTTCATCAAAAGTAGCAGGATCAGATATCCTCCCCTGTATGTAGTTCTCATATGAAGCAACAAATGAAGCAAGTAAAGCTAGATGATCTTCAGCAGCTTTGACACTTAAAGGCATAGACTTGGTATTGGTATTCTGATTACTAGAGTGTTGTCTCTTGCCTCCTATTGATCCTCCTGAAGCAGTAACAAAACATACATCACCATCAGCATTAGTCACAACCTACTCATTCTCACATGAGAGGACGCAGTTGCCGAATCATTGAAGCATTGTGAGAAGATGAGGATGAAAGGCCTTTATAGATTCCCGGATCTTGAACCTGATCATAACCGGTGTCCTTCTTCTGCATATGAAGCCTGTACGCTCTCAATTGTCTAACAACCTCATCCAAGTCCATAGTCTCATAATTTGTTTCTTTCTTAATCATGAGAGCATATATATCCCACTTTGCAGGAAGTGCATCTAGCAACTTATCGTTCATCTCAACATCAGTGTATCCCTCTATATCATAATTGTCCATTTCTGAAATTAGATGATAATATCTAGTGATGATATCTTCTAGAGACTCATTTCTCATTCCTTTAAACACAACAAATTGCTTCTTCAGCAGGTGTACCTTGTTCTTTTTCACATCAGCATTTCCTTCGTATCTCTTTTCTAAAGCATCCCACATTTCCTTTGAGGTAGTATATCTCTTAAAAGTATGTTTAATGCCATCAGGTAGAGACATTGTTATAGCAGCAAGGGCTCTCTTCTCTACTTCATACATTTTCTTCTCTTCAGCTTCCATATTTGCATATGTAGTGACACGCTGTCTGCCCTCAAACTCATGAGTTGGGTTGACGTACCCATCCTCAATACACATCCACATTCGTGTGTCCTGATATTCAACAAAGGATTGAAATCTGTCTTTCAATGTTAAATAATTTTCCACCTTCATCATCTTAGGTTGTTTGTTGGTTGTGCCAACCTCATGCTCCATCTTCATAAGTTCATTCAAATTAGACATGTTCGACATTTTTAACGCTACTGGCTAGTGAAAAACGGTAAAATATTTTCCGAAGCTGGTTTTTACTAAAGTGTACCGTTAGAATCGTCTTGACGATACGAATCCTTTTTTTTGTCCTAAAAATAACGGAGTTCAACGGTGCAAACGGTTTATTGGGATAAGATACGGATAATTTTCTATTCACAAAAACTTGAATTTTTAGCTACGACAGCCAAGAATAGATCCACCTTTTCTTTCAGTCGCAATCTCTAGTCACAACCACACACAACACTCAAATTCAGTCGAAACCTCACTCGAAACCAACTGATTTCGAGTCGCAACCTCAGTCGAAATCTCAAATTTCGAGTCACACACCACCAGTCGAAATCTCAGTCGAAATCCCCGATTTCGAGTCAAATAGCACCAGTCGAAACTTCTGATTTCGAGTAGCAATCTCAGTCGAGATCGCTGATTTAGAGTCAAAATGTACCAGTCGTAACCACTGATTTCGAGTAGCAATCTCAGTCGAAATGTCTGATTTCGAGTCAAGTAATACCAGTCGAAATCACTATGTTCTTCAAGTCAAATATGTTGTAAATCTCTATAATCAGCAATTCGAAACTTTCCAACTATATCTCCTAAAATTCAGCAAACAACATCCAAGCACCACCAAAACAGATCAAAACCACGAAAATAGACTGTTCTTCGTTGTTCTTCATTGTTCTTCAACCAAACTTGAATCTGTAAATCAGTTTTGAACCGAGCACAAGAGCAAATGCTCTGATACCAATTGTAGGTCCCCTATCTCGTATGGATCGTCACAAAACTGATAATCTACCAAGGGTGCAGAATCCCCTTAATAAACCGAATGAAACAGAAACTAGAAACCAGATGAAGAACTCAAAAACACAATACACAAACTGATCTTCTGTGATTATCAAACTGATTGTTTACAACCACTCAAGATCCTCCATTCGTCCAAGTAAAAGCTCTCACGAATTCTTTCTCTAACTCTCTAGTCTATCAAGTATCTCTTAGTGTGTTACCTAAACCCTAAAGCAAAACTGTTTATATACACACAACCCTATGCGAACTGGGCTAGGCCCACATATACAGACACAAACTCAAACTGGACTAATACCAACTTGGACTTGATTGGACTTCATAACAAACTCGAATTCTTTAAGTCTTCATGATCCAATCTCGTTTAATATCCAAAGACCAAGCCAAAGCTGTTGTCACATAATATGCACAACACTTTTGATAAACATAGTTACGGGTTTTGAACATGTAATAAAGTTTATAAACTTATTAATTGTTTATGATTTGTGTTTATAAATTACTTTGTTGTTGAAACATATCTTATGTTTAATGGAGAACTATTATGTATCACAGGTTTTCGGGCTCGAAAATATTATTTATATTAACTATTAATGATTAATATAAAAATAAAATAATACAAACAAATTGACATATTACATAATTGATTAATTTATTAATGATTTAGTTTGTAGTATAATTTGCATCATTAAAAAAAGTCATGATATATCATAAAAAGATTCCAAGAATACAAAAACTATCTTGAATGACACGTTATATCCATATATCTATGCGATTTTATTTTATTACTGATAATAAATCTGAAAATGAATGATATTCGTATTTGATCATCAGAACAACAGAACTAAACACAAAGGTGGCATTTCATTCCATTTATACTTGGGTTAATTTTGGACTATGGTTTCTATTAATGGAAAAAAATTAAAAAATGCACAAATGGGTCAAACAATGGATAAAACTTCTAAAACTCCTTTTGTTTTGTTCTGCCAATTAGGTAGCAATCTGTAATAATATTAGACATTGTCTATACAAAATTAGGCAAAAGTGTTCAAGGTCAGTCCAACTCAACCCGACTCGAACCCAAGATTATCGGTTTAGACTTACCCAACTTGCTTGACTTGTCATCTACTTAGAATGGGTTGATCCAAATTACATATCTCTTAATTATAATAGAAAACATAACTCCCAAATAATATAATTTTAAAATAATAGAACATTTGTAATCATGTTTGAGACTGGGCAAAAGGTGTTCCTGTAAATTCAAATCAACCTGTCCCATTTTGACCCATAACCAAATTTCACCATTTTAAGTCGTCACCCAACCTCTCTGACTTGCCATTTAGAATCGGTTGATTTGGATCACATTTATCTTACAAGTTAAATGAAAATATGACTTAAAAGTAAACAGCTCCAATGATCCAAATGGGTCAAAAATGTATTTTTTATTCATTGCACTCCTAAATCTTTTACTTAACCAGTTAGATTAATATTATACTATTAATATCCCTGTAATAATTTGTGTTTTCTAATCATTAATATAACACCAGATGATATGTTAAAATACCACATTTTGGATTTGATTGCTGAAACCAAGAGTGTACAATTCTTTCATTTAGTTTAGAGTAAATTAAAATAGTTCTTGTTAACACGCATAAGATCAATATTTACCCAAATGGGAGAAAAATATGAACACCCGGCATGTCCACAAAATCTCAGAATGCTCGATATAGCAACAAAACAAAACGCAATGCATTTTTTCCATTGGCTTTAGAGATATCTTCCCCTTTGAGCTGGACTGAACAAACCTTGCACAACTTGAACTGAACAAAAAAAGTACTTTAGTATCATACTCATTTTTTTTATTCTAACAAAGTAACATTTACTAACTATAAATATTAAAACTTATAAATTAACAATTTGTTTCTTTCACGGCGATTCCATGAATTGACAAAATGATTGTAATGTTTAAAGCTTTTATCACTTCTAAAGACGTGAAATAAAACGAACAAACCATAATCAACTCATATATGTTTTAACAATCCATCTAAAGTTTATTCTCAAGTAGTATCAGATACACTTTTCCCATTATTTCAATTCACAACCACTGACTACATTTTTTAAAAGTAATTAAAAAAATTAACCCAGCTAGTCTAGTGAAAAACTTTGAATGTTTGGTGTACATGTAGCATATAGCATTCCTTTTAGTTATCAACTTAATGAAGATCCAACACAAAAGTAAAGCTAAATAACATTATATTAAGCTTGGCAAACGTGTAAAAACACATTAATATATGCATGACATTTAAAATTTAGACAACTAAAAATAAATGATTTCTGTTCCATCAAGAACACCAACGATCCCTGATGAACTGTACCCAAAACCTGCCCTTTGTATATCATATAGAAGTCGGAAGCTTTAATTGGTCTTTGGAATTGAGTAAACATCTGAAAACAAACAACATATATTAAACAATAAATAGACAAAAAAAAAAACAAAATATATTAATCTCAACTACCAACCAAAAAATAAAAGCAATAAACACAAAATGAGCGTGCTCACCCATGAAAACAACTGAGTAAGTTTTGTCAGTCCTGACCTTTTTATCAAGTAATAACTGCAACTGTCGTGCTTGGTTACTGAACCAATCAAGTTGAAATTTATTTTAAAGTTAGGAGTTACAAACCAGAGCTTGAGGTAAAATGCTCTATTTATTCACATGAGTACATAAAATAGCAACAATTTAACTATCATTGTGTATTAGCAAATAAAGAACTCATAAAATAATTGTGTAGAAAAATTTACCTTTTGACCCAGTATGTGTAGCATGGTTGATTCCAATTTCCAACTGAAACAATGAAACTGAATTTTAAAGGTCTCCTACCATTTACCAACTCCGTCTAGCATACCAACTACTTTCCAGCACCAAGAGAAGATCCAAGTGAGTTGTTACACAAGAGATGAAAACAATGAATTAGAAGTACAACTAAACTGGATTTCCCACTTCCTACATATTGGGGTTGTGTGGCATATAGATTTATCTTCAATTTAACTACAAAAGCTCAAATGTCATCTTTATTTAATAGACTATAATATTCAAAAACATAAAACTTACTGCAATGTTAACATTCTCTTCAGCAAGTGGATTAAACGCACAACACTTAGTACATATATATCATGAGATACAACGAGATGAATATTTGTAGCTGCTAAGAAATTTGATTACAGTACCGTCACACCTCAACCGATGGCGGAAACAACGAGGCGGGACGAAATAGATTGCTCATTGCTCATAAAACTAGTTGTGATAATAATTAATTAAACCGGATTTCATTTCATACTTAAATTGTCATACACTACAAGAGAAATTCAAATACAACAATAACAATGACAACAAGTACAACATGATTATAACGACAAAATTGATACGACATTATTAACCTAAACGTCTAATGTGTATCTAACGTCCTTGCTACTTTGATTTCATAGCATAATCTCCATCAACCTGTAACATGTTTTAAAATAGAGTTCAATGCAAAAGCAAAGGCTAGTACACAAGTTTAAGCATAGCATACGTATACGAATAAAGTTTAAAAACAAATCCTCATGGCAACTATGATTCATACAAGAGAAATATACAAGGCATGTAATACTTCTAGTCAAACCCTTAACGCAAACACGATATTTTAACATGGCCTCTAGATTTCATGAGGAGGGGGATGCGTTACTTCCTATAGGCTATACATGTCAAACGAAGGCTAAAATAGTTAATGACTAAGGTTTCACATAAAGAATGTCCAAGATATAAGAATCAAGTAAGTGTATCAAGTATTCATGAATATAGGATTGTTTGTGCATTTCATAAAGTTTAAGTGTTGTGACTTTTTGTATATGGAAACATGTTATACCCAAAAGTGTTATAAACGAAAGTGGGTCGAGTGTACTCACGGTTTTGCTAAGTCTTCTAACTTGACAAGTCCGTGAAGGTAGTTGTTTGATGGGATGAACGCTGAGTTATCCTACAAGAGGAAAACAAAGGCGTATGAGGATTAAGGATGATGATGGAACATTCGGATGGAGATTCAAAATATGACAAATATATTATACGAAAATAGTCACTAAGGTATTAGCACTTGTCTTTGACACTATAATAATCCATAAGGATTGAATGTGATTTCATAGATTCAAGACCTATTAGAATCGAGACAAGGAACTATACACGTTAGTGATAAACTTATTAACTTGATAGGTGACTACTTAATCATCATCAAGGGTTCGGTTTTTAAGCATTATATCATAGTCCGTTCATATATTTATAGATAATTAACTACAATTAACAAAGAGTTCATGGAAGTCATGGAGGAGGTAGGAGGTAGAACCACTCATTTAGGAACCTCGTATGATGTTCACCACTACACAAGTTACCACAGGTAACAAGGAGGGTCTTAGAACAATAATATGAACAAGAACGTAAATGGCAAGAATGTAAAGTGTGTCACCACGATCCAAGTAGCCAAGTGAAATACAACCGGTGAGCACACTTTGACACACGTCAAAGGCTAGACGGGGTCGTGACACTTTCAATCTAGCAAACTAACTTGGGATAATGATGAAAATCATCAAGTGATGTGTAGTCTCAAAGTTAGGATAGCCCAAGCTAACCAAGGTGGACACACATGAACAAGTTCAAGAACTTGCATCACTTGTGAGCTTAAAGCTCTATGAAAACAGAAAGTTTGTGAGGATAAATCCTCTATTTTGAATGTATCAACCTTGATTTTAAGCCTAACCAACCACAAGTAGTGTTGTAAGCATTAAGACATAGGTTTGAGATGAGTTAAACTCAAGTTTGATAAGTATAAACAAAGTTTGAAAAGATTTTGAAACAAGCAGAAAGTTTTGGATACTTTAGGTGCATTTCTTAGTCTGTATTCTCCATGGAGAACCCTTGGATTCAAACCTAAAGATGATCAAAGTAAAAAGAAAGAAGAATCAAGTGATTCCGTTGAGTTTGGAGCAAGTTATGCTCACTTTTGTAAGAGGGTATGAATCAGTCCGAATTTCTGATTTGCAAGTGTCCTTGAGGTGATTTGGAGAGATTTAGGAGATATTAGGAGGTTGTGAAAGTGGAAAAAGGCCTAGAGGAACTTGGTATTTATAATGGAAGTGTTTAGGGTTGATAGGAGGTGATAAATGGGGGTTTAGAGGTGATTGGGTGAGGTAAAGTGTTGGGATTTCGTGCAAACCCGCGAAGGTTTGAACTTTTTGCCCGCCCTGGAGGGCATACGGACCGCATGGGGTTCCCCATACGGTCCGCAAGGACCGGGCCAGGAAACAAATTTTATTTTTTTGTTCTTTTGTTACATGTGATGGGTTTAGGGCATGATTTTGACATTTTTAAGTTAGTATAAGGTCTCCCAAGCATAAGTATTGTGTTATAAAGTATGAGCATGTATACATGAATATGATAAGGTATGAATATCACGTTTAAGTCTCGGATAAGTATAATTATCATGTATAAAGTATGTATAAAGCCTAAGTGTCACGTATCTTGCAAGTATGTCACGTTTTCGAGTATAAATACCATGCGTATGTATTGTATGAACGTGTAACAAGTATAGAGATAAACGTATATTCCATTATGATTCAAGTCTCGATTACAACAATTAGAACGAAATGAAGAATACGAATACAATGATTTCTAAAAAATAGAATTACAACATGAGCTTGCTATAAATAGAAAGTATGGACAACGCGAGGCGTTACTGTCACACCGACCCAGCGGAGTACAGTTACAATACTATTATAACATCAAATGGATAGGATACCTCAAATTGATCAATAGCACATGAAACATGAGTACACATAGCAATCGATCAAGTTAAATACGAATTAAGGTCGCAATGCATTTTATCAAACAGTTGGAGTGCACAATGGATGGTTCTCATAGTTATATTTTTTAATGATTATTATCAGAATTTGATATGTATTTGTTAGATTTAATCTCAATTCGGCCACAGCCTTTGTTAACTTCCAAAATATATTCTTTGGGTACTTCAACACCCTCAAACAAAGCCCACAAAACCATCTTCGTCGTGTAGCAATTCTAGTAACGTTATTCAGAACTGATTTAAAATCAATAGTAAAATCAACCAGTACCATGGTTTTCCAGTTTCTAAGAATTATGATGTTTTCAAAACGAAAATTATTATACCAGAAGGAATTTTGCATTATAAGTTGGTGAACTAAAGATGCGAGTTGCCTGCATAAAAACATGGTAGACTTTAGGTTATTTTATTTTTCATCATAGATGAATTAATCCCTTAGTAGGCTCTAGGATGTTAGTAAAACTTGAAGCACAACAAATACAAATGTTACATAATCTTCATAACTTGTACCAAAAGCACAAAAGTGTGGTTCTTGTAACATTTGCAAGTCGCGTTACTAATCATTAACAAATGTATAAGCAAGTGAATCAGAAGTCCAATTCAACATAAAACCCTAGATTCGAAGCCGATTGGAACGAAAATTATAAGAAGATGTACCTGATGGTCGAATCGATTGGAAGAACACAAATGAAGGAGGATTCCAAACCTGTTGAATCTCTTCAATCTATATGTGGCTAGAGTTTTTAGGGTTGAAAAGATTAAAGAAACTAAAGATTGGATTGAGCAGGTATACTATTTTACATTATGGTTTGTTGATAGAATCAATCGCCAGATGGATTAAGTTGAATCATAAGGAGAAGAAGAAGGAAAAGAATAAACAGCAGGAAGAGGTTTTGTAAGCGAGAATGAGAAGAATGAGGTGACAGAGAGATTTAGGTTTTTTAGATGGCTTATATACTCGGGTTATAAAGCGGATCAGATTAGCAAAACGGGGCTTCGCTAATGAAAAAAAACCCGAAAGTTTTCCCGCCAAAACACCATCTAGGAGGCTCTAATTGAGTGCCACATCAGCCCAAATTCTTTCATTTATTATATATAATAGATTATATCAGGCTATGAGCAGTTAAATCAATTATTTTGTCATTTAAGTTTATTATTATGCATTATGATAGTTTTATCTATGAAGTACTATGAGTAGTTAAATCAATAAATAAAACATGTGATCTTAATAATTATATAATACTTGTAAATAGTAAATAATGATATTAATATACTAAATATTCATAGCAGAAATATTTTTATATCTACTTTATAATAATGATAATAAAGCTTCATAGAGAAACAATTTTGCCCGTCAATTCATGTTATCTATGTGTGTGCATTGATGTAAGAATTTATATGTAACGCCTCGCTTTTTTGCATCCTTATTTTAGAAAATAAATATTTGTATCATAATTCGAGGCGTTAAAACATAATAAAAATATATATGTGTGCATATATATATATATTAATCGTTATTCGTGTAACGCCTCGTATATTCGTATTTCTATTTTAAAAATGTTCGTATTTGTATTCTAATTTTAGAAACCTTACATTCGTATTTTAATTTCGACCTCACAATTCGAGGCGTTAATCATAATAAAATTCATATTTTATACATATTTTTATTCACACAACCGATCATTTAAATACGTATTTATATGCAAACCGACACAATTATACATATAAATACTTTTACGCACATCATGATACTTGAATTATACTTTTATACTTTTTATATACTAAATTACATAATAATAATCAAGAAATACCAAGAAATATACCAATCATCTTTCCACTTCATCAATCCTCTTCCACCTTCTTTAACCATTCACATTTCACATTTTCCACCTCCTTTCTCCACCAATCATCTTTTCAATCCTCTTCCACCTTCTTTAACCAATCATATTTCACCATTTTTCCACCTGCTTTCTCCACCAATCATCTTTTCAATCCTTTTCCACATTCTTTAACCAATCATATTTCACCATTTTCCACTCTTTTCTCCACCAATCATCTTTTCAATCATCTTCCACCTTTTTTAACCAATCGTATTTCACCCTTTTCCATATTCTCTACCTATAAATACCAACCTCCTTCTACTATTTTCTACACACCATTCTTCTCTCCATCTCTCTAATTCTCTCAATCTCTCTAAACCAAGAATTCTAAAAGGACACTAAGTGTTCTGACCATTCTTCTCTCAACCTCTCTACTTCTCTCATATCTTCCAAGCAAGGAAGAGAACTCTAAGAGTTCTAAAAGAAAAACTAAGTGTTTTAATGGAAACTTTGAAGCTCCAACCTCCAACTCTTCACGGAATTACCAAAGAAAACTTTGCAAATCTTGAGCATACTCGACCCCTTTTTACACTTTAACGTATTTTTGGGTGCAACATGTATACAAAATATATTTTACGCAATCGTTTATAATTAAACACACAAATCATTGAACACGTTCATTGTTATGCTTAGGTTGTTTATGCTTGTTAGTTTCAACTTGTACTTCTATGATATTGTTATGCTAAGGTTGTTATGCATGCTAGTTAAAAGTTTTTAATTATATACTATTTTCTATGCGTAAGTTGTTTATGTATGCTCGTTCTACTTGAATATAAAATGCCATGTGGATTTGAGACGAACTTTTATACATATACTTATATTCAAACTTGTATTTTCGCCAGTGCTTTTGTAATGATCCATGCTTTTATTACATGTTGCAGGATTGCGACTGATGAATCTAGTAGGATTGCCTAGAAACGCATTTAAATTTCAATGTTCGTTGTATTGTAAATTATTTTCAATCCTGTTGTATCTCGATTCCAATACTTGTACAAAAATCATTTTAATAAAATGGAATTCATTTATTTGAATATTTATTGTACATTATTTATTTTAAACTTGCGGTGTTCCTAGTTCAAGCAACGTAAAAAGTAATTAATAAATACTTGTCACTATTAGCGTTATGAAGTCTCTTGCAGTCTCGTTTTTGTCTCACTCCGATGTTTCTGCCATCGGTTGGGGTGTGACATTATATGTTGTATATGAGCATCAATTTAAGAATTTATATGTAGAATAATAATAATACTATTATTATTATTATATTTAATAACACTTTGCATTGCAACATTTGCTTTTGTTAGTTTTATTGTTCATATCTTATTTATGGTTGCAAGACTGTGGTGGATATATGTCATAAGTGTTACTGTGTTACACATGTCTAGTAACTATTAAATTTAGCATTCGAATATGAAGTATTTTAAGTAACCTTTGATGTAATAAAGTAACACACGAATAACGAAAAATAAGTCTTAAACATAAAACTAAAAGCTTAAGTGTGAAGTAGTTTGCATCAAAATGAGATCAATTTAGTAATCATATGGCTTTAACATCTTAAGGATGTCATCTATATTGTCACACCACAATTTGTCATCATCAAGATCAGCGTCACCCGGAATGTATTGTATCTCTTCTTGTTTGATTGTTACATCCTTTGGAGGATGAGTTTCTTCCATGTTTTCCTATTTAACTCACACATCAGTAGTAGTAGCTGGAGCAGGTTTGACAGTTGAAAAAGGATAGTTACATATGTTTTATCATGTTATTGGTATTATAACATTATGTAAATATATTTAGAATGTAATTGCGTAAACCACCAAATGCATATAAATATCATTATGTTCCCATTCACAAGTAGTTCATTCGCCACGTAACACTAGGGGTGTGCAAATTATGTAATTATGGGTAGATTCTTTTGTAGAACTAACATCTGATTACGCTACTTTTGATGCCTAATTATGCATATTATCTGGGTTATTTTGTAAATTGTTTGGTTTGTTTGAGGTAAGATCCAGTAGTGTTGATGCCTAATTATGTAATTATGGGTAGATTCTTTTGATAGAACTAACATCTGATCACATACTTTTGATACCTAATTATGCTAATTATCTAGGTTGTTTTGTAAATTGTTTGGTTTATTTGAAGTTTTATAAGGTTATGTTTGTTTGTTGGTATACGATAGTTTGAATGAGTGTAGATGATCATGGTTATGTTTGTTTGTTGGGTCAAAATGGTTTAATTTGGTTTGTTTGGTTCAAAAAGGTAAAAATGGTTTGGTTTGGTTGGTTCAGATGGATCAAAATGGTTTGGTTTCATGCATGTAAGAGTAGCCGGGTATGGTTATCATGTTATGAATTCATGGTTAGTATGTTTGTACCTTTGGCATACGATTTTATATGGTTGAAATAGGTCAAATGGATATGGTTTCGTGCATGTAAGAGTAGTCGAGTATCATTATGAATTCATGGTTAGTAGGTTTGTACCTTTGTTGTACGTTTTTATAAGGTTCAAATGGTGGTTCAAATGGTTTGGTTTCATGCATGTATGTATGGTTTGGAATTCATGGTTAGTATGTTTTTTTAGCATATGCTTTAAATGGGTCAAATTGGTTTAAATGGTGTTGGTTTCATGCATGTTAGAATAGCCGATTCATGATGGGAATTGCTAGCTGATTCATTTTGGATGTGGAGGGAATGAGTTTGTTAAGATGGGTATGGATTTTTGAGGGAAAATGATAAATTTTGTTAAATGGTTAGAATAATATTGAAAGACTGGGACGCATATTGCAAAAAAGGTAGTTTCGTCTTTTCACCAAGTTTTTAAATTTAATCTAACGTTCAATAGATGAAAGGACACATACTATTTGATTTTAGTAACACAAGTACACATGGGGAAACAGTAAGTTGGGGGTTTCAGGTTTCTCCCGCCACCAAACCACAAGGACGCAAATAACACTTTACTCTAAAGAAAATTATACAAATATTGTATGTGCTTTGCCAAAATTTCAGCTTTCGTTAACAAGAAATCTCGGATACCATCCCTAAGGTTTCGAAGTCATCTCGGGCCCTCAGTAGCATGATGTCCGTAAAATACGTTTAAGTGAATGTAAAGTTAAGTTTCCTTACCAAAATCACCCACATGACCACCATCTTTAATGTGAAGACACAAACCACTAGCCAAAACAAGTTTACCACATAAATATGGAATAAACTTATCTCTGGGCCTTTTTAATTTCAAGAGAAAGTTAAAGTACTTTGTAAACTCGAATCCAAGCTTCAAGCATATATAACTCCTTTACATGGAAACATTTGGGTTTTTTTGACATTCAATACATATTCTGTATAACTTTACATATTTTTAAAATTCTTTACTTTGTGAATCTTAATACACGTTGTTGACTAATTTAATCACTTATGGTTCAACTTATGATTTATGTTAGTCCCTGACTCCGTGTATATTGGTCATTTGAACTTGGATTTGATACATTTACTGATTTACATGTGATAAATGTCTTAAAACTTGTACTCATGATCAAATCTCCGGAATACTTGATATGGTAAATTGATTCAACCCATATAGATGTGTAGCATGTACTTTAATATGTAGATATACTACCTCCGCTCTCAATATTCAGATAGCTGAGCTGCCACTTCCAGATTCCGCATGTGCATCATCTAGGCGTTCGTGAGTAACCAAAGGTAATGGTGTAATCAGGATATTGAAGGATTGATTTTAAAGCTAATATGGCTCATTTGCCTAACTACTGGCCAATATGGAAGCGTTGTTGTTCGTGAAACTTGACAAATGTTTCATAGAGACTTAGAAGATTTTAAACATAGGACGAATGATATTTGATTAAAAGATATGAATATTATAGATCAAGAAAGAGCCAACATAATCCCACATATTAATCCATGAATTCATATTCGGAATATGTTCACCAGAACGATAATTTGAGTAAGTTTATTGTATACTAATCATTAGGTCAAGTCTGTAAACCAAGCCGCTTGAGGTGATTAGGATAACTATCGAAGTGTGTCCTATTATCAATTTGTGATTACAATTTTTCTTCATTAATAAAGAATTCTTTCTAAATGTGAATTTCTTTATTTCTTTCGTTTGTGGGGCTTGAACCCAAGACCTCCAAACTTAAGTGTTCCTAAAGGATTTGCCTTTGCCAATGGACCACCAACCCCATTGGTTCATCAATAAAGAACTACGCACCTAAAAACCACTATACATGTGAAGTTTCATATTCAAATTAACCACATATCAACACACCCTACATCAAATGATAAGATATTTTAATATTAAATTACAAAACTCATCCTTTATGTTGAAACCAAATTGCCAAGTGTGTCCTTTGTCTTTAAAGTTGATGAGATTCATACTTTATGTTTGCAAACCGTAACATGTTATGTCCTTTAACCATAACTCAGTTATTTGTATGGTTAAATTTGACGAAATGGACCCCATATGAGGGTATTTTGGTCATTTTACCCTAAATACTAAAATAAAAATCATAATCATAAAAAATAATAAATGAAAATAGTCATGTTTAATTTTTTTAAATTTTACACACGCATAACTACTCTCTCCTATCTTAAATCTATCTCTCTCTCTCTAACTGCCCTACCACGGCCACCTACACCTACCGACCACCACCACCTTCCCAGAATATTCAATAGTTGTCTCTTATATTTGTCAATTCGCTTCACCTGCAAAACAACAAGTCAAATTTTGTATACCATAAATCAGTGATTGGAGTTTGACAAAATAAAAACATAAATTACCTACACATCAAATATTGCATCAGGGCTAACAAGATATCCAATTTTTTCTTTCAGGAATAACATTACGAATTTCTTTAAATTTTAATCTCTTGATTTCAAAAGTTTTTTTTTTGCAGAAAAATAAAATATTTAAACCCACTTTCTAACTTCATTGATCTTTTCGATGTCGGTTGTCTTCTATTCCGGTCCACTTGGGTTACTACTTTACTTAA
Source organism: Scalesia atractyloides (assembly GCA_947069175.1). Classification (NCBI taxonomy): domain Eukaryota; kingdom Viridiplantae; phylum Streptophyta; class Magnoliopsida; order Asterales; family Asteraceae; genus Scalesia; species Scalesia atractyloides. The sequence continues at coordinate 46,346,979 of CAMTDV010000016.1, forward strand.
TTCGAATTGCAAAAACTGATCCATTGTCTCGGTGTCACCCGTTTTTCTTATTCTAAAACTTCTCAGGCCACAACCACATAAATAAAAATGGAAGTTTTTCTATTAGAAAACCAAAACCAATGTGAATGATAAATTCAATTACTTATCAAAATTACCTCATAAGAGTCGTCTGATCCCCAATTTCACCAAAATAACTTGAACAAAACAAAACAATGAATATATGTTGGTGTTAGGATCTATGTTTGAATTAGTTGTGATTTTTGTTTCAAAAATGAAAAGTGAAAGTAGAAATCAAAGTTAAATGCACCGGAAATAGATGGAAAACTTTTATCACAACTAATGGTCGTTTGCTTTGATCATCATGCTCTCAAACTTATAGTTTTTTCATGTGAATCACAATTCCTCCTTAGCCCAATAAGATCGATTGAATAGTACAGAAAGCAGAGAAGATGATAGGTGAATGATCTTTTAGATAGATAATAAAAAGTACAAAGTGAACGACTTTTATACTAACACTTCTAACCTCTAAGCATCTTTGATGACGTCAGGGTTGATAGTGACAGGTAACAAATAAAACTAACTCTAAGCACTGCTATGCCTAAACTCTGATTAGTGCCAAGCACTGTTACATTGAATATAAAACGATTATAACTAAACTCTGCTGGATATACTATGATGGTCTTCAACAGACCTTTGATCTTTGTCGTTTTGTTCCAGCAGATGGTAGAAGGCAGAGTTTATTTAACAGAGCTTGTAAACTTTGTTATCAGGACCATTCATCTAATGTGATTTTGGCTTTGTATCATTGTTCCTTTTGAAAGGGTTCAATCCCAACAATCTCACTCTGGAACAGATGATGCAAAAACACATTTATTCTTGATCTTTATTTCTCAACAAGAGTTCTCTTATTTGACCTTTGAACTGAACTTCAAAGTTAAGAGACTCTATATCATCCACATCCTTTTCAAGCTCAAAATTCATCAGATCTTGGAGGTCTTCTACACCTAACCCATATGCATCCTCCATTTTCATTTTCGTAGCTTGGCCATCTGATTTGAGCAGAGTCAATTCGTGGGTGTCTTTGCTGACCTTCCACTTTAGAATTTTTGGATCAGTTGGCTTTCTAGGATGGTTTATTATTGTTGAGAGGGATGGAGGTAGTTGATTTGCAATCTTTGACAAGGTTTCTCTTAACATATCACTTGCATCATCAGTGTGAAACTGAACTTGATCTTTAATTCCTTGCTTAATAAGGTCCAAGCTCATAACTTCTCCCGTCTTCTTTTGACATCTCTCTACCTTCTTCTTTGATTCAAGGCTAGGATGGAATGAGCAGATGTTGCAGATGTCTTTTGAGTAGATTGGGTTGATGAGTTGTAACCTCTGCTGGGTAATCAGGCTTCTTTGGCAATGAAGGATCTGTTTTTCTTCTTTCTTCAAGCCTTTTGTATGTGTGTATTACTTGAACCTCTGCCCATTTTGTGATCTGATTCTTTGACCCATAATTAGCAGCTATCAACTCTTCCTTCATTCTTTTGAGCTTCAAAGCTCTGTCAGGCACATTTTTCTTGTACGTATTCCAATCTGGAGGAGTGGGCTTTTTAAGAGGATCTTCTAACATCTCTTGCATTCTTTCAACTTCTTCTTTAAGCTCACTCACTGTCCAGTCTTTAAATTGTGCTCTCGTAGCCTTGTATTGCTTGTTATCCATGATGTGATCTATGTAATCATTTTTCAAACTTTCATCTTCTCTTTCTGACAGCTTTTTGCACAAGTCTTTTGAAAAGTCTTCTAATCTTCTGACTTTGCTTAGTGGAACTGCATGTAGTTCTGTACTTCTCTGTCTGGTCTTCCCTTTGTATTTTTCTTGGTGATATCCTCTGCTTGTTTAGCTTTCAGGTGTAGATATTCATCTAGATTCCTTGATTTAGGATATCCTTCCAAAGATAGGAAATCCCTATTGTCTGGATCTTCCTCAGCAAAGAATGACTTGATTTCTTTTCTAACAATTGGTAGATCCAATGGAAATTGAGTGGCGAGAGGCAGTACTTTCATTGCAGTGATTTGAGAAGATGTTGGAAGAGTGGCAGTTGTTGTTGAGGCCAGAGGTTGTGAAGACAATGGAAGTGGTGAAGGAATGATTTTATCATCATTTATGACCTGTGAGCTCTTCCTTCTCTTGAATCCTAGTTTGGGATATGGTGGTTGATTGGGAATTCTGATGGGAGTTTCTATTGGTTGAGCAATAGTGGGAAATGTAATCATGGCAGTGGTTAAGTTTACATTAGTTTTAACCACTGCTGCATCAACAGTTGTTGACACAACAAGAGTTATAACCTCTGTTGTGGTAGTGATGGGTGTAGTTGCAGTTGATGGAGATTGAGATCTTGTGGGAACAGAGGTTGTGTTGGATTTGCAACAATTTGGTTTTAGAAGGTGTGGATGTTGGTTTTCTTTTTTTTTTCTAACAACTCTCTTCTTTCGCTGAGAAGTACAACCTCTTGTTTTTCCTTTTGTTGAGCCATCTTTTGTTCAACCAAAGCTCTGCTCTCATCTCTTACCATCTGCTTGTTTTTCCTTTTTCCCTAGCCAAAATGTTCTGAGTTTCGTCAATTTTCTTGGAACCATCTGGCCTTGGGATAACCACTGTTGGTCTTGATGACGGATCAGTTTTGAGCTTTAACACTTTCTTTGATTGAATTTCTCCCCCCTTTTGGCATCATCTGTTTTAACCAGAGTCACAGTGGGAGGAGAAGTGCCAGTGGTTTGGAGCAGGTGAGCTTGATGGCGTTTAAATCTGCATTTTTGTCAATGTATCTTTCATCAACCAAATTTCTGAGCTGTTGCATGTCATGTTCATATTGTTTCTCAGCATAGTGTTGTTGTTGTTGAAGCATATGATGCATAAGTTTCCATAGCTCAGCAGTGGTTGTTGTTGATGTAGCAGAGGTTTCAAAACTTGCTTCAAATACAGATCCCCCTTTGATTTCTTCCACAGAATTTTCAATTTTTGTAACCTCTCCGTCAAATCCTTGTATTTTAGCTCATCACCTAATTTAATAGGATCATCTGAACTCCTACCACTTGTGGTAGTTTTATCTGTGATATCATGAGCAGAGGTTTCAAAACTTGCTTCAAATACAGATGCCCCTTTGTCTTGGTACTGGGGTCTTCCATCTTTTTCAGAGGATACCTTGGTAGCCTCAGCAGTTTTGCTTTCAACAGAGTCTTATATATGTAACCACTGTCCAATTGAGAACAAGGGAGTTTAGCAATTGTAGTAGCTGCTCTTGTTGAACTATCACCAAGGGTTACTTGTAACCCAAGGGATGTAGCCTCTCACTTGTTGATGGGTTAGCAAAGATTAAAAAATTTCAGACCCAGTCACATTCAGAAGTAAATATTCTCAGTAATAGGTTGATGAGAAGAACTGGTTAGTGTCTGTTCCAAATCAATTGCATTCAACAAAGGTAAAATTGTGGGTGGTAGTGATATGGGAGAGGGTTGTGGAGATGAAAGAGACATTACCCTGGGAGAGGGCTGCGGAAGATAGAGCCAAGTGGATCTAGAGCTTCATAATTTGGTGTCCTTGTGTTTACAATCTTATCCTTTTGTGAGGATGAAGGAGGAGTTTGGTAAGCAGATTGAGATCTTTCTAACATCTGCTATGAAGAAGTAGCAGCAGTGTTTAAGGTGATTTTTGTCACAGGGTCAACTTCTGGGATCTCATCTTCCAGAAGTCCCTTTTTGGTTATGGGTTTACTGGGCTTTTCGGATTTTTTCTGTGGTTTCTTTTTGGTGATTTTTGGTGTGGGTTTCAAAGCACTGGTTGTAGTACCCTGATCGTCAAGAGCAGTGGGCTCAGTAGCAGGAGGTTGAGATTGAAGATTATGTTCTTCTAAAACAGGCTCAACCTCCTTTACTTGTGTTTTTTTATTTTGATTGATTGGTCACGCGAGTAAAGGTTTCATGAGTAAGGCTGCCATGTGGTGTCAGGCACCTTGTTTAACAGCATCACCAATTTTCTTTTGAAGATAAACACTTAGAAATCTTGGATGCATCAGAAAAGGTGAGCAATCCTTTTTAATGTTTTCAAGTTTTCCACCAAGTAATTAAACAATACTTGAGAAAAGTTAAAATCAGATTTTCTTAAAATTGTATAACCCAAGTATTGCATGTTCAAAGGTATCTCATTAAAGCTGTTGACTTGGCTGAAAACATGTCAACAATGTGTGAAAGAAAATTTTCATTTCAGCAGGAAATTGGGGTTTATAGATAGTTTTACCTTTAAGTTGACCAACATACCCTCTTTCTATGAACTCGTGTCATAAATTAGCGATTGGAAAGGTAGTAGCATGATCTAGGTCATTTAACCCAAAGACCTCTGAAATTGAAACAGGAGTTACTTCCAACAATGTTTTTCCCACGTGGTGATAATAGCATAAGCCACCTTCTTAGTGTAATGAACCGTGGCATTTGCCCAAAACTCTCTTAAAGATTGTCAGTAAATAGGAGCAGTGATTTCCATGAGTTCTTTGTATTTTGACTCTTTCAAAATTTGATCATTGGATAATATCGTTTAATTGAGTCAATTTCTACAAAAATTGTAGTGTAATTGTGTGGGGTTTGAAGTTTAGAATCATCATGATCGAAGATGATGAAGAACAGTTGTGAAAGTGGAAAAGATTTGAGAGAAAACCGCTTTTAGCAATTTTTTGAATTCGATACGACAAAACTCTGATTGGGATAGAACAGGGTTTATAAAGTAAAAGATGATGACAGGCAAAGATCTGAGGGTCACTGTCACGTGATCTTAGTATGGAAGACAGTTGTTTTGAGAAACACTGTTGAGTGTTAACAGTGGATGGAGAGCAGTGTTTTGATTTTAACTACTTATCAGTGGATAAGATCACTCATCCGAGAGTACACTTTTGCCAGTGGATAGAGTTTCAAGCCTATCAGTGTTTTGAAAGAATAGTGGATAGAACAGACTTTTTGAGATTTATTGAAAAACTTCAATTTTGACTATTTTTAAGGATGGATTTTTGATTTTCTGAAAATATTTTATTGCTATTTACATGGAACACAAAAAAAAAATTGTTTTCAATCCATGTTTAGCATTCAAATCCTAGAGATCAGACTTTCAAAGGTTGATATATCTAATGCTTTGGTTAGAACATATGCCAGTTGATCTTTAGTAAGGACATGTTGTAAAGAATTCAAACCTTTTTCATAGCATTCTCTCACAAAGTGATGTCTGATATCAATGTTCTTTGTTGTGGAGTGAGAACAGGATTGTTGAGGATGTTTTCACATGCTTGACTATCTATCTTGAGAGGGGTCTTTAAAGCAGTTACACCAAAATCCAATAGTTGGTTTTGAAGCCACAAGAGTTGAGCAGTGCAACTTGTAGCAGCAATGTATTCTGCCTCAGCAGTGGATGTGGAAACTGCAACTTGCTTTTTGCTTTGCCAGGATACTAGGCAATCACCTAGGAATTGAATTCCTCCTGATGTGGATTTCCTTGTGGTGTGGCAACCAGCAAAATCACTATCTGAATAACCTGAAAGCTCAATGTTTCCATTAGCAGGATACTAGATACCAAGTGTGGGAGCACCTTTTATGTATCTAAATATCCTTTTCACAACAATTAAGTTTTACTTTCTAGGTACTGACTGGATCTGGCACAAACACATGTTGCAAACATGATATGTGGCCTAGAAGCAGTTAGGCACAATAAAGACCCAATCATACTTCTATAGAGAGTCTGATCAACCAAGTCACCTTTGTCATCAATAGTGACAAGCTTTGAGGTTGCCATGGGTGTGCTACAAGGTTTACAGTCATTCATATCAAATTTGTTAAGCAGTTCTTTGACATACTTTTTTTGATGAATGAAGGTGCCATTGTGCATTTGTTTAACTTAAAGACCAAGAAAACATTGTAATTCACCCGTTGCACTCATTTCAAACTCTGCTGCCATGAGTTTTCTAAACTCTTCACACATGGCAGTGCATGTGGATCCAAAAATGATGTCATCCACATAAATCTGGACAAGCATCAAATCTTTTCCTTTCCATTTTAAAAACAAGGTTTTATCAATTTTACCTCTTGAAAAACCTATGGATAAGAGAAAAGTGGATAGAGTTTCATACCAAGCTCTAGGTGCGTGTTTTAGACCATACAATGCTTTGTTGAGCTTGTACACATGATCAGGATGAAATACATCTTCAAATCCAGGAGGTTGACATAGATACACTTCTTCCTTGATCTTTCCATACAAGAATGCACTTTTGATGTCCATTTGAAACACTTTAATGTTGTGGTTAGCAGCAAAAGCTAAGAACAATCTGATGGCTTCTGACCTTGCTACTGGAGCAAAGGTCTCATCATAGTTAATACCCTCTTCCTGTCTATAGCCTTGAACCATGAGCCTTGCCTTGTTCTTGACAAAAATACCCCTTTCATCAGTTTTGTTTTTGAAGACCCACTTTGTGCCAATTGGAAATACATCCCTAGGCAGTGGTACAAGTTCCCAAACTTGTTGTCTTTTGAATTGAAGGAGCTCCTCTTGCATAGCCTCTATCCAACTATTGTCTTTTATAGCATCTTGGTACTTGACAGTTGTGTGAGTCATAGAAAACCAGTAAAGAGGAAAACGTTTTGGATTGGCTTCTTGTGAGCACTCCCTCATTTATGTGGCCAATAACTTGATCCAATGGATGGCTTTTGAGGAAAATCAAATCACCTTGGTATGGGACAATTGCATTTTGAGGTGAAGGTTGCAGATGTGTATCATCTGAGCTAACCTCTGCTGGTGAATTTGAAGTTCCAGCCACTGATTGAAATGGTGGTGGAGGTATAGGAGGTATGGATGTGAGATTGTGTTGATTTTTGTTGACATTTTGTGGACTTTTATCAACAGTGGTTCGATTTTGAGAACTGGCAGAGGTTTGTGGATCAAAATTGTTGAGCCAACAGAGCTTTCACCATTGTTACTAACATCTGCTCCTCCGGTGACATGACTAACTTTGAAATTTGGAAGCACACTGTCATATCCTTGATCTTGATGTGTTAATCGTGATGTACCTGCATGATTAGTCTTTACAGACACATCTTCAAAAGTGAATTTTTCTAAATCAAACAACTCAGCAGGATTTGCTGGGATTTTTAATGAAGAAAGTTCATTGAACTTTACATTCAAGGTTTCTTCAACACACTTTGTCCTAGAGTTAAAAACTCTATAGGCTTTGGCAGTGGTTGAGTATCCTAGAAAATAACCACAATCAACTTTGGCTGCAAACTTTGAGATTGAATCTTTTAAGTTTAAAATGAAACATGGACATTCAAAAACTTTGAAATATGAGATCAGAGGTTTGATTTTGTAAAGAATCTCATAGGCAGTCTTTTGATGCCTAGGGTTAATCAAAACTCTGTTTTGAACATAACAAGCAGTGTTTACAGTCTCTGCCCAAAAAGACAAGGGTAAACCTGAGTCTGCAAGCATAGTTCTTGCTGATTCAACTAAAGTTCTATTTCCCTTTCAACCACCCCATTTTGTTCTGGATTCCTTGGGAATTGGGATGCTATATTGCCTAACAATCCCTTTTGACTCACAGAAGGCATCCAACTCCTTGTTCCTAAACTCTGTCCCATTGTCACTCCTAGACTGTTTTACTGGTAGGTCAAATTGCTTTTCAACTTGTTTTACAAAATTTTGCAAAATGACACAGTTTCATCTTTAGAATGCATGAAGAAATTCCATGTAAACCTTGAAAAATCATCAACAATGACCAAACAATACCTTCTCTTTGTGAGACTCATGATTTTTACAGGGCCAAACAAATCCATGTGCAGTAATTGCAAACACTGGTTGTTTTGGACTCTTTAATGTATTTGTAAGAGCTTTTATGTTGTTTACCTTTTAAACAGGAAACACAATGATCTTCACAGGTGAATTGTTTTTGAGGTAAACCTCTGACAAGACTTTGTTTTGAGAGAGTAGTGATAGTTTTTAGATTTGCGTGCCCAAGTCTTCTATGCCATAACTCTGTCTCTTTGCTTGAAGCAACTGAGAACAGACATGCATTAGACATTGGGTTATCCTTCAACATATCAACCACATACACATTGCCACTCCTATGAGCAACAAGTTGTGCTTTACTCTAAACAATGATTTTATCAATCTTTTTAACAACCTCAGGTCCTACAATTTGACATGTTTTCTTTGTAAAGAAGGATCCATATCCTTTGTCACTCATTTGTGAAACACTCAGAAGACTGAATTTTAGATTGTCAATGAGATTAACATTTTCAAATTTGAGTTTCTCAGCTTGAACACACCCTGACCCAAACACCTTCCTTTTGAATTATTACCAAAGGATATATCACCCCCTCCACGAGCCATGAAATCTTTGAGAAGGGCTCTACATCCTGTCATTTGCCTAGAGCTCCACTATCTACATACCATAAACTATCAAGGCAAGTAGAAGCTCCCTGTACATTAGTAAACAATTAGTTTAGGTGAGTTTCCAAAGTCAAAATGGCTTTGGATGGGGTCACAGATTGTCCAATCAAAAACTCAGGAGAATGGTCAGTGGTTTGGATTGGTTTTTGTAACCACTGATATGAACATTTCCTATCAGATGTTGGTAGCCATGAGGATGCCTACTGACTTTTGGCTTTGAGGGCCTTTTATAACTCTCATAGCTAAAAGGAACCTTTTGATAAATAGGTTGACCATATCCTCTTGGATACCTGTTTGCAGGTGGTGCATCTGTCACTTGTACCTCTCTGGAACAGAGGTTTTGGTCAGTGCTTTAGTAACAGATGTTTCAACAGGTTCAAAGGTCTGCTTAGATTTATTTATAGCAGAGCTTGAACTTTGACTTTCCAGAGCTTTTGTTTTGATCTCTTTTACCTTTTCATCATAGGTTTTAAGATAAACACACTCATGAGTCTTGTGATTTGTTTTATCGCAGATGATACATTTTGAAGAATTTGGGATCACACAAGTTTTGTTTATGTCATAAGCTCTTAACAGAAAAAAGTTTTCTTTGACATGATTTCTTTTCTCACAAAAGTTACAAAACAAGTTTTTGACCTTTTCCTTATTCTTTCCTTTTTCACACTTCTTTTCAACAGACGTTGTAACATCTGCTGGAAGTTCCTTAATAGGAATGACTCTTGCTTTTGGTGCATTAACACCCTCAATGGTTGTGAAGTCCATTGGCTTGAAGTTTTCTAAAATGTCACACTCTTCTGACCATGTGGGTTTGACTGATATTTCTCAATTTCTTTAAAAGTTGAGGAACCCTCAGGTTTTTTCCAAAATAATTTTGTTTCCGTTTTTATCTGTGACTTTTATTTCTTCAGCAGCCAAGTTTTTGGGGACATCTTCAACCATCTCAGAATCAGTTTTCACAACATTTTCAGAAACTTGATCATTTTTGTTAAAACCAATGCCAAATTTTATGTTGCTCTTGATCTGAATTTCTAACAATATTTCATAACCTTTGCAAGAGTCTACCCATTTTTCACATGTGATTTGGGTAGATTCTAACTCCTTTTTGCAAAATTGGTATTTCTCTATCAGTTTGGAGTTGGTCTTTGATTATGATTGCCTCATGCTTCAGGCTGCTGATTTCAAAATCTTTGTTAACCAACTTTGTTTTTAACTCTTTTGTGAGTTTCTCAAAATTTAGTTCATCTTCCAAAATTTTGTTTCTAAGGTTTTCATTTACCCTTTTTATGTTTGCAAAAGCTATGATGCATTTTTCAGAACATAGATCTTTGAGGACCAGAGGTTGTTAAAAAGATTGATCAAATCATTGCTGAGAGTAAAGCACAACTTGTTTCTCATAGGAGTTGCAATGTGTATGTGGTTGATATGTTGAAGGATAATCCAATGTCTAATGCATGCCTGTTCTTAGTTGCTTCAAGCAAAGAGACAGAGTTATGGCATAGAAGACTTGGACACGCAAATCTAAAAACGATTACTACTCTCTCAAAACAAAGTCTTGTCAGAGGTTTACATCAAAAACAATTCACCTGTGAAGAGCATTGTGTTTCCTGTTTAAAAGGTAAACAACATAAAAGCGCTTATAAATCCGTTGAAGAGTCCAAAACAACCCAGTGTTTGCAATTGCTGCACATGGATTTGTTTGGCCCTGTAAAAATCATGAGTCTCATAATGAGAAGGTATTGTTTTGAACACTTCCTCTGTACCACCGAATTGCTCTTTTAGTGCATCCCAAACTCTTTTGCACTATTGCAGTGGAGCAGTCCAGCATAGATTTCGTTGGGTAAAGTAGAAGCAACAATGCTAAATACCTTAGCATCCAACTCTATTTTCTGGAAATCCTGCTCAGAGTATAGTTTAGGATTTTTTGGCACTTGAGTATTAGGATCCTCTGTACTTGGAACCATTGGAGCAGGTGGTCCAAATACAACGGATCGCTAACAATCGGTGTTTCGCTGAGCTAAAATGTGACCCATCCGACGTTGCCATATGAAATATTCATTTCTTTTCAACAACGGTGGTTTGGACATGGATCCAATGTTGGATTTCAGTGTGTTTTGAGACATTTTTGAATGGTTTTCAACAATTTTTTGTTTTAAAAACTTTAAACGTAATAAAACTCTATTTTCCAAAGAAAAACTATTAAACGAATTAGCAGGGAGAGCTGATCTTTGAAACAAATGGATAGTTAAATCAAATTTTGATTGACCAGGCTCTGATACCAATTGTTAGGATCTAAGTTTGAATTAGTTGTGATTTTTGTTTCAAAAAAAGAAAAGTGAAAGTAGAAATCAAAGTTAAATGCAACGGAAATAGATGGAAAACTTTTATCACAACTAATAGTCGCTTGCTTTGATCATCATGCTCTCAAACTTATAGTTTTTGCATGTGAATCACAAACTCCCCCTTAGCCCAATAAGATCGTTTGAATAGTACAGAAATGCAGGGAAGATGATTGGTGAATGATCTTTTAGATAGATAATAAAACAGTACAAAGCGAACGACTATTTATACTAACACTTCTAACCTCTGAGCATCTTTGATGACGTCAGGGTTGATAGTGATAGGTAACAAATAAAACTAACTATAAGCACTGCTATGCCTAAACTCTGATCAGTGCCAAGCACTGTTACACTGAATATAAAACTATTATAACTAAACTCTGCTGGATATACTCTGATGGACTTCAATAGACCTTTGATCTTTGTCGTTTTGTTCCAACAGATGGTAGAAGGCAGAGCTTTAGGCAAGGCAATGTTTATTTAAAAGAGCTTGTAAACTCTGTTATCAGGACCATTCATCTGATGTGATTTTGGCTTTGTATCATCTGTTCATTATGAAAAGGGTTCAACCCCCAACATTAGGGATTGAACCTTTTCAATAGGAACAGATGATACAAAGCCAAAACTACATCAGATGATTGATCCAGAACAACAGTGTTTCCATACTCTCGTCGAACCCACTATGAAGCTAGAGTCTGCTACGCAAGCATTGTTGATGCCAAGGTCTGATGATACAAAGCTCTGATGAAGAATAAAGCTAAGGTCTGATGAAGACCAACATAGTTTAGGTTTACAAGGGTTTTAGTAGTTATCAGTGTTTCAATGTAACAGTGTTTGAAATAGCAGATGATAGGCTTAGCAGTGATTTAGGGTTGTAAGTATTGTTAGCAGTCGCTTTCACCTATGACATCAGCGAAGATGCTCAGAGGTTAGCATTGTACTATAAATAGTTGTCGTCGTTGTACTGTTTTATCTATCTATCTATCTAAAAGATCATTTACCAATCATCTTCTCTCATTTCTGTACGATCAAACCTGAGTTATAAAAGGCTGGGGGGGAGTTTGGGATTCACATGCAAAACTTATAAGTTTTAAAGCATGATGATGAAAACAATCTTCCATTGATTGTAATACAAAGTTTTCTATTTCCGCTGCAAATCCACTCAGTTTTACTTTCTTCCATTTACCATCTTTAAAACATTTACAATCAATTCAAACTCAGATCCTAACAATTGGTATCAGAGTTTAGTCATTCAAATTGATTAACTATCAATTTGATTTAAAAGATCAGCTCTCCCTGCTAATTAGTTTGATTGTTTTTATTTGGAAAACAGAGTTTAATTACACTCAAAGTTTTTAAAACAAAATCTGTTTAAAACCATCAGAATGTCTCAAAACACACCGGATTCTAACATTGGATCTATGTTTAAACCTCCGATGCTTTTGAGGAACGAATATTACATACGGCAGCTTCAGATGAGTCACATTTTAGCTCAGCAAACACACCGGTTGCTGGAGGTCTTTGTATTTGGATCACACGTTCCTTTGGTTCCAAGTACAGAGGGCCCTGCAAAACAAGTGCCTAAAGATCCTGAAAACTACTCCGAGCAGGATTTCTAGAAAATAGAGTTAGATGCTAAGCCGTTTAGTATTGTTGCTTCTACCTTACCTAACGAAATCTATGCTGGCTTGCTCCATTTAATAGTGCAAAGGAGTTGTAGGATGCCTTGAAAGAGCAATTCGGTGGAACCGAGGAAGTGATCGAAAACAATAAAGAATTTTTGAGTCAACAATACGAAACTTTTTGTCATGTCAAGGAGAGTCCCTAACCCAACAGTTCGAGCGATGCTGTCTCATAAGTGAGCTTAAGCTGGTTAACATGGAATTTCCTAATTCGACTGTCAATAGTCGATCTTAAGATCGTTACCATATAAGGGGACACCATAGCTTTCGTGACAAGAACACCTATCGGGTTTAAAGAAATGAATCTTACCAACTTCATGGTAGACTCCTCACATATGAGAGAGAGTTTAACCAGAAAAAGAAGTTGCAAGAATCAGGAAGGTTGCTGATGGTTATACTTTTGGTAACATAGCACTTTTAGGCCAAGAAGAGGGTTGTTGGGATTGAACCCTACAAAAGAACAGATGATAGAAAGCCAAAACAGGTCTGCTTTATATGATCCTGAATAAATAGTGTTCAGATTCACTCCTTTCAAAGACCAGCTACCAAACCACTGCTAGTCCTAACAACTGCCCTGTGCCAAAGCTCTGCTAGTTATAAAGTCTGTTGATTCACCAAACCTCTGATGAGTCAAAGATCTGCTGAGAAGTCAAAGGTCTGCTGGAAGCCAAAGGTCTGATCACCCTTTAAAGAACCTCCGTCAAGTACTTCATCAGAGCTTATGCTTATCAGCGGGTATATAGGAGACTTACAAAGTTAAACAAACCTATCAAAAAGGACCTTCTAGAAGATGAGATCCCAGAAGTTAATCCAGTGACAACACAAAATTCACCTGAAACCACTGCTGCTACTTCCTCACAGCAGATGGTAGAGAGATCTCCACCCAAAACCATGACTCCTCATGATCCTCACAAAAGGAACATGTTGAAAGCACAGGGAACCCACAACTGATAACATCACCCTCATTTGAGAGTATGTTAAAATGTCCATCTCCCAGGACAAATCTGCCTTCCCCACCACTCTCCACACCTCAAAATACAATAACCACCATATCACTGTTTGAAACTCTTGATAGTCAGTCACAAAAAGGCCACTCCCAACAACACATTACTAAGAGCAAAACCTCAACAATGGTTGTGTCTGACAAAAATCAACTAGTTATCCCACAAACAGTTGAGAAGTCAAAGGTCTGCTGAGAAGTCAAAGGTCTGCTGGAAGCCAAAGGTCTTATCACCCTTTGAAGAACCTCTGTCAAGTACTTCATCAGAGCTTATGCTTATCAGCGGTTAGGGTCATCAGTGCTTTGCAAACAGTGTTTAAGTTAGGCAGTGGTTAAAGTTTGTTATTGTTGTTAGATGTCATTGCAAGATGATGTCAGCTTAGACTATTAGTGGTTAGTTTAGTACTATAAATAGACAGTGCATGTGCTGTTCTATTAAGCTTTTCACACCTTCACTTTATTGTGCATTTCTTCTGTGTGTAAGCTCGGTCTGAGGGGGAGTGTAGTGATTCATACATGTAAGTTATTGGTAGTTATTTCTATCTATGAGTAATGAAAAACATGTTATGATGAAAACTATTCTCTCTTGTTTGTGTTATGAAGTTTGAACTGTTCTGCCACTGTAAAATCCTTTATGATCTATCATTCTGGTATCAAATTAGTTAAAACAATACATTCAATTCAACTCAGATCCTAATAATTGGTATCAGAGCTTGGTCGGTCAAATTGATCTAACCGTCAATTTAAATTAAAAAGGATTGGCTCGATCTCGTTGATATTGTGCTAATTCTTAATTGTTGAAAACAGAGTCAAAATTGTATGGAAGTTCACTATTCATGTGGTTTTATTGATTATGATTAGAGTCTATGTTGATTTTGGGGTTATTTGATGTAGAGGATACATATCAGTTTCATATGAATAACTAGATGAACTTTTAAATCATAAATTCTTCAAAAGAACTGCTGGAAGTCTATCAGATCTAATTGATTCACTTATCATGAAATTTTCTACGAATTGTATAGTAGAAATGTCTCGTTCATATCAGGTATTGTATTGTTCTTCAATTTTTTTGTTGAAGATAATGCACCTTGAGTTTTGCTTGTTTTTGATAGACAAAACTTAAGTTCCTGCTTGAAGTAGAACCCTATTTTTAGAAAGGGAAGCTACTTTCTCTGATAGGGAATCAAGAGGACTCTGGTTGATGACCAGTGCAAATCATATTTAAATGTCCTTGAAAACATGTTCCTACAGACAAAATAGTTTGTACCATCTGGGATATTCAACCTTTGCCAAGTCTTGTAAAGTGTCTGTACACAAGGATGAGCATGTAAATGAAGCTTTGACTAGAAAAAATTAAAACTCCTGTCATTGAAAAATCTCAGAAGGACATTTGAAATGTTTTGTCTAAACTAAACTTGCAAATTATCAAAATTCGAATAAAACACTTGACATCAGACTATCACTTTGTGAAGGATTGCTATGAAAAAGGCCTGATTTCTTTACAACATGTCCATACCAAGGATCAACTAGCAGATATGTTGACAAAAGCACTTGATGCTTCCACATTTAACAGTTTGATATCTAGGCTTGGAATGCTAAACATGGATTAAAAACAATTTTTCTTGTGTTCCATGTGTAAATAGTAATAAAATGTTTTTAGAAAATCAGAAATTCATCCTTAAAAATAGTTAAAATTGAATTTTTCAATAAAATCCTTAAAGTCTGTTCAAAGCTCTGATAGAACAAAACATTGTGGTTTAGAAAAATCTATCCACTGATGTGGAACCTCTGAAAGTGTTAACATTCGGTCACAACCACTGATAGTTTACTCTGTCAGTGGTTAGCCAAACAACTGTCTTCCATTGTTAATCAGAGGTTACACGTGGACAGATGTTATTCGACAGTTGTTGCATCAAATGCCTTGTCATCATCACTTTTTAAAAACTCTATAAAACCCTATTTCATCCACAAACAGAGTTTTTCACTTTTACTGTGCCATTTCAAAATCTCTGGAAAAAAAATATTTCCTCTGATAATCATGGCACCCAAAGCGAAATCAACACATGAACCTCCGAAACACACTTTAACATAAAAAATCCAACAACTATCTCTGTACTCTTGAGAAGATAAAGAAGAATACAGGATTTCATGAAATTATTGACATATTGTGTTCCTCAAAGATAAGACTCTGTTAACAGGTAACGCACCGGTATATCAAAACGCCCTTCGGACTTCTGGGCAAATGTTGAAATTGAAAGTCTGAATCAAAAAACCTTGGGCAATCACATCAAAAGTGGGAGGGATCTTGGTTCCAATAACCCCACAAACCATCTCAGAGGTTTTTCAGATGAACGACCTAGAAGGTAAAACTTCTTTCCTCGAAAGTGAGTATCAAATTCTTTTGTAAAAGAAAGGGTATATAGGAGACTTATCAAAGTTAAACAAACCTATCAAAAAGGACCTTCTAGAAGTGGAGATCCTAAAAGTTAATCCAATGACAACACAAAAGTCACATGAAACCACTGCTGCTACTTCCTCACAGCAGATGGTAGAAAGATCTCCACCCAAAACCATGACTCCTCATGATTCCTCACAAAGGAACATGTTGAAAGCACAAGGAACCCACAACTGATAACATCACCCTCATTTGAGAGTATGTTAAAATGTCCATCTCCCAGGACAAATCGCCTTCCACACCACTCTCCACACCTCAAATTACAACAACCACCATATCACTGTTTGAAACTCTTGATAGTCAGTCACAAAAGGCCACTCTCACCAACACATTATTGAGGGCAAAACCTCAACAATGGCTGTGTCTGACAAAAATCAACTAGTTATCCCACAAACAGTTGAGGAGGCTACATCACTTGGATTTTCTGAAATCCTTGTTGATAGATCAACAGGAGCAGCTACTACAGATGCTGAATCCACTGATTTACATCTAGACATAGTTTCATATATAAGTCTCCTTTGAAGGCAACCACTGTGAGGATACACAGGTAACCTTTGCTGCAGTGGGAAGACCCCAGTACCAAGAAAAAGTGGCATCTAAGGTTGAAGCAAGTGATAAATCACATGCTCATGATATCCTAGATAAAACTACCACCTTGGGTAGGAGCTCAGATGATCCTAATAACTTTGGAGATGAGCTAAAACATAAGGAATTGACGGATAAAGTCACAAAGATTGAGGCATCAGTGGGATATATCAAAGGTGTGCTGCAACAGATGTTACATTCAGCAAAATCAACACTGCTCAATCCTCTGCCAAGCCACCAGAATTGCAAACAAATGTATCCTCTGCTTCAAAACACATTCAGCATGCTAATCAGTTATATGATTAAAGTGCAGACATTTAAAGAAGAAGTTGAAGCAAGGTATAAAGACACACAGAAGAGCTTAGAGAAATCAAGAGAATTCTCATTCCTGGCACTACCCCTGCCCTATCTTCGAAAGAGCTGATGATGCCAAAAAGGGAGAGAAAAATGACTCTGAGGAAAGTCTCTCAGTAACTTCTGCTGACACATCTGTCAAAGAAAAAGAAAAGGGAGGTGATGAAACCCTAAAAATTCAAGCAGATGATGAAGATACACAAATGAGGATAGTTCAAAGTCATGTCAGGATAAAAGAGAAGGAGATGAAGGATCCCACTGCTGGTCTCAAAACCACTGCTGGTTCTAAAAGGCCAACCACTGACGGTTCTATTGTATTGCTTCCTCATCTTAGCAACCACATTGGCACACTTGCGACAGTAGAGATGTTGATACTAACTTGGGATGAGGTCCAGTGTAGCCATGCTTGGGTTGTTCGGTGGTAGTGGGGGTGATGGATGCAACAATTTGGAGAGGTTGGGGTTTTGGGGTGTGACGACCGCATTATTTTCGAACTGAAGCCTTCCACTTCTTGTTCCGGTTGTTGTTATTCTTGGTTTGGGAGGGAGGAGATTCGGTAGTGGTAGTAGTATCGGTGATGGCTTGGTGCCATGCTTCGTAGGAACCTTGTCGTAGGCCCCTTGAAGGACGCAATTATGGTTAAGCTGAAATGGTTATGCTAAAGGTTTCATCGAGGTTCCAGGGTTTGCGGCGGCTACGTGATTCATGATCACAGGCGAAAGCGAACGGATGAGCTTAGTTATCGCCTTGGGAACCAAAATCCCCTGTCCAGGACAGATGATACTTAACTGTTTGAAGCGCACGATCAGTCCCTCAACGTCACTCCCTTGTTGTGTGAGATTCCATAATTCGTTCTTGAGCTTCTGGGTCTCGTGGGGAGGACATAACTGATCCCTCATGAGCTGCTTAAGCTCGTCCCAAGGTAGAGCTGGCTGCTTCTTGACACACTTGTTGCGTTCAATAGTCAACCACTCGAGGGCTCTTTGGCGAAAGACCCCAGTAGCGTTAAGGGTTCAAAGTTCATCTGGGCACCCGCCGTGAAGAAAGGTCAGTTCCATAGCGTCATACCAATTGATCATGGCGGTCTTGTCCATGCCAATGAATTCGACTGGTTTCAAGCCATAAAATGCTTGAGTCGGTAGGACGTTTTGGGGGTTTCGGTTTTCGAATCGGTGGAGGATTTAGGTGTGGCTTCGGTGTGGATGTTTGAAGTTGGCTAACAATATCGGGGTGACACGGGCCATTTGATCGGCCATTTGTTCAGCGACAAGACCAACGAGGTCTTGTTTGGAGATGGAGTCCTCATTTTGTTGTTGTTGGACCCCTTGTTGGACCTCTTGGACTTCTTGGATGAGTTAGGAGAATTCATCTAGAGGTTTAACATAGAAGAAAGGGATGAGACTTGATCATAATATGGAAAAACAAGTTTTCATGTATAAGCATGTATAAGGTTCAAGTATGGTTCACATAAGATTGTATGGGTTCATCAAGTATGGTTCACAAAGTTTGCATGAATGTATCAAGCATAGCATGTATAATTGCGTATGAATGTGAATAAAGAGTATAAATTTAGTGTGTTCACGAGAATTAGTATTGTTTTTTATTGCGATAAACGTGCGAGTTGTGTAACATTCTGAAATGAATAAGGTAACAAGTATGAAATCACATAAAAATTGAGATAACATAAAGAATTCGCTCAATAAAACATAGGATTGTTTCGGGTAGAGAAACGTCGACTATTCCAAAGTGATTCGTAAGATCTTTTGAGCTAGGGAACATGCTTTGGCCTAATAGGTAAAACACTCTCGTCGAGAAGCGATTAACGGCATTTTACCCTTCCAGTTACT
The DNA here is from genome assembly GCA_947069175.1 of Scalesia atractyloides. Classification (NCBI taxonomy): domain Eukaryota; kingdom Viridiplantae; phylum Streptophyta; class Magnoliopsida; order Asterales; family Asteraceae; genus Scalesia; species Scalesia atractyloides. Next base: position 46,365,705 of record CAMTDV010000016.1, read on the forward strand.
ACATGTCCCTAGTCGATCGAAAATTTGAGACTTTGGCGAGATTGAAAATCGAGGAATGGGGCTTAATCGACAAGGTGAATGTTTCACCCCTAACTTGACGATTTCGTACCCTAAGTGTGGTTGTTTCTTACTAAACGAGGAGCATATTCTGACTCGTTTGTGAGATCCACTAGAGTATGAAACGGAAGCTTTCCATCAAGATGTGGATTCACTCCTAGCTTGATGGTATAACTTCGTGTAAAATCGAATGCGTGGAATGAGGGATTTCACCAAAAATTGTAAGTCATTGGACCTATTTTGGTGCAAATCGCCTCGTTTGCATCACGAGTGTACTTCAAGTCTTCAAGTGTATTGTGTAAACGTCTTAGGAAAGACGTTATGTAAGTATTAAGACCAAAAGATAAGGAAGAAGAAATGAGGAAGAATAAAGTTTTAAGCATAAGACAAGAATGGTCAAAATGGACACTTAAACTATAGACTAGGTCGAACATGGCAATTCTACCTAATTCCCTATAGTTATGGCTCTGATACCAATCTGTCACACCCCAACCGATGGCGGAAACATCAAGGCGGGACGAATAGATTGCTCATTGCTCATAAAACTAGTTGTGACAAAATTAAATAAACCGGATTTAATTTCATACTTAAATTGTCATACACACAAGAGAAATTAAAATACAACAATAACAATGACAACAAGTACAACAGATTATAACGACAAAATTGATACAACATTATTAACCTAAACGTCTAATGTGTATCTAACGTCCTTGCTATTTGATTTCGTAGCATAATCTCCATCAACATGTAACATGTTTTAAAATAGAGTTCAATGCAAAAGCAAAGGCGAGTACACAAGTTTAAGCATAGCATACGTATACGAATAAAGTTTAAAAACAAATCCTCATGGCAACTATGATTCATACAAGAGCAACATACAAGGCATGTAATACTTCCAGTCAAACCCTTAACATAAACACGATATTTTAACATGGCCTCTAGATTGCGCTATACATGTCAAACGAAGGATAAAATAGTTAATGACTGTATCACATAAAGAATGTCCAAGATATAAGCATCAAGTAAGTGTATCAGCATTCATGAATATAGGATTGTTTGTACATTTCATAAAGTTTAAGTGTTGTGATTTTTGTATATGGAAACATGTTACACCTAAAAGTGTTATAAACGAAAGTGGGTCGAATGTAGTTGTTTGATGGGATGAACGCCGAGTTATCCTACAAGAGGAAAACAAAAGCGAATGAGGATTAAGGATGATGATGGAACATTTGGAATGGAGATTGAAAGTATGACAAAGTATATTATACGAAAATAGTCACTAAGGTATTAGCATTTGTATTTGACACTATAATAATCCATAAGGATTGAATGTGATTTCATAGATTCAAGTCCTATTAGAATCGTGACAAGGAACTATACACGTTAGTGATAAACTTATTAACTTGATAGGTGACTACTGAATCATCATCAAGGGTTTGGTTTTTTAGGATTATATTATAGTTCGTACATATATTTATAGATAATTAACTACAATTAACAAAGAGTTCATGGAAGTTATGGAGGAGGTAGGAGGTAGAACCATCCATTTAGGAACCTCGTATGATGTTCATCACTACACAAGTTACCATAGGTAACAAGGAGGGTCTTAGAACAATAATATGAACAAGAATGTAAATGACAAGAATGTAAAGTGTGTCACCACGATACCATGTAGCCAAGTGAAATACAACCCGGTGAGCACACTTTTACACACGTCAAAGGCTAGACAGGGTCGTGACACTTTCAATCTAGCAAACTAACTTGGGATAATAATGAAAATCGTCAAGTGATGTGTGGTCTCAAAGTTAGGATAGCCCAAGCTAACCAAGGTGGACACACATGAACAAGTTCAAGAACTTGCATCACTTGTGAGCTTAAATCTCTATGAAAACAGAAAGTTTGTGAGGATGAATCCTCTATTTTGAATGTCTCAACCTTGTTTTTAAGCCTAACCAACCACAAGTAGTGTTGTAAGCATTAGGAAATAGGTTTGAGATGAGTTAGACTCAAGTTTGATAAGTATAAACAAAGTTTGAAAAGATTTTGAAACAAGCAGAAAGTTTTGGATACTTTAGGTACATTTCTTAGTCTGTATTCTCCATGGAGAACCGTTGGATTCAAACCTAAAGATTATCCAAGTAAAAAGAAAGAAGAATCAAGTGATTCCGTTGAGTTTTGAGCAAGTTATGCTCACTTTTGTAAGAGGGTATGAATCAGTCCGAATTTCTGATTGAGGTGATTTGAGAGAGATTTAGGCGAGATTAGGAGGTTGTGAAACTGGAAAAAGGCCTGGAGGAACTTGGTATTTATAATGGAAGTGTTTAGGGTTGATAGGAGGTGATAAATGGGAAGTGTTTAGGGTTGATAGGAGGTGATAAATGGGGGTTTAGAGGTGATGGGGTGAGGTAAAGTGTTGGGATTTCGTGCAAACCCGCGAAGGTTTGAACTTTCTGCCCGCCCAGGAGGGCATAAGGACCGCATAGGGTTCCCTATACGGTCCGCAAGGACCGGGTCAGGAAACAAATTTTATTTTTTGTTCTTTTGTTATATGTGATGGGTTTAGGGCATGATTTTGACATTTTTAAGTTAGTATAAGGTCTCCTAAGCATAAGTATTGTGTTATAAAGTATGAGCATGTGTAGAATGAATATGATAAGGTATGAATATCACGTTTAAGTCTCGAATAAGTATAATTATCATGTATAAAGTATGTATAAAGCATAAGTGTCACATATCTTGCAAGTATGTCACGTTTTCGAGTATAAATACCATGCGTATGTATTGTATAAACGTGTAACAAGTATAGAGATAAAACGTATATTCCATTATGATTCAAGTCTCGATTACAACGATTAGAACGATATGAAGAATACGAATACAATGATTTCCAAAAATAGAATTACAACACGAGCTTGCTATAAATAGAAAGTATGGACAACGCGAGGCGTTACAAGTACCTATTATAACATCAAATGGATAGGATACCTCAAATTGATCAATAGCACATGAAACGTGAGTCCACATAGCAATCTATCGAGTTAAGTACGAATTAAGGTCGCAATGCATTTTATCAAACAGTTGGAGTACACAATGGATGGTTCTCATAGTTATATTTTTTTAATGATTATTATCAGAATTTGATATGTATGTGTTGGATTTTAATCTCAATTCGGCCACAACCTTTGTTAACTTCCAAATATATTCTTTGGGTACTTCAACGCCCTCAAACAGAGCCCACAAAACCATCTTCGTCAGTAGTAATTCTAGTACACGTTATTCAGAACTGATTTAAAATAAATAGTAAAATCAACCAGTATGATTGTTTTCCAATTTCTAAGAATTATGAGGTTTTCAAAACGAAAATTACTATACCAGAAGGAATTTTGCATTATAATTTGGTGAACTAAATATTCGAGTTGCCTGCATAAAAACATGGTAGACTTTAGGTTATTTTATTTTTCATCATAAATGAATTAATCCCTTAATAGGCTCTAGGATGTTAGTAAAACTTGAAGCACAACAAATACAAAATGTAACATAATCTTCAAAACTCTGTACCAAAAGCACAAAAGTGTGGTTCTTGTAACATTTGCAAGTCGCGTTACTAATCATTAACAAATGTATAAGCAAGTGAATCAGAAGTCCAATTCAACATAAAACCCGAGATTCGAGGCCGATTGGAACGGAAATTATAAGAAGATGTACCTGATGGTCGAATCGATTAGAAGAACACAAATGAAGGAGGATTCCAAACCTGTTGAATCTCTTTAATCTCTATGTGGCTAGAGTTTTTAGGTTTGAAAAAGATTAAAGAAACTAAAGAATGGATTGAGCAGGTATACTATATATACATTATGGTTTGTTGATAGAATCAATCGCCAGATGGATTCTAGAAGTTGAATCAGAAGGAGAAGAAGAAGGAAAATTATAAACAGCAGGAAGAGATTTTGTAAGCGAGAATGAGAAGAATGAGGTGACAGAGAGATTTAGGTTTTTAGATGGCTTATATACTCGGGTTATAAAACGGATTAGATTAGCAAAACGGGGCTTCGCTAATGAAAAAAACCCGAAAGTTTTCCCGCCAAAACACCATCTAGGAGGCTCTAATTGAGTGCTACATCAGCCCAAATTCTTTTATTTATTATATATAATAGAATATATCAGGCTATGAGCAGTTAAATCAATAATAAAACCTATGATCTTAGTAATTGTATAATACGTTATCAATTATTTTGCTTTTAACCTTTTTTACGCATATGATAGTATCATCCTATATGAGACTATGAGTAGTTAAATCAATAAATAAAACATGTGATCTTAATAATTATATAATACTTGTAAATAGTAAATAATGATATTAATATACTAAATATTCGTAGCATAAATATTTGTATATCTAATTTATAATAATGATAATAAAGCTTCATAGAGAAACTATTTTGCCCGTCAATTCAAGTTAGCTGTGTGTGAGCATTGATGTAAGAACTTATATGTTACGTCTTACTTTTTCGCATCGTTATTTTAGAAAATAAATATTTGTATCATAATTCAAGGCGTTTATATATATATATATATATATATATATATATATAATATTATTAATCGTTATTCGTGTAACGCCTCTTATATTCGTATTTCTATTTTAAAAATATTCGTATTTGTATTCTAATTTTAGAAACCTTACATTCGTATTTTAATTTCAATCTCACAATTCGAGCCGTTAATCATAAAAAAATTCATATTTTATACATGTTTTTATTCACACAACCGATCATTTAAATACGTATTTATACGCAAACCGACACAATTATACGTATAAATACTTTTACGCACATCATCATACTTGAATTATACTTTTATACTTTTTATATACTCAATTACATAATATATGTTCTAGAAATACCAAGAAATATACCAATCATCTTTCCACTTCATCAATCCTCTTCCACCTTCTTTAATCAATCACATTTCACCTTTTTCCACCTCCTTTCTCCACCAATCATCTTTTCAATCCTCTTCCACCTTCTTTAACCAATCATATTTCACCCTTTTTCCACCTGCTTTCTCCACCAATCATCTTTTTAATCCTCTTCCACCTTCTTTAACCAATCATATTTCACCATTTTTCCACCTGCTTTCTCCACCAATCATCTTTTCAATCCTCTTCCACCTTCTTTAACCAATCATATTTCACCATTTTCCACCTCTTTTCTCCACCAATCATCTTTTCAATCATCTTCCACCTTTTTTAACCAATCATATTTCACAATTTTCCACATTCTCTACCTATAAATACCAACCTCCTTCTACCATTTTCTACACACCATTCTTCTCTCCATCTCTCTAATTCTCTCAATCTCTCTAAATCAAGAATTCTAAAAGGACACTAAGTGTTCCAACCATTCTTCTCTCAACCTCTCTACTTCTCTCATATCTTCCAAGCAAGGAAGAGAACTCTAAGATTTCTAAAAGAAAACACTAAGTGTTTTAAAGGAATCTTTAAAGCTCCAACATCCAACTCTTCACAGAATCACCAAAGGAAACTTTGCAAAACTGTGAGCATACTCGACCCCTTTTTACACTTTACGTATTTTTGGGTGCAACATGTATACAAAATCCACTTTACGCAATCCATTATAATTAAACACACAAACCATCGAACACGTTCATTGTTATGGTTAGGTTGTTTATGCTTGTTAGTTTCAACCTGTACTTCCATGATATTGTTATGCTATGGTTGTTATGCATGCTAGTTAAAAGTTTTTAATTTATACTATTTTCTATGCGTAAGTTGTTTATGTATGCTCGTTCTACTTGAATATAAAATGCCTTGTGGATTTGAGACAAACTTTTATACATATACTTATATTCAAACTTGTATGCTCGCTAGTGCTTTTGTACTGATCCATGCTTTTATTACATGTTGCAAGATTGCGGCCGATGAATCTAATAGGATTGCCTAGAAATGCATTTAAATTTCAATGTTCGTTGTATTGTAAATTATTTTCAATCCTGTCATATCTCGATTCCAATACTTGTACAAAAATCATTTTAATAAAATGAAATTTATTTATTTGAATATTTATTGTACATTATTTATTTTAAACTTGTGGTGTTCCTAGTTCAAGCAACGTAAAAAGTAATTAATAAATACTTGTCACTATTAGCGTTATGAAGTCTCTTGAAGTCTCGTTTTCGTCTCACTCCGATGTTTCCGCCATCGGTTGGGGTGTGACAGAGTGGTATCAGAGCCACTCTTGTGCCGTTCGGGATGTTGGGGCAAAACCTCATTGAGGACGATGAGTCCCTTAGGGGGGTGATTGTAACACCTAATGGCAACCTCCCTAAATGTGGGGCAAAAACCTCATCGAGGATAATGGCAACCTCCTACATGTTGGGGCAAAACCTCATCGAGGACGATGAGTCCCTTAGAGGGGTGATTATAACACCTAATGGCATACCAACCAACATCGTCCGTGGACAGGAGAGATTCCTGGTTCATAAGTAATGCCCTACCTCTAAAATCACCAACGCGTTTTGGGTTTAATGCTAGTGGATGAGAGGAGAACTCCACAGTTAAGCGTGCTCAGGTGGGAGTAGTACTAGGATGGGTGACCTTCTGGGATGTCTCCACCGGAGCAACCAAAAACAAAGCCGTGAGTTCCTGGATGGGCCACCCATCGGGGCAAAGCAGACAATATTGGTGATAACGAGGGCCAGGGGTGTTACAGATTGGTATCAGAGCCATAACTATAGGGAATTAGGTAGAATTGCCATGTTCGACCTAGTCTATAGTTTAAGTACCAAATTCCGACCATTCTTGATTCTTGCTTAAAATATTAATCCTTCATAATTGCTTTTACCTCTTCTTTTGTCTAAATATACAATGTACCCTTACTAAAACATCTACATGATACACACACTTGATGATACTCTTATTCCACAATCGAAATAATTCATCAAAATAGGGGCGATTCCCGCCTTTGGTGACAAATTTCAATCCATCTTACATGTTATTTTACGCGAATCTCACCATCAAGTCAGGAGTGATATCCATATCTTAATAGGGAAATTCCATTTCATAATCTAGTGGTTCCTTATTGACGAGTCAGGATTTTATCTTGTTTCGTTCAATAAACCACATTTTAGGGACGAAATTGTCAAGCTAGGATTGATATCCACACCTTGATGACTGGCCCTGCTCTACGATTTTCAATCTCGCCAAAGTTTCGTATTTTTGATCAAATTAGGGACATGTAATAACCGGAAGGGTAAAATACCGTTAATCGCCTGGCGATGAGAGTATTATACCTATTAAGCCAAAGCATTTCTCCCTAATTTGAAAGGACTTGCGATTCACTTTGGAATAGTCGAAGTTTCTAAACCTGAAGCACTCCAATCCTTATCAAGCCTCTCTTTTATATTAACCTAACTTTTATGCGATTTAATACTTGTTACCTAATCATCGTTTTACACAATAAATAATACACGCCTACTGATACGTTATACTTGATTCAGGATTACTGGACACTCTTATGTGATAAACTGGTCATTAGCTTCGTAAGAAGCCACACCTTAACATATATAGTGCTTGTGAAGCACTATAGGAGTGACGCACCGCCATATGGATTTGTGGTTATGTTAAGTTAAACTATTACAGATCTTTTCATAGCAATGAAATGATGACATGTGCTATGATTAGATGACGCTTGCGGACACGTTGGGTTGACAATTTTGTCATTAACTTCGGATGAAGCCTCACCTTGACATATGTAGTGCTTGTGAAGCACTATAGGAGTGACGCACCGACACATGGATTTGTGGTAATGTCAAGACATTCATTCATACATTACGGATCTTTTCATAGCAACGAAATGATGACATGTGCTATGATTAGATGACGCTTACGTTAAACGTTGGGTTGACATTTTGTCATTAACTTTGATCAAGCCGCACCTTAACATACATAGCGCTTGTGTAGCGCTATAGGAGTAACGCCCGCCGCATGGACTTGCGGTCATGTTAAGTCAGTCATTCATACTTGCGGACACGATGGTTTGACCAGTGAGATCACATGCCAGTAATGCGTTATTTAGTTAACTAAATATCTCATGTGGACTGTTCAAAGATTTTAATCATTCTCATACTTATAACCTATCTCATACTTAAATACAATCATGCAATTATACTTAGAATTCTATACACTACCATTCTCACTTGTAAGTACGTTAATAAACCCTAATCGTGACACGAAACGTAACATGGCATCGATTAGCGAAACAGGCGTAATATGGTATAAACATGGTGGATACGCCGCTGGTACTTCCTATATATAAGTGTTACTAACATATACAAAGGTTTCGTAAAACATGCCATGAGAAATTCGGTGTTTCCTTGGACCTTATCGAATACAAACTTTGATCACTCACGAGCTATTCTTGGTTATACCCAAACATACTTCGAAATGCTAACTCTTTTTAAAGTCTTCATCTTAAATAAATTTCGGGACGAAATTTTCTAAAGTAGGGGAGACTGTAACGCCTCGCTTTTTCGCATCCTTATTTTAGAAAATAAATATTTGTATCACAATTCGAGGCGTTAAAACATAATAAAAATATATGTGCGTGTATATATATTATTAACCGTTATTCGTGTAACGCCTTGTATCTTCGTATTTCTATTTAAAAAATGTTCGTATTTGTATTCTAATTTTAGAAACCTTACATTCGTATTTTAATTTCAATCTCACAATTCGAGGCGTTAGTCATAATAAAATTCATATTTTATACATATTTTTATTCACACATCCGATAATTTAAATACGTATTTATACGCAAACCGACACAATTATACGTATAAATACTTTTACGCACATCATCATACTTGAATTATACTTTTATACTTTTTATATACTCAATTACATAATATATAATCAAAAATACCAAGAAATATACAATCATCTTTCCACTTCATCAATCCTCTTCCACCTTTTTTAACCAATCACGTTTCACCTTTTTCCACATCCTTTCTCCACCAATCATCTTTTCAATCCTCTTCCACATTCTTTAACCAATCATATTTCACCCTTCTTCCACCTGCTTTCTCCACCAATCATCTTTTCACTCCTCTTCCACCTTCTTTAACCAATCATATTTCACCCTTTTCCACCTCTTTTCTCCACCAATCATCTTTTCAATCATCTTCCACCTTTTTTAACCAATCATATTTCACCCTTTTTCCACATTCTCTACCTATAAATACCAACCTCCTTCTACCATTTTCTACACACCATTCTTCTCTCCATCTCTCTAATTCTCTCAATCTCTTAAATCAAGAATTCTAAAAGAACACTAAGTGTTCCAACCATTCTTCTCTCAACCTCTCTACTTCTCTCATATCTTCCAAGCAAGGAAGAGAACTCTAAGAGTTATAAAAGAAAACACTAAGTGTTTTAAAGGAAGCTTTGAAGCTCCAACCTCCAACTCTTCACGGAATCACCAAAGGAAACTTATCAAAACTGTGAGCATACTCGACCCCTTTTTACACTTTAACGTATTTTTGGGTGCAACATGTATACAAAATCCACTTTACGTAATCGATTATAATTAAACACACAAACCATCGAACACGTTAATTGTTATGCATAGGTTGTTTATGCTTGTTAGTTTCAACTTGTACTTCCATGATATTGTTATGCTAAAGTTGTTATGCATGCTAGTTAAAAGTTTTTAATTATATACTATTTTCTATGCGTAAGTTGTTTATGTATGCTTGTTCTACTTGAATATAAAATGCATGTGGATTTAAGCCAAACTTTTATACATATACTTATATTCAAACTTGTATGCTCGCCAGTGCTTTTGTACTGATCCATGCTTTTATTACATGTTGCATGATTGCGACCAATGAATCTAGTAGGATTGCCTAGAAACGCATTTAAATTTCAATGTTTGTTGTATTGTAAATTATTTTCAATCATGTTGTATCTCGATTCCAATACTTGTACAAAATCATTTTAATAAAATGAAATTTATTTATTTGAATTTTTATTGTACATTATTTATTTTAAACTTGTGGTGTTCCTAGTTCAAGCAACGTAAAAAGTAATTAATAAATACTAGTCACTATTAGCGTTATGAAGTCTCTTGCAGTCTCGTTTTCGTCTCACTCCGATGTTTCCGCCATCGGTTGGGGTGTGACATTATATGTTTTATATGAGCATCAATTTAAAATTTATATGTAGAATAATAATAATATTATTATTATATAATAACTCTTTGCATTGCAACATTTGTTTTTGTTAGTTTTATTGTTCATATCTTATTTATGGTAGCAAGACTGTGGTGGATATATGTCATAAGTGGTACTGTGTTACACATGTCTAGTAACTATTAAATTTAGCATTCGAATATGAAGTATTTCAAGTAACCTTTGATGTAATAAAGTAACACACGAATAATGAAAAATAAGTCTTAAACATAAAACTAAAAGCTTAAGTGTGAAGTACTTTGCTTCAAAATGAGATCAATTTAGTAATATATGGCTTAAACATCTTAAGGATGTCATCTATATTGTCACACCACAATTTGTCATCATCAAGATCAGCGTCACCCGAAATGTATTTTATCTCTTCTTGTTTGATTGTTACATCCTTTGGAGGATGAGTTTCTTCTATGTTCTCCTCTTTAACTGACACATCAGTAGTAGTAGCTGGAGCAGGTTTGGGAGTTGAAAAAGGATGTAAAATATTTTAGTTACATAAGTTTTATCATGTTATTGGTATTATAACATTATGTAAATATATTTAGAATGTAATTGCGTAAACCACGAAATGCATATAAATATCATTATGTTCCATTCACAAGTAGTTCATTCGCCACGTAACACTAGGGGTGTGCAAATTATATAATTATGGGTACTATAGGACCGATCCTTGATTTTAAGGAACCTAAATTTGATATCTAACATCCATAATAGCGGAAATATTACGTCGTGTTTACCAATAGACAAGAATTAATCAGTTAATCGTCAGTTTTATTGATCAAACGTTCTGGTTACAAACTGACAGAGCTTCGCCTCCAAAATGCCAAAGTTACAAACGAATGAGGCTAGCTAGGTATTTATAATGCTGCAAGTTCGCCCTAAGAGACTCAAGTTCGCCAGAACTTGTTACTGCAAGTTTGGCCGAACATGTATACATATGACACACTATGGGCTGACTTGGCTAAACTATACATAAATACTTCATACACCTAGCTTATTCAGCTCTATATACTATACAGACTCGATATAAGACTAAGACATAGACATTATGCACCAACAGACTCCCCCTTGGATATCGTCTTCATCTTGTATCAGTCTTCAAAACTGTGTCTTCATATAAACGTTAACGCACACAACCGAAGAAATTCTTGTACGGCTTCCTTCGTCATTCTTGCTTTGGATCAGGCATTTGATCAGTTGGCTGTGGTCTTTTAAAATTAGCCATTCTTAGAGAACTTTGCCTTACCGCTTTTTCCATTCTTTATTTAATCGCCTCATTTCTTTTTTCCTCCTTTAAAAACTCAACTCTTTCTAACTCTTTCCACTTCGTTTGCCACATTTTTCAAGAATTGACTTCGCACGCATAGCAAACATTCACAACTTTCTGAAACTGCATAGCTTGTCCCTTTTCACGTTCTTCAAATACAATCTTGTTGTAGAACAAGGTTTTGATATCTTCTCTCGAGCAGTTCACAAGCCACATAGGATCTAGAATCCTTATCGTCCTCCATAAACCCCTCATGCCCTGATAACCCATCACCTCAACACTTTCCTTTGATATATTCAAGTGTTCTTCAAACTTTAGAACAATAACTGCTTCACAAGTAGCTGGATCTATTTGCCACCACTTAAACAAAGGATAGAAGTCTTGTTCAATCGGCATAATTGGCATATTCCTCATGGCTCTTGGACGTTTCATAATTAACGTTATGTCCTTTTCCCCCGTTTTCTTATTTGTCTTGATTCTGCGGCTAGGAATAAAAGGCTTCCAGTAGTTGAATCCTTTCACCACTTCATACTTGATCATTTTCCATAATAACTGATCAGCCACCTTCATGTGGTATGTAACGTTCACAGTTTGAACCAACTCTTCCACATCATCTGAAGACCAATCTTCAACAATCACTCGATTGTATTCATCTGCTTCGAATATTCTCACATACTGATAGTCATTTGGCTCGAAAGTGTTTACATTCAACACTTCTTCGAAATCAAACTCTAAATTTTCAGCTACAACTTCAACTAATCTCGCAAGATCTTCTTTCGAATAGTTATGCACGTACTCCACTTCTTCCACATTATGTTCTAATATCAACATTAACGGCTTCGTGGGTACTGCAGCAATTGGCTTTGTAGATCGATAAATATATGTTCCATCAATATCATCTGAAGGCCCTTTCTCTCCTGACTCCCCCTGACTTTTATCTTCCATCTTATTCGACTCATCATTCATAAGATCAGAAAAATCAAAGTCATCAGCGACTTTGGCTTCAGTAACTTTAATACCAACACCACCCTGAACGTCATCATCATCATCATCGTCATCATCACCAACATTCCATCTTCATAACCTTCTTCCTCTTCATCCTCTTTATCATCTTTCTCAGCTTCTTCATCGTCTTTTTCTTTAGAAGCAGTGATACGATCAGAAGGCTTGACAGATTCGTCAACCTTTGGAATATCAGACTCAGAAGCTAGAATCACATCATCAATAGACTTCTCTACAGCTACAGAAGAAGTAGGTGCTTCACCTTCAACATTCTTTCCTTTACCGCTCACAGCTAATTCTTTCTCAGAGCGTTCTTTAGCTTCCTGTTGATCTAGACGATCATATTCTTTGATGAAGTCTATACCCAGTGCATTAGATAACACTTTCTGCATCCTGGAGAATCTTCGATCATTTAGGGCTTGAATTGACTTTAACTCTGAAATTTCTGTCTGCATCTTCTCATTCGCATCTTGTAGACTTTCGATCAATGCTTTAAGATATTCACGCTCATTCTCTAACACCTTAACCTTTTCATCCAAAATCTCTTTCTCAATCGCACTTTGATTCATCTTCTGAATAAGCTCTGCTTTCTCAACTTCATTCTGTGCCACTTTGTCTTCTAGTGCTTTGACACGCTTTTCCAGAAGTTCAACGTTAGTCTCTGGAAAGAAATTGTTTAGATCCTGCAGACTTATCGGATCGTTATGCATATCACCAAAATATTAGGCCCTCTTGGAGTTTTTGGTGTTGACTTTGGAGTCGTAGCTTTTGGTGTAGACTTCTTTGGCGTAGAACTTTCAAGATTCGAAGTCGTTGGAGCAACTGGCGATTGAATAATCGGTACTTCTATAAAACTAGACACAGGAGGTTCTTGTGTAGCTCCTGGCTGTGACATCCCGGTTTTTCGGATAACTTAAACGCAATACTTGTCGAATAAATTACGTGCTACGTTATTATGTGATATCCGAGTTCGTGCTTTATGTTAGTTATAATGTATAGACGTAATAAATAAACAAATGAATCGAGCCGAACCGCGACACGAGCCGGCCTCTTTTTCTTGCGACTCCAGGAACTAAACTTGGGGATCAAGTTTAGAACCCAAACCTTAAACCCAAACCATGTCGCGAGCAAACAACCCAAACCGACCCACCCAAGCCCTCGGCCGCGAGACACCCAAACCGTAACCTCTTCATCTCTTGCGCCTATATATACAAACACATGCATGCTTTCTTCACAACACACAAAACCCTAGCATCTAATCAGCCGTCGGCAGCCTTACGCTTGTTCCATTGATCGCGAGCAGCCCATCTCTTCCACTTGTTCACCTCCTCGATCGCAAAACAGCCTACTACTTCTTCCCGGTCGCGAACAACATCCTTTCTCGGTCACGGATCTTCTCGGTCACAATTATCCTTGGTCATCGGTTCCTCATCTTACTCACGGTTCATTAAGCTTGATATTAAAGGTTAGGATTTATAATTGTTTGCAAGATCATATTCGGATTATATGTGTTTGAATGTAGTGAGTATGTTGTTAATCGGCTGATTTGTCATAGTTTGCATGTATGATTGTTTTCGGAACTCATAGTTTGCAAGTGTGTTTTGTTTATAAAGACTAGAGATATTGATTAGGGTTTGCATGGATATGTTATATGTATTGGTCTATGATTAGAAAAATCAGTTCTTGATCGCCTAGGTTCATTGTATTGACGGTTTATGCGAATTAGTGGTGATAAAATGCTGAAACAGGTTGCTGAGTGATAGTTGCAGCCGACTTCATCTGGCTGTAACTCGGTCATTAGTTGTTGAAAAACGGATTTTCTGAAGTCTAAAACGTAGATATTTGAATAACGAATCTAATGGCGCTGGATTCATATTTTTCTGAAGTCGTTTGATATTTTTAAGTGGCCAATTAAGTTCAGTAACTAAAGCTGTGAAAATCCTGAAATTTTGTTAGTTGTTTATCGAGTTGGATTTTATAATCTGTAGGGAGTAGAAGCATGAAATTTGTACAGAAACTAGGTATGGAAATTTCCGGGCAACTCCCACTGGAATTTTATTAATTGGACGATCATTGATTTTTAAATAAATTCTTCCGTGGACTGCAGTCAGAAAGCGACGAATCTGACTGCAGCCTAGTATATTAATATTTATGGATAATTGGTAAAGTATTAGGACTTGAAAAATTTATATAAATTTCTACAGTATAATTGTCACCTGCTGTAAAGTAATTAGAATTTTTGGAACGTTGGAACTATTTTATAAAAATCCTAGAAAACAGCCGAATTATGAGTATGTAAGCTGAAACTTGATAACTTGTGAATGTGTGCACCAAAGTGTTGTATGGATTGGATTATGTTCATGATAAATTGTTTTGATTACTATGTTCACATGAGGATACTTGCATGCATGTTTGAGTGTTAGGGATTTTGATTGTGTGTATCACTTTGTGCGTAAATTATATGTAGAATTTGTATTAGTGTGTTCACACACTGACTTGGAATCAATTGGTTTATTAGGACGCAATTAGCGGTCCCATCATTTGCAACTTCTGTGTTACACTAACCGAGCAACTAAAGGTGAGTTCACGGCCCCTAACTTTATCCGGTGTTTAAACAACAGGGGGAGAAACATGTATACACTCTTCAAACTCAATCTCTTTACATTATACGAAATTAACGTCGCATAACTATTCGGTAACTAAGTTGATGTTAATGTAATGTTATTAAGCAGCTATATCACGTAAGTCCTCGACAATCTCTCGGATCGTTAGTATTGGGTTTTAATAGCGGGGAAATTATAAGTAGTACTACTGGGCCCGACAAGCCCCATCCGAGCTAGTCGCGCTAGCCGACCGGGTATGGTCAACGGGTGAATAATTTGGCCTAACTTCGCCATGGTCAGTGATAGGCCTGGCAACACGGAGGCACAACAGTCAGCTTCGATCACGAACACTTACGTGACATGACTTTAGGCTAGCTACCTATATATGTTAACATTGAACTTAATTACGAATCAACTATATTATCCCGGGTTGGGGATAATGGAAACAACAACTATATTATCCCGGGTTAGGGATAATGGAAACAACATCATTATTATTCCGGTTAAGGAATAATGGAACTATCGGTATTATTCCGGGTTGGGAATAATGGAACTAAATCGTTATCCCGGGTTAGGGATAACGGGGGAAACAAACTCATAACCGAACAAACGAATTTATGAAAACCTGTGAACTCACTCATCTTTAATGTTGACACTTGTTTCTTTACATGTTTCTCAGGACGCTAGGAGCTCTAGGTGCACTCACATGCATTGAACAAGACATCTTTTATCGAGTCTCATTTACAAACATTGTTTTGGGTTTTTCATTTGTTTTGGCGTTTGTGTTGGCGCCCGTTTCTCTACTTATTTTATGCTTCCACTCAACCATAAAAACTAATGCTTCCGCTAAACATTGGTAACTAACTAAGACAATATAAAATCTACGATGAATGGTTAAACAAATGATTTTTGGAAAACGTATTATCAAATCATATAGAGTCGTTCGACGTACTAGTGTTTCAGATTCTAGTTTGTTCACACGCCTCGCGGTAAAACTCCGCATGTGGAAATTGAGGGTGTGACAGATTGGTATCAGAGCCACTAGCTATAGAGAACCAGGTTTGCATTAAAAGTAGACCTAAACTATAGCTGATTTCACGACACTAGACGTAGTTTGGCACCGAACTGATTATATCTTATTATGTGATGTACCACAACTATGTATGTAGATTATGACTTCATATAAGAAATGAAAACAACTCGTAACTAACAACACAACCTAACAGGCAATGTCATCATCATCATCATCATCATCCTCCGACAAACTTACGCACCAAGAGCACCAGGAAAGGCACCTACGGTGGAACCCTTACCATCTTATGGCGTGGAGACACGCTCAGCTGCGAGGAAAAGGCTTGCTCTGGGGGAGGAGTCGTCATCACGCCCAATCCATCGCTGTGCCGGTCAAACCGGTTAACTCGTAGAAGTAGGAAATGACCTACTTAGAAACATGATACAGAAACAACAAGAACAATTAGAAAGAATGCAGGAAACCATCCTAGCACAGGGATGGATGATCCGACAACTGACAGGTAAAACCGACTCGCTCGAGGAAGAGCAACATACGAGTAAGATAGCTCGTAACACCTTAGCTAGAGATCTGCGTGCTGAGCAGATAAGAGCCGACTGGCTCGAAGACAGAGTCCTGGAAAATAGTTGGAGCATTCAGGAGCTAGAGCAAAATCAAGCACTTGCACCAGCACCAGCACCGGCCCCTCCAGTGCCGGTAGAAGAGGATCCGGAGGAGGACCCAGCTGTAGAAGCAACGGGAATGCCGCGCAGGATGATGGCAACGATAGTGATCTGGGGGATGGAGACGTAGACGCCTAACACGTCTCGCTTATTTTATTTACTTTCCTCAGTCTATTTATTTTCCCATTTGTGTTTAAACTTGAGACTTTATAGTAAATTCATATGTTTGGTTGGCACTTTGTAAGACGTTGAAACTTCATTTAATCAAGTATTCTTTTGACTATTTAAATATATTTGAGTTGACATAACTTGATAATTATTTAAGTACGAAGTAGGATAACTATATTGGATATATAGACTTATCGGGGTGTGTTTATGTTGTTTTTCGAAGATCTAAATGGCAACTGGACGACGTGGAAACCTTAACATGACGCCCGAAGAACTAGCTGCCATGATTCAGAGAGCACGTGAACGCAGCTTTAGCGGGTGTTCAGAACCAACCGGCAGGTAACCATTATTAAATTTTCATGTGAAAATCTAATAGTTGGGCTAGTAGAATTCCTCGCTGACTACCTTCCTCTGTCAGCATGAGGGGGTTTTAACCCCTACAAGATGTTCCTCGACACGAAACCAAGCAAATTCTCGGGGGCAGAAGGACCCATAGGACTTGTCCGCTGGATCGAAAAATCTGAATCAGTATTTGAAATGTGCAACTGTCTAGAGGCCAACAAGGTCAAGTATGCAGCCTCAACACTGGAAGATGGGGCACTAACTTGGTGGAATGCACAAGTCCAAACGCGTGGACTTATAGCTGCAAATGCAATGGCCTGGGCCGAGTTTAAGGCCCTAATCAAAGAAGAGTACTGTCCGCGAGACAGAGTGCAACAGTTAGAGCAAACTTTATGGAACCACAAAATGGTGGGATCTGAAATCGAAGCATACACAGCAAAACATCATGACTTGGTATTTCTGTGACCCGATCTGGCCAACACTGTGGAGAAAAGACTCGAGTTCTATCTTGGGGTCTGGTCCCGGAGATTCAGGGTATGGTAATGGCTAGTAACCCTGCAACTGAACATCAAGCAATCCGATTGGCGCACAAACTCACCGATAAGGCGGTGGAACAAAAGAAGTTGCCAGCTCGGGGTACAACTGAAGTTGCTCCTGATAATAAAAGAAAGTTTGAAGACTCGTCTGTCGACAGTCTTCGTCATCCCAGCCACAACAGGGGAACCAGAAACGGTTCAATCATTACAACAGCCACCGGGTCACAAAATCAGCCCGCCAAACAACAACAACAACAACCAGAACGCAAGCGGCTATGTAGGTCGAAAGCCGCAGTGCACCGCTGTAATCTTCATCATAACGGCCCTTGTGCCGGAAATCGCTGCCAACGATGTGGCAAGATGGGACATGCGGCAAAGGATTGTCGTGGGGAAATCATGTCCCGACAGAACCAAAATCAACCCCAAGGCCCACAACAGGGTTTAACCGGGGATGCTATCAGTGTGGTAGCACTGCCCACTTCAAAAGAGACTGCCCACAGCTGCGTAACAACAACAACAATGGTGGGAACAACCACAACCACAATAACCATAACAACAACAATAACAACAACAATAATGGAAATGGTGGCACAGGAGGTGCCAAACGTCGCGCATTTACATTGGGCCGCGGAGAGGCCAGAAACGACTCGAACGTGGTCACCGGTAAGTTTCCCCTTAATGAACATTTTGCTACTGTGCTTTTTGATACGGGTTCGGATAGGAGTTTTATATCTGAGTCTTTTAGGAAGAACCTAAATCTCACGCCTAAACCCTTAGAGACCCCTTATGTCATAGAACTAGCAGATGGTAAATCCGTAGATGTGACCCATATAGTATCCGGCTGTCAACTCAAACTCGCGGGTCACACCTTTACCATTGATCTGCTGACAACTACCCTGGGTAGTTTTGACGTGGTAGTCGGAATGGACTGGCTATCCGACGTCCGGGCTGAACTGCTTCGAAAAATCTATCCGTATTCCGCTCTCTAACGACGAAATCTTGACGGTGCAAGGCGAGAAGGCAGGCGCCGTCACAAACATCATCTCTTACATGCAAGCGCAGAAGTATCTTCGGAGGAAAGAACTCCTTCGCTTTACTCGCACTGGTTACCGAACAGCCTAAGGACGAGAAACGTATAGAAGACATCCCTGTCGTCCGTGATTTTTCCGATGTATTCCCAGAGGAATTACCTGGTCTTCCACCCCATCGACAATTGGAGTTTGAAATCGAATTGGCGAACCATGCAACTCCTATCGCAAGGCTCCATACCGCCTAGCCCCAGCCGAGCTGCAGGAGCTGTCTACCCAACTTCAGGAGCTGTTAGAAAAGGGATTTATCCGACCAAGCGCTTCGCCATGGGGAGCTCCAGTCCTTTTTGTCAAGAAGAAGGACGGGACCTTCCGCATGTGCATCGACTACAGGGAACTCAACAAGTTACTGTCAAGAACCGATACCCGTTACCTCGCATCGACGATCTCTTCGACCAACTGCAAGGTCAAGCTACTACTCCAAGATTGATCTACGGTCCGGTTACCACAGCTACGCGTCAGGGAGGAGGATATCGCTAAGACGGCATTTCGTACTCGGTATGGCCATTATGAGTTCTTGGTCATGCCCTTTGGTCTCACCAACGCTCCCGCGGTGTTCATGGACCTCATGAACCGGTGTGTAAACCATACCTCGACAAGTTTTTCCATTGTGTTCATCGATGACAACTCATCTACTCTAAAAGTGAAGAAGAACATGCTGAACATCTACGATTACTGCTAGGATTACTTCAACTAGGAGAAGCTATATGCCAAGCTTTCGAAGTGTGATTTCTGGATTCGGGAAGTTCAGTTTCTCGGCATATCGTAAATGAAAAGGGTATCCATGTCGACCCTGCCAAGATTGAAGCTATCAAAAACTGGGAAGCACCCAGGACACCGACAGAGATCCGCCAATTTTTGGGTTTGGCTGGTTACTACAGACGTTTCATCGAGGGGTTTTCAAAGATCGCACAACCGCTTACTACCCTCACCCAGAAAGGCATCAAGTATGCTTGGGGTGACAAGCAGGAAGCGGCATTTCAATTGCTGAAACAGAAACTTTGCAGTGCACCCATTCTGTCCTTGCCGGAAGGGACAGATGACTTTGTAGTATATTGTGATGCTTCCATTAGGGGTTGGGATGCGTACTCATGCAACGCGATAAGGTCATCGCGTATGCGTCCCGCCAACTGAAGGTTCACGAGAAAAACTACACAACGCATGACCTGGAATTGGGAGCAGTAGTGTTTGCACTTAAGATTTGGAGACACTACCTCTATGGGACGAAGTGCACAATCTTCACAGACCACAAGAGCCTTCAACACATCTTTGATCAGAAGGAGTTGAACATGCGACAGCGTCGCTGGGTCGAACTCTTAAACGATTATGAGTGTGCCATTCGGTATCACCCGGGTAAAGCTTAACGTGGTAGCTGATGCCCTCAGTAGGAAGGAACACTTGAAACCTCGTCGTGTACGAGCATTACAACTCACTATTCATTCGGGGCTACCCGAACAAATACGCGACGCCCAGTTAGAAGCAGTTAAGGAAGAAAACATCAAGGCCGAATCGGTGGGAAAAATGGAACGCGATTGGGAAGTAAAACCCAATGGAGCCCGGTATTTCATGAATCGCATATGGGTACCTCTCTACGGAAACCTCAGAGAGCTAGTCATGGACGAAGCTCACAAATCCCGATACTCTATCCATCCTGGTTCGGATAAGATGTATCAAGACCTTAAAGCTGCGTATTGGTGGCCCAACATGAAAGCTGATATAGCCACCTACGTGAGTAAGTGTTTGACTTGTGCAAAAGTCAAGGTAGAGTATCAAAAGCCATCGGGGCTACTTCAACAACCTGAGATCCCAGTGTGGAAATGGGATCAGATCTCGATGGATTTCATCACTAAACTTCCGCGAACTTTGGGTGGTTGCGATACCATCTGGGTGATGGTGGATCGTTTAACTAAGTCCGCACACTTCCTAGCTATTAAAGAAACAGATAAGATGGAGAAGTTGACTCGCATCTACATTAAGGAAGTAGTTTCTTGGCACGGAGTGCCAACGTCCATCATCTCAGACAGAGATGCTCGCTTCACGTCCAACTTTTGGCAGTCACTCCAGAAAGCGTTGGGAACACGCTTAGATATGAGCACAGCCTATCACCCTCAGACTGATGGTCAAAGCGAAAGGACCATACAGACCTTGGAAGACATGCTTAGGGCATGCGTAGTAGACTTTGGAAATAGTTGGGAAATCCACCTGCCTTTAGTGGAATTCTCATATAACAACAGTTATCATACGAGTATTTCGGCGACACCGTTTGAGGCATTATACGGTCGTAAATGTAGATCACCGGTCTGTTGGGCAGAAAATCGGTGACAGCCAACTTACAGGCCCTGAGTTGATACTTGAGGCTACTGAAAAGATTGTACAAATCAGAAACCGCATGGCGGCGGCACGAGATCGACAGAAAAGCTACGCTGATCAACGACGCAAACCGCTCGAATTTCAAGTAGGCGACCGCGTCCTACTAAGGTGTCACCCTGGAAGGGTGTAATCCACTTTGGAAAACGAGGCAAACTAAACCCACGGTACGTAGGTCCCTTTGTAATCTTGAAACGTATTGGACCCGTAGCTTATCAATTAGACCTTCCTGCCGAACTCAGTGGAGTTCACAACGTGTTTCACGTGTCAAATCTGAAGAAGTGTCTATCAGATGAAACTCTAGTTATTCCATTGGATGAGATTCAAGTGGATGAACAACTGCACTTTGTGGAACAGCCTATCGAGATCATGGATCGTGAGATCAAGACTCGAAGGCACAGCAAGATTCCGATCGTTAAGGTTCGTTGGGACTCTAAGCGTGGACCAGAGTTCACGTGGGAAAGAGAGGACCAAATGAAAAGCAAATACCCATACCTCTTTGCACTGAGCATCAAACTAACGATACCAACAACTAAATTTTCGGGACGAAAATTCTTTCAACATGGGGATGATGTGACAACCTGGAAATTTCTCATACTTTCGCGTACCATTGTTAACTAAATCCTTGTGCATGGCACTTGGGAATCTTTGTGCATGGCACTTGGGAACTTCTTGTAACTTCGCATACCATCGTAAACGAATAACTCTTTGTGCGTGGCACTCTAAACATGTACGCTACATTCTAAACCGCGTTTACTCAATTTTCGGGACGAAAATTCTTTCAACATGGGGATAATGTGACATCCCGGTTTTTCGGATAACTTAAACGCAATACTTGTCGAATAAATTACTTGCTACGTTATTATGTGATATCCGAGTTCGTGCTTTATGTTAGTTATAATGTATAGACGTAATAAATAAACAAATGAATCGAGCCGAACCGCGACACGAGCCGGCCTCTTTTTCTTGCGACTCCAGGAACTAAACTTGGGGATCAAGTTTAGAACCCAAACCTTAAACCCAAACCATGTCGCGAGCAAACAACCCAAACCGACCCACCCAAGCCCTCGGCCGCGAGACACCCAAACCGTAACCTCTTCATCTCTTGCGCCTATTTATACAAACACATGCATGCTTTCTTCACAACACACAAAACCCTAGCATCTAATCAGCCGTCGGCAGCCTTACGCTTGTTCCATTGATCGCGAGCAGCCCATCTCTTCCACTTGTTCACCTCCTCGATCGCAAAACAGCCTACTACTTCTTCCCGGTCGCGAACAACATCCTTTCTCGGTCACGGATCTTCTCGGTCACAATTATCCTTGGTCATCGGTTCCTCATCTTACTCACGGTTCATTAAGCTTGATATTAAAGGTTAGGATTTATAATTGTTTGCAAGATCATATTCGGATTATATGTGTTTGAATGTAGTGAGTATGTTGTTAATCGGCTGATTTGTCATAGTTTGCATGTATGATTGTTTTCGGAACTCATAGTTTGCAAGTGTGTTTTGTTTATAAAGACTAGAGATATTGATTAGGGTTTGCATGGATATGTTATATGTATTGGTCTATGATTAGAAAAACCAGTTCTTGATCGCCTAGGTTCATTGTATTGACGGTTTATGCGAATTAGTGGTGATAAAATGCTGAAACAGGTTGCTGAGTGATAGTTGCAGCCGACTTCATCTGGCTGTAACTCGGTCATTAGTTGTCGAAAAACGGATTTTCTGAAGTCTAAAACGTAGAGATTTGAATAACGAATCTAATGGCGCTGGATTCATATTTTTCTGAAGTCGTTTGATATTTTTAAGTGGCCAATTAAGTTCAGTAACTAAAGCTGTGAAAATCCTGAAATTTTGTTAGTTGTTTATCGAGTTGGATTTTATAATCTGTAGGGAGTAGAAGCATGAAATTTGTACAGAAACTAGGTATGGAAATTTCCGGGCAACTCCCATTGGAATTTTATTAATTGGACGATCATTGATTTTTAAATAAATTCTTCCGTGGACTGCAGTCAGAAAGCGACGAATCTGACTGCAGCCTAGTATATTAATATTTATGGATAATTAGTAAAGTATTAGGACTTGAAAAATTTATATAAATTTCTACAGTGTAATTTTCACCTGCTGTAAAATAATTGGAATTTTTGGAACGTTGGAACTATTTTATAAAAATCCTAGAAAACAGCCGAATTATGAGTATGTAAGCTGAAACTTGATAACTTGTGAATGTGTGCACCAAAGTGTTGTATGGATTGGATTATGTTCATGATAAATTTTTTTGATTACTATGTTCACATGAGGATACTTGCATGCATGTTTGAGTGTTAGGGATTTTGATTATGTGTATCACTTTGTGCGTAAATTATGTGTAGAATTTGTATTAGTGTGTTCACACACTGACTTGGAATCAATTGGTTTATTAGGACGCAATTAGCGGTCCCATCATTTGCAACTTCTGTGTTACACTAACCGAGCAACTAAAGGTGAGTTCACGGCCCCTAACTTTATCCGGTTTTTAAACAACAGGGGGAGAAACATGTATACACTCTTCAAACTCAATCTCTTTACATTATACGAAATTAATGTCGCATAACTATTCGGTAACTAAGTTGATGTTAATGTAATGTTATGGTCACTAAGCAGCTATATCACGTAAGTCCTCGACAATCTCTCGGATCGTTAGTATTGGGTTTTAATAGCGGGGAAATTATAAGTAGTACTACTGGGCCCGACAAGCCCCATCCGAGCTAGTCGCGCTAGCCGACCGGGTATGGTCAACGGGTGAATAATTTGGCCTAACTTCGCCATGGTCAGTGATAGGCGTGGCAACACGGACGCACAACAGTCAGCTTCGATCGCGAACACTTACGTGACATGACTTTAGGCTAGCTACCTATATATGTTAACATTGAACTTAATTACGAATCAACTATATTATCCCGGGTTGGGGATAATGGAAACAACAACTATATTATCCCGGGTTAGGGATAATGGAAACAACATCATTATTATTCCGGTTAAGGAATAATGGAACTATCGGTATTATTCCGGGTTGGGAATAATGGAACTAAATCGTTATCCCGGGTTAGGGATAACAGGGGAAACAAACTCATAACCGAACAAACGAATTTATGAAAACCTGTGAACTCACTCATCTTTAATGTTGACACTTGTTTCTTTACATGTTTCTCAGGACGCTAGGAGCTTTAGGTGCACTCACATGCATTGAACAAGACATCTTTTATCGAGTCTCATTTACAAACATTGTTTTGGGTTTTTCATTTGTTTTGGCGTTTGTGTTGGCGCCCGTTTCTCTACTTATTTTATGCTTCCACTCAACCATAAAAACTAATGCTTCCGCTAAACATTGGTAACTAACTAAGGCAATATAAAATCTACGATGAATGGTTAAACAAATGATTTTTGGAAAACGTATTATCAAATCATATAGAGTCGTTCGACGTACTAGTGTTTCAGATTCTGGTTTGTTCACACGCCTCGCGGTAAAACTCCGCATGTGGAAATTGAGGGTGTGACACTGGCCTTTCCGCTTCCGATGCAACAATCACAGGAGGTTCTTGTGTGACTCCTGGACGTTCAGCTTCACTTATATCAACAACAGGAGGTTCTTGTGTAGGAGGTTCTTGTGTAACTCCTTTCTCCTGTGCGCCAGAAGGTTCTTCTATCATTTCTGCGCTTTTCAACGATCTTTTGTACCGTTTTCTTATCGTATCATTTGGATAGTTATCACCTACGCTCATGAATTTGGACATTTATGGACATTAGGAGGGGTTTTAGATGTAAATCATTAAATAACCATACAATCCATGGATGAAAAGTAAAATTGAACGGATAGGATTGTTAGAAAACCATTTTCGACCATATCTATGGTGGATTCATTTTGAAATTCGAAAGAAATAAGGATTCTGGATCGAAAAATGTGAAAAATGGGCTGATTTGGGGGATCAAGTTCGCCCGAACTTGACTTATATTGGTCAAGTTCGACCGAACTTGTATCATTTTTATAGAGTTCACCCGAACTTGATCAAGTTCGCCCAAACTTGATCAAGTTCGCCCGAACTTGATCAAGTCCGCCCAAACTTAACTCAAGTTCACCCGAACTTGCGAGTTGACCAAGTTCGCTCGAACTTGGTAATGGGTGAACAAGTTCGCCCGAACTTGGTCCAATGCCTAAAAAAAATGTTGATCGTATTGATGAGATGAGTGTCCAGAAAAAAATTGGCGATAGAAATTTTTTCGAATTTTTGAAACCGAACCGGGATGTTCGGGGACACTGTCTAGAGCTTCAGAGTACAGATTTGGTGATTCGGTCACAAAACTTTGAAGATAACGGGAGAGTCATTGATACCGATGCAGAATTTTGATCTTTTGGGTGTCGTGACTAGTAATGGGCCTAAACATTAAATCCGTATTTGTTAAAAACTGAAAGTTCCGAATTTCAGGGGAATTTCAGTGAAAATTTCAGTATGGTCAAAATTTGCAAAAATGAGGGGGAATAAAAAATTTTCAATATTTGAAGATTCCGGCCTTTTTGAAATTTGTGACTACTGCAACAGTATCCGGGTGGTTACCGATTACATATTTTCGGGGAATGCATAGAATTGAGATTCATTGAGATTTTGTGATCATAGGAAGTTCCAATTTATTAGATCATGATACAGATTGATGCTTAAGGGTTAGATTCATGATCTCTGGTTAAGGAACATTTAGCTGGATTAGCAGTCGTTAGTACCGATGAAGGAACTGAGGACGTTCAAAATGTTCAGTGATGATCTTAGGATTATTGACTAGCTCCGAAGACTGATGGATTCAAAATTACCAAGGAGATCTGAAGTTATCCCAGATACGCTAACTGATGATAGCCTTTGCTGGCCATTATTTTTAGTGTTCAAGCAGATGAATCATTCTTCTCTTTGGACTTTCTCTTTCCTTTAGTCTGAGGAGACCCTGTAGTCTTTGTTGACGAAACAGTTGCAGACTTAACACGTTTAGATTTCTTCTTGGGTCTTTCCTCATCTGACTCTTTTTCCTGATTCGGATCGAAATCAGCATCCACCTCTCTTTCTTTCTCTGCTCTAATCTCTGCCTTAGTCTTTTCTGGCTCTTTCACCAGAATTTCTTCATTAGAATCATCTTCTCTTTCAGAAGTAGCAGATATAACATCATCTTGAGTCGTTTTCACAGTCTCTTGACTCTCAATAACACTTGAAGCACTTGATCTAGCAACTGCTTCAACATTCTCTAGTTCATCTTCGTCGACAAGCATAGTTTTGACTTTCTTCGCAGCACGTTTCTTTTTAGGCTTATCAGCTTCTGCCTTTAAGAACTATTCGCTCCTTGCCTTTGGTTTGAAATCTTTAAACCACTCCTTCTCAGCGTTAAGCTCTTTCTCATCGTCGCTACCATCTTTCCTCCATTTATTTTCTGGCGGCGCGATATAGTTTGGATCTTTAATAGCTCCAAATACTGGTTTGGCAACAGGAGCTGAAGCTTGCTTCTGAAACTTTATGAGCTTCTTCACTATGGTCTCATCAAGATGAACTAAGTATAACACATCGTTCGGATCTCGTGCAATATTTGTGTACTTTTCATCAATTATCATTTGCACGAATCTCGGATAAAGACAAAATCTTGACTCCTCCATATTCTTGGACATGTGAGTGAAAACAAGCTTCGAAAAGTTGAACGGCTTCTTCAGAATTAATGTCGTTGCCATGCAAGCTAAATAATAATGGACATCATCTAAACCGGCCTTGCGATGGCTGAATGTGTGAATTATAGCATGCATCAGAAGCTTGTAAGGGTTTGGCACTTCCCCTTTCTTTAATGTCGGCTTATTCACACTACCTTTGTAACCCATCCTGAAGAAACAGCCTCTGACCATCCTCTCATCAAGATAAATAGGATCGTCTTCTTTATCATTGAATTGCAACACTCTGCGTATATCATCTTCAGTTACAGTGATTGGTTTGACTTCATTGCCTACTTGCACAGATGAAACAATTGACTTCTAATCTTCACTAAGACTCACGTTCATCCAAAAATGAAAAGTATGAGATCTGTATGATACTGTGCGCTCTGTGATAGCCCGGTGAATAGGACTTTCCTCCAAAAACTTCAATATACTGTCGTATTCCTTAAGCGATGGACAGATCGACTTATCGAGCGTAATACATGTGTTATTCGTCTTTGAAAACTCAACATAAATTATACGCTCTGGTTCTTGAACCTGAAAAACGACTCAAAACAATTAGCATGCATTTAGAGAAAAATTTCACAAAATTTTCTAACACATATATCAAGTTCGGGCGAACTTGATATGTGTTAAACATTTTGTTTTCTTCAAGTTCGCCCGACATGTATTAAACACATGTTCAACATTGAAAGATAAGTTCGGGCGAACTTACAACCTAAACAATTCAAATTTCACTAACATAAGTTCGGGCGAACATGCATTTAATTCTTTCAAACACAATTTACCAAGTTCGGCCGAACATATGTTTGTACCAGTTTTGATAACACCTTTTGATGCAAGTCCAGTCGAACTTGATAACAAGTTTGGCCGAACTTGTCATCTTCTCCAAATTCAAAAACTTGTTCAATATGCCAATACCCATTTTAGTTCAATCAAAATCAGTTACATGGTTGATTTTAGTTGTATATTCTGATTATAAGTCCAATTTTATCCACAACACCTAGAACTATATGATTTTGATCTTTCAGATCTTGTTTCGTTCATTAATGGTCCAAACATGGTTCAAGTTCAAATCAATACCTCTGTCATAGTAATTGGTGTGCTAATCACCAAATACAGACTAGAATCGGGCAGCGTAACTGTATGAAATTGCCAAAATCACTCAAATCTCTCTCAATGTTCAAGTTCGCTCAAAGGAAGAATGATTGCTAATAAATGTGTTCGGCCGAACTTGATTGGTATTTATACCATGTCAAGTTCGGGCGAACTTGTCAAGCCCATCTTGAAAAGCCCAACTGAAGTTCGAGCGGGCTTAGCTTTTATCATTAACCAGCCATCTGCAAGTTCAGTCGAACTTGCTGTTTGTTAAACTTAATTTGTTTAGCAAGTTCGGCCGAACTTGCCAAACCACAATTTCAAACTTTTTTCAAAATTTTCATTTTAACCCATGAACTTTCCAACTTTTTACCAGTAATGAAAACCCACTCAGTTGACCCAGTCCAAGTTAATGACCTTGGTTAACTGATTTGTCTGCCGAGTCCAAGTTTATGACCCCGGTTTGACCCGTTACGAACAAACTGTTGATATTTTTCAAAATCAAAGTTTCAATTTAATGAACTTTTTTATTGTTTTAACTTTTCATATTTTACAGATTAGCTCCCAGCCCGTTGTCAAAGAGATTCCCACCACTTCTAGCATCTTACCAGACTTCGAAGATCCGTTCTCCAACATTGGTTTGCTGAAAACAATGTAGAAATAAAATCTTTTTGAATTTTTGTAAGTTTATGCTAAAACATACTAAAAAATCTTTTTGGATTTAATGTGTAAAGCTGATACACTATGTACAGAACAATGTAAACTATGTACAAACATATTTACAGACATATTTTTGTGAATTCGTGTCTAAGGATCATATCAGTTGATTGAGACATATCACCAGTACCGTTGACCTTTAGATGACTTTAAGCTTTAAACTTGTTTACCTAGATTGTCGATATGTTTATCCACTTAAGCTTTACCACATTTCTCAACTGTTTCAAGATATGTTAAGGTAAGATTTATGAAACTTGACTTATCTGTGGTTCCCACGTCTTGAATATACTCCCGTATCCAGATTCCCTAGATTTGATCTTACAGGTGAATATAGCGTAATTGATATCTGTATCTGGGTTATGCGAGACCTTGAGAGCTTAGGTTAGTACTACCGTACAGACAAAGAGATAAAGGCTCGTCTTTAAGGGGTGTTCCACTTAAGGAATCTTTTCAGCACTGCAAATGATTATATCTTTCGATATTTTTCAAGTTTTGCATGCAGTTTGGGGTTTAAAGCAAAAGCATTATAAAAGTTCTAGGCTATTGCTTCCGCAAAATCAGAAGAACTTGTATAATACCCCAGATATCAATTATCTATAAAGACCTCGTATCTTAGAATCAGGCAATCTTTCAAACGAAATTTCGGAATACTAAGTCCATATATCCAAGATATGTTAATCCACAATAATAAGCAGTTTCTAAATTTAGTTTATATCTCGAAAACAGTTTACTGAATGTGTTAAGCCTATCGACACATCCACAGTAAGACTCGTTTATTACTTTTAAACTTTACATTTCTTTAGCATACTGTGATAGTCCACCGATGTACTATCATTTCCTTATATGACACTGAATTCTTTTTGTCTTTTTCAATGTTTTTGTAGATTTTGAATTTTTCATATGTTTTTGGATTTTTAAAAATTTTGAATGTTTTTGTATTTTCTCTAACATTTCTCCCCCTAAAATCAAAAACATCTTTTTGGATTTTAGTTTTTAACAAAATTCTAAACTAAAAAGATATTTACAAACCAATGTGGATCACACGAACTCGTCGTCCGATCCGTATTCAACCTTAGCGTCCGCACCTGTCAGCAAATTTTTCATACCATTAATTCTCAGCAAGTATTTAAACCGCGACAAAGAAAATGGTCGGTATAAAAATCAGGCTTTTGTTCGTCAGTGTGGATTTTTTCTATTCGCACCAATTTCTTTTCGTAGCAATCACGAATGAAATGATAACGAATTTCAATGTGTTTTGTGCGTGAGTGATGAACCGGATTTTTAGTTATATCTATGGCTGCCTTGTTATCAACAAACAGCGGAGTGTCTAGAAATTGCAGACCATAGTCTCTCATTTGCTGTTGAATCCACAGAATCTGTGAACAACAGTTGGAGGCCGAGATATACTCAGCTTCACAGGTAGAGAGAGCGACCGTAGTCTGTTTCTTACACTGACAGGTTACCATTCTTGTTCCGAAGAACTGGCATCCCGCTGTAGTTGATTTTGAATTCAACTTATCTACACCAAAATCAGAATCAGCATAGCCTGTGAGGTCGAAATTGTCGTTCTTCAGGTACCACAAGCCGGTGCTTGGGCATCCTTTCAGATATATGAAGATTCGCTTCACGATCTTCATGTGTAAGATCCTCGGGCTTGACTGATATCTGGCGCAGAGGCAGGTTGGATACATAATATTTGGGCGCGATGCCGTCAGATACATCAGCGATCAATCATTGATCTGTATAACGTCTCGTCAACTTTGGCTCCAGTCTCGTCAACGTAAATCCCATGATTTAGAGCAAGAGGCGTATAAAGAGGCTTCAAGCTTTCCATTCCAAACTTCTTCAAGATGTCGTGAACATACTTAGTCTGATGAATGAAATACCATCCGGAAGCTGATCTACTTGCAAACTAAGAAAGAATTTCATTTTCGCCCATCGAGGACATTTCGAATTTCTTTTTCATGATTCCCTCAAACTCCTTGCAAAGACTATCGTTTGTAGATCCAAAGATGATGTCGTCGACGTAGATTTGAACTATAATCAGATGACCATCAACTTCTCTGGTGAAAAGAGTACTATCCACAGTTCCTCTGATAAAGTCGTTGCGATAACGTCTCGTACCAAGCTCTCGGGGCTTCGTGTAGACCATACAGAGCTTTATCCAGTAGGTATGCTTTCTTCTTGTTGAGTGGATCGACAAACCCTGGTGGTTGTCCAACGAACACCTTCTCGCGTAATTTTCCGTACAGAAAAGCCGATTTGACATCCAATTGATAGACCTTAAATCCTTTCCATGATGCGAAAGCTAGAAAGATTCGAATAGATTCCAAGCGAGCTACTGGTGCGTAGACTTCCGTATCATCTATCCCTTCCTGCTGGTGAAATCCCTTGACAACAAGCCTAGCTTTGTTACGAACAATAACCCCTCTATCATCATGTTTACACTTAAAGACCCAAGTTGTATCAATCGCTTTCTGATTTTCTGGTAGGTCTTCAAGCTTCCACACTCCCAACTTCTAAAACTGTAATAGTTCTTCTTGCATTGCTTGTACCCAGTTTTCATCGCTAAAGCTTCATTAACTGTCTTTGGTTCTATCTGAGAGATGAAACATGAATAGAAGCAATAGTTCTGGGTTGGAGCAACGCGAGTGTAGAAACAACTGAGTGCTTTGTTAATTTGACTTCGAGTTCTAACACCAGTTTGAGGTTCTCCGATTATATTTGTTGACGGATGGTAGGAATATGATCGCGACAATTCTTCACTTGGAACATCTACTGAGTTTTGCTGATTCATGATGTTGAGATCAACGACCAATTCAACGTTTGGAGAGCTTGATGAAGCTTCATTTCTGTTGCTCGGGTCTGCAGAATGATTAAGAAGACTTGCTATCTGCTCCACTTCCTCATCTGAAGAAGATAATTCCCCATCAGCATCAAATGTTGGTGCTTCATATGAGTCAGAATTCTGATTTTGAGGCATACTGAGCTCCGTTGTTGTATTCACTGGTTCAGTAGAGGTATTTGTCGGAGGCGTAGTAGGTGTTACTAATGTTTCAGAAACATTTTCAGCCGAAACACCACTATTACTTGAACTTGTACCAGAAGAAGATGGATCCAACGTGGGTTGATTAACCACAATTGGTCGAACAATTTGCTCTTAACTCGCTGACTGGTGAAGATAATATAACGCTGCAACTTCTTCGTCAGACGGTTCTTCGGGCAAGTCAAATGACTTCCAAAGGTCTTGATAGTTAAACAGCCACGTGTCACCTCTCCTTTGATAGGATCCGTATAGTTGAAACAATCCACGTGTTGTGCTTCTATAACCTTTCTCAACAAAGGAACATATACTCTTCTCAACGGACTCGCATATCCGACAAAGAAACCTTCAAGAGATTTAGCTCCGAATTTGCCATCTTGATCGATTACAGTGCATGGCGCACCAAATGGTTCTAAGAACTTCAAATTTGGCTTCCGTCGGTTTATCATCTCAAAACATGTTTTCTTTGTTGGTTTGACAGTGAGACTCTGTTTAGCGTGTAGCAAGCCGCAGCAACCGCTTCACTCCAAAACTGATTGGAAGCTTAGAATCTGCAAGCATGGTTCTCGCAGTTTCAATCAAAGTTCTATTTTTCCGTTCAGCTACTCCGTTTTGCTGCGGAGTATAGGGAGCACTAAACTCGTGCTGAATCCCTTTTGCGTTGCAGAATTCCTTCATTTTGTTATTCTTAAACTCTGTGCCGTTGTCACTTCTAATTCGTCTGACCGGCAGATGATAAAGGTTCTCGAGTTTCTTGAATAGAATAACCAAGTTCTCGAACGTTTCGTCTTTTGATTCTTGAAAGAATACCCACGAATATCTCGAATAGTCATCTGTCACGACTAAGCAGTATAAGTCTCCTGAGATGCTTTGAACATTTACAGGACCAAATAAATCCATGTGGAGACGTTCTAATGGCAACTTGATTGAGTTTAAAATTTTTTTCGGATGAGATTTCTTGATCTGCTTTCCCTTTTTACACTCTAAGCAGTGATCAGTCATATTAAAACTCCGAAGATTTACGCCTTCTACAAGATCATTATGAACCAAGAAATTCATTTTTCTTAAATGAATATGCCCCATCTTACGATGCCAAAGAATAGAATCCTTTTTAGTAGCCTTTGTCACAAAACATTGCGCTGATTTTGATGAAGTGGTAACGACACCCATATCAAGAACATATAGATCATTCTCACGTGGTGCTCGCATCAGAATCCACTCATCTGGTATTTTGAATCCCGGCTTCAAAATGATACACTCTTTGTCATTGAAATGGACCGTGATCTTCTTGTCACAAATTTGCGATTCAGAAGATTATTCTCAAGTTCTGCAACATAGTTCACGCGATCGAATGAAACGACGCCGTTTGAGAGTTTTCCCTCGACGACTATCCTTCCACCTTGATTTCCTGCAAATCCAACATATCCACCATTGATAGCTTTAATGTCGAATAGCAACGCTTTCATTCCCGTCATATGCCTGGATGCTCCACTATCCAAAATCCACTTAGAAAGTACGGATCTCTGGAGCCCCTGCACATTTCAACAATCTATTTAAAAAGCGAGACCCAAGCCTTTTTGGTCTTGGGTTGAATTGGATAACCAACATCAAAATCAAATTCACATTCATCAGCATAATCGAATCCACACTCATCTACATAATCAACTTCCCATTCTTCATCTGAATTTTCTATGATGTTTATGTTTAGAAACGTTACCGTCTTTTTATCTTTTGAATTGTTACCACTTGTAGTTTTGACATTTTCAGTTGTGGTTTCAATTATGATTTCTGATTTTGATTCTTTTGTGTTACCAGTCTTTACAAGCTCAGAATTAATAACACTAGATGTTGTTGACCGTTTCTTTGCAATCCAGGCTTGAGATTTGATGTTAGCCTTCTTGATGTAGAAATTGTTTTCATTAGCCTTTGAAGTTTCACCTTTTTCAAAAATTGAATTTTCAAACTTAGGTTTGACTTCAGCTTTTGATTCATTTCTATTCAAAATCTTTACAGGTTTTACAAATACTGGTTTCTTCGGTTTCACAACATTTGAACTTTCTTTTCTTCGAAGATAAGTCGGCTTTGATTTCGGACAGTAACATGCAATATGACCAATTTCGTTGCACTTGAAACAAGTCCGAGAATCATGTGGATGTCCTTTTGTGGGTTTTACACCATTTGTTTTGACACCACTTGCAATTTTGGCTTTATCTCGAAGTTCTCTCTGTTTCTTGAAATCATCGTTTGATTGTTTCCCGATCAAACTTTCCTCATGAACCGTGTTCGTCCCATTTACAAAATTCATGTTTTTATTCTTGTATTCATGAAATGGTGACGGTTTCTTTTTAGGTTCATCTGATTCTTCTAATCCTAACCCAGCTCTTCGGTTTTCCGGATGATCACCACCATTCCTTCGGTAGTTATTTCTTTTAGGTTTGGAATATAATTTCTTTTCATTAATCTCCAGATCATCTGATGTGACTTCCACGAGTTTAAAGAATTTGTCTAACAATTCTTCCTTCACATTCTGAATCAGAAAACTATCATCAAAGTATAATCTATCAGATTCCTTAATCTTGTACATGACAACATTAGGATCATCACATACATCATTCTCCGATGATGTATCGTCATCTTCGGACTGTGAATCAGAATTCCTTGAGCTCGAGTCGACGCTTTTAAAGCTGCCCTCATCAGAATCATTTAGAATATTTTCAACAACCTTTTTAACCACAGCATTGTCATCATCTGTTTTAGTATAGATTACATCAATGTTCTCTAGAAACTCAGTTTTATTTTCAGATAACAACTCAATGTTGAGTGCCTTATCCATCCCGTCAGCGGATTTGCGACAATACTTTTCGCAAAGGGGTGGAGGAACATTACTGTATTCTTTAACAATTTTCTTTTTAGGTTTTTCTTCCAATGGAATTGTCGGAAGGATGTGATCAATGACATGTGCATTACATGTGTAACTTCTCAAAAGTTGTTGAACACGCTCTGTTTCAATTGTCATGTCCTGGAGTTGTTGCTTAGTTTCAGCAATGGTGTTAATATAGATATTAATCGCTTTTTGCTTATCCATTACTGTTCCTTTTAACATCCTTATTGTATCATGTTGTTCGATGTTATTTCTATCAAGCCTACCATAATCATTTTTCATTTTATCATACGCTTCCTTCATTGTGCGATAATCATATTTCAAAAGTTTATTATGCACATTGTTATCAGTGATGTTTTTTGATTTTTCGGCACACTCAGAACATGGTTCGGTACATTTTGTACAAGGTTTCTCAACCTCTACAACTTGTACTTTGACAACTTCATTTACCTCTGGACCTACCTTAGTTAGATTTGCCATTAAAGCTTTATCTGCCATGTCCTTGAGGTTTTCGGCATTCACTTCTTGTGTAACATTGATGATCTCTTCATCAATTGTTTTCTCCTCAACCACTTGTTCTTTAGAGCTTCCACAAAATGACCTGCAAAACTATCACACGAGTTAGGAGATAAAATTCCTTGTTTCTGCATGTGGATATACTCCTCTTCTTCTCGTTGTTGATGCAAGTATTGTTCCAGCAGAATCTGTTCTACAGCCGCTGCTTCTGCCGCTGCCGCTGCTTCCTCCGCAAAAGTATCTTCAACTATCTCAGCCATCAACAAACTCCGGTCTTCTTATTGATGTAGGAATTCCAGTTAAAACTGTCATCTTCGTTTGATGCAACCATAGCTTTCTCATTGCTGCTGCTATTTGGTTTCTCTTGGATTTCAACCTGAGTCTTCTTTGGAAATGGCTTGTATTGTAGTGACTTCTTGTAATACTCGTTTCCTCCTCCGAACGGACTCTGATTTCCCGTTGCTTCAGGATTCTTGCACTCTCTCTTGAAATGACCCTTTTGGCGACATTTAACCTTTGACTTGTCAAAGCCCAACTAGTTGTTAGAATTTCTGATATCTCGGCCAATGAGAGCAACAAACTTGGTAACTCTTCGAATGATAGATGCTAAACACCACTTGATATCCATCAACTCGAGTTCTTCTTCATCCACTTGGTCATAATCTTCTGCCATCATTTCAGGATTTCCAATTTTACCGGCTACAAGACTTTCGTATGACTCCAAAACAGTGGCGAGAAGAGACATATGTTATTTTGCAACTTGTTCCGAAACAACATTGTTCAAATTTACTGCGATGTTGCATTTGTATACATTTGAATCAGAATTTGATTGTTGATTCTGATTTGCTTGTTGATTCTGATTTGCTTGACTTTGATACGATGAATTCGAACCAGTGCTTGAGAACGAACTCTGTGGACTCTGATCATAATGAGGTTATGATTGACTCTGGTTCTGTGGAGAAGCATTCATGTTTGCACTAAACGCTGTCCCAATTTTTGGACTTGAAATGTTGTCTTGCATTCCACTTTTGTAGTACAACCCAACGTCTTGAACTACATTAGTGTTCTTTGACTTTGCAATCTTCAAGAGTTCCATTTCATGGACTTCGAGTTTATCGATAAATGTTGACAGCTTGAAGAAATCCCATTTATCACTATTCTTCAGAACCATCAAAAAAGTAGTCCATTCACCATCTGGTAGTGCGTCAGCAAGCTTGTCGATGTATTCTTGTTCTGTCTTCTCGAGACCGTGTCTTCGCATTTGAACTTTAAGATGACAGAAGCGCTCGATCATTTGCTTCATGGTCTCATTCTTTAACATGGTGAAGATATCGAACTCTTTCAGAATAAGCGCCTTTTTACTTTTGATCATTTCGGCACTCCTTGATACTTCTTCTGTAATGTTCATCTTTTTCTCATCAATGTATCCGTCTATCTGTACTGTCGAGTAATTGTACTTTTCAAGGACTTGTTGATGTTCATCTACCGGAACAGTGTAGCCTCTTTCAATCGACACCCAGCCAGCAAAGTGCATGGCTTGAACCCATATGTGAATTTCTCCTTCCATGCTTCATACTCGTCCATGCTCATTAGCTTGGGCGGTTTAACAGTCGTTCCCATTTCGTTATCAAGATTGACTTGATGTATCACGTTGGCATTGACGAACTAGCTCTGGACATAAAAGCTCTTTGCATATCATCCATTGTGAATAACGAGATGTGTACGCAGAAAATACTAAAAACTTTTGAAAATGTTAGAAATACTACAAGTTCGGTCGAACTTGTAGTTTGGGATGAAGAATTCTTGATTTTATCACAAGTTCGGTCGAACTTGTGATATTTGTTTTGAGAAAAATTGTTTTAACTTCGGTCGAACTTATGAGAAAAACAAAACCGATCTTCGAGCGAACTTGTATTCAAGAATTTGAAAAACACTAGTAAGTTCGGGCGAACTTACTCAAACTTTTCTTGATATTACACAAGTTCGGTCGAACTTGATGTAAAATCAATGAAAAATTGATAAGTTCGAGCGTAGTTGGCAAGAATCTCTTCAAAAACCACTCAAGTTCGGGCGAACTTACTTAAAAATCACTTGAAAAGTGATGTTTTAGACCAAGTTTGGCCGAACTTGGCTAACAAGTTCGATTGAAAGTGTTTTCCAAAACATGGTTTTTTTCAAAATTTTGACATGAATTCGATTGAATTTGGTCTCCAATCTTTCAAGGGTTTATCTTTGTTGTATTTTACATGATATATTCAAATTTGAAAAGATTTTGACCGTGAATTCTTCATTTTATGTTCAAAAGTTAAGAAAAATAGAAGAATGGAGATGAAATAGAAGTGTTCTTGTCTTGATACTATCAAATCAGGCTGTTCTAGCTCTGATACCACTTGTAGGACCGATCCTCGATGCTAAGGAGCCTAAATTTGATATCTAACGTCCATAATAGCGGAAATATTACGTCGTGTTTACCAATAGACAAGAATTAATCAGTTAATCGTCAGTTTTATTGATCAAACGTTCTGGTTACAAAACGACAGAGCTTCGCCTCCAAAATGCCAAAGTTACAAATGAATGAGGCAAGCTAGGTATTTATAATGTTGCAAGTTCACCCTAAGAGACTCAAGTTCGCCCGAACTTGCTACTTGCTACTGCAAGTTCGGCCGAACATGTATACATATGACACACTATGGGCGAACTTGGCTAAACTATACATAAATACTTCATACACGTAGCCTATTTAGCTCTATACTATACAGACTCGATATAAGACTAAGACATAGACATTATGCACCAACAGGTAGATTCTTTTGTAGAACTAACGTCTGATTACGCTACTTTTGATGCCTAATTATGCTAATTATCTAGGTTATTTTGTAAATTGTTTGGTTAATTTGAGGTAAGATCCAGTAGCGTTGATGCCTAATTATGTAATTATGGGTAGATTCTTTTGTAGAACTAACATCTGATCACACTACTTTTGATACCTAATTATGCTAATTATCTAGGTTATTTTGTAAATTGTTTGGTTTGTTTGAGGTTTTATAAGGTTATGTTTGTTTGTTTGTTAGGTATAGTAGTTTGAATGAGTGTAGATGATCATGGTTATGTTTGTTTCTTGGGTCAAAATGGTTTAATTTGGTTTTTTGGTTCAAAAAGGTAAAAATGGTTTTTGGTTTCAATGCACGTTAAGAGAGTAGCCGGGTATGGCTATCATGTTATGAATTCATGGTTAGTATGTTTGTACCTTTGGCATACGATTTCATATGGTTGAAATGGGTCAAATGGATATGGTTTCGTGCATGTAAGAGTAGTCGAGTATGATTATGAATTCATGGTTAGTAGGTTTGTACTTTTGTTGTATCGTTTTTATAAGGTTCAAATGGTGGTTCAAATGGGTTGGTTTCATGCATGTATGTATGGTTTGGAATTCATGGTTAGTATGTTTTTTTATATAGTTAATTGGTCAATTGGTTCAAATGTGTTGGTTTCATGCATGTTAGAGTAGCCAATCATGATGGGAATTGCTAGCTGATTCATTTTGGGTGTGGAGGGAATGAGTTTGTTAAGATGGGTATGGATTTTTGAGGGGAAAATGATAAATTGGGTTTGTTAAATGGTTAGAATAATATTGAAAGACTGGGACGCATATTGCAAAAATAAGTAGTTGTCTTTCACTAAGTTTTTAAATTTAATCTAACGTTCAATAGATGAATAGACGCATACTTTTGATTTTAGTAACACAAGTACACATGGGGAAACAGTAAGTTGGGGGTTTCAGGTTTCTCCCGCCACCAAACCACAAGGACGCAAATAACACTTTACTCTAAAGAAAATTATACAAATCTTGTATGTGCTTTGCCAAAATTTCATCTTTGTTAACAAGAAATCTCGGATACATCCCTAAGGTTTGCGAAGTCATCTCGGGCGCTCAGTAGCATGATGTCCGTAAAATATGTTTAAGTGAATGTAAAGTTAAGTTTCCTTACCAAAATCACCCACATGACAAACCATCTTTAATGTGAAGACACAAACCACCAGCCAAAACAATTTACCCCATAAATATGGAATAAACTTATCTCTGGGCCTTTATAATTTCAAGAGAAAGTTAAAGTACTTTGTAAACTCGAATCCAAGCTTCAAGCATATATAACTCCTTTACACGGAAACATTTGGGTTTTTTTGACATTCAATACATATTCTGTATAGCTTTACATATTTTTAAAATTCTTTACTTTGTGAATCTTAATACACGTTGTTGACTAATTCAATCACTTGTGTCAACTATGATTTATGTATCCTGACTCTTATATTTATTTGAACTGGATTCGATACATTTACTGATTTACATGTGATAAATGTCTTAAAACTTGTACTCATGATCAAATCCCCGGGAATACTTGATATGGTAAATCAATTCAACCCATAAAGATGTGTAGCATGTACTTTAATATGTAGATATACTACCTCCGCTCTCAATATTCAGATAGCTGAGCTGCCATTTCCCAGATTCCGCATGTGCATCATCTAGGCATTCGTGACGTAACCAAAGGTATGGTGTAATCAGGATATTGAAGGATTGATTTTAAAGCTAATATGGCTCAGTTGCCTAACTACTGGCCAACATGGAAGCGTTGTTGTTCGTGAAACTTGACAAATGTTTCATAGAGACTTAGAAGATTTTAAACATAGGACGAATGATATTTGATTAAAAGATTTGAATATTATAGATCAAGAAAGAGCCAACGTAATCCCACATATTAATCCACGAATTCATATTCGGAATATGTTCACCAGAACGATAATTTGAGTAAGTTTATCGTATATGCTTAAACTATTCATTAGGTCAAGTCTGTAAACCATGCCGCTTGAGGTGATTAGGATAACTATCGAAGTGTGTCCTATTATCAGTTTGTGATTAAAATTTTGTTTCATTAATAAAGAACTCTTTTTAAATGTGAATTTCTTTATTTCTTTCGTTTGTGGGGCTTGAACCCAAGACCTCCAAACTTAAGTGTTCCTAAAGGATTTGCCTTTGCCAATGGACCACCAACCCCATTGGTTCATCAATAAAGAACTACGCACCTAAAAACCACTATACATGTGAAGTTTCATATTCAAATTAACCACATATCAACACACCCTACATCAAATGATAAGATATTTTAATAGTAAATTACAAAACTCATCCTTTATGTTGACACCAAATTGCCAAGTGTGTCCTTTGTCTTTAAAGTTGATGAGATTCATACTTTATGTTTGCAAACTGTAACATGTTATGTCCTTTAACCATAACTCAGTTATTTTTTATGGTTAAATTTGATGAAATGGACCCCATATGAGGGTATTTTGATCATTTTACCCTAAATACTAAAATAAAAATCATAATCATAAAAAATAATAAATGAAAATAGTCATGTTTAATTTTTTTATATATTACACACGCATAACTACTCTCTCTCTATCTTAAATCTCTCTCTCTAACTGCCCTACCACGGCCACCTTCACCTACCAACCACCACCACCTTCCCAAAATATTCAATAGTTGTCTCTTATATTCGTCAATTCGCTTCACCTGCAAAACAACAAGTCAAATTTAGCATACCAAAAATCAATGACCAGAGTTTGACAGAATAAAACATAAATTACCTATACATCAAATATTGCATCAGGCTAACAAGATATCCAATTTTTTCTTTCAGGAATGACATTACGAATTTCTTTAAATTTTAATCTCTTGATTTCAAATGTTTTTTTTTTTGCAGAAAAATAAATATTTAAACCCACCTTTCTAACTTCATTGATCTTTTCGGTGTCGGTTGTCTTCTATTCCGGTCCACTTGGTTATAACTTTACTTAATTCCGACTTGCAAAAACTGATCCATTGTCTCGGTGTCACCACGTTTGTCTTATTCTAAAACTTCTCAGGCCACAACCACATAAAAAAAATGGAAGTTTTTCTATTAGAAAACCAAAACCAATGTGAACGATAAATTCAATTACTGATCAAAATTACCTCATAAGAGTCGTCTGATCCCCAATTTCACCAACATAACTTGAACAAAAAAAACAATGAATATATGTTGGTGTTAGGATCTAAGTTTGAATTAGTTGTGATATTTGTTTCAAAAAATGAAAAGTGAAAGTAAAAATCAAAGTTAAATGCAGCGGAAATAGATGGAAAACTTTTATCACAACTAATGGTCGTTTGCTTTGATCATCATGCTCTCAAACTTATAGTTTTTTCATGTGAATCACATACTCCCCCTTAGCCCAATAAGATCGATTGAATAGTACATAAATGCAGAGAAGATGATAGGTGAATGATCTTTTAGATAGATAATAATATAGTACAAAGTGAACGACTTTTTATACTAACACTTCTAACCTCTAAGCATCTTTGATGACGTCAGGGTTGAATAGTGACAGGTAACAAATCAAACTAACTCTAAGCACTGCTATGCCTAAACTCTGATTAGTGCCAAGCACTGTTACATTGAATATAAAACTATTATAACTAAACTCTGCTGGATATACGCTGATGGTCTTCAACAGACCTTTGATCTTTGTCATTTTGTTCCAGCAGATGGTAGAAGGCAGAGCTTTAGGCAAGGTAGAGTTTATTTAAAGAGCTTGTAAACTCTGTTATCAGGACCATTCATCTAATGTGATTTTGGCTTTGTATCTTCTGTTCCTTTTGAAAGGGTTCAATCCCAACAATCTCACCCTTGAACAATGATGCAAAAACACATTTATT
The DNA here is from genome assembly GCA_947069175.1 of Scalesia atractyloides. Lineage (NCBI taxonomy): Eukaryota > Viridiplantae > Streptophyta > Magnoliopsida > Asterales > Asteraceae > Scalesia > Scalesia atractyloides. The sequence goes on from CAMTDV010000016.1 coordinate 46,407,822, forward strand.
CTTGATCTTTATTTTCAACAAGAGTTCTCTTATTTGACCTTTGAACTGAAGTTCAAAGTTAAGAGACTCTATATCATCCACATCCTTTTCAAGCTCAAAATTAATCAGATCATGGAGGTCTTCTACACCTAACCCATATGCATCCTCCATTTTCATTTTCGTAGCTTGGCCATCTGATTTGAGCAGAGTCAATTTGTGGGTGTCTTTACTGACCTTCCACTTTAGAATTTTTGGATCAGTTGGCTTTCTAGGATGGTTTATTATTGTTGAGAGGGATGGAGGTAGTTGATGTGCAATCTTTGACAAGGTTTCTCTTAACATATCACTTGCATCATCAGTGTGAAACTGAACTTGATCTTTAATTCCTTGCTTAATAAGGTCCAGCTCATACCTTCTCCCGTCTTCTTTTGACATCTCTCTCTGCATTTTTCTTTGATTCAAGGGTAGGATGGTATGAGCAGATGTTGCAGATAACTTTTGAGTAGATTGGGTCTGATGAGTTGTAACCTCTGCTAGGTAATCAGGCTTCTTTGGCAATGAAGGATCTGTTTTTCTTCTTTCTTCAAGACTTTTGTATGTGTCTATTACTTTAACCTCTGCCCATTTTGTGATCTGATTCTTTGACCCATAATTAGCAGCTATCAACTCTTCCTTCATTCTTTGAAGCTTCAAAGCTCTGTCAGGCACATTTTTCTTGCACTTATTCCAATCCGGAGGAATGGGCTTTTTAAGAGGATCTTCTAACATCTCTTGCATTCTTTCAACTTCTTCTTTAAGCTCACTCACTGTCTAGTCTTTAAATTGTGCTCTCGTAGCCTTGTATTGCTTGTTATCCATGAGTGATCTATGTAATCATTTTTCAAGCTTTCATCTTCTCTTTCTGACAGCTTTTTTCACAAGTCTTTTGAAAAGTCTTCTAATCTTCTGACTTTGCTTAGCTGGAACTGCATGTAGTTCTGTACTTCTCTGTCTGGTCTTCCCTTTGTATTTTTCTTGGTGATATCCTCTGCTTGTTTAGCTTTCAGGTGTAGATATTCATCTAGATTCCTTAGTTTAGGATATCCTTCCAAAGATAGGAAATCCCTATTGTCTGGATCTTCCTCAACAAAGAATGACTTGATTTCTTCTCTAACAATTGGTAGATCCAATGGAAATTGAGTGGCGAGAAGCAGTACTTTCATTGCAGTGATTTGAGAAGATGTTGGAAGAGTGGCAGTTGTTGTTGAGGTCAGAGGTTGTGAAGACAATGGAAGTGGTGAAGGAATGATTTTATCATCATTTATGACCTGTGAGCTCTTCCTTATCTTGAATCTTAGTTTGGGAGATGGTGGTTGATTAGGAATTCTGATGGGAGTTTCTATTGGTTGAGCAATAGTGAGAAATGTAATCATGGCAGTGGTTAGGTTTAAATTAGTTTTAACCACTGCTTGCATCAACAGTTGTTAACACAACAAGAGTTATAACCTCTGTTGTGGTAGTGATGGGTGTATTGCAGTTCATGGAGATTGAGATCTTGTGGGAACAGAGGTTGTGATTGGATTTGCAACAATCTTGTTTTAGAAGATGTAGATGTTGGTTGTCTTTTTTTTTCTAACAACTCTCTTATTTCGCTGAGAAGTACCAACCTCTTCTTTTTCCTTTTGTTGAGCAATCTTTTGTTCAACCAAAGCTCTGCTCTATCTCTTACCATCTGCTTGTTTTTCTCCTTTTCCCTAGCCAAAATGTTCTGAGTTTCATCAATTTTCTTGGAACCATCTGGCCTTGGGATAACCACTGTTGGTCTTATTGATGGATCTGTTTTGAGCTTTATACTTCTCTTTGATTGAATTTCTTCCCGCTTTTTGGCATCATATGTGTTAATCCAGAATCACATGGGAGGAGAAGTGCCAGTGGTTTGGAGAGGTGAGCTTTGATGGCCTTTATATCTGCATTTGTGTCAATGTATCTTGCATCAACCAAATTTCTGAGATGTTGCATGTGATGTTCATATTGTTTCTCAGCATAGTGTTGTTGTTGTTGAAGTAGATGATGCATAAGTTGCCATAGCTTAGCAGTGGTTGTTGTTGATGCAGCAGAGGATTAACTTTTGGAGTTTGCTAACTTCTGCTTCATCATTTCTTTGATTTCTTCCACAGAATTTTCAATTTTTGTAACTCTCTCCGTCAAATCCTTGTATTTTAGCTCATCACCTAACTTAATAGGATCATCTGAACTCCTACCACTTGTGGTAGTTTTATCTGTGATATCATGAGCAGAGGTTTCAAAACTTGCTTCAAATACAGATGCCCCTTTGTCTTGGTACTAGGGTCTTCCATCTTTTTCAGAGGATACCTTGGTAGCCTCAGCAGTTGTTGCCTTCAACAGAGTCTTATATATGTAACCACTGTCCAATTGAGAACAAGGGAGTTCAACAATTGTAGTAGCTGCTCTTGTTGAACTATCACCAAGGGTTACTTGTAACCCAAGGGATGTAGCCTCTTCACTTGTTGATGGGTTAGCAAAGATTAAAGATTCAGACCCAGTCACATTCAGAAGTAAATATTCTCAGTAATAGGTTCATGAGAAGAACTGGTTAGTGTCTGTTCCAAATCAATTGCATTCAACAAAGGTAAAATTATGGGTGGTAGTGATATGGGAGAGAGTTGTGGAGATGAAAGAGACATTACCCTGGGAAGGGGCTGCGGAAGATAGAGCCAAGTGGATCTAGAGCTTCATAATTTGGTGTCCCTATGTTTACAACCTTATCCTTGTCACACCTCGACCCGCAGCAGAAAAGGTGACCGGGGCATGATTGGGTTTTCATCAAAGCTCATGACATTTATTATAAGTTTCATATTTATTATTTCAATTTAAAAGAGATCATACAATCATATCAAACAAATACAACATGTTCTATTGATCCTTCTAAACTTCATTATTTTTCTTCTAAGGCAATTTCCTATGTTTTCCATGCTTCATCCTGTTCACCTGTATAATATGTAAAAATGGTTTTTGGATCAACAAAAAGTTGGCGAGTGAACCTTGTTAGAAAACATTTATTATTTATTTCTGATTGTATTTAATATGGAAAAATCGTGCAATATTCATATATGAACAAATGTAAATAAACATACAATAACAACAATTAGCATACAATAACAAACCACAACAAACAATAACATACATTAACAAACCAACAGCATACAATCACAAACCATTAGCATACGATATCAAACAACAACAAACAATAACATACATTAACAACCAACAGCATACAATAACATATCAACTTGCATAAATATATAACATAAATGAAACTGTGCGATCAAGGCTCAATCAAACGGAGCCGATCGTATTGCATGTACTGAAAATGATAAAACTCTGTGCTATCAAGGCTCAATCAAACGGAGCCGATCGTATTGCATGTACTGAAAATGAAAAATGTCTGTGCGATCAAGGCTCAATCAAACGGAGCCGATCGTATGTAGGCAACGCTAGGTTCACGCTCATAATGAATGGGGAACTGCTCAACGCTCATAATGTAATGGGGAGCGGCGGCCTATGAAATTGCATGTACTGAAAATAATAAATTAAATCTAAACAATAATCACACAAACAGTTTACACAGGCTGGATACACATTTATTCATGATATGATGTATGCACAATGATTTAAATATAATAAATAGTAAGACACATGATACACCCAAAAACATGATTTAAACGGGGAATTTGTAGAGATTCACTCACCTTGGGTGCGTTTGGTGAATGATGATGAATGCGCACGAGTTTAGAGGATTGATCGACGAGGAATAACTAACCTAATTAATAATGAAAAAGTAAGGTAAATAAATGGATTTTATTAACAACTTTAATAAGATTTTTGGGTATATTTTTGTGAGTTTTAAGCCATTTTCTAACTTTAAAAATGTTATTTTTAAGTATTTTTAATTGATTTTTAAATAAAATAAAATAAATAAAAATAATAAAAAATATTGACTTTTTGACCGTTGACTTGTTGACCGTTGACCGGTTTTATTGTGTAAGTGTATGCGCCGGGTGAGGCTCGAACCCGAGACCTCCCGTTCGCGTGCACGCAGCTCTACCAACTGAGCTACGTGTCTAACCTGAAATATTTCTGTTTTTAATTATATTTATATACTAATTGAATTAATCCGAAAATCATTTATTTTAAAAACGATTTTAATGTCTCGCTCGGTGCTCGCCACAGGTCTCGAACCCGGGACCTGTGGTTTAGTTTGGCACACAGTCCACCGCTGGACTATGTGTCTAACTTGGTAATTATTCTGGTTTCTATTATACTTAACATCTAACGGAGTTAACCCGGTTCGGTCTCTAAAAAAAAGCATTTTATTTCTGTGAAGGTGCGTGTGACAAGAATCGAACTCGGGACGTATGCGTGTTTTTGTTCGCACACAGTCCACCGCTGGACTGTGTGTCTAACCCGTTCATAAACTGATTTTAATTAAACTTATAGTATAACTACTTCGTCTTCTTCGTTCAAAACTCAGGCAACCGTTATCTAACTGTTATTTGATTAATTCGGTTAATGAACAAGATGAACAATTGAAAAGTATTGAACCGAAGAGTTTGGGAAAAGAAAGTACCGAACATATCGTCTTCTTCAGAAAAACCGGCGAAGCTCGTTGGCTCTGTTTTGGAACCTTCGGCTGTTAGAATCAATTAACAGTTTGGAGGGATTAGATGTGAAATTGAACTAATGAGTAATGATTATCAGTATGTTTGAGTGATCATACCGGTTAACAGCGAGTTTCTGGAATTTCAGAACTTTTCTGGCGAAAACAGGAAATCCGGCAATGTCATCTGGGGTTGATTCTGAGTGATGGAGTGATGTTAGAATTTGTATAATAATGGAATAAAACAGAAAAGTCGAGGTATTTACCGCGTAGATGAAAGTCCCGGTTTTCCGGCGACTTGCAGAGAATTCCGGCGAGTGAAATTTCTTGCGACAGAGATTCTTCAGAGGTTTAAGGTGAGTGGGAGTGATGTCAGTATGAGTTCTATGATCTTATTTTTGGGTAAGAAGAAAAGATGGATTGAACTCGGTTTTCCGGCGAAAGTCCGGCGAGTCCAAAAAGCTTCTCCGGCGGACTGAAAGTTGTGCGAAAATGTAATTGGAAGTTTGCAAAGTGTGTTTGAGTCACGAGAGGGGTCTTTGATTGAAGTAACTCAAGAATTGAAAGTTTTCGGTTATTAAACCGATTCACTTCCGAATTCAAGTTTCATTCATAGCAAAATTGATTTGGAATTGTCGGTGTATCGGTTAAACTCAGTAAACCGCGAGTAATCAAACGTCTTTGGACGTTTGATGACCGATTTCGGTTACAGTTGGCGTAACCGGTCGCTTCATTAATGACTATAAGATTTATTTGTTTCCTAATATTTACAAAAAACAACAAGTGGCGGAGTAGTTATGTGTGTGTGTGATAAGTCGTTGGGCTTAAGCCCGGCTGACCCGGGTTCGAGTCCCGGCTTCAGCATTTAATTTTTAAATCACCATTTTTAATACTTTTTCAAATATAACTTTTATATTATAATTTACTTATTAATTATGTATCGTTTAAAATAAATTTGGGCATTAACTACGCAACGAAATTTTTAACTGGTTGTTCGGTTAATAAACGAAGCGGGTTTGGTAAATCCGGTTTTTGGCGGATGTTACAATCCTTTTGTGAGGATGAAGGAGGAGTTTGGTAAGCAGGTTGAGATCTTTCTAACATCTGCTGTGAAGAAGTAGCAGCAGTGTTTTCAGGTGACTTTTGTGTTGTCACAGGGTCAACTTCTGGTACTCATCTTCCAGAAGTCCCTTTTTGGTTATGGGTTTGGTGGGCTTTTCGGATTTTTTCTGTGGTTTCTTTTTGGTGTTTTTTGGTGTGGGTTTCAAAGCACTGGTTATAGTGCCCTGATCGCCAAGAGCAGTGGGCTCAGTAGCAGGAGGTTAAGATTGAACATTATGTTCTTCTAAAGCAGGCTCAACCTTCTTTACTTGTGTTTTTTATTTTGATTCATTGGTCATGCGAGTAAAGGTTTCATGAGTAAGGCTGCCATGTGGTGTCACAGCACCTTGTTTAATAGCATCACCAATTTTCTTTTGAAGATAAACACCTAGGAATCTGGAATGCATCAGAAAAGGTGAGCGATCCTTTTTAATGTTTTGAAGTTTTCCACCAAGTAATTTAACAATACTTGGGAAAAGTTAAAACCAGATTTTCTTAAAATTGTATAACCCAAGTATTGCATGTTCAAAGGTATCTCATTAAAAGTTGTTGACTTGGCTGACAAACATGTCATCAATGTGTGAAAGAAAAATTTCATTTAAGTAGGAAATTGGGGTTTATAGATAGTTTTACCTTTAAGTTGACCAACATACCCTCTTTCGATGAACTCGTGTCATAAATCAACGACTGGAAAGGTAGTAGCATGATCTAGGTCATTTAACCCCAAGACCTCTGAAATTGAAACAGGAGTTACTTCCAACAATGTTTTTCCCACCGTGGTGATAATAGCATAAGCCACCTTCTTAGTGTCCTGAACCGTGGCATTTGCCCAAAACTTTCTTAAAGATTGTTGGTAAATAGGAGCAGTGATTTCCATGACTTCTTTGTATTTTGACTCTTTCAAAACTTTGATCATTGGATAATATCGTTTATTTGAGTCAATTTCTTCAAAGATTGCAGTGTAATTGTGTGGGGTTTGAAGTTTAGAATCATCATGATCGAAGATGATGAAGAACAGTTGTGAAAGTGGAAAAGATTGGTGAGAAAACCGCTTTTAGCAATTTTTTGAATTCGATACGACAAAACTCTGATTGGGATAGAACAGGGTTTTATAAAGTGAAAAAGTGATGATGACGTGGCAAAGATCTGACGGCTATCATCTGTCCACGTGTATCTCTGATAGTGTATGGAAGACAGTTGTTTTGAGAAACACTGTTGAGTGTTAACAGTGGTTGGAGAGCAGTGTTTTGATTTTACACTATTAGTGGATAGCTTATCATTGGATAAGATTACTCATCCGAGAGTACTCTTTTCCAGTGGATAGAGTTTCAAGCCTATCAGTGTTTTGAAAGAACAGTGGATAGAACAGACTTTTTGAGATTTATTGAAAAACTTCAATCTTGACTATTTTTGAGGATGGATTTTTGATTTTCTGAAAACATTTTATTGCTATTTACACATGGAACACAAAAAAAATTGTTTTCAATCCATGTTTAGCATTCCAATCCTAGAGATCAGACTTTCAAAGGTTGATGTATCTAATGCTTTGGTTAGAACATCTGCCAGTTGATCTTTAGTAAGGACATGTTGTAAAGAAATCAAACCTTTTTCATAGCAATCTCTCACAAAGTGATGTCTGATATCAATGTTCTTTGTTGTGGAGTGAGACACAGGATTTTTGAGGATGTTTTCAGCTGCTTGACTATCTATCTTGAGAGGAGTCTTTAAAGTAGTTACACCAAAATCCAATAGTTGGTTTTGAAGCCACAAGAGTTGAGCAGTGTAACTTGCAGCAGCAATGTATTCTGCCTCAGCAGTGGATGTGGAAACTGCAACTTGATTTTTGCTTTGCCAGGATACAAGGCAATCACCTAGGAATTGAATTCCTCCTGATGTGGATTTCCTTGTGGTGTGGCAACCAGCAAAATCACTATCTGAATAACCTGAAAGCTTAATGTTTCCATTAGCAGGATACCGGATACCAAGTGTGGGAGCACCTTTTATGTATTTGAATATCCTTTTCACAACAATTAAGTTTGATTTTTAGGTACTGACTGGGATCTGGCACAAACACATGTTGCAAACATGATATCTGGCCTAGAAGTAGTAAGGTATAATAAAGACCCAATCATACTTCTATAGAGAGTCTGATCAACCAAGTCACCTTTGTCATCAATAGTGATAAGCTTTGAGGTTGCCATGGGTGTGCTACAAGGTTTACAGTCATTCAATATCAAATTTGTTAAGCAGTTCTTTGACATACTTTTTTGATGAATGAAGGTGCCATTGTGCATTTGTTTAACTTGAAGACCAAGAAAACATTGTAATTCACCCGTTGCGCTCATTTCAAACTCTGCTGCCATGAGTTTTCTAAACTCTTCACACATGGCAGTGCATGTGGATCCAAAAATGATGTCATCCACATAAATCTGGACAAGCATCAAATCTTTTCCTTTCCATTTTAAAAACAAGGTTTTATCAATTTTACCTCTTGAAAAACCTATGGATAAGAGAAAAGTGGATAGAGTTTCATACGAAGCTCTTGGTGCTTGTTTTAGACCATACAATGCTTTGTTGAGCTTGTAGCATATCAGGATGAAATGCATCTTCAAATCCAGGAGGTTGACATACATACACTTCTTCCTTGATCTTTCCATACAAGAATGCACTTTTGATTTCGATTTGAAACACTTTGATGTTGTGGTTAGCAGCAAAAGCTAAGAACAGTCTGAGGCTTCTGACTTGCTACTGGAGCAAAGGTCTCATCATAGTTAATGCCTTCTTCCTATCTGTAGCCTCGAACCATGAGCCTTGCCTTGTTCTTGACAAAAATACCCCTTTCATCAGTTTTGTTTTTGAAGACCCACTTTGTGCCAATTAGACATACATCCTTAGGCAGTGGTACAAGTTCCCAAACTTGTTGTCTTTTGAATTTAAGGAGCTCCTCTTGCATAGCCTCTACCCAACTATTGTCTTTTAAAGCATCTTCGGTACTTGAAGTTGTGTGAGTGATAGAAACTAGCAAAGAGGCAAATGTTTTGGGATTGGCTTCTTGTGAGCACTCCCTCATTTATGTTGCCATTAATTTGATCCAATGGATGGCTTTTGAGGAAAATAAAATCACCTTGGTATGGGACAATTGCATTTGAGGTGAAGGTTGCAAATGTGTATCATCTGAGCTAACCTCTGCTGGTGAATTTGAAGTTCCAACCACGATTGAAATGGTGGTGGAGGTATAGGAGGTATGGATGTGAAATTGTGTTGATTTTTGTTCACATTTTGTGGACTTTTATCAACAGTGGTTTGATTTTGAGAACGGCAGAGGTTTGTGGATCAACAATTGTTGAGCCAACAGAGCTTTCACCATTGTTACTAACATCTGCTCCTCTGCTGACATGACTAAATTTAAAATTTGGAAGCACATAGTCATATCCTTGATCTTGATGTACCTGCATGATTAGTCTTTATAGACACATCTTCAAAAGTGAATTTTTCTAAATCAAACACTCGGCAGGATTTGCTGGAATTTTTAATGAAGAAAGTTCATTGAACTTTACATTCAAGGTTTCTTCAACACACTTTGTCCTAGAGTTAAAAACTCTATAGGCTTTGGCAGTGGTTGAGTATCCTAGAAAATAACCACAATCAACTTTGGCTGCAAACTTTGAGATTGAATCTTTTAAGTTTAAAGTGAAACATGGACATTCAAAAACTTTGAAATATGAGACCAGAGGTTTGATTTTGTAAATAATGTCATAATAGTCTTTTGATGCCTAGGGTTAATCAAAACTCTGTTTTGAACATAACAAGCAGTATTTACAGCCTCTGCCCAAAAAGACAAGGGTAAACCTGAGTCTGCAAGCATAGTTCTTGCTGATTCAATTAAAGTTCTATTTTCCTTTCAACCACCCATTTTGTTATGGATTCCTTGGGAATTGGGATGCTATATTGCCTAATAATCCCTTTTGACCCACAGAAGGATCCAACTCCTTGTTCCTAAACTCTGTCCCATTGTCACTCCTAGACTGTTTTACTGGTAGGTCAAATTGCTTTTCAACTTGTTTTACAAAATTTTGCAAAATGACAGCAGTTTCATCTTTAGAATCCATGAAGAAAGTCCATGTAAACCTTGAAAAATGCATGAAGACGTTGTTAAAAATATTGATCAAATCATTGCTGAGAGTAAAGCACAACTTGTTGCTCATAGGAGTTGCAATGTGTATGTGGTTGATATGTTGAAGGATAATCCAATGTCTAATGCATGCCTTTTCTTAGTTGCTTCAAGCAAAGAGACAGAGTTATGGCATAGAAGACTTGGGCACGCAAATCTAAAAACGATCATACCCTCTAAAACAAAGTCTTGTCAGAGGTTTACTAAAAAACAATTCACCAGTGAAGAGCATTGTGTTTCCTGTTTAAAAGGTAAACAAATAAAAGCGCTTACAAATCCATTGAAGAGTCCAAAACAACCCAGTGTTTGCAATTGTGCACATGGATTTGTTTGGCCTTGTAAAAATCATGAGTCTCACAATGAGAAGGTATTGTTTTCAATCACTTCCTTAGTACCACCGAATTGCTCTTTTAGTGCATCCCATAACTCTTTTGCACTATTGCAGTGGAGCAGTCCACATAGATTTCAATGGGTAAAGCATAAGAAACAATTCTAAATGCCTTAGCATCCAACTCTATTTTCTGGAAATCCTGCTCAGAGTATAGTTCAGGATTTTTTGGCACTTGAGTATTGGGATCCTCTGTACTTGGAACCATTGGAACATGTGGTCCAAATACAACAGATCACCAACAATCAGTGTTTTGCTGAGCTAAAATGTGACCCATCCGACGTTGCCATATGAAATATTCATTTCCTTTCAACACCGGTGGTTTGACATGGATCCAATGTTGGATTTCGGTGTGTTTTGAGACATTTTTGAATGGTTTTCAACAAATTTTTGTTTTAAAAACTTTAAACGTAATAAAACTCTATTTTCCAAAGAAAAACTATCAAACGAATTAGCAGGGAGAGCTAATCTTTGAAATCAAATTGATAGTTAAATCAAATTTTGATTGACCAGGCTTGATACCAATTGTTAGGATCTATGTTTAGATTAATTTGTGATTTTTGTTTCAAAAAATGAAAAGGAAAGTAGAAATCAAAGTTAAATGCAGCGGAAATAGATGGAAAATTTTTATCACAAATAATAGTCGTTTGCTTTGATCATCATGCTCTCAAACTTATAGTTTTGTCATGTGAATCACAAACTCCCCCTTAGTCCAATAAGATCGTTTGAATAGTACAGAAATGCATAGAAGATGATAGGTAATGATCTTTTAGATAGATAATAAAACAGTACAAAGCGAACCGACTATTTATACAACACTTCTAACCTCTGAGCATCTTTGATGACGTCAGGGTTCATAGTGACGGTAACAAATAAAAATAACTATAAGCACTGCTATGCCTAAACTCTGATCAGTGCCAAGCACTGTTACACTGAATATAAAACTACTATAATTAAACTCTGCTGGATATACTCTGATGGACTTCAACAGACCCTTGATCTTTGTCGTTTTGTTCCAACAGATGGTAGAAGGCAGAGCTTTAGGCAAGGCAGAGTTTATTTAAAAGAGCTTGTAAACTCTGTTATCAGGACCATTCATCTGATGTGATTTTGGCTTTGTATCATCTGTTCATTTTGAAAAGGGTTCAACCCCTAACAGTAGGGATTGAACCTTTTCAATAGGAACAGATGATACAAAGCCAAAACTACATCGGATGATTGATCCAGAACAACAGTGTTTCTATACTCTCATCAAAGCCACTGTTCAAGCTAAAGTCTGCTATGCAAGCATTGTTGATGCCAAGGTCTGATGATAAAAAGCTCTGATGAAGAATAAAGCTAATGTCTGATGAAGACCAACATAGTTTAGGTTTACCAGTGTTTTAGTAGTTATCAGTGTTTTAAATGTAACAGTGTTTGAAATTAGCAGATTATAGGCTTAGCAGTGTTTAGGGTTAGTTAGTTTGTGAGCAGTCGCTTTCACCTATGGCATTAGCAAAGATGCTCAGAGGTTAGCATTGTATTATAAATAGTTGTCGTCGTTGTACTGTTTTATCTATCTATCTATCTAAAAGATCATTTACCAATCATCTTCTCTGCATTTCTGTACGATCAAACTTGAGTTATAAAAGGCGAGGGGGAGTTTGGAATTCACATGCAAAACTTATAAGTTTGAAAGCATGATGATGAAAACGATCTTCATTGATTGTAATACAAAGTTTTCTATTTCTGCTGCAAATCCACTAGTTTTACTTTCTTCCATTTACCATCTTTAAAACATTTACAATCAATTCAAACTCAGATCCTAAACAATTGGTATCAGAGTTTAGTCATTCAAAATTTGATTTAACTATCAATTTGATTTGAAAGATCAGCTCTCCTTGCTAATTAGTTTGATTGTTTTCATTGGAAAATAGAGTTTAATTACACTCAAAGTTTTTAAAACAAAATCTGTTTAAAACCATCAGAAAGTCTCAATACACATCGGATTCCAACACTGGATCTATGTTTAAACCTCCGATGCTTGTCAGGAACGAATATTACATATGGCAGCTTCAAATGAGTCATATTTTAGCTCAGCAAAACACCGGTTGCTGGAGGTCCGTTGTATTTGGACACTCGTTCCTTTGGTTCCAAGTATAGAGGGCCCCTGCAATGCTAAGCCGGTTTTAGTAATTGTTGCGTATATCTCTTACCTATACGATATCTATGCTGGCCTGCTCCACTGTAATAGTGTAAAGGAGTTGTGGATGCCTTGAAAGAGCAATTCGGTGGAATCGAGAAAGTGATCGAAAACAGTAAAGAAGTTTTGAATCAACAATACGAAACTTTTTGTCATGTCAAAGGAGAGTCCCTAACCCAACAGTTCAAGCATTTAGCTGTCTCATAAGTGAGCTTAAACTGGTTAACATGGAGTTTCCTAATTCGACTGTCAATAGTCGATCTTAAGATCGTTACCAGATAAGTGGGACACCATAGCTTTCATGACACGAACATCTGTCGGGTTTAAAGAAATGAATCTTACCCAACTTCATGGTAGACTCTTCACATATGAGAGAAAGTTTAACCAGAAAAAGAAGTTGCAAGAATCAGGCAAGGTTGCTGATGGTTATACTTTTGGTAACATAGCACTTTTAGGCCAAGAAGAGGGTTGTTGGGACTGAACCCTACAAAGAACAGATGATAGAAAGCCAAAACAGTATGCTCTAGATGATCCTAAATAAACAGAGTTTAGATTCACTCATTTCAAAGACCAGCTACCAATCAATGCTAGTCCTAACAACTGCCCTGTGCCAAAGCTCTGCTAGTTATAAAGTCTGTTGATTCACCAAACCTCTGATGAGTCAGAGATCTGTTGAGAAGTCAAAGGTCTGCTGGAAGCCAAAGGTCTGATCACCCTTTGAAGAACCTCTGTCAAGTACTTCATCAGAGCTTATGCTTATCAGCGGTTAGGGTCATCAGTGCTTTGCAAACAGTGTTTAGATTAGGCAACGGTTAGAGTTTGTTATTGTTGTTAGATGTCATTGTCAAGATAATGTCATCTTAGACTATTAGTGGTTAGTTTAGTACTATAAATAGACAGTGCCTGTACTGTTCTATTAAGCTTTTCACACCTTCACTTATTGTACATTTCTTCTATGTGTGTAAGCTCGTCTGAGGGGAGTGTAGTGATTCATACATGTAAGTTATCTGGTAATCATTTCTATCTTATGAGTAATGAAAAACATGTTATGATGAAAACTATTCTCTCGTTGTTTGTGTTATAAAGTTTTAACTGTTCTGCCGCTGCAAAATCCTTATTGATCTATCATTCTGGTATCAAATTAGTTAAAACAATACATTCAATTCAAACTCAGATCCTAACAATTGGTATCAGAGCTTGGTCGGTCAAATTGATCTAACCGTCAATTTAAATTAAAAAGGATTGGCCCGGTCTCGTTGATATTGTGCTAATTCTTAATTGTTGAAAACAGAGTCGAAATTGTATGGAAGTTCACGATTCATGTGGTTTTATTGATTATGATTCGACTCTAGGTTGATTTTGGGGTTATTTGATGTAGAGGATACATATCAGTTTCATATGAATAACTGAGATGAACTTTTAAATCATAAATTCTTCAAAATAACTGCTGGAAGTCTATCAGATCTAATTGATTCACTTATCATGAAATTTTCTACGAATTTTATAGTAGAAATGTCTCATTCATATCAGGTATTGTATTGTTCTTCAATTTTTTTGTTGAAGATAATACACCTTGAGTTTTGCTTGTTTTTGATAGACAAAACTTAAGTTCCTGCTTGAAGTAGAACCCTATTTTTAGAAAGGGAAGCTACTTTCTCTGATAGGGAATCAAGAAGACTCTGGTTGATGACCAGTGCAAATCATATTTAAATGTCCTTGAAAACTTGTTCCTACAGACAAAATAGTTTGTACCATCTGGGATATTCAACCTTTGCCAAGTCTTGTAAAGTGTCTGTACACAAGGACGAGCATGTAAATGAAGCTTTGTCTAGAAAAAATTAAAAACTTCTGTCTTTGAAAAATCTCAGAAGGACATTTGAAATGTTTTGTCTAAACTAAGCTTGCAAATTATCAAAATTCGAATAAAACACTTTGACATCAGACTATCACTTTGTGAAGGATTGCTATGAAAAAGGTCTGATTTCTTTACAACATGTCCATACCAAGGATCAACTAGCAGATGTGTTGATAAAAGCACTTGATGCTTCCACATTTGACAGTTTGATATCTAGGCTTAGAATGCTAAACATGGATTAAAAACAATTTTTCTTGTGTTCCATGTGTAAATAGTAATAAAATGTTTTTAGAAAAACAAAAATTCATCCTTAAAAATAGTTAAAATTGAATTTTTCAATAAAATCCTTAAAGTCTGTTCAAAGCTCTGATAGCACAAAAACACTGTGGTTTAGAAAATCTATCCACTGATGTGGAACCTTTGATAGTGTTAACATTCGGTTACAACCACTGATAGTTTACTCTGTTAGTGGTTAGCCAAACAACTGTCTTCCATTGTTAATCAGAGGTTACACGTGGACAGATGTTATTCGACAGTTGTTGCATCAGATGCCTTGTCATCATCACTTTTTGAAAACTCTATAAACCCTATTTCATCCAAAACAGAGTTTTTCACTTTTACTGTGCCTTTCAAAATCTCTGGAAAATAATATTTCCTCTGATAATCATGGCACCCAAAGCGAAATCAACACAGGAACCTCCTAAACATACTCTTAACATCAAAAATCCACACAACTATCTCTGTACTCTTGAGAAGACAAAGAAGAATACGGAATTTCATGAAATTATTGACATATTGTCTTCTTCAAAGTATAAGACTCTGTTAAAATGTAACGCACCGGTATATCAAAACGCCCTTCGAGACTTCTAGGCATATGCTGAAATTGAAAGTCTGAATCAAAAACCTTGGGTAATCACGTCAAAAGTGGGAGGGATCTTGGTTCCAATAACCCCACAAACCATCTCAGAGGTTTTTCAGATGAACGACCTAGAAGGTAAAACTTCTTTCCCCAAAGTGAGTATCAAATTGTTTTTAAAAACAAAGGGTATATAGGAGACTTATCAAAGTTAAACAAACCTATCAAAAAGGACCTTCTAGAAGATGAGATCCCATAAGTTAATCCAGTGACAACACAAAATTCACATGAAACCACTGCTTCTACTTCCTCACAGCAGATGGTAGAAAGATCTCCACCCAATACCATGACTCCTCATGATTCCTCACAAAAGGAACATGTTGAAAGCACAGGGAACCCACAACTGATAACATCAGCCTCATTTGAGAGTATGTTAAAATGTCCATCTCCCAGGACAAATCTGCCTTCCCCACCACTCTCCACACCTCAAAATAAACAACACCATATCACTGTTTGAAACTCTTGATAGTCAGTCACAAAAAAGGCCACTCCCAACAACACATTACTGAGAGCAAAACCTCAACAATGGTTGTGTCAGACAAAAATCAACTAGTTATCCCACAAACAGTTGAGAAGTCAAAGGTCTGCTGGAAGCCAAAGGGCTTATCACCCTTTGAAGAAACTCTGTCAAGTACTTCATCAGAGCTTATGCTTATCAGCGGTTAGGGTCATCAGTGCTTTGTAAACAGTGTTTAGGTTAGGCAGTGGTTGGAGTTTGTTAATGTTGTTAGATGTCATTGTCAAGATGATGTCAGCTTAGACTATCAGTGGTTAGTTTAGTACTATAAATAGACAGTGCCTGTACTGTTCTATTAAGCTTTTCACACCTTCACTTTATTGTGCATTTCTTCTGTGTGTAAGCTCGGTCTGAGGGGGGTGTAGTGATTCATACATGTAAGTTATCTGGTAATCATTTCTATCTTATGAGTAATGAAAAACATGTTATGATGAAAACTATTCTCTCGTTGTCTGTGTTATAAGGTTTTAACTGTTCTGCCGCTGTAAAATCCTTTATGATCTATCATTCTGGCATCAAATTAGTTAAAACAATACATTCAATTCAAACTCATATCCTAACAATTGGTATCAGAGCTTGGTCGGTCAAATTGATCTAACCGTCAATTTAAATTAAAAAGGATTGGCTCGATCTCGTTGATATTGTGCTAATTCTTAATTGTTGAAAACAGAGTCGAAATTGTATGGAAGTTCACGATTCATGTGGTTTTATTGATTATGATTCGAGTCTATGTTGATTTCAGGGTTATTTGATGTAGAGGATACATATCAGTTTCATATGAATAACTGAGATGAACTTTTAAATCATAAATTCTTCAAAAGAACTGCTGGAAGTCTATCAGATCTAATTGATTCACTTATCATGAAATTTTCTACGAATTGTATAGTAGAAATGTCTCGTTCATATCAAGTATTGTATTGTTCTTCAATTTTTTGTTGAAGATAATGCACCTTGAGTTTTGCTTGTTTTTGATAGACAAAACTTAAGTTCCTGCTTGAAGTAGAACCCTATTTATAGAAAGGGAAGCTACTTTCTCTGATAGGAAATCAAGAGGACTCTGGTTGATGACCAGTGCAAATCATATTTAAATGTCCTTGAAAACATGTTCCTACAGACAAAATAGTTTGTACCATCTGGGATATTCAACCTTTTCCAAGTCTTGTAAAGTGTCTGTACACAAGGACGAGCATTTAATGAAGCTTTGACTAGAAAAATTTAAAAACTCCTGTCATTGAAAAATCTCAGAAGGACATTTGAAATGTTTTGTCTAAACTAAGCTTGCAAATTATCAAAATTCGAATAAAACACTTTGACATCAGACTATCACTTTGTGAAGGATTGCTATGAAAAAGGTCTGATTTCTTTACAACATGTCCATACCAAGGATCAACTAGCAGATGTGTTAACAAAAGCACTTGATGCGTCCATATTTGACAGTTTGATATCTAGGCTTGGAATGCTAAACATGGATTACAAACAATTTTTCTTGTGTTCCATGTGTAAATAGTAATAAAATGTTTTTAGAAAATCAAAAATTCATCCTTAAAAATAGTTAAAATTGAATTTTTTCAATAAAATTCTTAAAGTCTGTTCAAAGCTCTGATAGCACAAAAACATTGTGGTTTAGAAAAATCTATCCACTGATGTGGAACTTTTGATAGTGTTAACATTCGGTCACAACCACTGATAGTTTAATCTGTTAGTGGTTAGCCAAACAACTGTCTTCCATTGTTAATCAGAGGTTACACGTGGACAGATGTTATTCGACAGTTGTTGCATCAGATGCCTTGTCATCATCACTTTTTGAAAACTCTATAAAACCCTATTTCATCCACAAACAGAGTTTTTCACTTTTACTGTGCCATTTCAAAATCTCTGGAAAAAAAATATTTCCTCTGATAATCATGGCACCCAAAGCGAAATCAAACACCGGAACCTCCGAAACACACTCTTAACATCAAAAATCCACACAACTATCTCTGTACTCTTGAGAAGACAAAGAAGAATACAGAATTTCATGAAATTATTGACATATTGTCTTCCTCAAAGTATAAGACTCTGTTAAAATGTAACGCACCGGTATATCAAAACGCCCTTCGAGACTTCTAGGCATATGCTGAAATTGAAAGTCTGAATCAAAAACCTTGGGCAATCACGTCAAAAGTGGGAGGGATCTTGGTTCCAATAACCCCACAAACCATCTCAGAGGTTTTTCAGGGACCTAGAAGGTAAAACTTCTTTCCCCAAAGTGAGTATCAAATTGTTTTGAAAAACAAAGGGTATATAGGAGACTTATCAAAGTTAAACAAACCTATCAAAAAACACCTTCTAGAAGATGAGATCCCATAAGTTAATCCAGTGACAACCAAAATTCACATGAAACCACTGCTGCTACTTCCTCACAGCAGATGGTAGAAGTATCTCCACCCAAAACCATGACTCCTCATGATTCCTCACAAAAGGAACATGTTGAAAGAACAGGGAACCCAAACTGATAACATCACCCTCATTTGAGAGTATGTTAAAATGTCCATCTCCCAGGACAAATCTGCCTTCCACACCACTCTCCACACCTCAAAATACAACAACCACCATATCATTGTTTGAAACTCTTGATAGTCAGTCACAAAAAGGCCACTCTCACCAACACACTACTGAGAACAAAACCTCCACAATGGCTGTGTCTGATAAAAATCAACTAGTTATCCCACAAACAGTTGAGAAGTCAAAGGTCTGCTAAGAAGTCAAACGTCTGCTGGAAGCCAAAGGTCTGATCACCCTTTGAAGAACCTCTGTCAAGTACTTCATCAGAGCTTATGCTTATCAGCGGATAGGGTCATTAGTGCTTTGCAAACAAGTGTTTAGGTTAAGCAGTGGTTAGAGTTTGTTATTGTTGTTAGATGTCATTGTCAAGATGATGTCAGCTTAGACTATCAGTGGTTAGTTTAGTACTATAAATAGACAGTGCCTGTATTGTTCTATTAAGCTTTTCACACCTTCACTTTATTTTACATTTCTTCTGTGTGTAAGCTCGGTCTGAGGGGGAGTGTAGTGATTCATACATGTAAGTTATCTGGTAATCATTTCTATCTTATGAGTAATGAAAAACATGTTATGATGAAAACTATTCTCTCGTTGTCTGTGTTATAAAGTTTTTAACTGTTCTGCCGCTGTAAAATCCTTTATGATCTATCATTCTAGTATCAAATTAGTTAAAACAATACATTCAATTCAAACTCATATCCTAACAATTGGTATCAGAGCTTGGTCGGTCAAGTTGATCTAACCGTCAATTTAAATTAAAAAGGATTGGCTCGATCTCGTTGATATTATGCTAATTCTTAATTGTTGAAAACAGAGTCGAAATTTTATGGAAGTTCACTATTCATGTGGTTTTATTGATTATGATTCGAGTCTATGTTGATTTCGGGGTTATTTGATGTAGAGGATACATATCAGTTTCATATGAATAACTGAGATGAACTTTTAAATCATAAATTCTTCAAAAGGACTGCTGGAAGTCTATCAGATCTAATTGATTCACTTATCATGAAATTTTCTACGAATTGTATAGTAGAAATATCTCGTTCATATCAGGTATTGTATTGTTCTACAATTTTTTGTTGAAGATAATGCACCTTGAGTTTTGCTTGTTTTTGATAGACAAAACTTAAGTTCCTGCTTGAAGTAGAACCCTATTTTTAGAAAGGGAAGCTACTTTCTCTGATAGGGAATCAAGAGGACTCTGGTTGATGACCAGTGCAAATCATATTTAAATGTCCTTGAAAACATGTTCCTACAGACAAAATAGTTTGTACCATCTGGGATATTCAACCTTTTCCAAGTCTTGTAAAGTGTCTGTACACAAGGACGAGCATGTAAATGAAGCTTTGACTAGAAAAATTTAAAAACTCCTGTCATTGAAAAATCTCAGAAGGACATTTGAAATGTTTTGTCTAAACTAAGCTTGCAAATTATCAAAATTCGAATAAAACACTTTGACATCAGACTATCACTTTGTGAAGGATTGCTATGAAAAAGGTCTGATTTCTTTACAACATGTCCATACCAAGGATCAACTAGCAGTTGTGTTGACAAAAGCACTTGATGCTTCCACATTTGACAGTTCGATATCTAGGCTTGGAATGCTAAACATGGATTAAAAACAATTTTTCTTGTGTTCCATGTGTAAATAGTAATAAAATGTTTTTAGAAAATCAAAAATTCATCCTTAAAAATAGTTAAAATTGAATTTTTCAATAAAATCCTTAAAGTCTGTTCAAAGCTCTGATAGCACAAAAACACTGTGGTTTAGAAAAATCTATCCACTGATGTGGAACCTTTGATAGTGTTAACATTCGGTCACAACCACTGATAGTTTACTCTGTTAGTGGTTAGCCAAACAACTGTCTTCCATTGTTAATCAGAGGTTACACGTGGACAGATGTTATTCGACAGTTGTTGCATCAGATGCCTTGTCATCATCACTTTTTGAAAACTCTATAAAACCCTATTTCATCCATAAACAGAGTTTTTCACTTTTACTGTGCCATTTCAAAATCTCTGGAAAAAAATATTTCCTCTGATAATCATGGCACCGAAAGCGAAATCAACACCGGAACCTCCGAAACACACTCTTAACATCAAAAATCCAAACAACTATCTCTGTAGTCTTGAGAAGACAAAGAAGAATACAGAATTTCATGAAATTATTGACATATTGTCTTCCTCAAAGTATAAGACTCTTTTAAAATGTAACGTACCGGTATATCAAAACGCCCTTCGAGACTTCTAGGCATATGCTGAAATTGAAAGTCTGAATCAAAAACCTTGGGCAATCACGTCAAAA
This sequence comes from Scalesia atractyloides, assembly GCA_947069175.1. NCBI lineage: Eukaryota > Viridiplantae > Streptophyta > Magnoliopsida > Asterales > Asteraceae > Scalesia > Scalesia atractyloides. Next base: position 46,428,437 of record CAMTDV010000016.1, read on the forward strand.
GTGGGAGGAATCTTGGTTCCAATAACCCCATAAACCATCTCAGAGGTTTTTCAGATGAACGACCTAGAAGGTAAAACTTCTTTCCCCAAAGTGAGATCAAATTGTTTTGAAAAACAAAGGGTATATAGGAGACTTATCAAAGTTAAACAAACCTATCCAAAAAGACCTTCTAGAAGATGAGATCCCAGAAGTTAATCCAGTGACAACCCAAAATTCACATGAAACCACTGCTGCTACTTCCTCACAGCAGATGGTAGAAAGATCTCCACCCAAAACCATGACTCCTCATGATTCCTCACAAAAGGAACATGTTGAAAGCACAAGGAACCCAAACTGATAACATCACCCTCATTTGAGAGTATGTTAAAATGTCCATCTCCCAGGACATATCTGTCTTCCACACCACTCTCCACACCTCAAAATACAACAACCACCATATCACTGTTTGAAACTCTTGATAGTTAGTCACAAAAAGGCCACTCTCTCCAACACACTACTGAGAACAAAACCTCCACAATGGCTGTGTCTGACAAAAATCAACTAGTTATCCCACAAACAGTTGAGAAGTCAAAGGTCTGCTGGAAGCCAAAGGTCTGATCACCCTTTGAAGAACCTCTGTCAAGTACTTCATCAGAGCTTATGCTTATCAGCGGATAGGGTCATCAGTGCTTTGCAAACAGTGTTTAGGTTAGGCAGTGGTTAGAGTTTGTTATTGTTGTTAGATGTCATTGTCAAGATGATGTCAGCTTAGACTATCAGTGGTTAGTTTAGTACTATAAATAGACAGTGCCTGTACTGTTCTATTAAGCTTTTCACACCTTCACTTTATTTTACATATCTTCTGTGTGTGTAAGCTCGGTCTGAGGGGGAGTGTAGTGATTCATACATGTAAGTTATCTGGTAATCATTTCTATCTTATGAGTAATGAAAAACATGTTATGATGAAAACTATTCTCTCGTTGTTTGTGTTATGAAGTTTTAACTGTTATGCCGCTGTAAAGTTCTTTATGATCTATCATTCTGGTATCAAATTAGTTAAAACAATACATTCAATTCAAACTCTGATCCTAACAAGGGTTCTAGCAGTGGAAAGGATCAGAGTTAGGGATCATTTTATTGACATAACTTCTGGAGGAAACTTATTCTTACTCACCCAACTATGCATTTATTGCAAATGGGGAAAACCTAACCTCTGACAACCTTTCCTTTGAGTTGAAAAATATTCAACACTTTGAACCATCTAATTTAGAAGAAATGGACATTTTGCACCAACTGGCTCTATTAAATGTTAGAGCTAGTAAATTTTACAAGATAACTGGAAGAAAATTCCCAGGTTGCATGGGGGGTTGAAGGTTGGGCTAGATAAATAAAAAATTAAATGTTATAAGTATAACAGGTTAGGACACTTTGCTAGGGAGTGTAGATCTCAAAATTCTGGACCTATTGTTACACACCCTAGTTCCAGACCTCAACACATACAAAGCACTGCTCACTATTCCCAATAAACTCCTGCTTTACAAATGCAAAGGACTGCTCATTTTGCACACCCAGCTACCACTGTTCCACAAATTAAGTATGTTCAAGCACCACCTCCTCAAGTGCATGTGCAACCTGCACCGCATGTTACACAAACTACTCAAACCACTGCTCCGACAGAGTTAACCAGCAGAGCTTTTTCACTCAAGGCTTTGTTGATTGGAGTAGTTTGCCTGAGGAATTAACTGATGAAAATTTTGCTCTTATAGCCAAAAATGATTTGGAAAATGAATTTTGCTTAATGACTTTAGAGACAATAGTTGAAGGTGATGAATCTGTGGAATTAGTGTCTAGATCTGATGTGTTTGAAGTTCATGATGAAATAGTTGTTGAAAAAGAAAATGTTAATGAAAATGAGAAACCTCTGTCTGATTCATGGAACACCAGTGTGTGAAGATGATTGTGATTATGCTCTAATGGCTGCTTCTAAGGTATCACCTCAGATCCTTAAGATCTATGTTCTAAAAAATGCATAATAGCTTTTGCAAACACAAAAAAGGTGAATGAAAATCTTAGAAACAAAATTTTAGAAGATGAACTTAACTCACAAAAGAGTTGAAAACAAAATTTGTTAACAAAGATTCTGAAATCAGCAGTCTAAAGCATGAGGCAGGCATAACCAAAGGTCAACTCCAAACTATGATAGGGAAATATCAAGTTTGCAAAAAGGAGTTAGAATCTACCCAGATCACTTGTGAAAAATGGGTAAAATCTTGCAAAGGTTATGAAATCATGCTAGAAAATTAGATCAAAAGTAACATAAAATTTGGCATATGTTTCAAGAAAAATGACCATGTTTTTGAAAGTGTTACTATAAATGAATCTGAGATGGTTGAAATAGTCTCAAAAACTTTTGCTGGTGAAGAGATAAAAGACACTGATGAAGATGGAAACAAAATCATTTTGGAAAAACATAAGGGATCCTCAACCTTTGAGGAAGTTGAGAAATATCAATTTAAGCCCACATGGTCAGATGAGTGTGACATTTTAGAAAACTTCAAGCCAATGGAATTTTCCACCATTGATGGTGTTCAGGCACCAAAAGCAAGGATAATCCCTATAAAGGATCTTCCAGTAGTTGTTACAAATCTGCTGAAAGGAAGTCTGAAAAAGGGAAGAAGAAAGAAATGGTCAAAAACTTGTTTTGTAACTTTTGTGAGAAAAGAAATCATGTCACTGAAAACTATTTTCTGTTAAAGGCTTATGATATAAACAAAACTTGTGTGATCCTAAATTCTTCAAAGTGCATCATCTGTGGTAGAACAAACCACGTAACCCAGGAGGGTGTTTATCTTTAAACCTATGATACCAAGGTAAAAGATATTAAATTAAGAACTCTTGAGAATCTAAATTCAAGTTCTAGAAGAAATAAATCTTATCAGAATTTTGAACCTGTTGTAACATCTCTTACTAAAGCACAGAACAAAACCTCTGTTTCCAGATAGGTACAAGTGACAGATGCACCACCTGCAAACAGGTATCCAAGACATATGGCCAACCTATTTATCAAAAGGTTCACTCTTAGTTATGAGGGTTACAAAAAACCTCAAAGCCAAGAGTCAATAGGCATCCTCATGGTTACCAACATCTGACAGGAAATGGTCCACAACAGTGGTTACAAAGATCAAATCAAACCACTGACCATATTCCTGAATCTGAAATTGAACAATCTGTGACTCCATCCAAAGCCATTTTGGCTTTGGAAACCCACCTAAACTATTTTTTTACTAATATGCAAGGAGCTTCTACTTTCCTTGATAGTTTATGGTATGTAGATAGTGGAGGCTCTAGGCACATGACAAGATGTAGAGCCCTTCTCAAGATTTCATGGCTCATGAAAGGGGTGATATATCCTTTGGTAACAATTCAAAAGGGGAGTTGTTGGGGTCAGGGTCTGTTCAGACTGGGAAACTCAAATTTAAGCATGTTAATCTCATTGATAATCTAAAATGCAACTTACTGAGTGTCTCACAAATGAGTGCCAAAGGATACGGATCCTTCTTTACAAAGAAAACATGTCAAATTGTAGGACCAGAAGTTTTTAAAAAGATTGATCAAATCCTTAGTTCAAGGCTAGGATGGAATGAGTAGATGTTGCAGATGACTTTTGAGTAGGTTGGGTCTGATCAGTTGTAACCTCTGCTGGGTAATCATGCTTCTTTGGCAATGAAAGATCTGTTTTTCTTCTTTCTTGAAGCCTTTTGTATGTGTCTATCACTTTAACCTCTGCCCATCTTGTGATCTGATTCTTTAACCCGTAATTAGCAGCTATCAACTCTTCCTTCATTTTTTTGAGCTTCAAAGCTCTGTTAGGCACATTTTTCTTATACTTATTCCAATCTGGAGGAGTGGGCTTTAAGAGGATCTTTTAACATCCCTTGCATTCTTTCAAATTCTTCTTTAAGCTCACTCACTATCCAGTCTTTAAATTGTGCTCTAGTAGCCTGTATTGCTTGTCATCCATGATGTGACCTATGTAATCCTTTTTCAAGCTTTCATCTTCTCTTTCTGACAGCTTTTTGCACAAGTCTTTTGAAAAGTCTTCTAATCTTCTGACTTTGCTTAGCTAGAACTGCATGTAGTTCTGTACTTCTCTGTCTGGTCTTCCCTTTGTATCTTTCTTGGTGATATCCTCTGCTTGTTTAGCTTTCAGGTGTAGATATTCATCTAGATTCCTTGGTTTAGGATATCATTCCAAAGATGGGAAATCCCTTTTGTCTGGATCTTCCTCAACAAAGAATGACTTGATTTCTTCTCTAACAACTGGTAGATCCAATGGAAATTGAGTGGTGAGAGGCAATACTTTCATTGTAGTGATTTGAGAAGATGTTGGAAGAGAATGGCAGCTGTTGTTGAGGTCAGAGGTTGTGAAGACAATGGAAGTGGTGAAGGAATGATTGTATCATCATTTATGACCTGTGAGCTCTTCCTTCTCTTGAATCTTAGTTTGGGAGATAGTGGTTGATTGGGAATTCTGATGGGAGTGGCTATTGGTTGAGCAATAGTGGGAAATGTGATCATAGCAGTGGTTAGGTTTACATTAGTTGTAACCACTACTGCATCAACAGTTGTTGACACACCAAGAGTTATAACCTCTGTTGTGGTAGTGATGGGTGTAGTTATAGTTGATGGAAATTGAGATTTTGTGGGAGCAGAGGTTGTGATTAGATTTGCAACAATCTTGGTTTTAGAAGGTGTGGATGTTGGTTGTCTTGTTTTTCTAACAGCTCTCATCTTTTGCTGAGAAGTACCAACCTCTTCTTTTTCCTTTGTTGAGCAATCCTTTGTTCAACCAAAGCTCTGCTCTCATCTCTTACCCTCTGCTTGTTTTTCTCCTTTTCCCTAGCCAAAATGTTCTGAGTTTCATCAATTTTCTTGGAACCATCTAGCCTTGGGATAACCACTGTTGGTCTTATTGATGGATCTGTTTTGAGCTTTATACTTCTCTTTGATTGAATTTCTTCCCGGTTTTTGGCATCATATGTGTTAATCCAGAATGACAGTGGGAGGAGAAGTGCCAGTGGTTTGGAGCAGGTGAGCTTTGATGGCCTTTATATCTGCATTTGTGTCAATGTATCTTGCATCAACCAAATTTCTGAGATGTTGCATGTGATGTTCATATTGTTTCTCAGCATAGTGTTGTTGTTGTTGAAGTAGATGATGCATAAGTTGCCATAGCTTAGGAGTGGTTGTTGTTGATGTAGCAGAGGATTGACTTTTGGAGTTTGCTAACATCTGCTTCATCATTTCTTTGATTTCTTCCACAAAATTTTTAATTTTTGTAACTCTCTCCGTCAAATCCTTGTATTTTAGCTCATCACCTAACTTAATAGGATCATCTGAACTCCTACCAATTGTGGTAGGTTTATCTGTGATATCATGAGCAGAGGTTTCAAAACTTGCTTCAAACACAGATGCCCCTTTGTCTTAGTACTAGGGACTTCCAACTCTTCAGAGGATACCTTGGTAGCCTCAGCAGTTGTTGCCTTCAACAAACTCTTATATATGTAACCACTGTCCAATTGAGAACAAGGAGTTCCACAATTGTAGTAGCTGCTCTTGTTGAACTATCACCAAGGGTTACTTGTAACCCAAGGGATGTAGCCTCTTCACTTGTTGATGGGTTAGCAAAGATTAAAGAATCAGACCCAGTCACATTCAGAAATAAATACTCAGTAATAGGTTGATAAGAAGAACTGGTTAGTGTCTGTTTCAAATCAATTGCATTCAACAAAGGTAAAATTGTGGGTGGTAGCGATATGGGAGAGGGTTGTGGAGATGAAAGAGACATTGCCCTGGGAGAGGGACTGCGGAAGATAGAGCCAAGTGGATCTAGAGCTTCATAATTTGGTGTCCTTGTGTTTACAACCTTATGCTTTTGTGAGGATGAAGGAGGAGTTTGGTAAGCAGGTTGAGATCTTGCTAACATCTGCTGTGAAGAAGTAGCAGCAGTGTTTTCAGGTGAATTTTGTGTTGTCACATGGTCAACTTCTGGGATCTCATCTTCCAGAAGTCCCTTTTTGGTTATGGGTTTGGTGGGCTTTTTGGATTTTTTTTCTATTGTTTCTTTTTGGTGATTTTTGGTGTGGGCTTCAAAGCACTGGTTGTAGTGCCCTGATCACCAAGAGCAGTGGGCTCAGTAGCAGGAGGTTGAGATTGACATTATGTTCTTCTAAAACAGGCTCAACCTCCTTTACTTATGTCTTTTATTTTGATTGATTGGTGATGCGAGTAAAGGGTTCATGAGTAAGGCTGCCATGTGGTGTCACATCACCTTGTTTAACAGCATCACCAATTTTCTTTTGAAGATAAACACTTGGAAATCTTGGAGGCATCAGAAAAGGTGAGCATCCTTTTTAATGTTTTCAAGATGTGCCACCAAGTCATTGAACAATCCTTGGGAAAAGTTAAAATCAGATTTTGTTAAAATTGCATAACCCAAGTATTGCATGTTCAAAGGTATCTCATTAAAAGCTGTTGACTTTGCTGACAAACATGTCAACAATGTGTGAAAGAAAAATTTCATTTCAGCAGGAAATTGGGGTTTATAAATAGTTTTGACCTTTCAGTTGACCAACATACCCTCTTTCGATGAACTCGTGTCATAAATCAGTGACTGGACAGGTAGTAGCATGATCTAGGTCATTTAACCCAAAGACCTCTGAAATTGAAACATGAGTTACTTCCAAAAATGTTTTTCCCACCGTGGTGATAATAGCATAAGCCACCTTTTTTAGTGTAATGAACCGTGGCATTTGCCCAAAACTCTCTTAAAGATTGTCGTAAATAGGAGCAATGATTTCCATGATTTCATTGTATTTTGACTCTTTCAAAACTTTGATCATTGGATGATATCATTTATTTGAGTCAATTTCTTCAAAAATTGTAGTGTAATTGTGTGGGGTTTGAAGTTTAGAATCATCATGTTCGAAGATGATGAAGAACAGTTGTGAAAGTGGAAAAGATTTGTGAGAAAACCGCTTTTAGCAATTTTTTGAATTCGATACGACAAAACTCTGATTGGGATAGAACAGGGTTTTATAAAGTGAAAAAGTGATGATGACGTGGCAAAGATCTGACGGCTATCATCTATCCACGTGTATCTCTGATAGTGTATGGAAGATAGTTGTTTTGAGAAACACTGTTGAGTGTTAACAGTGGTTGGAGAGTAGTGTTTTGATTTTACACTATTAGTGGATAGCTTATCAGTGGATAAGATCACTCATCTGAGAGTACTCTTTTCCAGTGGATAGAATTTCAAGCCTATCAGTGTTTTGAAAGAACAGTGGATAGAACAGACTTTTTGAGATTTATTGAAAAACTTCAATCTTGACTATTTTTAAGGATGGATTTTGATTTTCTGAAAATATTTTATTGCTATTTACACATGGAACACAAAAAAAAAATTTGTTTTCAATCCATGTTTAGCATTCCAATCTTAGAGATCAGACTTTCAAAGGTTGATGTATCTAATGCTTTGGTTAGAACATGCCAGTTGATCTTTAGTAAGGACGTGTTGTAAAGAAATCAAACCTTTTTCATAGCAATCTCTCACAAAGTGATGTCTGATGTCAATGTGCTTTGTCGTGGAGTGAGACACAGGATTTTTGATGATGTTTTCAGCTGCTTGACTATCTATCTTGAGAGGAGTCTTTAAAGTAGTTACACCAAAATCCAATAGTTGGTTTTGAAGCCACAAGAGTTGAGCAGTGCAACTTGCAGCAGCAATGTATTTGCCTCAATAGTGGATGTGGAAACTACAACTTGCTTTTTGCTTTGCCAAGATACTAGGCAATCACCTAGGAATTGAATTCCTCCTGATGTGGACTTCCTTGTGGTGTGGCAACCAGCAAAATCACTATCTGAATAACCAGAAAGCTCAATGTTTCCATTAGCAGGATACCAGATAGCAAGTGTGGGAGCACCTTTTATGTATCTGAATATCCTTTTCATAGCAATTAAGTTTGACTTTCTAGGTACTGACTAGGATCTGGCACAAACACATGTTGCAAACATGATATCTGGCCTAGAAGGAGTTAGGTACAATAAAGACCCAATCATACTTCTATAGAGAGTCTGATCAACCAAGTCACCTTTGTCATCAATAGTGAAAAACTTTGAGGTTGCCATGGGTGTGCTACAAGGTTTACAGTCATTCATATCAAATTTGTTAGGCAGTCTTCGACATACTTTTTTCGATTAATGAAGGTGCCATTGTGCATTTGTTTAACTTGAAGACCAAGAAAACATTGTAATTCACCCGTTGCACTCATTTCAAACTCTACTGCCATGAGTTTTCTAAACTCTTCACACATGGCAGTGCATGTGGATCCAAAATGATGCCATCCACATAAATCTAAATCTTTCCTTTCCTTTAAACTCATTTTCCTCTGCCATGTATTTGTTTTTCTAAAACACTGACTTGCACAACAGTTGTGTGAGTGCGATGAAAACTGATGCAAAAGCTAAGATTGATGGCTTCTATGATGAAAGCCAATCCCTCTTTATGTGCCATAAACGACCTTGCTTTTTGAAAAAATACCCTTTACATTTGCATTTGGAATTGAATACATCCTAGCTAAAGCCAATTTTCTTTTGATTGATGACTTTTGCATATTGACAACTATGCCTTAGATCTGGTACTTGACAGGTTGTGTGAGTGATAGAACCAGCAAGAGGCAAATTTTTGGATTGGCTTCTTGTGAGCACTCCTATTTATTTGCAATAACTGATCCAATGATGGCTTTTGAAGAAAATAAATCACCTTGGTATGGGACAATTGAATTTTGAGGTGAAGGTTGCAAATGTGTATCATCTGAGCTAACCTATGCTGGTGAATTTGAAGTTCAGCCACTGATTGAAATGGTTAGTGGAGGTATAGGAGGTATGGTTGTGAGATGTGTTGATTTTTGTTCACATTTGTGGACTTTTATCAACAGTGGTTGATTTTGAGAACTGGTAGAGGTTGTGGATCAACAATTCTTGAGCCAACAGAGCTTTCACTTTTGTTACTAACATCTGCTCCTCTGGTGACATGACTAACTTGAAATTTGGAAGCACACAGTCATATCCTTGTTCTTGATGTGTGATTGTGATGTACCTGCATGATTAGTCTTTATAGACACATTTCAAAAATGATTTTTTCTAAATCAAACAACTCACAGGATTTGCTTGATTTATGAAGAAAGTTCATTGAACTTACATTCAAGGTTTTCTTCAACACCCTTTGTCCTAGAGTTAAAAACTCTATAAGCTTTGGCAGTGGTTGAGTATCCTAGAAATAACCACAATCAACTTTGGCTGCAAACTTTGAGATTGAATCTTTTAAGTTTAAAGTGAAACATGGACATCCAAAAACTTTATAATATGAGATCAGAGGTTTGATTTTGTAAAGAATCTCATAGACAGTCTTTTGATGCCTGGGGTTAATCAAAACTCTGTTTTGAACATAACAAGCAGTGTTTACAGTCTCTGCACTAAAAGACAAGGGTAAAGCTGAGTCTGCAAGCATAGTCCTTGCTGATTCAATTAAAGTTCTATTTTCCCTTTTAACCACCCCATTTTGTTCTGGATTCCTTGGGAATTGCGATGCTATATTGCCTAACAATCCCTTTTAACTCACAGAAGGCATCCAACTCCTTGTTCCTAAACTCTGTCCCGTTGTCACTCCTAAAATGTTTTACTGGTAGGTCAAATTGCTTTTCAACTTGTTTTACAAAATTTTGCAAAATGACAGCAGTTTCATCTTTAGAATGCATGAAGAAAGTCCATGTAAACCTTGAAAAATCATCAACAATGACCAAACAATACCTTCTCTTTGTGAGACTCATGATTTTTACAGGGCCAAACAAATCCATATGCAACAATTGCAAACACTTGGTTGTTTTGGACTCTTCAGTGGATTTGTAAGAGCTTTTATGTTGTTTACCTTTTAAACAGGAAACACAATACTCTTCACAGGTGAATTGTTTTTGAGGTAAACCCCTGACAAAACTTTGTTTTGAGAGAGTAGTGATAGTTTTTAGATTTGTGGGCCCAAGTCTTCTATGCCATAACTCTATCTCTTTGCTTGAAGCAACTGAGAACAAGCATGCATTAGACATTGGGTTATCCTTCAACATATGAACCACATACACATTGCCACCCTATGAGCAACAAGTTGTGCTTTACTCTCAGCAATGATTTGATCAATCTTTTCAACAACATCTGGTCCTACAATTTGACATGTTTTCTTTGTAAAGAAGGATCCATATCTGAAGAAACACGGACTCACCGCTTTCCACAAGAGATCGAGAACCACACCTTGTTCTTCCCCTTGAACCTAGATCTGCAAAGAAGAAAAGAGAGAAGAGGGGAAGAACCTCTTTATATAGGAAGAATCCTCTATTTCCAACTACAAAAAGTGTTGCCCCATGTCTCATGCCCTAATAATGAGGTGAAGACCTCTTTTATATAGGAGACATGGGAAACCCTAACCTCAATGGGCCAGGCCCAGTTAGGGGATGTCTCTACAAGCCTACAGCCCAGTATAGCGTAAACTATATGCTGGGCCTCGCGGGTTAGTACACAATAATAAATAACATAATAAATTATGGTAACGGTAATGACGGGTCATTTGGGCGGGTCCAGTATCCTACCTCGTCAATGTCCTTTTCACTCATTTATGAAACACTCAAAAGACTGAATTTTAGATTGTCAATGAGATTCACATTTTCAAATTTGAGTTTCCCAGCCTGAACACACCTTGACCCCAACACCTTCCCTTTTGAATTGTTAATAAAGGATATATCACCCTCTCCATTAGCCAGAAATCTTTGAGAAGGGCTCTACATCCTGTCATGTGCCTGGAGCCTCCACTATCTACATACCATAAATTATCAAGGCAAGTAGCAGGTCCCTGCATAGTAAACAATTAGTTTAGGTGAGTTTCCAAAGTCAAAATGGCTTTGGATGGGGTCACAGATTGTCAAATAAAAAATTTAGGAGAATGGTCAGTGGTTTGGATTGGGTTTTGTAACCATTGTTGTGATCCATTTCCTATCAGATGTTGGTAGCCATGAGGATGTCTATTGACTTTTGGCTTTGAGGGCCTTTGTAACTCTCATAGCTAAAAGGAACCATTTAATAAATAGGTTGGCCATATCCTCTTGGATACCTATTTGTAGGTGGTTCATCTGTGACTTGTACTTCTCTGGGAACAGAGGTTTTGGTCAGTGCTTTAGTAACAGATGTTTCAACAGGTTCAAAGGTCTGCTTAGATTTATTTCTAGAAGAGCTTGAACTTTGACTTTCCAGAGCTTTTGTTTTGATCTTTTTTACCTTTTCATAATAGGTTTTAAGATAAACAAACTCATGAGTCTTGTGATTTGTCTTATCACAGATGATAAATTTTGAAGAATTTGGGATCACACAAGTTTTGTTTATGTCATAAGCTCTTAACAGAAAATAGTTTTCAGTGACATGATTTCTTTTCTCACAGAAGTCACAAAATAAATTTTTGACCTTTTCCTTCTTCTTTCCTTTTTCAGACTTCTTTTCAACAGACGTTGTAACATCTGCTGGAAGATCCTTAACAGGAATGACTCTTGCTTTTGGTGCCTTAACACCATCAATGGTTGTGAAGTCATTGGCTTGAAGTTTTTTAAAATATCACACTCATCTGACCATGTGGGTTTGAACTGATATTTCTCAATTTCAAAGTTGAGGAACCCATAGGTTTTTCCAAAATAATTTTGTTTCCGTTTTTATCTGTTACTTTTATTTCTTCAGCAGCAAAGTTTTTGGGGACAACTTCAACCATATCAGAATCAATTATCACAACATTTTCAGAAACTTGATCATTTTTTTTTAAAACCAATTCCAAATATTATATTGCTCTTGATCTGAATTTCTAACAATATTTCATAACCTTTGCAAGACTCTACCCATTTTTCACATGTGATTTGGGTAGATTCTAACTCTTTTTTTCAAACTTGGTATTTTTCTACCATAGTTTGGAGTTGGTCTTTGGTTATGATCGCCTCAAGCTTCAAGCAGCTGATTTCAGCATCTTTGCTAACCAACTTTGTTTTCAACTCTATTGTGAGTTTCTCAAAATTTAGTTCATCATCCAAAATTTTGTTTCTAAGGTTTTCATTTACCCTTTTTATGTTTGCAAAATCTATGATGCATTTTTCAGAACATAGATGTTTGAGGATCTAGGGTGATACCTTAGAAGCAACCACGAGAGCACAGTCACAATCATCTTCACACACCTTGGTATCCCATGGGTCAAGTTGAGAGTTCTTTTCTTCATCAACAGTATCTTTTGAAACCACTGCTTCATCACAACTGTGAAACTCATCAGACTTAGGCACTTGTTCCACAGACTCATCACTTTCAACAATTATCTCTAAGGCCATTAAGCAAAAATTTTCATTTTCAAAATCATTTTTGGCCATAAGAGCAAAGTTTTCATCATTTAATTCCTCTAGAAAATTACTCCAGTCAACAAAGCCTTGAGTGAAAAAGCTTTGCTGGTTAACCTCTGCCGGAGCAGTGGTTTGAGTAGTTTGAGTGACATGTGGTGCTTGTTGCACATGCACTTGAGGTGGTGGTGCTTGAACATTTTGAATTTGTGGAACAGTGGTTTGAAGATAATGCACTTGAACAGTGGTAGCAGGGTGTGCATAGTGAGCAGTGTTTTGCACTTGATGAGCAGAGGTATATTGGGAATACTGGCATTGTTTTGTGTGTGCTGAGATCTAGGGCCAGGATGTGTTACAATTGGTCCTGAAGTTTGAGATATGCATTCTCTAGCAAAGTGTCCTAACCTATTGCACTTATAACACTTGATTTTAGATTTATCTAGCCCAACCTTCAACCCCCCATGCAACCCTGGGAATTTTCTACCAGTTCTCTTGTAAAATTTACTAGATCTAATACTTAATAGAGCCAGTTGGTGCAAAATCTCCATCTCTTCCAAATCAGATGGTTCAAAGTGTTGTAGATCATTTAACTCAAAAGAGAAATTGTCAGAGGTTTGGCTTTCCCCACTAGCAGTAAAAGCATAGCTGGGTGAGTAAGAATCAGAGTTAAAGTTACCTCCAGAAGTTATATCAATAAAATGATCATAACCCTGATCCTTTCCACTGTCAGAACCCTCTTCTTGACCATAAAAAGCTGTGTTACCCAAAGTGTAATCATCAGTCACTTTACCAGACTCCTGCAACTTCTTTTTCTGGTTCAACTCTCTCTCATAAGTAAGAAGTCGACCATGAAGCTGTGTGACTTTCATTTCTTTAAAACCAACAGATGTTCGTGTAACATAAGCTACAGTCTCTCATTTCTCTGTTAACGATCAAAGGAAATGACAATTGACAGTCGAATTAGGAAATTCTACGTTCACCAGTTTGAGTTCACTTATGAGACAGCTAAAACGTTCGAACTGTTGGGTTAGAGACTCTCCTTTGACGTGACAAAAGGTTTCGTACTGTTGATTGAGAACCTCTCTATTGTTTTCAATCACTTCCTCAGTACCACCAAATTGCTCTTTTAGTGCATCCCATAACTCTTTTGCACTATTGTAGTGGAGCAGTCCAGCATAGGTCTCGTTGGGTAAAGCAGAAGAAACAATACTAAATGCCTTAGCATCCAACTCTATTTTCTGGAAATCCTGCTCAGAGTATAGTTCAGGATTTTTTGGCACTTGAGTATTAGGATCCTCTGTACTTGGAACCATTGGAACATGTGGTCCAAATACAACGGATCGCCAACAATCGGTGTTTTGCTGAGCTAAAATGTGACCCATCCGACGTTGCCATATGAAATATTCATTTCTTTTCACACCGGTGGTTTAAACATGGATCCAATGTTGGATTTCAGTGTGTTTTGAGACATTTCTGAATGGTTTTCAACAAATTTTTATTTTAAAAACTTTAAACATAATAAAACTCTATTTTCCAAAGAAAAACTATCAAACGAATTAGCAGGGAGAGCTGATCTTTGAAATCAAATTGATAGTTTAATCAAATTTTGATTGACCAGGCTTTGATACAAATTGCTAGGATCTAAGTTTGAATTAGTTGTGATTTTTGTTTCAAAAAATGAAAAGTGAAAGTAGAAATCAAAGTTAAATGCAGCGGAAATAGATGGAAAACTTTTATCACAACTAATGGTCGTTTGCTTTGATCATCATGCTCTCAAACTTATAGTTTTTGCATGTGAATCACAAACTCCCCCTTAGCCCAATTAGATCGTTTGAATAGTACAGAAATGCAGAGAAGATGATAGGTGAATGATCTTTTAGATAGATAATTAAACATGACAAAGTGAACGACTATTTATACTAACACTTCTAACCTCTGAGCATCTTTGATGATGCCAGGGTTGATAGTGACAGGTAACAAATAAAACTAACTTTAAGCATTGCTATGCCTAAACTCTGATCAGTGCCAAGCACTATTACATTGAATATAAAACTATTATAACTAAACTCTGTTGGATATACTCCGATGGTCTTCAACAGACCTTTGATCTTTGTCGTTTTATTCCAGCAGATGGTAGAAGGCAGAGCTTTAGGCAAGGCAGAGTTTATTTAACAGAGCTTGCAAACTCTGTTATCGGGATTAATCATCTTATGTGATTCTTGCTTTGTATCATATGTTCCTTTTAAACCTAACAGTTGGGATTGAACCTTTTCAACAGGAACAGATGATACAAAGCCAAAACTACATCAGATGATTGATCCAGAACAACAGAGTTTCTATACTCTGATTGAACACACTGTTGAAGCTAAAGTTTGTTACGCAAGCATTGTTGATTCCAAGGTCTGATGATATAAAGCTCTGATGAAGAATAAAGCTAAGGTCTGATGAAGACCAACAGAGTTTAGGTTTATCAGTGTTTTATAGTTATCAAGGTTTTCAATGTAACAATGTTTGAAATTAGCATATGATAGGCTAAGCAGTGTTTAGGGTTAGTTAGTATTGTTAGTAGTCGCTTTCACCTCTAACATCTGTGACATCCCGGTTTTTCAGACATCTTAAACGCACTACTTCACGGTTATTCATTCCTACGCTAAATTGATTTGGAGATTTAAATTGAACGCTCGAAATAATTACGATAACTTCGTGAACTTATCAAGTGAATTACATGCTATGTGTATTAAACGTTTATAAGTTCGGTGAGTTATTATGCCATGTTTCAAATTCGTGATTTTTAGTTATAAAAAATATATATATGATAAATAGATAGACGAATCGAACCGAGCCGCGAAACGAGTCGACCTCATTTCCTTGCGACTCAAGGAGTTGAGCGAAACTTGAGGATCAAGTTATAGACCCAAACCGACCTACCCAAACCCTTGCGGCCGCGAGCACCCAACCGCAAACCCTTTTTCTTTTTTTCCTTTTCTTTTCCTTCTTGCACTATATATGCATGTGTTATGTTTCAAAAACAAAAACACACACACAAACCCTAATACAAGAAGCAGCCGACGGCAGCCCTTCCTACACTTCTCTCGGTCGCGACAGCCGTTTTCCCACTCTTCCTCTCGGTCGCAACTCTCTCCAACATCCGAATCGGCTCCCATCTAGTTCTCGGTTCATTGATCTTCATTGTTAAAGGTTAGGGTTTATCATTGTTTTGCAAAGTCATACTAGGATTTATAAACTCTTGATCATACTTGTATGTAATGGTAGAATCATTATTATGAAAGTGTATGAGGTTTAGTTCGATAAATTATGCTAGTTTGCGATTATAATGATTAGTGGAATCAAGAATCATTAGGCTGCGTTTTGTAATAAAAACCATATATTATGATTAGGGTTTGCATGGGTATGATGTACATGATGATATATGATTGATAAATCTGTTCTTGATCGTTTATATTTAACGTATCGATTGTTTAAGCGTGTTATATTGCGATAAAATGTCGAAATCAGGATGCTGAATGGTGTTTACAGCCAACTTCAACTGGCTGTAACTTGGTTATTATTTATCGAAAAACGGATTTTCTGAAGCCTAAAACGTAGACTTTTGAAAAACGCTTCTAATGGCGCTGGATTCATATTTTTCTGAAGTCGTTTGATATTTTTAAAGGGTCAATTAAGTGCAGTAACTGAAGCTGTGAAAATTCTGAACATTTGCTAGTTGTTTATCGAGTCGGATCTAATAATCTGTAGAGAGTCGAATCACGAAATATGTACAGAAATTGGAGATGGAAATTTCCGGGAAACTCCCACTGGAATTTTGTTAATTGGACGAACGGTGATTTTTAAATAAATTCTCCCGTGGACTGCAGTCAGAAAGCGACGAATCTGACTGCAGCCTAGTATATTAATATTTATGAATAATTGGTAAAGTGTTAGGACTTGAAAAATTTAAATAAAATTATACAGTATAGTTGACACCTTCTGTAAAATAATTGGAATTCTTGGAATGTTGGAACTATTTTATAAAAATCCTCGAAAACAGCCTAATTATGAGTATATAAGCTGAAACTTGATAACTTGCGAATGTGTGTACCAAAGTGTTGTATGGATTGATTTGTGTTCATGATAGGTTGGTTTGATCACTATGTTGGTATGATGATACTTGCATGCATGATTTGAGTTTTAGGAATTGTTATTGTATGTACCGCATTATGTGTTAGTATGTGTAGGGTTTGTATCAGTGTGTTCACACACTAACTCTAAATCAATTGACTTGTTAGGACGCAATTAGCGGTCCCATCATTTGCTACATCTGTGTTACACTAACCGAGCAACTAAAGGTGAGTTCACGGCCCCTAATTTTATCCGGTTTTAAACAACAGGGGGAGAAACATGTATACACTCTACAACTCTATCTCTTTACGTTATATGAAATTAACGTCATTAAACTATTCGGTAACTAAGTTAATGTTAACGTACGTTATGGTCACTAAGCAGCTATATCACACAAGTCCTCGACAAACTCTCGGATCGTTAATATTGGGTTAGATAGCGGGGAAATTATAAGTAGTACTACTGGGCCCGACAAGCCCCACCCGAGCTAGTCGCGCTAGCCGACCAGGTATGGTCAACGGGTGAATAATTTGGCCTAACTTCGCCATGGTCAGTGATAGGCCTGGCAACACGGAGGCACAACAGTCAGCTTCGATCGCGAACACTTACGTGACATAACTTTAGGCTAGCTACCTACATGTTAACATTGAACTTAATTACGAATCAACATTATTATTCCGGGTTAGGGATAATGGAACCAACAACATTATTATTCCGGGTTAGGAATAATGGAACATCTTTATTATTCCGGGTAAGGAATAATGGAACCATCAGTATTATTCCGGGTTGGGAATAATGGAACTAAATCGTTATCCCGGGTTAGGGATAACGGGGGAAACAAACTCATAACCGAACAAATGAACTTATGAAAACCTGTGAACTCACTCTTCTTTAATGTTGACACTTGTTTCTTTACATGTTTCTCAGGACGCTAGGAGCTCTAGGTGCACTCACTTGCATTGATCAAGACATCTTTTTATCGAGTCTCATTTACGAACATTGTTTGGGTTTTTCCTTAGTTTTGGCGTTTGTGTTGGCGCCCGTTCCTTTACTTTACTTTAATGCTTCCGCTCAACTTTAACAACTAATGCTTCCGCTAAACATTGAAACCAAACTAAGACAATCTAAAATTAACTATGAATGGTTAAACAAATGATTTTGGAAAACGTATTAACAAATCATATAGAGTCGTTCGACGTTACTAATGTCTCAGATTTTGGTTTGTTCACACGCCTCGCGGTAAAACTCCGCAAGTGGAAATTGAGGGTGTGACAGATTGGTATCAGAGCCTCTAGCTATAGAGAACCAGGTTTGCATTAAAAGTAGACCTAAACTATAGCTGATTACACGACACTAGACTTAGTTTGGCACAGAATTGTTATATCTTGTTATGTGTTATACCACAACTATGACTCGTAACTAACTACCCAACCCAACAGGCAATGTCATCATCATCATCATCCGACAAACTTTTGCAACCAAGGGCGCCGGGGAAGGCACCTATGGTGGAACCCTCACCACCTCATGGCGTGGAGACACGCTCAGCTGCGAGAAAAAGGCTCGCTCTAGAGGAGGAGTCGTCCTCACGCCCGACCATCGCTGTGCCGGTCGAACCGGTTAACTCGTTAGAAGTAGGGAACGACCTACTTAGAGATATGATAAGAAAGCAACAAGAACAACTAGAGAGAATGCATGAAACCATCCTAGCACAGGGATGGATGATCGACAATTAACAGGTAAGACTGGATCGCTCGAGGAAGAGCAACATGAGAGTAAGATAGCTCGTAACACTTTAGCTAAAGATCTTCGCGCTGAGCAGCTGAGGGCTGACTGGCACGAAGACAGAGTTTTTGAGTCTAGCTGGAGAATTCAAGAACTAGAACAGAATCAAGCACCTGTACCAGTACCCGCACCAGCACCGGCCCCTCCAGTGCCGGTAGAGGAGGATCTAGAGGAGGATCCAGAGGAGGATCCGGAGGAAGACCCGGCTATAGAAGCTGGAAACGCCGCGGAGGATGACGGCAACGATAGCGATTTGGGGGATGGAGACGTAGAAGACTGACACGTCTCGCTTATTCCATTTGCTTTCCTTCAGTCTATTTATTTTCCTACTTATGTTTAAACTTGAGATTTTATAGTAAACTGATATGTTTGGTTGGCATTTTGTAAGACGTTGAAATTTTATTTAATCGAATATTTCTTTTGACTGTTTAATTTATTTTGGTTGACACAATTTGAGGAATTATTTAAGTATGGAATAGGATAACTATATTGGATATATAGACTTATCGGTGTGTGTTTATGTTGTCTTACGAAGATCTAAAATGGCAACTGGACGTCGCGGAAACCTCAACATGACACCCGAAGAATTGGCCGCAATGATCCCAGAACATGTGAATGCTGCTCTGGCAGGTGTTCAAAACCAACCAGCAGGTAACCATTATTAAATTTTCATGGGAAAATCTAATAGTTGGGCTAGTAGACTTTCTCGCTGACTACCTGTCCTCTGTCAGCAGGAGGGGGTCTTAACCCCTACAAGATGTTTCTCGATGCGAAGCCGAGCAAATTCACGGGTGCAGAAGGACCCATAGGACTGGTCCGCTGGATTGAAAAGTCCGAATCAGTGTTCGAGATGTGCAATTGTCTGGAGGCCAACAAGGTCAAGTATGCTGCCACAACGTTGGAGGATGGGGCACTAACTTGGTGGAATGCACAAGTCCAAACGCGTGGACTTATTGCCGCAAATGCAATGGCCTGGGCCGAGTTTAAGGCCCTAATCAAAGAGGAGTATTGTCCGCGAGACAGGGTTCAACAGTTGGAGCAAGCCTTATGGAACCACAAGATGGTGGGATCTGAAATCGAAGCATACACAGCGAAGCATCACGACCTGGTATTTCTATGTCCCGATCTGGCCAACACCGTTGAGAAACGACTAGAGTTTTACCTTGGGGGTCTGGTCCCCGAGATCCAGGGTATGGTAATGGCTAGCAACCCTGTGACTGAGCATCAAGCAATCAGGTTGGCGCACAAACTCACCGATAAGGCGGTGGAACAAAAGAAGTTGCCATCTCGGGGTACAACTGAAGTGGCCCCTGATAATAAAAGAAAGTTTGAAGACTCGTCTGCTCGACAGTCTTCGTCATCCCAGCCACAACAGGGGAACCAGAAACGATTCAATAATTTCAACAGCCACCGGGGTCACAATAATCAGCCCGCCAACAACACCCAGAACACAAGCGGCTATGTAGGTCGAAAGCCGCAGTGCAATCGCTGTAACCTTCATCATCACGGCCCTTGTGCCGGGAATCGTTGCCAACAATGTGGCAAAGTGGGACATGCGGCAAAGGATTGTCGCGGGGAAATCATGTCCCGACAAAATCAAAATCAACACCAGGGTCAGCAGCAGGGTGTAAATCGGCGGTGCTATCAGTGTGGTAGCACTGCCCACTTCAAACGAGACTGCCCACAGCTTCGTAACAACAACAACAATGGTGGGAACAACAATAACCACAACCACAATAACCACAACAACAATGGAAATGGTGGCACAGGAAGTGCCAAAGGGCGTGCATTTACGCTGGGCCGCGGAGAGGCCAGACACGACTCGAACGTGGTCACCGGTAAGTTTCCCCTTAATGAACATTTTGCTACTGTGCTTTTTGATACGGGTGCGGATAGGAGTTTTATATCTGAGTCTTTTAGGAAGAACCTAAATCTCACGCCTAAACCCCTAGAGACCCCTTACGTCATAGAACTAGCCGATGGTAAGTCGGTAGATGTGACCCATTTAGTATCCGGCTGTCAACTCAAACTCGCGGGTCACACCTTTACCATGGATCTGATGACAACTACCCTGGGTAGTTTTGACGTGGTAGTCGGAATGGACTGGCTATTCGACGTCCGAGCTGAAGTTCTCTGCTTCGAAAAATCTATCCGTATTCCGCTCTCTAACGACGAAATCTTGACGGTGCAAGGCGAGAAGGCAGGCGCCGTCACAAACATCATCTCTTTACATGCAAGCACAGAAGTATCTTCGAAGGAAGAACTCCTTCGCTTTGCTTGCATTGGTTACCGAACAGCCTAAAGACGAGAAACGTATAGAAGATATCCCCGTCGTCCGTGATTTTTCCGATGTATTTCCAGAGGAGTTACCTGGCCTTCCGCCGCATCGACAAGTGGAGTTTGAAATCGAATTGGCGAACCATGCAACTCCTATCGCCAAGGCCCCATACCGCCTAGCTCCAGCCGAGCTGCAGGAGCTGTCTACCCAACTTCAGGAACTGTTAGAAAAAGGATTTATCCGACCTAGCACTTCGCCATGGGGAGCTCCAGTCCTTTTTGTCAAGAAGAAGGACGGGACCTTCCGCATGTGCATCGACTACAGGGAACTCAATAAGGTTACTGTCAAGAACCGATACCCATTACCTCGCATCGACGATCTCTTCGACCAACTTCAAGGGTCAAGCTACTACTCCAAGATTGATCTACGGTCCGGTTATCATCAGTTACGCGTCAGGGAGGAGGATATCGATAAGACGGCATTTCGTACTCGGTATGGCCATTATGAGTTCTTGGTCATGCCCTTCGGTCTCACCAACGCACCTGCGGTGTTCATGGACCTCGTGAACCGTGTCTGTAAACCATATCTCGACAAGTTTGTCATTGTGTTCATCGATGACATACTCATCTACTCTAAAGGTGAAGCAGAACGTGTTGAACATCTACGATTACTGCTGGAATTACTTCAACAGGAGAAACTATATGCCAAGCTTTCAAAGTGTGATTTCTGGATTCGGGAAGTTCAGTTCCTCGGCATATTGTGAATGAAAAGGGTATCCACGTCGATCCCGCCAAGCTCGATGCTATCAAGAACTGGGAAGCACCCAGGACACCGACGGAGATCCGCCAATTTTTGGGTTTGGCTGGTTATTACAGACGTTTCATCGAGGGATTTTCAAAGATCGTGCAACCGCTTACCACTCTCACCCAGAAAGGCACCAAGTATGCTTGGGGTGACAAGCAGGAAGCGGCATTTCAATTGCTGAAGCAGAAGCTTTGCAGTGCACCCATTCTGTCCTTGCCGGAAGGGACTGATGATTTTGTAGTATATTGTGATGCTTCCATTCAGGGATTGGGATGCGTACTCATGCAACGTGATAAGGTCATCGCGTATGCGTCCCGACAATTGAAGGTTCACGAGAAAAACTACACAACACATGACCTGGAATTGCGAGCAGTGGTGTTTGCGCTTAAGATTTGGAGACACTACCTATATGGAACAAAGTGCACAATCTATACAGATCACAAGAGCCTCCAACACATCTTTGACCAGAAGGAGTTGAACATGCGACAGCGTCGCTGGGTCGAACTCTTGAACGATTATGAATGTGCCATTCGGTATCACCCGGTAAAGCTAACGTGGTAGCAGATGCCCTCAGCAGGAAGGAGCACTTGAAACCTCATCGGGTACGAGCACTACAGTTCACCATTCATTCGGGGTTACCCGAACAGATACGCGATGCGTAGTTAGAAGCAGTTAAGGAAGAATAACATCAAGGTCGAATCAGTGGGAAAAATGGAACGCGATTGGGAAGTAAAACCCAATGGAGCCCGGTATTTCATGAATCGTATATGGGTACCTCTCTACGGAGACCTCAGAAAGCTAGTCATGGACGAAGCTCACAAATCCCGATACTCTGTCCATCCTGGTTCGGATAAGATGTATCAAGACCTTAAAGCTGCGTACTGGTGGCCCAACATAAAAGCTGATATAGCCACCTACGTAAGCAAGTGTTTGACATGTGCGAAAGTCAAAGTAGAGTATCAGAAGCCATCGGGGCTACTCCAACAACCTGAGATCCCGGTGTGGAAATGGGATCAGATCTCGATGGATTTCATCACTAAACTCCCGCGAACTTTGGGTGGTTACGATACCATCTGGGTGATTGTGGATCGTTTAACCAAGTCCGCACACTTCTTAGCGATTAAAGAAACAGATAAGATGGAGAAGTTGACTCGCATCTACATTAAGGAAGTAGTTTCTCGGCACGGAGTGCCAACGTCCATCATCTCAGACAGAGATGCTCGTTTCACGTCCAACTTTTGGCAGTCACTTCAGAAAGCGTTGGGTACACGCTTAGATATGAGCACAGCTTATCACCCTCAGACTGATGGTCAAAGCGAAAGGACCATATAGACCTTGGAAGACATGCTTAGGGCATGCGTGGTAGACTTCGGGAATAGTTGGGAAATCCATCTGCCGTTAGTGGAATTCTCGTATAACAACAGTTACCATACGAGTATATCGGCAGCACCGTTTGAAGCATTATACGGTCGTAAAAGTAGATCGCTGGTCTGTTGGGCAGAAGTCGGTGACAGTCAAATCACAGGCCCTGAGTTGATACTTGAGGCTACTGAAAAGATTGTACAAATCAGAAACCGCATGGCGGCGGCACGAGATCGACAGAAAAGCTACGCTGATCAACGACGCAAACCGCTCGAATTTCAAGTAGGCGACCGCGTCCTACTGAAGGTGTCACCCTGGAAGGGCGTAATCCGTTTTGGGAAACGAGGAAAACTAAGCCCACGGTACGTAGGCCCGTTTGTGATCTTGAAACGTATCGGACCCGTAGCTTATCAATTAGATTTTCCTGCCGAACTCAGTGGAGTTCACAACGTTTTTCACGTGTCAAATCTGAAGAAGTGTCTATCAGATGAAACCCTAATCATTCCATTGGATGAGATTCAAGTGGATGAACAACTGCACTTTGTGGAACAACCTATCGAGATCATGGATCGTGAGATCAAGACTCGAAGGCACAGCAAGATTCCGATCGTCAAGGTTCGTTGGGACTCTAAGCGTGGACCAGAGTTCACGTGGGAAAGAGAGGACCAAATGAAAAGCAAATACCCACACCTTTTTGCAGCTGAGCAACAAGTTAACGATACCACCAACTAAATTTTCGGGACGAAAATTCTTTCAACATGGGGATGATGTGACAACCTGGGAATTTCTTGTAATTTCTTGTACCATTGTTAATGAACTAAATCTTTGTGCGTGGTACTCTAAACCTGTACGTTGCTTTCTAAACCGCGTTTACTCAATTTTCGGGACGAAATTTTTTTCAACATGGGGATAATGTGACATCCCGGTTTTTCAGACATCTTAAACGCACTACTTCACGGTTATTCATTCCTACGCTAAATTGATTCGGAGATTTAAATTGCACGCTCGAAATAATTACGATAACTTCGTGAACTTATCAAGTGAATTACGTGCTATGTGTATTAAACGTTTATAAGTTCGGTGAGTTATTATGCCATGTTTCGAATTCGTGATTTTTAGTTATAAAAATATATATATGATAAATAGATAGACGAATCGAACCGAGCCGCGAAACGAGTTGACCTCATTTCCTTGCGACTCAAGGAGTTGAACGAAACTTGAGGATCAAGTTATAGACCCAAACCGACCTACCCAAACCCTTGCGGCCGCGAGCACCCAACCGCAAACCCTTTTTCTTTTTTTCCTTTTCTTTTCCTTCTTGCACTATATATGCATGTGTTATGTTTCAAAAACAAAAACACACACACATACCCTAATACAAGAAGCAGCCGACGGCAGCCCTTCCTACACTTCTCTCGGTCGCGACAGCCGTTTTCCCACTCTTCCTCTCGGTCGCAACTCTCTCCAACATCCGAATCGGCTCCCATCTAGTTCTCGGTTCATTGATCTTCATTGTTAAAGGTTAGGGTTTATCATTGTTTTGCAAAGTCATACTAGGATTTATAAACTCTTGATCATACTTGTATGTAATGGTAGAATCATTATTATGAAAGTGTATGAGGTTTAGTTCGATAAATTATGCTAGTTTGCGATTATAATGATTAGTGGAATCAAGAATCATTAGGCTGCGTTTTGTAATAAAAACCATATATTATGATTAGGGTTTGCATGGGTATGATGTACATGATGATATATGATTGATAAATCTGTTCTTGATCGTTTATATTTAACGTATCGATTGTTTAAGCGTGTTATATTGCGATAAAATGTCGAAATCAGGATGCTGAATGGTGTTTACAGCCAACTTCAACTGGCTGTAACTTGGTTATTATTTATCGAAAAACGGATTTTCTGAAGCCTAAAACGTAGACTTTTGAAAAACGCTTCTAATGGCGCTGGATTCATATTTTTCTGAAGTCGTTTGATATTTTTAAAGGGTCAATTAAGTGCAGTAACTGAAGCTGTGAAAATTCTGAACATTTGCTAGTTGTTTATCGAGTCGGATCTAATAATCTGTAGAGAGTCGAATCACGAAATATGTACAGAAATTGGAGATGGAAATTTCCGGGAAACTCCCACTGGAATTTTGTTAATTGGACGAACGGTGATTTTTAAATAAATTCTCCCGTGGACTGCAGTCAGAAAGCGACGAATCTGACTGCAGCCTAGTATATTAATATTTATGAATAATTGGTAAAGTGTTAGGACTTGAAAAATTTATATAAAATTATACAGTATAGTTGACACCTTCTGTAAAATAATTGGAATTCTTGGAATGTTGGAACTATTTTATAAAAATCCTCGAAAACAGCCTAATTATGAGTATATAAGCTGAAACTTGATAACTTGCGAATGTGTGTACCAAAGTGTTGTATGGATTGATTTGTGTTCATGATAGGTTGGTTTGATCACTATGTTGGTATGATGATACTTGCATGCATGATTTGAGTTTGAGGAATTGTTATTGTATGTACCGCATTGTGTGTTAGTATGTGTAGGGTTTGTATCAGTGTGTTCACACACTAACTCTAAATCAATTGACTTGTTAGGACGCAATTAGCGGTCCCATCATTTGCTACATCTGTGTTACACTAACCGAGCAACTAAAGGTGAGTTCACGGCCCCTAATTTTATCCGGTGTTAAACAACAGGGGGAGAAACATGTATACACTCTACAACTCTATCTCTTTACGTTATATGAAATTAACGTCATTAAACTATTCGGTAACTAAGTTAATGTTAACGTACGTTATGGTCACTAAGCAGCTATATCACACAAGTCCTCGACAAACTCTCGGATCGTTAATATTGGGTTAGATAGCGGGGAAATTATAAGTAGTACTACTGGGCCCGACAAGCCCCACCCGAGCTAGTCGCGCTAGCCGACCGGGTATGGTCAACGGTGTAATAATTTGGCCTAACTTCGCCATGGTCAGTGATAGGCCTGGCAACACGGAGGCACAACAGTCAGCTTCGATCGCGAACACTTACGTGACATAACTTTAGGCTAGCTACCTACATGTTAACATTGAACTTAATTACGAATCAACAATATTATTCCGGGTTAGGGATAATGGAACCAACAACATTATTATTCCAGGTTAGGAATAATGGAACATCATTATTATTCCGGGTAAGGAATAATGGAACCATCAGTATTATTCCGGGTTGGGAATAATGGAACTAAATCGTTATCCCGGGTTAGGGATAACGGGGGAAACAAACTCATAACCGAACAAATGAACTTATGAAAACCTGTGAACTCACTCTTCTTTAATGTTGACACTTGTTTCTTTACATGTTTCTCAGGACGCTAGGAGCTCTAGGTGCACTCACTTGCATTGATCAAGACATCTTTTTATCGAGTCTCATTTACGAACATTGTTTGGGTTTTTCCTTAGTTTTGGCGTTTGTGTTGGCGCCCGTTCCTTTACTTTACTTTAATGCTTCCGCTCAACTTTAACAACTAATGCTTCCGCTAAACATTGAAACCAAACTAAGACAATCTAAAATTAACTATGAATGGTTAAACAAATGATTTTCGAAAACGTATTAACAAATCATATAGAGTCGTTCGACGTTACTAATGTCTCAGATTCTGGTTTGTTCACACGCCTCGCGGTAAAACTCCGCAAGTGGAAATTGAGGGTGTGACAACATCAGCAAAGATGCTCAGAGGTTAGCATTGTACTATAAATAGTTGTCGTCGTTGTACTGTTTTATTTATCTATCTAAAAGATCATTTACCAATCATCTTCTCTGCATTTCTGTACGATCAAACTTGAGTTATAAAAGGCTGAGGGGGAGTTTGTGATTCACATGCAAAATTTATAAGTTTGAAAGAATGATGATGAAAACAATCTTCCCATTATTGTAATACAAAGTTTTATATTTCCGCTGCAAATCCAGTTTGTTTTACTTTCTTCCATTTACCATCTTTATAACATTTACAATCAATTCAAACTCAGATCCTAACAATTCGTATCAGAGCTCGGTCAATCAAAATTTGATTTAACTATCAATTTGATTTGAAATATCAGCTCTCCCTGCTAATTAGTTTGATTGTTTTCATTGGAAACAGGGTTTAATTACATTCTGTAGGACCGATCCTGATAGCATAGCAACCTAGATTTGATATCTAATGTCCATATTAGCGGAAATATTATGACATGATTACCAAATAACAAGAATTAATCAGTTAAACATCAATTTTATTGATAAACTTCAAATTTCTAGTTTGACAGAGCTTCGCTACTCAGAGCACCAAAGTTACAAATGACAAGATCAAGCTAGCTATTTATAGGGAGACAAGTTCGCTGGTGGAGGAGTGAGTTCGGGCGAACTTGACCTAGTCAAGTTCTGCCGAACTTGACATCACAAGCATATTACCAGCGAACTTGACTAACTTCTACACAAATACTTGATTTCGCTAGCCTATTCACATCTAATGTATACAGCCTCGATATAAGACTAAGACATAGACATTCTGCACCAACAGACTCCCCCTTGGATATCGTCTTCGTCTTTTATCAGTCTTCAAACCTCTGTCTTCAATAAAACTTTAAGGCGTACGACCAAAGAAGTTTTTGTACGGCTTCTTTCGTCTTTCCTGCTTTGGATCTGACGCCTGATCATTAGGTGGCACTTTATTCATAAATTGAAACCTTTTGAGCCTTGCCGCCCTACCTCTTTCATGTATTCCTTCGAGATGCTTTTCTTCCTTCAAAAATTCTACACGTTCAAGATCCCTCCAATTCGATTCCCACATCCTACCAGAGTTAACTTCACGTGCATAGCAGACATTAACGACTCTCTATATTGCATAGCTTGTTCTTTTACACGTTCTTCAAACACAATCTTGCTGTAGAACAAGCACTTTATATCTTCCTTCGAGCAATTAACTAGCCACATCGGGTCTAGTATTCTGATCGTTCTCCACAGCCCTCTCATACCTTGCAAACCAAACATTTCAACCCTATTCTTCGTTATATCCAGATGATCCTCAAATCATAACACAATCACAGCTTCACACGTATTTGGATAAATCTGCCACCATTTAAACAACGGATAAAAATTCTGTCCGATAGGCATCAACGGCATGTTTCTCATCGCTCTTGGGAGCTTCATGATTAACGTGATATCTTTCTCCCCTGTCTTCTTATTCGTTTTGATACGACGCTTTAGTATAAAAGGCTTCTAGTATTTGAAACCTTGTGATGCTTCAAACTTGATCATTTTCCACAGTAATTGATCAATGAACTTCATGTGGTACGTTACATTCCTGTCTGAACAAGCTCCTCAACATCCCAGTAAGGTAGCGTCTTAAAATCTGCCAGATATTTGAAGTATTGAACTCCAAATTCTCGTTTGATGGCATACACATTCAGTTCCTTGAACCACCCCCAGCTCAAAATATCACCTAATGACACATCTTTGTCTCTGGTAAAGAATGCTAGTGGTCGTCGAAACTTTCTTTCACGTGGCATCTCTTTAAACCAAGGCTTCTTAGCTTGAGCAATATCTTCCTTTGTCATCGGCATCGGAACTTTACCTTCACGCATCGATTCTTCAATCTTTTCCTTTAGCATGTCTTCATTAAGTTGCTTGTACATCTCTTCGAAAGTTGGGAAACTGTCTGTGTTTGACCAACATACTTTTCAGCTTCGTCTTTCTCACCGTCAGAGGACCAATCTTCCACTATTACCCTTTTATACTCATCTGCCTCATATCTTCGCTGATAATGATACTCAGTAGGCTCAAATGTATTTACGTTCAACACTTACTCTTCGAAATCGAAATCAAGTGATTCTGCATCAACGTCGATTAACTTTGCTAGATCTTCTTTTGAATAATTGTGCACAAACTTACTTGTTCAACATTGTGTTCGAGCATGAGTATTAAAGGCTTTTGCGGAACTGCAGCAACCGGATTTGCAATAGTAATAGCATCTGACATAAGAATATCATCAGATGGCCCTGTTTGCCCTGACTCCCCCTCATTCTGATCATTCATAGCATTCACCTCATCATTTAGAAGATTAGAGAAATCAAAGTTTCATTCACTGTTGCATCAACCACCTTAATCCCTGTACAACTAAGATCATCATCATTACCTCCATCAAGGTCAGAATCATCTTTTGGATCATTAGTTGGTGGTTCATCATCTTTTTCTTCATTTTCTGCTTCATCATCATCCTTATCTTCAGTAACATTTGCAGCATCAGAAGGTTTGACAGATTAGTCAAAATATCAGACTCAGAAGCTCTCTCAACATTCTCTATCTCTTTTACAGGTTCAGTGATCTCCGACATACTTTCAATCACATGCTTCTCCTTACCCTGTTCAGCTAGCTCTCTTTCAGCTTTCTCTTTTGCTTCTTGAAGATCTAATCGAGCATATTCTTCTTTGAAATTAATCCCCAGACTATTAGATAATAAGTTCTGAAGTCTGTCGAATCTCTTATCATTCATATCTCTTTCAGACTGAAGCTCAGCAATCTCTTTGTTTAATCTTTCATTTGCTTCCTACAAACTTTCAACTAGCGCTTTCAGATAACCTCTGTCGCCTTCAATAAATTTCACCTTGTCAGATAACATTTCTTTCTCCACTTCGCTCTGTTTCATCAGCTTTTCCAACTCAGCCTTTTCAGATTCATTCTTAGCCACTCTATCTTCCAATATTTTGACACGCTTTTCTAGAACATCTCCGTCTGATTCAGGAAAGAAATCATCTAGATACTGAAGATCCACTGGCACATTTGGAATATCACCAAATATCTTTGTCTTTGGAGTTTTTTGGTGTTAATTTAGGAGTAGCATCTTTGGTGTAGAAGCCTTTGGAGTTGAGCTTTCAGGATGAACAACTATAGGATCAGGAGATTGAATCACCGAAACTTCAAGTAATACAGTCTCAGGAGGTTCTTGTGTAATTCAGCTTCAGAAGAAATAACAACAGGAGGTTCTTGTGTAGGAGGTTCTTGTATAACTCTTTTCTACTGTGCACCAGAAGGTTCTTGTGTTGGTTCTGTGCTTTTAGGCTTTCTGATGTATCTCCTACTTGCAGGTTTCTGAGCTTTCTTTGTGTTTTTACCCTTAGTCTTTGGAGACCCTGTAGTCTTTTTCGTTGAAGCTACTGCAAACTTCACACGCTTTTGCCTTTTCTTTGGTCTCTCCTCGTCAGACTCCTTTTCTAAGGATCAAAGTCAGCATCAGTTTCTTTGACTTTTTCTGCTTCTATTTCTGCTATTGACTTCTTAGTAGCTTTCTCGATCGAATCATCACTACCATCTTCATTCTCAGAAGTTGCAGAAATCACATCGTCTTCATGCGTAGTCTTTTCAACTTCCTGACTCTCTGTCATTACTGCTGCACTAGAACCGCCTCTGTTTGCACGTTTACAGGCTCGTCTCCATCTATAAGCATAGTGTCAGCTTTCTTGGATGCTCGTTTCTTTTTCTTCTCGACCTCGGCTTTTAAGAACCATTCACTACGACCTTTTGGCTTGAACGTTTTAAACCATTCCTTTTCAGCATTTAGTTCTTGTTCATCACCACTACCGTCGTTTCTCCACTTATTTTCAGCTGGCGCAACATAATTTTCATTCTTTAACGCCCCAAATATTGGTTTTGCCACTGGTGCCGAATCTTGTTTTTGAAACTTGAGCAACTTCTTCACAGTGGTTTCATCGAGATGACTGATGTAAAGAATATCATTTGGATCACGTGTAATATCTGTAAACTTCTCGTCGATGAGCATTTGCACAAACCTCAGATACAAACACAATCTCGTATCTTCCATATTTTTCGACATATGAGTAAAAACAAGCTTTGCATAGTTGAACGACTTTTTCAGGATCAACGTCGTAGCCATGCAGGCCATATAATCTTATACATCATCGAGACCCGCCTTTCTATGGCTGAATGTGTGTATGATAGCATCCATGAGAAGCTTGTAGGGGTTTGGAACTTCCCCTTTCTTCAGTGTCGGCTTGTTTACGCTTACTTTATAACCCATTCTATGAAAATAACCTCGAACCATCTTCTCGTCCAGAAAAATAGGATCATCGTTGTCGTCGTTGAATTGTAAGATCCAGCGAATATCCTCCTCAGTGACTGTGATCTCTTAGTTCTCGTCTCCGACTTGTACTGATGAAGTAAAAGTCTTGTTATCTTTGCTTAGACTTGCATTCATCCAGAAGTGATAAGTATGCGATCGATAGGACACTGTTCGCTCAGTAATAGCTTGATGAATTGGACAATCCTTTAAGAACTTCAAAATGCTTTCATACTCCTTCACCAATGGACACAACACCTTGTCAAGCGTAATACAGGTGTTGTGGAATTTGGAAAAATCCATCGTAATTACCCGCGCTGGTACTTGAACCTGAAAATCGACGTAAAACATTTAGCACGCATTTCGAGAAAAGTTACAATTTTTTCAACACTTTACATCAAGTTCAGGCGAACTTGATGTTGATATTGCAAACAGTTTTTGTCAAGTTTGCCCGAACATGTCAATTACATGTTCAACAGAAAATCATAAGTCGGCAACTTATGGTTGAAATAATTTCAGATTATCTAAGTTCGGTCGAACTTCTGAATTGAAAATGTATTTTATTGTTTTAAGATTGCAAGTTCGGCCGGACTCGATGAACAAGTTCGGGCGAACTTGTCATCTTCTCCACCAAACATATACGTATCTGTTATGACCAAACTAGATGAATCCAAATCAAATACATTGTCGGTTTATGTTTATTAACATGATTTTAAGTCCAATTTGTCCAGATATCTCCTAGATCTACCAATTTTAACCATTTCAGATCTGGATTAACAGTTTAAGTTCAATTCATGGTTCAAATCTCAAATTCTCACCTCATCCATTGGAGATGGTGTGCAAATCACCACAAACAATGAAAATTTGGGCAGAATAACGGCTTATTCTTGACATTTTTTTTAAAATCGCTCACAATCGCTAAGTTCGCTCACAAAGAATTGTTAGCATATAATAAAGTTCGGCCGAACTTGCTGGTTATAAATACCTTTGCAAGTTCGGGCGAACTTGTAAGCACATGATGAAGCCATGGTAAGTCCGTCGAACTTATCCAAACCTTATCAATATCCAAACAAGTTCGGTCGAACTTGTTTCACTGCACAACTTTGAACCTTTAAGCAAGTTCGGCCGAACTTGCCTAAAACAATTTTCAATATTCAAGATTTTGAAATTTTAGACCCTGAATTTTTCACATTTACCAGTTCTGAAAATCCACTCAGTTGACCAAGTCCAAGTTAATGACCTTGGTTAACCGATTTGTCTGTCGAGTCCAAGTTAATGACCCTGGTTTGACCCGTTATGAAAAAACTTTGAACTTTTCAAATTTAAAAAATCAAAGTTTCAAATTAATGAACTTTTCATCGTTTTGGCTTATCAGATTTTACAGATTAGCTCCCAGCCCGTTGTCAATTAGATCCCACCAGTTTAGCACCTTACTAGACTTCGAAGACTCGTTCTCCAACATTGGTTTGCTGCAAACAATTTAGAAACAAAATCTTTTTGTATTTTTGTAAGTTTATGCTAAAACACACTGAAAATATTTTTAGTTTTAACCTGTAAAGCAGATAAACTATGTACAGGACAATGTAAACTATGTACAAACATATTTACAGACATATTTTTGTGAATTCGTGTCTAAGGATCATATCAGTTGATTGAGATATATCACCAGTACCGTTGACCTTTTTGATGACATTAAGTTCTAAACTCGTTTACTTAGATTGTCGATATATTTGTCCACTTAAACTTTACCACGTTTCTCAACTGTTCCAAGATATGTTAAGGTATGATTTATGAAACTTGACTTATCTATGGTTCACACTTCTTGAATATACTCCCGTATCAAGATTCCCTAGACTTCATCTTACAGGTGAATATAGCATAATTGATATCTGTATCGGGTTAATGCAAGGCCTTGAGAGCTCATGTTAGTATTATCGTAAGACAAAGAGATGAAGGCTCGACTTAGAGGTGTGTTCCATTTAAGGAATCTTTTTAGGACTGCAAATGATTAGATCTTTTGATACTTTTCAATTTTGCACGCAGTTTAGGGTTTGTAGCGTAAGTATTATAAAAGTTTTAGGCTATTGCTTCCGCAAAATCAGAAGAACTTGTATAATACCCTAGATATCAACTATCTATAAAGACCTCGTATCTCAGATCAAGAAACCTTTCAAACGAAATTTCGGAGTACTAAGTCCGTATATCCAAGATGTGTTAATCCACAAGTTTAAGCAGTTGCGAAATTTAGTTTATATCTCAGAAACAATCTACTGAACGTGTTAAGCCAATCAACACATCCATAGTAAGACTTGTTTATCACTTTTAAACTTCACATTTCTTTAGCATACTGTGATAGTCCACTGATGTACTATCATTTCCTTTTGTGACAACAAATTCTTTTTGTCTTTTTCAATATTTTTGTACTTTTTTGATTTTTTCATATGTTTTTGTATTTTCTCAAAATTTTCTCCCCCTAAAATCAAAACATATTTTTGGATTTTAGTTTTTAAGAAATACTAAACTAAAAGTTAGACAAACCAATGTGGATCACATGAACTCGTCGTCGATCCGTATTCAACCTTAGCTTTCGCCCTGTTAGCAAAATTTTAATACCGTTAAGCCTCATGAGATATTTAAGTCTTGTTAAAGGAAATGCTTTGGTATAAAAATCAGCCTTTTGTCCATCGGTGTGGATTTTTTCTATTCCACCAACTTCTTTTCGTAGCAATCACGAATGAAGTGATAATGAATTTCAATGTGTTTAGTGCATGAGTGATGAACAGGATTTTTCGTGATATCGATCGCTGCCTTATTA
This sequence comes from Scalesia atractyloides, assembly GCA_947069175.1. Classification (NCBI taxonomy): domain Eukaryota; kingdom Viridiplantae; phylum Streptophyta; class Magnoliopsida; order Asterales; family Asteraceae; genus Scalesia; species Scalesia atractyloides. The sequence goes on from CAMTDV010000016.1 coordinate 46,462,150, forward strand.
TCTACAAATAAAGGTGTATCAAGAAATTGCAGACCATAATCCCTCATCTGTTGTTGAATCTAGAGGATTTGATAACAAAGCTGGAAGCAGAAAGTATTTGCCTCACAGGTAGAGAGAAAGACTGTGATCTGTTTCTTGCATTGCCACGTTACCAAACGAGTTCCTAAGAACTGGCAACCCGTTGTCGTAGATTTAGAGTTCAACTTGTCCACCCCGAAGTCTAGTCAGCGTATCCCGTAAGATCAAAATTGTCGTTCTTTGGATACCACAAGCCGGTGCTTGGACATCCCTTCAAGTATCGGAAAATTTGCTTAACTATCGCATGTGTGACACTCGAGGACTGGACTGGTATCTTGCACATAGGCATGTAGGATACATGATGTCTGGACGCATGCCGTTAAATACATCAAAGATCATATCATCGATCGATAGAGTGTGTCATCAACTTTGGTTCCCGTCTCGTCAATGCAAATCCCATGATCAGTGCAAGTGGAGTCAAAGCGGCTTCGAGCTATCCATTTCAAACTTCTTGAGAATGTCGTGAACATACTTTGTCTGATGAATGAATATGCCGTCTGGTAACTGATCGACCTGTAATCCGAGAAAGAATTTCATTTCGCCCATGGAGGACATCTCGAATCTTCCATGATCTTTTCGAACTCTTTGCAAAGACTATCATCTGTTGAACCGAAGATGATATCATCCACATAGATTTGTAGATGATTAGATGAGATCCGACTTCCTGGTAAACAATGTACTATCCACTGTGCCTCTTGTAAAGCCATTTCCAACGAGATGTTGCGATAACGTCTCGTACCAAGCTCTCGGGGCTTGATGTAATCCTATAAGGCTTTGTCCAGGAGATAAGCTTTGTTCTTGTTCAGCGGATCGACGAACCTTGGTGGTTGGCTACGTACACTTGTTCGCGTAATTTACCTAGAGAAATGCAGATTTTACATCCAAACTGGTACCCTTAAAACATTTCCAAGCTGCGAACGCGAGGAAAATGCGGATTGACTCTAATCGTGCAACGGTGCGTATACTTCTGTGTAATCAATACCCTCTTGCTGGTGGAAACCTTTGACAACCAACCAGGCTTTTTTCTGATAATTACACCCCGATCGTCTCTTTTACACTTGAAGACCCACTTCGTATCTATAGCTTTCTGCTTGGTGGTAAGTCTACAAGCCTCCAAACACCCAATTTCTGGAACTGTAACAGTTCCTCTTGCATGGCTATCACCCAGTTCTCGTCACCCAGAGCTTCGTTAACAGTTTTTGGCTCTATTTGAGAAATGAACATGAATAGTAGCAGTAGTCTTGAGTAGGAGCAACTCGGGTGTAGAAACAACTAAGTGCTATTTGGCTTCGTGTACGCACACCAGTTTGTAATTCACCAATGATATTCGTTGAAGGATGGTAAGAATATGATCGTGGCATTTCTTCGCTAGGAACATCAACTGAGCTTTGCTGATTTGAGATGTTTTGATCAACATTCATTTTAACATTAGGAGCACTTGATGAAGCTTCATTCTGATTTCTCAGACTAGTAGATTGATTTAACATGTTGGATATCTGCTCAACTTCTTCATCCGATGAGGATTCACCATCATCATCAAATGTTGGCGCTTTATCAGAGTCAGAATTCTAATTTTGAGGCATACTTGGCACTGTTGTAGCATTTCTGGTTCAGAAGAAACATTCGATGGAGTTATAGACGGTGTTGCTTCTACTTCAGAAATATTTTCAACTTGAACACCATTATTACTAGGACCTGCTCGGAAGATGAAGAATCCAAAGTGGGTTGATTAACCACAATTGGTCTAATGATTTGTTCCTGATTAGCCGACTGTTGAAGATAATATAACGCTGCGATTTCTTCTTCAGACGGTTCTTCCGGCAAGTCGAATGACTTCCAAAGATCTTGATAGTTGAACAGCCATGCGTCACCTCTTCTTTGAATAGGATCCATATAGTTAAAGCAATCAACATTTTGTGCTTCAATTACCTTTTTCAATGCAGGGAACATATACTCTTCTTAGCGGACTCGCATACCCGACAAAAAACTTTCAAGCGTTTTGGCCCCGAATTTACCATCTTGATCGATTACAGTACATGGCGCACCAAATGGCTCTAACTATTTCAAATTTGGCTTCCGTCGGTTTATCATTTCAAACATGTCTTTTTCGATGGTTTAACAGTTAAGGCCCTTTTAGTGTATAGCAAGCCGCTGCAACTGCCTCACTCCAGAAGCTTACGGGAAGTTTAGAGTCTACAAGCATGTTCCTTGCAGTTTTGATTAAAGTTTTGTTCTTCCTTTCAGCTATACCGTTTTGCTACGGAGTATAGGGTGCATTGAACTCGTGCAGAATTCCATTGGCGTTGCAAAATTCTTTCATCATACTATTCTTGAATTCTGTGCCGTTGTCACTGCGTATTCGTCGGACAGGGATATGATAAAAGTTTTCTAGCTTCTTGAAAAGAATCACCAAATTTTCAAATGTTTCGTCTTTTGATTCTTGGAAGAAAACGCACGAATAACACGAATAGTCATCTGTCACAACTAAGCATTATAAGTCTCCTGAAAATACTTCGAACGTTTACAGGACCAAATAAATCCATGTGGAGACGTTCAAACGGCAGCTTAATTGAATTTAGGATCTTCTTCAGATGTAACTTTTTGATCTGCTTCCCCTTTTTACATTCTAGACAGAGATCAATCATATGGAAGCTCCGAAGATTAACACCCTCAACCAGATCCTTATGTACCAGAAAATTCATATTTCGTAAATGAATGTGCCCTCATTTTCTGATGCCAAAGAATAGAATCTTTCTCGGTAGCTTTCGTCAAAAAACATTGAGCTGATTTTAATGATGTGGTAGCGCCGCCCATATCTAAGACATATAAATCATCCTCGCGCGGAGCTTGCATCAGAATCCACTCATCAGATATTTTGAATCCCGCTTTACTCTTTGTCGTTGAAATGCACCGTGAAATATTTGTCACAAATCTGCGAAATGCTAAGAAGATTATTCTCAAGCTCAGCAATGTAGTTCACTCGATCAAACGATACTACGTCGTTGGAGAAATTTTCCTCGGCGACAATCCTTCCACCCTGATTACTGGCAAATCCAACATATCCGTCGTTGATATCTTTTATGTCAACAAAAGAGCTCTCATCCCTGTCATATGTCTGGACGCTCCACTATCCAAAATCCACTTTGAAAGAACGGATCTTTGGAGCCCCTGCACATATTAAAATCTACTTAAACTGCGCGACCCAAGCCTTCTTGGTCTTGGGTTTAGGATAAAAAGCTTGGTACTCATCCTCATAATCTCCATCTGGGCCTCCACTATCGGTTACATTTTCAAAGCTTACCTTCTTTTTACCTTTTATTGATTTGACAGTTTCGGTTTTGGTCACAGATTTAGATTCTTTCTTGTTATTAGTCTTAACAAGCTTAGACTTAATAACACAGATGTTGTTGACTTTTCTTAGCAATCCAGGCTTGTGATTTTATGTTTTCCTTTTTTATGTAAAACTTTGTTTCAATTGCCCTGGAGGTTTCACCTTTTTTGAAAGTTGAGTTTTCAAATTTCTTTTCAATTTTATGTTTAACCCTAGGTTTTGATTCATTTCTTTTCAAAATCATTTTAGGTTTTACAAACTCTGGTTGCTTTGCTTTTACAACATCTGAACTTTCATTCCTTCGAAGATAGGCAGGCTTAGATTTCAGACACTTCTGTGCAGTATGACCAACTTCATTGCACTTGAAGCAAGTCTGATCGTCATGTGAATGACCACTAGTGGATTTTACCCCACTTGCAGCTTTCGCTTTATATCGAAGTTCTTTTGCTTTCTTAAACTCATCATTTGATTTTTTTCCAAACAAACTTTCCTCGTGAACCGTGCTTGTCCTATAAACGAATTTCATGTTTTTATCTTTGTACTCGTGAAATGGTGACTATTTTTTACCGGTTCTTCTTCCTCATCTAAGCCCAACCCAACTCTCCGGTTTTCTGGATGATCACCACCCTTTCTCCGGTAGTTATTGTAATCTCTTTTGGGTTTAGAATAGAATTTCTTTTCATTTTTCTCCAGGTCCTCTGTTATAACTTCAACCAGTTTGAACAGTTTATCCAATTGATCTTCTTTGACATTCCGAATCAGAAAACTGTCATCAAACTATAATCTATCAGATTCCTTGACCTTGTACATGACAACGTTAGGATCATCACATAGATCATCTTCTGATGATGTATCGTCATCTTCGGATTTTGTATCAAAATGTTCAAACTCGAGGTGGCGCTCTCAAAGCTGTCATCATCAGAATCATTCAGAACATTTTCAACCACATTTTTAACTACCGTATTATTGTCATCATCTGATTTAGTATAGATTACATCAATGTTCTCCGGCAACTCGTTTTTCTTTTCAATTAACAACTCAATGTTGAGTGCCTTATCCATCACATCAAAGTTTTGCGACAATATTTCTCGCATAGGGGTGGAGGAGCATTGTTGTATTCTCTACCATTTTTCTTTTTAGACTTTTTATCATTTTCTTTCGACGAGATCGTGGGAAGAATATGATCGATGAAATATGTGTTAGTTGTATAGCTTCTTAAAAGTTGTTGAACATGTTCTGTTTCAATTTTCATGTCCTGGAGTTGTTGTTTGGTTTCAGCAATGGTGTTGATGTAATTTATTGCTTTTTGTTTGTCCATTACTGTCCCTTTTAACATCCTAACAGTATCGTGTTGTTCAATATTATTTCTATCAAGCCAGCCATAATCATCTTTCATTTTGTCATACGTTTCCTTCATTGTATGATAATCGTATTTGAAATGTTCGTTATGTATATTGAGTTCATCGATGATTTGTGATTTTTCGGTACATTTAGCACATGGCTCGGTACATTTTGTGCAAGGTTTCTCAACCTCCACAAACTGCACTTTAACAACTTCCATTTCGACTATCTTTACCTCTGGACCTCCTTGGTTAGATTCGCCATCAAAGCTCTATTTGCAATGTCCATGAGGTTTTCAGCATTCATTTCTTGAACAACATCAATAACTTCTTCATCAATCGATTTCTCCTTGATCACTTGCTAATGAGAACTTCCATCAAAGTTACCTGCAAAACTAGAAGTTGAGTTAGGAGATAAAATGCCTTGTGTCTTCATGTGAAGATAAGTCTCCTCTTCTTCCTGTCGTTGCAGATACTGTTCCAGTAGAAATTCTCCAGAGCTGCTTCTTCTGCAGATGTATCTTCGACGAACTCGGCCATCAATGCAACTCATGTCTTCTTTCTGATATAAGAATTCCAATCGAAACCATCATCTTCGTTGGTAGCAACCATTGCCTTCTCGGTATTGTTGGATGATTTTTCTTGAATATCAACTTAGTTTTCTTTGGAAATGGTTTATATTGAAGCGACTTCTTGTAGTATTCGTTTCCACCTCTAAATGGACTCTGATTGTCCGTTGCTTCAGGATTTTTGCATTCTCTCTTGAAATGCCCTTTCTGTCGGCATCTGAAACAAGTGACTTTTGATTTATCAAACCCTAGCTTGTTACTTGAATTTCCGATATCTCGGCCTTTGAGTGCAACAAACTTTGTCACCCTTCGAATGATAGAAGCTAAAGACCATTTTATATCCATCAACTCAAGCTCTTCTTCGTCCACCTGATCGTAGTCTCTTGCGGTCATTTCAGGATTCTGATTTTCCCTGCCACTAGACTTTCATAGGATTCTAGAACTGTGGCGAGAAGTGCCATGTGTTGCTTAGCAACTTGCTCAAAAACACATTGTTTAGATTGACAACAATGTTACATTTGAACACATTCGGATCAGAATTCGTTTTGTTGATTCTGATTTGCTTGACTCTGATATGATGAATTTAAACCAGTGCTTGAAAACGAAGAACTCTGTGGACTTTGATCAAATTGAGGATATGATTGATTCTGATTCTGTGGCGAAGAAGTTATATTTGCATTGAATGTTGTTTGAATCTTTGGGCTTGAAATGTTGTTTTGCATTCCATTCTTGTAATATAGACCAACATCTTGAACAGTGTTAGCATTCTTCGACTTTGCAATCTTTAGAAGTTCCATTTCATGACCTTCAAGTTTGTCGATGAATGTAGACAGCTTGAAGAATTCCCAATTCGGACTTTCTTTCAATACCATAAGATATGTAGTCCATTCTCTGTCAGGTAACGCATCAGCAAGCTTATCGATGTACTCTGGTTCTATCTTCTCAAGACCGTGTCTCCTCATTTGGACCTTCAGATGACAAAAACGCTCAATCATCTGCTTCATCGTCTCGCCCTTCAACATGGTAAAAATATCGAATTCCTTCAAGATAAGAGCTTTTTACTCTTGATCATCTATGCGCTTCCTTTGTATTTCTTTTGCAGTGATAACCATAGCTCTCTCGCAGTCGTGTATTCGGGTAATAAGACCAAAATATCTTCTTTAACGGATTTTATAATGAGACTGATCATCTTTTTCTCAGCAATGTACTCATCCTTTTGTATTGTGGAATACTTGTACTTCTCCAGAACTTGCTGGTTTTCATCTAACGGAATGACATAACCTCTCTCAATAGCCACCCAGCTTTGGAAATGCATGGCTTGAACCCAATAACTGAACTTCTCCTTCCATCCCCCGTACTCGTCCATACTCATTAACTTCGGAGGTTTGACGAACGTGCCCATTTTGTTATCAAGGCATACTTGTTGTATGACATTGGCATTGGACGTACCCACTCCTGACATAATGCTCTCTGAAGATCATCCATCGCGAATATCGACACACGTACACTGAAAACACGTTCAAACTTTGAAAACGATTAGACTTACTACAAGTTCGGTCGAATTTGCAGTGAGAGAATGAAGAATTTCAGATTTTAACACAAGTTCGGTCGAACTTGTGTGATTTGTTTTTGAAAAAGATCCTGAGAACTTGGAGCAAACTTACAGTGATTTTAAGGAAAGCTTACAAGTTCGAGCGAACTTAGTATAATTTATTGAATTTTAGCAAGTTCGAGCGAACTTGGTAAAATATAAAAGGAAACTAAGTAATTTCGAGCGAACTTAATAATATTTCTCTCAAAAACCCTCAATTTCGAGCGAACTTGATAGAAAATCACTCAAAAAGTGAGTTTCTAAGTCAAGTTCAACCGAACTTGGCTAACTAAGCTCTATCAAAATTACTTTTTCAAACATGGTTTTTGCAACAATTTGACACCAATTCGTTTGATTTTAATCTCCAAACTCTCAGGGGTTTATCTATGATGTATTTAACATGACATATTCAAATTTGGATAGAATTTGCCCGTAAATTCTTCATTTTAGTGAAAATATTAAGAAAAAAAGAAGATTGGAGTAGAATTAAAGATGTTCTTGTCTTGATATCAATCAAATCAGGCTATTCTAGCTCTGATACCACTTGTAGGACCGATCCTGATAGCATAGGAACCTAGATTTGATATCTAATGTCCATAATAGCGGAAATATTACGACATGATTACCAAATAACAAGAATTAATCAGTTAAACGTCAATTTTATTGATAAACTTCAAATCTCCAGTTTGATAGAGCTTCGCTACTCAGAGCACCAAAGTTACAAATGACAAGATCAAGCTAGCTATTTATAGGAGACAAGTTCGCTGGTGGAGAGTGAGTTCGGGCGAACTTGACCTAGTCAAGTTCCGGTGAACTCGACATCACAAGCATATTACCAGCGAACTTGACTAACTTCTACATAAATACTTGATTTCGCTAGCCTATTCACATCTAATCTATACAGACTCGATATAAGACTAAGACATAGATATTCTGCACCAACACCTTCAAAGTTTTTAAAACAAAATCTGTTTAAAACCATCAGAATATCTCAAAACACACCGGATTCCAACACTGGATCTATGTTTAAACCTCGATGCTTGTCAGGAACGAATATTACATATGGCAGCGTCAGATAAGTCACATTTTAGCTCAGCAAAACATCGGTTGCTGGAGGTCCGTTGTATTTGGACCACACGTTCCTTTGGTTCCAAGTACAGAGGGCCCTACAAAACAAGTCCTAAAAATCTTAAAAACTACTCCGAGCAGGATTTCTAGAAAATAGAGTTAGATGCTAAGGCGTTTAGCATTGTTGCTTCTACCTTTCCTAACGAAATCTATGCTGGCCTGCTGCATTGTAATAGTGCAAAGGAGTTGTTGGATGCCTTGAATGAGCAATTCGATGGAATCGAGGAAGTGATCGAAAACAATGAAGAAGTTTTGAATCAACAATACGAAACTTTTTGTCATGTCAAAGGAGAGTCCCTAACCCAACAGATCGAGCGATTTAGCTGTCTCATAATCAGCTTAGGCTGGTTAACATGGAATTTCCTAATTCGACTGTCAATAGTCGTTTCTTAAGATTGTTACCAGATAAGTGGGACACCGTAGCTTTCGTGATACGAACATCCGTCGGGTTTAAAGAAATGAATCTTACCCAACTTCATGGTAGACTCCTCACAATGAGAAAGAGTTAAACCAGAAAAAGAAGTTGCAAGAATCAGGCAAGGTTGCTGATGGTTATACTTTTGGTAACATAGCACTTTTAGGCCAAGAAGAGGGTTCTGGCAGTGGAAAGGATCTGAGCTTATGATCATTTTATTGACATAACTTATGGAGTAAACTTTAACTCTGATTCTTACTCACCCAACTATGCATTTACTGCAAGTGGGGAAAGCCAAACCTCTGAAAACCTTTCCATTGAGTTGAAAAATCTTCAAAACTTTGAACCATCTGATTTAGAAGAAATGGACATTTTGCACCAACTAGCTCTATTAAGTGTTAGAGCTAGTAAATTTCTACAAGAGAACTGGTATAAAATTCCAAGGGTTGGATGGGGGTTGAAGGTTGGGCTGGATAAATCAAAAATTAAATATTATAAGTATAACAGGTTAGGACACTTTCCTAGGGAGTGTAGATCTCAAAATTTTGACCCATTGTTACACACCCTTCCAGACCTCAACACACACAAAGCACTGCTCACTATTCCCAATATACCCCTGCTTCACAATGCAAAGCACTGCTCATTTTGCATACCCAGCTACTACTGTTCCAATGCATTATGTTCAAACCACTATTCCACAAATTCAGTATGTTCAAGCACCACCTCCTCAAGTGCATGTGCAACCTGCACCTCATGTCACTCAAACTACTCAAACCACTGCTCCGGCTTTGTTGATTGGAGTAGTTTGCCTGAAGAATTAACTGATGAAAATTTTGCTCTTATAGCCAAAAATGATTTGGAAAATGAATTTTGCTTAATGACTTTAGAATCTGTCGAATTAGTGTCTAAATCTGATGTGTTTGAAGTTCATGATGAAATAGTTGTTGGAAAAAGAAATGTTGATGAAAAAGAGAAACCTTTGTCTCATCCATGGAACACTAGTGTGTGTGAAGATGATTGTGATTGTGCTCTAATGGCTGCTTCTAAGGTATCACCTCAGATCCTTAAAGATCTATGTTCTAAAAAATGCATATAGCTTTTGCAAACACAAAAAAAAGTGAATTAAAATCTTAGAAAGAAAAGTTTAGATGAACTGAACTCACAAAAGAATTGAAAACAAAATTGGTTAACAAAGATTCTGAAATCAGCAGTCTAAAGCATGAGGCAAGCATAACCAAAGATTAACTCCAAACTATGATAGACAAATATCAAGTTTGCAAAAAGAGTTAGAAGCTACCTAGATCACTTGTGAAAAATGGGTAGAATCTTGCAAAGGTTATGAAATCCTGTTAGAAAATCAGATCAAAAGTAACATAAAATTTGGCATATGTTTCAAGAAAAATGACCATGTTTCTGAAAGTGTTACTGTAAATGAATCTGAGATGGTTGAAATTGTCTCAAAAAATTTGGCTGGTGAAGAGATAAAAGACACTGATGAAGATGGAAACAAAATCATTTTGGAAAAACATGAGGGATCCTCAACCTTTGAGGAAGTTGAGAAATATCAATTTAAGCCCACATGGTCAGATGAGTGTGACATTTTAGAAAACTTCAAGCCAATAGACTTTTCAACTGGTGTTAAGGAACCAAAAGCAAGGATAATCACTAAAAAGGATCTTCCAGGAGATGTTACAACATCTGCTGAAAGGAAGTATGAAAAAGGGAAGCAGAAAGAAAAGGTTAAAAACTTGTTTGGCAACTTTTGTGAGAAAAGAAACCATGTCACTGAAAATAGTTTTCTGTTAAAGTCTTATGATATAAACAAAACTTGTGTGATCCCAAATTCTTCATAGTGCATCATCCGTGGTAGAATAAACCGCATAACCCAGTAGTGTGTTTATCTTCAAACCTCTGACACCAAGGTAAAAGAGATTAAATCAAGAACTCTTGAAAATCAAAATTCAAGTTCTGGAAGAAATAAATGTTATAGACTTTTGAACCTGTTGTAAAAATCTATTACTAAAGCACTGAACAAAACCTCTGTTCCCAATAGGTACAAGTGATAGATGCACCACCTGCAAACAGGTATCCAAGAGGATATGGCCAACCTATTTATCAAAAGGTTCCTCTTAGTTATGAGGGTTAAAAAAACCTCAAAGCAAGAGTCAATAGGCATCCTCATGGTTACCAACATCTGACAGGACATGGTCCACAACAATGGTTACAAAGATCAAATCAAACCACTGTCCATATTCCTGAATCTGAAATTGAACAATCTGTGACTCCATCCAAAGCCATTTTGGCTTTGGAAACCCACCTAAACTAATTGTTTACTAATGTGCAAGGAGCTTCTACTTGCCTTGATAGTTTATGGTATGCAGATACTGGAGGCACCAGGCACATGACAGGATGTAGAGCCCTTCTCAAGACTTCATGGCTCATGAAGGGGGTGATATATCCTTTGGTAACAATTCAAAAAGGGAGGTGTTGGGGTCACGGTCTGTTCAGGCTGGGAAACTCAAATTTAAGCATGTTAATCTCATTGATAATCTAAAATTCAACTTACTGAGTGTCTCACAAATGAGTGACAAAGGATATGGATCCTTCTTTACAAAGAAAATATGTCAAATTGTAGGACCAGAAGTTGTTAAAAAGATTGATCAAATCATTGCTGAGAGTAAAGCACAACTTGTTGCTCATAGGAGTGGCAATGTGTATGTGGTGGATATGTTGAAAGATAATCCAATGTCCAATGCATGCATGTTCTCAGTTGCTTCGAGCAAAGAGACAAACTTGTAGCATAGAAGACTTGGACACACAATTCTGAAAACTATTACCACTCTTTCAAAACAAAATCTTGTCAGAGATTTACCCTCAAAACAATTCACTTGTGAAGAACATTGTGTTTCCTGTTTAAAAGGCAAACAGCATAAAAGCTCTTACAAGTCTATTGAAGAGTCCAAAATAACCCAGTGCTTACAATTGTTGGACATGGATTTGTTTGGACCTGTAAAAATCATTAGTCTCAAACAGAAAGGATATTGTCTTGTCATTGTAGATGATTTTTCAAGGTTTACATGGACATTTTTTGTGCACTTTAAAGATGAAACTGCCGGTATTTTGCAAAATTTTGTTAAACAAGTTGAAAAGCAATTTAACCTTCCAGTAAAAAAATTTTGGGAGTAACAATGGGACAGAGTTTAGGAATGGAATTGGATGCTTTCTGTGTGTTAAAAAGGATTGTTAGACAGTATAGTATCCCAAGGACTCTAAAAAAATGGGGTGGTTGAAAGGAAAATAGAACTTAAATTGAATCAGCAAGAACTATGCTTGCAGACTCAGGTTTACCCTTGTTTTATTGGGCAGAGGCTTGTAAACACTGCTTGCTATGTTCATAACAGAGTTTTGTTTAACCCCAGGTATCAAAAGACTGCTTACAAAATTCTTTACAAAATCAAACCTCTGATCTTATTTCAAAGTCTTTGGCTGCCCATGCTTCATTTTAAGCTTAAAAGATTCAATTTCAAAGTTTGCAGCCAAAGTAGAATGTGGTTATTTTCTGGGATACTCAACCACTGCTAAAGCCTACAGAGGTTTTAACTCTAGGACCAAGTGTGTTGAAGAAACTTTGAATGTAAAGTTCAATGAACTTTCTTCATTAAAAATCCCAGCAAATCCTGCTGAATTGTTTGGTCTAGATAAATTTACATTTGAGGACGTGTCTATCAAGACTAACCATGCAGGTACATCAGAATCTTCACATCAAGATCATGGTTATAACAGTGTGTTTTCACAATTCAAAGTCAATCCATCCAACAGAGGAGCAGATGTTAATAACAACTGTGAAAACTCTGCCACTGCTGGCTCAACAGTTGTTGATCCTCAAGCCTCTGCCAGCTCACAAAATCAAACCACTGTTGATAAAAGTCCACACTCTGTGAAAAAAAATCAACACAACCTCACATCCATTCCTCCTATACCTCCACCTCATTCCAAACAGATATTGGCACTTCAAATGCCATTGTCCCCTACCAAGGATATTTGTTTTTCCTAAAAAGCCATCCATTGGATCAAGTTATTGGCAACATCAATGAGGGAGTGCTCACAAGAAGCCAATCCCAAAACATTTGTCTTTTTGCTGGCTTTCTATCACTCACACAACCTGTCAAGTACCAAGAGGCACTAAAAGACAATAGTTGGGTAGAAGCCATGCAATAAGAGCTCCTACAATTCAAAAGACAACAAGTTTGGGAACTTGTACCAGTGCCAAAGGATGTATGTCCAATTGGCACAAAGTGGGTCTTCAAAACAAAACGGATGAAAGGGGTATTGTTGTCAAGAACAAAGCAAGGCTCGTAGTTCAAGGCTACAGACAAGAAGAAGGCATTGACTATGATGAAACCTTTGCTCCTGTAGCAAGGTTAGAAGCCATCAGATTGTTCTTAGCTTTTGCTGCCAACCACAACATCAAAGTGTTTCAAATGGACATCAAAAGTGCATTCTTGTATGGAAAGATCAAAGAAGAGGTGTATGTGTGTCAACCTCCTGGATTTGAAGATCCATTTTATCCATATCATGTGTACAAGCTCAATAAAGCACTGTATGGCCTAAAACAAGCACCCAGAGCCTGGTATGAAACGCTATCCACTTTTCTCATATCCATTGGATTTTCAAGAGGTAAAATTGATAAAACCTTATTTTTAAAATGGAAAGGAAAAGATTTGATGCTTTTCCAAATTTATGTGGATGACATCATTTTTGGATCCACATGCACTGCCATGTGTGAAGAGTTTAGACAACTTATGGAGCAGAGTTTGAAATGAGTGTAATGGGTGAGTTACAATGTTTTCTTGGTCTTCAAGTTAAAAAAAATGCACAATGGCACTTTCATTCATCAAAACAAGTATGTCAAAGAACTGCTTAACAAATTTGATATGAATGACTGTAAACCTTGTAGCACACCCCTGGCAACCTCAAAGCTAGTCACTGTTGATGACAAAGATGACTTAGTTGATCAAACTATTTACAGAAGTATGATTGGGCTTTATTGTACCTAAATGCTTCTAGGCCAGATATCATGTTTGCTACATGTGTTTGTGCCAGATCCCAGTCAGCACCTAGAAAGTCTAATTTAATTGTTGTGAAAAAGGATATTCAGATACATAAAAGGTGCTCCCACACTTGGTACCTGGTATCATTGCTAATGGAAACATTGAGCTTTCAGGTTACTCAGACAGTGATTTAGTTAGGTTGCCACACAACAAGGAAATCCACATCAGGGGGGTTCGGTTCCTAGGTGATTGCCTAGTGTCCTGGAAAAGCAAAAAGCAAGTTGGAGTATCTACATCCACTGCTGAGGTAGAATGCATTGCTGCTACAAGTTGCACTGCTCAACTCTTGTGACTTCAAAACCAACTGTTGGATTTTGGTGTATCTGGCTTAAAGACTCCTCTCAAGATAGACAGTCAAGCAGCTGAAAACATCATTAAATATCCAGTTTCTCACTCCACAACAAAGCATATTGACATCAACATCACTTTTTGAGAGATTGCTATAAAAAAGGTTTGATTTCTTTACAAGATGTCTATGTTAAAGGTCAACTGGCAGATAGTCTAACAAAAGCATTAGAGACATCCACCTTTGAAAGTCTGATCTCTAGGATTGGAATGCTAAACATGGAATAAAAACATTTTTATGTGTTCCATGTGTAAATAGCAATAAAATGTTTTAAAAAAATCAAAAATCCATCCTTAAAAATAGTCCAAAATTGAAATTTTCAATAAATCTCAAAGTCTGTTATATCCACTATTCTCTTAAAGCCACTGATTGGTTTGAAAATCTATCCACTGTCAAAAGTGTATCCTCTGGTTACTCAAACCACTGTCTTGACCTTATCCACTGATAGCTATCCACTAATAGTAAAAATTCAAAACACTATTCCCATCCACTGTTGACACACAACAGTGGTTTCCCATAACACCTGTCTTCCATTCACTATCAGATGATACACGTGGATAGATGTTAGCCGTCAGATTTTTGCCATGTCATCATCACTTTTTCACTTTATAAAACCCTGTTTTATCCCAATCAGAGGTTTTCACTCTGCCGTATCGAATTCAAAATTCCAAAAGCCGTTTTCTCTCAAATCTTCTTCTTCTTTGCAACTGTTCTTCATTCGAATCATTCACCATGACATTTATCATCAAAACACCCCATAATTACACAGCTATTTTGAAGAAACTAACTCAAATAGACAATATCATGCTATGATCAAAGTCTGAAAGAGTCTAAATTCAAAGATCTTATGGAAATCAAAGCCCCAATCTATCAAGAATCATTACGACAGTTCTGGGCAAATGCTGAGGTCCATTCTACAAAAAAAATACCTTATGCCATTGTTTCAGTTGTAGGGAAAACACTTTTTCAAGTAACCCCTACTTCAATTTTAGAGGCTTTTGGTTTGAATGACCTAACTCATCCTACTTCTTTTCCAGCCATTTCCAAAAAGAAACTAAAAACAAAATCCAAAAAGCTCACCAAACCCAAACTCAAAAAGGGTCATCTGGAAGATGAGATCCCAAAGGTTAACCCAGTGACAACCCCAAAGTCACCTGAAAACACTGTTGTTACTACCTCACAGCAGATGTTAGAAAGATCTCCACCCACTAGCCTATCTCCTCTTGATTCCTCACAAAAGAAACGAGTTGTAAGCACAAAGAAACCTCAATATGAAGCTCTAGATCCACTTGGTTCTATCTTCCAAAGCCCCTCTCCCAGCGCAATATCGCCTTCTACACCACAACCCTCACCATTAAATCTTCCACCAACTATCATACCTCTGACTGAAAGCAATAGATATGGATCAGACACAAATCATTTCTTCTCACCGACTTATCCTAAGAATATACTCCAACAAGTAACTGAGTCTGATGCTTTGTCTTTGTTATCCCATCAACAGTTGAGGAGGCAATATCCCTTGGGTTAAAAGTAACCCTTGGTGACTTTTCAAATGTAGCAATCACTACAATTGCAGAACTCCCATGTTCTCAGTTGGACAGTGGTCACATCTTTAAGTCTCCCTTGAAGGCAACCACTGTTGAGGCTACCAAGGTAACCTCTGTTCTAGTGGGAAGTCTCCAGTTCCAAGAAAAAGGGGAATCTGTTTCTGAAGCTATGAAGGAAACTTCTGCTAATGATAACACAGATACAACTACCACTGTAGGAGTTCAGATGATCCTACTAAATGAGGTGATGAGCTAAGATATTAGGAATTGACAGAGAGAGTATCAAGAATTGAAACATCTGTTGTTAATATCAAAACTATGATGCAACAGATGTTAGAAACTTCTAAAAGTCAATCCTCTGCTGCAACCACTGATGAGCTATGGCAACAATTGTATCCTATGCTTCAACTACAAGACAACATTTTGATCTTCAACATGAGTAGCACATGCAACTATTTAGAAATATGGTTGATGCAAGATATCAAGATACACTTGCAGACATCAAAGCCATCAAGACTCACCTTCTTTAAACCACTGGCTCTCTCCTCCTACAGTAATACTTGTTGCAACAGCTGATGCCAAAAAGGGGGAGAAAGACACTAAAGGGATAAAGTTAAAGCTTGATCCTAAAGCCAAACTAGTTGTTGAAATCCCTAAGCCAATGGGTCAAAGAAAATGTTGAGACCCTCAACTTCTTTGCTAAAGAAAAGCAAAAGAGAAAAGAGAGGTTGGAGACTAAAGGTGCAGATAGCTTCGAAAAAGAAAAGATTGCTCAGATGGAAAAGGAAGACATTGGTACTTCAATGCAAAGGAGAAAGTCTTCAAGAAAGGTTCGACAACCAATATCCACCCCTTCCAAAACCACTGTTCAATCTGACAGCACACCAAAACCATCATCACCACCAAAAATTTCATCAAATCTTGAACCAGCAGATGTTGTGACACCTTTTGTGTGAACAGTTGTTGATACAGCAGTGGTTACAACAGATGTTACACCAACCACTACTCTAATCACTTTTCCAACCACCACTCACCAAATATCAACTTCCCACCAGAATTCTAAACCTATCACCACCCCCCAAACTCAATTTCAAAATAAGGAAGATGACCAAATTAATAGATGATGACAAGATCCTTCCTTCACCACTTCCACTATCATCATAACCACTTACCACAACCTCAATGTCTTCTTCAATGTCTACATCATCTCAAACCTCTACTATTGTGAAATTACCTACATTGCTTCCTCTCACCATTCAATATCCTCTTGATCTACCTGTTGTTAAGGAAGAGATCAAATCCTTCTACTCTGAAGAGGATTCTGAGGAGAGAAACTTCCCATCCCTGCAAGGTTATTCAAAACCTCAGAACATTGATGAATATCTTCAATTGAAGGCTATTCAAGCAGAGGTGTAACAAAAAGGGATACAAAGGGAAGAAGTGATAGAGAAGTTCAGAACTACATGCAATATCAGCTTAGCAAAGTCAGAAGACTTGAAGACTTCTCCAAAGACTTATGCAAGAAGCTTTCTGAAAGAGTTGATGAAAGTCTGAGAAAGGATTACATAGATCACATCATGGAAAACAAGCAGTACAAAGCAACCAAAGCATAATTCAAGGACTTGTCTGTGGCTGAGCTTAAACAAGAAGTAGAAAGGATGCAAGAGATGCTGAAAAATCCTACCAAAAAGCCCACTCCTCTAGACTGGAATAAATTCAAAAAGAATGTGCCTGACAGAGCTTTGAAACTCAGAAGAATGAAGGAAGAACTAATACCTGCAAATTATGGTACAAGAAACCATATCACCAGGTGGTCAGAGGTTGAGGTTGTAGACACCTACAAAAGGTTGGAAGAAAGAAGAAAAAGAGATCCATCAATGCCAAAGAAATCCAAATTATTCATCAGAGGTTAGTGTTCAAAACGACCCAACCTGTTCAAAAATCAACTTCAACATCTACCTCATCCATCCTTACCTTAAATCAAAGAAAAAGGTAAAGGGAGATGTCTGAGGAAGATAAGAAAAGGTTTGAACATACCTTTATCAAAGAAGGCATCATAAATCAAATCCAATTTCATGCTGATGATGCAAGTGACATTGTTGGTGCATAATGTCTATGTCTTAGTCTTATATCGAGTCTGTATTGTATAGAGCTGAATAGGCTAGGTATACGAATTATTTATGTATGTTGTAGCCAAGTTCGCCCATAATGTACATGTTCAGGCATGTTCGGCCGAACTTGCATAGGCAAGTTCGGGCGAACTTGCATCTCCTTGGGCCGAACTTGTGAGCTTATAAATACCTAGCTCTAGATTCTCATTTGTAACTTTGGCATTTCAGAGGCAAAGCTCTGTCAGTTTGTATCCAGAACGTTTGATCAATAAAACTGACGTTTAACTGATTAATTCTTGTCTATTGGTAAACACGACATAATATTTCCGCTATTATGGACGTTAGATATCAAATTTAGGTTCCTAAGCATCGAGGATCGGTCCTACAAGTGGTATCAGAGCTAGAACAGCCTGATTTGATAGTATTAAGACAAGAATTCTTCTATTTCTTCTCCATTCTTCACTTTTTCTTAACTTTTGAACATAAAATGAAGAATTCACGGTCAAAATCTTTTGAATTTTGAATATATCATGTAAAATACAACAAAGATAAACCCTTGAAAGATTGGAGACCAAATTCAACCGAATTCAATTTTGAAAAAACCATGTTTTTGAAAACATCCTTGAACGAACTTATTGGCCATGTTCGGCCGAACTTGCCCTAAAACATCACTTTTCAAGTGATTTTTTAGTAAGTTCACCCGAACTTAGGTGGTTTTTAAGGAAATTTAAGTCAAGTTCGCTCGAAGTTACTAAAGTTTCACTGATTTTACATCAAGTTCGACCGAACTTGTGTAATATCTAGGAGATTTTAAGTAAGTTCGCCCGAACTTACCTAGCATTTCATCAAAGTTTTGTTGATAAGTTCGCTCGAAGTTCTGTTTGTTTGTTCAAAGATATGTAAGTTCGACCGAAGATAAACAATACTTTTCAAAGCAAATCTAACAAGTTCGACCGAACTTGTTAGAAAATCCAAGAATTCTTCATTTGTTGCTACAAGTTCGACCGAACTTGTAGTAGGACTAATCATTTTCAAAGTTTTTGAAAGTTTTTCAGCGCTACACATTTCGTGATTCACAATGGAAGATCAATTAAGAGCTTATATGTCCGGAGCTAATTGGTCAAATGACAACGTGATTAATCAAGTCAATCTTGATAACGAAATGCGAACGACCGTCAAACCGCCCAAGCTGATGAGCATGGACGAATACGAAGCATGGAAAGAGAAATATACCTATTGGGTTCAAGCCATGCACTTTGCTAGCTGGGTATCAATCGAAAGAGGCTACACTATTCCGGTAGACGAGCATCATCAAGTTCTTGAGAAGTAAACTACTCGACAGTTCAGAAAGATGAATATATCGCCGAGAAAAAGATGATCAGTCTCATCCAACAGTTTGTCAAAGAAGATATCCTGATTTTGCTACCAGAGTATACTACAGCAAGAGAGCTTTGGTTGTCGTTACAGAAGAAATACCAAGGCAGTGCTGAAATGATAAAAAGCAAGAAAGCTCTTATTCTGAAAGAGTTCGATATCTTCAGCATGCTAAAGAATGAGACCATTAAGCAAATGATTGAGCGTTTCTGTCATCTCAAAGTGCAAATGCGAAGACACGGTCTTGAGAAGACGGAACAAGAATACATAGACAAACTTGCTGACGCACTACCAGAGGGTGAATGGTCAACTTATTTGATGGTTCTAAGAATAGTGATAAGTGGGAATTCTTCAAGTTGTCAACCTTTATCGATAAACTTGAAGGCCACGAAATGGAGCTTCTGAAGATAGCAAGTCAAAGAACGCTAATGTTGTTCAAGACATCGGTTTGTACTACAAAACCAGAATGCAAGACAACATTTCGAGTCCAAAAATTGGAACTGCTTTTAGTGCAAACATGAATGCTTCTCCACATAATCAGAACAATTCACAGCCTTAGTATGTTTAAAGTCCTCAAATTTCTTACTCAAGCACTGGTTCAAATTCAACGTATCAAAGCCAAGCGAACCAGAATCAACAACAAAGTTCTGATCCGAATGTTTACAAATGCAATATCGAAGTAAATTTGAACAATGTTGTTACAGAACAAGTTGCAAAACAACATATGTCACTTCTGGCTACCGTCTTAGAGTCTTATGAATGTCTTGTTGCCGGTAAAATGAAAATCCCGAGATGAACGCAGAAGATTATACCAGGTAGATGAGGAAGAGCTCGAACTAATGGACATAAATGGTCATTAGCTTCGATCATCAGGAGAGTGACAAAGTTCGTTGCACTCACAGGCCGTGACATAGGAAACTCCAACAACAAATTGGGTTTTGACAAATCCAAAGTCACATGCTTTAAATGCCGACAGAAGGGGCATTTTAAAAGAGAGTGTAAGAACACCGAAGCAACCGAAAATCAAAGTCCTTTCGGAGGAGGGAATGAATATTACAAGAGGCACTTCAATATAAACTGTTCCCGAAGAAAACTCAAGTTGAGATCCAAGAAAAGCCAAACAGTAGTACCACGGAGAAAGCCATGGTTGCATCCAAGAAGATGATGGTTTTGATTGGAATTCATATATCGGCAAAAAGACCGGAGTTGCTTTGATGGCGGAGATAGTTGAAGATAATTCTGCAGTGGAAGCAGTGGCGGCAGCTAAAGCAGCGGCAGCAGCAGAAGCAGCAGCTTTCGAACAAGCTATTCTGGAACAATACTTGCATCAACAGCAGGAAGAAGAGGAATATATCCATATGCAGAGACAAAGAATTTTATCCTCTAATTTTGATGATAGTTTTGCAGGTCATTTTGATGGAAGCTCGAAAGAACAAGTGGTTGAGGAAAAAAGATTGATGAAGTGATCATTGATGTCACTCAAGAAATGAAAGTCGAAGACCTCAAGGACATGGCAGATAAAGCTTTGATGGCGAATCTAACCAATGTAGGTCCAGAGGTAAAGGTTGTCGAGAAAGAAGTTGTCAAAGTACAAGTTGTAGAGGTTGAGAAATCTTGTACAAAATGTACTGAACCTTGTGTCGAATGTGCCGAAAAATCAAAGATCATTGCTGAAAACAATGTGCATAACGATTTGTTAAAATATGATTATCGCACAATGAAAGAAGCGTATGACAAAAT
Source organism: Scalesia atractyloides (assembly GCA_947069175.1). Taxonomy (NCBI): domain Eukaryota; kingdom Viridiplantae; phylum Streptophyta; class Magnoliopsida; order Asterales; family Asteraceae; genus Scalesia; species Scalesia atractyloides. The sequence continues at coordinate 46,482,831 of CAMTDV010000016.1, forward strand.
GAAAAATGATTATGGCACACTCGACAGAAATAACATCGAACAACATGATAATATAAGAATGTTGAGTGGTACAGTAATGGATAAACAAAGAGCAATTAAAACCTATATTAACACCATTGCTGAAACCAAACAACAACTTCAAGACATGACAATCGAAACTGAAAGAGTTCGACAATTGTTAAGAAGTTATACCACCAACGTGTATGTTATCGATCACATTTTTCTGACAATCTCAACGGAATATAACAATGTTCCTCCACCCCTTTGCGAGAAATACTGTGTTAAATCTGCAGACGGAATGGATAAGGCACTCAATGTTGAATTACTTTCTGAAAAGAAAGACGAGTTGCCAGAGAACATTGATATAGACTATGCTAAATCTGATGATGATAACAACGCTGTGGTTAACAAAGTGGTTGAAAATGTTCTAAGTGATTCTGATGATGGCAGCTTCAAAAGCGCCGACTCGAGTTCAAAGAATTCCGATTCACAATCTGAAAATGATGATAAGTCGTCAGAAGATGGTCTAAGTGACGATCCTAGATATTGTAATGTACAAAATTAAGGATTCGGAATAGACTATACTTTGATGATAGCTTCCCAATTCAGAATGTGAAGGAAGAATGCTTGATAAATTCTTTAAACCGTGGATGTCACATCAGAGGAATTGGAAATCAATGAACGAAAATTCTATTCCAAACCTAAAAGAAACAATTACCAAAGAACGGTGGTGATCATCCGGAAAACGGAGAGTGGGATTGGGTTTAGAAGAAGAAACTGATGAATCTGTAAAGAAACCTTCACCATTTCATGAATATAAAAACAAAAACATGATTTTTGTATATGGGACGAGTACACTTCATGAGGAGAATTTGATTGGTAAACAGTCAAATGATGAGTTCAAGAAGGAGAAAGAAATTCGAGATAAAGCCAAGGTTACAAGTGGTGATAAAACTTCAAGTAGGGTAAAACGACCTATTAAAGGACATCCACTTGATAATCTTACATGTTTCAAGTGCAATAAAATTGGTTCCGACAATGTCGAAATCAAAACCGGCTTATCTTCAAAGAAAAGAAGATTCAAATGTTGTTAAACCAAAGCAACCAGTGTTTGCAAAACCTGTAAAGATTTTGAAACGAAATGAATCAAAACCAGAAGTTAAACCAAAGTCTGAACAGACTTTTGAAAATTCCATTTTCAAAAAAGGTGAAACTTCTAGGTCTAATGAAAACAAGTTTTACATCAAAAAGGCTAATATCAAATCTCAAACCTGGATTGCCAAGAAAATGTCAACAACGTCTAGTGTTGTTAAGTCTGAGCTAGTAAAGACTGACAACACAAAAGAATAAAAGTTTGAAATCACTAAGTCTGAGCAGGTGAAGACTAGTGAGAATGTGAAAGAAGTTAAACAGAAATCAAGAACGATAATGTCAAATCTGTAAAAGATAAGAAAAAAGTGAAATTTTCAAACATTAACATTGTTGAAACAGATGATGAATTTGATTTTGATGAGTTGATGAGTTTAAATATGCTTTTGATGATGGTTATCTAGTAAAACCCAAGACCAAGAAGGCTTGGGTAGAGCTTTTCACCTAATTTTTGAATTTTGCATGGGCTCCAAAGATCCGTACTTTCAAAGTGGATTTTGGATAGTGGAGCGTCCAGGCATATGACGGGAATGAAGGCATTGCTATTCGACATTAAAGCTATCAATGGTGGATATGTTGGATTTGCAGGAAATCAAGGTGGAAGGACAGTCGCCGAGGGAAAACTCTCCAATGGCGTAGTTTCATTTGATCACGTAAACTATATAGCAGAACTTGAGAACAATCTTCTGAGTATATCGCAGATTTGTGACAAGAAATTCACAGTCCATTTCAACGACAAAGAGTGCATTATCTTGAAGCGGGATTCAAAATACCAGATGAGTGGATTCTGATGCGAGCACCTCGAGAGAATGATTTATGTGTTCTTGCTATGGGTGTTGCTACCACTTCATCAAAATCAGCATAATGTTTTGTATCAAAGGCTACTGAAAAAGATTCTATTCTTTGGCATCGTAAGATGGGGCATATTCATTTGTGAGAAATGAATTTCTTGGTTCATAATGATCTTGTAGAAGGCGTAAATCTTCAAAGTTTTCAGATGATTGATCATTGCTTGGAATGTAAGAAGGGAAAGCAGATCAAAAATCTCATCCGAAGAAAATTCTAAACTCAATCAAGTTTCCATTAGAACATCTCCACACGGACTTATTTGGTCCTGTAAATGTTCGAAGCATCTCAGGAGACTTATATTGCTTGGTCGACAGATGACTATTCGAGTTATTCGTGGGTATTCTTTCAAGAATTAAAAGACGAAACTTTCGAGAACTTGGTTATTCTATTCAAGAAAGTCGATAACATTTCTCATCTGCCGGTCAGACGCATTAGAAGTGACAACGGCACAGAGTTTAAGAATAACAAAATGAAGGAATTCTGCAACGCAAAAGGGATTTTGCACGAGTTTAGTGCTCCCTATACTCCACAGCAAAACGGAGTAGCTGAACGAAAAACAGAACTCTGATTGAAACTGCAAGAACCATGCTTGGAGATTCTAAACTTCCATCAGCTTCTGGAGTGAAGCGGTTGCTGCGGCTTGCTACACGCTAAACAGGGTTCTCACTGTCAAACCAACAAAGAAAACATGTTTGGAGATGATAAACCGACGGAAGCCAAATTTGAAGTTCTTAGAACCATTCGGTGCGTCATGTACCGTAATAGACCAAGATGGCAAATTCGGAGCTAAATCTCTTGAAGGTTTCTTTGTCGGATATGCGAGTCCGTTGAGAAGAGTATATGTTCCTTCATTGAGAAAGGTTATTGAAGCTCAGCGCGTGGATTGTTTCAACTACACGGATCCTATTCAAAGGAAAGGTAACGCGTGGATGTTTAACTATCAAGACCTTAGGAAGTCATTTGACTTGCCCAAAGAACCAACTGACGAAGAAGTTGCAGCGTTATACTATCTTCACCAGTCAGCAAATCAAGAACAAATTGTTCGACCAATTGTGGTTAATCAACCCACATTGGATCCATCTTCTTCTGCCGCAAGTTCAAACAATAGTGGTGTTCCGGCTGGAAATGTTTCTGAAACATTATCAACAACTGCTACTCTTCCAACAACTGCCTCTACTGAACCATTGAATACAACAATGGAGCTCAGTATGCCTCAGAATCAAAATTCTGATTCAGATGAGGCACCAACATTTGATACTGATGGGGAATCATCTTCTTCGGATGAAGAACTGGAGCAGATAACAAGTCTTCTTAATCAATCTGCAGTCCGAATAACAGAAATGAAGCTACATCAAGCTCTCCAAACATTGAATTGGTTGTTGATCTCAACATCACGAATCAGCAAAACTCAGTAGATGTTTCAAGTGAAGAATTGTCACGATCATATTCCTATCATCCGTCAACAAATATTATCGGAGAACTCAAAACTAGTGTTAGAACTCGAGGGAAATTAATAAAGCACTCAGTTGTTTCTACACGCGCATTGCTACAACTCAGAACTATTGTTTCTATTCATGTTTCATCTCTCAGATTAAGCCTAAGACAGTTAATGAAGCTTTAGCCGATGAAAACTGGGTACAAGCAATGCAAGAAGAATTAGTGCAGTTTGAGAAGTTGGGTGTGTGGAAGCTTGAAGACCTACCAGAAAATCAGAAAGCAATTGATACAAAGTGGGTCTTTAAGTGTAAACGTGATGATAGAGGGGTTATTGTTTGTAACAAAGCTAGGCTTGTTGTCAAGGGATTTCACCAGCAGGAAGGGATAGACTACACAGAAGTCTATGCACCAATGGCTCGATTGGAATCTATTCGAATTTTTCTAGCTTTCGCATCATGGAAAGGATTTATGGTCTATCAATTGGATGTCAAATTGGCTTTTCTGTACGGCAAATTACACGAGAAGGTGTACGTTGGACAACCACCGGGGTTTGTCGATCCACTTAACAAGAAGAAAGCGTACCTACTGGATAAAGCTCTTTATGGACTACAGCAAGCCCCGAGAGCTTGGTACGAGACGTTATCTCAATATCTCGTCGGAAATGGCTTTATCAGAGGAACTGTGGATAGTACTCTTTTCACCAGAGAAGTTGATGGCTATCTAATTATAGTTCAAATCTATGTTGACGACATCATTTTTGGATCTACAAACGACAGTCTCTGCAAGGAGTTTGAGGGAATCATGAAAAAAAATTCGAAATGTCCTCGATGGGCGAAATGAAGTTCTTTCTTGGTTTGCAAGTAGATCAGCTTTCGGATGGTATTTTCATTCACCAGACTAAGTATGTTCACGACATCTTGAAGAAGTTTGGAATGGAAAGCTTGAAGCCTCTATCTACACCTCTTGCTCTCAATCACGGCATTTGCGTTGACAAGACCGGAGCCAAAGTTGAGGAGACGTTATACAGATCGATGATTGGATCGCTGATGTATCTGACGGCATCGCGCCCAGATATAATGTATCCAACCTGCCTATGCGCCAGATATCAGTCAAGCCCGAGGATCTTACACATGCAGATCGTGAAGCGTATCTTCAGATATCTGAAAGGATGCCCAACCACCGGCTTATGGTACCCGAAGAATGATAATTTTGACCTCACAGGATATGCTGATTCCGATTTTGGTGTAGATAAGTTGAATTCAAAATCAACTACAGCGAGATGCCAGTTCTTCGGAACAAGAATGGTAACCTGGCAGTGTAAGAAACAGACTACGGTCACTCTCTCTACCTGTGAAGCTGAGTATATCTCGGCCTCCAGCTGTTGTTCACAGATTCTGTGGATACAACAGCAGATGAGAGACTATGGTCTGCAATTTCTAGACACTCCGTTGTATGTTGATAACAAGGCAGCCATCGATATAACTAAAAATCTGGTTCATCACTCACGCACAAAACACATTGAAATTGTTATCATTTCATTCATGATTGCTACAAAAAGATATTGGTGCGAATAGAAAAAATCCACACCGACGAACAAAAGGATGATTTTTATACCAAACCATTTTCTTTGTCACGGTTTAAATACTTGTTGATAATTAACGGTATGAAAAATTTGCTGACAGGTGCGGACGCTAAGGTTGAATACGGATCGGACGATGAGTTCGCGTGATCCACATTGGTTTGTAAATATCTTTTTACTTTAGAATTTTATTAAAAACTAAAATCCAAAAAATGTTTTTGATTTTAGGGGAAGAAATGTTAGAGAAAATACAAAAACGTTCGAAAATTTTAAAATCCAAAAACATTGAAAAATTCAAAATATACAAAAACATTGAAAAAGACAAAAAGAGTTCATTGTCATAAAAGGAAATGATAGTACATCAGTGGACTATCACAGTATGCTAAAGAAATGTAACGTTTTAAAAGTGATAAACGAGTCTTACTGTGGATGTGTCGATAGGCTAACAGTTCAGTAAATTGTTTTCGAGATAAACAAAATTTTACAACGCTTAATTTTGTGGATTAACACATCTTGGATATATGGACTTAGTACTCCGAAATTTCGTTTGAAAGATTGCCTGATTCTGAGATACGAGGTCTTTATAGATAGTTGATATCTGGGTATTATACAAGTTCTTCTAATTTTGCGGAAGCAATGGCCTAGAACTTCTATAATACTTTCGCTTTAAACCCTCAAATTGCATGCAATATTGAAAAGTATCGAAAGATATAATCATATGCAATGCTGGAAAAGATTCCTTAAGTGAACACACTTTAAAGTCGAGCCTTCATCTCTTTGTCTTACGGTAGTACTAACCTGAGCTCTCAAGACCTCGCACAACCCAAATACAGATATCCGCTATATTCACCTGTAAGATGAAATCTAGGGAATCTGGATACGGGAGTATATTCTAGAAGTGGGAACCATAGATAAGTCAAGTTTCATGAATTCTACCTTAACATATCTTGAAACAGTTGAGAAATGTGGTAAAGCTTAAGTGGACAAACATATTGATAATCTAGGTAAACGAGTTTGAAACTTAAAGTCATTTAAAGGTCAACGGTACTGGTGATATGTCTCAATCAACTGATATGATCCTTAGACACGAATTCACAATAATATGTCTGTAATACGTTTGTACGTAGTTTACATTGCTTATTACATTGTATTTCAACTTTACGATTAAAATCAAAAAGATTTTCGGTGAGTTTTAGCATAAACTTACAAAAATACAAAAAGATTTTATTTCTACATTGTTTTCAGCAAACCAATGTTGGAGAACGGACCTTCAAAGATAAAACGATAAAAAGATAAAACAGGCTGGGAGCTTGATAAATCTGAAATGATAAAAGATAAAAAGTTCATTAATTTGAAACTTTGATTTTGAAAATATCAATAGTTTGTTCGTAACAGGTCAAACTGGGGTCATTAACTTGGACTCGGCAGACAAATCGGCTAACCAAGGTCATTAGCTTGGACTTGGTCAACTGAGTGGATTTTCATAACTGGTAAAAAGTTGGAAAGTTCAGGGGTAAAAAGGAAAAGTTGAAAAAGTTTGAATTTGTGGTTTGGCAAGTTCAGCCGAACTTGCTAAACAATATCAAGTTTAACAATCAGCAAGTTCGACCGAACTTGCAGATGGCTGATTGTTGTTTTAAAGGAAAGTTTGCTCGAACATCAGTTGGGTTTTTCAATATGGGCCTAACAAGTTCGCCCGAACTTGACTTGGTATAAATACCAATCAAGTTCGGCCGAACTCATTTACCTGCTTTCAGAACCCCTTGAGCGAACTTGAGTTTCGAGAGAACTAGAGCGAAATTGGCTTTTTATACCGTTACGCTGTCCAGATCTAGATTGTTTTTGGTGATTTGCACACCAATCACAATGGCAGAGGTATATATTTGTGATTAAATTGTGCATTGACTCTTAAACGAACCAAACAGATCTAAAACTTAAACACTGATAGATTTAGGAGTTGTTGGTTAAAATTGAGCATAGAATCAAGATCTACAACTAAAATCGACCGTATAACTGATTTTGATTGGTTTATAATGGACTTGTCCAAAGCATGATTACAAGATCCAGAAGCAATCTTCGACCGAACTTGATTATAAAAGTCTGAATGTTAATTAATACAAGTTCGCCCGAAACTTGCATTAATGTCTTATGAATAAAATTGATTAACATGCATCTTCGACCGAACTTGTTGTTAAGAAAATTTGGATTGTTTTAAGTGTAAGTTCGCCCTTATAAACATGTAATTGATGCATGTTCGGTCGAACTTAGTTAAAGCGAATTGTTATAAACATATATATCAAGTTTGCCCGAACTTGATATAAGGAAATTTTGTGAAATTTTTTCTCGAAAAGCGTGCTAATTGTTTTACGTTGTTTTTCAGACACAGGTTCCAGCACGAGTAATCTCTGTTGAGTTTTCAAAGACTCACAATACGTGCATCACGCTTGATAAAACCATATGTCCGTCATTGAAGGAGTATGACAGTATTTTGAAGTTTCTAGAGGATAGTCATATTCGCCGAGCAATTATAGAGCGCACAGTGTCGTATCGATCACATGTTGTTCATTTCTAGATGAATGCGAATTTAAGCGCTGATGAGAAGACGATTATTTCTACAGTGCAAGTGGGCAATGAAGTTAAGCCGATCAGCGTGACTGAAGATGATATTCGAAGAATTTTGCATTTCAACGATAAAGAAGATGATCCGATTCATCTAGATGAAAAGATGGTCCGTGGTTGTTTCTTTCGCATGGGCTACAAAGGAAGTGTAAACAAACCGACACTAAAGAAAGGGGAAGTGCCTAACCCCTACAAGCTTCTGATTCATGCGTTAATTCATACATTTAGCAATCGCAAAGCCGGTTTGGATGATGTACATGATTATTTGGCTAGCATGGCAACGACGCTTATTTTGAAAAAGTCGTTCAACGTTTCGAAGTTGGTTTTCACTCACATGTCGAAGAACATGGAAGATTCAAGATTGTGTCTTTATCCGAGGTTTATACAGATTAGTTCTTGTCTATTGGTAAACACGACGTAATATTTCCGCTATTATGGACGTTAGATATCAAATTTAGGTTCCTAAGCATCGAGGATCGGTCCTACAGACATGTTGAGAGAGGCCTTATCCAAAATTTCTCATCAAATTCAACCATTATTCTCAACAATAAAGAACCTTCCTAGAAAGCCATCTGATCCAAAAATTATAAAGTGGAAGGTTGACAAAAACACCCACGAATTGACTCTGTTCAAATGAAATGGCGATGCTACTAAGATTAGAAACGAGGATGCATATGGGCCTGTGCAGAATACCTCCAAGACCTTATGAATCTGGAGCTCGAAAAGGATGATGATGATATTGAATCGCTTAACTTTGAATTATAGTTCAAAGGCCAAATAAAAGAGTTCATGTTGAGAAATAAAGAACAACAATAAATATATGTTTTGGCATCATCTGTTCCAGAGGAAGATTGTTGGGATTGAACCTTTTTAATAGGAACATATGATACAAAGCCAAAACTACATCAGATGATTGTTCCAAAACAACAGAGTTTCTATACTCTGATCGAACCCACTGTTGAAGCTAAAGTCTGCTACACAAGCATTGTTGATGCCAAGGTCTGATGATACAAAGCTCTGATGAAGACCAGCAGAGTTTAGGTTTATCAGTGTTTTCAATGTAACGTGTTTGAAATTAGTAGATGATAGGCGAAGTAGTGTTTAGGGTTAGTTAGTATTGTTAGCAGTCGCTTTCACCTCTGACATCAGTAAAGATGCTCAGAGGTTAGCATTGTACTATAAATAGTTGTCGTTGTTGTACTGTTTTATCTATCTATCTAAAAGATCATTTACCAATCATCTTCTTTGCATTTCTATACGATCAAACTTGAGTTATAAAAGGCTGAGGGGGAGTTTTTGATTCACATGCAAAACTTATAAGTTTGAAAGCATGATGATGAAAACCATCTTCCATGATCGTATGCAAGTTTTCTTTTCGTGCAATCAAGTTTTCATTTCTGCTCAATCCACTATTTATTACCATCTTAAAATATTTACAATCAATTCAAACTCAGATCCTAACAATATAACCCTAACCAAAATCATCAAAACATTGAACAAAATCATCAAAACAAAAAAAATGAACATAACCCATTACCCTAACCAAATCATCGTCGGATCTTGCTATTAGTAGCCATGGTGTAGGTGGTGATGGAAGAGGTGTTTAAAGGAGGCCGTGGGGCTATGTGGTGGCGGCGGTGGTAGTAGTTGTGGGAAGGTCCTGGTAGTAGTGGGGTAGTTGGTGATGGAAAAGGTGTTTATGGGAGGCAGTGGCGGAGGTGTTAAAGAGGAGGTGGCGATAGAGGTGTTACAGATCTAAGATTGGAGAGAATGGGTGGCGGTGGCCGGGTGGTGGTGGCTAGAGCGGTGATGGGTGAGAAAAGAGGGGTAGAGGGGTCTTAATTATTCATTTTTTACATTTTTTTTATTTTTCAAAATTCTTTTTTGTTTTAATTATCAGATATATTTTAAATAATTACCAATATACCCTGATTTAACATTAAAATTTGACTGAGCTTGAGATAAAGGACGTAATATGTTACGGTTTGCAAACATAAAGTATGAGTCCCATCAACTTTAAAGACAAAAGACACTCTTTGCAATCTAATGTCAACATAAATGACGAGTTTTATAATTGACTCATATTTTCATATAAAACATAAAAAAGGTGATTATCATAATTTAATGTAACTAGGCTTTTCACAATCGCCGCGTTGCGGCGAACTTCTTTTGTTATTTAGTTTGTGTTTAGAAATTACTACAAGCGCGTTGCGCACGGAACCACTGACAAGAATAAAAAGAAAATACATAAAAAACACTAAAAGATAACCGAAAGAAAATCAACCAAAAAATTTGTATTGTAATGATGTTTTCATATGAAACATGTGGTCAAAGATGAGCAAATTGTACTGGGTACCGGTACCGAATTTCCCGAACCGAAAGATTTTATGTACCAAGTCGGTATCGCCTTTTGGTGTTCCTGGTACCGGTTCGCTACCGGTTTTTACCTTCATATACCGGTATCGTAATCGGTATTTCCGGTTCCAGTACCGATTCGGTATCGGTTGGCACCGAGCTCATCCTTACCCTTGAAACTATAAAAGAAATTATTAATAGTTGAAGAACATCAACAAAAAAGTTGCACGATACCGTTGTTTTTCGTATAGTACCCATGATTGGGGATGAGCAAATGGTACCGGGTAGTAGTACCGAATTTCCTGAACTAAAAGATTTTCGAAGTCAATTAGGTACCAACTTTTGGTGTTTTCTGTACCAAGCTAGTACCGGTTTTTTACCTTTATGTATCGATAACGAACCGAACCTTACCAGAATTTTTTTATACCAGTACCAGTTGACACCAAGCTTATCAAACTTACAAAGTAAAGAAAATAATTATTATTATAATCTATGTATACTTTAGAAAAACTATTCATTGACTTCTATTTTTAATATATGTATAACAATATATTTTTTCTAGCTTAATGTATGTGCTAATATATATAATTTGTTTTAGTAAACTCTACCGACAAATGCCCCCTAATTCTAATGAGCTACATTAACAAGTGAGCCTCTCCTTGGATTCTATTCCAAATATCTTTAGCCTCGGATGATATGCATCAACTAAGGATAGTTGGTTCCTCAAAAGGTAATTATTTAACATATAATAATTGAGAAACAGTACAAATCTAACAAACACATGGCCCGCATAGCTTGTCTTGATTTTGGACAAAAAGCAAATATAAGATGGAGATTTTTGGCTTTCATTTTCAAACTTTTAAAAGTTTGAAGGATAAAAAAATCATTTTCCACTATCTTTTCTTTTATCAATACTTGCAGGGAAAAAAGGCGGGGAAGTACAAGAATAATAAAATGAGGAATTAAAAGGAAACATGGCATCCATTAATGTGGGTATGCATGATTTTGGTGGGGGTAGGGTGGGGGAATGATACCAGACATCCCCAAGTTTGCCATTTCTACAAAGATGGTACCTAGGCTATATGACTTGAAGAAAAAAGAATGGGTAGTTAGCAACAATCTATAGATCCTAGGCATTCATAAATAAATAGAACTAATAGAACTAATTAAAATGTATGCAAAGAAAACAGGAACTTATATCATAAACTAAACTAAACTAACTGACATAAAATGTAGACATACATAAAAACTTGAGTGATTGAAAAAAAATGTAAACTTGCTTCACTACAAGACAATAAAATAATATTACTATAGGAAAAAACAAAAAACAATATAAAGAAAAAAAATGCGATTAAGAAAAGAAAAAAAAACAAATCGACATAGTCCAATAGAGGCTGGCACGTGCCCCAATCAGCTTCACTCCTATAATTAAGCCTATTCCATGGATTTTTTTAGGGTGTATGTATTGGCACACCAATAGGCTATATGCACATCTTAAAAGGTGTTTTTATTCCTATATGCACACCCTGCAGTGTCGAGCTGTGGCTAAAGCATGACGTTTTGGTCCGCTTAACCAGACAAAAGACTGACGGGTGTCTGACGGTCTGTTGACCGGACCAAAACGCCAAGCTTTGGCCGCGTTTTGGTCATGTCAACCAGACAAAAAACTGGCCGGACACCCGTCAAAGCTCGGCGTTTTGGTCCGGTCAACAGACCCATCAGACATCCGTCAGTCTTTGTCTGGTTAACCGGACCAAAACGTCGCGCTTTGACCACAGCTCGACATGCAGGGTGTGCATATAAGACAAAAAACACATTTTGGGGGTGGCTATCTACACACTTGGTGATAATTTGAGCCTTTTTTTAAAGATAAACTTCATCAACAAAAACCGCCTGGCCTGGCCAAAAGACGCAAGACCGCACCAAACCAACTACAAATTATACATCGGAAATTTACACCAATCTCTTGAAACAATACTACGATGTTTGGCTCTATATTTTAACAAAAGAATACCCAAAGTCCTCACATCCCCAAAAATCTCTTCACTATCGCCTCTACTGTTAGAAAAAATCTGTGTTTCTGGCTTTTCAAGTGCACCAACATGTCACAATCACGAGCCCACGAACAATCTCTCTAGACCTTTTATCTCCGCCATATACATTATGTATTTCAAGCAGCTCCCTGAAAGAAAAGGCGAATATAGGAGGGAGCTTGGCCCAACCGCTCAACCTGTTCCACACCCGTAACGAGATTTCGCAACCCGTAAAATTATGACCCACGGATTCTTGGGCCTCTCCGCAGAGAGCGCAAGCATCCAAATCAATAGAAATATTTCTCCTCACCAAAGCTTCTCTAGTCGGAATACGGTCGAGATCCGCCCGCTAAACAAAGATATTACACTTTGAAGGCACCCAAGCACATCTTCTAAACTCAAAGTTATCTTCAACACCCTTATCTTCCAGAACCAATTTTTTAAACGAAGCAATACTGAAACTACCTGAGACGTCAGCCGTCCAGATCCATTTATCGTTTGCCGATGAGGAGCTAATGTTATTCAACAATATCAAGCAGTCTTCTACTTCAGCAAGGTCATCCCGAGAAGCTGGAGGTCTAGACCAACTCCATCTCCAAACCTCATCTTCTCCATCAGCATATAACCGATCCCTTATCAGGCAAACTTTATTGTTCTCTAACGCGAATAATCTGGCCACTTGAGCATAAGCGGTTCATCACCGAACCACCAGTCGATCCAGAACCGAATACTTCTACCACTACCCAACACACCTTTTATAAAACTGTGAATTATCTTACCGTTTAGAATCACTTTAGACTCCATTCTCATAATATTCGTCCAAACTCCAGTGATAGACGGGTGGGAAGGTAAAATTGACCACCTCCTTCTCCTACCATGGCAAGCCGAAACCACTATTCTCCATAGACTCTCTTCTTCCTCCTTAAATCTCCAAACCCACTTGGCAAGGAGGGCCTCATTCACCGTTTTAAGATTACAAATACCTAAACTGCCCGACTTTTTCGAAAGAGTAACTTTGTCCCACCAACCCAATGCATCTTCCTAATACCCTCCGATCCTCCCCATAAGAAATTCCTCATAAGAGACTCCAACTTATCCACCACTTTGGTCGACGCTTTAAAAATAGAAAAATAGTAAATAGAAAAATACTTTACACACGCTTGTTATACTTACAATTAATCATTTATACACAAACTAATACTTATTAAACGGGCAATTACTCATACGTACATTCTCGATACTCGAATCATACTTGAATATACTTTTAATACTTATAAAACACATTAAAATACAAAGTTTATGCATGAAATGGTAACATATAGCTAGTTCAGGGGCCAAAGTGTGAAATAACAAACTTATGCTGGACACAGGAGGCGTCGTGTCGTGCGACGCCCTTACCCCTTAGGCACGCGTAATGCCAACCCTTGATCCGCAGAAGGTTGCTACCAGCTCTTGCATTGGTCATCTTTTTCACCTCTCTTCTTACCTAATCATCTTTAAACCTCCATTAAACACAAAACCCTAACCCTCCATTATTAAACCAAGCCTCCACACACCCATTTTCACTTTCCAAACTCATCTAAACCTCCAAAATACTCTTAATTCTCTGGAAATTCAAGTGCAAGGCAGAAACATTCTAAGTACAAAAGTGAGCCCAAACTTACTTTTCTTCCATTTGCTTCACTTCTTCTTCCTCTACAAAGCTTGGAACACCTCTAGGAGTGTTTCCACAGGTTTGGCATGGCAAACCAAGGTGGAACATCACCATTTTGAGGCCCTAAACTTTCTGTTTTGGAAGAATACTTTGCTAACTTTTATTAAACTTATGCTTTCTTATTCAAACTTGTGCTTCCTTTGCTACTAACCAAGTCTATGGTTAGTAAGCTTGGCCAATATTGATTCATACAAATCAGAGGTGTAAATTACCCTCTAAACTTTCTGTTTTGATAGGGTTATCAACCCACAAGTGATGAAACCATCCAAGCTTGTCATGATTCTTGTGACAAGACTTGTGTTATGATATAGGTGTGAATACTTGGAAGCCTTGGCTATCCTACCTTCATTCCACCACCTCACTTGATGTTTTCCCCTTGCTATCCCAAGTAGTTTGCTAGACCTAAAAGTAACTTAACCTCGTCTAGCTTCCAACACTTAGTTAACTCTTTCTATGTCGGGAATGGCTCACTCGGGTTAAAGCTTACTTGGCTACTTGATATAGTTTAAAAAATTGTACATTTCCTTTATATTCATGACCATCCGAATCGTCCTAGCGATGATTTGTGCATTGGTGAATCATATAATGAGGTTAAACCTCCATGCTTGACTTATATGACAATCTATGATACTTATGATGGACTTATCTTAGACTTATTGTATAACTATAACTATATATATATATATATATATAAAACGTGGCCGAACTCATGATGATAATCGGTTATGAAGGAATATATTTGAAAACAAGAATATGGGAAACAATTAAGGTTTCGTTTTGATTATGGGCTCTTGGTTGCGAACGCTATTTCGTATTCATAGCTAGTTTACGATGTTACATGTCGATCTTATGTTATCATTTCTTTCAAATTGGAAATCAAGAATAAATATTTTGATATTTATAAATAAGTAAAATCCGTGAATTCGCCAACTTTCTGTTGATATTTTAAAACCTTTTTCAGGTACATAAGTCGCTTTGGAGTTTGATGTGGGTTTTAGGGCAACTCTAAAATGGACAATAATAACGTTGGTGTCATGGTTCACGTGATGGAACTTTTTGAATATGAACACTTTGAACAATACATTTTGGGATGATTGTAATAACTTTATACTATTTTGTCTATTTTAAATAAGTATCTATGTTTGCCCTATAATTGTTGGTTGCCAACCTCCGTCACCGCCATGCTTGTCTTCCACTACGATTTTCGGGTTGTAACAGAAGTTGGTATCAGAGCCAATGGTTATAGGGAACTGGAGGTTTTCAAAATATTTAAAAAAAAGGAAATATTAAAAATCTAGACTATAACCCAAGAAAGTTAAAGTGGAACACTTTCAAACTCGCGAAGCCCTTAGTAAACAAATCAGTATGCCATGTTTGATTTATAAGAATCTTATGAGATGTCTATTTTGTTATGTGCATACGTGTTTACTTTTATGCAAATTATTTATATAGTACGGATAATGTCATGTTACAAATGTCGTCTGAGTCACACGCTATCACCATTTCCTCAGATGATGAGTTGGAGTTTGCCTTCACCTCACCCACCTCTCCACTACCGCCTTCACTTTCTGATTTCGAGAAAGTTCAAACTCCTGTTGAAAGTGTTGGTTGGATAGAGGAATCTGAAGACGAGGACCCTAGTGAGACCGAGCCGGTTAGCGAGACCCTCGTTGTAGAGACTCTTGTCATAGAGACTCCTGCTATGAGACCTCCGATGTCGAGAGGCACGCTGGGAAGGAGCCGATGCTTGAGCCATCCAATGACGAGGAGCGAGAGGAGGCCGAGCCCCGCCCCTCATTCCGACTCTCTTACCCGCATTTCGGAGGAGCCCATGTGATCCTTACTGAACGCAAGACAGTTGGACCTCTCAAGAAGAGGAAGTTAGCCGTGAGAGATTCGAATCCTAAACTAAAGACCTCTCAAGAAGAGGAAACTAGTTGAAGAACCTGCCAAGGGTACTCGAAGCTATGTAGCTAGACAGTGGGATTGGTTAGAAGATCAGGTTCAGAGATGGACTAATGAGGAAGGAGTACGTCCAGCATTCGAGGATGGCGAGTCACCCCGCCGCCTCCTGAGTCTTGCCGCTTACGGGGCAGACCGTGGACCGAACTGTACCATTACTAGCAGCACGTTGTGCTCGTCACGAGACCCGTCTTAACTCATTGCAGGGTCGATTCAGAGTAGTTGGTCACGGGTTTGATTCCTTAGATGATTGGAAGGATGCAGTCGAGAAGAAGCAAGTGATTGAGAAAGAAAGCTGGAGAAGTTATGCAGTCTCAGATCATGGAGCTGATGGTAGAGATGGCATGGAAGATGCGGAACTTAGAGGTCAAGTGATGGGTTAGCTGATGGATATGGCCTACGAGATGATGTATGGCTCGATAAATACGGAAGTTGGTTGCATTACAGCGAGTGGACGCGCTCGAGCAGCGCATTGAGTCCACTGTTGCATTAACTGTCATATGCATCGTACTTGCCTCTACCGCCATGCAGTTGGGAGCCCTCACCAAATTCACACATTAGCTTCACCATGTATTTGAACTAAATTAGTATTTTTTTTTTGGACGCTTGTATCAGTGGAAAACTTAATTTCACCAATTCTAATAGTTTGTTTTTTGAAACAATGGTTTTTATGTTTTATTTATCATGTGCGGTTATGATGCTTTTGTGGTTGATAAATTTGTGTTGATGGTCATGTTTAAATTACTATTCATACATACTTGGTTGACTTTAATATTGCGCATATATTATCTCATCTAATTGTAATGTTTGTTTTAGAAAGAAAACTATGCCTCCCAAATCACACAACGTTGAGGGAACTATTAACGTTCTTCCTAGCACTCCCGAGGAACTAGCTGTGTTGATCAATCAGCATGTGAATGCTGCCTTGGCCCAACACGAAGCTACTAATGTTGATAACCAAACTCATGGTAATATATCACTTATAGTGCTAGTGAAGTTAAGTTACCATATTATTCCGATCAATTGATCTTGGAATTTGTCGATTGTTAACCTGATCAATTTACACAATTTCGGACTCATGAATCAAAACCAAGGTTTTTCTATAAGACTTTTCAAGCTTGTCAACCACGATCATTCGTGGAAACTGAAGGTCCACTTGGGGTAGTGCGCTGGATTGAGAGAATGGAAGTTGTAATGGTTACTAGTAACTGTAGTGCTACTCAGCGTGTGAAGTATGCTACCAGTTCACTGTTGGATGATGCCCTGACCTTGTGGAACACCCAAGTCCAGGCATTAGGAGAAGATGCTGCTTATGATCTTTCATGGAATGATTTCAAGGATATGTTGATGAGATAGTATTGTCCACGAAACGAACTACAAAAGGTAGAATCCGATTTCTGGAATTTGAAGATGGAAGGTGCCGAAGTCCGCGAGTATCATTCCACTTTCAAGGACATGGCCAGACCAGTACCCGACTTGGTCACACCAGAGTACAAGCGCATTGAGCGTACATTTAGCGCTATGACTCAAAATCCGTGGTATGGTCCCCTCAGCGAACTCCACAACCATTAATGATGCCATGTGATTAGCATGCTCATTGACTAATGATACAATGCGTAAGGTGATTTTTGTAAGAAAGGAAGCACTGAAAAGAAGTATGTTATGGCTGATAAGAAATTGGTAGAGACTGGTCAAAAACCTGCTGAATCGAAGAAGAGATGGTCTGGAAGTTCTGGAAGTCACTCAGGCAACAAGAGATGTAGAGATCAAGGCTCAAGTCGGATGTATGCTGCTAATTCAAGTAACTCGAAGAAGAGTTTATGGTTCATCCTCAAGATGCAACAGTTGTGGGAATGTTCATTTAGGAGTATGTAAGAAGTGTGGAAAGTGCAACAGATTTGGTCACCTAGCCCAAGATTGTCGTGCCCAGGTCCCAGGCAGTGATGGAAACCCAATCATGGTTGTTAGGAATACGGTGATGAAGGACACTTTAAGAAGGATTGCCCCAAACTGAAGAATGCAAAAGGTAGAGCATTTGAGATGAACGCAGGGAAAGCATGGAAGGACCCCTCCGTAGTCACGGGTACGTTTCTCGTAAACAACCATTTTGCATTAACGCTATTTGATAATGAAGCCGATTTAAGTTTTGTTTCTAAAAGTTGTGAACCTTTTCTTGGCTTGAAGTCAAACAAACTTGATAGTAAGTATTCGATAGAATTAGCTAATGCTAAAGTTATAGAAACCAAAGAGGTCATTCGAGGGTGCACACTTCAGTTGAAAGAACACAAATTCAATATCGACATTTTACCTGTCAAGTTAGGTAGTTTCGATATCGTTGTAGGAATGGAATGGTTGTCCAAGAATCACGCTGAGATTGTCTGTTCCGATAAATTGGTACGTCTACCACTCCTTAATGGAGAAATCTTAGAAGTACAAGGCGATAGAAAGAAAGTGGATCTTAAGATCGTCAATGTCATGAAGACGCATAAATATCTACGTAAAGGACACCCAACCTTTTTGGCGAATGTAGTAGATACCAAGGCCGAAGAATGTAAGCTCGAAGATATTCCGATCGTAAGTGATTTTTCGGAAGTTTTCCCTAAAGACCTACCTGGTTTATCGCCCGCGACAGATAGAATTCAAAATTTACCTTGTACCTTGAGTAGCACGATCTTCGTATCATCTAGCTCCGTCGGAAATGCAAGAGTCGTCCAACAACTTCAAGAGCTTTGGATAAAGGATTCATAAGACCAAGTTTCTCGCCCTGGGGAGCGCCAATTCTATTTATAAAGAAGAAAGATGGATCGTTCAGAATGTGTATTGATTACCGAGAATTAAACAAGCTAACTATGAAAAATCGGTACCCATTACAGAGGATTGATGATTTGTTTGATCAGGTGCAAGGATGTAGCTTCTATTCGAAGATTGATCTCTGTTCCGGTTACCATCAACTAAGGATAGCCGAAGAAGACGTTCCTAAGACAACGTTCAGAACAGATATGGTCACTATGAATTTAGGTTATGTCGTTTAGGCTAACCAATGCACCCGCAGTATTCATGGACCTCATGAATCGAGTGTGTAAACCATACTTAGATTAATTCGTGATAGTATTCATCGACGATATACTTATCTATTCATGAACTAAGGCGTAGCATGAGGAACATTTGAAGTTGATTCTAGAGCTACTAAGGAATGAGAAGTTGTATGCCAAACTCTAGAAATGCGAGTTTTGAATTCGAAAATTCATTTTCTCGGACATGTCATAAATGAGAAAGGCATACATGTGGATCCCGCAAAGATCGATGCCATCAAGAACTGGGAAGTGCCAAACTCCCCTATAGAGATACGAGAATTCTTAGGATTGGCAGGATACTATCGAAAGTTCAAAGAGAATTTTTCTAAAATAGCGCAACCTTTGACGCTATTGACTCAGAAAGATCGAACGTATTCGTGGAGTAAGAAACAAGAGGAAGCTTTTCAGATGCTAAAACAAAAGTTGTGTAGTGCGCCTATTTTGTCCCTTCTTGATAGGACAGATGGATTCGTGGTGTATTGCGATGCCTCACACCAAGGACTTGGTTGTGTCTTCATGCAAAAAGACAAAGTCATAGCTTATGCCTCTCAACAACTAAAGGTGCATGAGAAGAATTACACGACACATGACTTGGAGTTAGGAGCGGTAATTTTGCATTAAAGATCTGGAGACATTATCTCTATGGTACTAAGTGTACGATCTACACTGACCATATAAGTCCCCAACATATCTTTGATCAAAAAGAGCTTAACATGAGGCAACGACGTTGGTGGAATTACTCAATGATTACGAATTTGACATTCGTTATCACCCACGCAAAGCCAATGTTGTAGCAGATGCCTTGAGTAGGAAAGAAAGAGTAAAACCTTTACGTGTTCGTGCATTGGGATTAACGATTCAAACGAGCCTCACGGCTCGTATCTGCGATGCACAGCGTAGAGCGTTGAAGAGCAGGAAGTTTAAGAAGGAAGGATTGCGTGGGATGGATAACGATCTTGCACCCAAGGAGGATGGTATGTTGTACTTCAGAGATCGTATTTGGGTGCCACGTATAGATAATTTTGCGAGAGTTGATTCTGGACGAGGCTCACAAATCGAAGTATTCAATCCACCCAGGGGCAGACAAGATGTATAAAGACCTCAAAGAGTTCTATTGGTGGCCCAATATGAAAGGCGAGGTAGCTCTTTACATTAGCAAGTGCTTAACCTGTTCGAAGGTTAAAGCCGAGTATCAGAAGCCATCCTGGCTTTTGCAATAACCCGAGATTCCTCAATGGAAATGGAGAGACTAACCATGGATCTTAAACCAAGCTGCCAAGGACATCCAGTGGATATGACGCTAGTTGGGTAGTTGTTGACCGCTTAACAAAATCTGCTCACTTCTTACCAATTAAGGAAAACTATGACGCAGATAAGCTATCAAAAATCTATCTCAAAAAAATAGTTGCATGACACGGAGTGCCAATTTCAATAATCTCTGATAGAGATGGTCACTTTACATCGAAATTTTGGCAGTTGCTGCAAAAAGCAGTAGGAACACGTTTGGATTTGAGCACGGCATATCAACCACAGACAGATGGAAAAAGTGAAAGAACTATTCAATATGCTGCGAGCATGCGTACTTGATTTCGGTGGAAATTGGGACACTCACTTACCCCTAGTTGAGTTATCCTATAACAACAGTTACCACTCAAGTATCAAGGCAGCCCCTTTTAAAGCCCTTTATGGAAGGAAATGTTGATCGCCCTTGTGTTGGGCAGAAGTCGTGAAAAGCAATTAACTGGCCCTGAAATCATTTAAGGGACTACCGATAAGATCTCTCAAATCAGGGACAGATTGAAAGCAGCCGCAGATCGACAGAAAAGTTATGCCAATAATAGAAGGAAACCATTGGAATTCCAGGTTGGAGACAAAGTTATGTTAAAGTCTCACCCTGGAAATGTGTTTTTAGATTCGGCAAAGGTGGAAAATTGAGCCCGCGTATATAGGACCGTTCGAGATTATAGAATGAATTGGTCTAGTTGCTTTTAGGCTCAAGCTATCTCAAGAACTCATCGGAGTACACGATGTATTCCATGTATCCAACTTGAAGAATTGTCGGTCTGACGAGACACTTGTGATACCGCCGGGTGAAATTCAGATTGATGACAAACTCCAATTTGTTGAAGAACATGTTGAGGTTTTGGACGTGAAGGTCCAAAAGCTCAGGTGAAACCATATCAAGTTGGTTAAGGTTAGATGGAATTCAACGCATGGACCCGAGTATACCTGGGAACGTGAGGACCAGATGAAGCAAAAGTACCCTTATCTCTTCAAGTCCAAACCCAGTGATAACGATGTAGCTTAAATTACGGGACGAAATTTCTTTAAGTAGGGGAGACTGTGACACCCCGTGTTTTTCCGATTTCCATCCGTACTCTACTTTTGAACATAATATTATTAAATGGTGCATTAATAATTTCTTTATGTGGGATTAAAGTCCAATTTAAAATTTATAAGCCCTAATGTGCAATGGAATTTGCAAAAGTTGAAATTAAAGAATTTACGTGTTTTAAAGTTATGACAGACCCGTAACGAATGTTGGTGACGACCCGGTTAGTGTTTAGAAGCCCATGAATGTGCCTAACATGTTAGTATAAGGTGGAATTATAAGTCATTGGGGAGAATTTAGAAGAAAAGCGCATACGCCTTAATTGGTGGTTTCTGTCTAAATTGTCCGGAAATTTGCTTATGTGAATATTATTCCATAATTACTAAGTTTAAATAAGAGAGAGTAAGCCGTAAACTTTTATAAAAGTTGTAAGACTTTTAAAATGTTGTAAGTAATTTAATAAACAAAACAATATATAAAAATCTTAAACCAAATCCTAATTTTCGGATTTGTGGGCCCCACCCACCTAAAAACCATAAAAAATCATTTAATTTCACCTTTTAAACCCACCAATCACCCCCAAACCCATCCCAACACTCCAAGCCTTCACTATTACACCCCAACTCCCAAAACACTCCACCCCTCTCTCTAAAAACCTCCACACACGCACAACCTCTCATAATTTCATTTCCATCTTCATTATCTCAAAGAAACACACACAAACTCTCTCAAGTTCATCCATTCCTTTAAGATTTGAAGACTTTTATGTAGATTCAAGCTTATACTCGAGTTTTTACCAAAGAAACCCTTATCACAACTTTGATTCTCATCTTGTAATCATTCTTTGTTCATCCAAGGTAAACCCACTTCTTGAATCTTGAAATTTTGTGAAGTTGTTCACCAAACAAAAGGGTTTTCAAAATGAACAAATGAAATTAGTAAATATAGGGTTTAAACAAGAAATGTTGAAGATTATAATGAGTGTGTATGGTCCATGATTGAAAGTTGTGTGTATGGTAGGTTTTGTGGTTGAAAATGATGCTTAAGATGGTGTTAAAAGTGACATGCAAGATGATAAATTAGGGGTTTTGTGTAATCTGAGTTTGAGGCTATATTTGAAGTGTTTTATGGTCTAAAAATGTTTGATGATAAACTTGGATGAAAAACCCTAAGTTAGGAGGGTGTATGATGCATGAATCAAGTGAAAAATGCAAGATAAATGTAGGATTTTGCCAAGCATGTAGAGATTAATGATGAACTGAAAATATGGTGGTATTATGGTAATATTTTGCATACGATATTCAGATCATATCTAATTTTTATGATACCTGTTAGGGATAGAATTTTTAACAATTGTGGATCATGTATCCTAAGTTAGGCCTGAATCACAGATGCTTAGGAATGGTGCAGGATGACTAAGGATCATGGATCCTCACTGTTATTCTAACTAACTAACGATTGTTTCCTTTATTATTTAGCCTTATTTTGCAGGTGCATTACGAAGAGGACTTGTTCTAACCAGGAATCACTGGGAATATGCTTCTATTTCAAGCATGTGCATGAGCTAATAACCGTTAGTGGCGAACGTGGATGCATGGCGGGATTTTCGGATAGTTAGTTAAGGATATTTTTAGCTATGTTATGAGGGGTATTGAGCTAAGTAGAAAGGCACTTGCACATTTTTTGATTACGTACAACACTCGCAGACATTCCCTCTTGAACACACACACACTAGCAATCATTGTAACAAGCTCAATACTTCCAAATTTGTAATCTTTTTCATGCAATATAGTTGGTGATCAGTAGTTTCCATCACGCGAGGTTTTTTATGCCGGAGATCATTCATTGATTAAGGACTTTTTCCTCGTACAAATCATCGTGTTCATCATCGTTCACACTTCATATTCGTTTGTATTATTGTTCATCATACCAAGCACTTAACCTCACAAAATCAGATTTGGTTACATTATCTTTATTGTGATTTTTGACCAAAATAGTTTGGCGCCCACCGTGGGGCAATCGGTGCTTCAATTCTAAAAATCTTATTCATTTCATTCATTTTTGTTCATCTTCATCAACCACATGGCTTTTCAGGGAAAATCCGTTTCAACTGCCATGCCGGCGGTTACCTCATCCCAGACTAGTGCATCGTTGCCTCCTATTCCCCCCTACACCCTTGAGGGTGCTGAGAATCCTTTGAAGAAAACTACACCTGTTCACATAGGATCGAAAACCTCCACTGTTTCTTCGTCTACAACTACTAACAGTGATGTTTCTACTTTGATTTTGCAGATGAAGAACTACATGGAGCAGCAGGATAAAACCAACCAAAGGATCCTTAGGGAAATTGATGAAATCAAGAAGCAGAAAAGATCAGTCGAGGATCATTCCCCATTGATGCCCAGGTCGTTAGACTTTGCTACTCCATCATCAACAATCCAACATACCAGAGGATCCGGTGTTCAGATTCAAGGATCCTCCAATTATCAGCAATGATCACTGGCGATGACACGGGCTCAAGGACCCTCATCTCAAGTTCAAGGATCCTACCTCTAGCCTCAAGGATCATCTATCCTTCAGCAAGGATCACTAGGAATCACTGAGCCTCAAGGATTCTTCTATGAACCTGGAAGAGCGCAAGGGATGTTCCAATCTAGAGGATTCTATGCAACACTTCAATGATCTTCATCCCAAGTTCAAGGATCAACTTGTTCCAGGATCAATGATCCTTAGGGAGTCAAACATCCAGAAACTCTGAAGTTCATATAAGAGACTTCATTCCTATGCAGACTATTGCTTCATCTGGTCCAACTGTTACACCTGAAGTGTCTGGTTTTGGATATACTTCTAGGATAACGGTTCCAAACCGATAAGGAGGTAACAATTTCAATACGTCTTTTGGTACTAATTATGTTTCCATGCAGGATACAGGTATCAATCAGGCCATAACCAGGGAGCTCCAGAAGCTCAAGGATATGATATCCAGTGTCCCATGAGTGGTTAAGCCCATTCTTGAGATCCCAAATGGAAGTCACAGGGTGTCTCATTTTGCAACTCCTATATGCAATGTTGAGATACCAAAACGCTTTCATACCCCAACATGAAGCTATATGATGGTACAACAGACCCGGAGGAGCATGTAGCAGAATACCGAGGAAGAATGGAGATCAACCCCATTCCAGAAAGGTTAAAGGAAGCCTGCTTATGTAAGGGCTTCAGATCCACACTCACTAGACCAGCACTCAAATGGCTGCTAAGTCTTCCTCCTTACTCAATTACTTCATTTTCTCATTTAGTTAATTTGTTCAGTAATCAATTCTCGTGTAGTGGAACCTTTGAACCATTAACTAGTGATTTGTATAGGATAACCCAAGGACGTAATGAATCATTAAGAGATTACATCACTAAGTTTAGTAGAGAATCCTTAGAAATCCCTAATCTAGATATTGCCACTGTTGTGGAAGCATTCAAAATGGGATTGCTAAAGGATTCCTCCTTCTATGATGACCTTGTTATGACACCTTAGATGAAGTAAGAAACAGAGCCTTAATGTTCATCAGTTTAGAGGATGACAAAAGGTTCCAGGAAAGGCTGTCAGGATCCTCAAAGCAGGAAAAGCAAGGATCATTCTTCAAGAATAACCGATCCAAGTAATACTCTAGGCATGACAACCAGAATGTGCATGCAGTTGAACAAGAGGAAGACGATGAGGATTATCCCCCAATTTCTGAATATTGTTTTTTTTGCTGATAATAATGAACTAATCCTTGCTATGCAGAATTTAGGTGACAAAGCTAGGTGGCCACGAAAGAATGAGAAGCCCACAGCCAACTAGGATAAGTCCAAATGGTGTGCTTAGCATGAGGAATTCGGTCATCTCAGTAATGAATGTATAGCCTTGAGGAAGGAAATTGGTTATCTTCTCAGCAAGGGATACCTGAAGGAATTTCTTGGAAGGAAACGATCAAGGAACCAGGATTCTGAGAAAGTTCCTGAAAGAGCTCCTCCCCCACTGGCTGACTCCCAGATCATTAGTTTCATCTCCGGAGGCTCTGATATATGTGGAACCTCGTTTTCGGTAGCAAAAAGACATGCCAAAGAAACGAAGATGGAAAATGGAGAAAGACCAGTCCGAACATCCACAATAACTCAGCAGAAAGTGGTATCCTTTGATGATGATGGTTGTGTAGACATATAGGATCCTCATCACGATGGTTTAGTCATTATTTTGTTTATTTCTAACCATTTTGTTCGCATGATCCTTATTGACAGAGGCAGCTCAGTGAACATAATACAGTTGGATGTCCTCAAGAAGATGAACATTCCTGAATCCGAAATCATTCCAATATCATCGATGCTCATGGGATTCAGTGGAGAAACAAAGAATACATTAGGGGACAGCAAACTCCCAATTTACATAGAGGGAGTGATTTATATCCAAAAGATATGTGTAATAGATTGCTTATCTTGTTGCAGTGTTATCCTTGGCAGGCCATGGATACATGACATGAAGGCAGTCCCCTCGACATATCACCAATGTGTCAAGCTCCCAACTCCATGGGGAGTGGTCAAAATAGAGTGTGATCAGCAGGAGGCGAAGAACTGCTACACTTCCTCAATGAAACCAGCTTCAAAATCTAGGGAAGCACAACAATTAAAGTATCCTCCGAGAGACGTCATGGAGGCTAGAGAACAAGACGTCAAGGATATTATATTAGACCCTAAAAATAATAATAATAATCCTGAATCCAAGGTGTATATAGGATCCGGGATCCAAGATAACATAGAGCAAGATCTAGTATCCTTCTTCAAAAGAAGAAAATCTACCTTTGCCTGGAATCATGAAGATATGACAGATATTTCAAAAGATGTTACTACTCATAAACTTGGTATTGACAAGTCTTTCAGGCCAATACACCAAAAGAGGAGAAAGTTTGCACCTGAAAGAAATACCATCATCCAAGCAGAGGTAGACAAATTACTAAAGGCAGATATGATTAGAGAGGTCAAGTATCCAAGATGGTTAGCCAATGTGGTTGGTGTTCAAAAGAAAAATGGAAAGTGGAGGGTATGCATTGACTTTACTGATTTAAACAAGGCATGTCCCAAGGATCCTTTCCCGTTACCCCACATTGACTCCATGGTGGATGCTACAGCGGGTCATGAGTTGTTAACTTTTATGGATGCTTCATCTGGATTTCAACAAATTCAAATGGAACCATTTGACCAAGAGGACACAACGTTCATGACACCCACCAGCATAATTGCTATATTGCTATGCCCTTTGTTTAAGAGATGCAGGTGCTACATACCAAAGATTGGTGAATATGATGTTCAAGGAGCAGCTTGGACATACAATGGAAGTTTACATAGATGATATGGTGGTCAAATACAAAAGAGTTGAGGATCACCTGAAGGATCTTGAAATAGCATTCAACATCCTTGATGAGTACAACATGAAGTTGAACCCGTCCAAATGACATTTTGGAGTTAAAGCCGGAAAATTTTTAGGATATATGGTGACCAAGAGAGGGATCGAGGAAAATCCAGAACAGATCAAGGCCATTGTAAACATCAAGTATCCTACCAACGCAAGGATGTGCAAAGATTGACAAGAAGAATTGCAGCCTTGAACAGATTCATCTCGAAATCCTCAGAAAAATGCAAGGACTTCTATGACATTTTGAGGAAGACTAAAAAGTTTGAATGGACCGAAAAGCATGAAGCTGCTCTACAAGTCCTCAAGGATTACTTATCCTCTACACCAGCTTTGATGAAACCTGAAGATGGAGAACCATTATCCTTATACCTAGCTGTCCCAGGTAAAGCGGTAAGTGCGGTCCTAGTCAAGGATCATGAAGGCCAACAACATCCAGTATACTATGTAAGTAAAAGTCTACTTGATGTTGAGGCCAGGTATTTTCATTTAGAGAAACTTATTCTTGCTTTAATTATGGCTTCTACTAAGCTTAGACATTATTTTGAAACTCACACTATTGTTGTTAAGACCAACTTTCCTATTAAGAATGTCCTCAGGAAGCCTGAGATGTCCGGCAAGTTGGCAAAATGGGCAGTCAAGCTTAGTGCATATGACATCAATATGAACCAAGGATTGCCATCAAGTTCGAGGCTTTGGCAGACTTTGTGGCTGATTTCAATTGTGACCTACAAAGGGAGGCTGAATTGGAAGTGCAACAACTTGGGGAGACCAAGGATCCTTGGACACTTTTCACAGATGGAGCTTCAAATGTCAAAGGAACTGGACTAGGCTTACTACTAAAATTGCCACAGGGGACATTATATCCCAATCTAATTCATGTGAATTTCAAACAAGTAATAACGAGGCAGAGTATGAGGCCTTGATAGCAGGTTTGCAATTAGCTAAACATATGAGGATCAAGTATCTTCAAGTATTTATAGATTCCTTATTAATTACTAATCATTACAATGGTTCCTACACTGTTAAAGGTGAAAAGCTAATCAAATACTTAGAGATAGTCAGGAAACTGGCAGATTCTTTGCTTTTTTCAGTTTCACACGGGTACCTAGGGAAGAAAATGCAGAAGTTGATGCCTAAGCCAACGTTGGATCATCAATAAAGATGCCAGAGGATGTGAAGATACCTGTCATCCGTGTTCTGACTCGTGCAATAGAGGAAAATGAAGTTATGGAGATAATAGAAGATGCTACAATTATACCTTGTGATGAAGTGTAGTCAAATCCAGGATCCTGGATCCTTCCGCTTCTGAAATACATCCAGAATGGGGAAACTAGAGCCTTCATGATCAAGGTATCCCAATTCACTATAATTAAAAACATGCTATATAAAAAATCTATTGCAGGTCCCTATCTATGATGCATTGAGGATCCTGAGATCCAAGAAGTCTTGAAGGATTTTCATGAAAGAGACTATGGAAATCACACTAGGGGCATAACACTATTTTCAAGGATCCTCATAACAGGATATTACTGGCCTACAATGAAGAAGGATGTCGTGGAGTATTAAGGAAATGTGATGCTTACCAGAGACATAGTAACATTCTTCATCAACTGGCAGATCCTCTGCATCCTATATCCTCTTCATGGTCATTCATAAGGTGGGGAATGGAAATTGTAGGCAAGCTTTTCAAGGCACCAAGAGGAAAAATGTTCATGCTAGCTATGAAAGACTATTTCTCTAAGTGGATAGAAGCAGAAGCCTTTACCCAAGTCACAGAAAAGGAAGTCATATCCTTTATTAAAAGAAATATGATAACTAGATTTGGAATTCCTTCTGAAATTGTTTGTGATAACGGATCCCAGTTTATTGGGAGTCGTACTACTAACTTTTGTGATATTTGGGGGATTAGGATGATAACATCAACACCATTCCACCCATAAGCTAATGGCCAGGCAGAATCATCCAACAAGATTATCATCGGCAACTTGAAGAAAAAGCTTGGATCCAAGAAAGGCAAATGGGCTGAAGAATTGCCATATGTCTTATGGGCAGATAGAACAACCCCTAAGAATGCTACGGGCCAAACTCCTTTCTCCCTAGTCTTTGGAGCTGAAGCAGTGATCCCTACAGAAATGGTAGTCCTTACAGCTAGAACATGCATATCTGATCCTGAAGCAAATGCTGAGACTCTGACCCAAGACTTGGATACAGTGGAAGAACTTAGAGATTTGGCAAAGATAAGGTTGGCTAGCTATCAACATAGAATGGTTGGCGCTTATAACAAGAATGTCAGGGTTAGAAGATTTGAAGTTGGTGACTTGGTGTTGAAGAAAGCATTCCAGAATACCATGAATCCTGCGGATGGCAAGTTAGCACTAAAGTGGGAAGGCCCCTATTTGATTGAAGCTGAGGCTGGAAAGGGGGCATATCCTTTGCTAACCATGGATAGTGACCTCCTACCAAGAGCTTGGAATGCTATTCACTTAAAGAATTACTTTATGTAAGGATCAAGGATCCTTAAGGATTTTGATATTCAGTTTGGGTTGAAGGATCCTCAGAGGATATATGATCCTTATCTCGGTAATACTTTCCTAATAAGTTCTTTATGATTATACTTCTTATTATGGGAAATGGATGTTAGATTCTTAACATCCAATTTTATCAAGTTTCAAGTTTTTGCATAGTTTATTACATTTTTTTACAAAGGATCAAGGGGTTGGCCACCTCTCCAAAGTTTCTCGGGCTCGTCCTCAGCTTAAGGTATCCATTAGCTTCTATGGTTTAAAGCTTTTCGCCTTTCACACGAATTGGGTTTCAACAACCCGCCAGTAGCGCACGTTATCCAAGTACAGTTCGAGACAATGGGACCAGTACCCGCTTTAGGGGCTGACAATTTCATAATTGTTGGCTGTATGTAGGATCCTAAGTATAATGGTAGACGTACCATACATCCGTTCCTAAGGTTTCTAACATTTTCATGTTAGCTAAGGTTTTGGCATTTTCATGTCACTCATGATTGGTTAGTCGCCAATATGGGCCATACACCAGAATCCTAAGGTTTCTAACGTCTTCACGTTAGCCCAAGTCTTATTGTTTATTGGGCTTGTCCGCAGTATTGGCTTGTCCCCAGTTTATTTGGCCTTGTCGCCAGTTTATTTGGGCTTGTCCCCAGCTTGTTGGCTTGTCCCCAGTTACAAAAGATTCATTCGATTGATGTTTGGCTTAGACCCAAGTTACATATGATTACAGGTTCTCAAAGCCTTACAAGTAAGGATCCTGGATCCTCAACTTTTGAATAATTTCTCTACTTTGTTGATGTAACTGTAAGTTTTAAGGATACATAATCCTAACTTGGATTCACGGGTATGATGTATTGTTAATCTTTACTTTACTTTTTGATGTTATCCTCCAACTTCTAGTTGAGCGTATATGATCTTTGATCATATAGCGTTCAGCCTTTTGGAGAATTTCTCATGCTAAACACATCATATTTCTTTTCACCAAGTTAAGATTTTCCAAGTTTTATGAAACAAAAGGAATTTAACATAGCAAAGTTTTAAACATAAAAGAAATACTTAACACCAAAGATAGTAAAAAGATTAAGTTTTATTTATTTATAAAGAAACCCTTTGAAAGGTTGTCAAAATTGCCTACCCAAGTTTCTACCAGTAAAATGTGGCTCGTCCACTTGGGTTGGCAAAGGGTGTCCATACTTACGGTTCATATAGTGCAGGAAATAAAAGGCGAGGGGCATCAAAGGCTTCATCCTCCACAAACTGAAGGACCCATCCACCTTTGCCACCCCCTATTGTTCAGAGGATCATTGATCCTTAATCCTAAAGACGAATGTTTAGTTACTGACCAAACTGTTCGAATTTGAAACATCCACAACCACAAAACATAAAAAATGGGCTCCTGCCACGTCTAATTTTTCCATCATCGCCCATTGGTCCAGCTCACCTTGGCTTCACCACCTTCACCACTGCCACCGGCTGCTGCCTCATCAGGATCCTTATCACCACTTGGAGCGGCCTCTAGCATAGGCGTTTCCGCATGCTCCTCACCATCACCCAGCTCCTGCAGCCTTTGTTTCCAAGCCTCTACCTCCCATCCGGCCTTGTCGAAAGAAGGATCCATTGCCTCCTGAGCTATTTGAATCCTAGCCTTCAGGATAGCCTTGACAGCAGAGATCTTGGCCTCGTAGCAACCTCCAACCAATCCTTGGTCGCCTGAACCTCATCCACTATAGCCTGCTTCTCCAAGCGATTGATCTCCCTCTCCAGCTGTGCAATCTTTTTATCTTTGGTAGTGCAGAAGGTGCGGAGATCAGCAATGGTATCTTCTGCATTAGCTAGTTGTATCCCTTGCAGGGCCTGGATTTGAGCAACTTTCGGCATATGGCAACATGTAGTGATTAGGATCCCTGATCCTTAAAAGATTTACATACCAAAGAATCAATGATCCTTACCTCAGAGACGCAGTTGTGGATGTCTTGCTCAAGTTGGAGGGCGTCAGTTAGTGGTAGCGGCTCAGATGGCTTCTTCCTCTTTGATCCAGGCTTAGCACGGAGGTCCATGCCCTTAGTCTCCGGTTGGCTTCTTCCTCTTTGATCCAGGCTTAGCACGGAGGTCCATGCCCTTAGTCTCCGGTTGGCTTGGCCTATGGCCAGCTCTTTCTTAAAGGATCGAGGAGAGATGACTCCCTCAAGTTCTCCAAGGCCAAACTTGGAAGCAGATTTGGATGAAGACTTAGCAGCGCCTACAATATTAAGATTCAGATAAGTACTCGTTATTAAAAAAATTATTTTTTATATTTAAATGTATATACATGCATATATGGGTACTTACTTGACATGGTATAGGAGGCAGATGTGGTCTCTTCTAGATCCTTGACCTTGGGATTGAAAGTTCTAAATGTTGTGCCTAAGGCCCAGTAAGCAGCAACTCTTTCAGCAATAGCAGGTGTATCTCTCAAGGTAGCAAAGCTAGTCACTGCAAAAACAGGTAAAACAGGATCCGTTATCCTTTAAAAAAAAGAGGAATTTCCTATAATCCTGTCCTGAAGATCCTATAGCCTAGCCTTCAAGTGCCACTTTTTGGGAAGATACTTTCCGTGAGGAATACAGTCTCTTCTCACAAAAAAGAACTGGTTTTTTCCAGTTTGTATCATTCTTGGTGATCTTGAGGAATGGAAGAGGGTGTTGAGTCTTAGCTTTGAAAAGGTATCGGTGGGATCCTTAGGTTACCAGATTGTACAAGTGAGGAAGCTCGGTGAGACCAAAAAACTAGACCCTCTTTGCGGATTATTTGTTCAAGAGTATACCACACTCTCCACAGCATAGGCATTGCCTAATTGTAACACATCCCGGTGTGGCTAAATAAAGTTTGGGTAATGTTGGGGATAGAATTTTAGTGCTTATGGATCATGTATCCTTTATTGAGCCTCGATCATGGATCCTAAGTTTTGGTGCAGGAAGGCTAAGGATCACTGATTCTCATTATTATTCTAATCAACTAACAATTCTTTCCAGTATACTATGGTCTTGTTTTGCAGGTGCATTTCGAAGAGGGCCTATTCTAACCGGGAATCAAGGGGAATATGCTCTTATTCCAGCACGTGTATGGAGTTCGTGACCGATTGATAGCGAATGTGGGATATTGCCATAATTTTTGGATAGTTAGTTAAGGATAATTTCTAGCTGGTTATTAGGGGTATTGAGCTTGATAGAAAAACAAAGGCACATTTCTGACAACACACTACACATTTGCTCTCAAAATACACTTTTGTTTCTCTCGAGAACAATAACACTAGAAACAATTGTAACGAGCTCAATACTATCGAAGTTGTAATTGTTTTTATCTAATATAGTTGATAGTGATAGTTTACACTATCCGAGGTTTTTTATGCCGGAGATCATTCATTGATCAAGGGCTTTTTCCTCGTATAAATCGCAGTGTTCTTCGTTGAGTACATTCATATCTTGTCCATACATTTGTTTGATACACAAGCACTCAACCTCACATTCAAAGTTTGGTTACATTATCCTTAATCAGATTTTTGACCAAAACAGTTTGGCGCCCACCGTGGGGCAATCGGTGCTTCAATTCTAAAATTTTCATTCATTTTCATCCATTCTTTTCAACTGCATGGCTTCTCATGGAAAATCTACTTCAAGTGCCATACCGGCGGTTACCTTATCTCAAACTAGTGTATCACTACCTCCCATTCCTCCTGCATACCAGAAGAGTGTTGAGAATCCTCAGAAAAAGATTACACCTGTTTACACAGGATCAAAAACCTCCACTGTTTCTTCGTCTACAACTACTAACAATGATGTTTCTACCTTGATTTTGCAGATGAAGAACTACATGGAGAAGCAGGATAAAACCAACCAAAGGATCCTCAGGGAGATTGATGAAATCAAGAAAGAGAAGAGATCCGTCGAGGATCACTCTCCACTGATGCCCAGATCATTGGATTTCACTTCTCCAGCATCAACAATCCAGCATTCCAGGGGTCCGGCATTCAGATGCAAGGATCCTCCAATATCAGAAGGGATCACTGGCAATGACACAGGCTCAAGGATCCTCAGGATTGCAGCATAGATCGTTGGCAATGACGAAGCCACAAGCATCTCATTACCAGCCTTATGGATCCTCATTCCAGCCTCAGGGATCCTCATACATCATCAAGGATCCTACCTCAGTTTGGGAGGATACTTGGAGACGGTTCCACCTAAAGTACCCTACTTCCAGCATCAAGAATCCTCATCTCAGGTTCAAGGATCAATGGAGTATCCTTTGAGACCTTTAACACCCTTGTATCCTGGACCCCATGTCTTTCAGGATCAAGGATCCTCAGGGAGCCAGCCATCCGAGACTATCAACCCTATGCAGACTATTGCGTCATCTGGTCAAACTTTGCACCAGAAACATCTACCTTTGGATATTTCTGCATACCGTTTCCGAATCAATCAGGAGGTAACAATGTCAATAACTCTATTGGTACTAGCTATGGTTTCATGCAGGATACGGGTATCAATCAGACCATGGCCAGGGAGCTTTGGAAGCTTAAGGATATGATATCCAGTGTCCCACGAGTGGTTAAGCCCATTCCTGAGATCCCGGATGGAAGCCACAGGGTGTCTCGTTTCGCACCTCCTATCTGCAATGCTGAGATACCAAAGCGCTTTCAAACCCCCCAACATGAAGTTGTACGATCGTACAACTGATACGGATGAGCATGTGGCACAATACCAGGAAAGAATGGAGATCAATCCCATACTAGAAAGATTAAAAGAAGTCTGCCTTTGCAAGGGCTTCGGATCCACACTCACTGTATCAGCTTTAAAATGGCTGCTAAGTCTTCCTCCTTACTCAATTACTTCATTTTCTCATCTGGTTAATTTGTTCAATAACCAGTTTTCATGCAGTAGAACCTTTGAACGGTTAACTAGTGATCTATATAGAATAACCAGGGACGTGATGAATCATTAAGAGATTACATCACTAAGTTTAGTCGAGAATACTTGGAGATCCCTAATTTAGATATTACCACCGCTTGGAGGCATTCAAAATGGGATTGCTTAAGGATTCCTCATTCTATGATGACCTTCTTATGACACCTTGCAGGAATTTAGATGAAGTGAGGAACAGGGCATTGAGGTTTATTCGTTTAGAGGATGACAAAAGGATCCAGGAGAGGTTCTCAGGATCCTCGAAACAAGAGAAGCAAGGATCATTCTTTAAGAATAATCGATCCAAGTCATACTCTAAACATGACAACCACAATGTGCATGCAGTTGAACAAGATGAAGACGATGAGGATTACCCTCCGATATCTGAATATTGTTTTTCTGTTGATAATCATGAGCTAATCCTCGCTATGCAGAACCTAGGTGATAAAGCCAGGTGGCCTAGAAAAAATGAGAAGGCCACAGCCAATAAAGAGAAGTCCAAATGGTGCGCTTATCATGAGGACTTTGGTCATCTTACTTATGAGTGTATAGCATTGAGGAAAGAAATTGGCTACCTTCTCAGCAAAGGATATTTGAAGGAATTGCTCTGGATGAAACGTTCAAGGACTCGGGATCCTGAAAAGGTTCCTGAAAGGGCCCCTCCTCCACCAGCTGATGCTAAAATTATCAACTTCATCTTGGGAGGTTCTGACATATGTGGAATGTCGTTTTCCATGGCCAAAAGATATGCCAAAGAAACAAATATGGAAAATGGAGAAAGACCAGTTCGAACTTCAACACTGACTCAGCATAAAGTTTTATCCTTTAATGAGGATGATCTTGTAGATATACATGATCCTCATCATGATGGTCTTGTCATTACCTTGTTTATTTCTAACCACTTTGTTCGTGGGATCCTTATTGATGGAGGGAGTTCAGTGAACATAATTCAGTTGGATGTCCTCAAAAAGATGAACATCCCTGAATCCGAGATCATCCCAAGATCATCGGTGCTCGTGGGATTCAGTGGGGAAACCAAAAATACATTGGGGGACATCAAACTCCCAATTTATATAGAGGGAGTGAATTATACCCAAAAATTTTGTAATAGATTGCTTATCTTACTGTATTGTTATCCTTGGTAGGCCATGGATACATCACATGAAGGCGGTCCCATCAACGTACCACCAATGTGTCAAGCTTCCAAGTCCATGGGGAATAGTCAAGACAGAGAGTGATCAGCAGGAGGCAAAGAACTGCTACACTTCTTCAATGAAACCGGCTTCCAAATCCAAGGAAGCATAGCAATTAAAGTATCCTCCAAGAGACATCATGGAGGCAAGAGAACAGGACGTCAAGAATATACTCTTAGATCCTAAGGATCCTGAATCCAAGGTCTATATAGGATCCGGGATCCAGGAGGCATAGAGTGGGATCCAGTATCCTTCTTGAAACAAAGAAAATCTACCTTCGCCTGGAAGCACGAAGATATGATAGGTATTTCAAAAGATGTCATCACTCATAAGCTTGGTATTGACAGGTCTTTTAGGCCAATTCACCAAAAGAGGAGAAAATTTGCACCTGAGAGAAATGTGATTATCCAAGAAGAGGTAGATAAGTACTAAAGGCAGGTATGATAAGAGAAGTTAAGTATCCAAGATGGTTAGCCAATGTGGTTGTTGTTCAAAAGAAAAATGGAAAGTGAAGGGTATGTGTCGATTTTACTGATTTGAACAAGGCATGTCCCAAAGATCCTTTCTCTCTACCCCACATTGACTCCATGGTGGATGCTATGGTGGGTCATGAATTGTTAACTTTTATGGATGCTTCATCTGGATTTCAGCAAATTCAGATGGAACCATCTGATCAAGAGGATACTGCATTCATGACACCCACGGGCATATATTGTTATATTGCTATGCCCTTTGGTTTAAGAAATGCAGGTGCTACATACCAAAGGCTAGTGAATATGATGTTCAAGGAGCAACTTGGACACACAATGGAAGTATATATAGATGATATGGTGGTCAAGTTAAAAGAGCTCAGGATCACTTGAAGGATCTTGAAGAAGCATTCAACATCCTTGACCAATATAAGATGAAGTTGAATCCTTCCAAATGCCATTTCGGTGTCAAAGCTGGAAAGTTTTTAGGATATATGGTGACAAAAAAAGGAATCGAAGCAAGTCTAGAGCAGATAAAAGCTATAATCAACATCAAATCTCCTGCCAATGCTAAGGATGTACAAAGATTGACAGGAAGAATTGTTGCCTCGAACATATTCATTTCAATATCCTTAGAAAGATGCAAGGATTTCTATGATATTCTGAGGAAGAATAAGAAGTTTGAATGGACTGAAAAGCATGAAGCTGCTCTACAAGCTCTTAAGGATTACTTATCCTCTGCTCCAGCTCTAATGAAACCAGAAAACGGAGAACCATTATCCTTATACATAGTTGTTTCAGGAAAAGCAGTAAGTGCGGTCCTTGTTAAGGATCATGAAGGCCAACAACATCTGGTATACTATGTAAGTAAAAGTTTACTTGATGTTGAGGCCAGGTATTCTCATTTAGAAAAACTTATCCTTGCTTTAATCATGGCTTCTGTTAAACTAAGACATTATTTTGAAACTCATACCATTGTTGTTAAAACTAATTTTCCTATTAAGAATGTTCTCAGGAAACCTGAAATGTCAGGAAGAATGGCAAAATGGGCAATCAAGCTTAGTGCATATGATATTAAGTATGAACCCAGGACTTCCATCAAGTCTCAATTTCTGGCTGACTTTGTGGCTGATTTCAGTAGTGATCTACAACGAGAAGCTGAATTGGAGGTACAACAACTTGAGGAGACCAAGGATCCTTGGACACTCTTCACAGAGGGAGCCTCGAATGTCAAAGGAACTAGATTAGGTTTACTACTAAAATCGCCACAGGGGGACATTATACCTCAACCTATAGCATGTGAATTTCAAACCACTAATAATGAGGCTGAGTATGAGGCCTTGATAGCAGATTCGCAATTAGCTAAGCACATGAGGATCAGGTATCTTCAAGTATTTGTAGATTCTCTATTAATTACTAATCACTATATTGGCTCCTATGTTGTTAAAGGTGAGAAACTAATCAAATATTTAGAGATAGTCAGGAAATTGGCAGATTCTTTTGCTTTTTTCAATTTAACACAGGTACCAAGGGAAGAAAACGCAGAAGCGGATGCCTTAGCCAATCTAGGATCCTCACTGAAGATGCAAGAGGATGTGAAGATACCAAGCATCCATATGATTTGCGAACAGAGAAGATGAATGGAGTTCGCATAACCTTTTCAACTGAGCGCATCGGCCACTACGTTTGCCTTGCCAGGATGATACTGAATTTCACAGTCGTAGTCGTTGAGAAGTTCGACCCATCTTCGTTGCCTCAAATTCAACTCCTTTTGGTTGAAGATATGTTGGAGACTTTTGTGGTCAGTGTATATTTCACACTTGGTACCATAGAGGTAATGTCTCCATATCTTGAGAGCGAACACAACGGCTCCAAGTTCCAGGTCGTGGGTGGTGTAATTCTTCTCATGAACTTTGAGTTGTCTAGAAGCATAGGCTATCACTTTTCCTCTTTGCATTAATACACAGCCTAACCCTTGCCCTGATGCGTCGCAATATACTACAAAGTCATCGCAACCCTCAGGGAGTGTGAGGATAGGTGCGTCACAAAGTTTTTGCTTTAGAGTTTGGAAGGCTTCTTCTTGTTTAGGTCCCCATATGAAGGGTTTTCCTTTATGAGTCAAAGTCGTGAGTGGTACAGCAATACGGGAAAAATTGGCAATGAAACGTCGATAGTAACCAGCCAAACCAAGAAATGACCTTACTTCGGTAGGGGTACGTGGCGCTTGCCATTCCTGTACTGCCTTGATTTTTGAAGGATCGACATGTATTCCCTTGTCATTGACGACATGTCCAAGGAATTGTACTTCTCTTAACCAGAATTCGCATTTTGAGAACTTAGCGTAGAGCTTTTCAGTCCTTAAAAGTGTAAGGATGAGTCGAAGGTGTCGCTCATGATCGGATTTAGACTTGGAGTAGATAAGAATATCGTCGATGAAGACTATGACGAAACGGTCGAGGTAGGGTTTGCATACCCTATTCATTAGATCCATGAATACAGCGGGGGCGTTGGTTAAACCGAATGGCATGACCATGAATTCGTAATGACCATAACGAGTCCGGAAGGCGGTCTTTGGGATATCTTCTTCATGTACTCTGAGCTGATGATAACCAGAACGAAGGTCGATTTTTGAAAAGCAGGTGGCGCCTTGAAGTTGGTCTAGGAGGTCATCGATGCGAGGTAGTGGATAGCGATTTTTAACCGTTAACTTGTTGAGTTCTCTATAATCAATACACATGCGAAACGTTCCATCTTTCTTCTTCACAAAGAGAACAGGTGCACCCCAAGGCGAGGAGCTAGGACGTATGAATCCTTTGTCAGTCAGCTCTTGCAGTTGACTGGCCAGCTCTTGCATTTCGGATGGGGCTAACCTATAAGGAGATTTTGCGACTAGTGTAGCGCCAGGTACAAGATCGATGCGGAATTCAACTTCTCTCACAGGAGGGAGTCCTGAAATGTCGTTGGGAAAGACTTGTGGGAATTCTTTCACAACTGGAATATCTTCGAGTTTCCTTTCCTTGTTTCCCTTTTTGACGACGTGAGTTAGGAATGCGACATAGTTCTTGCGGAGATATCTTCGGGCTTGAAGGCAGGACATTAGTTTGAGTCCTTTCGAATGGGTTTCTCCAAAAATACGTAGGGTCTGACCGTCTGCAAGAGGAATGCGAATGAACTTTTCACGGCATACTACTTCAGCGTGATGCTGGCTGAGCCAGTCCATACCGATTATAACATCGAAACTTCCCAACTTCATAGGAATGAGGTCAACTGGAAAATCGTGATCGTTTAGAGTGAGGGTACAATCGCGTACAATAGAATTTAATGAAACGGGTTTTCCGTCAGCAACTTCCACCGTTAGAGGTTCCATGAGATTAACACGAGTTTGGTTGAGGATAGGTTCAAATTCTAAGGACACAAAACTCTTATCCGCGCCAGTATCGAATAACATGGATGCATAACTACCATTGATGAGAAACGTACCGTTGACCACGTTGTTGTCAGCCCTATCTTGGTGGGCATTGATGTTTAAAGCTCTTCCTCTGGCAGGTGGAGGAGCTTGGTTAGCTTTGTTTACCGGGTTTGCTTGAGCTTGGGCATGGATGATGTTCACCAAGCATGGACAAGTGTTCCTGAAGTGGTTTGGGTCCCCACAGTTGTAACAAGCTCGCATGGGTTGCATCATGGGGTAGTTGGGTTGGTAGTAAGTTTGGGCTGCGTGTGGTGCAGGTGGTAGAAGTAAGGGTTGTTGGGCTTGACCCACTATCTGATGGTGGGTTTGGGTTGAGGGTTGATTGCGGTTCATTCGTTGAAGAGTACAACAGGTTTGGATGGTGTGACCTGCGCGGCCACAGCTTGTGCAATGTTGGCAAAGAGTTTCGGGAGGGTGATGGTATTGACAACTGTTGCATTTTGGGTGTGGGCCGGTGTATGGCTTTTTAAATGGTGCAGCTGAGGGAGCGATTTGGGTGATTGGTGCAGCGGTGATAGGAGGGTTGGTTTGAGTGACAGCAAAATTCTTGCTGTTTCGTTTCCTCTTACCAGCAAACTTTGAGGAGGAGACTGAGAGGTTTGTAGTTGGGGTCTCAATGGGTGTTTTCTTCTTCTCATCTTTAAATTTTCCGTTTCAGATGCGATTCTCAGTGAGTTCTGTAGCTAATTCCATTGCGGCTTCAAGTGTTGCAGGCGAAGTGCTTAAAACCGAGTCTTGAATTTTCGAGGGAAGACCTCGAATGTAGTGTTCAACCAAGCGGTACACGGGGGTGAACAAATTAGGGATCATCTTATTTAGCTCGAGAAATCTCTTATTATAGGAAGTGTGATCTCCTTCCTTTTGCTTTAGTGAGTGGAATTCGTCTTCCAGCTTTTTGATTTCGCTTCTTGGACAGAAGCGTCTTGTCATGAGTTCCCTTAACTCTTCCCATGTTAAGGCCATGGCATCTTCAACTCCTCGTTTACCCTTTTCTGTGTTCCACCAGGTAAGGGCTACCCCAAACAGTCTTCCAGTTGCATAACGTACCTTGCGATCCTTGGGACAATCGCAATTGAGGAAAGTGTTCTCCATTTCTTCAAACCAGTGAAGGAGAGCAGTAACACCTTCGGTCCCTTCATACTTTGGGGGATCGCAAGATTTGAAGTGTTTGTAGGAGCACTTTTTGGAGGGAGGGTTGGCGACGCTCTGGTCTTCTTGATTGGGAGAGTTGATGGGATTTGCGGTGAGAGCTTGTTGAACTTGAATTACGATGTCAGGAAGCACTGCGGCCATTTGTTTAGCAATTTGTGTGGCCAAGCGTTCATTTGATCTTCCTGACTTTCTACCTCCACGTAGTTGCCTAGCCGATATCTACAGGAACATACATAGGAAGATTGTGAGTTTAAGAAGTTTCTAGGTGTCATGTGTCGTAAAAAGAATGAAAAATAACATAACTGACAATAATTCTACTACATCCATAGGATGTCTTGGGTTTGCTCATGTTTGGGCCTCCAATGTCCCCCATACCATCGCCTGTGTAGTCATGTGGGCCCCCATGACTACTGGGCTCGGTAGGATTCACATTGGTGTTGGCGGATTAACACTCGCACCACCCGAATGAAAATCGGAAAATATAATTGCGAGATGTATGGTAGGAGGGTGTCCAGATGTAGACACAATGACAACTCAAAGTGGGGTTAGCTCACACGACGTTTGGTATAGCATGCTTTGGCCTAATAGGTCCTTCGTACTCTCATCGTTAGTCCCCAGGTAGGCAAACTGGTCCTTTATTTTGGATTTATATGAATGCCAAGCCTAGACAGGACGTTTCGACTACCGGTACTCGTACCCTTCCAGTTACTACATGCCCGTCATGAGAACTCACTTTGATGTGATTTGAAAATACAAAAATCATTGCAAAAATCATGGTAATCGTGAGGTGTGTGCTCTCATGGATATGATATGTTATGAGGATATGATTCATGATGAGCATTGTATAATAACATGTATTTGTGAGCATGCTTGCATAACATTGAGTGTAAAAATAAACATAAAGCATATAAACATCATGAATTTTGTATGTAATGCATAAACAATTTAAAATTCTAATCAACTATAGTATAGGCTCTAAGGGTCTAATAACCTATCCTATATCCCTATAGTCATAAGCTCTGATACCAATCTGTCACACCTCGACCCGCAGCGGAATAAGAGTCGGGGCATAATTGGGTTATCACCAAATCTCATGATGTTTACTAAAATGTTTCATATTTATTAAATTCAAATTACAACTTAAATATCCAAA
The DNA here is from genome assembly GCA_947069175.1 of Scalesia atractyloides. Classification (NCBI taxonomy): domain Eukaryota; kingdom Viridiplantae; phylum Streptophyta; class Magnoliopsida; order Asterales; family Asteraceae; genus Scalesia; species Scalesia atractyloides. Next base: position 46,524,267 of record CAMTDV010000016.1, read on the forward strand.
ACAAAATTCATACAATTACAAGAAAATGAAACTACATAATTATTCCAAAACTTAAACTTGTTTATTCTTCTAGGCTTTCCTATGTGTTTCTTGTCTCAGCTGGATCACCTGTATCATGTGTAAAACGGGGGATATTTTGGGTCAACAAAAGTTGGCGAGTGAACCTTGATAAAACATTGTTACTAATTTCTTGTTTTATTTAATAAGGAAAATTTGTGCAATAATCACATGTGAGCAAACATATATAAATAAACAAACACAAACCACTTTGGATGAGTATATGATATGAATGATGATGAATGTGAGATCAAGACTCAATCAAACGGAGCCGATCTTATGAGGCACCTGATGCTCAACCCGTCTCCCACGGGGAACTGATGGGCCTAATGAAATGCGTGCACTGAAAATGATAAAACCAATATACGTATAATCCACACAACAATTGATACACATTTGATACACATTTGATCACGGATATGATGTATGCACAAGTGTTTATAAATATAATAAAAGAATTATACGACACATGATACACCCCAAAACATGATTAAAACAGGGAATTTGTAGAGATTCACTCACGATGGGTGCGTTCTTTGATGATGATGAAGGCGCACGAATTTATGATTCGATTGACGAGGGAAGAACTAACCTAGATACTAACAAAATGATTCGATAAATAAATAAATTTTGGTTGAGATTAATATTTTTAATTAGTGCTCTTAAATGGGATTTTTAGATTTATTTTTGTGAGTTCAAGGAAATTTTCTAACCTTAATAATCTTATTTTTAAGTATTTTTAAATAATTTTCTAATTAAATAAATAAATAAAAAGAAATAAAAAAGTTGACTTTTTTGACCGTTGACCGTTGACCGTTGAGCGGGTCTTGACCGGTCAGACTGTGTTTTTATATGCGCTGAGTGAGGTTCGAACTCGGGACCTCTCGTATACGTGCACACAGCTCTACCAACTGAGCTACGTGTCTAACCCGAAATATTCTCTGTTTTAATTATATATATATACTAATTAACCTTTAACTTATTTGGTTTTTATTAAAAATGATTTATATGGCCGAACCGGTTTCAGAGACCCGGAGTCGAACTCGGGTCCTTCGGTTCGAGTGCGCACAGCCCAACCAGTTGGGCTGTGTGTCCAATCTGCTTATCAACTGAATTATATTCCTTTTATAAACATTCTGTGACTTGTTCTGATTCAGTTCTAAAAATGTTGGTTTTAATTTTGAAAGTCGGTACGTGTGCGATTCGAACTCGGGACGTGCATGTTATATTTTCACACAGTCCACCGCTGGACTGTGTGTCTAACCCGTTTAATTATCTGGTTTTAATTATATTAATACACAACTCAACTTCGTCTTCTTCATTTATAAGAACGCAGAACAGTGAAGCCGACTGTTTGTTTAATTGACCAACAACACTTATAATTTGATTGAATTGGAATAGAAAAAGAAGAATAAGGATTAAGATGTACCAACTCAGAGTTGTTTCTTCAATTTCCGGCAAGAGTCGTCTGCTCTGGTTTGTGATTTCCGGCTGAGTGGACTGTTTAACAATTTTGATCATTGTGTTGTGAAATTAGAATACTAAGCAAAATATAGCAAAAAGGTTTAGATGATTTATACCGTCTGATGAACGAATATGGTTTTCTGATCAGCGATTCCGGCAGGATTTCGGCGAAAATGAAACTCTCCGGCGACGTGCTCTGGAAAGATTAAAGCTTCGAAAACGAACATGGTTCTGAGCGAAAGGATTTTCAGAGTGTTCAAGTGGGTATTTATAGTGAAAACAGGCTGAATTGGGTTTGAATTGAGTCTTGATTCGCGGTCAAAGGATTTCTGGCGGTTATGACCGAAATTGACGGTTAGGCATCGGTTATAATTGATGCCGTAGTCGGTTATCGCGTTTTAGTCAAAAGGGAAAGGCCACATTTGCGGAGTTTTGGTTTTACTCCGGCGATTCCGCGTTCTGAGCGCGCTGATGTTCGATTTTGATTTTCTGGTTTTACCTTAAGTGTTATTTGTTTCCTTGTTTATCACAAGTGAAGTGTGTGGCGGAGCGGTGTGTTGTGTGTTTGTGCTTACGGGTGACCCGGGTTCGAAACCCGGCGTCTCCATTATTTTTTTAATTCACTATTTTTTGTTATTAATAATTATGGTTTAAAATTCTAGATATGTTTATTAGTTATGTATTGTTTATAATTAATATGAGCAATAAATACACAACGGAACTTATAACTTGACTATTTTATTGATAAACGAACCAGGTTTGGAAACCCGTTTTTCAACGAATGTTACAGGCACTTGCACATTTTTTTGATTACGTACAACACTCGCAGACATTCTCTCTTGAAAACACACACACTACCAATCATTGTAACAAGCTCAATACTTCCGAAGTTGTAATCTTTTTTATGCAATATAGTTAGTGATCGGTAGTTTCCATCACCCGAGGTTTTTTATGCCGGAGATCATTCATTGATTAAGGGCTTTTTCCTCGTACAAATCATCGTGTTCATCATCGTTCACCCTTCATATTCGTTTGTATTATTGTTCATCATACCAAGCACTTAACCTCCCAGAATCTGATTTGGTTACATTATCCTTATTGTGATTTTAGACCAAAACAATAACCATAAGTTGGAAGCTTACAATTTGGTAAATCTTGCTTAAAATGGTTTAAAAAGTGATTATAACTATGTTAATAAGATGATCTATGTGGAACTGAAAGTATGATGCAAAAAACATGATATTTTATCTAAAAATCAGATTATAAGTTTGGAATATCGTCAACATGATTTGGATTGCTTATGTGGTCATCATAGGCTTAAAAGGCGTAAAATGGCGGTTTTGGGTATGATTGAAGCATGCAATGTAAATCTGATTTAAAACAGAAAATTTAGACATATAACATGATGTTATAATAGGTCTTAATGTGTATGTTATGATGTGTCCATGTTTGATATGTTCTATGTGAAAGTATGAGTCGAAAATGCAAATTCTACGCTTGAAAACGGGCATAACTATGCATGTGTAAACTATGTGACATAAACTTGTTTTGAATGATAAGATAATGTATAACATGAATATTTTGATGATACAAAGTGTATTTTGGTCTTACATGATGAATATAGAATGATTAATGCACGAGAAGTAACTAATACGAACGCATGATACATATTGTGTTTACTAGGAGGAAACTATGTGATTTTGTTGAAACATGATTTTGTGATGATGATAGTACACAAGATGATTATTTGGATGAATTATGTGACTTGTATGATTATAATATGAGAATGCTTAAGTATGGATTTGATTTATGTGAAATCGTAATAATAAAACTTGTTGTAAGTAAATATAGGATGGTGTGCGTCGTTGAATGGATATTTAGAGGGAATAATATTTCATTGTGAACTAATTGAACACTAAGAAAGTAGGAAAATATAACCATAAGGGTCGCAGTCACCAACGGGTCGTCTAAGTAACGAGTCAAACACACGAAACTATTTTCATAAGTCTAAAGGGTTGAGTGAACAACTTCGTTAGTAGACTTGAAATTAATTTAAAAGTGTGCCTTGTATATAGGGCACTAATAGGTGAATACCTATTTGATTTGGGCTTTTGGTAGCAAACATTTAACGCACCAAAGGTGAGTTCACGGCCCCTTTTTAAATTATGTTTTTACATTTCGGGGGAAAAGAACGTAAAGTATTTTGAGTTAATATGATCAAAAGACGACAAAGGAAATGTAACCTATGTTGGCCTTGAGTAAGGATCTTAAGTTACCCTAACGAGGGTTTTATGCGGACATTTTCCCACCACTGTAATCATTAACCTCTTGGTTAGTGGGCACATGATATATTGATAGATCTATTGGGTTTTGACAAACCCCAAGCTTGTCGATCGGTCGTTCCGATCAAAAAAGACAAGGAATATATGTTGAAAACAAGAATATGGGAAACAATTAAGGTTTCGTTTTGATTATGGGCTCTTGGTTGCGAACGCTATTTCGTATTCCTAGCTAGTTTACGATGTTACATGTCGATCTAATGTTATCATGTCTTTCAAATTGGAAATCAAGAATAAATATTTTGATATTTATAAATAAGTAAAACCCGTGAATTTGCCAACTTTATGTTGATATTTTAAAACATGTTTTTCAGGTACATAAGTCGCTTCGGAGTTTGATGTAGGGTTGTAAACGAGCCGAGTCGAGTCAAGCCATACCCAGCTCGAGCTCGGCTCGAACTCAATTCGAGTTGGCTCAGCTCAAGCTTGAATTTTAAATCGAGCCAAGATTTGAGGCTCGAGCTCGACTCGATTAAAATTCGAGCTAGTTCGCTCGGCTCGGCTCGATCTAGCTCGAACCAACAAAAATCGCAAAATTTACTAATTAAAATGCCCTAAAAAATAAAACTCTTCATAGAATAAGGTCATAATTGCATTTTAATTTAACCAAATGGCTATATATGCAAGTATAAATTGTTAATTCACTTTGAACATTGTCTTTGCCATCTTTTATAGGAGAGACACCCCCTTAGTTTTTGTCTTTTGAGCAATGTGGGACAAAAAGCTGAGGATGTAAACCTTATCGAGCCGGCTCGCGAGCTCACGAAACGAGCGAGGCCAAGCTCGAGCTCGGCTCGTTTACAAATCGAGCTGAGCCGAGCTAACTCGTTTTCAACCGAGCCAATTTCGAGCCGAGCTTTTTCGAGCTTTATTCGAGCGAGCTGCGAGCCACGAGTTTTTTGAACAGGCCTAGTTTGATGTGGGTTTTAGGGCAACTCTAAAATGGACAATAATAATGCTGGTGTCATGGTTCATGTGATGGAACTTTTTGAACATGAACACTTTGAACAATACATTTTGGGATGCTTGAAATAACTTTATACTATTTTGTCTATTTTAAATATGTATCTATGTTTGCCCAATAATTCTTGGTTGCCAACCTCCGTCACCTCCGTGCTTGTCTTCCGCTGTGATTTTCGGGGTGTGACAGTTTCTCTTTTCAATGTACCACCCACAAAAACCAATCCACCATACAACCATTGTCTGATGCAATTGACCAAAGTGACTTGGATAGACCCAGTTCCTCCCAACTACCTATCACAGGGAGTATGCCACCAAAAGTGATTGGGCCAGGTCATGTCATTGCAAGCCCACAAGCAAAGGAGGGTACACCCGTTGTGTCATAAGTGATACTTAGTGGTTTTTCATGTGAGGTAGCTTCTACAACTGTAGAGACAATAGTCTCATAGTTGGACAGTGGTTACTAGGGGTGTGCAAGTCCTTCTAAGGCTTGAACTTGAAAGGGATCCAGATGATTATCTCTCAATGAAATTTGAGCACCAATTCAAGGGTCAGATCAAAGAGAAGTTGATGAGAAATAAAGATTGATCTAATAAACATGTGTTTTGGCATCACTTGTTGAAGCAAAGCACTGATCATGAAGACCAAACATCTGTTGTGGGCCAAACATATGTTTGAAACAAGCTAACAGCAGTTTGAAGAATAGAGGTTTATCCAATGTAACAATATTTAGCTTAGAGCAAATGTTTAATGTAATAGATCAAATGTTATATTCATGCGGATGTTTGCTAACATCTGTGAATCTTTTCTGTTAGGAATGTTAGATGTCACTATTAGGGTGATGTCAGCTGATTGCAAACAGAGCTTTCGTACTAGTATAAATAGATCTCATGTGTTAGAGATCTATTTGATCACAAACATTCCTTTTGTACGAACAACAAAGTGAGTGATCAATCTGAGGGGGAGTTTGTATAATCATTGTCATGTAATTGAAATCATTGGAATTCTTTATAAAATAGTTTTGATATAACTTCATGCATGTGTGTTTATCTTATTAACTTTGCAATTTACAAATATATTTTGTTCTTCATTGCGGAAACTCACAAGTATAATAAACTCAAATCCAACATCAATCATCAGCACATGTGGGAATGCATGCCACAATTTGTACGAGTACCGAAGAACAAAAAAACCTCATCGACCACATTTGTGGAGGGATTCACCCAGGTGAAGTAAACATCCGTGTCTTCATGCAACATGTCCTCCAGTATCTACATTGGAGTTTGATCACCATACATTTTGAATTTAAGCTTTTTTATCACATTATGTACGTCTCGTAGAATGCACACGTTGTATGGGTTTTGTTTTCTTAGGGTTAAATGTATGTTTGAAGGCTCCATGTTTTGAAAATAAAGTCTCTCCACTAGTGATTCTTCGTCCGGGGTCAATCTTTGGGAAATGCGTGACCCTTGAGATATTCTGCAGGTTCATAGGTATGTTTCTTTTGCTTCACCACTAAGCTCTAAGTACCACTATTTGCATCTAGTTTCCCTATCAGCTTAAAAAGGATAGGCGACCATTTTGCTACCAATACGTTGAACTTTGCTTTACTTTTGGGTTCGCCTCCATGGTCACGTCGCAACCATATCTTCACTGTCCTTGCTGGTGAACCTTCGTCTTTTGTTATCGTTCGTTGGGTGAAAATGACGTACCTCTCGTGAATTCTCTTTTGAAACCCAAGTCTTTAACTCTAAAAAGTGACCCAAATACCTGAAACAATGGTATGTTAGAATTATATGTGTTGATTGAAAACATAGAAATATTACATGATAACCCTACTATATCTCTCTAAAATCTATTTATAGCCACAGTTTCTCACTCCTAAATGTGGCAGTGAAGCCCTTACCCTAGATGAAGTCACTTAATACATGCTACTAAAATCTCTTTATAGACTCTAATACAATTAAACATCTTATACAAAATCAACTTTATCTCTCTATAATGTACTTATAGCCCCACTTTCTCTCTCTAAAAATGACAATGAAACCCTAATACATGCACCCTGTCGATCAACTACACAATCCTAAGCCACACAAAATCTGATAAACATTATATATAGGGATTGAATAACACGTAAATGACGGGAATGTCATACCTTTTCAGCTTGTTTCTGGTTGTTAGCACCTTCCTTGTCGTTACCACTTCTCGTCATCACCACCTTCATCCTTGTTGTGATCACATTCCTCGAAGTGCTTAGCGCCTTCCTCGAATTCGTTATCACCTTCCTCGAAGTCCTTAGCGCCTTCCTCATACTCCTTCTTGTGTTGTTTTTTGACATGCGAATGGTAAGTCCCGTATGCGTGATGCGGACAGCTTTGCACCATGTAAGATGGTTCCGCCTCATCTACGGACTCCTAAAACAACTTAACGGTGAGACTTTGGTAACCAAAACGGCATCACATGTTATATAGATTTCTAACCTTGTTCAAATCAGGAAACAGGGCCGCACACTCCCATCATGAAAACGAAGCACGGACACAACCTCGTCCTCACCTCGTTCAACGCCGAGACACCAAACACTTTTGGAGACGTATGAGTCATTCAAATCTTCGCCAAAAACATAACTAACATCCTGAGATGGCATTGTGATACCAACTGTTTGATCGGACTGTTTTTGTGTGTGAAATTGTTAGAATCAAATGATTCTCATATGCTTGGCTTAATAACATTTTTTTGGAACTATACGCACTGTATAAGGCGATACAACCGTATAGGGTTTAATGCTTCACCAGCCAAAAACCTATACGACGCGTATAGCCCTATATGTTGCGTATAGGGGCACCTTTTCAGATATTTCAGTCTGAACTCCCTAGAATGTCAGTGATTATACCTTAAAATCATTGTGCATCGTACCTATACGACGCTTATAGGACTATACGTGTCGTATAGGGTTTAATGCTTGAACTACCACCATTCTATATGTCATGTGTTACCCTATATGCGTTGTATCGAAGTACCTTTTCTGAGCATTTAATGCGCATTCCCCCTATACGACGCGTATAGTGTTATACACGTCGTTTAGGGGGGATGTGCACATAATTTTGGGGATGTCCAAATACCCTCACCTAAATGTATGGTGTAGGGGTGCAAACGAGCTAACCTACTCGCGTGCTACTCAAGCTTGGCTAAAAAAAGCTCGAATGAACCAAGCTTAAACGAGCTCGAGCCCGAGTCTAAAAACAAGCTCATTTAGTAAACGAGCCCGAGCTTTGCTTATCTAGCTCGAGCCGACTCGCAAGTCTAAATGAGCTTTATGTTTAATACTTTTTTATTAGTATGCTAAATATATATATATATATATATATTATATTTAAATAACAATAATTACCATTTATAAAAAATGAAAAAAATAACTAGAATATATATTTAATACTAATTATAATATAATTAATATAAATTAAATTTTAAATACTAAACGAGTCGAGTCGAGCTTGATAAATTACCTACGAGCAGAGCTTAAGCTTTAGAAACAAAACTCGAATCGAGCCACTCGAGCTCGAGCTTTCATATGTTTAACGAGCTCGAGACTGGTCGAGCTCGGCCTTTATTCGGTACGTTTGCACCCCTAATATGGTGTGCGCCATCATGTATCACAGTTTAATCGGCTTATTATGACTAGGTAGTCCCGTGATATTTGGAGCATGTGTTTAGCACGGCCAGGTGTCAATGTTTAGGTGGATGGTGCGTTAAATATTGAGAAAAATGTTTTATATCGTAAGTCGACCACCCATGGCTTTATAGTGGCATCTTGGGGTGGAAGAAGGCTTTGGACCAATAGGTTCTAGGTTCGATTGCCCACAATGGGGTTTTCCAATATTTATTTGGTTTCCTCCTGAATTGGTGTATAGGCATATTATGCGTAGTGGAGATGGATATGAACGGGTGGTTCCGCTGGTGGCACGAGGATACTTCAGTGGTCCGTCAGTGATCAAAATATGTCGTTCAAAAAAGAAAAATTGTAAGCCGACTATGTAATTATATCAGAGTAACATTGTTCATGTAAACTATGCGAAAAGGGTAGGAGATGCGTAAATTTTGTTTTTTAGATACATTTGGTCATCTTATTCTAAAGTACATCCACAGAAGCTTACTTCAGAGGCAAGGTATTCAACGGGGGCGAGGAACGCCGGAGTTGGAAACCATGTTCTTTACCCGTGTAGCCTTTATAACCCTAGCTTACCTCTCAAGTCTCGACAACAATGGTGATCAAAACCAGTGCCGCTGCTGTCGGTCCATCGTGTGACTTGCCGCCACAATCAGTACAGGAAAATACGCCCCTTTGTCCCCTACAGACGATTAAAATGGTCGGTCGATAAACAATCACCATCAACCTCTATCTCTCCACCGTGGGACCCTAATGCCTTCTTGTCGCTGCAATCGATACCGGAAATATGCCACTGTTGAGCCATAGACGATTAGAATGGTCGACCGGTACAATACACCTTTCTTCTGATCCCTTTCTTTCTCCCTAGTTGCTTTCTCTCTCTCATCTCCATCTATCACTCTTTCTTTGGGATGTGGGAGATGAAACATGGGATCAGTCATGACTGTAGGGTACACAACACTGGACTCAACGTGGGCTTTTAATCAATCAGCAGAGTAATCACCATTCAAAACTTTTAAACGGCGTTGATAATCCCCGTTAAACACTTCATTTCCATTCAAATACTAATAGATGTTAATAATTGTCATGTGATTTGAATTTTATTTTTGAGACACATTTAGTCATCTTATTTGTTTTTATATAAACTAGTTATAAAAACCGTCACCGCGTTGCGGCGAACTTTTTTTATTATTTAGTCTGTTTTTACATGTGTTTTGAAATCATTACAAGCGCGTTGTCCACGGAACCGCTGAAAAAAATAAAAAGAAAATGTAGAAAAAAACACTACAAAATAACCAAAAAAGTTGTATGGTAATGATGTTGTTCGAATGAAACCCGTGCTCAAAGATGAGCAAATAGTACTGGGTACCGGTACCGAATTTCCCGAAGAAAATATCCTAAGTACCGGTTCGGTACCGAATTTTGGCGTTCTTCGCTGCCGGTTTTTACCTTCATATACCGGTACCGTAACCGGTATTTTCGGTACCAGTACCGATTCAGTATCAATTGGCACCGAGCTCATCACTACCCCTGAAACTAAGAACAAAGAAATCATTAAAAATTGAATAAAATCAACAAAAAAGGTTGTACGGTACCATTGTCGTTTGTACGGTACCCGTGAATCATGGATGAGCAAATGGTACTGGGTAGCAGTACCAAATTTCCCGAACTAAAAGATTTTCAAACTCGATTCGGTACCGAGTTTTAGGTGTTTTCTGTAGCAGGCTGATGCCTGTTTTTACCTTCATGTACCGATAACGAACCGGAAACCCCATCGGTATTTTCGATACCAAAATCGGTTGACATAACTTGTCCAACTAAAAAAGTAAAGAAAATAACTATTATTATAATCTTAAAATAAAAGTACTAAAAACTATTCATATATATAGTATATTTAAAAACACTATTCCAGGTGTGTCTTATTATATGTAGCATAATATAAGTAATAAAATATTAAAAACTATCATATTATTATATATATTTGAAACACTTTCCCAGGTTTGTCTTATTAATATGTAGCATAATTGTCATGTGATTTTCAATAGTGTTAAAAACATTTACCATATTTTACTTTACAAAATTTTCTCTCTTGCAAAAACACTATTTATTTTTCTGTTCTTTTAACCCTTTTATTTTTTATCTTTTATACTTTTAACCCAATTGTTTTCATTTTTACATAACCCTCATGGTTTTCATCTTTTACATAACCCCTAAAGTTTTCATCTTTTACACTTTAACCCTCCAGTTTCATCTTTTACATATTTGCCATAAACTTTTTCTATTTTCAACTTTGATCCCTTGTACTTTATATCTTTTATGAATTTGTCCCTTGTACTTTATATCTTTTAACGTTTTTAGGATTTAACAGCTCTCTCGAAACTCGTGGGTCCTTAGCCAACTTAGTTATTCTTTTATATGTTATACTTTTTCGGTCTAATTTTTGCGAGTTAACAGTAACGTGTGTTCATGATTCATCATTTTACGGTTTTTTTTTGTTTAACGGTCCCGCTACAAAGCATAGGTTATAGATACTAGTTTTATTTATTTATAAAAATTGCGCAAATGGATATTTTAGTGAAGTTTTGGATAAAAAGTCATTTACATAGGTTCCTCCGGGTCATATCATTTCATAAATAACTAAATAACAAATTCCATGCTACGTATGTGCTACAACGTGTTGTACCATTTGCTGTAAATGTAGTACCATGCCATAACATGTGATGGTGAAAGTCAACATCATGCATTCAGTGAGCCCCTAGACAAGGGGAATAATAATAATTATTTATCCAAAATCATTTAAAACCTTAAATAAAATAACTATAGATAAACACAATAGGCAAACTGTTAAAAACAAAGTTTTGATTGTCAAAATTTTTTTTTACCTTAAATAAAATAACTATTGGTGGGTGCCACTGCCCTCGGACAGTGTGTCATGTGCAATCAGGCATTAGAGACTGCGGATCACTTGTTGATTTTGTGCGAAAATGGCTCAGCAAGTGTGGCTTGCAGTTTCGCTTTGGATAAAGACTCCACTTCCGAGATACCTTGTAAGTGTCGTAGAGATGCTGGAGATTTTGGAAATTCGCGAGTAGCAGGCCATAAGAAAAAGGCGGTGTATACAATATTGGCGGTTGTATGCTTGTCTCTATGGAGAGCCAGGAACGACGCAATTTTCAGCAATAAAAACCCTAAGGTATCGAAGCCAGTCAGCGATATCAAGGCATATTTATCTTTTCTATGGGTTAGTATAGGGCGGCTTCTTTGAAACTGGAATGGAATCATTGGCGCGAGTTTAATATGCTCTGGTAGATTTGTAGGGCTACTGTTTCTATTTTTTTCTTTCCTGTAGTATACCATTACACTTGAGCAGCTTACCATTACACTTGAGCAGCTTGCTTAAGTTGTTTTTCTATATGAAATTGCCGCCTTAAAAAAAAAAGAAAAAAAAAAGATAAACCAAATATGCAAACTGTTATAAACAAAATTTTGATTGTCAAATTTATTAACAAAAAAAAAAGTAGATGACGTGGCACATGGGTTATAACGATTAGCGTATGAGCATGCGTTGAGATTATAACTAGGGCTGCAAACGAACTAAACGAACACGAACAAAGCCATGTTCGTGTTCGTTCGTTAAGGAAATTAACATGTTCGCGAATTGTTTACGAACGCATATCGAACATAAGTTTATGTTCGTGTTCGTTCGTTAAGGAATTTCACTTGTTCACGAACAGTTCATTAACACTAGTCTCGAACACAAACGGGCGCAAGCAAATAAAAACGAGCACAAACGAACATTTAACTTGAAAACAAAAAAAAAACATTTTTATCCTTAAACATTGGATATAAATAGTTAAATACAACCATCAAATGATAAATTAAAACACAAGAAGTCTACTACACCACCAAACGATGAATCAAGTTTAACTAACTTAAACATAATTATCCACAAAAATGTCTTAGAATGTCCACAGTTTAGCAAACTTAGAAAAAAATAGGGTTTCAGTTTTTCAATATGTTTAGATAAAAGGTTTATTATTTATTATTTTTTAATATAATCAAACGAACACGAACGAACGTAACCGAACATATTACCGAACGTTCACGAACGTAGTCGAACGAACGAGACCTGTGTTCATGTTCGTTCGCTAAGCTAACCGAACGAAATATTTTGTTCGTGTTCGTTCGTTAAGCTAATCGAACGAACATAAACGTACTTCCCGCCAAACGGTTCACGAACTGTTCGCTGAACGTTTGGTTCGTTTACAGCCCTAATCATAACTGATAATGGGGTGGGGGTAGGATCGGGTGGGGTGGGGTGGGTGGGGTGGGGTGAGGTGGGGTTAACGAGGGATTTATTTGTTTAAGGCAATTTGTTTGACTACTCGTCCTTGGTAACAGAAACCCACTGGCCACTATGGGTCTTTTGATTTACTATTTAATTTAATTATTACTGCATGCCTTTTTATAGAATTAAATACTTTCTTTTTATAATTAATAGTTTTGATAATGTAATGTAGAAAGAGCAAATACGGACAGAAATACAGACAAGAAAAAACAATAATTGGGCATTGAAGGTGAAAGCCACCACCACAATGGTCAAACAAGAAGCCACTGGTTAAGACATTTATTATGCAACACACCAAGATTGCCTTTCCCGCATGTAAGACTGATGGCTACGCTACACCAATATTTTCTTCTGCTCACTACACCCACCCACCCATGTTACGCTTGTCATCTAACATTATAACTTTTTAAGTTTTATCCAATATTTATACTTATCAGCAAATCTTACTTATAATTAAACGTATCCACTAAAATTTTACTCAAACAGTTACAAGTATAAGGAAAACGATAGAATGTATACAATATAAGAACTTTGTAGCGAAGACTTCGGTGACAAAATCAAGCTCTCCATTCAACTAATTAAGAGCCTAAAAATATGGCAATGCAAAGCAAGCTGCCCAAAAGCCAACATGACACTATTAAATTAATACCAAATCACCAATGGTAGCTTGGTAAAATCAAAATATAGATAATTTCTTTTTCTTCCCTTAGCTTAAACAGCTTGAGAAGAAGCCTATTATTATAAAATGTTGTAAATAAATTGGAAAAAACCATATATACATAAAGTTGCAAACGAACCAAATATTCAGCGAACAATTCGTGAACCGTTCGACGGGGAGTTCGTTTGTGTTCGTTCGTTTATTAAACAAACAAAGACGAACTAGAAAATTTGTTCGTTTAGTTAAATGAAGAAACATGAACAGAGGTCGAGTTTGTTCGTTTATGTTCGTGAATGTTCGGTAACGTATTCATTTGTGTTCGATAGTTTGTTAGTGTTTTTAATTTTTATATTTATTTAAATACTTTAAAATTCTAACAAATTAAATTCTAATAAGTGTTAGCGTATTATATATTATGTTCATAAACATTAGTTTGTGCTCATTTGTCTTTGTCAACATTCGTTCGTTGCCTAAAATTAACAAACGAACACGAACATAAAATCTTGTTCGATAAATGTTCGTGAACCGTTAGCGAACACATATATTTTTTAACAAACGAACACAAACAAGATCTGGTTCGTGTTCGTTCGATTCATTTGCAGCCGTATGTATATACACCATATGAGTTGTTCCACCATGCCATTTGCATGTTTGCATACTTTCATAGAAAGAAAAACATAAAGAGAAGAGTTACATTAACCTTAAATCTCCCAACAAACCAATCTTACCATGCACATATTACATACCAAAACAACGTTAATAGTTAACATTAAAAACTAAAAAAGAAACTTCAAACTAACCCCAAATAACCAATTCATACAGCTTTCAGATCAAACACTCTTGTTTTCAGATGCTTAGAAGATCATGTGGCTGCTTTTGTTCTTGGTCATCTTTACCACCTCTCGTCGGAGATTCCACGACAGGTGACACTGGAGGAATATCAACGGTGGAATCTCCATCTGCCAACTTGGAATTTGGCGGCTTTGGAAGCTCTGTTAACATCTGAACAACTTCTCTCATGGTCGGACGCTCAACCGCCTGTTCTTCAACACACAACATTCCGACGTAAAACAAGTGCATCACCTCATGGATCGGCACCGTCGACAACCTAGGATCGAGAATTTGAACAACACCTTCCTTGTTTCCATCGGTCATCTTTCTAACCCATTGTACAATATCTACCCCATCCCCAAACTCACCGACCGGTTTCCGCCCCGTTACCAGTTCCAACAGAACCACACCAAAACTGTACACGTCACTCTTTTCATCAACCTTAAGTGTGTAAGCATATTCTGCAATTGCATACATAATAAACCCAAATAAAAAGTTATTAACCTAGTTAAATTAATAATATGAGAAACATTAATGATCATAATTCATACAGACCTGGGGCTATGTAGCCGTAAGAACCCGCGATAGCCGACATGCATTCTGAGGTACCGGAATCCTGCAAGAACTTGGCAAGCCCGAAATCGGCGACATGAGCTTCGAAATCGAAGTCCAAAAGTATGTTGTTTGACTTCACATCGCGGTGGAGAATCAATGGCGAGCAATCATGATGCAAGTAGCAAAGACCCTTTGCGGCTTCAACGGCAATCTTATACCTTGTATCCCAATGCAAATGACCTCCTTTCTTTCCATGAAGCATTTCACCTAAACTCCCATTTGGCATGTACTCATAAACCAACAGATTTGTCTCATGATTCGAGCAAAACCCTAACAATCGAACAATATGTCGGTGTCGAATCCTCCCTAAAGTCTGAATCTCCGCATTGAACCCATGGTCATGCGATGAACCACGGCTCATTGCCGGAAGTCTTTTGACTGCAACGATCTCGTTGTTTGGCATCACGCCTTTGTAAACGATCCCAGCCCCGCCTTTCCCAATTATGTTATCTTCTTTCAAACTATCAAGAACATCGTCACAACTGAAGTCTAACCGCTGGAAAGCAGTGAGCTTCCACGCGCGGGCTTTGCTTGCTTTCTTTATAGATCGCGCTTTGATGATCGCTGCAACTGCGAATGCAATGGAGCAAAGAAGCAGACCGATAACAAGCAGCAGCTTCACTGAAACTGAAAGCGGTCCTTTCGAATGCGGTTGATGAGTACCGTCTGCAACCCCTTCTTTGCATGGTCCTAAATACGGTCCACAAAGATCTGAATTCCCCAGAAAGGATGTGTAATTGAAGTAACTGAACTGACCAGTACCCGGAACCAAACCAGACAGATTGTTATACGAAAAATCAACCGAAGTCAAACTTTGCATTGAAGCAATAGACGTCGGAATGCTGCCTACCAATTCGTTCCGCGATAGATTCAAGTAATTCAATATATGCATGTCCGTAATCTCGGTAGGGATCTCACCGGACAGCTGGTTTCGACTAAGATCGACATACGTCAACAGCTTACACCGGCTAATCTCAGGCGCAATCTCGCCCGACAAATTGTTATGACTGAAATCAATCTTGGACAGCTGCTGGAGCTTCCCAATCTCACCAGGAATACTACCAGAAAACATATTACCATCAAGCAAAAGCTTCTGCACACCAGAAAACTTACTAATAGTAGCCGGCAACGGACCGGTCAACCGATTATTGGACAAACTAAGCTGACCGAGATTAACCGAAACAGACTCGGTCACTGGTAGCTCCCCGGACAGAAAGTTATTCTGCAGCTCAACCTGTGACAAATGAGGCAAACTAAAAAGGCCCTTGGGAATGGAACCGTTGAGGAAATTCTCCCCCATTCGGATCCGATACAAGGGCTTACATTCCCCTAGAGCCTCCGGAATGGGTCCAAACAGAAAGTTACCAAGCACAATAACCGTTTCAAGGTTGTTTCCGGTACATAAACCCGCAGGAAGTGCACCCGTAAGCTTGTTGGAACTCAGATCAAGGAACTTTAACTTCCCGTTTAAACCAAGACCGGGCGGGATGCTGCCAGTGAAGTTGTTCTCCCACAGCTGCAACACCTCTAGCTTCGGAAGCTCACCGATAAACTCCGGAATCGAACCGTGAAGTTTATTGCGAAACAAGTTCACCAAAGTCAAGTTGGTGAGATTCCTAAACGAGTCCGGAATCTCACCGGTAAACATATTGTTAGACAGGTCCATTGACTTCAAACTTTTCAAGTATCCAAGTTCTTGAGTTAGAGAACCGGTGAGACCGTTCACTTGAAGAAACAACGTATCTAGATTAGTTAGTTTCTCAAATTCACGAGGAACTTCACCGGTTAAACCGCAGTTAGCGGCATCTAACCGGACTAAGTTAGTTAGGTTACCGATTTCCGGCGGTATACCGCCGGTGTAACCGTTGTAATAACCTAGATAAAGTTGTTGTAATGTCGATATATTTCCGATCTCCGGCGGAATAGGTCCGGTGAGTTCGTTACCGGAAACGGCTAGGTATTCTAACGCCGGGAGTTTACCGTACGCCGGAGGAATGACGCCGGAGAAGTAATTACCGCCGAGATGTAAATGACGGAGGCTCGTCATTTCAGCGACGGCGACCGGTAGATCTCCCGTCATGTTGTTGTTATACAGGTCAAGGACTTGTAGAAGCTTCAGGTTAGAAAGTTCCGGCGGGAAGGTTTCGTTGAAAATATTATTTGAAAGATTGAGTTGTATGAGACCGGAAATGAGCGAGATCTCCGGCGGAATAGGGCCTCCGAAGTTGTTGGAGGCGAGGGAGAGGTTAACGAGGCTCTGGAGGTGGTGGATGTCGGAGGAGAGGGTTCCGGTGAGATTGAGGTCGGAGAGGTTGAGATCGGTCACGTGACGGAGAAAGTCGCACGTGACGCCGGACCAGGTGCAGTGTGACGTGGAAATGTTCCAGGTGAAGAGGGAGGATTGTGGATCGTCGGTGATTTTAGATTTGATTGATAATAGTGCTTTGTGTTCCGGTAACCGGTGGGGTTTGGTGGTTGTGGTGGTGGAGGTGGAGATGAGTTGTAGGAGGAGGATAAGGTAGAGGAACCTCATTTGTGTGTGTTTCTCTCTCACACAGTGAGAATGTAGAGACAGAGAGAAAGAAGTTGCAGAAAGATGAAGAAGAAGAAGGGGGTGGGTGGAGTAGAGAGAGAGAGAGAGCGAGAGTGAGTTAGGGTGATGTTTGGTGTGATATGGATGAAAATAGTTTTATAATTATACTACTTTTTAATTTGAATTTAAACTAAAATTCACTTTTTTATTTTTGTTTTTTCTTAATGGTGAATTAGGGTCATGCAAATTCTTGTAAAGCTAAAAGTATTTTATCTTTATGCCAGGCGACAAAAACATGACTAGATGTTAAAACTCTTTCGGAAACTAAATGTTTGGTAAGAGAATATGGTAATTAATTATTTAACTACATCGCCGTTCAAAAATACAAATAAAACAAAATAAAAAATATAAAAATTATTTAACTACATCAAATTTTAGTATTGTTATCGTAGTTAGTAGCTACTTATACTTCTTTTCAACTTTGAAAGCTACTCAATTTAATTATTATAAAATAAAAATTACCTTTGTTTAAATTCATAAATTGAATATGTTAATTATTATTTAGAAATAGAGATGTTGAACTTGAAAATAATAATCAGTAAACGTTAACTAAGTTTTATATATGTTACGTTTAGTTTACTTAATTTTGATATTTTTGAAAAAGTTATACAGTACTTGAGTAATATTAGAAGTTGAACGTTAGTAATTACTATTGTATAACATCTACTCGTATAAAATATATAACTTTTTAAATAAGTATAGCTAATAGAATATTAATATGTTATAAATAATACTAAGTTACCAGTCCTTATTGGTACCTTGATGATCTTTTTCAATGAGGTTATTTGATGTAAGCCCAAGTGTATAAGATCAAGTAATGGTATTTCTGAAGGCCTATAATTGAGCTACCAATGATAATTTACGAAAACGACCATAACTTTGGCTATGGGTCTCTGTTTTAGGCATTCGACCTGTCGAATCAAAGTTGCACGCCGTGACAAGGACCCCAAGGGGCCTTGCCCAAGTTGCAGTCCAAAAAACGCATTCTAGTCGGAGTTATGGGCAATTTTATGTTTTGTTCATACTTTATGCACTTTGTTTTTTCAGGGCCAAATTCCTGGCTCAAAATGCCTCCAAGGAGAAACACACCACTCGATGAGGTCTATGAACGGGAGTTGGAGTAACGATTTATGGCGCGAATGGAGCAGCGTTTGGATCAAGTGATTGATCAGTTGACTGACCGGATGACCGACTTGATCGATCGTAGGAGGCAGGGATCGAATGATGGTTATGGATCTAATTTTAGTAATCCATTTGGTGATGGTTCGACTTCTGAAGAAGATCTAAAAGGTCTGCTAGGGAGAGAACGTAGAACTGACAATAAATGTTGGGATGCTAGGATAAGGGTTGATATTCCAGAATTTGATGGCACTAGTTAGAATCTGGAGGGATTCATCGATTAGTTGGCTACCTTAGGGGAGGTATTCGAGTATAAGGAGGTGCTTGAAAATAAGTGGGTGGCTTTGATCGCTACCAGTTACGTGGTAGGGCATCTGCGAATATAGTTGGGAGTTTGAGCGTAATATAGAACATAACTGGCGGTCTAATACTTATAGCTTTCTGTTTGGTGGTGTGAAGATAACTCTTGTTCCTAGCAAGCCTAAGCAGTTAGTCACAAAACATTCAGGCACTCTGTTGACCATTAGTCAGTTTCAAGATGAGCTGGAGGAAGCAGAAAATGTTTTTATTTTGATAGGGAAGCCAATGCTCGAGGAAGTCGATATTCCTGAAGCTATGGTTCCACTATTTGAGGAGTTTGTTGATGTTTTCCCTGATGTTTACCTGCCGGACCGCCACCCTTATGAGGCATCCAACACCACATTGATTTGGAACCAGGGGCCCCGCTACCCAATAAGCCCCATTATAGAATGAATCCAAAAGAGCATGAGGAATTACTTCTGTAGATGGAAGACTTAATTTCAAAATGGTACGTTCGAGAATGCATGAGTCCTTTTGTTGTTCTTGCTCTATTGACTCCGAAGAAGGATGGAACATGGCGTATGTGTGTCGAAAGAGTCATGTAGTCAACAAGATCACTATGAGGTACAGATTCCAGTCCCACGACTTGATGATTTACTTGACCAGATTAGCGGTGCCACTATTTTCACAAAATTAGACTTATAAAGTGGGTGCTATCAGATTCGACTCAGGCCTGGTGATGACTGGAAAACCGCCTTTAAGACTCGTGAGGGGTTGTATGAATGGTTGGTGATGCATTTTGGTGTATCCAATGCCCCTAATACGTTTATGTGCGACATGAACCAGTTGTTTAGGCCCTTTATTGGTAAATTTGTGGTCGTCTATTTTGATGATGTCCTTATTTATAACACTGATTTTAATGAGCATGTGAAGCATGTACGGCGGGTTTTGACCTTGCTCCGCAGGGATAGCTTGTATGCAGCCAAGAAGAAATGTGTAACATTCGTCGTAAAACGGGTTTCAAAACCCGGGTCGTTAATAATCAAATATTCGGTTAAAAGTTTATTGTGTATTTATTGTACCGGTTTTTTTAAATACCTCCTAATTAATAAATATTTCAGAATTTAAAAACCATAATTAATAAATAATAATAATAAGTAAATTAAAATAAACCCTAAAATAATAAAACAAAAATTTGAATAGAGTAGCCGGGTTTCGAACCCGGGTCTCCCAGGTTTTCACACACACTCCGCACCACTGCTCTACACGCACAATACGTGCTAGATCTCACGCATCAAAACATGTGTATACACGCGAAGTAGAACCAGCGAGGGGCCACGAATCTCTTTGCCGGAGATCCCGCAACCTACGCGGTTTCCTTCGATCAAACAGCTGTCCAGCGGTTATTTTTGGTAAATTCGCTCAATCAAAACGCGCCGACATTAAAGTCCGAGATCTTGGTCGTAGAACCGAATTCACAAACCGCTCTATAAATACCCCTCATTTTCATATCACCACTCGCTCAACTCACTCACTAAAATACATCTTATACTCTGTTAAGAAGTCTCTCTGTTCGTCGGAAGTTTTGTCTGCAACTTCGCCGGAGTTACACTCATTTGCCGGAAAGTCTCACCGGAGCTTAGAAAGACCACTCGGATTGGTACCTCCTATACTCTTATTCTTTACTGTTCAAATATAATCTCGTCTGAAGTTAAGTTTTAAATTATCTCAGATCGAATCGGTTTCTAAATCATCTTCTGTTTTTGAAACGTAGAAGATGAACTGAAGTGGGTATATATCAGAAATAAAAACTGGTTTACACACCGGGTTAGACACACAGTCCAGTGGTGGACTGTGTGCGATCATAATGTTCACGTCACGAGTTCGAGTCTTGGTCAGATCCGTTTTAATAATAACCGTTTTTCTTTAAACCAAACATGCTAACACGCTATAAGATGTTAAATATAATAATATTCCTAAATTAGACGGGTTAGACACCCAGCCCAACTGGTTGGGCTGGGTGCAACGCAACACTGGGGTCGCGGGTTCGAGGCAGACTTTGGGCGCCGGTTCAAAGGCTTTAAAATCTTTTTAAATTAACTAATTTCTTTAATAACCTAACTAATATATAAATATAATTAAATTAGAGATTATTTCGGGTTAGACACGTAGCTCAGTTGGAAGAGCTGCGTGCACGTATACGAGAGGTCACGAGTTCGAACCTCACACGCTGCCAATAATTCTAGAAGTCAAACCGGTTCGACCCGGTCAAACCTGTTAAAGGTATATTTTTTTATAATTATTTTCTTTATTTATTTTAATTAAAAATCCTTTAAAATACCTAAAAAGTAAGACTTTTTGTTTTAATTCGTAATAAATACAATAAAAACAAATCAAAAAAAAATCTAATAAAAAGGCATTAATTAGAAATAATAATTTCAAATAGAACATATATATTTATCGAATTATTACGTGATCATTTAGGTTAGTTTTCCCTCGTCGGTTGAATCATAAATTCGTACGCATTCATCATTCTCAAGGAACGCACCCACTGTGAGTGAATTCTTACAAATCCCCTTTTTTATTCATGTTTTGGGGTGTATCATGTGTCGCTTTATTTATTTTCGTTTATTCAAACTTGTGCTATTACCATTATATGATCTAAACATGTGATGTAAATATTGTTTGTTGTGATGTGTTTACATTTTGTCAAGTTGCGTGCAAATCATTCATTTGGCCCATCAGTTCCTCGTAGGAGACAAGTTGAATATCGCGTGCCTCATTAGATCGGCTCCGTTTGATTGAGCCTTGATCTCATTGTTCATCATTTGGTGTGTGCGTGTGCATTAATTAATATTATGTGTATTGTGATTAAATTTACATTTACGTTTACTCATATGTGGTTATGCACCTTTTTATAACCAATATAACAAATTCGTTCAAATGTTTTCATAAGATTCACTCGCCAACTTTTGTTGACCCAAAACCCTATCTTTACACATGATACAGGTGGACAGGTTGAAGCAAGGAACACATAGGAAATTGCCTTAGAAGAAAAATAATGAAGTCATGAAAAATGTATTTGAACATGTTGTACTTATATGTTTATTGTAATTTTCTTCTTTAAAAAGAAATAATAAATATGAAACTTTATAGTAAATGTCATGAGCTTTGATGAAAACCCAATCATGCCCCGACTACCATTTCCGCTGCGAGTCAGGGTGTGACAGATTGGTATCAGAGCTTTTGACTATAGGGATATAGGATAGGTTATTAGACCCTTAGAGCCTATACTATAGTTGATTAGATTTTAATTTTTATGTGGTTACATGCAAACTCATGATGTTTATTTGTTTCGTATTTATTACACACACAAATGCATGCAAACACTTCCACTATCATTTTGTGTGATACTTAATGAGTTATACTTGTTGTCAAACATAACATGCTTACATATACATTCATCACGCATATTTCAATGTTCACATATTCAAATCATCTTCATATTTCCTTTATTCAAGATTTTGTGGCATTTTTCGTTTTTCAATCTCATCAAAGTGAGTTCTACGACGGGCATGTAGTAACTGGAAGGGTACAAGTACCGGTAGTCGAAACGTCCTGTCTAGGTTGGCATTCGTATAAATCCAATATAACAGACCAGTTTGCCTACCTAGGGACTAACGATGAGAGTACGAAGGACCTATTAGGCCAAAGCATGCCACACCAAACGTCGTTCGAACTAACCCTGCTTTGAGTTGTCATTGTGTCCATACCAGGACACCCTCCGACCTTATACTTTGCTGTCATGTTTTACGATTTTCATTCGGGTGGTGCAAGTGTTAACAGGCCAACACCAATATGAACCCTACCAGAGCCCAGTAGTCATGGGGGCCCACATGACTACCAAGGCCAAGTAAGGGGACATATGGGAGCCCAAACATGAGCAAAGCCCAAGACATCCTATGGATGTAACAAATTATTTTTCTTCAATTGTTTTGTGAATGTTCATTTCTAAATAGGACACATGACACCTAAAATGTCAAACTCATACTCTCGATACGTATTCCCTGTAGATGTCTTCTAGTCTCTCTCATAGAAGTATGAGATCAGGAAAATCCCGCGAGCGCATGGCTGCCCAAATCGCTCAACAAATGCCGCTGTAATACCAACATCGTAGTTCAAGTTCAACAAGCCCTTACCGCTAATCCAGTTACCCCAATCAACCAAGAAGATCAAAACATTGTCAACCCTCCCCCAAATACCACTAAATGCACCTTCAAGCATTTTAAATCCTGCGATCCTCCAAAATACGAGGGGACTGAAGGTGTCACCGCTCTCCTCCATTGGTTTGAGGAGATGGAAAACACTTTTCTCAATTGCGACTGCCCCGATGATCGCAAGGTGCGATATGCTACCGTTCGTTTGTTCGGAGTAGCACTTACATGGTGGAATACAGAGAAGGCCAAGCGAGGTGCTGAAGATGCTATGACTTTGACTTAGGAAGAGTTGAGGGAAATCATGACAAGACGTTTCTGTCCAAGAAGCGAAATCAAGAAATTAGAAGATGAGTTCTATTCTTTGAAACAAAAGGAGGGCGACCACATCACATACAACAAGAGATTCCTTGAGTTGAATCAGATGGTCCCCAACTTGTTCACTCCCCTCTACCGTTTGATTAAGCACTACATTCGAGGTCTCCCTTCAAAAATTCAAGACCCTGTAATAAGTACCACACCTGCAACTTTGGAAGCAGCAATGGAGTTAGCTACAGAGCTCACCGAAAACCGCATACGGAATAAAGACTTCAAGGAGGAGAAGAGAAGGATAAAGCATCAACCGAAACCTCAAACTCCACCCAAACCGAATCCTCTTCTCAACCCACTTCTAAGAGAAAACGAGATGGGCAAACTTTCGCTGTCACCCAACGCAATCAACCAGCTTCACAAGCCGTACCCCTCCAAGCTATCCCAATCACTCAAGTAGCACCCAACCCTATCTACCCAAATAAGAAACCTTACATTGGACCTCACCCTCAATGCAACACCTGTTTTTATCACCATCCATCTACCGTACCTTGTCGACTGTGTGCTAATTGTGGGTGTTATGGTCATTTGAGCAGAACTTGTCATACCCCTCCAAACCAAGCTTCACCCCTACCCAAAACATGATCCAAACATATCAACAACCCCAATACCCCATGTTTCCACATGTTCGAGCTTACTTTAATTGTGGGGACCCTACCCACTTTAGAAACACGTGCCCTCGATTGGTTAACATCATAAACGACCAAGCTCAAGCAAACCCAGTTAACCAAGCAAATCAAGCAAACCCAGCACTACCACCAGCAAGAGGAAGAGCTTACAACATCAACGCCAATCCTGTTGAAGATAATAACGACCCAACCGAACCCCCCAACTAGCCTTCCCTCACCAAGAATCAAGACTCAACTCCAACCGTCTAGTTCTTAATGTTTTTCTCAATCTTTACGTATCCCTGTTATAAATTGGGAATTTATGTATCCAAGAATTTTAATGCAATTTGATATTACAGTTTTATTTTATGTCTCTACTCATTTAACTTTCATATCATCATACATCACGATGTATCTCGATCTCATCATTTAAAGAAGTTGGGTTGTGTCTCACTTTTACATAGACTGACCCCTTTATCATAACAAACGAGAGAGGTACTGTCGTCATTCAGACATGTATTCTTTCAGATTTGAGACTCAAGCTTTGGCTGCTGTGTTTGTTTTGTAGATTTTAGAATCACATAGAACTAATCATAACTTACTGACAAAACCAATGAAAATTTGACAAGAATATGGTGGATACGCCGCTGGTACTTCCTATATATAAGTATTCTTGCCAAAGGATCAAAAGCATTGTCAGGCGGTTATGAGAAGTTCCGTGTAGGTTTTAATATCGTCATGGTTGAAGTTTTGTATTATGATATAACCTTATCCTTTCAACGCATCAATTCTCTCAAAACTCTTATGCATGAGATCATATCCAGTCAATCAACTCTATGCATCAACGCTTTTCATCGTAGGCATCAAAAAGCGATTCCTGTAGCAGGGTATTCAACCCTTACTAGGAACGTTACCGCCTCAAATAAAAAAAAAACTCTCACCCTCTTATGATTATGTAATTGTCAAATTAAAACACCCTCCCTTCGAGTCAAACATACCACTACTACTTAAATTTCGGGACAAAATTTCTAAAAGTAGGGGATACTGTAACATTCGTCGTAAAACGGGTTTCAAAACCCGGGTCGTTAATAATCAAATATTCGGTTAAAAGTTCGTTGTGTGTTTATTGTACCGGTTATTTTAAATACCTCCTAATTAATAAATATTTCAGAATTTAAAAACCATAATTAATAAATAATAATAATAAGTAAATTAAAACAAACCCTAAAATAATAAAACAAAATTTTGAATAGAGTAGCCGGGTTTCGAACCCGAGTCTCCCAGGTTTTCACACACACTCTGCACCACTGCTCTACACGCACAATACGTGCTAGATCTCACGCATCAAAACATGTGTATACACGCGAAGTAGAACCAGCGAGGGGCCACGAATCTCTTTGCCGGAGATCCCGCAACCTACGCGGTTTCCTTCGATCAAACAGCTGTCCACCGGTTATTTTTGGTAAATTCGCTCAATCAAAACGCGCCGGCATTAAAGTCCGAGATCTTGGTCGTAGAACCGAATTCACAAACCGCTCTATAAATACCCCTCGTTTTCATATCACCACTCGCTCAACTCACTCACTAAAATACATATTATACTCTGTTAAGAAGTCTCTCTGTTCATCGGAGTTACACTCATTTGCCGGAAAGTCTCACCGGAGCTTAGAAAGACCACTCGGATTGGTACCTCCTATACTCTTATTCTTTACTGTTCAAATATAATCTCGTATGAAGTTAAGTATTAAATTATCTCAAATCGAATCGGTTTCTAAATCATCTTCTGTGTTTGAAACGTAGAAGATGAACTGAAGTGGGTATATATCAGAAATAAAAACTGGTTTACACACCGGGTTAGACACACAGTCCAGTGGTGGACTGTGTGCGATCATAATGTTCACGTCACGAGTTCGAGTCTTGGTCAGATCCGTTTTAATAATAACCGTTTTTCTTTAAACCAAACACGCTAACACGCTGTAAGATGTTAAATATAATAATATTCCTAAATTAGACGGGTTAGACACCCAGCCCAACTGGTTGGGCTGGATGTAACGCAACACTAGGGTCGCGGGTTCGAGGCAGACTTTGGGCGCCGGTTCAAAGGCTTTAAAATCTTTTTAAATTAACTAATTTCTTTAATAACCTAACTAATATATAAATATAATTAAATTAGAGATTATTCTGGGTTAGACACGTAGCTCAGTTGGAAGAGCTGCGTGCACGTATACGAGAGGTCACGAGTTCGAACCTCACACGCTGCCAATAATTCTAGAAGTCAAACCGGTTCGACCCGGTCAAACCTGTTAAAGGTATATTTTTTTATAACTATTTTCTTTATTTATTTTAACTAAAAATCCTTTAAAATACCTAAAAAGTAAGACTTTTTGTTTTAATTCGTAATAAAATACAATAAAAACAAATCAAAAAAAATCTAATAAAAAGGCATTAATTAAAAATAATAATTTCAAATAGAACATATATATTTATCGAATTATTACGTGATTATTTAGGTTAGTTTTCCCTCATCGGTTGAATCATAAATTCGTGCGCATTCATCATTCTCAAGGAACGCACCCACTGTGAGTGAATTCTTACAAATCCCCCTTTTTTATTCATGTTTTGGGGTGTATCATGTGTCGCTTTATTTATTTTCGTTTATTCAAATTTGTGCTATTACCATTATATGATCTAAACATGTGATGTAAATATTGTTTGTTGTGATGTGTTTACATTTTGTCAAGTTGCGTGCAAATCATTCATTAGGCCCATCAGTTCCTCGTAGGAGACGAGTTGGACATCGCGTGCCTCATTAGATCGGCTCCGTTTGATTGAGCCTTGATCTCATTGTTCATCATTTGGTGTGTGCGTGTGCATTAATTAATATTATGTGTATTGTGATTAAATTTACATTTACGTTTACTCATATGTGGTTATGCACCTTTTTATAACCAATATAACAAATTCATTCAAATGTTTTCATAAGATTCACTCGCCAACTTTTGTTGACCCAAAACCCTATCTTTACACATGATACAGGTGGACAGGTTGAAGCAAGGAACACATAGGAAATTGCCTTAGAAGAAAAATAATGAAGTCATGAAAAATGTATTTGAACATGTTGTACTTATATGTTTATTGTAATTTTCTTCTTTAAAAAGAAATAATAAATATGAAACTTTATAGTAAATGTCATGAGCTTTGATGAAAACCCAATCATGCCGCGACTACCATTTCCGCTACGGGTCAGGCTGTGACAAAATGTGTCTTCATGGTCCCTAAAGTCCTATTTTTGGGTTATGTTGTTTCCGGTGACGACATACATGTGGATGAATCTAAAGCAGCAGTTGTTAAGCAATGGCTAACCACAACTCTAATAACCAAAATACGCAATTTCG
This sequence comes from Scalesia atractyloides, assembly GCA_947069175.1. Classification (NCBI taxonomy): domain Eukaryota; kingdom Viridiplantae; phylum Streptophyta; class Magnoliopsida; order Asterales; family Asteraceae; genus Scalesia; species Scalesia atractyloides. The sequence goes on from CAMTDV010000016.1 coordinate 46,551,801, forward strand.
ATGGTCTTGCTTCATTCTATAGACGGTTCATTCGAAATTTCAGTCCCTTATGGCGCCAGTGACTGACTGCATGAAAGGGAAGAATTTTGTATGGACTGAGGAGGCTAAATCGACTTTTCAATTAATCAAGGAAAAGCTTACAACAACACCAATTCTTGTATTGCCAGGTTTTTCTCAAGGAGTAGCACACGGATGCCTCGCATCACAGAATTTGGGCAATCCTAAGTCAGGGGGCATCCCGTTTCCTATTTCAGTGAGAACTTGACAAGGCCAGAGTTGTGTTATAGCACTTATGATGTTGAATTCTATGCAATGGTTAAGGGTGTGCATGGGTCTGTTTGGGTCGATTTTGGCCTAAAACCATAATCATAACTGTGATGTCGGTTAATGGATAACCATAACCATAACCGATCGGTTATGGCGGTTATGGTTAATCGGTTTGATGGTTATTGTAGGTCGGTTATGGGTGGTTAACCGTGTATTTAGCCTAGTTAAAAATAACTTAAGCTTAATTTTTTTTAACATGGAATAAAATGTTATTGCATATTTGTATGTATTAGTATATTACATAACATATAATCTATAATATTAATACCAATTATTACCGAATATTCAAATAAAGTGATGTGATATATTCCATAAATTCAAATAAATATTCCACCAAAACCACAAAACGATATGAAATAACCTATAAATACTAATTTTTTTAATCAAAAACATCAAATATTAAAAAATGGTGAAAAGTCCTAAATCCTACAAAGATTTATTAAATGTCGGTTTGGTTATGGTGGGTATGGAAACGTCGATAACCATAACCGACCCGCTACTTTCGGTTTTCAAAAAAACCATTAACCGACCTACCGGTTTTTGATTTGGTTCGGTTTTGTCAGTTAATTCGGTTATGGTTCGGTTAATTCGGTTTTTTGCACACCCCTAGCAATGGTCCAGGCTGTGAAACATAAAAGTCATTATTTGTTTCATAAGGAGTTTGTTTTATATACAGATCATGATTTATTGAGGCAAATCTATAGTCAAGATAAAGTATCACATAAGCATGCACGATGGATGGCTTTCTTGGAAAATTTTACTTTTGTGGTGAAGCATACGTCTGGAATTTCAAATCGGGTGGCAGATTCCTTGAGTAGGAGTAATCTCCTTGTTCTATAAGGGTTGGTGTACCCGGGCTAGACAACCTCATCAAGCAGCTCACAACGGATCTATAATGTTCTGTTATTTTGAATGAGGTGCAATCTAGAAAGAGATCAGATTTTCTTGTGCATGACGGTTTCATTTTAAGGAAAATCAATTGTGTATCCCTAATTCTAGCCGCTGCCTTCAAATCATAAAAGAACTACATGGCGAAGGGCACGTTGGAAGAGAATGTACTTTACAGTTGGTGCAGTCTTCTTATTTTTGGCCTACTATGCGCAGGGAGGTAGACCGGTTTGTTAGACATTGTAGGATCTGTCGAGTTTCAAAAGGCACAACTACTAATGTGGGACTTCATATGCATTTACTCATTCCTCTGCAGCCTTGGGTAAATATTAACATGGATTTTGTGTTGGGGTTATCACGTACTCAGTATGGTATGATTCGATCTTTGTAGTTGTTGACCGGTTTTCAAAATTGGTGCACTTTATTGCTTGCAAGAAGACCACAGATGCAGTTAATGTGGCTCAGTTGTTCTTTCGGGATATCTATCGTTTACTTGGTTTGCCATCCTCCATTGTTTCTAATGGAGATACTCATTTCTTGAGTCATTTATAGCATAGTCTATGGAAAATGGTGAACACTCAGCTTAATTTCAGTAGTGCCTATCACCCTCTCGGCAGACGGCAGTTGTTAATCGGTCACTTGGTAATCTTTTGCGGTGTCTTGTGGGTGATCATGTGAAGACTTGGGATCAAAAACTATGCCAACCTGAGTTTGCTCATAATCATGTTGTCCATCGGAGTACTTGGTTTAGTCTGTCTGAAATTGTTTATTCTACTAAGACTCGGGGGACTTCTTGATTTGATGTCACTTCCGGTCACTGGTTTTGTTCTAAAAAAGTGCAAGATTTTGTGGTGGGGTTACATTTACACCAATTTGAAGTACAAGCAAGTCGCAGACCAAAAGTGTAGGCAAGTTGATTTTGAGGATGGTGGGCCATTTTAACTAAGGTTCGTTTTTTAGTTGGAGAGTATACTAAGTTGTCAGCTAAGAAGATTGCGCCAGTGGAAATTGTGCAGAAAATAAACTATAATGCTTATAGTCTGAAGTTACCAAGCCACATATTGTTCAGATGTTTTCAATGTAAAGAATTTGTTGCCTTTTCATGGAGATTCGTCAGATGATGAGTTCACTACAGATTCGAGTCGAATTTTGTCCACCAGGGGCGGAATGATGCGGGCCCAAGTACAACAGTGAGTCCTCGGGCGGTGGGTTTCCCCTGTATTTGTGACATACCATGTTATCAGCATTGTATGCGATCACGGACATGGGTGACCTTTTACCTATGGGTGTACCTGGTTGACAAGGCTTTTTATGATGTTTAAAAGATCTATTATAAATATAGTACATGCACCTAAATCCGCATGCTAAGATAAAAATTATTTGCTTAGACCATACGGAGTGCGGATGGTTTAGTGGTGTGGAAGCCACTCCATGCCAGGCACACTGGCCCGAGGGTGGCGTGGGGGAGGGGCAAGTTAGTTTTCACCAACGTGGAGGGATTGTGGGGTGTGATGTGGCAAGCTCGATAAGCTTTGGCATTATTGCCGTTGAACGGCTAGTTTGAATAAAGAATTAATAAACTATTTATTAAATCCTTTTAACCCAAATTTTTCAAAAACACACAACATAACCAACCCATTTATCTCTACTCACATATATTTTCACTCCCAATTTCAACATCATTTAAAAAAATGGAAGGCTCAAGGTCGTCATCTTCATCTTCATTGTCTTCTTCTTCGCTTGAAAACCTACTTTTATTCTCATCGATGACGAGGGACCGACACTAATAATTCAAGCGGTTCAGAAAGTGGTTGAAACTATATTGGAAGACGAAGGGTGCTCCTCAGAACCCAAGGGATGAAATATATAGTACGCGATCGAATCACCGCACATAATTTATTAGTGAGTGATTATTTTTCACCCAACCCGACGTATGATGACAGTACTTTAAGGCGTCGTTTTCGTATGAGCCATGATTTAATACTAAGACTATCAACCGATTTATCAATTAGATATGAATATTTTCAACAAGAAATAGATGCGCGCGGTAGTCTTGGATTTAGCACATTGCAAAAAGTCAGGGCCGCGATAGATAATTGGCTTATGGCACAGCTTCCGACATAATGGATGAATATATAAAAATGTTGGAACGGACGGTGAGGGAAAGCCTCCATTATTTTGTGAGTATGTCATTGATCTACGTTTAAAAATTATTTGAGGAAACCTAGGTTTGGTGAGATACAACAACTTGTGGAGGCTCATGAAGAGCGACATGGTTTCCTTGGGATGATCGGTAGTTTAGATTGTATGAAATGGGATTGAGAAAATTGTCCAACTATGTGGCGTGGGCAACACACAAATGGATATCATAAAAAACCGGCTATGATACTTGAAGTGGTTGAATCATAAGATTTATGGATTCGGCATGTATTTTTTGGTATGCATGCTGCACTTAACGATTTAAATATTCTTAATCAATCATTCATTTTCAGTGACTATATAAACTGTGTTGGACCGAAAGCCTCTTTTTTTTTTTTTTTGTAAACAGTGCGGGGTAAAAATACGGTTATTATCAAACGAATGGTATTTACCCAGAATATACCGTGTTTGTAAAATCATATACAAAGCGTACAACGTTAGACGAAAAGAGAAAGAAGTTTAGTGGTGCTCAAATGGCGGCACGAAAAAAGACGTAGAACGAGCATTTAGTGTTTTGCAAAAAAGATGACACATTCTAAGCATACCATGTAGGATTATGGAAAAACCTAGAATTCGAAATGTGATGTATGTAACATCCGTCAAAAACCGGATTTACCGAACCCGCTTCGTTTATTAACCGAACAACCAGTTAAAAATTTCGTTGCATATTTAATGCTCAAATTAATTTTAAACGATACATAATTAATAAGTATATTAGAATATAAAATTTATATTTGAAAATGTATTAAAAATAGTGAATTAAAAATGAAATGCTGAAGCCGGGTTTCGAACCCGGGTCAGCCGAGAATCATGCAAAGTTTTAACTCACATCCTTCCAACCGCTCCGCCACTTGTGATTTTTGTTTACATATTGAAACAATTAATACATAAATTAAATCTGGAAATCAAAACCCAGTTACACAGCGCGCCCAAATCCGCTGACGCCGGAAATCCTGACAAATTCGTCAAACGTTGCCGTTTCTTTTGGTCATAACGTTTACATTAATAGCCATATCGGTTATAACCGAAAAACTTAATCAATTTCATTCATTACCTTAATTTCCGTCGAAACCGAAAGTCTAATTCAAATCCGGGATTACACTTTGTTCATCAGTTGAGCTCACGAACCTATCCAACTTACACTCTCCATTTCGCTCAGAAAAGCCTCGCCGCAGTCGCCGGAATTCTCTGTAAATTAACCGGAAGTTTTCGCCGGAAAACCGAATTCATTCCATCCCGTCTGCTTACCCAAGAAATAAGATCTTAGAGCTCATACTGACATCACCCACACTCACCTTAAACCTCTGAAGAGTCTCTGTCGCAAGAAATTTCACTCGCCGGAGTTCTCTGCAAGTCGCCGGAAAACCGAGACTTTCATCTACACGGGAAATGCCTCGACTTTTCTGTTTCATTCCATTATTGGACAAATTCTAACATCACTCCATCACCCAGAATCAACCCCAGACGACATTGCCGGATTTTCAGTTTTCGCCGGAAAACTTCTGGATTTTCGGAAACTCGCTGTTAACCGGTATGATCATTCAAACCTACTGATAATCGTTACTCAGTAGTTCAATTACACATCTAATCCCTCCAAACTGTTAATTGATTCTAACAGCCGAAGGTCACCAAAACAGAGCCGACGATCTTTGTCGGTTTTCTGAAGAAGACGATCTGTTCGGTACTTTCTTACCCCAAACTCTTCTGTTCAATACTTTTCAATTGTTCATATTATTCATTAACCGAATTAATCAAGTAACAGTTAATTAACCGATGTCTGTGTTTTGATCGAAGAAGACGAAGTTGTGTATGTTATAAGATTAATTAAAATCGATATTATGAACGGGTTAGACACACAGTCCAGCGGTGGACTATGTGCAAACAATATGCACACGACGCGAGTTCGATTCCTATCACAACCTTAACCTCTGTAATAAAAATGTTTTTTTTAGAAACCGAACCGGGTTAACTCAGTAAGATGTTAAGTATAATAAAAACCAGAATATTTACCAAGTTAGACACACAGTCCAGCGGTGGACTGTGTGCCAAACTAAACCACAGGTCCCGGGTTCGAGACCTGTGGAGAGCACCGAGTCGATACATTAAAACCTTTTTAAAATAAATGATTTTCGGATTAACTTAATTAGTGTATAAATATAATTAAAAACAGAAATATTTCGGGTTAAACACGTAGCTCAGTTGGTAGAGCTGCGTGCACGCGTACGGGAGGTCTCGGGTTCGAGTCCTGCCCGGTGCATACATACACACAATAAAACCGGTCAAACAGTCAACGCTTATGGTCAAACAGTCAACGCTTATGGTCAACGGTCAAAAGTCAACATTTTTTTATTATTTTTATTTATTTATTTAAATTAAAAATCAATTAAAAATACTTAAAAATAACATTTTTAAAGTTAGAAAATAGCCTTAAACTCACAAAAATAATCCAAAAATACTATTAAAATTGTTAATAAAATCCATTTATTTACATTACTTTTTCGTTATTAATTAGGTTAGTTTTTCCTCGTCGATCAATTCTCTAAACTCGTGCGCATTCAACATCATCAACCGAACGCACCTAATGTGAGTGAATCTCTACAAATTCCCCGTTTTTAATCACGTTTTTGGGGTGTATCATGTGTCTTACCATTTATTATATTTAAATCATTGTGCATACATCATATCATGAACAAATGTGTATTCAGCTTGTATCAATTGTTTGTGTGGTTATTGTTTAGATTTAATTTATTATTTTCAGTACATGCAATATCATAGGCCGCCGCTCCCCATTACATTATGAGCGTTGAGCAGTTCCCCATTACATTATGAGCGTGAACCTGGCGTTGCCAACATACGATCGGCTCCATTTGATTGAGCCTTGATCGCACAGACATTTATCATTTTCAGTACATGCAATATCATAGGCCGCCGCTCCCCATTACATTATGAGCGTTGAGCAGTTCCCCATTACATTATGAGCGTGAACCTGACGTTGCCAACATACGATCGGCTCCGTTTGATTGAGCCTTGATCGCACAGACATTTATCATTTTCAGTACATACATTTATCATAGGCCGTCCGTTCCCCACTACATTATGTGCGTGAACGTGACGTTGCCAACATATACAGTTTCATTCATGTTATATATTCATGCAAGTTGATATGTTATTGTATGCTATTGGTTTGTTAATGTATGTTATTGTTTGTTGTTGTTTGATATCGTATGCTATTGGTTTGTTATTGTATGCTATTTGTTGTTATTGTATGTTTATTTACGTTTGTTCATATATGAATATTGCACAATTTTTCCATATTAAACACAATAAGAAATAAATAATAAATGTTTTCTAAAAAGGTTCACTCGCCAACTTTTTGTTGATCCAAAAACCATTTTTACATATGATACAGGTGAACAGGATGAAGCATGGAAAACATAGGAAGGTGCCTTAGAAGAAAAATAATGAAGCCTAGAAAAATGTATAGGACATGTTGATATTGTATGATATGATTGTGTGATCTTCTTTAAAATTGTGATAATAAATATGAAACGTTATAATAAATGTCATGAGCTTTGATGAAAACCCAATCATGCCCTGATCACCTTTTCCGCTGCGGGTCGGGGTGTGACAGATTGGTATCAGAGCTTTTGACTATAGGGATATAGGATAGGTTATTAGACCCTTAGAGCCTATACTATAGTTGATTAGATTTTAATTGTTTATGTGGTTACATGCAAACTCATGATGTTTATTTCTTTCATATTTATTTCATATACAAATGCATGCAAACACTTCCAATATTACATTTTGTGATACATAATGAATTATACTTACAGTCAAACATACATACTTACATACATATTCATCATACATATTTCAATGTTCACATATTCAATTCATCTTCATACTTCCGTTATTCAAGATTTTGTCGCATTTTTCATTTTTCAAATCTCATCAAAGTGAGTTCTGCGACGGGCATGTAGTAACTGTAAGGGTACAAGTACCGGTAGTCGGAACGTCCTGTCTAGGTTGGCATTCGTATAAATCCAATATAATGGACCAGTTTGCCTACCTGGGGACTAACGATGAGAGTACGAAGGACCTATTAGGCCAAAGCATGCCACACCAAACGTCGTTCGAACTAACCCCACTTTGAGGTGTCACCGTGTCCACACCTGGATACATTCCGAATATCATACGTTGCATACATATTTCTCGATTTTCTCCGGGTTTTAGTGTACGTAACCAGGCAAACACATGCGAACCATATGAAAAACCCGGTAATCATGGGGGCCCACATGATTACGAAGGTGAAGTATGGCGGCATGCAAGGCCCAATTACGAGCAAAGCCCAAGACATCCTATGGATGTAGTAGATTTATTATGCTATGTTTATTTTATGAATGTTCATTCCTAAATACGACACATGATCCCAAAAACATCCAACTCATACTCTTCATATGTATTCCTTGTAGATGTCTTCTAATTCCGCTCGTAGGAAGATGAGAGCAGGAAAAGCTCGCGAGCGTATGGCTGCCCAAATCGCTCAACAAATGGCTGCCGTAATACCCAACATTGTAGTTCAAGTCCAACAAGCCCTTACCGCTAATCCCGTCAATCAAGAAGTTCAAAATGTTGTCAACCCTCCCCCAAATACCACTAAATGCACCTACAAGCATTTCAATTCCTGCGACCTACAAAATACGAAGGGACTGAAGGTGTCACCGCTCTTCTCTATTGGTTTGAAGAAATGGAAAACATTTTTCTAAATTGCGATTGCCCCGATGATCGCAAAGTGCGATATGCTACTGGTCGTTTATTTGGAATAGCACTTACTTGGTGGAATACAGAGAAGGCCAAACGAGGTGTTGAAGATACTATGACTTTGACTTGGGAAGAGTTGAAGGAAATCATGACAAGACGGTTTTGCCCAAGGAGCGAAATCAAGAAATTAGAGGATGAATTCTATTCGTTGAAACAAGAGGAAGGCGACCACACCACATACAACAAGAGATTCCTCGAGTTAAATCAAATGGTTCCCAACTTGTTCACTCCCCTCTACCGTTTGATCGAGCACTACATTCGAGGTCTTCCTTAAAAAATTCAAGACTTTGTAATAAGTACCACACCTGCAACTTTGGAAGAAGCAATGGAGTTAGCTACAGAGCTCACCGAGAACCGTATACGGAATAAAGACTTCAAGGAGGAGAAGAAAAAGGATAAAGCATCAACTGAAACTTCAAACTCCACCAAACCGAATCCCCTTCTCAACCCATTTCCAAGAGAAAACGAGATGGGCAACTTTTTATTGTCACCCAACGCAATCAACCAGCCTCACAAGCCGTACCCCTCCAAGCTATCCCAATCACTCAAGTAGCACCCAACTCAACTTACCCAAATAAGAAACCTTACCTTGGACCTCACCATCAATGTAACACCTGTTTTTATCACCATCCATCTACCTTACTTTGTCGACTATGTACGAATTGTGGACGCTATGGTCATTTGAGCAAGGCTTGCCGCACCCCTCAAAATCAAACCTCACCCCCTACTCAAAACATGATCCAAACATATCAACAACCCCAATACCCCATGTTACCTTATGTTCGAGCTTGTTTTAATTGTGGAGACCCTACCCATTATAGAAACACGTGCCCTCGATTAGTTAACATCATACACGCCTAAGCTCAAGCAAACCCAGTTAACCAAGCAAACCAAGAAAACCCAACCACTAGGCCACCAGCAAGAGGAAGAGTTTTCAACATCAACTCCAATCCTATTGAAGATAATGACGGCCCAAATGAACCATCCAACTAGTCTCCTTCGCCAAAAATCAAGATTCAACTCCAACCGCTTAGTTTTATGTTTCTTTATGATATCTCAATTTTCACATGTCTCAATTATAAATTGGAAATTTATCCAAGGATCTTAATGCGAATTACTATTCCAGTTTTGTTTTTATACTCATTGATTTAACATTCATATCGTCATACATCTCAACGTATTACAATCTCAACATTTAAAGAAGTTGAGCTGTGCCTCACTTCTACATAGACTAACCTCTCCATCATAACAAACGAGAGAGGTACTGTCATCATTCAAACATGTACACTATCAGAATTAAGACTCAAGCTTTGGTTGATTGTGTTTGTTTATGTTTTAGAGTCACATAGGACTAATCATAACTTACTGATAAAACCAATGAAAATTTGACGAGAATATGGTGGATACGCCGTTGGTACTTCCTATATATAAGTATTCTTGTCAAAGGATCAGAGGCATTGTCAGGCGGTTATGAGAAGTTTCCATGTAGGATTTAGTAATGTCTTGGTTGAAGTTTTATACTCACTGATTTAGCATTCATATCATCTCATCATTTAAAGAAATTGGATTGTGTCACCATTCAAACATGTATACTATCAGAATTATGACTCGGACATTGGTTGTTGTGTTTATTTATGTTCTAGAGTCACACCATAGAACCAATCATAACTTACTGATAAAACCAATGAAAATTTGACAAGAATATGGTGGATACGCCGCTGGTACTTCCTATATATAAGTATTCTTGCCAAAGGATCAGAGGCATTGTCAGGCGGTTATGAGAAGTTCCATGTAGGTTTTAGTATTAGAAGTTTTGTTTTAGGATATAACCTTATCTTTCCAAACATATCAAAACTCTTGCGCATGAAATCATATTTAGTCAATCAACTCTGTTTATCAATATTCATTATCTTAGGCATCAAAAAGTGATTCCTGTAGCAGGGTATTCAACCCTTACAAGGAACGTTACCGTCTCAAACAAAATTTAAACTCTTACTCTCTTCTAAGTATGTAATTGTCAAATTAAAACACCATCCTTGTGAGTCAAAACATGCCACTACTTAAATTTCGGGACGAAATTTCTAAAAGTAGGGGATACTGTAACATTCGTCAAAAACCGGATTTACCGAACCCGCTTCGTTTATTAACCGAACAACCAGTTAAAAATTTCATTGCATATTTAATGCTCAAATTAATTTTAAACGATACATAATTAATAAGTATATTAGAATATAAAATTTATATTTGAAAATGTATTAAAAATAGTGAATTAAAAATGAAATGCTGAAGCCAGGTTTCGAACCCGGGTCAGCCGAGAATCATGCAAAGTTTTAACTCACATCCTTCCAACCGCTCCGCCACTTGTGATTTTTGTTTACATATTGAAACAATTAATACATAAATTAAATCTGGAAATCAAAACCCAGTTACACAGCGCGCCCAAATCCGCTGACGCCGGAAATCCTGACAAATTCGTCAAACGTTGCCGTTTCTTTTGGTCATAACGTTTACATTAATAGCCATATCGGTTATAACCGAAAAACTTAATCAATTTCATTCATTACCTTAATTTCCGTCGAAACCGAAAGTCTAATTCAAATCCGGGATTACACTTTGTTCATCAGTTGAGCTCACGAACCTATCCAACTTACACTCTCCATTTCGCTCAGAAAAGCCTCGCCGCAGTCGCCGGAATTCTCTGTAAATTAACCGGAAGTTTTCGCCGGAAAACCGAATTCATTCCATCCCGTCTGCTTACCCAAGAAATAAGATCTTAGAGCTCATACTGACATCACCCACACTTACCTTAAACCTCTGAAGAGTCTCTGTCGCAAGAAATTTCACTCGCCGGAGTTCTCTGCAAGTCGCCGGAAAACCCGAGACTTTCATCTACACGGGAAATGCCTCGACTTTTCTGTTTCATTCCATTATTGGACAAATTCTAACATCACTCCATCACCCAGAATCAACCCCAGACGACATTGCCGGATTTTCAGTTTTCGCCGGAAAACTTCTGGATTTTCGGAAACTCGCTGTTAACCGGTATGATCATTCAAACCTACTGATAATCGTTACTCAGTAGTTCAATTACACATCTAATCCCTCCAAACTGTTAATTGATTCTAACAGCTGAAGGTCACCAAAACAGAGCCGACGATCTTTGTCGGATTTCTGAAGAAGACGATCTGTTCGGTACTTTCTTACCCCAAACTCTTCTGTTCAATACTTTTCAATTGTTCATATTATTCATTAACCGAATTAATCAAGTAACAGTTAATTAACCGATGTCTGTGTTTTGATCGAAGAAGACGAAGTTGTGTATGTTATAAGATTAATTAAAATCGATATTATGAACGGGTTAGACACACAGTCCAGCGGTGGACTATGTGCAAACAATATGCACACGACGCGAGTTCGATTCCTATCACAACCTTAACCTCTGTAATAAAAATGTTTTTTTTTAGAAATCGAACCGGGTTAACTCAGTAAGATGTTAAGTATAATAAAAACCAGAATATTTACCAAGTTAGACACACAGTCCAGCGGTGGACTGTGTGCCAAACTAAACCACAGGTCCCGGGTTCGAGACCTGTGGAGAGCACCGAGTCGATACATTAAAACCGTTTTAAAATAAATGATTTTCGGATTAACTTAATTAGTGTATAAATATAATTAAAAACAGAAATATTTCGGGTTAAACACGTAGCTCAGTTGGTAGAGCTGCGTGCACGCGTACGGGAGGTCTCGGGTTCGAGTCCTGCCCGGTGCATACATACACACAATAAAACCGGTCAAACAGTCAACGCTTATGGTCAAACAGTCAACGCTTATGGTTAACGGTCAAAAGTCAACATTTTTTTATTATTTTTATTTATTTATTTAAATTAAAAATCAATTAAAAATACTTAAAAATAACATTTTTAAAGTTAGAAAATAGCCTTAAACTCACAAAAATAATCCAAAAATACTATTAAAATTGTTAATAAAATCCATTTATTTACATTACTTTTTCGTTATTAATTAGGTTAGTTTTTCCTCGTCGATCAATTCTCTAAACTCGTGCGCATTCAACATCATCAACCGAACGCACCTAATGTGAGTGAATCTCTACAAATTCCCCGTTTTTAATCACGTTTTTTGGGTGTATCATGTGTCTTACCATTTATTATATTTAAATCATTGTGCATACATCATATCATGAACAAATGTGTATTCAGCTTGTATCAACTGTTTGTGTGGTTATTGTTTAGATTTAATTTATTATTTTCAGTACATGCAATATCATAGGCCGCCGCTCCCCATTACATTATGAGCGTTGAGCAGTTCCCCATTACATTATGAGTGTGAACCTGGCGTTGCCAACATACGATCGGCTCCGTTTGATTGAGCCTTGATCGCACAGACATTTATCATTTTCAGTACATGCAATATCATAGCCGCCGCTCCCCATTACATTATGAGCGTTGAGCAGTTCCCCATTACATTATGAGCGTGAACCTGACGTTGCCAACATACGATCGGCTCCGTTTGATTGAGCCTTGATCGCACAGACATTTATCATTTTCAGTACATACATTTATCATAGGCCGTCCGTTCCCCACTACATTATGAGCGTGAACGTGACGTTGCCAACATATACAGTTTCATTCATGTTATATATTCATGCAAGTTGATATGTTATTGTATGCTATTGGTTTGTTAATGTATGTTATTGTTTGTTGTTGTTTGATATCGTATGCTATTGGTTTGTTATTGTATGCTATTTGTTGTTATTGTATGTTTATTTACGTTTGTTCATATATGAATATTGCACAATTTTTCCATATTAAACACAATAAGAAATAAATAATAAATGTTTTCTAACAAGGTTCACTCGCCAACTTTTTGTTGATCCAAAAACCATTTTTACATATGATACAGGTGAACAGGATGAAGCATGGAAAACATAGGAAGGTGCCTTAGAAGAAAAATAATGAAGCCTAGAAAAATGTATAGGACATGTTGATCTTGTATGATATGATTGTGTGATCTTCTTTAAAATTGTGATAATAAATATGAAACGTTATAAAAATGTCATGAGCTTTGATGAAAACCCAATCATGCCCCGATCACCTTTTCCGCTGCGGGTCGGGGTTTGACAATGTACATGTGCATTATTTTATATAACATGATCTTGGAGGATGTGGGACACGCAATTTGCGAGTACTATGAGAAGGGGAGTCAACCAAATATTGTACAAATAAGTGATGAAATGAGACAAGCGAACGCAAGGGATATTTTTAAATGTATTACACATTACAATCTCCGAGTAGATTTGGTTGAACACATTTGAAGCGTTCCACGAAACAATGCTAACGAAGACGATAATTAAAAGTTTATGTATTTTTTTAGGTTTAAGTAACATTAATTTTAACTTTATGTATTTTTTTTAACTTTATGTTTTTATTCTAACTTTATGTAATTTTTTAGTTAATGTTATTTATCTAATTAATATTAATGTTTCTTTACATTTAATTTCTTTTATTTTTTAAATATAAAAAAGTTACAAAAAGTGTATGCCACGTGTCATACTACGCCACCCTTTGACGCCCCATGTCACCCCACCCTTTGATTGTCACATGGCGCTGTGTTTCTTCTTATTCTAGTGGTGTGATGATGTGATCCGAGACTCATATAATAGGTCATAGATGAATTTAGAGGATGTGTATTTGTCATTAAAAATAAAAATGTTGTAAATATCTCTTAATTATAAATGTTTAAAAACAAAATTAAATAACTATTAATAACCAAAAAAAATAACCACTAATAAATACTGAAAGGCTAAGTGGGACTAGCTACTTGGTAGAGGCTCTTGCCTCTTAGTGGGAGGTCTTGAGTTCAATCCAAAGCAAGAGCGATTTATTTGTAAATATAGGAGTTTTGGAGAGTAACATTAACAATTCAAATATATATATATATATATATATATATATATTAAAAGAAATAATTGTAGTCTATGGTATCTTCCTCTAAGATCAATTTTTGTCATATTTTGGAATTCTTGAAATGAATGTTAAAATTAAATGAAGTTTAATATAATGGGTGTATTATCTGGACCAAGTGACAGGATACAATGAATATGCTTATTTATTGAATGTGCTGATCTATAAAACCAAAATTGTACTAATTTGACATTCAAGTATCATTCAAGTATGTAATTCGTTTGATATTGTCAAGTCTATTTTTTAAAAAACTTAACTTTTATTCGCACATCTACTCGACCAAAACAGCCGAGCAACCAACGCCGCAAAAAGCAGCCAAACCCGATTACAAACCAATCATATACATAGGATACTTACACCATTCACTCCAAATAAGACCCGGCCACTTAGACCTATATTTCAACCATACAAAACCATAAGACTTTATCGAACCAATCATCTCTTCTCTTTTCAGTCTTCTACCTTGAAATGCCATTACGTTCCTAACCTTCTAGATGACCCAGCAGGTAATTATGACGACCCAACAAGTTCGGGTACCGATCGATTATGGGGTCATTGCAAATCCACAGGTCGACCCAGAACCTAATACTTTCCCCATTGCCTACATTGCCTTTAATGTACCTATGAATATTCGCTCCCCCAATTTTCAGCCTAGCTTCCATTCTGATAATTGCATTCCAGCATAGCATCCTGTAATATCTTTTTAGTGGGTAGAATGGATCATCCTCTATTATTTCTGTGGCAAGTGTCTATAACTTTTTTCCATAAACAATTCCCCTCACTCTTGTATCTCCATACCCATTTAATGAGAAGGACATTATTCACATCACTTAACCTGTTAGTACCCAAACCTCCACATTTCTTTGGAGTAGACACTAACTCCCAGGCCACCCAATGCATCTTCTTGACTTTACTAGAACCCGACCATATGAACCTTTTCATAATTTTCTCAAAGCTTTTTATAAACGCAACTGGCGCCTTAAAAAGGGAGAAGAAGTGTATAGGAAGGCTTTCGATGACGACTTTAATAAGAGTCACTCTTCCTCCAATAGAGAGGGTTCGGGCTTTCCATGAGGATAACCGGGCTTCGAAGATATCAAAAACCACTTTCCAATTGTTCACCCCATTCATGTTGACTCCCACCATAATACCGGGGTAAGTAAAGGGTACTTTACCCGGTTTGCAACCCAACACCGTGGCCATGTTATGCACCTCGCTATCGTTTACCCCCACACCAAAGATACTAGATTTATTGAGGTTGATTTTCATCCCCGAGCAAATAAAAAAACATATAAGGAGCCTGTTCACGTTTCTAATACATGCCTCAGACAAATCGTAAAGGATCAAAGCATCATCTGCATAAAGGAGGTGGGAAATATTCGGGCCCCCGTTCGGAGTACGGATGTCGTTTATAATACCAACCTCACAAGCTTTCCGAAAATGAATGAAAATGCTTCCATGATGATAAGGAATAAGAACTGGGAAAGTGGGTCTCCTTGTCTGATGCCCTTATTGCATTGAAATTCGAAAGTGGGACTCCCATTTACCAAGATCGCCGATCTTGCAAAGACAATGATGCCTTTTATCCATTTACACCAGAGGGCCGGAAATCCCATATGTTCCATGATCGAATCAAGCTTTAAAAGACACGCCTTTCTTTTCCGCTCTTTGAGCCAAGAGATAATCTCATTCAGCACAAGAGGGCTATCCAAAATGAAACTGCCTTTGACAAAAGTCGTTTAGCAATCCGAGATAACCGTTCCAATCACCCCTTTAATTCTGTTGGTTAACACTTTGGAAATTGTCTTACTAGTAACCCCAATAAGGTTAATGGGCTGGTAATCTTTCTAGCTCGTTGGGTTATTGGATTTTTAAATTAAAGTGATGAACGATGACCCGCATCCCCAGTTTACGGTCCCATTTTAAATGAAACTGATTTAAAATGTTTCGAAATCAGTTATCTTTTTACGAACCTGAAGTTAATACCGTCTGAGCGTTGTTTCAAGTCTTTGGATCTATTATGTTTCAATTCTTCCAAACTTATTCTACATTCATCTAAATCCAGTTTTCTTCCTCATCTAGATCCCGTGTTTCAAGAATATCATCTTGGTTCTCTAATTCTAGCCTCCTTATAGACTTAACCTCCTCTTCTTTTGCGACCATCTCATCTCGCCATGTTTTAAGGTGTTCCTTAGATATTTCAGTTTAAGAGACACCATGACATCCGAAGGGCAGGAACCGTGAAAGTTCCTAAGCGCCCCAAAAATAACATCATCAAAACCTTCACGATCCAACTAAGAGTTAAAAACTCAATAAGGTTTTACCCCAAAGTTAGTCTGAATTCTAGTTAACAGGAGAGAGCAATGGTCCGAATTAAGTCTTGCTAAAGCCCGAAGGCATGCCTCAGGCCACGAATTCAGGAATTCATGACATGCTAAATACCGGTAGATCTTACTCAGCTTATTGTCCTCACTTAAGAGGAACGTGAAACTCCTTCCTCTCATAACATACTCTTCCAACCTTGTCTCCGATATAAAAGAGTTAAAGTATCTAGAATTGGAAGGATTAAATAAAGAATTCTTCTTCTCCTATGGGTACCTAACTGAGTTAAAGTCGCCCATCATAACCCACATCCCCATGAAGTTGTTCCTCCGGTTTGAAATTTAATTCCAAAGATCTCTTTTTTACAGCGTTCTATGGAGCACATATGTTCAAAATACTAAGCTCCTTCCCACAACCTTTAATCACCCCCTCGTGAGAAGAAAGTATCTATCTTAGACCGAAAACTAGTGGTAAAAAATCTTTAGGTTCCACATGCTAAGTGTAAAGCCTTAATCTTACTTAAAACACAATGAGTTTAAGCATGACATCGAAACGGGTCAAAGTTTAAAAACTTGTAATATTAACCACAAACTTTCAAAACATTTGTCACACCCCAAAAACGTCGCAACGGAATATAAAACGTAGTGGTGACGGAAGTTGGTGCCCATAAATTATCTTGTTGAACGATGAATTGTTAATTTTGGACATTTAACTTAATTCAAAACATACTTTCTAAAATATAAAGTTTTAAAGTACGTCACGACGACATCACAGTTAATTTGTCATGATCCTTATAGATCTTATTACATTGGTTCCAAAAGTTTTAAAAAGTTGTCCACTACATTATCAAACCAAGCATGCATCAATCAACATAAGATACGCCATAATTCCCGAAGCTGAACTCAAGTACTTGAAGAACACGTTAAAAATCAAGTGTCAACACAAAGGAGGGTGAGTTCACATATTCAAATTTAAATAATTTAATACAGGGAAAAAACTTTCTAATTATGTGTTTATTATCAAAACATCCATATAATTTACGAAAGTTAATTTATTTCTGAAGAAACACCAGATCTAAATGACCGGAATCAGGTTAGATCTGTGGTTTTGGTTTCTGCATAAAGAGGTTAATTTTCTGATTGTTCGCCGTAAAAAATAGATCTCTGATGAACACTGCAAAACAAAACACCGTTAGACTCGCCACGGGGAGAATGGGGCTTCTCTCTGTGACATACGTAGAATAAGTAAAGTACGGGATAGATAAGTGAAGTAAGAGAAGAGAGAGTAGTGAAGTGAATGATTTGTTCGTACATGACTTCTCCTTTTTATAGTCGGATTTAGGCGCCACAATTAGAGAGAGAGAGAATTAACGGCGTCATGCTCACACCATTAATTAATTAACTTGTTCTCCAAGCACACGGATCACGGTGTGATCGACGGTGGGAGTTGCCACGTGGCAGATGATGCTTCATCGACTTCATTACGAGACTGCCATCACCGGGATTTTCAGGAGTGCACCAGATCGTGCCACGTGTAGTTCTGTTGTAACTGCTTGTGCCCCTGCACGATTGAGCCTTTTGTTTCTAGAACATCTTACAGCTGTGATATCTTATTCTACTGCCACGTGTCCTTTCTGTTGTAACAGAAAAGATTCCCTTTGTTCAAGCTCTCTTCGCGAGGGGATTATCTGTTAAGGAATATAATTTTTCAAGCTTAACTATTTCCTTGCGCGAGCCCGTGCAAGGTAGTTAAATGACTTATCCTTTTCAGTTGTTCGGCGCAGGGATGAAAGAACCTTATCTTTTGTGATCTTATTCTGCGCAAGGCTTGCTTGGATATTGATGGTATGGTCCCTTGCTTGGCGCAAGGTTTTTGGGACCATACCCCTTCAAGTCCCCCTAGTCTAGTGTTGCTCCTATGCGCTGAGGCAAGTAGGTGGAGTACTGGACTTATATAAATATTGTTGTGTTGTTTTGCTGCGCGAGGTACTGTGAAACTTTATGGTGAAGATACTTTGTGGATAAAGTTTGAGGAGATATTTGAACTTCAAAAACACTGCCAGATGTCACTCATCGGTATGGGGAGTTAGGTGAAAAGGAGAACATGCAGATGACGTCTACTGACTGTTGACAGGTTGTCAAGTGTCAGACGTCAAGCATTTAATGCAAAAACGGTCTTTGTACGACACGTGCGCGTGTGAGGACGTTACTGTTCCCCACTCGCCCTTCTGACTGCCTAGGGTTTTGTGAGGCGAAAAAGCCGCAACACGTTGTTCCAGGCATTTATTGCGATGCCTATATATATACTTCATTGTAATCTCCCCCGCTTATGCTTTCTTGAAACCCTTTGAACTTCTCTTCAAATCTTTCTTCCCTAAACTTTCTGCAATTCTTCTATCAACAAAAAGACGATCATTGTTTCTTGTTTGCACATTTAGTGATGACAACCAGTTCTAGATCTGAGGATCCCGTGGAGGTGGCTTCTACATCGTCATTGCGGACTTTGAAATGGTATCGGCGTTCTTTTGACGAGATGGTGTAGAATTTTAAGTTTCCGGCCATCTGGGATGCCAGATATCCTTCTGAGGCCGACACGGCGGCGGACGCTCCGACTGGTTATATTACCCTAGTTTGGGAGTATTTTGCCGATGGCAACTTTCGATTACCGGTTACACACTTCTTCTTGGAGATTTTGGATTATTATAAGTTTCATATCTCTCAGTTGAATACCATGGGGATGGTTAGGATACGACATTTTGAGTTTGTTTGCAGATCTATGGATATTGTTCCTACCGTCGATCGGTTCAGAGTGTTTTACCAATTGCATTGTGCAATGGGGTTTTATTCATTTCAACAACGGTTTCCTACAAAGAAGTTACTGCTTTCTCCTCCAAAATCCTACCATGACTGGAAGCAAAAGTTCTTCTACATCAAGGCCAGAGTTATACCTATGAAGATGACGTTTCGTGGTACAGAAGACATTGCCTTGGAGACAAAGGCCATACCGGTTGATGAAGTCTGGTATCAGGATTTGAAAGACGTGCCTAGTATCATGTTAGTAGAAAGAGCCTTAGTTGCGGCCTGGATGAGTTTATTGTGGAAAGCCGATCGCCGTGATAGACCAGTGTATATGGAGGAGGATAAGCGTAAGTTGTTAACTTTCCTGTGAATTTCTTTACAGTACGTCTTTGCTTATGCTTGCGCTTCCTACAGTTGTGTCTTTGTATTTGGTTTCTTTTAAGAGGGACAATGGTTATATGCACACTGTTCAGTTGGACACAGAGGATCCCTCATGGTATGAGCATATATTGCCAAATTTTAAGCTGCCCAAGGTTGAAAATTTAAATGCGCAGCCTTCATCGAATACTGGTATGTGCTTTATTCAGTGCCTAAGTTAGTATTGCAATATTAAGAACTGCTATTGTTGCACCTGAGTAATATTGCAATATAACTTATGGCGTATCATTTGCATTCGATATAGGTGATCTGATTAATTTGGGCGTAGGCCCAGAGTCAAAGAAAGAAAAGAAACCTGTTCCCATTGTTCCCTTACCTAAGAAGCCTGAAGCTCCCAAGAAGGTCATCAAGAAAGGTAAACGCCTTGTATCTGATTCTTGGTGTGACTATGTGGTAGTATCTGACTAACTAGAAGGTCTTGCGCCTGTAGGTCTGAGGGTACCTAAGGCGGAACCTATGAGTAGTGCAGATATACCTGCCGCCAACCCCGATGACCCTATCTATTTGGAATCTAGTCCCGAGCCTTTGGTTCGTGAACCCAAGAAAAGAAAACCTGTTAGTACGGAACTTCATGTGCAACCGCCCAAGAATATTCCCAGGGCGAGGATAGGGAAGAAGAGTAATTTGGATGCGCTTGCTGCCAAGTTTTCTCCTGGTGAGTTGCTGATTACTTCATTTATGTTTTGGTAATAACTAATCCTTTCTTAATTTCAGAGAAAATAGTCAAGACTGCTCAACCATCCAAGTCATCACCGATCCTTGAGTCGCTTGTACCAGAGACGGAAGAAACTACCAAGGATGGTGATGTGATGCATGTTGAAGCTAGGGATATCTTGAAAAAGAAATACCAAGGAAGCGCATGATAGTACATCAGCGGACTATCACAGTACGCTAAAGAAATGGAAAGTTTAAAAAGTAATAAACAAGTCTTAATGTCGATGTGTTGATAGGCTTTACACATTCAGTAAATTGTTTCCGAGATATAAACCAAATTTTACAACTGCTTAATCTTGTGGTTTAACATCTTTCAGATATATGGACTTAGTACTCCGAAATTTCGTTTGAGAGATTGCCTGATTCTGAGATACAAGGTCTTTATAGATAGTTGATATCTGGGGTATTATACAGGTTCTTCTGATTTTGCGTAAGCAATGGCCTAGAACTTCTATAATGCTTTAATGATTTTACAAAAATCCCCTAAAACTGCATTCAATTGAAAATATCAAAAGATTATACAATTACAGTACACAAAGATTCCATTTTGGAACACTACCTTATAAGTCGATCCTTCATCTCTTTGTCGATACGATGGTATTAACCTGAGCTCTCAAGGCTTCGCATAACCCAGATACAGATATCAATTACGCTATACTCACCTGTAAGATGAAATCTAGGGAATCTTGATGCGGGAGTATATTCTGAGATGGGAACCATAGTTAAGTCAAGTTTCTTAATTCTACATAACGTATCTTGGAGCAATTGAGAAATATTTAAAAGTTTAAGAGGACAAATATATCGACAATCTAGGTAAATTTGTTTAAAACTTAGTGTCATGAAGAGGTCAATGGTACTTGTGATATGTCTCAAATAACTGATATGATCCTTTAACACAAACTCAACAAAAATATGTTTCAAAATATGTTTGTACATAATTAGAGTTTGATACTCATTACATAAAAACAAAAAGATTATATTATCTTTTAGTTTCGACCACTGATGATGAAATGCTGATTTTCAAAATCTAAAGCTGCTGATCAAAAGTTTGAAAATTTCAAATTGATCTGAAAAGTTTAAAAGTTCATTAAGTTGAAACTTACATTTGAACAAAAACATCAGTTTAAAGTCAAAATGTTCAATCAAGATCATTAAGTTGAACTTGATACATGAATCAGATATTCAAGGTCATTAATTTGGACTTGAATAACTGAGAGGGTTTAAAAACTGATAAGATGATTAATATTTGGAATGATAGTGTTTTTAAGAATCTAAAACATGAAGTATATTTTTAGGGGGATCTAGATGAAAATGTTGATTCAAAATACCAGAAAGCTCAAGCAAGGGGGAGCATGGTGATTCAATGTTTTATCAAGACAAGCTCAAGAAAAGAGAAAAGGATTGTAGACGATATGAAGATCATGGAACTTAAAGTTATTCAAGAAATAAAGATCAAGAAAATTAAAGACTCAGGAATTTAACTGAAGAATGATGACTACGGCAACATCCAAGGGGGAGTCAGTTAATGCATATGTCTGTTGCGAAGTCATCGTATAATATCGAGTCTGTATTTAGGAGCGAAATGACGAAGTTTATGTATGTTTTAGGCCAAGTTCTCTTGAAATGTATGTTTTCTAGTCAAGTTCGGCCGAACTTGATTAAGCAAGTTCGCCCGAACTTGCATTCCACCAGAGAACTTGAAATCCTATAAATAGGAGACTTGTCTTTTCATTTATAAGATTCAGAGATTTTGTCACGACAGAGGCGAAGCTCTGTCCAAGTGTTTCCAGGATCTGTAAAGTCTACTAATCAATGACAGTGATTAAACATTAACAAACTAGTATCCAATGTCGCCTATGCAAACGGATTCCGCACGTTTACCTAAGGTTTGCCAAATTAGTGCCCGAACAATCCGTACAACGGACCCTCACTCTCCCCCTCATGATGACAATAACCTTGACACTTTTGCGTTTATAACAATTTAAATCCATGAGTTTTGTCTGTTCAACAGTGAGGGTTCTGTGAAATTTTTCAAATTTTTCTTCAAAAAAATTTGTAAAAATTTTCAAGTAAATATTCTTGAAATGTGTTTTTAAAAAAATTTCTCCAAAAATTTTAAAATTTTAAATTAAACATTTTTGCACTGTAATAAGGCTTTTATATAGAACTTGATAACCTAGCCCGTCTTCAATGTGTGCCACGGAACTCAATTCTCAATAATTTGGTTTCATCTCAGAAGATCCTGCACAAAAATTCAAACAATTAGTTGAAAAGAGACACCCAAGCCTTTGCAGTCTTAGGCGTTGTTTCTTTAACCTTAATTTTGATTTTCTTTATACAATCAGGTTTATTTTGGACTTTCTCAAATTTCTAAAAGTCCTCTAACCTTTCAATTTTCACTGATTGTATAACTTCTTTTTCTTTTACCAACCATGACTGATTTTTCATTAAAGCTTTCTTGAAATACAATGTAGAAACTTTTTGTTCATTACTATTCGAGAATTCACCAGTTTCAAAATTTGAAAACTTAGTAATAACTGTTTTCACCTGTTTGTAGTTTCTGTACATTGTTTTAAAACCTGAGTTGGTACTCCAGAATTTTTGTTATCAATATGAGCAGGATTAGGTTTAATTTGTAAACATTTACTAGCAATGTGTCCACTTACTCCAAATTTATGACACTTCCTGTTCTCATATCGATCTTTTCTATCAAACCATACACTCAAATCATAACACTGATTTGACGTATGGTAGCCATTTTTCCTGCTTCTTCTCTACCTTTGATTTGACGTTGAAGCACTACGATCCGATTGCACTACTTATTCTCAAATTTTTGTGAGTTTTGTTTTTCAAATTTGTTGATTTTTATAATGATTGGATGATTGTACCGATGAACTTTTATTTTTAAAAGTCTTAGAATTTTTAGAACTTTGTTTTTGTTCTTAATTCTACTTAGAAGGTTTTTGCGTTGAACATTCACCTTTTTCAGAAGATTGTAGAACAGTTTCTTGAAATTTCTCTTTTAATTTTAAAAACTTTTCATGTTTATCATTTTTAGGTCTTTCATCATCGATATCATCATCACAATCTTTAATTATGACATCGTCATAATTTGTAACAATGTTACTTATTGGGATTTCCTTTTAATTAATATTGATCGGTTTTGTACATATATGATCTAACTTTAATGAGGAGATCACAAAACCTTTCAATCATTTTTTCTGAATTAACAGCTTTATTTTTAACAATCTCAACTTCTTTTTCAAGTTGAGCTATTTTATCACTATGAGAATTTATTGCTACTTGATTTTCTATATTTAATTTTTCAAATTTTTTTTTCATTTTTAAACATTTTTATTTCATTTTTAAAATCTACTACCATTTGTAGTTTTTCATTTTCTAAAATTTTTATTTTGTTGTCAAAATTCTTTTCATTTTCTTTTAATTTTTTATTTTCTAATATCAAACTCTGAATCTCATTCAAGAGTTTGGCATTATCTGCCCGATAGTTATCTACATCATAAACTGGACAAACTGGTTTAGAACTTGAAGATCCATTTATAGATGTACTTGAAAGTTGAGCTTCACAGTTCTTAACCACTACATTCTCTTCTCTCTTCACCTGATATTTTTTTCAGAGATATCCAAAGTTCTTTTGCAGTCGTGTATTCGGGCAATAAGACCAAAATATCCTCTTTAACGGATTGTATAATGAGACTGATCATCTTTTTCTCGGCAATGTACTCATCTTTTTGTATTGTAGTGTACTTGTACTTTTCTAGAACTTGCTGATTCTCGTCTAACGGAACGACATAACCTCTCTCAATAGCTACCCAGCTTTGGAAATGCATGGCTTGAACCCAATAATTGAACTTCTCCTTCCATCCTTCGTACTCGTCCATACTCATTAACTTTGGGGGTTAGACGGACGTGCCCATTTCGTTGTCAAGGTTGACTTGTTGTATCACATTAGCATTGGACGTACCCACTCCTGACATAAACGCTCTCTGAATATCATCCATCACGAATATCGACACACGTACGTTGAAAACATGTTCAAACTTTGAAAATGATTAGATTTACTACAAGTTCGTTGAACTTGCAGTGTGAGAATGAAGAATTTCAGTTTTACACAGAAGTTCTGTTGAACTTATGTGTTTTTATTTGAAAATTATCCCTTAGACAACCTCGAGCGAACTTACAATTGAGTTTAAGGAAAATTTTGCAAGTTCGGGCGAACTTAGCTTAAGTTTCCTGAAATTTTATCAAGTTCGAGCGAACTTGATAAAATTTCAATGAAAACTTATTAAGTTCGAGCGAACTTAACACAATTTCTATCAAAACCCCTCAAGTTCGAGCGAACTTGATAGAAAATCACTCAAAAAGTGAATTCCTAAGTCAAGTTCGGCCGAACTTGGGTTACAAGTTCGATCAAAGTGTGTTTAGAAAACATGGTTTTTTCAACAATTTGACACCAATTCGTTTGATTTTAGTCTCCAAACTCTCAGGGGTTTATCTATGATGTATTTAACATGACATATTCAAATTTGGACAGAATTTGCCCGTGAATTCTTCATTTTAGTGTAAAAGTTAAGAAAAATAGAAGAATGGAGTAGAATTAGAAGTATTCTTGTCTTGATATCAATCAAATCAGGCTATTCTAGCTCTGATACCACTTGTAGGACCGATCCTGATAGCATATGAACCTAGATTTGATATCTAATGTCCATAATAGCAGAAATATTACGACACGATTACCAAATAACAAGAATTACTCAATTAAACGTCAATTTTATTGATAAACGTCAAGTCTCCAATTTAACAGAGCTTCGCTACTCCAGAGCACAAAGTTACAAATGACAAGACAAGCTAGCTATTTATAGGCATCTAAGTTCGCCGGTGTGAGAGGGAGTTCGGGCGAACTTGACTATGTCAAGTTTGGCCGAACTTGACTTCACAAATTCATCACGAGTGAACTTGACCTTCTAATACATAAATACTTGGTTTCTCTAGCCTATTCACAACTAATCTATACAGACTCGATATAAGACTAAGACATAGACATTCTGCACCAACAGACTCCCCCTTGGATATCGTCTTTGTCTTTTATCAGTCTTCAAAACTCTGTCTTCAATAAAACTTTAACGCATACGACCAAAGAAGTTTTTGAATGGCTTCTTTCGTCTTTCCTGCTTTGGATCTGGCGTCTGATCAGTAGGAGGCACTTTAGTCATAAATTGATACCTTCTGAGCCTTGCCGCCCTACCTCTTTCATTTATCTCTTCGAGCCGCTTCTCTTCTTTCAGAAACTCTACACGTTCAAGATCTCTCTAGCTAGTTTCCCACATCTTTCCAGAGTTAACTTCACATGCATAACATATGTTGACGACCCTCTGATATTGCATGGCTTGTTCTTTTTCACATTCCTCAAATACTATCTTGCTGTAGAACAAGCACTTGATATCTTCTCTTTAGCAATTCACTAGCCACATTGGGTCTAGTATCCTGATCGTTCTCCAAAGCCCTCTCATACCTTGAAACCCTAATATTTCAACCCTTTCCTTTGTTATATCCAGATGATCCTCAAATCGTAATACTATAACAGCTTCACACGTATTAGGATCAATGCCACCACTTAAACACCGGATAAAAATCTTGTTCGATTGGCATCAAAGGCATGTTTCTCATTGTTCTTGGACGCTTCATGATTAACGTGATATCTTTCTCCCCTGTATTCTTGTTCGTTTTGATACGACGTCCTGGGATGAAAGGCTTCAAATATCTAAATCCCTTTGTTGCTTCAAACTTGATCATTTTCCATAGCAACTGATCAATGTACTTCATATGATACGTGACATTCCTTGTTTAAACAAGTTCATCCACATCCCAGTAAGGTAATGTCTTGAAGTCAGCCAGATATTTGAACTATTGAACTCCAAATTCCCGTTTGATGGCGTATACATTCAGCTCTTTAAACCAACCCCAGCTTAGAATATCACCCAACGACACATCTTTATCTCTGGTAAAGAATGCTAGTGGACGTCAAAACTTTCTTTCACGTGGCATCTCTTTAAACCAGGATTTCTTAGCTTGAGCAATTTCTTCCTTTGTCATTGGCTTCGGAACTTTTCCTTCACGTATTGATTCTTCAATCTTTTCTTTAAGCATATCCTCGTTCAATTGCTTGTACATTTCCTTGAATGTTGGAAAACTATCTGTATTAGGACCAACGTACTTTTCATCCTCGTCTCTCTCATCATCAGAAGACCAATCTTCCACTATCACCCTGTTATATACGTCTGCCTCATACCTTAGTTGATAATGATACTCGTTAGGTTCAAATGTATTCACGTTCAGCACTTGCTCTTTGAAATCAAAGTCTAATGTTTCAACATCAACTTCAATCAACTTAGCCAAATCTTCTTTAGTATAATTGTGAACATATTCACCCTCTTCAACGTTATGCTCAAGCATGAGTATCAATGGCTTTGTCAGAACTGCAGCAACAGGATTTGCAATAGTAATAGCGTCAGACATAACAATATCATCAGATGGCCCTATTTGCCCTAACTCCCCCTCATTCTGATCATTCATAGCATTCGCCTCATCATTTAGGAGATTAGAAAAATCAAAGCTTTCATTCACTGTTGCATCAACCACCTTTATCCCTGTACCACTTGGATCATCATCATTACGTCCATCGTGGTCTGAATCATCTTTTGGATCATCAGTAGGTGGTTCATCATCCTTTTCTTCATCTTCTGCTTCATCATCGTCCTTTTCTTTAGTAACAGTTGTAGCATTAGAAGGCTTGACATATTCGTCAATCTTAGAAATTTCAAACTCAGAAGCTTTTGCAGATCCTATCTCTTTAACAGGTTCAGTGATCTCCGCCCTTTCGATCACATGTTTCCCCTTACCCTGTTCAACTAGCTCTCTTTCATCTTTCTCTTTTGCTTCTTGAATATCTAAACAAGCATATTCTTCTTTGAAATTAATCCCCAGACTGTTAGATAATACCTTCTGAAGTCTGTTGAATCTCTTGTAATTCATATCTCTTTCAGATCGAAGCTCAGTAATCTCTGTTTAATCTTTTGTTTGCTTCCTGCAGACTTTCAACAAGCGCTTTCAGATAACCTCTATCGCATTCGAGAAATTTCACTTTGTCAGACAACATCTCCTTCTCCACTTCATTCTATTTCATCAGCTTCTCCAACTCAGCCTTTTCGGATTCATTCTTTGCTACTTTATCTTCCAAAATCTTGACACGCTTTTCAAGAATATCAACATCTGATTCAGGAAAGAAATCATCCAGATATTGAAGATCCACCGGCACATTCAGAATATCACCAAATATCTTTGACTTTGGAGTTTTTGGTGTTGATTTAGGAGTAGTAGCCTTTGGTGTTGATTTCTTTGGAGTTGAGCTTTCAGTATGAACAGCTTTAGGATCTTGAGATTGTATCACCGGCACTTCTAACAATACAGTCTCAGGAGGTTCTTGTGTAACTCCTGGAGGTTCAGCTTCAGAAGTAATAACAACAGGAGGTTCTTGTGTAGGAGGTTCTTGTGTAACTCCTTTCTCCTGTGTGCCAGAAGGTTCTTGTGTAACTTCTGCGCTTTTAGGCTTTCCGATGTATCTCCTACTTGCAACTTTCTTTGTTTTCTTGCCTTTGGTCTTTGGAGACCCTGTAGTCTTCTTAGATATTTCAGTGGCTGAAGACTTTGTACGTTTAGCTCTTTTCTTTGGTCTTTCCTCATCAGACTCTTTCTCTAGATTAAGATCAAAATCAGCATCAGTTTCTTTGATTTTTTCTGCTTCCTTTTCTGCTATGGCCTTCTTAGTTTCTTTCTCGAGAGAATCATCACTATCATCATCGTCTCGGAAGTTGCAAAATCACATCATCCTCTTGAGTAGTCTTTTCGGCTTCCTGACTCTCAATAACAACTGATGCACTCGATCCAGCCTCTATTTGCACATTTACAGGCTCATCTTCATCAATAAGCATAGTATCAACTTTCTTAGCACCATGTTTCTTTTTCTTTTCAATCTCTGCCGTTACAAACCATTCGCTGCGAACTTTCGGATTGAATGTTTTAAACCATTCTTTTTCTGCATTCAATTCCTTCTCGTCACCACTACCATCGTTCCTCCCTTTGTTTTCTGGCAGCGCAACATAATTTTCAATCTTTTAACGCCCAAATAGTGGTTTCGCTACAGGTGCCGAATCCTGCTTCTGGAACTTTAACAACTTTTTTACAGTATTCTCATCAAGGTGACTGAAATATAGAATATCATTCGGATCACGTGCAATATCTATAAACTTCTCATCGATAAGCATCTGCACACATCTTGGATATAAACACAATCTCGTGTCTTCCATATTCTTTGACATATGAGTGAATACAAGCTTAGAATAGTTATATGGCTTTTTCAAAAAAACGCCGTTGCCATGCAGGCCATATAATCTTGCACATCATCGGGACCCGCCTTTCTATGACTGAATGTATGTATGATTGCATGCATAAGAAGCTTACAGGGGTTTGGAACTTCCCCTTTCTTTAGTGTCGGCTTGTTTACGCTTCCTTTATAACCCATTCGGTAGAAACAACCTCGAACCATCTTCTCATCTAGAAAAATAGGATCATCTTTGTTGTCATTGAATTGTAAGATCCTGCGAATATCATCTTCAGTGACTGTGATCTCTTTAATCTCGTTTCCGACTTGAACAGACGACGTAATAGTCTTCTTGTCTTCACTGAGACTTGTATGCATCTAGAAATGATAAGGTATGCGATCGATATGACATTGCTCGCTCAATAATAGCTCTATGAATCGGACAATCCTTCAGAAACTTCAAAATACTTTCGTATTCCTTCAGTGATGGACACAATGCCTTATCGAGAGTAATACAGGTGTTGTGGAACTTGGAAAAGTCCATCGTGATTACCCGCGCTGGTTCTTGAACCTGAAAATCGACGTAACACATTTAGCACGTATTTTGAGAAAATTACAATTTTCATCATTTTTTCATCAAGTTCGGGCGAACTTGATGTTGATATTGTAAACAAATTAAGTCAAGTTCGCCCGAACATGCTCAACAACATGTTCAACATTACAACATAAGTTCGGGCGAACTTATGATTACCAATTTTCAATTTTCTAATACCTAAGTTCGAGCGAACTTCACATCACAAATCAAGTTCTCAGATATTAACCTAAGTTCGATCGAACTTAGGGTTTAACAATGAATATTATAGATTTATGATGCAAGTTCGGCCGGACTTGATGAACAAGTTCGGGCGAACTTGTCATCTTCTTCTTTAAACAATGCAACATCATGTTATGACCATCCTGTTCAAATCCAATGCAAATCCATGGTCGGTTTTTGTTGTTTATCTCAAATTTTAAGTTCAATTTGTTCAACAAACACCTAGATCTATCAATTTTAACAAGTTAAGATCCAAGTTAAGCGATTAGGATCAATTTTATGGTTCAAATCTCCAATACACACCTCAGCCATTGTAGATGGTGTGCAAATCACCACAAACAATGAGAATTTGGGAAGAATAACGGCTCTAGATTGACAATTTTGAACAATCGCTCTCAAACACTAAGTTCGCTCAGAGAGAAATGTGACACTGATATTGAAGTTCGGCCGGACTTGCAAAACATTTATACCTAAGCAAGTTCGGGCAAACTTGTAGCCCATGAACTAAAGCCCAATGATAAGTTCGGGCGAACTTACCTTCTCTCAACCAGCCATCAAACAAGTTCGGTCGAACTTGTCTTAATACAAACCTTGAAACTGTTAAGCAAGTTCGGCCGAACTTGCCTAAACCATTTTTCAAACTTTCAAAATTTTGCAATTTAGTCCCAGAACTTTTCATATTTTACCAGTTCTGAAAATCCACTCAGTTGACCAAGTCCAAGCTAATGACCTTGGTTAACCGATTTGTCTGCCGAGTCCAAGTTAATGACCCTTGTTTGACCCGATATGAACAAACTGTTGAACTTTTCAATTTAAAAGAAATAAAAAGTTTCAAATTAATGAACTTTTTCATTGTTTTGACTTATCAGATTTTACAGATTAGCTCCCAGCCCGTTGTCAATTAGATTCCCACCAGTTTAGCACCTTACCAGACTTCGAAGACCCGTTCTCCAACATTGGTTTGCTGAAAAACAATGTAGAAACAAAATCTTTTTGTATTTTTGTAAGTTTACGCTAAAACACACTAAAAATCTTTTTGGTTTTAATATGTAAGCAGATAAACTATGTACAGAACAATGTAAACTATGTACAAACATATTTATAGACATATTTTTGTGAATTCATGTCTAAGGATCATATCAGTTGATTGAGACATATCACCACTACCATTGACCTTTAGATGACTTTAAGTTTTAACTCGTTTACCTAGATTGTTGATATGTTTGTCCACTTAAACTTTACCACATTTCTCAATTGTTCCAAGATATGTTAAGGTATGATTTATGAATTTACTTGACTTATCTATGGTTCCCACTTCTTGAATATACTCCCGTATCAAGATTCCCTAGATTTCATCTTACAGGTGAATATAGCGTAATTGATATCTGTATCTGGGTTAATGCGAGACCTTGAGAGCTCAGGTTAATACCACCGTATCGACAAAGAGATGAAGGCTCTTCTTTAGGTGTGTACCATTAAAAGAATCTTTTTAGCATTCCAAATGATTAGATCTTTCGATACTTTTCAAAATTGCATGCAGTTTAGGGGCTTATAGCGAAAGTATTATAGAAGTTCTAGGCTATTGCTTCCGCAAAATCAGAAGAACTTGTATAATACCCCAGATATCAACTATCTATAAAGACCTCGTATCTCAGAATCAGGCAATCTCTCAAATGAAATTTCAGAGTACTAAGTCCATATATCCAAGATGTATTAAACCACAAGATTAAGCAATTGTAAAATTTAGTTTATATTTTGAAAACAATTTACTGAACGTGTTAAGCCTATCGACATATCCACAGTAAGACTTGTTTATCACTTTTAAACTTTACAATTCTTTAGCATACTGTGACAGTCCACAGATGTACTATCATTTCCTTTTTGTGACACCGAACTCTTTTTGTCTTTTCCAATGTTTTTATACTTTTTGAAAATTTTTATATGTTTTTGTATTTTCTCAAATATTTCTCCCCCTAAAATCAAAAACATATTTTTGGATTTTAGTTTTAAAAAAATACTAATCTAGAAAGATATGACAAACCAATGTGGATCACATGAATTCGTCGTCCGATCCGTATTCAACCTTAGCTTCCGCACTTGTCAGCAAATTGTTAATACCGTTAAGCCTCATTAGATATTTAAATCTTGTTAACAGAAATGCTTTGGTATAAAAATCAGCCTTTTGTTCATCGGTGTGGATTTTTTCTATTCGCACCAACTTCTTTTCGTAGCAGTCACGAATGAAGTGATAACGAATTTCAATATGTTTAGTACGTGAGTGATGAACCGGATTTTTGGTTATATCGATAGCTGCTTTGTTATCTACGAATAAAGGCGTATCAAGAAACTGCAGACCATAATCCCTCATCTGTTGTTGAATTTAGAGGATTTGAGAACAACAGCTGGAAGCAAAAAATGTATTCTGCCTCACAGGTAGAGAGAGAGACCGTGGTCTGTTTCTTGCACTGCCACGTTACTAAACGTGTTTCGAAGAACTGACATCCTTCTGTTGTAGATTTCGAGTTCAAATTGTCTACTCTGAAGTCTGAGTCAGCGTATCCCGTTAGATCAAAATTGTCGTTCTTTGGATACCACAAGCCGGTGCTTGGACATCCCTTTAAGTATCGGAAAATTCGCTTGACTATCTGCATGTGTGACACTCGAGGACTAGACTGATATCTCGCACATAAGCAGGTAGGATACATGATGTCTGGGCGAGATGCCGTTAGATACATCAGAGATCCTATCATCGATCGATAGAGTGTGTCATCAACTTTGGTTCCAGTCTTGTCAATGCAAATCCCATGGTTCAGTGCCAGCGGAGTCGAAAGCGGCTTCGAGCTATCCATTTCAAACTTCTTGAGAATATCATGAACATACTTTGTCTGATGAATGAATATGCCGTCTGGTAACTGATCGACCTGTAATCCGAGGAAGAATTTCATTTCACCCATGGAGGACATCTCGAATTTCTTCTTCATGATCTTTTCAAACTCTTAGCAAAGACTATCATCCGTTGAACCGAAGATGATATCATCCACATAGATTTGTACAATGATTAGATGAGATCCGACCTCTTTGGTAAACAAAGTACTATCCACTGTGCCTCTTGTAAAGCCATTTCCAACAAGATGTTGCGAACGTCTCGTACCAAGCTCTCGGGCTTGGTGTAGAAGATAAGCTTTATGTTTGTTCAGCGGATCGACGAACCCTGGTGGTTGGCCGACGTACACTTGTTCACGAAGTTTACCGTAGAGAAATGCAGATTTTACATCCAACTGGTACACCTTAAATCCTTTCCAAGCTGCGAACGCGAGGAAAATGCGGATAGACTCTAATCGTGCAAACGGTGCGTATACTTCTGTGTAGTCAATACCCTCTTGCTGGTGGAAACCTTTGACAACCAACCAATCTTTGTTTCTGACTATTACACCCCTATCGTCTCTTTTACACTTGAAGACCCACTTCGTATCTATAGCTTTCTGCTTCGGTGGTAAGTCTACAAGCCTCCAAACACCCAATTTTTCAAACTGTAACAGTTCCTCTTGCATTGCTATCACCCAGTTCTCGTCATCCAGAGCTTCATTAACAGTTTTTGGCTCTATTTGAGAAACGAAACATGAATAGTAGCAGTAGTCTTGAGTTGGAGCAACTCGAGTGTAGAAACAACTAAGTGCTTTATTGATTTGGCTTCGTGTACGCACACCAGTTTGTAATTCACCAATGATATTCGTTGAAGGATGGTAAGAATATGATCGTGGCATTTCTTTTCTAGGAACATCAACTGAGCTTTGCTGATTCGAGATATTTAGATCACCGTTTAATTCAACATTAGGAGCACTTGATGAAGCTTCGTTCTGATTTCTCAGACTAGCAGATTGATTCAACATATTAGATATCTGCTCAACTTCTTCATCCAATGAGGTTTCACCATCAGCATCAAATGTCCGCGTTTCATCAGAGTTAGAATTCTGATTCTGAGGCATACTTAGCACTGTTGTTGCATTTCCTGGTTCAGAAGAATCATTCGATGGAGTTGTAGCAGGTGTTACTTCTGCTTCAGAAACGTTTTCAACTTGAACACCGCTATTACTTGGACCTGCTTCGGAAGATGAAATATCCAACGTGGGTTGATTAACTACAATTGGTCTAATGATTTGTTCTTGATTCTCCGACTGTTGAAGATAATATAACGCTGCGATTTCTTCTTCAAACGGTTCTTCCAGCAAGTCGAATGACTTCCAAAGATCTTGATAGTTGAATAACCATGCGTCACCTCTTCTTTGGATAGGATCCATATAGTTAAAGCAATCCACATGTTGTGCTTCAATTACTTTTCTCAACGAGGGAATATATACACGTCTTAGCGGACTCGCATACCCATCAAAGAAACCTTCAAGTGATTTGGCTCCGAATTTACCATCTTGATCGATTATAGTACATGGTGCACCAAATGGCTCTAGAAAATTCAAATTTGGCTTCCGTCGGTTGATCATTTCAAAACATGTCTATTTCGTTGGTTTAACAGTTAAAACCCTGTTTAGTGTGTAAAAATCTGCAACAACCGCTTCACTCCAGAAGCTGACCGAAAGCTTTGAGTTTGCAAGCATGGTTCTTGCAGTTTCGATTAAAGTTTTGTTCTTCCTTTCAGCTACACTGTTTTGTTGCGGAGTATAGGGTGCGCTAAATTCATGTAAAATCCCTTTTGCGTTGCAAAATTCTCTCATCTTATTATTCTTGAACTTTGTGCGTTGTCACTGCGAATGCATCTAACAG
Source organism: Scalesia atractyloides (assembly GCA_947069175.1). Lineage (NCBI taxonomy): Eukaryota > Viridiplantae > Streptophyta > Magnoliopsida > Asterales > Asteraceae > Scalesia > Scalesia atractyloides. Next base: position 46,586,280 of record CAMTDV010000016.1, read on the forward strand.
GCAGATGATAAAGATTCTCGAGTTTCTTTAAAAGAATCACCAAATTTTCGAACGTTTCATCTTTTGATTCTTGGAAGAACACCCACGAATATCTAGAATAGTCATATGTGATGACCAAGCAGTATAAGTCTCCTGAAATACTTCGAACGTTTACAGGACCAAATAAATCCATGTGGAGACACTCAAGTGGCAACTTGATTGAGTTCAGAATTTTCTTCGGATGTGACTTTTTGATCTGCTTTCCCTTTTTACATTCTAAGCAGTGATCAGACATATGAAAGCTCTGAATATTTACACCCTCAACCAGATCATTATGAACCAAGAAATTCATTTTTCGTAAATGAATATGCCCAATTTTCCGATGCCAAAGAATAGAATCTTTCTCCGTAGCTTTCGTCATGAAACATTGTGCTGATATCGATGATGTGGTAGCGACGCCCATATCTAAGACACATAGATCATTCTCGCGCGGGGCTCGCATCAGAATCCACTCATCAGGTATTTTGAAACCAGGTTTTAGAATAATACATTCTTTGTTATTGAAATGCACCGTGAACTGTTTATCACAAATCTGCGATATGCTCAGAAGATTGTTTTCCAGCTCCGCAATGTAGTTCATGCAATCAAATGATACAACACCATTGGAAAGTTTTCCTTTGGTGACAATCCTTCCACCCTGATTACCAGCAAATCCAACATATCCGCTGTTGATAGCTTTTATGTCGAATAGAAGAGCTTTCATTCCCGTCTTATGTCTGGACGCTCCACTATCCAAAATCCACTTTGAAAGAACGGATCTTTGGAGCCCCTGCACATATTAAAATCTAGTTAAAGAGTGCAACCCAAGCCTTTTTGGTCTTGGGTTTTGGATAGAAAGCTTGGTAATCATCTTCATAATCTCCATCTGAGCCTCCACTGTCGTTTACATTTTCAAAATTCACTTTCTTTTTGCCTTTTGAAGATTCATTACCGATTGTAGATTTGGCAGTTTCGGATTTGATCTCAGATTTTGATTCTTTCTTGTTATCAGTCTTAACAAGCTCAGACTTGATAACAACAGATGCTGTTGTCCTTTTGTTAGCAATCCAGGCTTGTGATTTAATGTTTGCCTTTTTGATGTAAAAGTTTGATTCATTTGCCCTGGAAGTTTCACCCTTTTCTAAAGTTGAGTTTTCAAATTTCTTTTCCATTTTAGGTTTAACTTCAGGTTTTGATTCTTTTCTTTTCAAAATCGTTACAGGTTTTACAAACTCTAGTTGCTTTGGTTTCACAACATCTGAACTTTCTTTTCTTTGAAGATAGGCCGACTTAGATTTCAGACACTTGCGTGTAATATGACCAACTTCATTGCATTTGAAGCAATTCCGATTATCATGTGAGTGTCCACTAGTGGATTTTACACCACTTGTGGCTTTCGCCTTATCTCGAAGTTCTTTCTGTTTCTTAAACTCATCGTTTGATTGTTTTCCGATCAAACTTTCCTCTTGAACCGTGTTTGTCCCATAAACAAATTTCATGTTTTTATCTTTGTACTCGTGAAATGTTTTCTTAACCGGTTCTTCTTCCACATCTAAACCCAACCCAGCTCTCCGGTTTTCCGGATGATCGCCACCATTTCTTCGGTAGTTATTGTAATTTCTTTTGGGTTTAGAATAGAATTTCTTTTCATTCCTCTCCAGGTCATCTGATGTAACTTCAACCAGTTTGAACAGTTTATCCAATTGATCTTCTTTGACATTCCGAATCGGAAAACTGTCATCAAAGTATAATCTATCAGATTCCTTAACCTTGTACATGACACGTTAGGATCATCACATAGATCACCTATTGTTATCTTCTGAATTTGTGTCAGAACTGATCGAACTCGAGGTGGCGCTTTCGAAGCTGCCAACATCAAAATCATTCAGAACATTTTCAACCACATTTTTCACTACCGTATTATTGTCATCATCTGATTTAGTATAGACTACATCAATGTTCTTCGGCAACTCATTTTTATTTTCAGATAACAACTCAATGTTGAGTGCCTTATCCATCCCATCAATAGTTTTGCAACAATACTTCTCACATAGGGGTGGAGGAACATTGCTGTATTCTCTACCATTTTTCTTTTTAGACTTCTTATCATTTTCTTCAGACGAGATCGTAGGAAGAATATGATCAATGACATAAGCGTTAGTTGTGTAACTTCTTAAAAGTTGTTGAACACGTTCTGTTTCAATTTTCATGTCATGGAGTTGCTGTTTGGTTTCAGCAATGGTGTTAATGTAGATATTTATTTTGTTTATCCATTATTGTACCTTTCAACATCCTTACAGTATCATGTTGTTCAATATTATTTCTATCGAGCCTGCCATAATCATCTTTCATTTTGTCATACGCTTCCTTCATTGTACGATAATCGTATTTGAAATGTTCATTATGTACATTGAGTTCAGCGATGATTTGTGATTTTTCGGCACATTTAGCACACGGCTCGGTACATTTTGTGCAAGGTTTTACAACCTCCACAACTTGTACTTTGACAACTTCCTTTACCTCTGGACCTACCTTGGTAAGATTTACCATCATAGCTTTATTGGCAATGTCCTTGAGGTTTTCAGCATTCACTTCTCGAGCAACATCAATGATCACTTCTTCATCAATCGATTTTTCTTCGACCATTTGCTCCTGAGAACTTCCATCAAAGTTACCCGCAAGACTAGAATTTGAGTTAGAAGATAAGATGCTTGTGTCTTTATGTGAAGATACGTCTCCTCTTCTTCCTGTTGTTGCAGATACTGTTCCAGTAGAGCATTCTCCATAGCTGCGTCTTCTGCAGATGTATTTTAACCAATCTCGGCCATCGATGCAACTCCTGTCTTCTTTCCAATATAAGAATTCCAATCAAAACCATTATCTTCGTTTGTAGCAACCACTGCCTTCTCGGTATTGTTGGATGATTTTCTTGAATCTCAACTTGAGTCTACTTTGGAAATGGTTTATACTGTAGTGACTTCTTGTAGTATTCGGTTCCACCTCCAAATGGACTCTGATTGCCCGTTACTTCTGGATTTTTGCATTCTCTCTTGAAATGCCCTTTCTGTCGGCATCTGAAACAAGTGACCTTTGATTTTTCGAACCCTAGCTTATTGCTTGAATTTCCTATATCTCGGCCTGTGAGTGCAACAAACTTTGTCACCCTTCGAATGATAGAAGCTAAGACCATTTAATGTCCATCAGTTCAAGCTCTTCTTCGTCCACCTGATCGTAGTCTTCGGCGGTCATTTCAGGATTGCCAATTTTTCCTGCTACCAGACTTTCATACGATTCTAGAACTATGGCGAGAAGTGCCATGTGTTGTTTTGAAACTTACTCAGAAAGAACATTGTTTAGATTGACAGCAATGTTACACTTGTACACATTTGGATCATAATTCATTTGTTGATTCTGATTTGCTTGACTCTGATATGAAGAATTTGAACTAGTGCTTGAAAATGAAGAACTCTGTGGACTTTGATCATATTGTGGATATGATTGATTCTGATTCTGTGGCAAGAGTTCATATTTGCACTGAATGGTGTTTGAATCTTTGGACTTGAAATGTTGTCTTGTATTCCATTCTTGTAATACAGACCAACATCTTGAACAATGTTAGCATTCTTCGACTTTGCGATCTTTAGAAGTTCCATCTCATGACCTTCAAGTTTGTCGATGAATGTAGCCAGCTTAAAGAATTCCCAATTTGGACTTTCTTTCAAGACCATGAGGTAGGTAGTCATTCTCCGTCAGGTAACGCATCAGCAAGCTTATCGATGTACCCTGGTTCTGTCTTCTCTAGACCGTGTCTTATCATTTGGACTTTCAGATGACAAAAATGCTCAATCATCTGTTTCATCGTCTCGCCCTTCAACATGGTCAAAATATCAAATTCCTTCAAGATAAGAGCTTTTTTACTCTTGATCATCTCTGCGCTTCCTTGGTATTTCTTTTGCAGTGATAACCATAGCTCTGATACCAATTGAGGGTCCGTTATACGGATCATTCGGGCACTTATTTTTTTTGGCAAACCTAAGGTAAACGTGCGGAATCCGTTTGCATAGGCGACATTGGATACCAGTTTGTTAATGTTTAATCACTATTTCATTGATTAGTAGACTTTACAGATCCTGGAAACACTTGGACAGAGCTTCGCCTCTGCCGTGAAAAAATATCTGAATCTTACAAATGAAATGACAAGTCTCCTATTTATAGGATTTCAAGTTCGCTGGTGAAATGCAAGTTCGGGCGAACTTGCTTAGTCAAGTTCAGGCGAACTTGACTACAAAACATACATTTCAAGCGAACTTGGCCTAAAACATACATAAACTTCTTCATTTCGCTCCTAAATACAGACTCGATATTATACGATGACGTAGGCAACAGACATATGCATCAACAGAGAGAGCTTTAGAAAAAACTGTGAAGCAGTAATGGATGGAGAATTGAAGTGATTCTCATCAGTTGGTCAATGTTTTTCTTAAAAAACAAAATTCCAAAAATATGTTTTTGAATTTTAGGGGAGGAATTTTTTTAGAAAATCCAAAAACATATTAAAAGCAAAAAGTTCAAAAACATTGAAAAAGGAAAAAAGAGTTTTTGTGAAAAAAGGAAATGATAGTACATCAGTGGACTATCATTTCCTTTTTTCACAAAAACTCTTTTTGCCTTTTTCAATGTTTTTGAACTTTTTGCTTTTAATATGTTTTGGGATTTTCTAAAATTTTTTTCTCCCCCTAAAATTCAAAAACATATTTTTGGAACTTTTGTTTTTTAAGAAAAACATTGACCAACTGATGAGAATCACTTCAATTCTCCATGCATTACTGCTTCAGAGTTTTTTTTTTGGAAAACCTTAGACAAGTTCGGGCGAAGTTGTCACAGACTTAACAAGTTCGGGCGAAGTTGTCACAGACTTAACAAGTTCGGGCGAACTTGTTGAAATCTTATGAAAATTTGACCCTGAATATAAGTTCGAGCGAACTTATCTTGATTTTCAAGAGACTTTGCAAGTTCGGGCGAACTTGTGAATGATTTCAACAGATTTTGGTCAAGTTATCATAAAAATTTACTAAGTTCGAGCGGACTTGACAGAAAAACTTGAAAATCACACAAGTTCGGGCGAACTTGATGTAAATTTCACTAAAAACAGTTAAAATTTACTCAAGTTCGAGCGAACTTGGGATAATGTTCGAGCGAACTTGACATGGAAAACATGATTTTTTCAGCATTGTGACATGAATTCGATTGTTTTAAGCTCTGATCTTTTCAAGGGTTTATCTCTTATGAATTTTACGTATTATACTTGAAAATCAGTCCATTTTGTCCAAATGTCCAAGAAAAGTTCAAAAATGAAAGAAATGAGTAGAAGATGAGAAGTTCTATCTCCAATGTCTTCAAATTAGGCCAATCCTGCTCTGATACCACTTGTAGGACCGATCCTGATAGCATAGGAACCAAGATTTGATATCTAATGTCCATAGTAGCGAAATATTACGACACGATTACCAAATAACAAGAATTACTCAATTAAACGTCAATTTTATTGATAAACGTCAAGTCTCCAATTTGACAGAGCTTCGCTACTCCATTGCATAAAGTTACAAATGACAAGACAAGCTATCTATTTATAGGAATCTAAGTTCACTGGTGTGAGAGGGAGTTCGGGCGAAATTGACTATGTCAAGTTCGGCCGAACTTGACTTCACAAATTCATCACGAGCGAACTTGACCTTCTAATACATAAATACTTGATTTCGCTAGCCTATTCACATCTAATCTATGCAGACTCGATAAAAGACTAAGACATAGACATTCTGCACCAACAATATCGCACCAGAACTTACTGTCCCTGATAAACCAGAAGAGGTTATCCCTGAGAAAGAGAACAACTATTTCTGTTGAAAATCCTGCTGGCGAGTAGGTAAAAACTACTGCCATGCCATCTGCAAGCGCTGAAAAGACCACAATTGCTGAGGAGCAAAGAAAAGAAAACGTTCTTCCTTCCTCAAATATCGAGAAAGTTGCCACCGACGGCGGGTCAAAAGATATTGGCTCTTCATCTGCTGCTGCTCAAGAATTTGAAGCCTTTTTTGACAATCCAGAAGAAGACTCGCCCATTCGCCCCGAGGAAACTCCTAGGGATTATTATTATCGCTCTTATTTAGAAAAAAGGGCCTCCGCCATGCATGAGCCAATATGGAAACTACCGCAAGGAGACACCTTTGCTGACGTCCATGCTTGCAGGGAGTGGTACAAGGGTATATACCCTCCTGCAGAGGTGAAGGCTTAAGAAGAAAAGGATCATGACCAAACATATCAAGCCTATTTGCTAGAGACTGCTCAAGCTTCCTCTGTTACCCACCGAATCATGCGCGAGTGGCGCACCATGCACAAGGAATGGGATGAATTTGAATCGTCCAAGTTTAAGGTGGGTGTAGAGCAAGAAAAAGTTAAAAATTACTTGTTGATCTTGAGGCTGAAAAAGCCAGATTTGAAGAGGAGAAGAAGACTAAAGAATGGTCTGCGCTTGGTTGGAAAAAAAAGGCAGAGGCTGCGCTCCTTGTTACAGAGCGCAAGAGGTGGTTGGGAGCGTGTGAGCACGACAATAATGAGAAAATCTCTCTTTGAAACGAGATTGAAAAACTAAAGAAGGAGAAGAATGATGCTGTTGCAGCGGCTGACGAAGCTCGTTCTCACCACGAATGGAGTGAACAGAAAGAGGTAGAGACATGCATGACTCTTTTACTTAGAGATAAAGAAATTGCTAATCTTACCTCTATGATCAGGAACAAATGAACGCTGATCTTGACATTGCGAAAAAAGACGTTCAACTTGCTAAGGTTGAGAATGCGGAGTTGGCCCGCCGTCTGGTGGAGAATGAGAAGAAGGTTGAGAGTGCAGAGGTTGTCGTGCTACTACAGAGAGTGTTGCTGAAGCTTTGACAAACAACTTAACGTGGTTGCAACACTATGAAATTGTGAACGTAAGTACCTTCTTTTCATAAGTTAGTGTTCTGTTCTTTCTTGACCTGATATTATGATCTATCTTCGTAGATTGCCAACTCAATCTTGAACTCCACCGAGTTAGATGGTGGTGTCGCGTAGTGACGGTTATGCACAAGGTTATGGCGAATGCTCCCAACAGGTTCGAGATATTTTGAAAGTACGATGCAATACGAGCCGATCTTCCACACATGGAATAGAAACCCACACTGCTTTTACTGCTACGAAGGAAGCGTATGGCACTTACAAATACCGGTGATGGACCTAATAGATGATGCGCTTCCTCATGATGACTTCGTGAATCGTTTGAAAGAGATCTTTTCTGAAGAAGAGAAGACGGAGGGAGCATAAAAAGCAGAGGGCAAGGCCCCAATCCAAGAGTAGTTAGCTTTTTGCGAAAAAACAATCCTTTCTGTTTTATTTGTACAGTTGCGCTGCCGTGCACGTAACTTTTGAATTTTTATAATGTTATATATTTGGATAACAATGTGTGCATGGGTATAATTACTTGTTAAGGTAAAACAAATTAATGTAGGTTTTAAACGCATGTCTTAACTTAGGACTTAATCATTTCGCAGTAATGTGTTACCAGTTAGTTCATGAGGTCTAAAATAACATGTTTTTTGTTTTTCCCAAGTAATTGCATGCATTTGTAAAAAAAATATATATATAAAAATGTAATGTAAGTAACGACAATAGTATTTCACTGATAAGGCTTAAAGCCAATATTGTCGCTAAGATTACAAAATGGAAATACTATAAGTAGTCTCCTGCATGGCGTGAGGCTAATGCATTGAGAGAGTTAAGATTACAAAATAGAAATAATTGTAAGTAGTCTCCTGCATGGCGCGAGACTAATGCATTGAGAGAGCTAAGATTACAAATAACAGCGTCACAGTTGTTGGGCGTTCCAGGTTCGCGGAACGCTGGTACCGTCCATGCGCTTGAGAGTGTATACGCCTTTGCCAAGAACTTCATTTATAACATAAGGGCCTTCCCACCTTGGAGCCAACTTTCCAGTTTTCTCAGCATTAGATGTGTTGTTATCGTGAAAAACGGAATCTCCTGGTAAGAAGTGCATATGCGCACTCGCTTGTTATAGTGCTTCTCTAATTTGGACTTGTATTTCGGTTCACGAATGGCTGCATTCTCGTGCCTTTCTTCTACTAGATCAAGGTCCAAACGCCTTTGTTCCTCGTTGTTCTGTCTCTCCAATGCCAACATCCTTGGAGATGGGAGTCCAATTTCAACGGGAATCACTGCCTCTGTGCCATAGACCAAACTAAACGAAGTCTCACCGAAACTTGTCTTGGGCATAGTTTGATGAGCCCATAATATGCTTGGAAGCTCATCAACCCATCCACGTCGCGCCGTGCCAAGGCGGGCCTTAATACCGTATACCAATTGTTTGTTGATGCTTTCTACTTGACCGTTACCCTGAGGGTGCACAACGGAAGAGAAAACCTGCTCAATTTGCATTTCCTTCATCCACTTCTGTAGGTCTTCAGAAGTTAGATTTGTTCCATTATCGGTGAGAATGCGCATCGGCAGCCCAAACCGGAAAATGATATGCTCCCGTATGAATTTTTGAATTACCATGGCTGTAGTTGAAGCCAAAGGTTTAGCTTCAACCCATTTAGTGAAGTAATCTACTGCAACCACGATAAACTTCACTGTGCCTGGTGCATCTGGGAAAGGACCCACTAGATCAATGACCCATTGTTAGAAAGGCCATGTTGTAGTTACTGGTATTAATGGGTTCTTAAAGCACATGGTTTTCGGAGCATGTCATTGACAAGACGTGCATTTTTGCAAAATTTCTACAGCATCCAAGTGCATCCCTGGCCCAAAGTACTCTATGCTCATAATTTTAGCTACAACCATGCGCGGCCCTGCGTGAATACCACATAAGCCTTCATGAATTTCTCTGACCAAGTACTGAGCATCATGCTTTTCGACACATCGTAAGAGAGGTCCCATGTATGACTTTCAATATAGAATTCCATCTGCCATTTCGTAATTTAAAGCTTTACATTGAATTTTTCGTGCTTCTGCCTTGTTTTATGGAAGAGATCCATGCTGTAGAAACATGATGATTGGAGACATCCAAGATGGAGCCCCGACTTCAACCATGCTCACATGTTTAAGCGGAACAGATGGATTTTGTAGAACCTTGATTCTAACTTCTTTCGCCAAATGTTTGAAGCTAGTGGCTGCAAGCTTGCTCAATGCATCCGCATGTTTGTTTTCACTTCGATTGACATGAACCACCTTAAAGTGTTTGAATTCACTAATCGAAGCCTTTGCTTGCTCCAGGTATAAAGCCATAACATCTCCCTTTGCATCATATGCACCAGTAACCTGTTCAGCCACAAGTAGAGAATCTACATGTGCTGTTAGGTTTGTTACTCCCATCTGATAGCGAGGCGCATGCCTGCTAAGAATGCTTCGTATTCGGCTTAATTATGTAAATTCCTGATTGTCAGGATTTACCAATCGAAGCCCTACACCAGCCCCGTCGCTATTTGATGCGCCGTCAATAAATAGTACCCAAACTCAATCATCAACTATAGGAACTGGGTTTTGAATTGCTTCACACTCTTCAATTTTGTCTGTTGGTACTTTTGTAATAAAGTCTACCAAGATCTGCCCCTTGATAGCTGGGCATGGTTTGTATAAAATGTTGTAACCACCCAACTCAATTGCTCATTTTGTGAGGCGACCCGATACATCAGATTTTGACAAAACTTGCCCCTAGTGATAGTTTGTTAGAACAGTAATAACATGACCGGAAAAATACCTGTGCAGTCTGCGCGAGGCATGAACAAGGGCAAGAACCAGCTTTTCCAAGATAGAATACCGAGTTTTCGGGTCATTTAACATCTTGCTAATGTAATAGATTGGGGTTTGGACCCCTTCTCGCTCAACTAAAAGAACCGCCCCTACCTCCATATCGGATGCAGCAAGGTAAATATCATTGGCTCTTTTTCAAGTGGGGCTGTAAGAGTTGGGAGTTGTATTAAGCAATTCTTTGTATCTTGGAAAGCACTTTCCGCTTCAGGAGTCCACAAGAATTCCTTGCTCTTGACACAATATCGCAACGTATGAATAAATGATAAGACTTCGCAGCATGATTAGCTAAGAACCGGTTAAGAGCTGCTAACCGTCCTGCTAATCGTTGCATCTCTTTGATGCTAGCAGGAGAAGTCATACGCTGAATTGCCTCTACTTTGTCAGGATTCACTTTAAAACCATCCTTTGTAACAATAAAACCGAGGAATTTGCTTTCTTCCATACCAAACATGCACTTACTTGGGTTTAACTTCAGGTTGACCTACGCAATGAGTAAAAGTTTCTCTGAATATTTTCTAACATTGTTTCCTCGGTGTGACTCATGATGACGAGATCATCAATGTAAACTTCAACAGTAACCCCAATATCATCACAAAAAACTGTATCCATAAGTCTCTGATATGTGGCTCCAGCATTGCGAAGATCAAAGGGCATTTTTGTGTAACAAAAGATGCCTTTCTCCATGCGAAAAGCCATTTTGTCTTCGTCTTCCTTCTTCATCAAGACTTGATGGTATCCCTTGTAACAATCAAGGAAACATTTCCATCAAAACGATGCTAGCGAATCAACTTCCTTATCTATTTCAGGGAGAGAATAGCAGTCTTTGTGGCATGCCTTGTTTGGATCTTTAAAGTCAACGCACATGCACCAGCCACCATTATGTTTTTGCACCATGACTGGGTTTGCAACCCAGGTCTGGTATTTAACTTCGCGCAATATTCCTGCATCAAGTAATTCTAAAACTTGTTCGTTCATGGCTCGGCTTTTTTCTGGCCCCAAGCTGCGCTTTTTCTAGACCACGGGCTCTGTTGATGGAAAAACATTTAAACAATGCTCCGCGATATTGCGCGGGACACCGACCATATCAGGAGGCGTCCAGGCAAAAATATCCTTATTACGAAACAATAATAGCTTAAGCTTTGCGCGGATTTCTGTGGTTATCGCAGGACCCAAAGAATTGTTTGCTCAGGATACTTGGTGTTAAGTATCCATTTTCAGGCTCATTTGGAGTTACAGGTTTTGAAGCTTTGGCGACTGGTTCTTCAATTGATATTATTTCTTTGTGCACATACATAATAGCTATGCCTGTTGGTGTTGGAAAACCACAAGCAACATGTGGAGCAGATGTAACCATACTAAAATCACGCTGCGCGCGACGTCCCGATAAGACATCATGGCGAGAATTCGCCGGCATTACCATAAAATTCACCTTAATGGTTCGTGTATGTTTTCCGTCTGAGAGGGTGATAGGAAAAACTATTTGTCCTAAAGGGAAAACAGCCTCATTGCAGAACCCAGTCAGAGGAAAGTCAACTGGTTTTAGGCGTGCCTTATCCTCTGGATCCAATTGTTTAAAACATTATTCATATATAATATCCATGGAGCTCCTAGGATTTATAAACACATAATCAGTCTGATAGTGAGCAAAAATACCTGTAATTACTACTGGTCGCTCTTCTTGTGGTCCGCCAGGAACAATGGGAAAAATCACTTGTTGTTCGTGCCAGTTGTTACTTCGAACACGTTGATAGTTGCGGTTGCGCGTCATACCCCCTTAAATCATAGAGACTTGCTTCATTTTCTTGTTGCTTGGACCCTCGTACCCACGCGTAAGTTGTCTAACTTCCTTGCGCACCGACTGGAGTAAGTGCGTGAGTTTGCCACTTTTCAAAGTTTTTCTATCTCTGTGCGCAAGCTGATACAGTTGTCAGTTGTGTACCCCGTATCTTTGTGATAGTCACAAAAAAGATTTGGGTCTTGTCCCTTTTTATTTTTCATTGCTTGTGGTTGCTTGAACTGATAATTCTATGTACTAAGAACCTCTGCTGGGGACTTTGTTAAAGGAGTCCATTGCCGATCACGATTCTCTTGCTTGATTGCTTTCTGAGCGGTAATTTTGTTAATTGTCGTGAGAGCATCCACTGCGAATAAGGATAATATGAGCTTTGATTCTAATCCTTCCATCCTTTCTTAAACTTCCGACTACCCCTACTCAGATCATGAGGACGATTCTGAGGTAGTGGTGGTCTATTGGAATTAAGATTTCGTTCTGTTTGTGCATAAATTTTGGCTGCTACCATAAGTTTATCCCAGCTCTTTGGGAGACCAGTAGTTCCAGAGAGTACTTTGTCATTTCATCGCATCTTACCGCATATTTGAACTGTGTGCGGATAAGATCTTCACGTACATCTCTAATTTCTAACACTTCCTTATTATAACGAGTGATAAAATCCTCTAGGCTCTCTTTATCCTTCTGCCAGATGTTCATCACATCTGAGGAATCTCTGACGTAGCGCCGTTGTTGGCTAAAATGTGTGAGGAATTTCTGCTTAAGGTCATTCCAGGAGGAAAGTTTACCTGTGGGTACGTTATCGAACCGTAGACGCGCAGTGCCGGTAAGAGTTTGCACAAATAGGTGGCACCACGTTGGTAACGTCCAGCCTCCAATAAGCCCTACGATGGTGAAGAGGCGCATGTGATCATCAGGATCAGTTAAACCGTTAAACTTCCCCATATTGGATGGTAGTTTTGCTCGTTCCAGCGGAACCAATGCTATTTTCTTTACAAATTTTGATTGCTCAGCTGCTTCAGCATGTCTATACACCAGATTATAATCATGCTCCACCTCAGGGTTATATGTTGTACGAACCTTAGGCTTATAGTTGGCATGATCCGTAGATAAACGATTAAACACACTTATGTTGTCTCCTTCGTCGTAAGTCTTATCGTACTCATCATGTTAGGTGTCCCGCTTCTGTGACAGTCGCGGGCCCAAACGTGAGTGAATAGATGTGCGACGTTGAGTATTATCCTCCTGCTTTTGATTACCAGAATGAGTAGAATCATTCCTGGTCTGAGAATATATCTCAGTTTCTTCTGTAGATGCATATGATGGTACACGAGCACGGATCTGCGAATCATAACTCAAGACTCGAGGTGTCGGAGAAGCACGAACCTGAGGAGCATTGACCGGAGGTTGAAAAGCTGGAGTTCCTATCTGAGCACAGAGTTGAGCATTCAGAGCGCTTTGAGATTTGATAAGCCATGACAACGGAGTTTCGCCAGGTGGCAGAATTGACGCAACGTCAACACGTGGAGCTGCCAGAGTTACTGGAATGCTCGTATGACCAAGGTCATGCTGAGCATCAGCTTATCCGGAAAACTCCTCTTCCACGTGTCCGTCAATCTGAGCACCACGAGCAACATTATGAATCTCAGATCGAGAACCTAGTGGATGAGATGAACCATCAGCCATGATTCTGATGATTCAGGCGAAACGAGCGAAAAGATGAGAAGAAAAAAGTAATTAGTGGGCGCCAATGAAGAAACACCAGATCTAAATGACCGGAATCAGGTTAGATCTGTGGTTTTGGTTTCTGCATAAAGAGGTTAATCTTCTGATTGTTCGCCGTGACAAAATAGATCTCTGATGAACACTGCAAAACAAAACACCGTTAGACTCGCCACAGGGAGAATGGGGGTTCTCTCCGTGACCACCCTCTGGTGTGAGAATAAGTACAAGTTATCGGAACAGATAAAGTGAAGTAAGAGTGAGAGTAAATGAGAGTGAATGATTTGTTCGTACATGACTTCTCCTTTTATAGTCGGATTTAGGCGCCACAATTAGAGAGAGAGAGAATTAACGGCGTCATGCTCACACCGTTAATTAATTAAATTGTTTTCCAAGCACACGGATCACGGTGTGATCGACGGCTGGAGAGTTGCCACGTGGCAGATGATGCTTCATCGACCTTCATTACGAGACATGCCATCACCGTGATTTTCATGAGTGCAACAGATCGTGCCACGTGTAATTCTGTTGTAATTGCTTGTGCCCCTGCACGAGTGAGCCTTTATTGCTTCTAGAACATCTTACAGCTGTGATCTCGTGTTCTGCTGCCACGTGTCCTTCCTGTTGTAACAGAAAAGATTCCCTTTGTTCAAGCTCTCTTCACGAGGGTTATCTATTAAGGAATATAAAATTTCAAGCTTAACTATTTCCTTGCGTGAGCCCGCGCAAGGTAGTTAAATGACTTATCCTTTTCAGTTGTTTGGCGCGGGATGAAAGAACCTTATCTTTTGTGATCTTGTTCTGCACAAGGCTTGCTTGGATATTGATGGTATGGTCCCTTGCTTGGCGCAAGATTTTTGGGACCATACCCCTTCAATTTCCTTAATAAAGATTCAAGGGTCAGCCGTCGCAAGAGTTTTCCAGAAACCTTTGACCAAAAGCATCTTCCCAAGTTTACGTATTAAATTGATAGCATCAAATGTCCAGACTCATTAGTTTGCAAGACTACACGAACTATATATTAACAATGAAGGTATAATCAAAGCTAGACTATAACAGAATATCAATTAGTCGTTTGACTTGACACGGAGCGACCGGTCACGACGGGGTGGTCACCCCGATAGATCTACCAACAATTCCACGCGTGCAATACTTAAATGATTAATCAGCAATATTTGCGCATGCGCCCATAATAGGCCAACTATATCGCTTGCCTTATGAACAATATATATATCCTACTAATACTCATAAATTTAATATATCATGTTGTACGAATTCCCCAAATTCCCCACCGAGATATAAGCCTATATATGATACTTATTCTCTTGAGATCAAGCAAATTCGTCCCAACTTTAGATTTAAGTATTTTTAAATCTGACACGGTCGTTTTCTCCAAAACACCGTAATAATCCCCGTTTCTCCCCGAAACACATTTATTCACAAAACCATTTCTACCCGAAACATATTAATATCATCAAAATCATATATTTTCCATGAAACATACATTTTATATAAACAAAGGTATGCTTTATTCAAAAACATCTTTAATCCTTTTAAGGCGTGTTCTTCCCCCAAAACATATACAAACAGTAAAACGAGGGGGTTTAGTGGCGCCCACCTTTGGGTGCGTATTATAAATAACGCAATCCCACAGTTGATCCTAAACGTCCTATTATACGTAAGAACGATTTATCAATTAACATATCACAAAATTCCTAAGTTTCTCTGAATCTTAGAATTTTCACATAACTTTGAGATTTTCTCGAAAAGTCATTATTTTTTATTATGTTGGCATGTTATATATATATATAATATATATAATAAATTAAGATTTTACGACTTGAACGATTTTATTGGTGACCCTTAATATGTTATATCCATTATCACTCCCGTTTATACGTAATATATCGATGATTTGCACGTCGTAATATATATACATAAACGTGCACATATACACAATATCATACCACACGAAATCTCGTTAACTTATACACTTTATCATTTTTAAAGCATGTATACATGAAATAACTTATTAAGTTAACCTATGTACGAATTTTCATGCTCGACAAATAAGTTACACCTTTAACGTGATTTTACTGATTCAACCGCTTTAAACATATAAGTGTACTTGCGTAGTCTAAATTTCCGCTATCATGTCAACACTTAACTTATTATCATATTCACTTATCTAAATCACATAACACATTTAACCATAAAAGGTTCACCATGATCAACCCATTCTAGTGTACATTGTAAAAACGCATATTTTAGTGATTCAGTAACGTTTTCGGGCGTCGAAAGTCACGTATGACTAATTAAAAACCAAGTAAACCTAATATGAGTTAAAATACTTATATTTATACTTAAAATATCAATTTACTTACTGATCCAAAATAGTTTTATAGAAATCCTTTGAAAAGCCGATTTTTAACCGTTTTACCGCATAGTTTTGCGTCAAACGTTAACGTAACCATCCCAACTCGTAACGACTTGATATTTTAACACCAATACATGTTATTTACTGATTAAAATGATGGTTATATTCAGATTAGTGCAGTTTTTATGTAAGTCACATAAATCATGCTATTTCACGTATTTTACAACTCTTGAAGCACTAAGTACAACATGTAAAGTTAGTAAACTTTATGTCAAAGTTTCATACAATTTTTACACATCAAATAACATTATTTCATACGTTCATAATCTGATTCTAAAATCACTTTTATCATAACATAAATTATTCATCATTTCATGACAAGACATCATCATGCATGCTTAAGTACAAGCATCTAATGCATTCAATTCAATTCACATCATCATAATCTTGTATGAATCAAAACATATCCAACACACATTTATTTCATGTTCAAACCTTCAAGAACGTCACATCTTTATATGATCATCATTCAATCATTTATTCATAAATGCAAGACATATGCATATATTCTTACACATCTAAAATTATCAATATAAAAAATGTTCGTGCATGCATATATATATACATACATATACGGCTCATATACATACACACACACATGGTTTCACATATTTACTTTCACATGTCCATTCATATGATTAAGGCCTTTTAGAAGTTTCCAAAGTTCACATACACATCACATTTCAACATCTTATCAACAAGATCAAATCAAAAATCAAAACTCACATTCTAACATACACACATACGTATTCACGGCCACATATATACACACGCTTACATCCATTTTTATTTTTTTCAAAGACCCATTTGTTTTAGTTTTCAAGTTTGTGTCTAGATTCAATAACAAGAGAAACTTTCACTATCATCTTCATCACCATTAATCATGAACAAGATTTGAAAGATGAAATGTTATACCTTCAAGATTCTTAGTGGGTTTTAACAAAAGTGATGATATGAAGCCTTGTTCTTGCTTGAATCTCCTTGGAATCACTTCTAAACCTTCATTTAAGCTTGAAAACACCTTGGAATGCCTTCAAATCTTCAAGAAAAGGTTTTAAATTCTGAAATGGATGTGTGTATAGGGGTGTTCGACCGAGATTATGTTAGACAGAGAAAGAGTTGTTTGATTTTGAAAATTGTTCTTGGAATTGTGAATATATGAGAAGATTTGATAAAGTTGCAATCATAAAAGGATTTTCCCAAGGCCACCAAGTGTAAGAGAGAGGAGAGAGAGATTGATATATGGCTTCCACCTTTCTCAACACACACACACCACACGCATATATACAAATACATATTAATTGTTGGCCAAAAACTGGTATTTTACTGTTACCGGATATTTTATCTAGCGTTTAAATCCCGTTTTAGCGCATTTTAAATTATTTTATCACTCTATAAAAATAAACTTGCCAAAGTACTACTGAACAATATTTTATTTGTCTGGACTGTTTATATTGTCCGTATTTGACAATATGTGCGCTGTATTGCGCGCTACGCGCTTAAACTCGTAAAATAGAGTTTCTTAGCATTTTAAATAATTTTTCCTCATGGATATGATTAAAAGTAACATTTTAATCACAACGGACTATTTTTAGGATCTTAACATTAATTGGGTGGTCACCGACGTTCGTTCGCATTTTATCCGTTACGCGATAAGCGTTTATCTTATTGTTGTCAACATAATTTTTATCAAACTTTGGATTTACCAGCACATCAAATACCATATATAAACATCATAAATAATCAAATATAGCCTTTTATTCATTCATGAAACGTGTTACATTTGTACGGTACAGCCTAAGGGTGTCACAGTCTCCCCCTGTTTAGGAAATTTCGTCCCCGGAATTTTTACTCTACAGGTATCGTTTTCGCACTAGGTGGGAAGAGATGAGGATACTTCCTTTGTAATTGGTCCTGTTGTTCCCAGGTGAACTCGGGTCCACGTTTAGAATTCCAATGAACCTTGACCAACTTAATCCTACTCCTCCTAAGCTTCTGAATTTTCCAATCCAGAACTTCTATCGGTTCTTTGATAAATCTCAATTTATCATCCACATGAACCTCTTCCAGGGGTATAATCAGTGTCTCATCCGAAAGACACTTTCTCAGGTTGGAAACATGAAACACGTCATGAACTCCACTCAATTCCTTTGGCACCTTAAGCCTATTCGTGATTGACCCAACTCGAGATGCGATTTCGAAAGGACCTATATAACACGGGCTCAACTTTCCCCCTTTCTGAATCTCACAACACCTTTCCAAGGTGATACCTTCAACATGACAGGATCACCAACTTGAAACTCTAACGATTTCCTTCAGTTGTCTGCATAACTCTTCTGTCGATCCACGACAGCTTTCAACCTCCCTTTGATCTGGACAACCTTGTCGGTGGTTTCCTGGATAAGCTCAGGTCTGGTTAATTGCTTTTCGCCGACTTCAGCCCAACAAAGAGGTGATCGACACTTCCTTCCATACAAGGCTTCAAACGGAACGGCCTTGATACTAGCGTGATAACTATTGTTGTAAGAAAACTCAGCTAAAGGCAAATGAGTATCCCAACTTCCACCAAAATCAATCACGTATGCTCTCAACATATCCACTAACGTCTGAATGGTTCTCTCGCTCTGACCATCCGTTTGAGGATGATACGCAGACGAGAACCCAACAACTCCTGAAGAGATCGCCAAAACTGGGAGTCAAACCGTCCGTCTCTATCCGAGATAATCGACACCGTGCCTGCATGACGGGCTACAATCTCGTTAAGGTATAACTGCGATATCTTCTTCGTATTGTCTGTTTCCTTAAGAGCAAATGAGCAGACTTTGTCAATTGATCCACAATTACCCATATGGTGTCATGTCGACGTGACGTATGGGGTAACTTGGTGATAAAGTCCATCGTAAGATGCTCCCATTGCCACTTAGGAATCTCTGGTTGCTGCAGAAGCCCAGACGGCTTCTAGTGTTCAGCCTTAACCTTCGAGTATGTCAGACATTTACTCACATACACCGCAATATCTCTCTTCATATTCGGCCACTAGTACTACTCCTTAATGTCCTAATACATCTTGGTAGAACCTAGGTGAATAGAAAATCTGGACTTATGAGCCTCGTTCATAACCAGTACACGTAGGTTACCTTTAAGCGGAACCCAAATTCAGTTCATGAAGTACATCACTTCATCCGCTTTTGGTATCAGTTCACATTCTAAACCTCTCAAACATTCTCTTCTCAGATTCTCATCCTTTAAAGCTTCTTGATGCGCATCATGAATTCGAACAGTCAAATTCGTCTGTATGGTCAAACCAAAGCACGCACACGCAAAGGCTTCTCCTTCTCTTTCCTCCTGAGCGCATCAACAACGACATTTTCTTTTCCCGGGTGATAACGAATATCACACTCATAATCATTGAGTAACTCTACCCAACACCGTTGTCGCATGCTGAGTTCCTTCTGATCAAAGATATGCTGGAGGCTCTTATTGTTTGTGTAGATCGTATACTTCGTACCATACAGATAATCTCTCCAAATATTCAAGGCAAACACAACAGCTCCTAACTCCAAATTATGAGTCGTGTAGATCTTCTCATGCACTTTCAGTTGTCTGGATGAATAGGCTATCACTTTGTCCTTCTGCATAAGCACGCATCCGAGGCCCAAACATGATGCATCACAATACACAACGAAATCGTCATTTCCCTCAGGAAGGGAAAGAATAGGTGCACTACACAACTTTTCCTTCAACAGCCGAAAAACTTCCTCCTACTTTTCCGTCCAATCAAACTTCTTATCCTTCTGGGTCAATAACGTCAATGGCTGCGCTAACCTGGAGAAATTCTCTATGAATCTCCTATAATACCCAACAAGTCCTAAGAATTGTCGCACCTCTGACGGAGTCCTTGGCGCTCCTCAATTCTTAATCGCCTCTATCTTCGACGGATCCACATGTATACCTTTCTCATTTACGACATGTCCGAGAAAATGAACTTCTCGAATCCAGAATTCGCACTTAGAGAACTTGGCATACAGCTTCTCTTTCTTCAGTAGCTCTAGAATCATCTTCAGATGTTTTTCATGATCTTCTTTGGTTCGCGAATAGATAAGTATATCATCAATGAATACTATCACGAATTTATCCCAAAAAGGGTTTGCACACCCAGTTCATGAGGTCCATGAACATTGCTGGCGCATTGGTTAAGCCAAAAGGCATGACCAAAATCTGATAATGGTCGTAGTGTGTTCAAAAAGCAGTCTTCAGTACATCTTCGCCAGCAACCTTCAACTGGTGATATCCTGAACGTAGGTCAATCTTCGAGTAGTAGCTGGATCCTTGTAGCTGGTCAAACAGATCATCGATTCTTGGTAGAGGGTACCGATTCTTGATAGTCAACTTGTTCAGCTATCTGCAATCAATGCACGTCCTGAAGGAACCATCCTTCTTCTTCACAAACAACACAGGTGCTCTCCAAGGCAAAAAGCTTGGTCGAATGAATCCTTCGTCTAGTAGCTCTTGAAGCTGATTTGACAATTCTTTCATTTCCGAAGGCGCTAATCTATAAGGAGATTTCGCAATCGGTTCAGCACCAGGTACTAGATCAATCCTAAACTCGATCTGTCTCGTAGGGGCAATCCAGGCAAGCCTTCAGGAAAAGCTTCCGGATAATCACGACTATAGGAATCTCTTCGATCTTCCTACTTTCAACCTTCGTATCCACTATCTTAATCAAGAACGCAGGATAGCCTTTACGTAACATCTTGTGCATCTTCGTAACGCTAACAATTCCTGCTACTAGACTCGATCGGTCACTGTGAACAACTAAAGTTTTACCACCACCAGGACGAGGTATTCGCACTTGTTTCTTCGAACAAATAATCTCAGCTGTATTTTTGGATAGCCAATCCATTCCCACAACTACATCGAAACTACCCAGCTCCACTGGTAACAAATCTATACTAAAATTATGATCACATAACCGAATACTACAACCACGAACGACTTTGCTAGTCTCTATCAATTTACCATTTGCTAATTCTGTCGAGTACTTTTTACTTAGATTACTAGTTTGGGAACACAGAAATGGTTCATAGTTTTTTGAAACAAAACTCAAGTCAGCCCCAGTATCAAACAGTACTAACGTAGAATGGTCATTGGTTAAGAACGTACCGGTAACAACTGCAGGATCATCACGTGCCTTCCCAGCCTTTAGCTCAAAAGCTCTGCCCTTGGCATTCTGACCCTTCACATTCGGACAATTTCTCTTGAAATGCCCCTGCTCTCCGCATTCGTAGCATCCCTAGAGCTTAACTCCCTCCGACGTACTCTAGCATAGCACTCGCGAGTCACATGCCCAGTTCGACCACATCTGGCGCACTTTCCCTTCTCATCACTGTGAGTCTTCTTCACTGAACCACTCATGTCATCCCTGGCATTATCTTTTCCTAAACCACTAGAGTTAGCCACATATGATTTCCCCGAACTGCATTTCTTCTCACGCTTCTCACCAGAATCCTTTTTCGAGATCTCAGACTTTCGCTTCCGCGAATCTCCATATCTAAGCTCAGAACACCCCGATCGGTCAGGTTTCCCGTTTGCATTGGCTCTACCTGACGAATTCCCAGTCTCCTCCTTCTTGTTAAGGCTACTTTTGCGAGCAGCATCATCCGCCAATGATTTCGCCAGAGTAGTAGCTTCCAGATAGGTAGTGGGTTTCGCTGATGTGACCATACTACGGATCTGTGGCGCCAAACCCCAAATGTACCTCTCTATTTTAACGTAGTCAGGAGTGACCATCCGAGGAACCAACCTAGCCAAATCATTTAACCGAGACGTGTAAGCTATGACATTCAAGCCTTCCATGGTCAGATTCCAGAAGTCAGTCTCAGTCTTCTGCAACTCACTACGCGGGCAATATTCCTTCAGAAGCATCTCCTTCAGTTCATTCCAGGTAAGACCATAGGCAGCGTCTTCACCCAATTTCTGAACTTATGCATTCCACCAGGATAAAGCTTTGTCAAGAAATGAACAAGAAGCATACCTAACCCTTTGATCTGTAGCACAACCACTGATTGCCATAACAGACTGCATCTTCTTGATCCATCTAGTGATTTCAAGAGGTCCTTCAGCACCGGTAAATTATCGTGGGTTACAACCCTGGAATGTTTTCTACATACATCTACGCACTATTCACAAGGTTAATGAAAAATCAAGATTACTCTCCGATTATATCATAACACAAGAACTACTAAAACTTTCCGATCATTATAATACCTTGCGGGTTTCCAATCTGTGCTCCACCAAAACCATGCCCATGAGCACCACGTCCACGTCCTTGCCCATCATTCTGGTTCGCATCATGCCGTTCCATGGCAGTATTAACATGTTGGGCTATGATTTGAGCCAACTTCTCTTGGGTTGTAGGTAGTCCAGTACCCTGTCTCGCTTTTGGTGGCATTTCGTCGTTTCTATTATTATAACAATAATAACAACATAAGAAGATATCAAAAATAATTCAATCATTAAATACTAGTGGAACAAACATTGCGCATGTAATTACATCCACATAATAATGAGAAGAATTTTAATCCAAAAGAAACCCATTTGATATTTATCACATAAATTACAAAGCTTGTTCTTAGTACAACGACTAATCAAAATTTGGGGTGTGTCAACATCAACACCAATAACAAGTCTATATGAAATTTCCTCTTAAATATCCAAAAATTTGGCATGCAAGCCATAATAAGGGTTTATCAAAAGAGACATACTAAATAAACAACACAACCAACAAACAACAATCACTTCCAACCCAGGAAGTCCATCAGTTTCCTAACAAGCTCCTCCAACTATACTATCCTCCAGTGCATCTGATCCATCGCGCTGTCATCCAGATCCTTTAGCTCGTCATACCAGTCTATCTGCCCCTCCAAGTTCTTCACCTGATATTTCGCTGACTTTAGTCCCCACGTAATCTAGCAAACTGTCGGTCGCAATGACAACATCGATCAACCTAAACCCCTTTCTGCTTCTTCGAAGCAGATGCTAACTCAGCTCTCGAAGTCGAGGCAATCTCCCCAACAAGTAGAATCCTCTTCCTTCGTCGAAAGTAGACCAAAAGAGGTGCAATAGGAACACACTCATTGACGGTAAAGGTGACTCAGTAACAACAGGTGGAGGGATCTCAGCAGTGGGCTCGACAACAGTAGGTGGGACGACCAATGGCTCTAATGGTTGAGCCATAACAGTGGTAGCGTCTACTACCGGTGCGATAATGAAAGATCCCCCGATCAATGGAACACCTCTATCCACCTCATCAATAACAGGCACGGTACCTGATGATTGTCCAATCTCGAAAACTGAGGGCGGAACATCATCATCGTAGTCGTTGATCCAACCGTTGCTCGTGAAAGCATAACGGGGGTTAACCTGGCTGGCGAACGCAGCAGGGTTAGCATGGAACGACAAAGCAAATCCGACCATATCAACCATCTATGGAATAGTGAGGGGTACCTCTGGTAAAACGGATCTAGGTGAAGTCTCGAATTCAGGCTCGTTACCTGAGTCATGAATCTCGATGACCTTGTGCTCGTGCAACATCTGTGACATATATAACCGTACAAAGTAAATGTGTGTTCAAATGAAAAATAACACATAAAGCTCAAATAAACAGATTAACACGTATGCACACAAACACGCAATGGTTTTCATACATGATAAAAAAATCCATGTTTATTTAAAATTTTGGCTTTGCGAATTTTGGACTTTAACCTTAAAATTCTTTGGTTGAAGTCTAGAGTTTTCCCCAAAAAACATTTAGTTCGCTAACAATCGATGGCTCTGATACCAACTTCTGTCACACCCCAAAAATGTCGAAGAGGAATATAAAACGTAATGGTGACGGAAGTTGGTGCCCATAAATATATTGCTGAATGATGCATTGTTAATGTTGGACATTTAACTTAATTTAAAACATACTTACTAAAACATAAAGTTTTAAAGTACATCACAACCATATCACAATTAAGTTTTCATGATCCTTATGGATCTTATTACATTGGTCCCAAAAGTTTTAAAAAGTTGTCCACTACATTATCAAACCAAGCATGCATCAATCAACACAAGATACGCCATAATTCCCGAAGCCGAACTCAAGTACCTGAAGAACATGTTAAAAATCAAGTGTCAACACAAAGGAGGGTGAGTTCACATATTCAAATTTAAATAATTTAGTCCAGGGAAAAACTTTCTAATTATGTGTTTATTATCAAAACATCCATATAATTTACGAAAGTTAATTTATTTCTTTAATAAAGATTCAAGGGTCAGCGGTCGCAAGTGTTTCCCAAAAACCTTCGACCAAAAGCATCTTCCCAAGTTTACATATTAAATTGATAGCATCAAATGTTCGGACTTGTAAGTTTGCAGGACTTCATGAACTATATATTAACAATGAAGGTATAATCAAAGCTAGACTATAACAAAATATCAATTCGTCGTTTGACTTGACACGGAGCGACCGGTCACGATGGGCTGGTCGACCCGATAGATCTACCAACAATTCCACGCGTGCAATACTTAAATGATTAATCAGCAATATTTGCACACGCGCACATAACGGGCCATCTATATCGCTTGCCTTATGAACAATATATATATCCTACTAATACTGATAAATTTAATATATTATGTTGTATGAATTCCCCGAAATCCGCACCGAGACATAAGCCTATATCTGATACTTATTCTCTTGAGATCAAGCAAATTCGTTCCAACTTTAGATTTAAGCATTTCTTAAATCTTACACGGTCGTTTTCTCCAAAACACCGTAATAATCCCCGTTTCTCCCCGAAACACATTTATTCACAAAACCGTTTCTACCCGAAACATATTAATATCATTAAAATCATATATTTTCCATGAAAATATACATTTTATATAAACAAAGGTTGGTTTTATTCAAAAACATCTTTAATCCTTTTAAGGTGTGTTCTTCCCCCAAAACATATACAAACAGTAAAAAGAGGGGGTTTAGTGGCACTCACCTTTTGGTGCGTATTATAAATAGCGCAATCACACACTTGATCCTACACGTCCTATTACACGTAGGAACGATTTATCAATTAACATATCACAAAATTCTGAAGTTTCTTCGAATCTTAGAATTCTCACATAACCTTAAGATTTTCTCGAAAAGTCATTATCTTGATTATGTTGGCATGTTGATATAAATATGTGTTCGTATATATATATATATATATTGTGACTTGAACGATTTTATTGGTGACCCTTAATATGTTATAGCCATTATCACTCCCATTTATATGTAATAAATCTACGATTTGCGTGTCGTAAGATATATACATAAACGTGCACATATACAAAATATCATAAAACGCGAAATCTCGTTAACTTATACAGTTTATCATTTTTAAAGCATGTATACATGAAATAACTTATTAAGTTAACCTTTGTACCAATTTTCATGCTCGACAAGTAAGTTACACATTTAACGTGATTTTACTGATTCTACCGCTTTAAACATATATAAGTGTATATGCATAGTCTAAATTTCGGGCGTCTAAAGTCACGTATGACTAACTAAAAACCAAGTAAACTTAATATAAGTTAAAATACTTATATTTATACTTAAAATATAAGTTTACTTACTGATCTAAAACAGTTTTATAGAAATCCTTCGAAAAGCCGAATTTTAACCGTTTTACAGCATAGTTTTGCGTCAAACGTTACCGTAACCATCCCAACTCGTAACTACTTGATATTTTAACACAATACATGTTATTTACTGATTAAAATGCTGGTTATATTTAGATTAGTGCATTTTTTGTGTAAGTCACATAAATCATGCTATTTCACGTATTTTACAACTCTTGAAGCACTAAGTACAACATGTAAAGTTAGTAAACTTTATGTCAAAGTTTCATACAATTTTTACACATCAAATAACATTATTTCATATGTTCATAATCTGATTCTAAAATCATTTTTATCATAACATAAATTATTCATCATTTCATGACAAGACATCATCATGCATGCTTAAGTACAAGCATCTAATGCATTCAATTCACATCATCATAATCTTGTATGAATCAAAACATATCCAACACACATTTATTTCATGTTCAAACCTTCAAGAACGTCATCATATTTATATGATCATCATTCAATCATTTATTCATAAATGCAAGACATATGCATATATTCTTACACATCTAAAATTATCAATATAAAAATGTTCGTGCATGCATATACATACATACATACATATACGTCTCACATATAACACACACACACACATTATTTCACATCTTTACTTTCACATGTCCATTCATATGAGTAAAGCCTTTTAGAAGTTTCCAAAGTTCAAATACACATCACATTTCAACATCTTATCAACAAGATCAAATAAAAAATCAAAACTCACATTCTAACATACACACATACATATTCACGACCACATATATACACACACTTACATCCATTTTTATTTTGTTCAAAAACCCATTTGTTTTAGTTTTCAAGTTTGTGTTTAGATTCAAGAACAAGAGAAAATTTCACTAACATCTTCATCACCATGAATCATGAACAAGATTTGAAAGATGAAATGTTATACCTTCAAGATTCTTAGTGGGTTTTAACAAAAGTGATGATATGAAGCCTTGTTCTTGCTTGAATCTCCTTAGAATCACCTCTAAACCTTCATTTAAGCTTGAAAACACCTTGGAATGTCTTCAAATCTTCAAGAAAAGGTTTAAAATTATGAAATGGATGTGTGTATAGGGGTGTTTGGCCGAGATTATGTTAGAGAGAGAAAGAGTTGTTTGATTTTGAAAAGTGTTCTTGGAATTGTGAAGATATGAGAAGATTTGATAAAGTTGCTATCATATAAGGATTTTACCAAGGCCACCATGTGTAAGAGAGAGGATAGAGAGAGTGATATATGGCTGCCACCTTTCTCAACACACATACACACCACAAGCTACATATGAATTGTTGGCCAAAAACTGGTATTTTCCTGGTTACCGGGTATTTTATCTAGCGTTTTAATCCCGTTTTAGCGCGTTTTAAATTATTTTTATCACCCTATAAAAATAAACTCGTCAAAATATTACTGAACAATATTTTATTTGTCTGGACAGTTTACGTTGTTCGTATTTGACAGTATGCGCGCTGTATTGCGCGGTACGCGCTTAAACTCGCAAAATAGAGTTTGTTAGAGTTTTGAATTATTTATCCTCACGGATGTGATTATAAGTAAAATTTTAATCATAACGGACTATTTTTAGGATTTTAACATTAATCGGGCGGTCACCGACGTTCGTTTCGCATTTTATCCGTTACGCGATAAGCGTTTATCTTATTGTTGACAACATAATTTTTATCAAACTTTGGATTTAACAACACATCAAATACCATATATAAACATCATAAATAATCCAATATAGCCTTTTATTCATTCATGACACGTGTTACATTTGTACGTTACAGCCTAAATAGCCGGGTGTCACAACCGCGAACCATATTAACAACATAAGATAAAGTTTACATCCTAGTTCAAAGATAACGATCTTGATCTTAGTACAACAAAAGTTTTGGAAATATTAAAGTTAAACATTCATACACTAGACATGACCATAAAGGTTTTCTATAAAAAGTTTTTGACCCATTTAGTCGAGTATCATCGCGGAAGCACTTGAAATGGTGTGTTCATCCTAAGCTTTCCATCTACTAAGTCAATGATTTACTTACAACCATACCGAACAATTTAGTTATATGATAATTAACTAACAAAGAATTCAACCTTTCATTGAACGTGATAATGATAATCCATTTAGTATGGTCAAGTTCTGTAACCCAGACTTGTTAAATCTTTGTCTGGGTTATAACCCAGAACAATTACCTGGTCATCTGGGTTATCAGTCGTGACTCAATTGAGACCTAACCCAGATGAGTTGTCATAGCCTAGACATTTATCTCACCATGTCGGTATCCCAGCCGTAGGCTACGACAGGCATAACAAAGAATTCAAACCTTTATGTACAACTCCAACTTCCATTAAACATAATACAAATTTTTAAACCTAACTTAAACATCGTAAACTACTAGTATTTGTAAGTATAAGAACTTACCTTTGTCTTGCCTTTGAGGGTCCGTTACTTATCCTGGAAACACTTGGACAGAGCTTCACCTCTGTCATGACAAAATCTCTGAATCTTTCAAATGAGAGCTCAACACACATATTTATAGTGTGACAAGTTCGCTCCAAAGGTGCCATGGTCAAGTTCGGGCGAACTTAATCATTCACCTTACAAGTTCGGGCGAACTTGTCTTATATCATAGATAAAGTTAACTTTTCACTCTCAAACACAGACTCTACGTAATATGATGACATATGCAACAGACATATGCATCAACAGACTCCCCCTTGGATGTTGCCGTAGTCATCATTCTTCAATTGAATTCCTGAGTCTTTAATATTTTCTTGATCTTTATTTCTTGAATAACTTTAACTTCCATGATCTTCATAACATCTACAATCCTTTTCTGTTTTCTTGAGCTTGTCTGTCTTGATAAAACTTGAATCACCATGCTCCCCCTTGCTTTGAGTTTTCTGGTATCTTCAATCAAAGTTTTTATCTAGCTCCCCCTTAAAATCTACTTCCTGTTTCAAAGTTTCTCAAACACTCAAAGAAACATTCCATATTCAAACTTAAAACTTTTAAACACAAATATTTCAAATTTTAATCTTCTCATCAATTTTTAAACCCTTTCAGTTATTCAAGTCCATATTAATGACCTTGAATATCTGATTTATGTATCAAGTTCAACTTAATGATCTTGATTAATACATTTTGACACTAAACTGACACATTTATTCAAATGTAAGTTTAAACTTAATGAACTAGTGAGTGTAGATCCGAAACCCCTGCAAAGACAGGCTTCCTTTAATTTCTCTAGAATGGGGTTGATCTCCATTCTTTCACGGTATTGTGCCACATGCTCCTCCGGATCGGTTGTACCATCACAGAGCTTCATATTTGGAGTTTGGAAGCGTTTTGGTATCTCAGCGTTGCATATTGGAGGTGCAAAACGAGACACATTGTGACTTCCATCCGGAATCTCAGGAATGGGTTTAACCACTCTTGGGACACTGGATATCATATCCTTGAGCTTCCGGAGCTCCCTAACCATAGCCTCATTGATACCTGCATCCTGCATGGAGCCATAGTTAGTACTAAAAGACGTATTGAAATTGTTACCTCCTGATTGGTTTGGAACTGGTATCCCAGAAGTATATCCAGGGTAAGACATGTCTGGTGCAATGGTAGGACCAGACGAAGCAATGGTCTGCATAGGAATGAAATCCCCTTCATGTACTTCAGAACTTCTAAATGGCTGACTCCTTGAGGATCCTTGATCCTAAAAGATGTTGGATCCTGGATACATTTGTGCTGAAGGCCTTTGAGGGTAATCCATGGATCCTTGAACCTGAGACAAGGATCCTTGATTCTAAAAGTAGGATCCTTGAGCTGGAAACGTCTCCATATATCCTCCCGAACGGAGGAAGGATCCTTGATCCCGAGTTGTCTCCAATGATCCTTGCTGAAGGATACAGGATCCTTGAGGCTGCATCATTAATAGTGATCCTTGTTGAAGGATATAGGATCCTTGGGGTTGAGTCGTGGATCCTTTGGACTGCTGGATTGTTGTTGATGGTGTAGCAAAATCTAATGCTTTATGCATGAGTGGAGACTGATTTTCCACTGGTCTCTTTTGCTTCTTTATTTCATCAATCCCGCGAAGGATCCTCTGGTTGGTTTTCTCTTGTTGTTCCATGTAGCCTTTCATCTGCAAACTCAAAGTAGAAACATCACTATTAGTAGTTATAGATGAAGAAATAACAGAGGTTTTTGATCCTGTGAAGACAGATGATGTCTTCTTCTGAGAATTTTCAGCATTCTTTCGGAATGCAGGGGGAATAGGATGCAACGGTGCACTGGCTTGAGATGGGGTAACCGCCGGCATGGCATTTGAAGTGGATTTTCCCCGAGAAGCCATGTGATTGATGGAGACGAACCAAAATGAATGAAATGAACGAAATTTTCAAAATTGAAACACCGATTGCCCCACGGTGGGCGCCAAACTGTTTTGGTCAAAAATCACAATAAGGATAATGTAAACAAATCTGATTTTGTGAGGTTGAGTTCTTGTGTGACAAATAATAGTATGAACAAGTTGTGAATATGATTAACGAAGAACACCGAGATTTATACGAGGAAAAGCCCTTGATCACTAGTAGATCGCCGGCATAAAAACCTTGGATAGTGAAAACTATCACTATCTACTCTATTAAACAATAAAGATTACAACTTTGGATGTTGATCAAGTGTGTACAATTGAATTCTAAGTGAGAGCTCTGCAACGAATGTGAGTGTGTATGTGTTTTTTGCTCTGGTTCGTGAATGTGAATGTGTGTGTCTAACACTTGATCAACCCCTGAATAAATAAGCTAACAATAGCTCCTATTTTCTAGGGAGACCATGTCTTTCCAATAACCGTTAGTGGAATTCAACATGTGCAGCATCTAGAACGAATATTCCCCGAAATTCCAGTTAAGATTCAGTCCACTAAGTCCATTATCTACGTATAAACATTAAAAACATGACAATTGTTAGAAATCATAGATTATGTTAAGGATACTTGATCCTCCAAGTCCCTGCACCATCCGCTAAGGATAAGTGATCCAGGCAACGCTTCAGGATACAAGATCCATAGTTATAAAAAATCTATGCCCTAACAATTGCCCCCAAATATGGCAGATAAGATGTGAATCAAGTATGTCATATTTCTGTTGGATGCGGACTATCTGTCGCTACATGTAACTAGCTGTTTCACTATCTGACATCATCGATAAGACCTGCTATAATCATCATTGCGAAATATAGGGTTAGAGATAACTCTCTTTTGTTTAAGGATCAGAAAATCCTTCTGTTTTTTGGAGGATGAAGCCTTTCTGAACCTTTGTTCTTAACCTTCCTGTACTTAAAACAATTAGTAACATCCTGTATCAACCCGAGTGAATGGGCCACGGGTTGCTGGCGAAGCTCGGGTTGAGCATATTAGTAACCTTAGCAGGGTCTTAATAGAAATTTTAACATTTTGACTATACTTGGTGTTGTTCATTTGTTTGGTAAAGTGTACTTGATATGCTTGTGTTTCCACATTCAAACAGATTGTTGTGAAAAATCATACGTTTGACCTTATAAGAATTTAGAAAAATTCAAGTTGTTAAAAATTTGCCAATTCTTGTAAATAATAATCATAGTTAAGATTAGATTATATACAAGTAAATAAGTCATATACCCTTAATTGCAAGGTTTAGGGTGAAGTCAATAAGATAAACAAGTATGAGAATAAAGCATACCAGAAAATCCAAGTTAGGATTTCGTATCCATAGGAACTACCTTTATAAAAACAAACAAGTCACCGTTAGATAAACTTTAAGGATCTAGGATCCTTTTTGAATCAACTTGTGAATCTTCGAGGCTCCAAAACCTGTTGAAATCAACTTGGGACTAAGCCAAACAAACTGGGGACTAGCCCAAACAACTAGGGACAAGCCCAACAAACTAGGGACAAGCCTAAATAAACTGGGGACAAGCCCAACAAACTGGGAACAAGCCAATGATAACTGGGGACAAGCCCAACAAACTGGGACATGCCCAAAGCTTAAGCTAACGTGAAAACGTTAGAAACCTTAGGATACTGGCGTATGGTCCAAACTGGCGACTAGCTCATCGTAAGTGACATGAAAATGCCAAAACCTTAGCTAACGTGAAAACGTTAGAAACGTTAGGAACGGATGTATGGTACGTCTACCATTATACTTGAGATCCTACATATAGCCAACAGCAATGAAATTGTCAGCCCCTAAAGCGGGTACTGGTCCCATTGCCTTGAACTATACTTGGATAGCGTGCGCTACTGGCGGGGTGTCAAAACCCAATTCGTGTGAAAGGTGAAAACCTTTAACCATAGAAGGTATTGGATACCTTAAGCTGGGGACAAGCCCAAAAACTGGGGATAAACCCAAAACAGGGATAAACCCAAAAACTTTGGAGGGTTGGCCAACCACTTGAATCTTTGTGAAAATTCTGCAAAACTTAAAACTTGATAAAATTGGATGTTAAAAATCTAACACCCTTTTCTCATGATGAATAATAAGTATGATATGAAAGAATTAGCAAAATGTTACCGAAGGAAGTATCATATATCTTTTCAGGATTCATCGATCCGGACTAGATATCAGAATCTCTAAGGATCCTTGATCCTTGTTACATAAAGTATTTCTTTAAATGAACAGCATTCCACGCTCTTGGTAGGAGATCACCATCCATGGTCAGCAAACGATATGCCCCCTTTCCAGCTTCAGCTTCAATGAGATAGGGACCTTCCCACTTTGGTGCCAACTTGCCATCAGCAGGATTCGTGGTATTCCGTAATGCTTTCCTTAGCACAAAATTACCAACTTGAAATCTTCTGATCCTAACATTCTTGTTATATGCTCCAGCCACTCTTTGTTGATAACTGGCCATCTGTCACAAAAGTTAGCAGTTCTACTCCCAATAAATTGGGATCCATTATCACAAAAAAATTTCAGAAGGAATTCCAAATCTAGTAATGCTGTTTCGGTTAATGAAGCATATAGCTTCCTTTTCTCAGACTTGAGTAAAGTTTCTGCTTCTATCCATTTAGAGAAATAGTCTGTCATGGCTAGCATCCACTCCCCATCTCATGAATGGCTAAGAGGAGGATATAGGATGTAGAGGTTCCGCTGGTTGATGAAGAATGTTACTATGTCTTTGGCAAGCATCACATTTCCTTGCGTATTCCACAGCATTCTTCTTCATTTAGGCCAGTAATATCCTGTTCTGAGGATCCTTGAAAATAGTGCTCTGCCCCCGTTGTGATTTCCACATTCTACTTCATTTTTCTCCTTCAAGACTTCTTAGATCTCAGGATCGTAGATAGGGACCTGCAAGAGATATCTTATATAACATGTTATTTAATATGGTGAATTTGGAAACCTTAATCTTGAAGGCTTTAGGTTTTTCCCCTGTGGGAATTTCCCCTTTCAGGATGTAAAATTGGAAGGATCCAGGATCCTGAATTTGACTGCACATCATTACTAGGTACAGTTGCAGCGTCCTCCACTATCTCCATTGCTTCATTTTCGTCAATTGCAGGAGAAAAAACATGGATGATATGTATCTTGATATCCTCTGGCATATTTAGGGATGATCCAAGGTTAGCTTAAGCGTCTGTTTCGGCATTCTCTTCTTCAAGTACCTGTGTCAAACTGAAAAAAGCAATAGACTAGGGACAAGCCCAATACACTGGGGACAAGCCCAAATAGACTGGGGACAAGCCAATAAACTTGGGACAAGCCCAAAAGAATCTGCAAGTTTCCTGACTATCTCTGAATATTTGATTAGCTTTTCTCCTTTGACAGTATATGAACCATTATAATAATTAGTAATTAATAATGAATATGCATACATTTGAAGATACCTGATCCTTTGCTTAGCTAAATACACTCGAAGATACCTGCTCCATTATTTGTAGTTTGGAATTCAGACGCAATGGATTGGGGTATAATTTCCCCCTGTGGTGATTTTAGTCGTAAACCTAGTCCAGTTCCTTTAACATTTGAAGCTCCATCTGTGAAGAGTGTCTAAGGATCCTTGGTCTCCTCAAGTTGTTGCACTTCCAATTCAGCTTCTCTTTGTAGATCACTACTGAAATCAGCCACTAAGTCAACTAAAGCTTGGGACTTGATGGCAATCCTGGGTTCATACTTAATGTCATAAGCACTAAACTTGACAACCCATTTTGCCATCCTTCTCGACATATCGGGCTTCCTGAAAACCTTCTTAATGGAAAGTTAGTTTTAACACCAATAGTGTGAGTTTCGAAGTAATGTCTAAGTTTAATAGAAGCCATAATTAAAGCAAGAATTAGTTTCTCTAAATGAGAATACTTAGCCTCAGCATCAAGTAGGCTTTTACTTACATTGTGTACCGGATGTTGGTGGCCTTCATGATCCTTGACTAGGGCCGCACTTACCGCGTTACTTGAAATAACTAAGTATAAGGATAAAGGTTCTCCATCTTCCGGTTTTATCAAAGCTAGTGCATAGGATAGATAATCCTTGAGAGCTTTGAGTGCAGCTTCATGCTTCCAAGGGAAGGTAGACTTTCTTCTCTTTAAGATGGATATCAGATCCTGCTCTATGCTATCCAGGATCTCGGATCTTATAAAATTTTTCGGATTCAGGATCCTCAGGGTCCAACGGAATATCCTTGACATCCTGCTCCCTTGCCTCCATGACATCCCTTGGAGGATACTTTAATTGCTATGCTTCCTCGGTTTTCGAAGCTGGTTTCATAGAAGAGGTGTAACAGTTCTTCGCCTCCTGCTGATCACTTTCTATTTTCACCACTCCCCATGGGGTTGGTAGCTTTACACATTGATGGTATGTTAAGGGGACTGCCTTCATGTCGTGTATCCAAGACCTGCCAAGAGTAACATTGCAACATGATAAGCAATCAATAACGCATAATTTCTGAATAGAGTTTACTCCCTTTATGTAGATCGGGAGTTTGATGTCCCCTAATTTATTTTTTGTTTCTCCACTGAATCCTACGAGTACCGATGAACTTCAGACAATTTCGGATTAGGAATATTCATTCTTTTGAGGACATCCAACTGGATTATGTTCATAGAGCTTCCTCCGTCAATAATGGTCCGGTGAACAAAATGGTTAGAAATAAACAACGTAATGACTAAACCGTCGTGATGAGGATCCTGTATTTCAACGCGGTCATCCTCATCAAAGGATATCACTTTCTGCTGGGTTATAGAGGTCGTTCGAATAGGTCTCTCTCCATTCTCCATATTTGTTTCCTTGGCGTGCCTGTGCCTTTTAGCTGTAGAAAATGAGGTTCCACAAATATCAGAGCCTCCAGAGATGAAGTTATTGATCTGAGCATCTGCTGGTGGTGGAGGAGCTCTTTCAGGATCCTGGATCCTTAACTTCTTCCTTCCGAGCAACTTCTTCAGGTAACCTTTGCTCAAAAGATAGCCTATTTCCTTCCTTAGTGCTATACATTCATCAGTGAGGTGATCGAAATCCTTATGATAAGCACACCATTTCGACTTATCTTTCCCCACCATCTAGCCTTGTCACCTAAATTCTACAAAGCAAGGATTAGTTCAGTGTTATCAGCAGAAAAACAATATTCAGAAATATGAGGATAATCCTCATCGTCTTCCTCTTGTCGATCCGCATGAACATTCTGATTTTCATGCTTGGAGTATTGCTTGGATCAATTATTCTAGTGAAAGGATCCTTGATTCTCTTGTTTTGAGGATCCTGACAACCTATCCTAGATCCTCTTGTCATCCTCTAAACGGATGAATCTCAAGGCCCTGTTTCTTACTTCATCTAGATTCCTGCAAGGTGTCATAACAAGATGCCATTTCAATGCTGATCCAGTGAGTGTGGATCCGAAACCCTTTCAAAGACCGGCTTCCTTTAATTTCTCTGGAATGGGGTTGATCTCCATTCTTTCACGGTATTGTGCCACATGCTCCGCCGGATCGGTTGTACCATCACAGAGCTTCATATTTGGAGTTTGGAAGCGTTTGGTATCTCAGCGTTGCATATTGGAGGTGCAAAACGAGACACATTATGACTTCCATCCGGAATCTCAGGAATGGGTTTAACCACTCTTGGGACACTGGATATCATATCCTTGAGCTTCCGGACCTCCCTAACCATAGCCTCATTGATACCTGCATCCTGCCTGGAGCCATAGTTAGTACCAAAAGACGTATTGAAATTGTTACCTCCTGATTGGTTTGGAACTGGTATCCCAGAAGTATATCCAAGGTAAGACATGTCTGGTGCAATGGTAGGACCAGACAAAGCAATGGCCTGCATAGGAATGAAATCCCCTTCATGTACTTCAGAACTTCTAAATGGCTGACTCCTTGAGGATCCTTGATCCTGAAAGATGTTGGATCCTGGATACATTTGTACTGAAGGCCTTTGAGGGTAATCCATGGATCCTTGAACCTGAGACGAGGATCCTTGATTCTAAAAGTAGGATCCTTGAGCTGGAAACGTCTCCATATATCCTCCCGAACGGAGGAAGGATCCTTGATCCCGAGTTGTCTCCAATGATCCTTGTTGAAGGATATAGGATCCTTGGGGTTGAGTCGTGGATCCTTTGGACTGCTGGATTGTTGATGATGGTGTAGCAAAATCTAATGCTCTATGCATGAGTGGAGACTGATTTTCCACTAGTCTCTTTTGCTTCTTTATTTCATCAATCTCGCGAAGGATCCTCTGGTTGGTTTTCTCTTGTTGTTCCATGTAGCCTTTCATCTGCAAAATCAAAGTAGAAACATCACTATTAGTAGTTGTAGATGAAGAAATAACAGAGGTTTTTGATCCTGTGAAGACAGATAATGTTTTCTTCTGAGAATTTTCAGCATTCTTCCGGAATGCAGGGGGAATAGGAGGCAACGGTGCACTGGCTTGAGATGAGGTAACCGCCGACATGGCATTTGAAGTGGATTTTCCCTGAGAAGCCATGTGATTGATGGAGACGAACAAAATGAATGAAATGAACGAAATTTTCAGAATTGAAGCACCGATTGCCCCACGGTGGGCGCCAAACTGTTTTGGTCAAAAATCACAATAAGGATAATGTAACCAAATCTGATTTTGTGAGGCTGAGTGCTTGTGTGACAAATATTAGTATGAACAAGTTGTGAATATGATCAACGAAGAACACCGAGATTTATACGAGGAAAAGCCCTTGATCACTAGTAGATCGCCGGCATAAAAACCTCGGATAGTGAAAACTATCACTATCTACTCTATTAAACAATAAAGATTACAACTTTGGATGTTGATTAAGTGTGTACAATCGATTTCTAAGTGAGAGCTCTGCAACGAATGTGAGTGTGTATGTGTTTTTTTCTCTGGTTCGTGAATGTGAATGTGTGTGTCTAACACTTGATCAACCCCTGAATAAATAAGCTAACAATAGCTCCTATTTTCTAGGGAGACCATGTCTTTCCCATAACCATTAGTGGAATTCAACATGTGCAGCATCTAAAACGAATATTCCCCAAAATTCCAGTTAAGAGTCAGTCCACTAACTCCATTATCTGCGTATAACATTAGAACGTGACAATTTTTAGAAATCATAAGTTATGTTAAGGATCCTTGATCCTCCGAGCCCTGCACCATCCGCTAAGGATAAGTGATCCAGGCAACGCTTCAGGATACAGGATCCATAATTATAAAAAATCTATGCCCTAACATTGTCCACTTAAACTTCAACACATCAATTGTTCCAGGATATGTTATGTATAAAATATGAAACTTGACTTAACTATGGTTCCCATCTCAGAATATACTATTATGGGTGAAATTCTAAGCCCATATCCTGGATTATATCTTGACTTTGTTATTTCTGATTACGATCAGGATACCAGATCAGGATATTGGTAACATCCTTGTGCAGTGTCCTGGTAGTTACTAATTATACACGTGTAGGTCATAGCTGCAGGATCACAACGTTCATGGAGACTTGTTCACCTGAAGACTCGGTCTTAATGGTTAGAAGAAAGACGTTGAAGCCGCAATACTTGGTCAATAACGTTCGATAGCGAATATTCCAAGGGATCCCACCATTTTAGGAAAGTTTGTTTTTCTTTGTAACTATATATACTGGATAACCAGATCGATAAGCAATAACA
The DNA here is from genome assembly GCA_947069175.1 of Scalesia atractyloides. Lineage (NCBI taxonomy): Eukaryota > Viridiplantae > Streptophyta > Magnoliopsida > Asterales > Asteraceae > Scalesia > Scalesia atractyloides. Next base: position 46,623,958 of record CAMTDV010000016.1, read on the forward strand.
AATCACTCACTACTCTCGAATTCTGTCATTTACTTTCACAATTACACACAAACACTCAATTCTTGTAACACTTAGCAACGATCTGGGAATTATCCTGCACTGTATCCTGATTTTTAAGCAATAAGAAGAACAAGGCAGCGGCGATTGTCAGCTCCCGGGGTTTTATGCCGGAATCTAGATTGATCAAGGGCTTTCCTCATACATCTCGTGTCAACCTTTACATTTTTTCTCATTGTTTGATTGTTGATATAGCTCAATATCCTGAGTTGTATCCTGAAAAGTGCTTTTACAAACTAGCAAACCAATACAAGCTTCATAAACACTGCTAGCACACTACCTCACGAAACTAATTTGATCACTGAATGCTTCAGTATTTTTTGAACAAAACAATTTGGTGCCCACCGTGGGGCAAGTGGCGCTATTTCTATTAAAAACTTTGTTAAAATCACTACTTGGCTTTCTATTGACAAAACTTTTTCACAACTGTTTTCGATGGCTTCGAAATCAAACATGAGCTCTTCCTCCACGCCTGCTACAACCTCTACTACAACTGGTTCTGTGCTTCCACCACCTCCATCCCGGGACACTCTGCCTGCTCAGAATGTCTACAGATCTGGTGTTCCAGGGAGAACTCCTATTATGGCTTCTAATGATGAAATTTTATCTTTGTTTGGTAATATACAGGATCAGATAAGCAACATCAGGAATCTAACCAAACGATAATGAGAGAAATACAACTCTTGAAGTCCAACTCCAAGAGACCTGGTGAGGATGTTGTCACTCCCTTGCAGCCCAGGAATTTGAACTTTAGTTCAGCGGTGTATACTGAGGATAATCAGGGCAATGTCGTACTAAGCCGTTCCCGGAGCAATATTCCTAAGATACCCTCATCAGCCAAGATATCGACTGTAAGGGGCCCAGGATACGCTCCAGGATATGGTCAGAATCAACAGGCGGGTAAACTATCTAATAATGTTAATACTCTTGCTACTAACAATGTTGGATCTTCACAAGATACAAGTGTAACCTCAGCACTCTCTAGAGAGCTTCAAAACTGAAGGATATGATATCGAGTGTACCTAGGGTAGTGCCGCCCATACCGGAAGTATCTCAGGATAGTCACAACATATCCCGTTTTGCTCGCCACATTTGTGATGCTGAAATCCCAAAGAGATTCCAAACCCCCAACATGAAGCTTTATGATGGAACTACGGATCCTGAAGAGCATATTGCCTTGTATATTGAGAGAATGGAAGTGAATCCTATTCCACCGAATCTTAAAGAAGCATTTCTTTGGAAGGGCTTCAGCTGTACTCTGATAGGATCAGCCTTGAAGTGGCTCTTAAGCGTTCCACCTCATTCAATTACATCATTTGCTCATTTGGTTAATTTGTTTAACAGTCAATTTTCTTGTAGTAGAAGCTTTGAAAAACTAACAAGTGACCTCTACAGGATAACACAGGGGCCTCAAGAACCCCTTAGGGATTATGTAAATAAATTTAGTAGGGAATCCTTAGATATCCCACATCTTGATGTTGCTACAGCTGTACAGGCATTCAAGATGGGATTACAAAAGGATTCTCCCTTTTATTAGGATCTTGTAATGAATCCTTGCAGGAACTTGGACGAGGCTCGAAACTGGGCTCTAAGATATATCAGGCTTGAGGACGACAAGAAAATGCAAGAGAGGATGAATTCATCCTCAACATATGAATCAACTAACAGGAAGTCAAAATGCTCGTACAAGCCAATCGCTCTAAGCCATATGGCAGGAATGACACCAAAAAAGTGAATGCTGTTGTGGACGAAGATCCTGAGGAGTATCCTGAGTTATCTGAATTCTGGTTTTCTGATAATACTCCTGAATTAATATATGCCATGTAGTGTTTAGGAGATAAAGCAAGGTGGCCAAGAAAGAACCAACAAAAGACTGATTGGAAGGATAAGTCCAAGTGGTGCGCCTTCCATGAAGATTTTGGACATATAAAGGAAGATTGCATAACCCTGAGAAAGGAGATAAGCTATCTACTAAGCAAAGGCTATTTAAAAGATCTCATCGGCAGGAAGAAGAATAAGGGCCATGATACTGATAAGGATCCTGAACGAGCAACATCACCTCCCCCAGACGCCAAGATAATCAATTTCATATCTGGAGGATCTGATATATGCGGAACCTCTTATTCTGCAGCTAAGAGGCATGCCAAAGAGGCAAAGTTAGAAAGAGGGGATAAGCCAACAAGGGTGGCAACTCTTACGATTGACAAAGTGATAACGTTCGATAGTGAAGACCGGGATAGTATTCAGGATCCTCATCATGTTGGTCTGGTAATCACTTTGTATATTGCTAACCATTTTGTGCGCAGGATATTGGTGGACAATGGTAGCTCGGTCAACATCATTCAACTAGAGACCCTGAAGGGGATGAACATCCCAGAAATGGAGATTACCTCGAAGTCCACTGTGCTTGTAGGGTTCAGCGGATAAGCGAAGAACACGGTTAGAGAGATAAAGTTGCTTGTATACGTTGAACGAGTGAATTCGATGCAACGATTTTGTGTCATGGACTCGTTATCCTACTATAATATTATATTAGGCAGGCTATGGATTCATGATATGAAAGCTGTGCCTTCCATCTATCATCAGTGTGTCAAGATCCCTACTCCTTGAGGGGTAGTCAAAGTGGAAATCGACCCACAGGAGGCGAAGGAATGCTACTCCTCTTCGATGAAGGCATCAACAAAATCCAAGGCAGGATAGCAATTAAAGATACAAGCCCAGGATATCGTGGAAACTTCGGAGCATGATGTTAAGAAAGTTGTCCTAGACCAGGATAATCCAGATATCTCGGTGCTTGTAGGAACCAATATCCCTCAGGATATTGAGAGTCAGCTTACTAACTTTTTGAGATGCAGGATGTCAACATTTGCATGGAAACACGAAGACATGTCAGGTATGTTGAAAGATATTATAACTCACAAACTTGGAATTGACAAATCTTTCAGGCCCATTCAACAAAAAAGAACGAAATTTGCTCCTGAAAGAAATACAATTTACAAGAGGAAGTTGAAAGATTGCTGAAGTCCAAGATGATCAGGGAACTCAAGTTTCCTAGGTGGCTAGTAAATGTGGTGGTGGTCCAAAAGAAGAATGGGAAGTGGAGAGTTTGTGTAAATTACACAGACCTTAACAAAGCTTGTCCAAAAGATCCATTTCCACTGCCCCATATAGATTCCATGGTGGATGCAACTGCTGGACATGAAATGCTGACTTTCATGGATGCACCCTCAGGATTTCAACAAATCCAAATGGAACCTTCCGACCAGGAGGATACAGCATTCATGACACCCACAGGTATATACTGTTATACTGCCATGCCCTTTGGTTTAAAAAATGCAGGTGCAACGTACCAGAGGCTGGTTAATATGATGTTTAAAGACAAACTGGGGGACACCATGGACGTATATATTGATGATATGGTGGTGAAATCCAAGAAAGCGGAGGATCATCTCCAGGATTTAGAGTGTGCCTTCAATATCCTGGACCAGTATAATATGAATCTGAATCCTGCTAAGTGCCATTTTGGAGTGGGGCAGGAAAGTTTTTAGTAAACCTGGTGACCAAGAGGGGGATAGAAGCAAGTCCACAACAAATTGAACCTATCCTGAATCTTAAATCACCATCCAATATGAAGGATGTTCAGAGGTTAACGGGAAGACTAGCGGCATTAAACTGGTTCATATCAAGATCCTTAGAAAAATGCAAGGAATTCTATGATATCCTAAAGAAAACAAAAAGTTTGAGTGGGGTGAAAGACATGAAGCTGCCCTACAAGAGTTGAAGCAATATCTTTCAAGTGCACCCCTACTGATGAAGCCTGAGGATGGTGAACCCTTATCCCTATATATTGTAGTATCAGGGAATGTAGTAAGTGCTGTTTTGGTAAAGGATCATGAAGGTCAGCAGTATCCTGTTTATTATGTTATTGTTAGATGCTGAAACTAGATACTCACACTTAGAAAATTGATATTAGCTCTAGTTATGGCGTCGACTAAGCTTAGACATTACTTTGAAAAACATAGGATACATGTTAAAACCAATTATCCTGTTAAAAATGTGCTTATGAAACCCGAAATGTCTAGGAGAATGGCTAAGTGATCTGTAAAACTAAGTGCATATGATTTAGTATATGAACCTTGAAATGCTATAATGTCTCAGGCCTTAGCAGACTTTGTGGATGATTTTAGTAGTGATATTCAAAATGAGGCTGACCTAGAAGTACAACAATTATGTGAGAATTCAGGATCTTGAATATTGTATACTGATGGTGCATCTAACATAAGAGGTGTAGGGTTAGGTGTACTACTAAAATCGCCACAGGGGGACATATTACCCCAAGCTATTAGATGTGAATTTCCTGCTACTAATAATGAAGCTGAGTATGAAGCTCTGATAGCAGGATTAGAATTAGCTAAGAAATTGAATGTCAAAATTTTACAAGTGTATGTTGATTCCCTATTGATTACTAACCATTTCAATGGATCTTATGCAGTTAAGGGTGAAAAGTTAGTTGAATACCTTGAAATTGTTAAAAAATTAGCAGGATATTTTGAAAATTTTACACTTGAGCAGGTACCAAGAGAAGAAAATGCTGAAGCAGATGCTCTAGCAAATCTAGGATCTACTGTCAGGATACCGGGAAGGAACTCAGATACCAATATTACATATCCTGTACCCTGCGATGGAACTTTTGAAGTCTCAGGATAAGGAGGTAACAAGTGTTCATGATCCTGGTAAAGCATATCCTGATAAGGATCTTGAATCCTGGATGACGCCAATCGTCAAGTATCTTGAAAAAGGAGATGTCCCGAAGGATGAAAACCCCAAGACTTTCAGAATGAAGGTATCTATTTTACAATTCTAAATGATGTTTTGTATAAGAGATCCCTTGCAGGTCCATACCTGAGGTGTTTGGAAGATCCTAAAACTAAGGAGGTACTTCAGGATATACACGAAGGAGATTGTGGCAACCATACTGGGGGCTGATCTTTATTCTCTAAGGTATTGAGAACAGGATACTACTGGCCGACCATGAGGAAGGATGCTGCAGAGTATGTTCGAAAATGTGATGCATGTCAGAGACATAGCAATATACTACATCAGCCTGCAGAACCATTATATCCTATCATATTTCCTTGGCCATTTATGAAATGGGGGATGGACATAGTAGGAAAACTCCCAAAAGCACCGGGAGGAAAAGTCTCCATGCTAGCAATGACGGATTATTTCTCCAAGTGGTTTGAAGCAGAAGCGTTTCTCTAAGTTAGGGATCAAGAAGTGGTATCTTTCATCAAGAGGAATATCCTGACAAGATTGGGATACCGGCGGAGATAATTTGTAACAATGGTTCCCGATTCATCAGCAAGAGGACTACTGATTTTTGTAAAAGTTGGGGGATCAAGATGATTACATCAACACCAGTGCATCCTCAGGCTAATGGACAAGCAGAATCCTCCAAAAAGATAATTGTCAATAACTTGAAGAAGAGGTTAGGTGCCAGGAAAGGAAGATGGGCTGAGGAACTACCATTTATCTTATGGGCTAATAGAACAACTGTGAAAAATTCTACTGGGCAAACTCCATTTTCTTTGGTATTTGGGGCAGAAGCAGTGATTCCAACAGAAATGGTGATACCTACAGCAACATCGAGCCTTCAGGATCCTGAAGCAAATCCTGAAGCCTTATGGCAAGACTTAGATACTATCGACGAAGCAAGGGATGCAGCAAAACTAAGGATGGCAGCTTATCAACAAAGGATAGCCAAGTCATATAATAAGAATTTAAGGACTAGGAGATTTCAAGTTGGAGATTATGTTTTGAGGAAAGCATTTCAGAATACAACCAATCCTGCTGATGGGAAGTTAGCCCCAAAATGGGAAGGACCATATGAAATTAAATCAGAGTTAGGAAAAGGAGCATACCGACTCAAGACTATGGAAGGGGATATGTTGCCAAGATCCTGGAATGCTATACATCTTAAAGCTTATTTCAAGTGAGTTTAGGATTTACTTTCTGACTCAGGATGGTATGAATTCTATCTCTTTTAAATATATTTAATTTAATATTCTTTGAAACCCAATACTGTGTCTTGGTTGTCAGGATAATGCTTCAGGATATTAACTCAAGATGGATCGAAAGACTAGAGGATTGGCCCCCTCTCTCACGTTTAAGGGATTCAGATCCCTTCACAAGTTTAAAGGTATTCACCTTTCTCCCGAATTAGGTTTAAACACCCCGCCTGGAGCGTAAGTATCCAGGAATAGTTCAAGAGCGGGACCAGTTCATGTAACATTGGCTGACAATTTCGTTATTGTTGGCTATATCCTGGATCCTTAAGGTATATGAGGATTGATCGCCCTCTCTTGCGATAGGGTATTTTCATACTCTCTAAGGTTTAAACGTTTTCACCTTTCTAAGTATTAGAGTTTATACACTCCCGCTTGTAGCGCACGAAACATGGGTAATATCCCCAGTAAAACTCAACGGCTTAAAGGTTTTCACCTTTTCAAGTCTTGAGGTTCTTATACGTGGAAAATGGGTTTAATCCCTGTAAAATACAGGATTTTTCCCACGAATACTCTCAAATGAGTTTGAAGGAAGATTACTAAGTTCAAAGATCAATTGGAAAATTACTTAGCGGATGATATAAGCTGATCCTGTAGAGACTCGGGACATCTATGCTGGGGACATTGCGAAGGATTCAAAGTTTGAAGTTGGAAATAATTGCATAAGTGTTTTTGATATGACTTTCCATTTTACAATACTTGAAAGCCCTATCTAAATAACCTAAGTTTTCTACAAAGTAATGTTCAACTAGACTTTTGTCTAATATTTTTAAAAATAACAGAAGTATTGACTATTTTATCAGTATCCTGACCAGGATATCTGATCAGAATATTTCAAACATATTTCTCAAAACGAAAACATAACAACAACAGATAAGGCTAAAAGGTTAGTTTATTAACGGTTCAAAAGGTTGTACTCTTGGCTTCATCTAAAAACGAGACCCATCCACCAAAAGTACAACTAGTTTATATGGAATATTTACGTAAACAGTTGAAGGCTTCGTCCTGAAAACACAGGATCCCTCCACCTCCAACTGTTATATTGTCCAAAAGCATGCAGGAAATATAAAATGTTCGAGTGCAGGAAAAGTAAAATTGTTTTGGGGATTACAGACCATTCGAATTAAAAAAAGTGGGCTACTGCCTAAGCAATAATATCCATCGTCGCCCACTTCGCTGCCCTTATGCTGCAGGATGCTCCACAGGATTACCACCAAGATCCTTCAAATTAGCCTCCCAAGCGCCGATATTCCAAGAAGGGCATTCGAAGCCCGCGGCCTTGGCTTCATAAGCCATCTTCAATCTAGCTTGAAGGAGGGAAACTACCATAGATCCTTTGAGTTTATCATGGTAAGAGACTATATCCTGCTCGTGTTGGGCATGCGTAGCATCCAATTTGATCTGAGCGTCCGATTCAGCCTTCTCCAAAGCGACTTTTGCATCCTCGGTGACCTTCTTGAGTTTATCCTCGTAATGTCGGGTCCTGGTGGCAACGATTGTTTGCAGCTGTTCGATGAGGGCCTCTGCCTTCTTTGCTCTAACCTCATGGAAGACCGCAGTTCCAAAAGCCTCTTCATATGCGACCAGTAGACGGTTTAGGCCCTACAGTGCAGGGTATGGGTATCATTATAGCTAACCAGAATGTCAGTCTAGCATATACTGCATGGGTATAAAGTGAAGGTATCTACCTGGTTGAGAAAAGAAGTCATAAGGCTGCTTGATTCAGCAAACCCAAGACTCTCGAAAGGAGAAACCTCAGTAGAAGTGGCGGGGGAATCGGTATCTTTTCTCTTTCAAGAACTGGAGGCCCGAGGTCTGGAACTGAGGAAAGCTTAGGCACAGCAGAGGGTTTGCAGCTGGAGGAGGGCTTTGATACGACGGAGAGTTTAGAGCTTGGCTCTATCTTCACTGGTGCGGCTCAAGAGTAGCTATCCAACTCATCGAGATCGAAGACTTCTGGAATCTTGGCTGGTGCTGCAATCAGGGAGTAATTTCAAACTTAATTATTCAATATTTCTTCTAACTAAACTGATACATGAACTTTAAACAAAAAGTGAGGACTTACCAGACATGTTGGAACTTGAATGTTGGCTTGATGCTGTTGGGTTTGGAATGAAGCTTCTTTCAGTCTCTGGCAGTTGGTAGATGGCTTTAATCCTGGTCTCTGAATCAACAAGGGGAGGTGTTAGCTTCCTGAAATCCGCTGAACAACAAAAAACGAAGATGTTATAGCAGGATATAGAGTAGGATGTTGAACAAGATATATTTGAGGATATCCTAAAACCCTAGATCCTACCCTTTGTTAACCACTTCATCGGATAATCCGCCCCACTAGGGATTGAACTCCTTTTTACGAAAAAGAATTTGGATTTCCATTCCTCTTCATTCCTGGTGGCTCGGAGAATCAGAGGGTCGTGAGAAGTGGAGTAAAACAGGAACCTGCTGGACCCGTGGGATCTCAACCGGTATGCTAATGGAAGATCATTGACACATATCTCAGGAATGTGGGTATTCTTGATTCGATCAAGAACGATCAACACACGCCAAAGCATGGGCATGGTCTGACAGAAACTGAGACCGGTGATATTGAAGAAATCGGTGATAAAACCAGAAAATGGGAACCTAAAACCTAATGTAAATGGGAAGACATTGAAACAGAGCCATTCGGTGGACACCATGTCCGATCGGAGTTCCCGATCGTATGGCCTGAACACCGCAGTTTCCGGGAAGATACCGGAAGATTGAAGCGCCGATAAATGTACATTGTCAAATGAACAGACTTCCTTCTCCGGGTATTGGAGAAGGTTTTGTGGTATGAAGACAGGGGCTGAATCGCCGGAGCTGGATCGAGTTTGTCTTGTCATACTTCACCGAAAAACAGGAAAAGAAAGAAGAAGAAGATGAGAGAGAACTTTGCCTTTTTTCTTCCTCGGTCAAGGTTAAATGGGGATAAGGACGAGAAGATATAGGAAACAATGAGTAGAAATAGCCTGGGCAGTTACATCATATCATGTCAGGGGTCTTATCTCTTAAAGTGCCTCGATAAACGTAAAAATATATCCGTTAGGATCAGGATTCCAACAGCTATATTTTTGGGGACAATTGTTATGGATGAAATTCTATGCCCATATCCTGGATTATATCTTGACTTTGTTATTTCTGATTATGATCAGGATACCGGATCATGATATTGGTAACATCCTGGTGCAGTATCCTGGTAGTTACTAATTATACACGTGCATGTCATAGCTGCTGGATCACAACGTTCATGGAGACTTGTTCACCTGAAGCCTCGGTCTTAATGGTTAGTAGAGACATGTTGAAGCCGCAATACTTGGTCAATAACGTTCGATAGCGAATATTCCAAGGGATCCCACCATTTTAGGAAATTTTGTTTCCTTTGTAACTATATATACTGGATAACCAGATCGATAGGCAACAACACATTCACTCACTACTCTCGAATTCTGTCATTTACTTTCACAATTACACACAAACACTCAATTCTTGTAACACTTAGCAACGATCTGGAAATTATCCTGCCCTGTATCCTGATTTTTAAGCAATAAGAAGAACAAGGCAGCGGCGATTGTCAGCTCCCGAGGTTTTATGCTGGAGATCTAGATTGATCAAGGGCTTTCCTCGTACATCTCGTGTCAACCGTTACATTTTTGCTCATTGTTTGATTATTGATATAGCTCAATATCCTGAGCTGTATCCTGAAAAGTGTTTTTACAAACTAGCAAACTAATACAAGCTTCATAAACACTTCTAGCACACTACCTCACAAAACTAATTTGATCACTGAATTGCTTCGGTAATTTTTGACCAAAACAATAATCCCGTATCAAGATTCCCTAGATTTCATCTTACAGGTTAATATAGCATAATTGATATCTGTATCTGGGTTAATTCGAAACCTTGAGAGCTCAGGTTATTACCACCGTACCGACAGAGAGATGAAGGCTCGACTTATAAGGTAGTGTTCCAAAATGGAATCTTTTTGTACTGTAATTGTAGTATCTTTTGATATTTTCAATTAAATGCAAGCTTTGGTTTTAATGCAAAAGTATTCTACAAGTTCTAGGCCATTGCTTATGCAAAATCAGAAGAACTTGTATAATACCCTAGATATCAGCCATCTATAAAGACCCCGTTTCTCATAATCAGGCAATCTCTCAAACGAAATTTCGGAGTACTAAGTCCATATATCCGAGAGATGTTAATCCGCAAAATTAAGCAGTTGTAAAATTTAGTTTATATCCAGAAACAATTTAATGAACGTGTAAAGCCTATCGACACATCCACAGTAAGACTTGTTTATCATTTTTTAAACTTTACAAATCCTTAGCATGCTGTGATAGTTCACTGATGTACTATCATTTCCTTTTATCCACAAAACTCTTTTTGCCTTTTTCAATGTTTTTGTACTTTTCATATTTAATATGTTTTTGGATTTTCTGAAAATTTTTTCTCCCCCTAAAATTCAAAAACATATTTTCGGAATTTTTGATTTATAGAAAAACATTGACCAACCGATGAGAATCACTTGAATTCGCCATCATTACTGCTCACAAATTCTCCTTTAAGCACCCTCCCCCTCATGATGACAAAAACCTTGACACCTTTGTGTTTATATAGCATTTAAATCCCTGGGTTTTGTCTGTTCAACAGTTAGGGTTCTGTGATATTTTTCAAATTTTCTTCAAAACTTTGTAAAATTTTCAAGTAAACGTTATTAGAATGTATTTTCGAAAAATTTTCTTCAAAAATTTTCAAAAATTGTAAAGTAAACGTTATTTGAGATTCAAAATTTGTAAAAATTGCCTTTATATAAAACTTGTTAACCCAACCCTTCGTCTTCATTGTGTGCCACGGAACTCCATTTTCAGTAATTTGTTTTCTTCTCAGAAGTTCCTGCACAGAAATTCAAACAGTTACACCCAAGCCTTTGCAGTCTTAGGTGTTATTTCTTCAACCTTAATTCTGACTTTCTTTTCACAATCAGGTTTATCTTGGACTTTTTCAAGTTTCTGAAAGTCCTCTAACCTTTCAATTTTCACTGATTGTGTAAATTCTTTTTCTTTGACCAACCATGATTGATTTTTCGTTAAAGCTTTCTTGAAATGCAATGTAGAAACTTTTTGTTCATTACTACTCGAGGATTCACCAGTTTCAAAATTTGAAAACTTAGTAATAACTGGTTTCACCTTGTTTGTAGTTTCTGTACATTGTTTCCAAACCTGAGTTGGTATTTTCAAATCTTCAAAATTTTCTTATCAATATGAACATGTTTAGGATTAATTTGAAAACATTTTCTACCAATGTGTCCAGTTACTCCACATTTATGACACTTCCTGTTCTCATACTGATCCTTTTTAGCAAACCATATACTCAAATCATAACACAGATTTGTCGTGTGGTAGCCATCTTTCTTGATTTGTCTATAGCTTTGATTTGACGTTGAAGCACTGTGGTCCGACCTGCACCTCTTATTTACAAATTTTTATGAGTTTTTTTTTTTTACAAATTTTTGTGATTTTTTATAATAATTGGATGATCGTACCGATGAGCTTTTATTTTTCTTTTGAAAATTTTTAGAATTTTTTAAATTTTGTATTTCCTTTTGTTTTTTTTTTCTTCATTCTGCTTAGAAGGTTTTTCGTTGAGCATTCACCTTTCTTAGTAGATTGTAGAACAGTTTCTTGAAATTTTTCGTTTAGTTTTAAAAATATTTCATTTTTCTCTTTTTTAATACTTTCATCATCGATATCATTATCACAATTCTCAATTATGACATCGTCATAATTTGTGACATTGTCACTTATTGAAATTTCTTTTTTATATCATTGATCGGTTTTGGACATATATGATCTAACTTTTATGAGGAACTCACAAAACCTTTCAATAACTTTTCTGAATTAACAACTTTATTTTTAACAGTATCAACTTCTTTTTCAAGTTGAGCAATTTTCTCAATATGAGAATTTATTGCTTTTTGATTTTCTATATTTAATTTTTCAAAAACAATTTTTTCATTTTTAAACATTTTATTTCATTTTGAAAATCTACTACCATTTGTAATTTTTCATTTTCTAAAATTTTTATTTTGTTTTCAAAATTCTTTACATTTTCTTTTAATTTTTTATTTTCTAATGTCAACTCTCAATCTCAATCAAGAGTTTAGCATTATCTGCCTGATAGATATCTATCAAAAACTGGGCAGATTGGTTTAGAACTTGAAGACTCATTTGTAAATGTACTTGAAACTTGTGCTTCACAGTTCTTTGCCATTATTCTCCTTTCTTTCTTCAACTGGTCATTTGATCTTTGCGTTTCCAAATCATTTCGTCGATCACTAACAAGATCAGACTTCTTTAGTAATTCTACTTCATATCCCTCTAATTTGTCAATGAAGGTAGAAAGTAGAAAGCTTGAAAAATTCCCAGCATGGACTTTCCTTCAGTACTATTAGGTACGTTGTCCATTCACTCTCTGGAAGAGCATCAGCCAATTTGTCAATATACTCTATTTCTTTTTTAAGAAGATCATGTTTTATCATTTGAATCTTAAACTGACAGAAGCGTTTTATCATTTGTTTCATTGATTTGCCTTTGATCATTGTGAAGATGTTAAACTCTTTCATGATTAGAGCCTTCTTGCTCTTGATCATCTCAGCACACTCCAGATATTTAGCATGCAAAGCATTCCACAGCTTTTGTGCCGTATCACATTCTGGTAGCAAAATCAAGATATCTTCATTTATCGATTGCTGTAACAAACTGATCATCTTCTTTCATGGACATATGCATTATTCTGTTCTGGTGTAAACTTTGATACTGCGAGAATAGCTCCATGTTTATCAACTGGCCATTTAAATCCAGTTTTAAAGGCAACCCAAACGTGGAAGAAACTTATTTGTACCCAGCTCTCGAATTTTCCTTTCCAGGCTTCATACTAATCTATACTCATCAACATTGGCGGCTTCACGGACCCCATTTCGTTTTCCAAACTAATCTGTCATTCAAAAACACTTGAAAAATGATTAGCCAACAAACAATTTTAGTAAAATTTGACTTCTTAATCGACAATATTAACGTATCGGTTTGCTAAAACGTTTAAAATTTTTCGGAAAACTGTTTTTACCAGATTAGAGCTTTAAACTCGTCTCGTCGATACGAATCTAACGATATATAATGTCCGAGACGCTTTTCTGAATTTTCATGCCTTCTTTTTCAAAAGGCATAAATTAAAATTTTCAATTGGAGAAATTTTTCAAAAGTCAAACACAAGTTCGCCCGAACTTGTGTAAAAACAATATGATTTCTCACAAACTGCAAGTTCGCCCGAACTTGTCAGTGTACTGATCTTTTTTGAAGTTTGTGAACGTGTGTTTTAAGTAAAATTCGTCAGTTTTTCATGATGGAAGATCTACACAGTGCTTTTATGACGGCTACAACATCAAACGCTCAATGTTAACCAAGTTAACATCGACAACGAAATGGGCACATCCGTGAAACGCCAAAACTCATGAATATGGACGAGTATGAGGGTTGGAAAGAGAAGTTTTCAAACTGGGTGCAAGCTACGTATTTCCATAGTTGGGTTGCAGTTCAGACTGGCTACACATGGCCTCGGGATGAAAGTGATAATGAGGTCGATATCAGCAAGTTTTCAACCTTACAAAAGGAAGCATACATCGCCGAGAAGTAGATGATAAGCTTGATCCAACAGTCAGTGAAAGAAGATATACTTGTGCTGCTACCAGAATATAAGACTGCACAGGATTTATGGACATCTTTGCAGAAAAACTACCAGGGAAGTGCAGAAATGGTCAAAAGCAAGAAAGCGCTGATCATTAAGGAATTTGATATATTTACTGATGATTAAAGGCGAAACGATGAAACAGATGATCGAAAGGTTTTGTCATCTAAAAGTGATCATGAGGAGACACGGGCTTGAGAAGAAAGAAGAAGAGTACATCGATAAATTGGCTAACGCATTGCCTGAAGGTGATTGGAGGACATATCTCATGGTTCTTAAAGAAAGTCTGAGCTGGCAGTTCTTTAAACTATCCACGTTCATTGATAAACTGGAGGGTCATGAGATGGAGTTGTTAAAGATAACAAAATCAAAGAGTGCTAACGTGACTCAAGATGTAGGGTTGTACTACAAGTCAGGAGCTCAAGATAATATCACTAGCCCGAAGATCCAAACTGCTTTTAGCGCGAATCTGAATTCTTCGAATCATTCGCCGCAGAGTCAAACACAACCATATCCGAAATATGATCAAAGTCCGCAGAGTTCATTATTTTCAAGCACGGGATCAAATCAGAATAGTCAACAAAATTCTGATCCAAATGTGTACAAATGTGACATTGCTGTTAATCTAAACAATGTCGTTTCTGAACAAGTTGCCAAACAACACATAACAATTCTTGCTACAGTGTTAGAATCATATGAAAGTTTGGTGGCCGAGAAGATTGGTAATCCGGAAATGACCGCCGAAGATTATGATCAAGTAGATGAAGAAGAGCATGAGCTGATGGATATTAAATGGACTTTAGCTTCGATTCGGAGGGTTACTAAGTTTGTTTCTCTAACCGGCAGAGACATCGGGAATTCAAGCAACAAATTAGGGTTCGACAAAACAAAGGTTACGACTTCAGATGCCGACAGAAAGGGCACTTCAAAAGAGAATGCAAAAATCCAGAGGCAACGAGTAACCATAGTCCATTTGGATGTGGCAACGAATACTACAAGAAGTCACTACAATACAAGCCTTTCCCAAAAGAAGACTCAAGTCGAAATTCAAGAGAAACCAACCAACAACACAGAAAAGGCAATGGTCACTTCAAATGAAGATGACGGTTTTGACTGGAATATATATATTGCCAAAAAGACCGGTGTTGCTCTTATAGCCGAGATCGTGGAAGACACATCTGCTGAGGATGATGCAGCCATGGAAATTGCATTACTAGAAGAGTACATGCAACAAGCTAAGGAGGAGGAAATTTATCAGCATACAAAGATGCAGCGTATCCTTTCCCCTAACATGTCTACTAGTCTTGCAGGTTGTTTTGGTGATACAACAACTATGAAGCATGTTGCTGAGGAGAAACCGGTGGTTGAAGAGGTCATTAACACAACCAAAGAAATGAATGAAGAAAACCTCACAGAGATCGCCAACAAGGCTATGATGTCAAATCTAACTAAGGGTAAAGATGAAACGTTCGACAATCTGGTGATTCTCTTCAAGAAGCTCGAAAATCTATATCATCTCACTGTCAGACGTATTTGCAGTGACAACGACACGGAGTTCAAGAACAACAAGATGAAAGATTTTTGCAATGCCAAGGGAATTCTGCATGAATTCAGTGCACCTTATACTCCACAACAAAATGGCGTAGCTAAGAGGAAGAATAGAACTTTGATCGAAACAACAAGAACCATGCTTGCATACTCGAAAATTCCTGTTAGCTTCTGGAGTGAGGCGGTTGCAGCGGCATGCTACACTTTAAACAGGGTCTTAACTGTTAAACCGACTAAAAAGACATGTTTTGAAATGATCAACCGAAGGAAACCAAATTTGAAATATCTAGAGCCATTTGGTGCACCATGTACAGTGATTGATCAAGATGGTAAATTTGGTCCTAAATCGCTTGAAGGTTTCTTTGTCGGATATGCTAGTCCGCTAAGGAGAGTTTATGTTCCTGCTTTGAGAAAAATAATAGAAGCACAACACGTTGATTGCTTTCGGTACACAACTCCTATCCAGAGGAATGACGATGCGTGGTTGTTCAATTACCAAGATTTGTGGATGTCATTCGACTTGCCGGAAGAACCGTCTGATGAAGAACTTGCATCTTTTTATTATCTTCAACAGTCAGCAAACCAAGAACAGATTATTAGACCAATTGTGGTTAATCAACCCACGTTTGGTACTTCGTCTTCTGGTGCAGGTCCGAGTAATAGTGGTGTTCCGGTTGAACAAGTTCCTAAAGCAGAAGCAACACCTACTACATCTCCAGCAAATGTTTCCACTGAACCAGGAAATGCAACTACAGAGCCCAATACTTCTCAGAATCAAAATTCTGACTCCGATGAAGCACCGACTTTCGATGATGATGGAGAATCTTCTTCAGATGAAGAATCAGAGCCATGGTACCTAAGTTGGTGCAATCATTGCAAGATCTACTCTTATTCTGCCTCTTTCTACCATTTTTTCTTTATTTTTCAAAGAAAACAACGAATTCACGGATAAAAGTTGCTGATTTTTGAATATGTCATGTAAAATACACTTGTGGTAAACCCCTGAGAGTTTGGACATCAAATTCAATTGAATTGATATCAAAAAGGTAAACGTGCGGAATCCGTTTGCATAGGCGACATTGTAGACAAGTTCTTTAATGTTTAATCACTTTTCATTGATTAGTAAACGTTACAAATCCTAGAAACACTTGGACAGAGCTTCGCCTCTGTCGTGACAAAATCTCTGAATCTTTCAAATGAGAGCTCAACACATATATTTATAGTGTGACAAGTTCGCTCCAAAGGTGCCATGGTCAAGTTCGAGCGAACTTGTCCTTCACAAGACAAGTTATGGCGAACTTAATCATTCACCTTACAAGTTCGGGCGAACTTGTCTTATATCATACATAAAGTTAAGTTTTCGCTCTCAAACACAGACTCTACATAATACGATGACGCAGGCAATAGACATATGCATCAACAACCTGTTTGTGACCCAGAACGGCTCGTGTCTTCCTCTTTCACTCCTACAAATTTAACATCAACATACTTAAATCTCATGTCTTCATTTCATTCCTTTTCTTAACACAAGTTAGTTAACAATCATCATTTCACCAATTCTAACCATTTAGCATCCTAATCACATGAGATCATCTTTAAGGCATTTCATCAAACACTTGGTGTGTGTACCGCTAACAAAGCACAATGTACAAGTATCATATGCATTATTTTTACTAGTTCATATCATGGATCATCAGAATTAACTAAACTCACATAATCCTTTATTCTATAGTAAAATTCATCTAACACATAACTACTATATGCAACTACATACATTAACATTACACTAGTTTGCACATGTTTCATCATCAAGCTCATAATATTATTATTACAAGTGGGTTTTCACTATTAATTCACCAAGATAGCCAAATTCAAGCACAATTCATGTTCTATGTGGTACTTCTACGTCATAATCATACTAATTTCACATGAACTTGTGGATTGATTACAACGCACTTTATTCAAGATCACCAAATCATAAAATTCAACTTACCTTATGTTAAGAATACTTAGATGATCAGGAATCTTATTTCATGCATTTGATTTCAGCCCTAGAACACTTGAATTTGTTGAATCCTTGTTATTTGTTGAGGGAGAAGGGTTTTCTTCTTCACTTCCTCTCTATATCTCGACACATACACACATACAAACTTCCTGCACTTTCTTTTTCTTTATTAAGTTTGCCAAAGTTCACATTTAGTCCCTCATAATTGTTCACATATTATTTCATTCACAATTTAACTTCCATTTTAGGTTAAAGATTAACTTAGAATAACTAAGTTAATTTCTATTAGTTATCTTATTCATACTAAGGTGTTTTAGTAACTTTCTAATTAAATAAAATGATATAATAGCATTATGTATTTTGGGGTGTTACACTAAGAATCCCCCATGATCTCCCTGAAGCGTCCACTCTATCAGAATCGAAATCATCCCCATTCTAATACTTTACAGGATTAAATTCAGCCAAATCCCTAAACTGCGTTTCTTGTAAGGCAATAAATGACAACACATTCTCCATATGATACATTTAATCTAAGTGGCCTTATCCTCCCTCCCCAACTCTTAATATTTACTGAAATAAAATTCATTGATTTAAACCTTGAATACCTTCATCCATGATCGATTTCACCTCCAAATTTGTATTGTTTTGCAGGTTTGCTCCCACCACCCAATCTAATTCCACCGTAACCTCTGCCTCTCTATTAATCGCCTACTCCTTATCGTCATCCATTTCTGGATTTGTTTTCGATTCCATAATTTCACCTTCCATGTTCCCAAGTTGTTGAAAAAATGAATGATCGTCCCTGGAATTTGCCCTAGCATTAAGATCCAGTGTTGGTCTCACCCCAGACGTGGCTAACTCTTCCATTGAAGATTCTTCCTCGCCCCTTGTATCCAGGATATTGTCCAGGCTAAACGAATCATTCGGGCCTTTTCTTGGCTTTGGGCCTGTCAGAACCCTCCCTATCCTGGCCCAACTTTTTTTTTACAATAATTCTGCCTTGGGCTTTTAATCCTCTTAAATTTATTTGACCTTTCTTTTCCATTAAAAAATATATGTGGGGTCCACTTGATAGAAAGTTATCTTGCGTCTGAATCTGCTCCACCTCATCATTCCTAGTGTCTAAAACATGATCATCCACCATGGGGCTTCCAACCTTTGTGTCCCTCATGCATGCATTCCCTACGTTAGCATTAATTGCCTCTCCCAAAGACTTTCTAGCTTTCGAGAAGCCTTCTGACTTCCGTTCATATCCCCCGTATAAACCCCCACCGGCCGGTCACCTTTTTTTATCACTCCTCTTATCCTCTTCCTATGACTCTAATTCTATCTCACCACTATCGAGCCAGTCAGGAACCCAATCGTTATGTTCCTCCTTCACCCAAACCCTAATTTTTTTATTTTCCCAGATTAAGGTGACCTCTTCCTCCATATTTTTTCCGTCACCAGCCAGAACCCCCACACGGTCATAAGATAATTCCCCACCCTCCGGATGTAACTAGGAGGTGTGAACGATCTTACAAACCTCCTGCCAATCGAATCATACACTTCGTTTTCTATAAGGTGTTAAGGCACTCTACAAAATATTGATCCAAGAAATCCTTTCAAAGAGGAACACTTGGTCGTTCAAAGTGTCCAGCGACCGGCTGTTGCTCTCCCTAGAATCTTTTAAGGCCACCACTGGTATCTCATCCCTGAACCCCAACAGCAAAGATAAACCTCCCAGATATTTAACATGTACATCACTCACCCCTTAGGTTTAAACATAACTTTAATCTTCCTCAAGGCTAATAAGTCCATCATTCTTCCCACCAAAGATTTCCCATACATCTCCTTGAAAGCCCCCACAAAACTAGATACAACCAGCGGTGTTTCCTCTCATTCCATCTTTTTCTCCCCTGTGAGAGCCGCTGCATACGAGGAGTTTCCAGTTGGGAGACGAGCCATATACTTACTCAGGTTGGTACTCTTTGTCTGCCCGTGCTGTTCTCAATGTCTTTATGCCTCATTGTTCCTAGTAACTTCATCATTTTCTGCCGCATACCTAGCCACATTCACTTGAAGTTTGAAATTTCCCATACTGATATTTTTCAAGCTCCTCTCCAGTTCTTGTTTATCTCTCACACTCTTAAAGCTAATGAAACAAAATCAACGCCTTCCATTATTTCTCTGTCTAGTGATATTCACCCAGGCAATGTCCCCGAAACCTTTGAAAACCTCTGCAACCTCATTAGAACTTCATATTTCTAAGAGCTTTGTTACGCAGAACTTTGTGATGTTCTCATCAGAAAACCCCTCTTACCTGATGTCTTCCTCTCCTTGGATCTTCCGTTTCATCCCTGGGAAGGGGCCTTCGATTGTCGTCCATGGAGAGAGAGTTTATTGATATTGTCAGTCTATACCTAAAAATATTATAGATGATCGTGAATCATCATAAAACATTATAAATTCTTTATTTAGAGGATGAATGTAACTTTGTATAGATACGTATAACTTTTAAATTAGTATGTAACTAATTAATACAAAATAAGTATTCAACTTTTTGGGTATTATAATGCAAACATGACTAAAAGCTTTAGATGTTTTATCACTAATGTGATGGTACTATTGACTTAGAGTTGATATGTATATTTAAAACAATCGAAATATCATTAGTATTTAATTATGATTAATTTTGAAGATTTTAAATAAATAGTTTTAACTATGCAAATCTTAACTAAGTTTATAGTAACGTGAAACTAATAGGTGATATTTGGTATGAGGAAATGTGAAGTGGAAAAGTCCATTGAATCAACCGTTTTTGTAGTTCATATTAATTTAAAATAAATTATATATTCAGTTTGATTCTTGCACCTATTTTGCATGAAACGCAATATATGACTATGCAATACTTAATCTGTTAGGTTTACCACTTAATCGCATATATAGACTCTTTATTTAGTTTGCTATTATGCAACAACCAAAGTAATATTTGTGCTAATTTCTTATTTAATTATTGTAACTAACTATTGCATTATTAAACTGATATGTGTTGAGGCAAGATGTGTGTTTATTTGATTATGGTAATATTATATGATATTCAACACACCTAATTTTGTGATCATATATTTTGTATAAACATAACTTAGAAGTTTTTAGTAATAATAATAATAATAATAATAATAATAGTAATAATAATAATAAATAATAATAATAATAAATTCCTTATTATCCCGGAAGAGAGTGACAAAGCAAATATGTAGAATGACATTAAGTTTATACAAACTATAGTTGTAAAATTTCTGAATAAACTTGAAGTTCCTAAAGATTATGGTGTTAGTTTGTTTTTTGAATGGTAAAATATTTGTAGTCCGTGAACCACATTTGCAGACATCTTAAGCAGAAAAGGTGGAACAAATCTCTGCGGTTTGCAAGAAGAAAGTTGTTTGTTTTTTAACTTCTTCAAGCTGTTAATAAAAAAAACTAACATCAACTTTATGAAAATTAACATAATAATTATGAAAAGTAACACGGAAATTTTAACAAAATTAATATCAAAATTATGAAAAGTAACACCAAAATTATGAAAAGTGTAGTTCCAGTCGATAAGCCACTTTGCCCCCTCGATCAATAATCTTGAAAGACCAATAAACCGCAAGCTCAACTTTCCTCTCTTTCTAACCGAATGATCCCCTTCCACGGAGATACTTTAAGCATTACCCTATCACCTATTTGAAACTCGATAGGTCTTCGTCTTCTATCCACATAAGACC
Organism: Scalesia atractyloides; assembly: GCA_947069175.1. Lineage (NCBI taxonomy): Eukaryota > Viridiplantae > Streptophyta > Magnoliopsida > Asterales > Asteraceae > Scalesia > Scalesia atractyloides. The sequence continues at coordinate 46,645,149 of CAMTDV010000016.1, forward strand.
TTTGACGTTCTTGAGCCGCTTTCAAATGTGTCGAGACAGCGTAAATCTTTTCACTTGTGGCTCTAACAACATCCTTGTGGGCGAGTTCCTGTGGGCCTATTCACCCCAACATACCGGGGTTCGGCATTTTCGGCTGTAAAGCATTTCATATAGAGCTCTACCGATACTTGAATGGTAACTGTTGTTATATGAAAATTCGACTAACGATAGGTAAACATCCCAACTACCTCCAAAGTCTATTATACATGCTCGGAGCATATCTTCTAATGTTCGAATCGTTCGTTCACTTTGCCCGCTGTTTGCGGGTGATAAGCCGTACTAATCAATAATTTTGTGCCCATATATTCTTGCAATTCCTGTCAAAACACGATCGATACCGGCACTCCATGGTGTGCTATAAGCTCATTTGCGTACACATCAGACATCTTTTCGGATGTATAGGTCTCGCGGATAGGAATAAAGTGAGCGCTTTTGGTCAATCTATCCACAATGACCCAAGTGGCATCGAATCCCCGAGCCGTCCTTGGTAACTTGGTTAATAGATCCATGGTGACATGTTCCCATTTCCAAACTGGTATATCTAATGGTTGGAGCTTTCCATAAGGCTTTTGATACTCCGCTTTAACTTGCGAACATGTTAGGCATTTCGACATATTTGGCTATTATGATCAAAAATCAGTTTAAGGATAATGAAACCAAATTTTGAAAGTGATGTAGAGTGCTAATATGTATGAATAATCAAGTGATCAAAGTATAATGTAAAAATAACAATGAACACCTATATTTATACGAGGAAAAATCCCTTGACCCTTGAATTATCTCCGGCACAAAAAACCTCGGGTGATGAAAACTACCGATCACTAGATTTATAACAAAAATAAATAGCGATCTTTTACAACTTCGGAAAACTGTGAGCTCAATACAATGTAGACTAGTATATAGCTTGCGAGAGAGTATTAGAGAGTTGTGTGTTCGAGAGTTCTGTTGTGATATATCTAAAATGAGCTCGCAATTGCCTTATAAAAATAGAAACTAATACGCAACAAACAATGCGAAAATGATGGGAGTATCCCATGTTCTCCATAACGGCTACATGCCTCCAAACTCGTGCGAATAGAGAGTATATTCCCCGAAATACTAGCATTGACCAAGTCTAATTCGTTATTACTTGCGAATACAAGTTTTAAACAAAGGATACAATTGTTAGTTAATGTAAACAGTAATAAGGATCCATGATCCTCAGACTTCCTGCACCATCTGTTAAAGACCAGGGATCCAGGCCAATCTAAGGATATGTGATCCCTAGTATTAAAAATTAACCCCTAACAATTGCCCCCAAATATGGCTGATATTAGATTAAACTAGCCGTTACAACCGCTTGCGAACTAGTCGTTACGAATTAAACTAGCCGTTACAGCCGCTTGCTTCATTGATGGGATAACCTTGTAACCATCATTGCGAATATATAGGGGAATAGATAGAGTTGAAAAATCCCATTTAAGATAACAGATTACCAATTTAAAACCCATATCAGAGTTTCATCAGGTATTTTCTTCAGTCAAATCAATGGCAAAACTGATCACTCAGTCCTCTCCGAATAAGGGTCAGGATCATGATAGCCCACCCAAAAGCCAAAACCTCCTGAAGAATTATTATACAGAGCTGTATAGATTCACCGATCCTAAAATCGATCGGCTATGCAATTGTTTCCCTGAGGGAACCGTCTTTCGTCCTTTCGACTCCTCTACCAGGAGTGACTCAGTTTCACCCACCTGGGTGTGCTTTCCTGCTATGCCTTTCCAAATAGGCTAAACATATATGTTCCCAGAATTCACCCAAAGCTTCTTCACCCTAACAGGTCTGTTCAACAGTCAGGCGATGCCGATGTGTGGAGGGTGTTATACACTCTTGAACAGATCATAAGTAATGAGGGTTTGAGCTTAAATATTTCTGAACTCTCACACCTGTACAATTTGTGTCTCATGGATCCCATCGTTTATATTCAAAGCCAAACCTCAGCAGTCACTCCTATTACTCAAGACCACCAAAAACGATACCTCTTGGAAGAACCACTTCTTCTTTGTGAGGAGGGATACTATTCCTTTAAGGGATAGTCTTCTAAAAAACTGGAACTTGAAGGGTATGATATAGGATCCTTAGGTTAGGACTGTAATGAGTTCTTTTTTGTGAGGATAACTGATCTTGTTTTGTTTACTTGTATTGTGACCAATTTCTCCTCTCTTATTGATCTGCCTAGAACTGAAAAAAGAGTAGCTGTATCCACTCGGTTCGGAACAATGAAAACGTATATAAAACAAGCACGAAAATGTATTTCGTTTTACCTGACTCGTTTCCAATAATTTTTTACGTGGAAACATATACCAACTCGAGTTGATACAAACATGTACATAAAAATATGCACGTAAAAATGATTTTAAACGAAAATGTATTATATTTGACCTAACACGTTTCCAGAAAAAGTTTACGTCGAAACGTAGACACACTCAAATTTATATCGACACGTACATAATGATATGCATGGAAAAATAGTTTTTTAAAGTAAACGGTAAACCAAAAAAAATTAACAAATGGAAGTTATTGATAAAAAATTAAATTAGTAAAAAGCTACGGGTTAAAAATGGTAGGCACTAGATTCAACGGTTAGAACATTCAAGCCAAAAGCAAAGGATTTAGAAGATACCAAATCCATCTCCTTCACAATCTCAAGTAAGTATTCATGTATAATGAAATGTTTATAAAACAAAATAAAATTAAAGGATCACGAATACTTATCTTTATGTTGGCTGAATAGGTGCTCTTAGGTCCACATCCAAATCTGCCTCAAAATTTGATCTTGGTGACATCGACACCATGATCTCCCCGTTCAATCAAGAGAGAGCTGGCGAAAGGCCAACGCCAACCGGAGCCCAAGGTAATGACCACTCGTGCTAAGGCTAGATCCAAAAGGAAGAAGCCAATTGATCCCGAGGAAAACAACCTTCAGATATAGTGACAGTTCCTTGACTTTGCCACTTAGGTAAGGATCCTTGATGCTTATAACTAATCTTATCTTTTTCTAAGGATAGGTGATCCTGACTTTCCTACCTTGCAATTTGCAAAATTTTATCCGTATCCAGGCTAACCAGGATAAGTGCCTAGCTGATGCTGAAGAGAATCTAGCCAATCTCCATTCTATCGCCGCTGCCAGGGACAAGAGGATCTCCCATATTGAGAAGGAGGTCAACAACCTGGAGAAGTAGATCATGGTGGCAGAGATAAAGGCCAATAAAGCTGACCTGGATGCCGCTGATGAGGCTAAGGTCTGTGCAACTCAGGCCATCCCGCAAGCAAGGATCAAAATAGTCCAAGACGCTATGGATCCTGCTTTTGATAGGTCTGCCAGGTATCTTGCTGGCTGGAGGTAGAGACTCCTCGAGCTTGGTGGTGAAGCGGAACCTGAGCCGGGGCAAAGGAGGTGATCGAGGTTGCAGGAGCTGAAGGTGGTGAAGCTGGTGGTAGTGCAGCCGAAGGTGATGCTGCTGTGGTGCACAATGAAGGATAATATAGACGAGGCCTGAGCCCACCTTTTAGGATATGTGGTTTGGTTTTTTGGTTTACGATGTTTTGATTCTGAACAATTATGGTCTGTAAGTATATGAAAAATAGTTTTTAGGGTAAGGATCCATGATCCTTAAAACAATGGGGGATGGCAAAGGTGGATGGGTCCTTCTGTTTATGAGATGAAGCCTTTACACCCCTCACCTTTATTTTCCTGCATCTTAAGAACAATTAGTATGGACACCCTTTATCAACCCAAGTCCACCGGCCATGTTTTGCTGGTAGAAACTGGGATTGATAATTTTGGTAATCGTATATTGGGGTTTTAATAAAAGTTACAACATTTTAACTACATCTTCTGTTGTATTTTTATTTCCGAAATGCTGTTCTGATATGTTTATGTTTATCATTAGCTTTATTTTACAAAACTTAGAGAATTTGGATTGTTAAAAAGTACCAATTCTCTATCATAACAACTCTAGAAAATATGAGAAGTCATATGATCAAGGATCATATATCCTTAATTGAAAGGTCTAGGGTGTAATCAATGATGCAAATAACCTAAGGATAAAAATACAACATAATCCAAGTTAGGATTCTATATCCTTAAGACTTACATTTGCATAAATAGGCCAAAGAAATCAGTTAAGGTTTAAGGATTCAGGATCCTTTTGCAAACTTTAAAGCTTCAAGAACATGTAAAAAACAACTTGGGACTAAGCCAAATATCCTGGGGATAAACCCGTCATAACTAGGGACAAGCCCACATAAACTAGGGATAAGCCCACATAAACTGGGGACAAGCCCAAAATCCTTGGGGTCTGACCCGTAATGGGGACAAGCCCAAGTAAGTGGCATAAAAATGCCAAAACCTTAGCTAACGTGAAAACGTTAGAAACCTTAGGATAACAGATGTATGGTACATCTACATTATACTTGAGATCCTACATATGGTCAACAACAATGAAATTGTCAGCCACTTAGCGTGTACTAGTCCCATTTGTTAGATCGTCTACACGTTAAGCTCGGGAACCTAAATTGTATCTAATGTCCATAATGGCGGAAACAATATGACATGATTACCAAATAGACAAGATTTACTATTTAAACGTTGTTTTATTGATCAATAATGTTCAATACATTCAGTTCCAGATCCGACAGAGCTTCATCATCTCTATGCCAAAACCCTAGAAGTTACAAATGAAATCACCAAGGCACCTATTTATAATGTTACAAGTTCCCTTGGGAGTGATCAAGTTCGGGCGAACTTGTCTTGATCAAGTTCAGCCGAACTTGATCTTACAATATCATTTCAAGCGAACTTGTCCATTATATACATAAATAACACTCTAATTTGACGTATTCTAGCCCAAAACTATACAGACTCGATCCAAGACTAAGACATAGACATTATGCACTAACAGACTCCCCCTTGGATATCGTCTTCGTCTTAGTCATTCTTCACAGCTCTATCTCTGTCTAACTCTTCCAAAGAAGTTCTTTATCGGCTTCTTTCTTCTCTCTTGTGATGGAATCAGCGTTTGGTCTGTAGGTGGCACCTTTTACATATACTGAAAACATTGTAATCTTGCCTCCCTACCCATTTCATGTATACGTTCAATACACGCTTCTTCCTTCAAGAATTCTTCACGTTCAAGTTCTCTCCAAGTTAATTCCCACATCCTACCAGAGTTAACCTCGTGTGACATTAACAACTCTCTAGTATTGCATCGCTTGCTCTTTTTCACGTTCTTCAAAAACAATCTTGCTATAGAATAAACACTTTATATCTTCCTTCGAGCAGTTTACTAGCCACATCGGGTCTAATATTCTAATCGTTCTCCATAGCCCTCTTAAACCTTCAACTCCAAACATTTCAACCCTTTGTTTCGTAATATCCAGATGATCTTCAAATCGTAAAACAATCACCGCTTCACAAGTTGTTGGATCCACTTGCCACCACTTGAATAAAGGATATAAATTCTGTTCGATCGGCATCAGGGGCATATTTCTCATTGCTCTTGGGCGTTTCATGATTAACGTGATGTCTTTCTCTCTAATCTTCTTGTTTGTTTTGATACGACGCTTGGGAATAAATGGCTTCCAGTATCTAAAACCTTTAGTAGCCTCAAACTTGATCATCTTCCAAAGTAACTGATCAATGAACTTGATATGATACGTTACGTTTCTTGTTTGTACCAGCTCCTCAACATCCCAATATGGAAGTGTCTTGAAATCTGCCAGATATCTGAAGTATTAAACTCCAAATTCCCTTTTAATGGCGTACACGTTCAACTCTTTGAACCACCCTAGCTAAGAATATCACCCAATAACAGATCTTTGTCTCTGGTAAAGAATGCTAGTGGATGTCGAAACTTACGTTCTCGTGGCATTTCTTTGAACCAGGATTTCTTCGCTTGTGCAATCTCCTCTTTAGTCATCTGTTTAGGGATTTTTCCTTCATGTATAGATTCCTCTATTTTTTCTTTCAACATATCTTCATTGAGTTGTTCGTACATCTCCTCAAAAGTTGGAAAACTATCTGTGTTAGGACCGACATACTTCTCAGCTTCATCTTTTTCGTCGTCGGAGGACCAATCCTCAATAATAACCTTGTTATACTCATCTTCTTCATATCTACATTTGTAATGATACTTGTTTGGTTCAAACGTATTCACATTCAATACTTGTTCTTTGAAATCAATGTCGAATAATTCTGCATCAACGTCGATCAACTTCGCTAGATCTTCTTTCGAATAGTTGTGCACGAATTCTCCCTCTTCAACGTTGTGTTCGAGCATTAGAATTAGAGGCTTTGTAGGAACTGCAGCCATAGGCATAACTGTAATAGCATTTGACATATCAACATCATCTTTTTGTTCCCCTGTTCACTCCCCCTGAGTTTGATCATCCATCTGATTAGATTCATCATTCAACAGCGAAGTAAAGTCAAACTCATCATTCACTTTTGCATCAACTACTTTCAGACTGACTCCACCCTGATTATCATCATCATTACCACCATCGTTGTCAGAATCGTCTTTAGTATTGTCTGTGTTATCATCATCACCGTGTTTATCTTCTGCTTCATCATCGTCTTTCTTTTCTGATTCAGTTTCAGGAACAACCACACTAGACTCTGAAGCTTTAGCAGACTCTATCACAGGTTTAGTAATTTCTAGCATGCTTTCAATTACGTTCTTTCCTTTGCCTTGCTTTGCCAATGCTCTTTCTGCTTTCTCTTTTGCTTCTTGAAGATCCATAAGAGCGTATTCAACAGCAAAATCAATTCCCAAACTATTCATCAGAACCTTTTGTAGCCTGTTGAATCTTCTGTCATTCATGTCTCGTTCTGATCGAAGCTCTTCAATCTCTTTGATCAAACGTTCATTGGCTTCTTGGAAGCTTTCAACTAAGGCTTTCAAATAACCTCTATCGCCTTCTAGAAATTTGACTTTGTCAGACATAATCTCTTTCTCAACTTCACTCTGCTTCACCAACTTTTCTAGCTCGGCTTTCTCAGATTCATTCTTAGCCACTCTGTCTTCCAACACTTTCACACGCTTCTCTAATTCATCAACATCTGTATCTGGAAAGAAGTCGTTTAAGTCTTGAATATCAATAGGCTCATTTGGAATGTTTCTAAACAGCTTTGTCTTTGGAGTTGTTTTCGGTGTCAACTTTGGTGTAACCTTTGGTGTAGAAGCCTTGGGAGTTGAGCTTTCAAAATGAGATGTTGTTGGAGTAGACTTTGGTGTAGCATGAATAACATTCTCCAGTTGTGATCCAGATGGATGCTCTTGAGAATCAAAGATTGGAATATCTAATAATACAGTCTCAGGATGTTCTTGTGTAACTCCTGGACGTTCTGCTTCAGCTGTGATAATAACAAGAGGTTCTTGTGTAGGAGGTTCTTGTGGGACTCCTTTCTCCTGTGCACCAGAAGGTTCTTGTGTAGCTTCTGTGCTCTTTGGCTTTCCAACATAACGACGACTTTTCGGCTTTGCACTTTCTTGCCCTTTGTCTTTGGAGACCCTGTAGTCTTCAGATGTAGCTATTACAGAAGACTTTACACGCTTTGTTTTCTTCTTTGGTCTCTCCTCATCAGACTCTTTTTCTTGCTCAGGCTTGTAATCAGCATCACCTTCTTTAAGTTTCTCTATAATTGATTCAACAATCGCTATATTTGTTGCAATCTCCAAAGAATCATCACTATCATCGTCTTTACCGGATGTAGCAGATATAACATCGTCTTCCTGTGTTGTCTTTTCTGCCTCCTGACTTTCTATAACCACAACAGTTTCAGTACTAGGACCAGCTTCAGATTGAACATTGATAGGCTCATCTTCATCCATTAACTTCGTTTCAACTTTCTTCATTTTGCGAGCAGCTTTCTTTTTCTCCTGAACCACCACCTTCTTCAAGAACTTTCTTCGTTTTGCGAGCAACATAACGACGACTTTTCGGCTTTGCACTTTCTTGCCCTTTGTCTTTGGAGACCCTGTAGTCTTCGTAGATGTAGCTATTACAGAAGACTTTACACGCTTTGTTTTCTTCTTTGGTCTCTCCTCATCAGATTCTTTTTCTTGCTCAGGCTTGTAATCAACATCACCTTCTTTAAGTTTCTCTGTAATTGATTCAACAATCTCTATATTTGTTGCAATCTCCAAAGAATCATCACTATCATCGTCTTTACCGGATGTAGCAGATATAACATCGTCTTCCTGTGTTGTCTTTTCTGCCTCCTGACTTTCTATAACCACAGCAGTTTCAGTACTAGGACAAGCTTCAGATTGAACATTGACAGGCTCATCTTCGTCCATTAACTTCGTTTCAACTTTCTTCGTTTTGCGAGCAGCTTTCTTTTTCTCCTGAACCACCACCTTCTTCAAGAACTAATCACTAGGCTTCTCTTTGAATGTAAACAACCATTCTAGCTCAGCGTTTCGTTCCTTTTCATCACCATTATCGTCTTTCCTCCACTTATATTCAGGCGGCGCAATGTAATTCTCGGACGCGATAGCACCAAATAGTGGCTTAGCAATAGGTGCAGATGATCGCTTCTGAAAAGTGATTAACTTCTTTATGGTAGTATCATCCAGATGGCTAAGATATGTAATATCATTCTGATTTTTTGCAATCTTCTTGAATTGGTCTTCTATCAACATCTGTACAAATCTTGGGTACATCACAAGCCTCTTTGACCCCCATATTGTTCTTCATATGCGTGAATACTAGCTTCGAATAGTTGAATCTTTTATTCAGAATGAGCGCTGTCGCCATGCAAGCCATATAGTCTTGAACGTCATCTAGGCCTGCCTTTCGATGGCTGAAAGTATGAATGATCGCGTGCATCAAAAACTTGTAAGGATTAGGGACTGATCCTTTCTTCAGTGTAGATTCGTTCACATGCCCCTTATACCCCATTCTACAGAAACAACCTCGTGCCATCCGCTCGTCCAGCATTATAGGATCATTAGCTGCATCGTTGAATTCTAGGACTTTGCGTATATCAGCTTCAGTAATAGTGAACTCCTTATCTTCATTATCACCACGAACCACTGATTTTATTGTTGTATCATCTTCATTCATCGCTGCGGACATCCAAAATCTGTTGACATGCGATCTATAAACTACTGTTTTCTCCGTGATAGCTTTTTGTATCGGAATTCATGCCATAAATCCAAGAATATCATCAAAAGCTCCAAGCAATGGACATATATCTTTATCCAGCGTGATGCATGTGTTGTGGAACTTATTAAATGAGAGCTCAATATTCTGCAAACACGTAAATCGAGATGAAATTAGTCGAAAATTTTTCAATTTGCACAAAATTTCATCAAGTTTGGGCGAACTTGATAGTAATTGACATTTTTAACTAAATTCGGGCGGACTTGACACTTATACAACAATAACAACTTACAAGTCCGGGCGAACTTCTCTTCAGTTTTAAACACTTTTCATACAAGTTCGGGCGAACTTGTTTAGGATTTATCAAAACATTTATACAAGTCCGGGCGAACTTGTATTGATCAAATATTCAGATTTTAGTGGAAGTTCGGGCGGACATGTTGTTAAACATTTAAACACTCTTGGGGACAAGTTCGGCCGCACTTATAGACAAGTTCGGGCGAACTTGTCATCGCCCCAAACAAGTTCTGCAACATGATGTTCATGACCTTCTAATCAAATTCAACACATATACATGGTCGGTTTTAATTGATTATCATGTTTTAAGTGTTAATTTTATCATTTAAGGTCCAATACATGTCCAACAGTTCATTTCTGATCCAAAACTATTCAAACACTATCAATTCAAGGTCCATATTCAAATCACCTACCATAGCCATGATAAGTGATCTGCAAATCACCACAAATCACTCTTAATTCGGGCAACACTTCGACAAATTTTTGCCAATTTCAAAATCGCCTTAATCGCCTATTAAGTTCTCTCAATTTGTAATAATCAGACAATGAAGTTCGGGCGAATTTGTCATCTATTTATAGATGAAAAGTTCGGGCGAGCTTATGAAATCAATTAATTAAAATTACTCGTACGTCTGGTCGAACTTGATGACTGATATCACTTTCAAAGCATGAACAAGTTCGGTCGGACTTGTTTGCTAGTCCGGGCGAACTTGATTGTTTTCAAACCCTAATTTTTTTTCAAAAAATTCAATATATACCCTGAACTTTTCAGACTTTACCAGTTTTAACAATCCACTCAGTTGACCAAGTCCAAGCTAATGACCTTGGTTAACCGATTTGTCTACCGAGTCCAAGTTAACGACCTCAGTTTGACCCGTTATGAACAAACTGTTGAATTTTTAAAAAAACATGTTTCAAATTAATGAACTTTTAATCATTTTGGCTTATCAGATTTTACAGATTAGCTCCCAGCCCGTTGTCAATTAGATTCCCACCAGTTTAGCACCTTACCAGACTTCGAAGATCCGTTCTCCAACATTGGCTTGCTTGAAAAACAATGTAGAAACAAAATCTTTTTGTATTTTTGTAAGTTTATGCTAAAACACATTAAAAATCTTTTTGGTTTTAATTTGTAAAGCAGATAAACTATTACAGAACAAAGTAAACTATGTATAACATATTTACAGACATATTTTTGTGAATTCGTGTCTAAGGATCATATCAGTTGATTGAGACATTTCACCAGTACCGTTGACCTTTAGATGACTTTAAGTTTTAAAGTCGTTTACCTAGATTGTCGATATGTTTGTCCACTTAAACTTTGACACATTTCTCAATTGTTCGAAGATAAGTTAGGTATGAATTATGGAACCTAACTTAACTATGGTTCCCACCTCTTGAATATACTCCCGTATCAAGATTCCCTAGATTTCATCTCACAGGTTAATATAGCTTAATTAATATATGTATCTGGGTTAATGCGAAGCCTTGAGAGCTCAGGTTAATACCACCGTATCGACAAAGAGATGAAGGCTCGACTTATAGGTGTGTTCAACTTAAGTAATCTTTGTAGCACTGCAAATGATTAGATCTTTCGATTCTTTTCAAGTTTGCATGCAGTTTAGGGGTTTTTAGCATAAAGCATTATAGAAGTTCTGGCTATTGCTTCCGCAAAATTAGAAGAACTTGTATAATACCCCAGATATCAACTATCTATAATGACCTCGTATCTCAGAATCAGGCAATCTCTCAAATGAAATTTCAGGGAGTACTAAGTCCATATATCTGAGAGATGTTAATCCACAAGATTAAGTGTTGATGCACTATTGTGTTCGTCACTTGTCGAATAGGCTAGATTAGCGTGTGATGAATATTATATAGGTTAGAATCAAACATACAACCGAAATGCGAAGATTACAGTGTAAAAGGGAACAAGTTCGCCCGAACTTGATGTGGCTTTAGTCAAGTTCTCCCGAACTTGTCCTGTGAAGGACAAGTTCGCCCGAACTTCACTATAGCATATCCGGGCGAACTTGTCTCCCTATATATAAGTGTGTGTTCATTTGTCACTTAATTTTTTGGCATCCCTACGGGGGGTGCTGCCGATTCTCTCCAGGAACTCCGGCAGCTAGACTTAAAGATGTATACTCTTTTGGTATAAATGAAGACTTCCGCTGCATTCTGTTTCTACTCCATTCTTAATAACATTCTACCGAAACTGTTACATACGTTTATCCACTAACTTCCGTCTAGAACCGCCTGATCACGGACCTTCAATTAGTATCAGAGCTACGGTTATCACCTACGCTCATGAATTTGGACATTTATGGACATTAGGAGGGGTTTCAGATGTAAATCATCAGATAAACATACAATCCACGGATGAAAAGTATAATTGAACGGATAGGATTGTTAGAAAACCATTTCCGACCAGAACTATGGTGGAATCATCTCGAAATTCAAAGAAATAAGGATTCTGGATCGAAAAATGTGAAAATGGGCTGATTTTTGGAGGTCAAGTTCGCCCGAACTTGACTGTATGTCAGTTCGCCCGAACTGACTGTATGTCAAGTTCGCCCGAACATGTATCATATTGATCAAGTTTGGGCGAACTTGATCAAGTTCGGGCGAACTTGACCAATACAGATCAAGTTCGGGCGAATTTGATCTCAAACAATCAGCCCATTTTAATCAAGTTTGCCCGAACTTGGTAATGGGTGACCAAGTTCGCCCGAACTTGGTCCAATGCCTAAAAAAAGGCATGGAAAAATTTTGTTGATCGTATTGATGTGATGAGTGTCCAGAAAAAAATTGGCGATATAAATTTTGTCGAGTTTTCGAAGACCGAACCGGGATGTTCAGGGACACCGTCTAGAGCTTTAGAGTACAGATTTGGTGATACGGTCACAGAATTTTGAAGATAACGGGAGAGTCATTGATACCAGAGCAGAATGTTGATCATTTGGGTGTCGTGACTAGTAATGGGCCTAAACGTTAAATCCGCATTTGTTAAATACTGAAAGTACCGGATTTCAGTGAAAATTTCAGTATGGTCAGAATTTACAAAAATGAGGGGGAAAAAATTTTCAATATTTGAAGATTCTAGCATTTTTGAAATTCGTGACTGCTGCAACAGTATCCGGGTGGTTACCGATTGGAGATTATCGGGAAATGTAGAGGATCGAGATTCATCGGGTGATCACAAGAAGTTCCGAGTTTTTCAGTTCATGGTAAGAGTGATGCTTAAGGGTTAGAGTCCTGATCTCCAGTGAAGGAACAGTTAGCCGGATTAGCAGTTGTTAGTACCAGTGAGGAACTGAGGACGGTCAAAGCGTTCGGTGATGCTCTTAGGAATTAATGACTAGCTCCGCAGACGGATGGTTTCAAAATTACCAAGGACATCTGATGATAACCTTTGGTGGCCATTATTTTTAGTCTTCAAGCAGATGAATCATTCTTCTCTTTGGACTAACCGCCGTTGGATGATGATGTTTGGTGATTAAGTGGCGGTGGTCTACCGGAGATAACTATATATTTGTCATTGTGACTGAAGAGGAAGAATGTGATTTTGGTCACGAACGTATGTTTCTCAGATTCGATGCTTTACCAAATTATCTGTCTCCGATGAAGATTTGCTGATTGAGCAGATTACCGATTTGCTGATCAAATCTTTCTGAAGGATGCTTAACTGCGATTATGGAAATTGGGATTTTGGATTTTCGAGGGTATTCGTTGATTGGAAGTTTTCTGGTGTGGTGATTCGAAGTTTCTATCAATTGCCGGTTGGGTTTTTGAAACTTTAGGAGTGTGCGGAATAAACTCTCGATGCTCAATGCTTATAAAAACTGAACTCGGATGTGGTTATCGTCGAAATGGAGAAGCTGCTGCATTGATTAGCTTCGAGTTGATGGTTATTCGAGAAATTTTTCAGTCAAGTAAATCAGAGGAATCGGAAACCACGCAACCAAAGATCTGAACTAGAGATTTCAGCGGTATTGAAAGTTGATAACGTAAACCCAGATCATCAATTAACGGGGAATCTGTTGACGCGTTTTGACGTCATTAGCAAACACCTTGATTGAAGTTGCAGAATATTCAAACACGGCTCAAAGTTTTGAAGATCAAGATAAAGCTTCGACAGTAACGAACAAGGGGGAATCTGTTGATGCACTATTGTGTCCATCACCTGTCGAATAGGCTAGATTGAGCGTGTGTTGAATATTGTATAGGTTAGAATCTAACACACAAACGAAATACGAAGATTAAGGGAACAAGTTCGCCCGAACTTGACCTATATTGGTAAAGTATGCCCGAACTTGACGTGCCTTTACTCAAGTTCGCCCGAACTTGTCCTGTGAAGGACAAGTTCGCCCGAACTTGACTATAGCATATCCGGGAAAACTTATCTCCCTATATATATGTGTGTGTTCATTTGTCACTTAAGTTTTTGGCATCCCTACGGGGGGTGCTGCCGATTCTCTCCAGGAACTCCGACAGCTGGACTTAAAGATTTATACTCTTTCGGTATGAATGAAGACTTCCACGGCATTCTGTTTCTACTCCATTCTTAATAACATTCTACCGAAACTGTTATATACGTTTATCCACTAACTTCCGTCTAGAACCGCCTCATCACGGACCTTCATTAAGCAGTTGTAAAATTTAGTTTATATCTTAGAAACAATTTATTGAATGTGTAAAGCCTATCGACACATCCACAGTAAGACTTGTTTATCACTTTTTAAACTTTACATTTCTTTAGCATACTGTGATAGTCCACTGATGTACTATCATTTCCTTTTGTGACACTGAATTCTTTTTGTCTTTTACAATTGAAATTTTTCATATGTTTTTGTATTTTCTCAAATATTTCTCCCCCTAAAATCAGAAACATATTTTTGTATTTTAGTATTAAAGAAATACTAAGCTAAAAGATATACAAACCAACGTGTATCACGTGAACTCGTCATCCGATCCGTATTCAACCTTTGATTCCGCACCTGTAAGCAAATTTTTAATACCGTTAAGCCTCATGAGATATATAAATCTTGTTAAAGGAAATGCTTTGGTATAAAAATCAGCCTTTTGTTCATCGGTGTGGATTTTTTCAATTCGCACCACAGTAAGACTTGTTTATCACTTTTTAAACTTTACATTTCTTTAGCATACTGTGATAGTCCACTGATGTACTATCATTTCCTTTTGTGACACTGAATTCTTTTTGTCTTTTTCAATTGAAAATTTTCATTTGTTTTTGTATTTTCTCAAATATTGCTCCCCCTAAAATTAAAAACATATTTTTGTATTTTAGTATTAAAGAACTACTAAGCTAAAAGATATATAAACCAATGTGGATCACGTGAACTCGTCATCCGATCCGTATTCAACCTTTGTTTCTGCACCTGTAAGCAAATTTTTAATACGTTAAGCCTCATGAGATATATAAATCTTGTTAAAGGAAATGCTTTGGTATAAAAATCAGCCTTTTGTTCATCGGTGTGGATTTTTCTATTCGCACCAACTTCTTTTCATAGCAGTCACGAATGAAGTGATAGCGAATTTCAATATGTTTAGTACGAGAGTGGTGAACAAGATTTTTGGTTATGTCGATAGCTGCCTTGTTATCTACGTATAAAGGCGTATCAAGAAATTGCAATCCAAAGTCCCTCATCTGTTGTTGAATCCAAAGGATTTTTGAACAACAGCTGGAAGCAGAAATGTATTCTGCCTTACAGGTAGAAAGAAAGACCGTGGTTTGTTTCTTGCATTGTCGACCCCGAAATCTGAGTTACCAAACGAGTTCCGAAGAACAGGCAACCAGCCGTTGTAGATTTAGAATTCAGCTTGTCGACCCCGAAATCTGAGTCAGCATATCCCGTTAGATCAAAATTATCGTTCTTTGGATACCACAAGCTGCTGCTTGGACATCCCTTCAGGTAACGAAATATTCTTTTGACTATCCGCATGTGTGACACTCGAGGACTTGACTGATATCTCGCGCAAAGGCAGGTAGGATACATGATATCTGGGCGAGATGCCGTCAGATATATGGGAGATCCTATCATCGACCGATAGAGTGTGTCATCAACTTTGATTCCAGTCTCATCAATGCAAATCCCATGATTCAGTGCAGCGGAGTCGAAAGCGGCTTCGAGCTATCCATTTCAAACTTCTTAAGAATATCGTGAACATACTTTGTTTGATGAATGAATATGCCGTCTGGTAATTGACCGACCTGTAATCCGAGAAAGAATTTCATTTCACCCAGATATCTCGAATTTCTTTTTCATGATCATTTCAAACTCTTTGCAAAGACTATCAGCCGTTGAACCAAAGATGATATCGTCCACATAGATTTGTACAATGATTAGATGATTTCCGATTTCTCTGGTAAACAATGTACTGTCCACTGTGCCTCTCGTAAAGCCATTTCCAACGAGATGCTGCGATAACGTCTCGTACCAAGCTCTCAGGGCTTGGTGTAATCCGTATAAGGCTTTGTCTAGGAGATAAGCTTTGTTCTTGTTCAGCGGATTGACGAGTTGGCCGACGTACACTTGTTCGCGTAGCTTACCATAAAGAAATGCGTATTTCACATCTAACTAGTACACCTTAAAACCTTTCCAAGCTGCGAACGCAAGGAAAATGCAGATTGACTCTAATCGTGCAACCGGTGCATATACTTCTGTGTAGTCAATACCCTCTTGCTGGTGGAAACCTTTGACAACCAACCGAGATTTGTTTCTGACAATTACACCCCGATCATCCCTTTTTCACTTGAAGACCCACTTCGTGTCTATAGCTTTCTGCTCTGGTGTAAGTCTACAAGCCTCCATACTCCCAATTTCTCAAACTGTAACAGTTCTTCCTGCATCGCTATCACCCATTTCTCATCACCCAGAGCTTCATTCACAGTCTTTGGCTCTATTTGAGATATGAAACAAGAATAATAGCAGTAGTCTTGAGTTGGAGCAACTCGGGTGTAGAAACAACTTAGTGCTTTGTTGATTTGGCTTCGTGTTCGCACACTAGTCTGTAATTCACCAATAATATTCATTGAAGGATGACTTTAGTAAGATCGTGGCATTTCTTCAC
The DNA here is from genome assembly GCA_947069175.1 of Scalesia atractyloides. NCBI lineage: Eukaryota > Viridiplantae > Streptophyta > Magnoliopsida > Asterales > Asteraceae > Scalesia > Scalesia atractyloides. The sequence continues at coordinate 46,661,730 of CAMTDV010000016.1, forward strand.
TAGGAAATCAACCGAGCTTTGCTGATTTGAAACATTCAGATCAACGATCAATTCAACATTAGGAGCACTAGATGTAGCTTCGTTTTGATTGCTCGGGCCAGCAGATTGATTCAACATGTTGGATATTTGTTCTGATTCTTCATCTGAAGAGGATTCTTCTCCATCATCATCGTAAGTCGGTGCTTCATCAGAGTCGGAATTCTGATTCTGAGGCATATTGGCTCTGATGTTGTATTTCCTAGTTCAATGGAAACATTTGTTGGAGTTGTAGTAGATGTTGCTTTTGCTTTAGAAACATTTTCAACGGAACACCACTATTACTCGGACCTGCACCAGAAGAAGATGTATCCAACGTGGGTTGATTAACCACAATTTGCCTAATAATATGTTCTTGGTTAGCCGACTATTGAAGATAATAAAACGCTACAAGTTCTTTATCAGACGGTTCTTCCGGCAAGTCGAATGACTTCCACAAATCTTGGTAGTTGAAGAACCACGCGTCACCTTTCCTCTGAATAGGAGTTGTATACTTAAAGCAATCAACGTGTTGCGCTTCAATCACCTTTCTTAACGCGGGAACGTAAACTCTTCTTAGCAGACTAGCATACCCGACAAAGAAACCTTCAAGCGATTTAGCACCAAATTTACCATCTTGATCAATTACTGTACATGGTGCACCAAATGGCTCTATATATTTCAAATTTGGTTTCCTTCGGTTAATCATTTCAAAACATGTCTTGTTAGTCGGTTTGACAGTTAAGACCCTGTTTAAAGTGTAGCAAGCCTGCAACCGCCTCACTCCAGAAGCTAACAGGAAGTTTCGATTCTGCAAGCATTGTTCTTGCTGTTTCGATCAAAGTTCTATTCTTCCTCCAGCTACACCATTTTGTTATGGAGTATAAGGTGTACTGAATTCGTGCAGAATCCCTTGGCATTGCAAAACTCTTTCATCTTGTTGTTCTTGAATTCCGTGCCGTTGTCACTGCGAATGAGTCTGACAGGCAGATGATATAAAATTTCGAGCTTCTTGAAGAGAATCACCAGATTGTCGAACGTTTCATCCTTTGACTCTTGAAAGAAAATCCACGAATATCGAGAATAATCATCTGTGACGACTAAGCAGTGTAATTCTCTTGAAATACTTCGAATGTTCACCGGACCGAAAAGATCCATATGAAGACGTTCAAGCGGCAACTTGATAGAATTCAGAATCTTCTTAGGATGTGATTTCTTCTTCTGCTTCCCTTTCTAACATTCTAAACAGTTATCCGTCATGTGGAAGCTTCGAAGATTTACCCCCTTGATCAAATCATTATGTACCAGAAAATTCATTTTTCGTAGATGAATTTGCCCCATTTTTTGATGCCATAGAATAGAATCTTTCTCCGTGGCTTTCGTGACAAAACATTGAGCCGATTTCGATGATGTGGTAGCATTTCCCATATCTAAAACATAGAGATTGTTCTCTCGCGGGGCTCGCATCAGGATCCAATAATCAGGTATTTTGAAACCCGACTTTAATATCATGCACTCTTTGTCATTGAAATGCACCGTGAACTGTTTATCACAAATCTGCGAGATGCTCAGAAGATTGTTCTCAAGCTCAGCAATGTAGTTCACACGATCAAACGATACTACGCCATTGGAAAGTTTTCCTTCGGCGACGATCCTTCCACCTTGATTACCGGCAAAACCAACATATCCACCGTTTATAGCTTTTATATCGAACAAAAGAGCTTTCATCCTTGTCATATGCCTTGACGCTCCACTATCCATAATCCACTTTGAAAGAACGGATCTCTGGAGCCCCTGCACATATTAAATTCAGTTAAAAAGCGCGACCCAAGCCATCTTGGTCTTGGGTTTGGGATAAAAAGCTTCGTAATGATCCTCAAAATCTCCATCTGAGCCTCCACTGTCATTTACATTTTCAAAGTTAACTTTCTTTTTACCTTTTGAAGATTTGATACCAATTGAGGATTTGACAGTTTAAGTTTTGGTCTCAGATTTTGATTCTTTGTTGTTATCAGTCTTAACAAGCTCAGGCTTGGTAACTTCAGATGTTGATGACTTTTTTTTAGTAATCCAGGATTGTGATTTAATCTGTGCCTCTTTTATGTAAAACCTTAATTCATTAGCCTTGGAAGTTTCACCTTTTTAGAAAGTTGAATTTTCAAACTTCTTTTCAGTTTTAGGTTTAACTTCAAGCTTTGATTCATTTCTTTTCAAAATTGTGACAGGTTTTACAAACTCTGGTTGCTTAGGTTTTACAACATCTGAACTTAGTTTTCCTCAAAGATAGGCAGACTTAGATTTCGGACACTTGCGTGCAATATGACCAACTTCATTGCACTTGAAGCAAGTCCGATCATCATGAGAATTCCACTAGTGGGTTTTACACCACTTGCGGCTTTGTCCTTATCTCAAAGTTCCTTTTCTTTCTTAAACTCATCGTTTGATTGCTTTCCAATCAATCTTTCCTCTTGAACCATGCTTGTCCCATAAACAAATGTCTTGTTTTTATCTTTGTATTTGCGAAATGGTAACTTTTTCTTAACCGGTTCTTCATCTACATCCAAACCCAACCCTACTCTCCTATGTTCAGGAAAATCACCACCATTCCTTCGGTACTTGTTTCTTTAGGTTTAGAATAAAACTTCTTTTCATTGATTTGCATATCTTCTGATGAAACCTCAACGAGTTTGAAGAATTTGACAAGCTGATCTTCCTTCACATTCCGAATCGGAAAGCTATCATCGAAGTATAGTCTATCAGAATCCTTAACTTTGTACATGGCAACGTTAGGATCATCACTTAGGCTATCTTCCAATGATTTATCGTCATCTTCGGATTGTGAATTAGAATTATTCGAACTTGAGTTTGCGCTTTCAAAGCTGCCATCATCAGATTCACTCAAGACATTATCAACAACTTGCTTAACCACTGCTTCGCCATCATCACTCGTGTAGGTTATATCAATGTTCTCAGGCAGCTCATTTTTCTTTTCGGTTAAAAGTTCAATGTTGAGCGCTTTATCATCCTCAGCCTTTTTGCGACAATACTTTTCGCATAGGGGTGGTGGAACATTGGTATAGTCTCCACGTTTCTTACCTTTGGTCTTTTGAACATTTTCTTCCGATTGAATTGTCGGAAGAATGTGATCGATGACATAGGCATTCGTGGTATAGCTCTTTAGAAGCTGTCGAACCCTTTCGGTTTTGATTTTCATGTCTTAAAGTTCTTGTTTTACTTCAGCAATTGTGTTTATGTAAACGTTAATAGCTTTTTGTTTTTCCATTAAAGTAGCTTTTAACATTCTGATAGAATCATCTTGTTAAATGTTCTTTCTATCTAACCTGCTGTAATCATCTTTCATTTTGTCATATGCCTCCTTCATTGTGCGATAATCATATTTGAAATTATTATTATGCACATTAAGTTCGGCTATGATCTGAGATTTTTCAGTACATTGAACACATGGTTCAACACATTTTTACATGGTTTTTCTTCCTCGACAACATTTACCTCTTGACCTACCTTTGTCAGACTCGCCATCATGGCCTTGTTGGCGATCTTAGTGAGGTTTTCTTCGTTCACTTCTTTGTTCACATTGATAATTCTTTGATCTCAGGATTTTCCTCAGCAACATTCTATGAAGATATCATTTCGCCGAAACAACCTGCAAAACTAGTAGAAATATTAGGGTAAAGGATACCCTGCATCTGTGTATGCTGATAAATTTCCTCTATTTCAGCTTGTTGCATATATTCTTCTAGTAATGCACTCTCCATATCTGCATCCTCAGCAGATGTGTCTTCTACAATCTCGGTCATTAGAGCAACACCGTCTTCTTGGCAATATAAGAGTTCCAATCAAAACCGTCATCTTCATTTGAAGCGACCATTGCCTTCTCAGTGTTGTTTTTGTTTGGTTTCTCCTGGATTTCGACTTAAGTCTTCTTTGGGAATGGCCTGTACTGAAGTGACTTCTTGTAGTATTCGTTGCCACCTCCAAATGGACTTTGATTACCAGTTGCTTCAGGATTCTTACATTCTCTCTTGAAATTCCCTTTCTGTCGGCATCTGAAGCAAGTGACTTTTGTTTTATCGAAACCCAACTTGTTGCTTGAGTTCCCGATATCTCTGCCAGTAAGAGCAACAAACTTCGTGACCCTCCGAATGATTGAGGCTAAGGACCATTTGATGTCCATCAGCTCAAGTTCTTCTTCATCTACTTGATCGTAGTCTTCGGCGGTCATTTCCGGATTGCCAATTTTCCCAGCCACCAAACTTTCATACTATTCCAGCACTGTGGCGAGAAGTGTCATGTGTTGTTTGGCAACTTGCTTAGAAACAACATTGTTTAAATGGACAGCAATATTACACTTGTACACATTTGGATAAGAATTCGTTTGGTGATTCTGATTTGCTTGATTCTGATATGAAGAATTCGAACCCGTGCTTGAATATGATGAACTCTGCGGGCTTTGATCATATTTTGATATGATTGATTTTGACTATGCGGTGAATGATTCGAAGAATTCAGATTCGCACTGAAAGCGGTTTGGATTTTCGGGCCAGTGATATTATCTTGAGCTCCTGATTTGTAATATAGCCCCACATCTTGAGTCACATTGGCATTTTTTGATTTTGCTATCTTTAACAACTCCATCTCGTGCCCCTCTAGTTTATTAATGAAAGTTGACAGTTTAAAGAATTACCAACTCGGACTTTCTTTGAGCACCATGAGATAAGTCGTCCATTCACCCTCAGGTAACGCGTCAGCAAGCTTATCAATGTATTCTTCTTCCGTCTTCTCAAGCCCGTGTCTCCTCATGATCACTTTCAGATGACAAAACCTTTCGATCATTTGTTTCATCGTTTCTCCTTTAATCATCGTGAAAATATCGAATTATTTTATGATCAGCGCTTTCTTGCTTTTGACCATTTCTGCACTTCCCTGGTATTTGTTCTTCAGGGATTTCCATAGTTGTTGTGCGGTCTTGAATTCTGGTAGAAGTACCAAAATATCTTCTTTCACCGATTGTTGGATAAAGCTTATCATTTCTTTTCGGCGACATAAGCATCTTTTTGTAAAGTTGAGAACTTGCTGATGTCGATAACATTATCATTCTCATCCCTGGGCCATGAATAACTAGTCTCTATCGCCACCCAGCTGTGGAAATATGTAGCTTGGACCCAATTCATAAACTTCTCTTTCCATCCCTCATATTCGTCCATACACATGAGTTTTGGAGGCTTTACAGACGTGCCCATCTCGTTGTCGATGTTCACTTGATTCACCATTTGAGCGTTTGATGTTGTTGCAGTCATGAATACAGTGTGAAGATCTTCCATTTTGAAAAACTGACGAATTTTGCTGAAAAACACACGTTCACAAAACTTCGAAAAAATTATCAGTACACTGACAAGTTCGGGCGAACTTGCAGCTGGAGAGAAAACACATTTTGATTAACACAAATTCTGGCGAACTTGTGATTAACTTTTTGAAAATTCTCCCTGACTAAGTTCGGGCGAACTTATGATGACTTTCAAGTGAAATGTTAAGTTCGAGCGAACTTATAACTCAAATTCAACCAAGATTCAATCAAGTTCGAGCGAACTTGATTAGAATTTGAAGAAAAATTGTATAAGTTCGAGCGGACTTGTGAAAAACTCTTGAAAATCGATCAAGTTCGGGCGAACTTGATTAAAAATCAATGAATTTTAATCAAGTTCGGGCGAACTTGATGTCAAGTTCGGCCAGAACAAGTTTGAAAATTATGGTTTTTTGAACATTTTGATATCAATTCGTTTGAATTTGATGTCCAAACTCTCAGGGGTTTATCACAAGTGTATTTTACATGACATACTCAAAAATCAGCAACTTTTATCCGTGAATTCATTGTTTTCTTTGAAAAATGAAGAAAAAATGGTAGAAAGAGGTAGAATAAGAGTAGATCTTGCTATGATTTCACCAATTTAGGTACCGTGGCTCTGATACCACTTGTTAGATCGTCTCCACGTTAAGCTCGGGAACCTAAATTGTATCTAATGTCCATAATGGCGGAAACAATATGACATGATTACCAAATAGACAAGATTTACTATTTAAGCGTTGTTTTATTGATCAATAATGTTCAATACATTCAGTTCCAGATCCAACAGAGCTTCACCGTCTCTGTGCCAAAACCCCAGAAGTTACAAATGAAATCACCAAGGCACCTATTTATAATGTTACAAGTTCGCTTGGGAGTGATCAAGTTCGGGCGAACTTGTCTTGATCAAGTTCGGCCGAAATTGATCTTACAATATCGTTTCAAGCGAACTTGTCCATTATTTACATAAATAACCCTCTAATTTGACGTATTCTAGCCTAAAACTATACACACTCGATCAAAGAATAAGACATACACATTATGCACTAACACCATTGCCTCGAACCATACTTGGATAAAGTGCGATACTAGCGGGGTGTCAAAATTTAATTCGTGTGAAGGTGAGAACCTTTAAACCTTAGAAGGTACAAGATACCTTAAACGTGGGAGAGAGGTGGCCAACCCCTTAATCCTCTGTGAAAATGTTAAAAACTCTTCAAAAGATTAAAACTTGATAAAAATGGATGTTAAATGTTTAACATCCTTTCCTTATAATGAATAATAAGTATAAAATGAAAGAGAGTGAAAGTATGATGTTACCGAAGTAAGGATCATAAATGTTTAACATCCTTTCCTCAGAATACTAGAGTCTCTAAGGATCCTTGATCCTTCTTACATGAAGCATCTCTTCAGATGAATAGCATTCCAAGTTCTTGGTAGAAGATCACCTTCATGGTTAGTGGACGGTATGCCCCATTTCCTACCTCTACTTCTATTAGATAAGGGCCTTCCCACTTAGGTGCCAATTTACCATCAACTAGATTTGTAGTGTTATGGAATGCTTTCCTTAGCACCAAATCAGCAAATTGAAATCTTCTATCCTGACATTCTTGTTATATGCCCCAACCATCCTTTGTTGATAACTGGTCATCCTTATTCTTGCTAAGTCTCTAAGCTCATCCACAATATCCAGGTCTTGGGTCAGGTTTTCAGCATTTGTTTCAGGATCATAGATGCTTGCTCTAGCTATAGGAACCACCATCTCTGTAGGGATCACTGCCTTAGTTCCAAAGACTAGGGAGAAAGGAGTTTTGCCTGTAGCATTCTTTGGAGTTTTCCTATCTGCCCAAAGGACATATGGTAGCTCTTTAGCCCATTTTCCTTTCTTGGATCCAAGCTTCTTCTTCAGGTTGTTGATGATGATTGTGTTGCTTAACTCTGCTTGACCATTAGCTTGTGGGTGGACTGGTGTTGATGTTATCATCTTAATCCCCCACCTGTCACAAAAGTTAGTAGTTCTACTCCCAATAAATCGGGACCCATTATCACAAATAATTTCAGAAGGAATTCCAAATCTAGTAATAATTTTTTTTAATGAAGGATACTTCTTGATATATGTTAAAAGACACTTACTTTAGTCCCCCTTTTTGTCCCTGTTTTACGCATTTTTGTCCATAAAACCGAAATTTTGGCACTTAATCATCTATGTTTTGGTTTACAGGCCTTAAAAAGCGTATCGGACAAGAAGATGAAGAAAAAATGGATTTCCCAGGCGAATTAGCAGAGATACGAAGATTCTATTGAAGTTCAGCACATTTGGCATGTCCATGCAGATGTTAGCACAGTCGTCCCAATGCAAGGACCCAGACCGCACCACCGGTGGAGGTACCACCAGTTTCATCGGCACGCACGACCGTGCGTGTTCTTGCACTAACGTGACAAGCCTATTTCCGGAGAGCCATGCCAGTTCGACTGGCAGCGCATGCTGAATCTCAGAGATGCACGACCGTGCCACCATCGGCACGGCAGTGCCACTGTTGAAATATCTGCCAGATCTGCTGACGTCATGAGATCACCTGAACAGTGCACGGACGTGCACTTTATGAGCACGACCGTGCCAAATGAAAAGGTTATAAAAAACACAGAAGACATTTTGTTCGGATATACTGGATTTTTGGGAGCGTCTTTGGCGATGTGTGGGCTCTGGCAACAACAAGTTTTGATCCGAATCAAGCCCCCATTGTGCCGAGAAGCTCCGCAACCATCCGGGTCTTCAATCTTATGCTTGTTTATTATCACACCCTCAATTTCCACTTGCGGAGTTTTACCGTGAGGCATGTGAACAAACCAGAATCTCAGACACTAGCAATGTCAAATGACTCTATATGATTTATTTAAACGTTTTCCAAAAACAGTTATTGTAAACAAGCATAGTCATTTTCAAAGTATCAAAGTTTAGCAGAAGCATTAATGTAAAGTAACGGGCGCCAACATAAACGTCAAAACCAAGAGAAAATCCAAAAGTAAATGATCATAAAGACTCGATAAAAATGTCTTGATCAAATGCAAAGTGAGTGCACCTAACGCTCCTAGCGTCCTGAGAAACATGCAAAGAAACAAGTGTCAATATTAAAGAAGAGTGAGTTCACAGGTTTTATAAGTTCACAAGTTCCGTTTAAAAGTTGGTTTCCCCCGCTATCCCTAACCTGGGATAACGACATAGTTCCATTATCCCTAACCCAGAATAATAAAGTTGTTTAGTAATTAAGTTCAAAGTTAACATGCAGGTAGCGAGCCTAGAGTTATATCACATAAGAGTTTGCGATCGAAGCTGACTGTTGTTGCCTCTGTGTTGCCAATTCCATCACTGACCATGGCGAAAGTTAGGCCAAATTGATCACCCGTTTGACCATTCCCGGTCGGCTAGCGCGACTAGCTCGGTGAGGCTTGTCGGGCCCAGTAGTACTACTATAATTTCCCCACCATCTAACCCAATACTAACAATCCGAGAGTTGGTTGAGGACTTCCTGATAAAAGCTACTTAGTGACCATAACATACATTAACATTAACTTAGTTACCGAATAGTTAACGACGTTAATTTCACATAACGTAAAAATAGAGTTGTAGAGCGTATACATGTTTCTCCCCCCGTTGTTCAAAAACCGGATAAAATAGGGGCCGTGAACTCACCTTAAGTTGCTCGGTTAGATAAGTGCAAAGGAAGTAAAGGATGGAACCGCTAATCACGTCCTAACATGTCAACCGGTTCAAAGTTAGTGTGTGAACGCACACTGACACAAAACCCTACGCGTAACTAGCACACAGCACGAAATACGTAATGACAAGTTTAAAATCATAATCATGCATGCAAAGTGTCACTATACGAAATAGCGACCAACAACTTGTCATAAACACAGGATCGCACATACAACACTTAGATACACATAAATGTAGTATTCATGTTTCAGCTTAAACATTCAGAACTAGGCTGTTTTCGGGAATTTTTATAAAATAGTTCCCACATTCCAAAAATTCCAATTTATTTACAGAAGGTGTCAATAACACTGTAAAATTTAGTGTAAAATTTTGATGTCCCGATTCTTTACCAATTATTTATAAGAATTTATTTACTAGGCTGCAGTCAGATTCGTCACTTTCTGACTGCAGTCCACTGGACAAATCATTTAAAAATACTCGTTCGTCCGATTGATGAAATTCCAGTTGGAGATTTCTTCGAACACCTAGGAGTATCTACTGTATAAATTTCATTACTTAAGTCTTTTCGGTTTACAGGTTATAACAGAAAACATTACGTGGATTTTCTGCAGAAAAAACGCAGCTCAGCTGCTGCATGAAACGTTAATTTAAAATAGTAAACAACTTCAGAAAAATGTGATTCCAGTGCCATTAGAAGCGTTTTTCGAAATGGTATGTTTTTAGGCATCAGAAAATCAATTTTTCGATTTATAACGGTTCGTTTACAACCAACTGAAGTTGGCTGTCTTCGCGCATCAGCTTACTGTTTTACCCTTAAACTCCACCCGAAACCCTCCGAATGATCACCACGATCCATAATAATGATTTGCACCAGGTTATACTTTAATTATCATGCATCTATATTCAAAATGTCAAAACCCTAGACATACATCATAGTTTTTTTTTATAAAGAAAAACGCAGCCTATGTTTCTTACACGCAAACACATCATCATGATGCAACAATTCGCATACTCATCCGAACCAATCATACACAACAACACTTTTTTCATAACAATATCATATAACACATGATCATGATCGAGACTACACAAAATCATAACGTGAATCATAACACATTTAAACCCACAACTAGCGAACCGGGACAAGCTTGAAATCGATTTGAGGGTGTGGGGGCAATGTGCGCCAACCGAAGGGGGGGGGGGAGCTGCTGCTGCCGTCGAGTTCACCAAGGGGGAAAGGTTTTAGGGTTTGCCAAATTTTTTTAAAACACCACATGCATACATACGTATACATACATAAGGGGGCAGGGCGGTTGGGCTATTCCTTGGGCCGCAAGGGAGGGGGTGGCGGGTTAGGTTTGGTCCGCAAGGGGTGTGGGTGGCGGGTTGGGCTTGCTAGGTTACGAAATCGGAACGTTTCACATGCTCGGTTCGGTTCGGCTTATAAATAGAATTTAATAACCTTTAATTTTTAACTCGTTAAATAACTACACACATTACGACTCGACAATTATTCGCGACACGAAATTTATAAAATATTAAATCACGTAATTAGAGCGTGACGCAAAAAATTCACAAACGTCTAATAACACGTAATTCAGATACGACTCGTTAAAATTGCCAAATATCGTGTATTTCCTAAATACTAAAGTTAGTGTAATTATAGCGTGCGCGTAATTAATTCTCCAAATTAAATTAGCGTAGAAACAAATGACGATATAGTAGCTCGTTTTAAAATACCTGAAAAACCGGGATGTCACATTATCCCCATGTTGAAATATTTTCGTCCTGAAAATTGAGTGAACGCGGTTAAGAATGCAACGCACGAAAGTTCAGTTTGTTAGAATGGTACAAGAAAATCCCAGGCTGTCACATCACCCCCATGTTGAGAGAATTTCGTCCAGAAATTCAGTCGGTGGTAACATCAGATTGCTGCTCAGCTGCGAAAAGGTGTGGATATTTGCTTTTCATTTGGACCTCTCTTTCCCACGTGAACTCCGGTCCACGCTTAGAGTTCCAACGAACTTTGACGATCGGTATCTTGCTGTGCCTTCTAGTCTTGGCCTCACGGTCCATGATCTTGATAGGCTGTTCCACAAAATGCAGTTGTTCATCCACTTAGATCTCATCCAATGGAATGACCAGGGTTTCATCTGATAGACACTTCTTCAGATTGGACACGTGAAAAACGTTGTGAACTCCACTGAGTTCGGTAGGAAGGTCTAACTCATAAGCTACGAGCCCGATACGCTTCGAAATCACAAATGGGACTACGTACCGTGGATTTAGTTTGCCTCGTTTCCAAAACGAACTACACCCTTCCAGGGTGATACTTTCAGTAGGACTCGGTCATCTACTTGAAATTCGAGCGGTTTGCGTCGTTGATCAGTGTAACTTTTCTGTCGATCCCGTGCCGCTGCCATGCGGTTTCTGATCTGTACAATCTTTTCAGTGGCCTCAAGTATCAACTCAGGGCCTGTGAGTTGACTGTCACCGACTTCTGCCCAACAGACCGGTGATCTGCATTTGCGACCGTACAATGCTTTGAACGGTGCTGCCTGAATACTCGTATGATAAATGTTGTTATACGAGAATTCCACTAAAGGTAGATGGTTTTCCCAACTGTTCCCGAAGTCTAACACGCATGCCCTAAGCATGTCCTCCAAGGTCTGAATGGTCCTTTCACTTTGACCATCCGTCTGAGGGTGGTAAGCTGTGCTTATATCCAAGCGTGTACCCAACGTTTTCTGAAGTGACTGCCAAAAGTTGGACGTGAAACGAGCATCCCTATCTGAAATGATGGACGTTGGCACTCCGTGCCGAGATACTACTTCCTTAATGTAGATGCGAGTCAACTTCTCCATCTTATATGTTTCTTTGATCGCTATGAAGTGTGCAAACTTAGTCAAACGATCCACGATCACCCAGATGGTATCGCAACCGCCAGGAGTTCGCGGGAGTTTAGTGATGAGGTCCATCGAGATCTGATCCCATTTCCACACTAGGATCTCAGGTTGTTGAAGTAGCCCTGATGGCTTCTTGTACTCCACCTTGACTTTCGTACAAGTCAAACACTTTCTCACGTAGGTGACGATATCCACTTTCATGTTGGGCCACCAATATGCGGTTTTAAGGTCTTGCTACATCTTGTTCGAACCAGGATGGATAGAGTATCGGGATTTGTGAGCTTCGTTAATAACTAGTTCTTTGAGGTTTCCGTAGAGAGGTACCCATATACGGTTCATGAAGTATCGGGTACCATTGGGTTTCACTTCCCAATCGCGTTCCATCTTTCCCACAGATTCGGTCTTGATGTTCTCTTCCTTAACTACTTCTAGCTGCACATCGCAAATCTGTTCGGGTAAACCAGAATTAATAGTGAACTGTAGTGCTCGTACCCGATGAGGTTTCAAGTGCTCCTTCCGATTGAGGGCATCAGCTACCACGTTAGCTTTACCTGGGTGATACTGTATGGCACATTCATAATCGTTCAGGAGCTCGACCCAGCGACGCTGTCGCATGTTCAACTCCTTCTGATAAAAAATGTGCTGGAGGCTCTTGTGATCCGTGTAGATTGTGCACTTGGTTCCATATAGGTAGTATCTCCATATCTTAAGTGCAAACACAACTGCTCCCAGTTCCAAGTCATGTGTCGTGTAGTTATTCTCGTGGACTTTCAACTGTCGGGATGCATACGCGATGACCTTATCACGTGCCTGAGCACACATCCCAATCCCTGAATGGAAGCATCACAGTATACCACAAATCATATGTCGCTTCTGGTAGGACAAAATTGGCACACTGCAAAGCTTCTACTTCAGTAATTGAAACGCTTCTTCCTACTTGTCACCCCAAACATACTTGGTACCCTTCTGAGTGAGAGTGATAAGCGGTTGTGCGATCTTGAAAAATCCCTCGATGAAACGTCTGTAGTAACCCGCCAAACCCAAGAATTGGCGGATCTATGTCGGTTTCCTGGGTGCTTCCCAGTTCTTGATAGCGTCGATCTTGGCTAGATCCATGTTTATGCCCTTTTTAGTCACTATATGCCCGAGGAACTGAACTTCCCGAATCCAGAAATCACACTTCGAAAACTTGGCATATAGTTTCTCCTGTTGAAGTAGTTCCAGCAATAACCATAGATGCTCAACATGTTCTTCCTCGCTCTTGGAGTAGATGAGTATATCATCGTGAACACAATGACAAACTTGTCGAGATACGGCTTACACACGCGGTTCATGAGGTCCTTGAACACCGCGGGTGCATTGATGAGACCTAAGGGCATGACCAAGGACTCGTAATGGCCATACCAAGTGCAAAACATCGTCTTGGAGATATCCTCCTCCTTGACGCGTAGCTGGTGATAACGGGACTATAGATCGATCTTGAAGTAGTAGCTTGACCCTTGAAGCTGGTCGAAAAGATCGTCGATGCGAGGTAAGGGGTACCGGTTCTTGACGGTAACCTTATTGAGCTCCCTGTAGTCGATGCACATGCGGAAGGTCCCGTCCTTCTTCTTGACAAAAAGGACTGGAGCTACCCATGGCGAAGTACTGGGTCAGATAAATCCCTTATCCAACAATTCCTGAAGTTGGGTAGACAACTCTTGCAGCTCTGCTGGAGCTAAGCGGTACGGGGCCTTGGCGATAGGAGTCGCATGGTTCGCTAATTCGATTTCAAACTCTACTTTTCGATGTGGTGGAAGGCTAGGTAAGTCCTCTGGAAACACGTCTAGAAAATCACGGACGATGGGGACATCATCAACCCGCTCCTTAGGCTACTCGGTGACCAGTGCGAGCAAGGCAAAAGAGTTCTTCTTCCGAATATAATTCTGAGCTTGCATGTAGGAGATGATGTTCGTGACGACGCCTGTCTTCTCTCCTTGGACCATCAAGACTTCGTCGTTAGAGAGTGGGATACGGATAGCTTTCTTGTGACACAGAACTTCAGCTCGGACGTCGGTCAGCCAGTCCATTCCGACCACCACGTCAAAACTACCCAGAGTAGCTGTCATCAGATCAATGGCAAAGGTGTGACCCACGAGTTTGAGTTGAAAGTCGGTTACTAGATGAGTCACATCTACAGATTTACCATCGGCTAGTTCTATGACGTAAGGGGTCTCTAAGGGCTTAGGTGTGAGATTTAGGTTCTTCCTAAAAGACTCAGATACAAAATTCTTATCCGCACCCGTATTAAAAAGTACAGTAGCAAAATGATCGTTATGTGGAAACTTACTGGTGACCACATTCGATTTATTTCTGGCCTCCCCACGGCCAAGCGTGAACGCATGTCCTTTGGCACCTCATGTGCCACCATTACCATTGTTGCCATTGTTGTTGTTGTTGTTGTTTCCGTTGTTATTATTCCCACCATTGTTGTTGTTGTTGCGAAGTTGCGGGCAGTAATGGGCAGTGCTACCGCATTGGTAGCATCCCCAGTTATTACCCTGCTGCTGACCCTGGTGCTAGTTCTGATTCTGTCATGACATAATCTCCCCGCGGAAATCCTTTGCCGCGTATCCCATTTTGCCACATCGTTGGCAGCGAGTTCCGGCGCAAGGGCAGTGGTGATGGAGATTACAGCGATTACATTGCGGCTTCCGACCCGCATAGCCGCTTGAGTTCTGGGTGTTGTTGGCAGCCTGCTTGTTGTGACCCCGATTGTTGTTGAAGTTGTTGGACCGCTTCTGGTTTCCTTTTTGTGGC